>OZ024795.1:37791610-39081610 GCA_964017045.1 Omphiscola glabra
TGTCTTGTTCTGTCATACTGGTCCATTGTCTTGTTCTGTCATATTGCTCCATTGTCTTGTTCTGTCATATTGCTCAATTGTCTTGTTCTGAGATACCTTCTCCACTGTCTTGTTCTGTCTTAAAAATACGGATGCAAGGTTCCAACAATAATGTTATACTGCTTCACGCTGCCCCTGTCATGTTCTGAAAATTATAGAGATGAAAAGTTCCAAAATTATGTAGTGCGCCCAGTGACGTAGGAAAGGGACGTGCGGTCCGCCCCGGTAGGGGGGGGGGGTTCTTTATAAGCAGGTGCGGCATTTTCGGTCAACAGACGAGTTTTTATTTTTCGTGGAAAGGGAGGGTGGCAAAAATATTGACCAGCCCCGGCGGCACTTACCCTAGCTACGCCACAGCGTACGGCGGAACAAGTATACATCAATGTCAACCTGACCTAGTAATGGCAACCAGGTCATCTATTTATGACATCATCGTTCGTTAACTAGACAGGACAATACAATATATCAATGTCAATATATATATATATATACATGGCCGGATTCACAATTTTAGGGGCCCTAGGCCAAAAAATATTTGAGGCCCCCTTTTGAAAAGTAAAAAATATTGCTAAGTTTTTTTAATTCAAAATATATATTTTTGGGGCCCCTTATTTCGCGGGGCCCCTAGGCCACGGCCTAGTCGGCCTGTCTGTAAATCCGGCCCTGTGTGTATATACTGCTTCTCTTTCAGAAAACACGAAAGACAATGGTGTGATGGGGTCTTGTTTTTTGAAATCGTTACTTTTCTATTTTCAGGCGACCTTGGCAAAGGATGACAGCCCCATAATTGAGCCAATTGATGGCGGGTATTTGAATCACGTGTGCAAGGTTAAGAGCTCCAGTGGTAGTGAGAGCTGCATCGTCAAATTGTACTTAGATCACGTCAAGGTGGCCAGCTCTTTTCTACAACTTAACGGGTCATTTAACATAGAGCTTTAGATAAATAGATACTTAGATAGATAGATAGAAAGGTAGATATTATGTGGCACTCGAAGTTCATTTAGAAATATGAAAATAATTGCGGTGTTTTTTAAGTTATTTTGTTGAATTTTACAGAACTCCATGTACCGTTATGATTCTTTTAACAGTTTTGATCAAATTTCTTTCTAGCTTTCTTTTTTTTTAAACAGTTCTTGACTTTTGTCATGTAAGGCTAAAATGCGAATTTAGCGATTTTAGTATAGTGACATGTTTATCGACATGTAAAAATTGGACATAATATACATGCGGCCCCCCCCCCCCAAATAGCTTTACATTTGTCAATGTGGCCCTCCGCACAAAAATTTTGCCCACCCCTGCTCTAGTTAGTGTTAGTGTTAGATTTTTTTTTTTTAAATGGTGCGAGAGGCAGTGTTATAGTTTGGGTTACTACTGTTATTGACGTATGCAGTACTCGGGGCTAGAGAGCAAGACATAACAACTTACAACACCAGAACACGTTGTTTTATTAATTCACTTACCATTTCAAACTCTTGACTCTAAAGATCTTTTTTTATAAGTCAGAATACATCAATACGTGACTCAACCGATGGTTACACCTATCTATAGACACTAAGAACTCTGAGTTACAGACATCTGACAGAGTGTTGAATTCGTTCATTTTACATTAAAAAATGTATTTTTTTTTAAACTTTAAAGGGGAAGTCATTCCCTATGGGGCCCACAGTTAACAATAATCTTTGTCCAGGTTCTCGGTCCTGAGGTTGCCATCGAGACTGACAGGTGCCAGAGAGAGTTTGATGCAAGCGACTACTTCCGGTCTTTGGTTCCTAACTGCTCACCTCAGCCATATTACTGCGATAGTACCAATAACATATGTAAGTAAATAGTATCAATAAAATATGTATGTAAAAAGTACCCATAAATATGTAATTAAATAGTACAATAACGTATGTAAGTAAATAGTACCATTAGCAGGGGCGTAACTGGGGTTTTGACGCCCTTGGCTCATTTATTTTTGGCACCCTTGATTAATTGACAAGTTTCAGCTTTCAGAGATTTAGCGGCACCCTTTTGAACAGGCGCAGGTCGGCGCACTTGGCAACTGCCCCAATGCCAAGCCGTTGTTACGCCACTGACCATTAGCATGTGTAGGTAAATAATACCAATGGAATGTTTAAGTGCACACCACATTGCAAACAGACGGAGACTTACCATCTCATCACAGGATTTGTTGTTAAACACAAGAGGTTAAAGTTGTTCTCTTTACCCGATGTTTTGGGTAACAATGAAATGAACATAGTTTAATATATAAAGTTAAATTGACAGATATATACAAGAACCAGAGCATTCATTTTTTCCGTTGAAAAGCATGCCTTTGAAAATAGTTAGCGATTTCACCCCCCCCCCAACCAACCCCTCCCCCCCCCCAAGCCCATTTTTTTTCTCCATCAAATTAAGTAAATTTGCTTGTAGGCTCACAACTAATCATGTATGTTTTGTTTGGATATACAAAAGTAGTTTACCGACCTGTTCTAAAAGTGTTGGAAGCTATCCTCAGAATCAGACCGATGAGTGACCCAGACAGTGGGCAAATAGAAAACAGTCATTATTATTTTTTTAAAGAAAACAGCCAATTTTGAATATGAAAAACAGTAGGTTGTTTTGGGGGTTGATCACAAAAACAGGTGATAAAACATTCTTCACGCCCATTCGTGCCATCTCCTGGCCACACACGATGCTAGTCCTGCCCTCTCAGAATCATGTCCTCTCCTGGACATGCCTTTTCCTGCTCATGCCCATTCCTGGTCATGCAGTCTGCTGGCCACACACTTTCCTGGATACACTATATCCTGGCCACAGCCTCTCCTCGTCATGTTATTACCTCGCCACACTTTCTCTTGGCCACACCGTCTCCTATTCATGTCATCTCCTTGCCACAACCTCTCCTGGACACACCCTTTCCTGGTCATGTCCTCTCCTGGCCATGCCATCTCCTGGCCATGCCATCTCCTGGCCATGCCATCTCCTGGCCATGCCATTCCTGGCCATGCGCTTTCCAGTACCTTATTGTCTGCGTCAGGAATGAGGAGCTCCTGTACTGAGTTCTTGTTTTTAAAAGTCGAAACTGCTTGTCGTGACCTCTTAGCTGTCTAGGGGGGAGATTGACAAGCTTCTGTTTAATACTGGAGCAGTGGACCCGCCCATTTTTGATCTTGTACAGTATGGAGAGCCTAGATAGTCGTCGTCGTTCTTCCAACGGTGACCAGCCTCATAATTCCTCATTATGCCACATTATTTTGTGAATACCATCCTGTTCATTCAAACCAGTGCGCATCTTAAATGACATGCCCGTGACAGGTTTCAATCAATAAAGCTTCCTTATGAATACTGTGTCTGCCATCCGAATCCATTTTGCATCCCTGCAGCCAGATACAATAGGTCGATTGATCAAAGAATCCTTTCTTCCCATCGATGCATTTACCAGACGCACACACACTGAAAACGTAATAACATGTTTAGTTGTCTAGAGTCAACTTTGCAGGGGTTAATGTAGATTGGTTAGGATATATTTTTACGTGGTCAACGTGGTCATCATGGTCTTGAACAAAACAAAAAAAAAATGTTTTTGTCACCAAGTTGTCTTACGTCACGTGATCCAAAGTCGCGTATTGTACAACGGTCGGAATGAAACGTGTAGACAAATGTGTAAATATCTGGCCTGTGCGACATTTCATTGGTGACATGGGACATTTTCTGTGTGACGTGTGACATTTTAGTGGGGACATGTGACATTTCATTGGTGACATGGGACATTTTCTGTGTGACATGTGACATTTTAGTGGGAACATGTGACATTTCATTGGTGACGTGACGTTTCAGTGGTGACATGAGACATTTTCTGTATGGCATGTGACATTTTAGTGGGGACATGTGGCATTTCATGGCCTGGGGTGGGGTGTTGTGGGGACAGTTACCACTTAAGATTTATTGTTATAGATACCGATCAGGAACATAATAAATTTGTATTTTTTTACTTCATTGATAAGTTGGCTCGACCCTTTCATCATCCGTCTCATCTACCATCTGATTCACCACATCGCCTGTCTCATCTACCCTTTCATTCATTACATTATCTGTCTCCTCCACCATCTCATTAATTACGTCGTCTGTCTCATTGGCCATGCTATTGACTACATCGTCTGTCTCCTCTACCATCTCATTCATTACATCACATGTCTCCTTTATTTCATTCATTACATCATATGCCTCCTTTACCTTCTAATTCCCTGTTGTTCGCTGCTCCCAACCCTCCAAGATGCACCCATCAAAACCTATAACTCACTTTAAATGGATGCTGAGGGGTCTTAACTGAATCAAACCCAAGCATGTTAACGTGAGCTCAATCCCCCAGCAAAAGAGCAGACGAGCACAAACACTGCCAGCACCCCTGGTGAATGTCAATTCATGCAAGAGAAGGAAAAATCCGAATTCAAACCCGGAGATGGAGTCCCGCAGGCGACATGGCATTGAAACAATGAAAATTCCGGCAACTCCTGCGGCGCTTCTGGTACATGGCATAATAAATGAAGGACTGCGTTCAAGCCGGGTGAAAGAAACAGCAGAACTATGTATGTGCACAAAAGATAAGGACGTTTCGGCTAAGAGTCTTCTTTGGCTGACAGGAAAAAGGAAATTGCGCACTAGAAATAGGAACTAGTTAAAAACTTAAATGATCGCTATTGTTATTGCCGGAAGTAGGATTTTCCAAAACCAAGATTACAGGAAGTAAAAGAATTATTACTATAAAAATGGGATCTTAACGGACACAAAATTAGAGATATATAAAATATAATAAAAGAAATACAAGGAAATTGAAGATCATTAGTAGGAGAGTATTAGGTTAATTCAATATGGTGATATTGTGCCGAAAATCGTAATAAAATTGTTATCCCTTCGAACCCTCTATGGTGTGTTGGTACAGGAAATTAGTGCCGCGATGGATACATCTGATGTCCCTTTATGTTAATCTCCGTTGAAATGGGATGAGACCGGGGAAAGTTTACGCTGTTCAATATCGCGAAGATGTTCATATCGATAATCTTCTTCCAGTTTTGCCTATATAACAGGAGCGGCATCTAAGGCACACATCACTTTTCGACTAACACGGGTGAAACCCTCTTTGGTGATTAAAGTACCTTTAAGGGGGCCAATGTTTTTGGTTTGGAGTGTATAGCGACACGTTCTACCGCGGCTTCTTGGGCATGGTTTAGTCCCAACGTACAATGGGTCAACTCGAAGGCGACGGTGAGCCAGAAGGTTACCTAGACTTGTGTACCGTCTGAAGAAAATAAGTGCAGGGGATGAGAATATCCTGTTAGTGTCAGGGTTAGCAAGAAGTGTGTGTGTGTAGTTTCTTTATGAATATTTATTTTCGGCAATCAAAAAATTGTGAGGGTGGTAGGTTAGTAGGAGTTTTTTTCGATCTTCATTTTTGCTGGGTGAGGTTTGAAAGCATCATTCCGTGAGATAGCGATGATACGATTGAGCACCAAGCAGCATCATCAACACTGGATATGGTCATCGTAGTGCCAAGCAGCATCACCAACACTGGATATGCCCTCGTGTTATCCAGTTGCGGGGTAGGATTCACTGTCTACGGAACCAACGTATGCTCCTGACGAATAAGCCCGAAGTCTAAACAATCTACACATTGTTACGGCCGGATTTTTTAAAAAATTATAAGAAAAAATAAAACATTTTACTGTTGTATGTTTAAAAATGCACATAAAATAAACATATGGTGTATAGTAGCAGTAAATCACGTTGCCGTATTTCTTCTGGAACCGTGAAAAGTATAGGTTTAAAATTTTGAGTTTCACTATATTAAACTCGTCTGAATGTTTGAACGTATGCAAATATATGGAAAGAAATATGGATGAAGAACTCTAGAAATCATTCTGGAGAATCTTTTGGCAAAGTATCTTTCGGTATTCATGTAACGTTGTTCACAAAGGTTTGACCACAGACTTAAAGACTCGTGTGCTGAAGACAAGGACTTGACCACATAGTTTACATCTCCTGTGCTGAAGACAATGACTTGATCACATAGTTTACATCTCCTGTGCTGAAGACAAGGACTTGATCACATAGTTTACATCTTCTGTGCTGAAGACAATGACTTGATCACATACTTTACTCCTCCTGTGCTGAAGACAGGGACTTGAACGCATACTTTACGTCTCCTGTGCTGCAGACAAGGACTTGATCACATACTTTCAGTCGCCTATGCTGAAGACAATGACTTGATCACATACTTTCAGTAACCTGTGCTTTATTGTTCACGAGAAAAGATTATGTTTGAAAAAGAAAATGTCAACAATCTATAAAAGGCAAACACTAGGTGGCGCTGTTCATTATTTGTTATTTATTATTTTTATTTTTATTTCCTTTTTATTTTTAGAATTCACAAAAATTGGAAACTTCTGCAGAGAGTTTTTTGTTAAAATCCCGTACTATTAATTTAATTTAAGAAATTAATTTACTTTATTTTTGTCTTATGGAAGTATCGTTCAAACTTTTTAAAAATAAATATTATTGTGATATTGGAAATGATTATTTCTTAAAATTATCCATGGCAATTAATTTTTTTATATCTATTAATATGCCCACAAATTCTTCAGGGCATTTAGTCATTAAATTAACCAACCACTTTATGACTTTATGTGTATTTAAAAAAATTATTTCATTGTATTTTAATATTTTAATGACCCACTCGCTTTTACACCGCATATTAATTTCACATACTACTATTTCACACAAAAAACTAAATAAAATATTACGCACCAAACGCACTTGCGATATAGCGCAGTTATTGGGAATTTTATTTCATGAAATCAGTCGCTACATATTTAATTCATCTTCCCCTTTAAAAAAAACAAACAAGAAAAACGTATTTTTTTGGGGTTTGGGTTGAGGGTATGTGTCACGTTTCAGCAGGATAGGTTGACTGAAAGTGGGTGAATTAGCCATCCGAGGATTTTGCCCTTAACTCACGAAAGCGCGATTAATATTAAGTAGGATAAAACTACGAACTGGTCATCAGCTGGGAAATTAGACATTTCGAAAAGATAACTGGTCATCAAATGGGGCTGACATGATAATTCATAGCGTCTTCTATCGATCACGCAGTGTGTGAGTTCAGGGGAGGTTAGTGGTCGTTGGGGTTACTGAACAGGGAGCTGTCAGCCATTCATTACTCCACTTTTTGTTACCGTTTCAGTGGCAGGTTGACTGTTTAAGAATCTCTTAGTACTCGTCTCCAATATGACAGGGAAGGGCCGTGCCGCGGCATCAAAACAACAGATGGCTCACAACTGTAATCTGGTTTCAAAACAACAGATGGTTGACTAATGTCATCTGGTTTTTAACAAAACAGATGGTTCTCCGCTGTAATCTAGATTCAAAACAACAGATGGTTCACTACTATAATCTGGTTTCACAACAATAGTTCGTTCACTACTTTAATCTAAATTCAAAACAACAGATGTTTCACTACTGTTATCTGGTTTCAAAACAACAGATGTTTCACTACTGTTATCTGGTTTCAAAACAACAGATGTTTCACTACTGTTATCTGGTTTCAAAACAACAGATGTTTCACTACTGTTATCTGGTTTCAAAACAACAGATGTTTCACTACTGTTATCTGGTTTCAAAACAACAGATGTTTCACTGCTTGTTATGTTTTTCATATGTCTTTATTTCCAACAATAAACATTAACATAAATCTACATATAATACAAGTTCTAAATAATGTTGACTCTATGCTTGACTCCGGAACACACTGTCCATTTTCACACACACTGCACAGTCTCTGCGCATGCGCGCTGTTTGACCTAGTTGGCTATCCGGACGGTATAGTCCTTTGATCCACTATAACACTACTGTAATCTAGTTTGTTTTTTTAAGAATAGATGTTTCACCACTATAATCTAGTTTCAAAACAACAAGTGTTCACTATATAACCATCGGTAATAATTGTAGGATTTTGGAGTGGTCAGGGGGTAGTGGCAGGTCATTCCGGCCAATTAGGCCCTGGTCGTGGGCAAGGGTAGTGGCAGGTCATTCCGGCCAATCAGGCCCTGGTCGTGGGCAGGGGTAGTGGCAGGTCATTCCGGCCAATCAGGCCCTGGTCGTGGGCAGGGGTAGTGGCAGGTCATTCCGGCCAATCAGGCCCTGGTCGTGGTCAGGGGTAGTGGCAGGTCATTCCGGCCAATCAGAACCTGAGCAACAGACGTCTCATCACCAGGGTTATGACACGGCGCAGTCGTTCAATTCTACTTTTTTAGTTTTAGGACTTAGGTAAAGAATTGTCACGTTTGACAGGATTTTGTAAGCTCTCGTTGCTGTTGTTGTTGTTTTTTTCCGAAATCTTCTTTTGTCGATAATTTACAGGTTACAATTGTCATGCTAAAAAGTTTTTAGAAAATTAAACAGTCCCTAAAAACTATTTTTTTTTTCGAATAAATTCGAATATAATATCGAGCAATGGAGCTTTGGGCTGAAAATTTGAGAAAACATGCGTACAAGTAACGAACTTCATCCCAATTAGTGCTGAAACCCCCAAGTCTCGTAACTGCAATCGTTTTTCACGCCTCAGAACTATATTAATATTCTGACGACCCACCCGCTTTTACAACGCATAATTATTTCACCAACTATTTCATAAAAACAAAAGAAATGATACAAACGCACCCGCGTTTTTTTTAATCTCAAAAACTGATTTTAGGAAGTTAGGATCGGGGGGGGGGGGGGGGGCTGGAGGTTGCTGCTGAAAATTTGAATGAATGTGTTGTCATCTGCAACGAGTCTATGCGCCAAGTGTCAGCTCGATGGGTTGACGGGAAGTGGGTCAACTACACGTCCGAGGCTTCTGCCAGCTATCCACCCAGCCAACCAGCCACAAACAAAAGCCAAGTTAATATTGTGGAGACTCCAGACCTGGGTAGCCGAGGTAGCCGAGGTAGCCGAGGTAGCCGAGGTAGCCGAGGTAGCCGAGGTAGCCGAGGTAGCCGACTAGGGGGGTACGGTGGTAGGGGAAATGGGAAACCCCACAGCACAAGTTGCACGGGGGGTCAATCTGGCACTAAATAAAAGGTACGTCCATCCCAAACATATCGATATATATTTGCCTCCGCAGTATGTCTTCAAGATTTAACATCGCACAGGGTTTGGTCAGAAATTCTGTTAAAGTCATGTGACCTTCACGTCGGCGCAAAGATAGCAGACATTCTGGTGACTCTACACTCATCTTCACACAAGGGAAAGCTGAGTGAAGAGGATTTTAATCAGCTGAAGGAAAAGTTCAGGTAATGTTAGCTTTCCACCATTACGACATCCGTGTGCATCCTTTGTTGGTCCATATGTTTCCCGGACAACTTTGTACGCCCCCATGTGTTTAATAGGTTTTCTGTCGTTTTTTTGTTTGGACCCCATTACGATTAATCTTGGTAAATTGGGAGGACGAGTTAAAAAAATGACTTTGGAGAATACGAAACAAACCGAGAGACATAAGTCCGAAATAAGATTATGATTTTAAGTGTTGGTATCCATTGGGATACTGTTTGTCTGTCAAACTTTGACTGTGTTCTTGTATTCAGTCCCTTCCCCCAGCAGGTGGCGTTCCTGTGCAGCAGCCATTTTGTGACGCCTTTCCTTGACAGCCGGTAACAAGCCGCGCGACGAAGCGGTCAGGGCGAAGATGGACGAACTCATTCGGGACGAGGTGGTTACCAAGGCGACAGAGCTCGTCAAGGAGTGGATGTCCGCGGAGAGTGGGGACTGCTGCATCCACGGTGACCTGCACGCGGGTTCCCTGATGTTTGACGGCGCCGGCGGTGATATTAAGGTAACCGGTTCAGTGACTGGTTATGCAATCTTGATTTACGTTTCTCTGCACCAACCCTTTGGTGTGCAATTAATGCTCTTTTCAATCCCTTCTACGCATCAATAATTCTTGGCTTGGTTACTTTCATTTTAAACAGTTTGTGGCCTGGGCATTCATAGCCAAAGAAACTTAAAGTGAAGGACGGGGATGGGGGAGGTTGTTGGGGGTGGGGCTGAGGAGAAAGGGGTGGTGGGGCCAGAGATTGTGTAAGGAGGTTTGAGGGGAAGGCATTCGTGGCATTCAATCTATGCACCCTCGTGAAGGTCAAATGACGGTTACAAAGTGGTACTCAACTTGTCCTGGGCCGAGCCCTAAGAGCTCCGTCTGCACTTATTAAAGTTTCTGCAGCACTCCCTGCTCTCGTTACAAAACTCCTGAACATCATTTACTCGAAAAACATTTCGTAAACCTTAGAGCCAGTTCACACGATCAAATTTCGCGTCAAATTGTTGAATGAACGCACTATTTTGTGCGTGGTTTCTTTTTGGGGGAATTTGATCAAATAGTAATTTGAAAGTTGTGATATACACGAATTGCATCAAATGCTTGAAGGAAAATTTGATCGTGTGGACCGACCGTAAGGGGAAGTCCATATAGAATTTAATATATAAAATAAAGAAAAGAAAAAAGGCTCCGTCAAAAGAGTCCAAAGTTTGGGAAACACTGATCTGGTGTATGATCTTGGTACTTTTCATTCTAGGTAGTGTTACTTTAGTCTTGTGGATTCGTCCTGCGAATTCCTTAACCATCGTCACCTAGTGACGGACGGATGGCAGCAGTGTTACTCTAGTCTCTACTTAGTTTGATAAAAAATCAATAATTTTTTTTCAAATCTTGAGTACAAGTTTAAAGAAGGCTTAATATTACATGAACCCACGATAATTTGCGTTCACCATTTTAATGCTAGTTTATTATGATGTTAGTTTCCTGTTACAGCTACACGAACTCGGTGTTAGAGAGATTTTAAAGATTTTTCTCTCTGCAAACAAATAAATGGACACCCGCTCGGACAACATATATTTATTTCTAGCTGGACCGAAACTGCAGGAGATTTGTTTTGTATCAATATAATCCCGCCTGGACATCTCTGATCTTCTCGGGTCACGTTCCACCCTGGTGGGGATATTCATGGCGGACAACAACAAAAAAAAAAAAAGTCTTCGGGTATGTTTCCATGGAAACGGGGCAAACAAAAGATATTGATTGTGTCACGTTTGTCTGTTGCCACCAATGAACTGACGCCGCCCAATTATCGCTGCTATTTCTGGACTTGCTTCGCCATAACTGAAACATACATATAAATCGTTCCTTAGCATTTTAACCAAAATCCCAAGTCAACTTCTTACAATTTGAGGACAATTTCATTTGGTAGATGAACTTTTCTAATTTTAGTAAATCCATTTCAACGCAGAAATGTCATTTCTAAAACCATTCTGGGGCTTTTAGAATGCAAGGCAGATGGTGCCTTCCGAATGCAAGGCAGATGGTGCCTTCAGAATGCAAGGCAGATGGTGCCTTCAGAATGCAAGGCAGATGGTGCCTACAGAATGCAAGGCAGATGGTGCCTTCAGAATGCAAGGCAAATGGTGCCTTCAGAATGCAAGACAGATGGTGCCTTCCGAAAGCAAGACAACTGGTGCCTACAGAAGGCAAGACAGTTGGTGACTGCCGTAAACAAGTCAACTGGTGCCTTCAGAATGCAAGACAGAAGGTGCCTTCCGAAAGCAAGACAACTGGTGCCTTCAGAATGCAATACAGATGGTGCCTTTTGAAAGCAAGACAACTGGTGCCTTCAGAATGCAAGACACTTACAATGTTATGTTGGTTTGGTCTCAGATCAATTTATTACTATTTCCCAAATAAGTTGATGTAACTTAAATCAACTACGTGATGCGGTGATTATCTGATGTCTAGACATCCCGTCTGGTCTGAACATTTAAACGTGAAGATCGCGGACAATGGTTCGCGATACCTTGGGGGGGAGGGGGGGTTTCAAATTAATATTACATTAATTGTTATAACCTATAGGAGCTCGAGGTGTCACGTCTGTCTAATTAGGGCAAGGGCACCATCCCTACATCGGTGATCTGCTTGCTGGTACATAGCCCCCCCCCCCCCCACACACAAAAAAAAGGATTTCTTCGATCAGCTTCGTGAAGCCACATGTCGCGTCTGCCAACAGTTTCAGCTTTCCCGTGTGTTCACTGGCCGAGTCTGGCTTCAGACACTAATTTGATCAAGACACTGACCTCATTCAAGCTGCTCTTTTGATTCGGGAAATTGGGATTTAATTTGTATTAATGTTTTATTAAATTGATTTTTTTTTAAACTAGTCATTTTCTACTTGAAAGATCCATTCATCGATCAGAAAAGGACAGTTTTTTTCAAATTTTGTTTAAACTGCAAAGGAAATAGTATCTGATCATCAGGGCCGTAGGGCTGAGAGTATCACTTGGGGCCCTGACCCGTATACCCCCTCACCCACCCACCCCCGAACACCCCATGGGCGGACTTTTTTTTTTGGGGGGGAGGGGGTAACATTACGTTTGATACAGTTTATTTTGAAACTTGTGGGGACACAAATTATGGATTTGCGCGGGGGGGGGGGGGGGGGGGCGAAAATCCTTTTACCTTCTCATGCTCAGAATGGTGTTCGCCGAGCAATGTCAATAACAATTCGGATTCCTTTGTCAATGTAACACGAATATGAAATGGAAACAAGAGAGTATTGTAAAAAGGCTTTTCCTATTTAGACGGTGGTTGAGATTTAATGTAACTTAGATGAGTATCTCGTGGTCTTCTCACTGATGCTTAATGCAGAGAACTTGACTCAAGGTTTATGACATGAGTTTGTATCCAATGCCTTAAATAAGACATTTACAAACTTATTATCCCTTCTTCATCAAACCCACCGATTCCCATTCAACGATAAATCGATCACATTCAACGATAAATCGATCACATTCAACGATAAATCGATCACATTCAAGAGATAAATCGATCACATTCAACGATAAATCGATCACATTCAACGATAAATCGATCACATTCAAAGATAAATCGATCACATTCAACGATAAATCGATCACATTCAAGAGATACATCGATCACATTCAACGATAAATCGATCACATTCAACGATAAATCGATCACTTTCAACGATAAATCGATCACATTCAACGATAAATCGATCACATTCAACGATAAATCGATCACATTCAACGATAAATCGATCACATTCAACGATAAATCGATCACATTCAACGATAAATCGATCACATTCAACGATAAATCGATCACATTCAACGATAAATCGATCATATTCAACGATAAATCGATCACATTCAATAGATAAATCGATCACATTCAACGATAAATCGCTCACATTCAACGATAAATCGATCACATTCAAAGATAAATCGATCACATTCAACGATAAATCGATCACATTCAAGAGATAAATCGATCACATTCAACGATAAATCGATCACATTCAACGATAAATCGATCACATTCAACGATAAATTGATCACGTTCAGCGATGCGTTTAAGTTACTTCATGTTATGTCCACAATTCTTTCTCAAAACAAACAGTAGTTAACGTTTTAAAAGCTATTATCCCATGATGTTATGATATTGTATCCCATGATATTATGATATTGTATCCCATGATATTATGATAGTGTATTCCAATCATATTATGATATTGTATCCCATCATATTATGATATTGTATCCCATCATATTATGATATTGTATCCCATCATATGATGATATTGTATCCCATCATATTATGATATTGTATCCCATCATATTATGATATTGTATCCCATCATATTATGATATTGTATCCCATCATATTATGATATTGTATCCCATCATATGATGATATTGTATTCCATCATATTATGATATGTATCCCATCATATTATGATATTTTATCCCATCATATTATGATATTGTATCCCATCATATTATGATATTGTATGCCATCATATTATGATATTGTATCCCATCATATTATGATATGTATCCCATCATATTATGATATTGTATCACATTATATTCTGATATGTATCCCATCATATTATGATATTGATGTAGAAAGGTTCACTTACTGTTTTTTTAAAACTACTCTATATCTTGTGTCCTTATTTTACATGTATTAGAACATTAGACATTTGGTTAGAAAATTAGACAAGGATTAGAACATTACACATAGATTCGAACATTAGACATGGATTAGAACATTACACATAGATTAGAACATTAGACATGGATTAGAACATTAGACATGAATGAGAACCCTGACATTCAAAGATCAGATATATCGATATCTCTTACAAGTCAAAAGAAAGTACTCGATTATTGTGTACAATAATTACTTGACCTTGACATTTGGGATTACTGGTGTCAAATCAGTTCGAGGGGAGGGCCCCCCGGGGGGGGGGGGGGGTTCAAATAATAAACACAACTCTGATGGTCGTGACACTTTAGACATTTTGACGTTAGTTTGTCATTTTAAGTTCACGATTCGTTTCATCCTTTTCTCTTTTTTTTCCAAGGTGAGGTTTTGTTGTGGATGTCTTGGTGAGTCTAGTTTTGCACTTTAGCCGTGACATTTTTAAAGGCACCTTCTCTGAAAAGTACAGTTGACAGGCATTTCTGTGGACTGACGTTAAAATGATATTTTAGTTTAAAAAGTCGGCGAACAAAAATAGAATAACGTGAAAGTCATTCTCCCTCGAGAAGAACATCTAATTTTAATTAGCGACCGCGATCGTCAGTTGAAAAAAACAACAACAACAAAACAACAACAACAACAACAACACGTTCTAAAAGTTCACAAGATAACATTTAATTGTGTTCTTAGATTTGATGTACGAGTTTTTTTAAATGGTGAGATTCTAAGTCACGTGAGCATTGTCATAATGTGGAGGTCCGTAAGCGGTTACTGGTTCACAAGATGGGCAATGGGCATCCAGATATTACGTACGCAAAGAAAAAATTCCCAACTCCCACCCACTGTTGAGCGCGTAACTTTTGGACACCCCCATCAGTGTGAGTACATATTAGCTTTTGACTCCCTCCCTCCAAAAAAACCCAACCACCTCCCCCTGTTGTGCGCGTAACTTTTGAACACCCCCATCAGTGTGAGTACATATTAGCTTTTGACTCCCTCCCCCTCACCCCCAAATTAAAATATTTAAAAATAATTATGACGTCACGGTAAAAATGTGTCACGGGTTTTCTCCACCGTCAGTTGGCATGGTCCAGTGGTTCCCTAATGTGCCTAGCGTCGCCCTGGGGATACGGCGTCCTCATGGGGGGGGGGGGGGGCACCGCAAAACATTATACAGTCTTCATAATTTTATTTCCACTCTCAAACCAATGTGATAGGACACCAGCGGACCTGGTAACTAGTAACTCGCATGTAGGCAGACCTGCCATCTACTGGACCTGGTGCAAACCAGGAACTCACATTTGAGAGGACCTGACATTTAGCGGACCTAGTACAAACAAGTTATTTACATGTGAAATAACCAGACATCTAGCGGACCTGGTGCAAACCGATAACTCACATTTGAGAGGAAAAGCCATTTTAAAAACGTCCAAACCAGTATCTCACCAAAAGTTATAAAGTTTGTAGAAGCTTATGGAAATGGTGACTAGATGACGCATAGTGACCTATATAAGTTTTTAAAAATAAATTTTAGGAACCCCTAAGCCTATAAAAATCGTCTCACTCACTGATTATGCTAAGGCAGCGGTTCTCAACCTGTGGTCGCGACCCCTTTGGTGGTCGCTAGACCCTTTCACGGGGGTCGCCTAAGACCATCTGAAAACACATACACTCTATAGTTATAAAGTATCAACGAAAATAATTTTGTGTTTGGGGGTCGCCATATCATGAGGAACTCTATTAAAGGGTCGCGGCGCAAGAAAGGTTGAGAACCGCTGTGCTGAGGCGAACGGTGGACAACAAAGATTACACGAAGCATCAGTCTGACGGTACTAACATAACTTTGCGTGATTCCTTTTTTTAGAATTAGATAGATATATAGGCTATTTATGGACTGTCCGAATTTTGGAATAATAATTGCTGAATTTGTAAATAAATTTACGAACTTTTTTCCCGGACCCCCCACCAAACCCACCCGTATGGACCCCCCCAAACCCACCCGTACGGACCCTAGAGTTATATAGGCTATTGGTCCATATCAAGAGATGTGTATGTGTTAGCCTATTGGTCCATATAAAGAGATGTGTATGTGTTAGGCTATTGGTCCATATCAAGAGATGTGTATGTGTTAGCCTATTGGTCCATATAAAGAGATGTGTATGTGTTAGGCTATTGGTCCATATCAAGAGATGTGTATGTGTTAGCCTATTGGTCCATATAAAGAGATGCTTATGCGTAAGCCTATTGGTCCACATAAAGAGATGTGTATCTGTTAGGCTATGGGTCCATATAAAGAGTTATGAATGGTTTTGGCTATATGCTAATTCCCGGGGTCGACAACCTTTTTTTATTTTATTGTGTGAGGCACCATCTTTATTATTATACGATTTCGATGTCTGCTGTGAAAGTATTTCAGTCGCCGCATGTCATTTTGTGGGTTAAGTTTACAAAAAATCCGCATCTTTTACTTCTAAGAGTGTCATGTGGCCCCGGAGCCGTGGGTTTTCCGACCACTGACCTCATCTTTAGAGGTAAAGATATATAGGCTATCGGTCCGTATGTACAGGTTGGCTGGACCTATGAATTGCTCCATGTCCACAGGTGATTGATGTGGAGTGTGCCAGGATAGGCCCTCCTGCATTCGATGTGGCACTGCTGATCTGTAACTACGTCCTCCTCTACCACTACCACCAAGAGCTCAGCCACGAGGAGGCGGGCCCGGGGCGGCCTGACCACGCCCAGTTGATGGCTGACACCTTGGACGTCATTTGTATTACATGTAGGTTCCGATTTCATCAAGTATTTCTGTGTCTTTGTTGGTGTCTTTGTCGGTGTCTTTGTTGGTGTCTTTGTTGGTGTCTTTGTTGGTGTCTTTGTTGGTGTCTTTGTTGGTGTCTTTGTTGGTGTCTTTGTTGGTGTCTTTGTTGGTGTCTTTGTTGGTGTCTTTGTTGGTGTCTTTGTTGGTGTCTTTGTTGGTGTCTTTGTTGGTGTCTTTGTTGGTGTCTTTGTTGGTGTCTTTGTTGGTGTCTTTGTTGGTGTCTTTGTTGGTGTCTTTGTTGGTGTCTTTGTTGGTGTCTTTGTTGGTGTCTTTGTTGGTGTCTTTGTTGGTGTCTTTGTTGGTGTCTTTGTTGGTGTCTTTGTTGGTGTCTTTGTTGGTGTCTTTGTTGGTGTCTTTGTTGGTGTCTTTGTTGGTGTCTTTGTCGGTGTCTTTGTTGGTGTCTTTGTTGGTGTCTTTGTTGGTGTCTTTGTTGGTGTCTTTGTCGGTGTCTTTGTCGGTGTCTTTGTCGGTGTCTTTGTCGGTGTCTTTGTTAGAACACTACCGGCGTTCACCGGCCGAATGTGTGAGTTATTTAGAAATGATGGAGCATTTTTTAATGCACGCCTGCCTTCCTCTACCATGACATTTTGTATCATCGCAGTGTCCCGCTACATGGAAGGCATGAGTAGGGCCCTGAAGGACAAGTTTGACAAACACCAGGTGTGGCGACAGATCCTGCTTCTGTTGGGCGTAGAGATTATAGCCTGGTAAGTGTTCCCATAGATTATAGTCTGGTAATTCTTCCTAGAGATTATAGCCTGGTAAGTCTTCCCAGAGATTATAGCCTGGTAAGTCTCCCCAGAGATTATTGCCTGGTATGTCTTCCCAGAGATTATCGCCTAGTAAGTCTTCCTAGAGATTATTAAATTATAGCCTGGTAAGAGATTATAGCTTGGTATGTCTATCTAGAGATCTTTGCTTGATAGGACCTCCCTTGAGGTTGTAGCGTGGTGGTTCTCCCTAGAGTTGATAGAATTATAGCCTGGTAAATTATCCATTTGGGGGCCCTCCCAGAGGACGATATTACGCCCCTCCTCGCGTATATTTAATAATAATCACTAGTTTGAAAGTTATAAATATTTATATATTTTAAAACAACGTTCCCTCTCATTTGTCCATGTTTTTTCTCAGGATTTCGGGTCCACCATCATTTGACTGCTTAGATAATCACCCTAAGGCCCAGTTGAATTGCCTTAACACGGCTTTAAGGATACTTCACAAGCAAAGTCTGTCACTGGATACTAAGGGTCTTTCGCGACTGATTCACAATCAACACTAAATATATTTTGATATGCCTGCCAGATTACTACTTACATTAACAAATATTCCTCTACACTATATATTATATATAAATTTTTGCGATTTAAAACTGGTGTCTAAAAAAAATATATATATTTACTATTTATTTTTGTGTGCTTCAGATGGCGGTTGTTAATTGTTTCCATACCAACTGATCCATTCGGTCGAGGTTGGTCATGTTAAGCAGAGGTTCTCACATAGCTATTAAAGGAGTTAGGTGGTGGCAACGAGTGCAAGGTGTTCATTTAGCAGAGAACATGGGTATATTAATATAAAGTAGCGCCTTCTCGAAGCCGTGAACGAGTCCTGTTGAAGAGTTAAACACTTATAAAAGTTATCAATTTTTTTTTTTAAGTTGTAGGATTTTTAATACGAAAGCGTCCTATCTCTGGCAATGTATATATATGGAAATATATGTTCCTGGTGTTACAGGAACTGAACTTGCTGCTGGGGGTTCCAGGTATTGAAATCAATCATTAGCATTATGAGAGAATGTGGACAATCACTTAAGCGGATTAGTTTAACTTATTAAAAACTGGATGTAAAGACATCATGTCATAAAGGTTTTGAAACGAAACTTCGGGTATCAAGTCGTTTAGTACTGGACTGAGAACCTTTGATTTACTTTACTTTGATCCTCGTAGCTTCAGTAAAGCTACTGCTGCTAACGTGCAGTCTAGTGACATGCACTTGTTATTCGCCCTTTTTTATGTTCTTTGTTGCTGTGGTTGTGCAATAACATCACTGGATGTGTCAATAAGTTCTAATGGCATCATTATGACAACACTGTGACATCATTATGACAACACTGTGACATCATTATGACACCATGTGGACATTGGAAGAGCTAGGAGATGAAACAACTGAAGGAAATTCAAATTAAAAGACGGTCCCTTATTTATACGAATCAAACTTTGTCTTTGTTGTCTCTAATCTTTTTTGCACGAAACGAGAGTTTCATTTACTTAAGTGCAACAATTTTAAAAGTCTCTAAAAAAATATAAAAATTCATTAATTGAATTGACGAAATGATTAAGTCAAGGTCACTAGCTCGTCCCCATAATTTTGATTAAATTGTTTACAAAATATTTGTATTTTGTTGTGTTTTTTTTAATTAAAAGAAATATAGTAAACACATTTTTAATTGATTTATTTTTAAGTTTGGCAGCTGTTACATGCTCCTGTGTGTTATCTGGCAATGAGAAAAACAAACATTTCCGGCAAGAAGTAACACGTGCGTATCACTCTCTGGCCAGGAGGTGTTTTAACAAGACAAGTAATTATTTTTTGGAAATGGAGACGCTATGTCTCTTTAGTCCAATTTTCAGCTTGGGACACGGGTGAAGGTGAGAGCGGAGAGAGATCAAACATAGAGGTGGTGTGATCAATTCGTGAGGCAAGGCGGGACAGGGAAATAGGCAGTGTGAGTCTAGAGGAAGAGAGAGAGGGGGGAGAGAGAGATCAAACATAGAGATAGTGAAATAAAGTCGTGAAGGAAAGCGTGGGAGTGAACGGGACACCTGAGAGGAAGAGAGAGTAGAGAGATTAAACATAGAGTCAGTAATTGGTGGTGAGGGGAATGTCCGAAAACCCTTATGTGGATCTATACAGGATAACCACGGACGGAGAATATCAGCCATCCATAAACAAAGTCGTTGAACGGCGACACAAGCATGGTGACAGGTATCAACTGAAAATGATGCTGGCTGTTCTGGACTGGACACCTGGAGAAGACGTCGTAGCTCGCGGAGGGGACTAAGGGTGGCGATACCATCAGAAACAAAGAAACATAAAACGAATCGGTTCCACCACTAATCTAATCTACTTGAGAAAAAAACAGTACACTAACGAGCCGAAGCTCATGAAGTCTTCTTCAACGCACCCTCCGCTAAACTCAACTGGCCTTCAACTACTCCCCCAGCAGTCTTTATTCCAGTCAGGCCGTGAAGCGGCACGCTGGGAGCTTTCCGCCCCTGAGACAGCCTCGCCCACCCTTCCACTCGATTGACTATGCGAGTGAGGCGGCACCAGAGAAGGAACACCTGGCCGGGGTGCTGCTTTCACACAGCAACCGGGCCATACTTTCTAGGGCTGGTGTGGATATGTTTTACGTCCCTAAGTCCCCCTTTCCCACCACAGGGAGACTCGTATGTGTTTCACACACGCCCTCTAATAGGGGTTGCGTGGTTTTCTACGTGGACTAACTCACACCGCAGCTGGGAAAGAAAGAGAATATTTAGAATCATCGGAGAGGGTCGCTATGTTCCCTCACCTCATACCCATACGGCAACTGTAATCATGCCCCGACCTGTTTCTGCGTTATTTTCAACTGCAGTTGGTAGGAAACCATGCAGCCGTGCTCTTTATAACGCAGTTTACGTGCGTTACCTTACACGTGATCCTGTACCCCGGGTAACGTTTCAGGGGCGGACATGCTGACAAGAGCCCCCAGGGGGCTGTTGCATCACTTACGATAGGGATTGATGTTGTGGAGGCAGCTAGTGGTCAGTGCACCGAGGGCAGCTAGTAGTCAGTGCACCGAGGGCAGCTAGTGGTCAGTGCACCGAGGGCAGCTAGCGACAAATGCATCGAGGGCAGCTGTTGACAGGTACATTGCGGGCAGCTAGTGGTCAGTGCATCGAGGGCAGCTAGTGGCCAGTGCACCGAGGCGAAAAGCCATGAATCATTCATGATGTTGTGATGAGAGAGGGACGTCACTGGCCAGTGGAACCATCAACGATGTTCATGATGTTGATGTGGTAGATGATGTTGTTGATACTCGCTACATAAATACTTGTACCGATAAAAACATTTTCTCTCAGTCAGTATCATAATCTCTCATGCATGACCGTATTTACAACACAATCCCCCCCCCCCCAACTGCGCACACAAAAACAACCCCCTCCCCCCCCCAAACACACACACATACGCATGCAGGTCATTAAAAATAGTTCCAGGTCAACTCGCCCCAACTGTGACGTCCGCACTATGTCTTTGAAATCAGATGCGTCTGACGACGTCACTAGCCGTTATTTTTAGCTTTGAGTTACTCCCCCCCCCCCCCCAGTGACCCGCCAACTGTGGCGTCGTTGACAGGGGTTCTCGAACTTATGGAACTCAGATTAAAAGAACTGCTAAAAAATCTAAGTACCACCAAGTGCATAATTTGTACGTGCAACGCCGGCCTTGGGTAAACTTGCGCCCTGCGCGAAGCACCCGTTCGGCGCCCCCTTCGGTATTAATTCATTAATTTCCACGCCCTTTCTGTTGTGACCATTGATTGGATTATGAAAATGTCTAAAGAGTAGAAGAGAAATGGTATCTAGTGGACACTATGGAAATAGCTTGATGATCTGGATTTTGCGGATGATCTGGCCCTAATATCACACACACAGCAACAGATGCAAGAGAAAACCATGTCGCACAATACTCTGCTTGCATCGGCCTGAACATCCATAGAGGAAAAAGCAAAGTCCTTAAAATAAATACACCAAGCAACACACCTATAGCACTGGAAGGAACAAACCTTGAGGAGGTGGATAGCTTTACATACCTCGGCAGCATCATTGACATACAAGGAGGGACAGACGCCGACATAAGAGTGAGAATTTGCAAGGCAAGAGCTGCATTTAACCAGCTAAAAAAAGTCTGGAGCTGCAGCAACTTGACCCTCCAGACCAAGATCAGGATATTCAACACCACAGTGAAACCTGTCTTGCTATATGGAGCAGAAACATAGCGAACAACAGCAGCTGTTTCAAAAAAGCTACAGACATTTATCAACTCATGTCTCCGAACGATTCTACGAATCCGCTGGCCCAATTTCATCACCAACGAGGATCTCTGGCGGCGCACACAACAAGAACCAGTTGAAGAGTTAGTCTGCCAGCGCAGATGGAGATGGATTGGTCACACCCTCAGAAAGTCCACATCAAGTATCACGAGACAAGCCCTCACTTGGAACCCCCAGGGAAAGAGAAAAAGAGGTCGACCCAAAAGGACTTGGAGAAGGGAGCTGGAGGCAGACGCCAAAAAGAGTGTGCACAACTGGGGACAGCTGGAGAGAGTTGCCCAAGACCGGGATGCCTGGAGAGCCTTTGTTTGTGGCCTATGCCCCAGACGGGACGACAGGCGATGATGATGATGCCTTTCGGTTGGTCCCAAGCCCAGTGTTAGTATCCCATTTTTTTTTATGTACATCTTAGTTGCTGGTCGATCACCTAGATTAGCGATAGTGGTACACGTAGCACAGTTTGAGGATTACTGCATAAGCCATGTCGCAAAAGAAAAAGAAAAGAAAAAAAAAACTTCGATCGAAATGTGTGTCTAGACTTAAATGATTGTATAGTTTTATCATGGATCTATTTGAATGGGTTGTAAAACATGGACTTAATTCTTTTAAAGTTTACTGGAAAATATGATAATGATATACAGCACATTGGAGAGTTAGGGTGTTTGGACAGAGCAGTTCGCCCCGGGCGGCCCTTTTTTTTTTAGGGTTAAGGGTGTGGCATTTTGAATCCACTGCATGTTCTATGTATGGGTTTTATGTTTGACGGGTATTTTGTATGTCTTGTGGCAAACCCACAGCAAGAGTACGACAACTTCGGTTATAAATGGGTACAGCTAGGAGTTAATTGGCGGGTATCGCCAGGAGTTAATTGGTGGGTGTCGCCAGGAGTTAACTTGTGGGCTATATCTGGAAGATAATAAATGGGGGCATTTCCAGCAGAAAGATAGTAAGGTTTTTAAATCACCAAGATATTTTTAACAGCCTGGGGATCGCTGCTCTAATTCCGTGTGATGTATTGTCAGGTCAAGCGACTCCAGGTCGTGACACTGCAGTGCACTGACACAGAACAAAAATGGCCTCTCTTGTTGAGACAACGTCACAGTTTTGATCAAGGGACTTAATTCCAGAACACTGGACGCGATTCCCTCCCCTTCCCCCAAAACATTACTTTGTTTATTGAAGGGAAATTATCGGAGCTTATCGATTTGGGTTCAGCCCCTGCTGTTTACCCAGTTGCTATGGTGACCCTATTAACAGCAAAAATCGATTATTAAACTTCAATTTTTTTTTATACATAGCTAAAGACCAATAGATATTTTCGTCACAAGCAGTGTAGCTTTGTAATTAAGTCTTGGAGGACTATATAATGTTGTCACGATGCTGAAAGCTAAGCTTCGTTGGCGGAATAATAAGAAATTAGTTCGGATATTGGTCATGATGTCTGACCTTTCATTTGATTAATTTAAGTATGTTAAGTCTAATTGGTTTGCCGCTCATTCGCGTCAACATGACCATTGATGTCATGACCAGACAGGTCATTCTCCTTACCATAGCATGTATTGGATACGTATGTGCAAAGGCGTAGCTAGGTTAAAGCCCAACCAGAAAGGGTAAAGATTTGTGCGGCCCCCTTCCACGAAAAAACTCGGCTGTTGGCAAAAATAAAAAAAAGACGCCTTCTAAATAAAGAAAAAGAGGCACCTGGGGCCGAACCCCAAACTCAACACCCTCTTCATACGCCGCTGTGTACATGGATTAACGCTTACTGTGACAAGAATATAGAGTATTTTAAAATAGTTTTTTTTATACATTAAAAAAAATCCTCACCATTTATGTTTATAATTTCAAAACGCGTGCAACGCCCCTGCTTTTACCAGTTCTTCCGCGTTACGCCCCTGCTTTTACCAGTTCTTCCGCGTTACGCCCCTGATTTTAGTAGTTCTTCAACCTTACGCCGCTGCTTTTACCAGTTCTTCCGCGCTACGCCCCTGCTTTTACCAGTTCTTCCGCGTTACGCCCCTGATTTTAGTAGTTCTTCAACCTTACGCCGCTGCTTTTACCAGTTCTTCCACGCTACGCCCCTGCTTTTACCAGTTCTTCCGCGTTACGCCCCTGATTTTAGTAGTTCTTCAACCTTACGCCGCTGCTTTTACCAGTTCTTCCACGCTACGCCCCTGCTTTTACCAGTTCTTCCGCGTTACGCCCCTGATTTTAGTAGTTCTTCAACCTTACGCCGCTGCTTTTACCAGTTCTTCCACGCTACGCCCCTGCTTTTACCAGTTCTTCCGCGTTACGCCCCTGATTTTAGTAGTTCTTCAACCTTACGCCGCTGCTTTTACCAGTTCTTCCACGCTACGCCCCTGCTTTTACCAGTTCTTCCGCGTTACGCCCCTGATTTTAGTAGTTCTTCAACCTTACGCCCCTGCTTTTACCAGTTCTTCCGCGCTACGCCGCTGCTTTTACCAGTTCTTCCACGCTACGCCGCTGCTTTTACCAGTTCTTCCACGCTACGCCGCTGCTTTTACCAGTTCTTCCACGCTACGCCGCTGCTTTTACCAGTTCTTCCACGCTACGCCCCTGCTTTCCCCCCCCCCCCCGGCTGCTCCACGTTGCAAGATATAGTGCAATAAAAACTAAATAATAACTAACTTTAGTTCTAGGATGTATACTTTTTATGGCTGTGAATTTTTGGCTATCAAACTAGAAAACATAGGCGGCGACTATGGTGAGAGATGACCACCGACGTCATACAAACACAGGTGGACAGCAGCTCGAACCGTGCCCCCAAATTTTATCGGTGTCAATCCATGTGACGTTTCAAGTGTTCAAAGTTTGTGGACGATGAGGTCAACGACTTAAAGGCAGCGAATAGAAAGGGGGTGGGGAGGGGAGGGGGAGGGGAGGGGGGTATCAGTTCTATTAGACTAGTTTTATCTGGTTACCGGAAATTTGATCGAAAGACATTTCGTCGACGGAAAATTGATCGACGGTAATTTGATCGAACGGAAATTTGGTCGAATCTTTTTTTTCAGTTCAGACGTTAAAATTTTTGTCAAATTTCTTTTTGAACGCACTATATTATATAGTAAAACAAAATAATGCGTTCAAAAAGAAATTTGACGCAAAATTTTAACATATAAACTAAAAAAACGATTCGACCAAATTTCCGTTCGATCAAATTTCCGTCGATCAATTTTCCGTCGACGAAATTTCATTCGATCAAATTTCCGGATACGGTTTTATCTATCAGAATAGTTCATTCAGAACAGTTATATCAGAATAGTTCTATAGATTACTTACATTATAAAAGTTCTAACAGAATTGTTATATCAGGCTAGTTCTATCAAAACAGTTCTATCAGAACAGTTCTATCAGACTAGTTCTATCAGAATAGTTCTATCTGAACAGTTCTATCAGACTTGTTCTATCAGACTAGTTCTATCTGAATAGTTCTATCAGAATAGTTCTATCAGAATAATTCAATTAAAATAGTTCTATCAGACTAGTTCTATCAGAATAGTTCTATCAGACTAGTTCTATCAGAATAGTTCTATCAGAATAGTTCTATCAGAATAGTTCTATTAGAATAGTTCTATCAGAATAGTTCTATCAGAATAGTTCTATCAGAATAGTTCTATTAGAATAGTTCTATCAGAATAGTTCTATTAGAATATTCTAGGATGTTAAATGAAGCCCGGAAGATGGCGCTAATTTCTACGAAGGTCACGGGTCATCAACACAGATCACAAGAGATTTCACCCTAAACCCCCCCTCCCCCCCCCTTTCCAGGTGATGAGAGATTGAACACTCCCAGCGCCGTCTCTTTAAGCAATTAAACAAAAAAAAAATGTGTTTTCTATTTTTTAATGAAAACATCATGCGCAAAAAAAAGTCCACACATTTTGCCAAAAAGGAAAAGATTAGGAAGTTTGTGTTTTGGGCTTGTCGGAAAAAACTGGCAATGCTGGTATTTTTTTTTTTAACCTCTAAACAAAACATTTTTTTTTACTTGACGTCTCTGTTGATCTGTTGTTTATTTTATTTTCAAGATTTTTTTCATGATATAGATTAGCGGTCACACAGTCCCGTCTTAAGGCATGGGCCCAGTGGGCACTGGCCCAGGGCCCCGCGCTTGTAGGGGGCCCAAGTGTATTGCTGTGCCCAGGGCCTCCTTTGCTGTTAAAACGGCCCTGGTTACACAGCTGCGTGACTATGAAATCAGGAGTTAGTGTCACTGCTGCATGACTATGAGATCAGGAGTTAGTTGCACAGCTGCATGACGATGAGATCAGGATTTAGTGACACAGCTGTGTGACGATGAGATCAGGAGTTAGTTACACAGCTGCATGACGATGAGATCAGGATTTAGTGACACAGCTGCATGACGATGAGATCAGGAGTTAGTTACACAGCTGCATGACGATGAGATCAGGAGTTAGTTACACAGCTGCATGACGATGAGATCAGGAGTTAGTTACACAGCTGCATGACGATGAGATCAGGATTTAGTGACACAGCTGCTTGACGATGAGATCAGGAGTTAGTTACACAGCTGCATGACGATGAGATCAGGAGTTAGTTACACAGCTGCATGACGATGAGATCAGGAGTTAGTTACACAGCTTGTCATCACGACAAACTTGAATCCTTTCAATGTCCACTGGCTTAAAGCAGGCCTGCACAGTATGCGGCCCGCCAGCACCCACTTTGCGGCCCTCAAAGTAGCGAAATAGTCTTTATTATAATTATTTTCCTAATAGCTTTCCCCCAGTCCTATTTTCTTTCGGCCCGCACATGTTTTTTTTCATAAAGTATTACGGCTCGCTTTACATTTTGGCTTGTGCAGGCCTGCCTTAAAGGAGGGATTTTAGGAAGGGTCGAGGCTCTGGGGCAGGGTTAAGGGGTGGCGTGAAGGGTGGGATGAAGGGGTGGGTTAAAGGGTGGGGTTAAGGGGTGGGGTTAAGCGGTGGGGTTAAGGGGTGGGGTTAAAGGGTGGGGTTAAGGGGTGGGGTTAAGGGGTGGGGTTAAAGGGTGGAGTGAAGGGGTGGGGTTAAGGGGTAAAGTGAAGGGGTGGAGTGAAGGGGTGGGGTTAAGGGGTGGCGTTAAGGGGTGGGGTTAAAGGGTGGAGTGAAGGGGTGGGGTTAAAGGGTGGGGTTAAGGGGTGGGGTTAAAGGGTGGGGTTAAGGGGTGGGATTAAAGGGTGGAGTGAAGGGGTGGGGTTAAGGGGTGGGGTTAAGGGTGGGGTTAAAGGGTGGAGTGAAGGGGTGGGGTGAAGGGGTGAGGTTAAGGGGTGGGGTTAAGGGGTGGGGTTAAAGGGTGGAGTTAAGGGGTGGGGTTAATGTGTGGTTTGTCAGATTTTTAAGTATTCCGAGGTTTTTGAGAGTGTTAAAAATAAACGAGATGACAGACACCTGTCAAAATCTCCTCCATATTTAGGCGTATTCAAGAACTGACAGAATAGAGTAAAAAGAATTAACACGCCAAAGCCAGGATGCTGTAGAGCTATTATAAGGACCACGTCAATAAATATACAACTGTAAGACACTGGTGAAGTGCACTGCAAACAATATTATGCTTTATGGTGCAGTGCACTCCCCAAAAAAAAAAATTTGCATTAAAAGTATCACTTTTTAAAAAAAAAATTGAAGCGATCCCGATTCAAACCATTTCAACTTTACAAGTTGTTAAAAGAACAACTCTTTTGACAGTTGCATGCATTAATTAACAACTCTTGTGACAGTTACATGCATAAATCAACAACTTCTTTGACATACATACAATACTCAAGAAACATCCAAATTGTTGTGTGTTTTTTTTGTTTTTTTTAAATAATGGACGAATGAAATTTGTATAATATATAAATGCATTTATTGAAACAAAAAAAAATGTGTGTTTGTTCTAGATTTAAATTCTTTACTGGAATAAACAACGCTAATCAAAACTTTTGGAATTAGTAATGAAGTTAGATCTGTGCCATTGTTTAAAAAACTATAATTAGCCACTTCAAAGACTCTGACAATGCTTCACAGAAAGCCACATCACGAAAGATTGGAAATAACTGTTCTTAATTATGTTAACAAATGACAAAAAAAGTTTTTAAAAAACAATAGAAGAAAATAACGCTGCAAGCTGAAAGACTAGACATAAGGCACAGCATGTGACACGAAGCTCTGGAGAAATGTGACATTTAAACGTCTTAGTGGAAATAGCACAAGTTATAATGACATGAAGTGTTGAGATTGAGAGACAATGTGAATAGTAGTTATCAGGCACACATAAAAAAACAAAATAAAAGTCATTAAAAAAATTATTTAAAAATGTATACCTGTAGGCAAACGGGACCTGTAGGCAAACGGGGGGGGGGGGGGTGGTGACGTGGGCAAAAGGGGGAATGCAGTTCATACAGTAATGGTCATTAAAATTATAATGTTTAAAGTACTGTACATTTCATCACACAATGTTTGTGTTTATTCATACATTAAGTAGCCATTATTTGACCCAATTCCGAGAAAGTTTCCGCAGTTTTTAATGTTCATAACAAAACCATGGGAGATAATTGTTTTTGTATTCTTGTTTTCTCCAAATTGCTTCCCCTTATTTTTTGGTAAGATAATCGGGCGTTCAATGTTTTCGACATAACACTGAATAGTGTCTGTAACATTGAATGATGTCTGTAACATTGAATGATGTCTGTAACATTGAATGATGTCTTTAACACTGAATGATGTCTGTAACATTAAATGCTGTCTGTAACATTAAATGCTGTCTGTAACACTGAATGGTGTCTGTAACATTGAATGCTGTCTGTAACATTAAATGCTGTCTGTAACATTAAATGCTGTCTGTAACATTAAATGCTGTCTGTAACATTGAATGATGTCTGTAACATTGAATGATGTCTTTAACACTGAATGATGTCTGTAACATTAAATGCTGTCTGTAACATTAAATGCTGTCTGTAACACTGAATGGTGTCTGTAACATTGAATGCTGTCTGTAACATTAAATGCTGTCTGTAACATTAAATGCTGTCTGTAACATTAAATGCTGTCTGTAACATTAAATGTTGTCTGTAACATTGAATGGTGTCTGTAACATTAAATGCTGTCTGTAACACTGAATGGTGTCTGTAACATTAAATGCTGTCTGTAACACTGAATGGTGTCTGTAACATTAAATGCTGTCTGTAACATTGAATGGTGTCTGTAACATTGAATGCTGTCTGTAACATTAAATGCTGTCTGTAACATTAAATGCTGTCTGTAACATTAAATGCTGTCTGTAACATTAAATGCTGTCTGTAACATTGAATGGTGTCTGTAACATTGAATGCTGTCTGTAACATTAAATGCTGTCTGTAACATTAAATGCTGTCTGTAACATTAAATGCTGTCTGTAACATTAAATGCTGTCTGTAACATTGAATGATGTCTGTAACATTAAATGCTGTCTGTAACATTGAATGATGTCTGTAACAGTAAATGCTGTCTGTAACATTAAATGCTGTCTGTAACATTAAATGCTGTCTGTAACATTGAATGATGTCTGTAACATTAAATGCTGTCTGTAACATTGAATGATGTCTGTAACAGTAAATGCTGTCTGTAACATTAAATGCTGTCTGTAACACTGAATGGTGTCTGTAACATTGAATGCTGTCTGTAACATTGAATGATGTCTGTAACATTGAATGCTGTCTGTAACATTGAATGCTGTCTGTAACATTGAATGGTGTCTGTAACATTGAATGATGTCTGTAACATTGAATGCTGTCTGTAACATTAAATGATGTCTGTAACATTGAATGATGTCTGTAACATTAAATGCTGTCTGTAACATTAAATGATGTCTGTAACATTAAATGATGTCTGTAACATTAAATGCTGTCTGTAACACTGAATGGTGTCTGTAACATTAAATGCTGTCTGTAACATTGAATGGTGTCTGTAACATTAAATGCTGTCTGTAACATTGAATGCTGTCTGTAACATTGAATGCTGTCTGTAACATTAAATGGTGTCTGTAACATTGAATGATGTCTGTAACATTAAATGATGTCTGTAACATTAAATGCTGTCTGTAACACTGAATGGTGTCTGTAACATTAAATGCTGTCTGTAACATTGAATGCTGTCTGTAACACTGAATGGTGTCTGTAGCATTGAATGCTATTGATGATTTTCAGTGAATGCTATCTATATCATTGAATGATGTCTGCTTAATTAAACAATAAAATAAAGAGCGCTCTTCTCCAAAATTCTGTTGTCTAGTTTTTTCGATGTTTTGTTTCAGGGCTTGAGATTATAGTTTTTAATTTTGACGTCATCGACTGCGGTCGGCGTGGCTCGGCTCCTTTATTTAAAACCTCCTTCGCTGCATCTTTCCTTAGCAGGCTGAGCCTGGTGTAGTCCTGCCGTGAGTTCTTCAGTATGTCTTCTGTCGAATGGAATGCCGCCATATTGGTTTCAGACACTATTCCTTTGACCGTGTGTCTGTAAGGCGAGAATCTTGTGAAAGGAATTATCGGTGGGTCGGAATCGTCCTCCTCAGGGGAGAGCATCTCGCCGTGACTTCCGTCCGACCGGAGACGCCGTCTTTTCTCCGCCTCTTCTAAAAGTCTGCCGAGGTCCTCAGCAGACTTGAGCAACAGGGTCTTGGTTCCTGCGGCGAGCCTGCTGGGGCGCCGGTTGTAGCGGATCGACGCCCTCTTGACGGCGTCGTCCAGGTTGTCCCATGGGTTGTCGTAGTCGCTGTCGTCGCTGGCGTCCAAGTTTTTATTTCTCAACTTGCCGGGACTGACCGCGCCCGGAAGCTCGTTGTGGTCCTCGTCGTCGCAACTCGAGGCCGTGTCGTCCGTTTCATCGTCAACAATGACCACTGGTATCAAGCTGTTACCTCGAGACGGCAATGTGCTGGATCTGGTCGTGTCTTTCATTTCTGCAGATCGATAGCCGGCAGCGCTGTCTGACATCGATTTATGCAGTTCTGTTTTAATAACCTGTCCTTCATCTTTGGTCGGAGGGGGATTATTACGTCGTGGCAAGGCGACCGGCTTGTAAGACTTGGACTTAGCATTGTCTTGGTCTGCATGGTCAACCTGTGTCTGGCTGTTGAAGTTATCGCCGACTTCAGGCGTTTCTTCGCGTGCATCTATAGGCGTGAAAAACATGGCTTTCCTCCTATTCTCTGAGCTATTTTCCTGTTGCCTGTGGGCAGACTCGACGTCTTTAGTCCGGGAAAGTTTTGCTTTTTCCACAATGGAACCAATAAACTTTGATTTAGGCGACATATTGTCTTCGGCAGTTTGTAAGGGAACAACGTTATGTTGGTTAGGTGTACTATTCTCATGAGCTGTTCGTCGTGTACATGCGCCCTTAACTTCATCACCACCCCGGCTACCCCCATCTACTGCATGTGCCGAAACATTTGATGCACTTTTATTTCTTGACGATTCCGAGCTGTTGGTCCTCTCACTTGTCTCATTTTTTGTGGATCGTCCTGGATCAGTTTCCATATCCATGAGCACGGGAGAAGCTGGAGCTGGCGCGTTCCTTAGATTGGCCTCACAGCTTTCGATCGATGCCTTCTTTTTCGTTACCACGGGTCGCCTGAGCTGTGGCGACTTGCTGTCGACGATTATAGCCTTCGTTCTCTGGAGTTTCGTGGCGGATTTCCTGGAACCGGTGGACTCAGCATCAGAACTGATGCTGTCTGATTCCGTCGTAATCGACTTTGTGTTGAGATCAAGACTATCATCGCTTGGTGCGCGTCCGGTTCTCTGTTCAAAGCTTGCATTTGCCACGGCGTCGGAAATGGTGTTCATATTCTCATCTTTCTTTACTTCATTACACACGCCCCGTTCGGCATTGTCTGCTCTTGATTCCTTCATTCTTTGTTCAGGCAAAGTTTTGAAAGAAGATCCACGAACGTCAGAGTTGGGTAAATTGTCTTGATTCGTTGCGCTCCTTCCCCTCCCTGTCGGTGATTCTGCTGAGGAGAACCTCCTACTTGCTGATTGCCTATCGCTGTGCCGCACGGCAGTTTCACCCTCTGACGCGATCGGTTCCGATAATCTCTCCCTGTCCGCTATTGGTTGGCTATTTATATTTTGCGTGTTATCCTCGAACACTTTGTCTTGACACATTCCTTCTAAGTCTGTTTTATTCTTATCACCAGCCCGGGGCTTACCACAAATATCAGGATTCGCAACTCTGGAAGCCAGAGATTGAGACGCATGGCCCGCTTTCACTGAAGGCAGTCCACACTCTTCGATGGTTGCACATCCAGCCCGGGGTACAGTTGCGCACCCATCCCGGGATACATCCGGATCATCTTTTTCGTTCCCGAAGTGAAAATTGATCTTCAGGTTGAGGCTGAAGGTCTTTGAGGTGCCACGCCCACCATTCGGCAGCTGGCTGTTTACAAAAGAGAAAGACCTTCGCAGGGCAGCGCCCTCGCTCTCACCTCCACAGGAAGACGTGTCGCGGTGGATGTCCTCGACAGTCGAACTACAGAGTGTCGGCAAACTGCCGTCGATACTAATACTTGTGGGGAGGACGATTCGCGAAGTGGAAGCAGTGTTAGCGTTACTGGGAGTCGCAACGTTTTTCTGGTTACCTCCCGTGATAGTGTTGACGGGTCGAGAGTCGTACTCGTGCTCGAGTTTGTCATACGAAATCACGTGATCCCTCTGAGATTTACTCAAATGTGTCGCGTCCACACCGGTTTTGTCCAGAGACGAACCACCGTTGACGGTAGTGTTGCTCGTGCCGACGTCCGGGGCCGGACCGGATTTGATATGGCACGGGATATTTGCCGCACTTGAACCGTTGCTATCTGTCTTACACTTTACGTCCTCACCCTCTTCAGTTCTCGGCAAACTGGTTCTAGGGATTTTATTCCCGTGAGCGACGTGTCCCAGCTCGTGGCTGAAACTACAGCGTGTCGAGCTGGAGAGCGTGTAGCACTCGGGTTTGATCGAGTCTCTGTGGATCTTCAATCCCGTTCGCTCTAAAGTCGGACTCTCGAAAGGAAGTTTGCTGGATTTTTGCTTCTTGGCTGTCTCCGGAGTGAGATTAGAAGCGGGGTTTTGTGTCGAGACAGTCTCTGGACTTTGAAGACTCGAGGTTTCAGAACGGTCGTCGGGTATGGTTGGGAGAGGAATCAAATCAGGCTGCACGCTGTGGCGCTGTGCTTCTTTCTCCTGACCGCGCGTCGGCCTCGCGGCTCTGCTCACTTTCAGCTTCTCGCTGCTCCACTTTCTCGCGGAGTTGAAATGGGCAGGGGCGTCCCCAGGATAGTGGGCTTTGAAGGAGGCATTGTGGTGCGAGGACTCGTTGCGGTCCGAGCCCTGCTGGGGTGGGCTGAGGTAATCGTGGCTTCCGCCGCTGCCGTCGCTGATGAGGGTCATCCGACTGGTGGTGTGGACTGACAGGCGGTCGTCGTAGGACGCCTCGCTGAAGACGGACTCCGGGTCGGCCAGCGGAGGTTTGCTGAGGAGGTCCTCCAGCGGGACGTGGTCAAGAGTGTGGCCATAGCTGCCGTACTCGCTACGACCTTGTAAGGGTCTGCGTCTGTCAATAAAATAGGAAAGCCATAAGATTAAAGCGAAACAAACTTCTATGCTACTGCATAAGACGGTTTTTTGGATTATACCAATTAGTTAGCTTTATTTACTGCGCTTTCACAACATACGTCATTGCTGCTTTTATAAATAATATTTATTTAATTACTTAGAAAATTTCAACTTCTGAGAAAATTTAAAAAGAAAGATATTAAAGTAATTTGACGGGGGGAAAAAGGAACAGAAGGAGGGGGTATGAGCCAGTGAGGAAAGTATGAGGGAATTAGAGAGAGAGAGAGAGAGAAATAGAGAGAGAGAGAATGGAACGAGGGGGGAAAGGCTATTAATGCAATCACAATCTTTGACAATGCCGTAATTCAAAATTAAGTCAATTGTGGCTAATAAACTCAGTTGCCAAACAACACCCGACTTGATTCTACTACCTACTCGATTGTACAACCCTATATGAGTATACTACAATTCTTGATTGTACTACCTTAATTGATTGTAATATACAGGATTAAGCTCAGGGGCAAGAATAGTGAGGAAGACATGGAAGGCAATGACAGAGATATCTTAAAGTGGACTTACTTTACGCAGCAGATACAAGAGATGGTCACGAGGAGCAGGACGGCAAATGCGCTAATATTAGCGACTATCACAAGAATGTCATCTGTGGAGGATTTTTGTAAGCGGGGTGGGGGGGGGTGGGGTGGGTGGGTGGGGGGGGGTTTGGATTAGGATATATGTGATCAAATTTAAGAATCAGACCAACACAAATCATATTCAATACAATCACGCACATATTCTCATCAGACATTAAAAAATGACACCAAAAGCTCACACACAACACAAACGCATTCATACACACAAACATACATGCAATTATGGCACAAGTTCTTAGCGTCAGTTCACACGATCAAATTTCGCGTCAAATTGTTGTATGAACGCACTATTTCGTGCGTGGTTTTTTTTTTGGGGAGGGGGGGGGAATTTGATCAAGTAGTAATTTGAAAGTTGTGACAAGGCTTCCTACACGAATTGCATCAATACTAGAAGGAACATTTGATCGTGTGAACCGACCATTAACCTTTTTGGTGCGCACCACCCCCACCCCATTAAAAAATTATTTTAAATATGCATATAAAGCTGATTTTATGTGTCTTCCCGCGCCCCTTGATACTGCCACCCATAACACATCGGGGGTGCCGGCACCCCTCGTTAAGACTCCCGACTTATAATGACGAGCTTGTAACAGAACTGAAAACGTTCTAGAAATATCTTCTCATTAGTTACCATATTCGTCTCAACGTGCCGTGTAAAAAAAAAAGTTTTAGCCATTCATTAGAGGGCCCTGTAAAGCCCGTACTGATAAATTAAAAACAAAAATCACTTGCCTTATTGACCAAAGTTTTCAGCAATGAACGAAGCTACGTATCAATTCCTTCCTGCAATACCGGTGCAACTAAAAGAATCTATAAAACAGACCAACTGAATCCTCAAACAGACCAGCAAAACCTACACAACATACGGACGATCTAATTCAGTGGTTTTCAAACCTTCCTCATGCCGCGACTCTTTACTACAGTTCCTCATGTTGTGGCGACCCCCCAACCACAAAATTATTTTGGTTTCTACTTCATAACTGTGGAGTACATGTGTTTTCCGATCGTCTAAGGCGAGCCCTGGAAAAGGGTCATTCGACCCCCCGAAGGGGTCGAGACCCAAAGGTTGAGAACCGCTGATCTAATTAATAGGAAACAGGCGCATCTGGGTAATTATTTCTCAAGTTAACTTTCTTCTTTTTAAATTGTTTAATATCCTTCGAAGCCATTAGACCAGTGGGAAATTTGGTAACCATGGACGTATTTCTAACCCGTTAGGCTTGTGAGAACTTTCACTATGACGCCATTTATATCTTTCTAAGACAGCGGTTCTCAACCTGTGGGTCGCCAACCTTTAAGGGGGCGGGGTGTCGATAGACCCTTACAAGATCAATGGTAAAACACATATTTATGAAGTAGCAAAGAAAATAATTTCATGGTCGGGTGGTCATCACAACATGAGGAACTATATTAAAGGGTCGCGGAAATAGGAAGGTTGAGAACCACTGCTCATTGTGATTTTTTTTCTCTTCAGTAACATAAAAAAAAAAAGGAAACGTTTGAATTTGTTTCTAGCTCCTGACTCACCCAGATCCTGAGCACGGCCTTCCTGTTGATCCGGGTCAGGCGGGTACTGGGCGAAGCTCATTCCGGCGACTCGTGGATCAGCTTCAGGTGGTTACATGGGTCGGTCCCTGGTTGTCACATGGGTCAGCTACAGGTGCACACGTCGCTATGTCCTCGAAACGAAACGTCTCCTGACCTGAAAAAGTTTTCAAACAGGGGATAACACCCAGTAAAACAATGCACCATCTAAGTTGACTAAATGATTAAATATATATATATCTAGTCCTCTAGAAAGAAATCCCAGGTCTTGTGATCTCGTCCTGCGACGTGTATACCATCGTCACATTGTGACGTCTACACCATCGTCACATCGGTCGGAAGCCAGTAAACAAAATGTCCATGTCCATCGTTGAGAATTTGTTTTTTGAAGTTACATGATCTGTTTTACATAAAAACCATGAATGGGGGGGGGGGGGCTGAACAAAAGTAGACATGGAATTTTTAGCCATGACTACTGTGGAAAAAAGTTATAAGAATCTAGTTCCTGGACGTTACTTGGACAATAAGTTCGAGGTTCTGGTCAGACTGGAACCCCCCCCCCCCCACTCCTCCTCTAACGCCTCCTCAGATCTGCCAATTCTTTCTCTAAAGTTGTATTATTCTGTCCATTAACTAGTTAATGCTTTACTGATACGTTTATGTTTAAATAAATCTGTTTGGGTCTGATTAACATACACTCTTAAACAGAACGAAGCATTCAGTCGTCTGGACTCTACGACAAGCCGAACGGCAAGTATAGGAACAGACCTGTTTACCCTCAAACTCTTAAAGTCGTACAATATCATCACAAAATCATTCAATACATTATCTTTATAGTAAAAAATAAACATACAGTATATATAATGTACACACCTCAAAATCGTACATTGTACGCCAAAATAGTAAGAGTAAGCAGGTCTGTAGGAAACATTTGTCAGCGAGCTTGGCGCAAGGATTAATCTAGTCTAGACTTTGGGAGCAAACAATCTCGGTAATAAAAAATAACCCGTCTTAAAATTGCTGAATGGACCCAAAAAAATACACAAAACTAGCTTTACATTGAAATATTCGCTAACTGCGCCTTATAATCCATTACTTAATATTGAGCATTATTCATTGTTAGTTTTTAAATTTTATTTCTATTATTTTAAATTTGTGTGATTTTTACAAACAAAAAAAAAATTGGGGGTGGGGGGGATCCAAACAGTAAGTACGCAGTATCATTGAACATGTATTTAAGTTTCAAAAGTGCGAGGTGGGGGGTGGGTTAATGTTAAAACGTGATATTTTTAGGTAAAGTTAACCACCTTTATTGTTGGTCAGATTTACAGTGAGAAGATAGAATTTCATGAGATAAAACGTACATAATAAAGTGAAATAAATCTGCATCGCAATGTAAACGCCAAACAGCTGTCTGTCTTAAGGCGTGAAAAGAAAGCAAAATTTGAAATTCCATATTCTTTACGACATCATGGAGAACACATATTTCCAACAAATTTGGTGTTTTTTTTTGGGGGGGGGGGGGGGGGGAGATTATCTCATTCGAATGGAATAATATGTTCACAAATTAAGTCCTCAAGCCCGATGGACTAAAGTGCGTTGGGCTGAATTTAACTGTAGTGATATTTAGCCAGTTATTTGCTATACAGCCAGACTATGACAATAATTACGAAACGATGTGGTGATATTTTAACAGCCATTTGGAAAATAATTAGAAATCATGGATGACACATAGTTGGTTTTTTTAGCCTAAGTTTACCTTGATTGGATATATGAGAGGCTGTGGGAATTTCTGGATAACTACTGCAGAAATTTAGGCCAAAATGCACAGACTTTCTGGCGAGACGCAAGATATCCTTCGTTGTCAGTGCGTTCTTAATATATGGATGATATATGGATGATATATGAATGATGTTGGATGATTTATGAATGATGTATGGATGATATATGGATGATATATGGATAATATATGGATGATGTATGAATGGTGGATAACATATGGATGATGTATGGATGATATATGGATGATGTATGAATGATATGTGGATAATGTATGGACGATACATGGATAATATATGGATGATAGATGGATATGGATGATATGTGAATGATATATGGATGACATAGGTATGATATATGGATGATTTATTGATATATATGGATGGCCCTATTTCCCTTAAGCCAGGTATTTGTTCTGATTTTGTTTTGATACCAGTTCTTTACTTTGAAAGTTCGTCTCAATACGTGAACTTTATTTTTATTTTTTGTTGTTGTAGGCTTAATGACAGTTGGTGATAGTCTCCAGAAACAAATTGCGTTTTTAAAGAAAACAGATAAATTGTTCTATGAAGCAAACCTGTTTACCCCCGAGTTAGTGTCATTGAAGTTTTAAGCTCCCCAAAAAAAAACCTAGTTTCAAGCTCCAAGTAGCTTAGATAAAAATGGTAGCTCTGGGCAAATGCTAACATCCCGAGATAAAGTGATCACTCTGTACGCTAACATTAACACACACACACACACACACACACACAAACACGCACAAATATAAATTTTTAAATTTAGAATAATAAAAAGGCATGCTGACGTCTTTTCGCATATCGCTGCTAAGAGCAAAATAGTGAAATATATCGCGGGGGGGGGGGGGGGACAAAAAGTTACAAACATCTGGGGGAAAAAAAACCAACACAATCACTAACATGCTAGATAAATAAACACAACTGGACTGACGTGTGGAAATAATAAACATCACTCTGCCCACTGATCGATTAATAGAAACATTCACAAAAATAACTCAGTAACCTAAATAATAATAGTGATTTTTTAAAAAAAATATTTAAAACGTAGTTTTTAAACGCAAATAAAATGCTTACTAAGTGTTTTTCCAGATCAGATCAAAAAGTAAAAAAATAACACTAAACCAAAAAAAAACGGTGTTTTTAACTAGAACTATATGAGCAGCTATTAGAATGATTTAATATTCTATACTAAAATGAACCGGAAGCACTTACCCATGAAAGGTTAACGGGTTTAAGTGTCTTTAACATCCTTAAAAATAGCATAAGAAAATGGTCGTTTAATATACTGAAGATATCGTTTCATATAGATACCAGAACCTCCTGAATGACCTTTTTTAAAAACCTTAATGGTAACCTGTTGACCTTTTCGGTCAAGTGCATAATGCAAATATCATTGTTAATTGATTTGAGGTTGGTGGACGGAGCCACATAAGACCAGATAACGATTAACTACTGAAACATGTCACTATCACGTCACTCCTTATAAAACTAAGGCTTATCTAATCATTAATCTGTGGATGATGTGGCTATCCACAAGGCTTATCAAGTCATTAAACTGTGGATGATGTGGCTATCCACAAGGCTTATCAAGTCACTAATCTGTAAATGATGTGGCTATCCACAAGGTTTATCAAGTCATTAATCTGTGGATGATGTGGCTATCCACAAGGCTTATCAAGTCATTAAGCTAGAGAAGATGTGGTTATCCATAAAATTCTATTAAGTCATTGGACTAATCCAGAAGTATCTCTCGTATCGTAGATGTAAGGATGGAAAGCCTCAGATGTCTTTAATGATAGATGACATGTATTGATGTATTGATGTACAACGCAGTCTGTGTAATACATGATATATATATCGCGACTCTAACATTTGCCACAATGAACTAGCCGTGGTTGTTGGACGAACCAGTTCCGAGTTCATCAAGTACATGTTTAGAGAGGTCACCATAAGCAGACACTGTAACAGCGTTGTCCAAACTTTTTAGTTTGACTGACCGGTGGACACGTGACCGGTGGACACGTTTCTAAACTGCACCAGGGGCCAGGTGCCAGATTCATTAATTATTTTTTGTATTTGACCATAATTTTTCACGGAGTTGCTTATCAGCTACGTAAGACTCGCGGGCCGGTTCCGGTCCGCCGATCACCATTTGGGGAAACGCTGCACCACAACACAGTCCAGGAATCTCAGTGTCATTGGTGGCAATGTTGTTGTTTTTTTATTTTAAAATAGGGAAAATCAGTTTCTAGTAAATAATTATTTGTCTTAGTTTATTGTAACAATTAGTGTGCTCATATATTCCATTACCGTGGCCAAGAAAATGAGTTTCCAAGTAGTAAAAAAAAAAAAAAGAACTCTATTAACTACTTATTTGCTATTCTCGACATGGAATTTTCTATTTAAATTATTCTGCTAACCACCACCATCTAGTATCTGTCCACAAAATAATAACAACAATGAATCTTATTAATGCACCCTACCCCCATCTCTCCCCCCCCCCCCCCCCCACGATCTCAAAGATGTCCCAATGAAGTTTAATATGTGGACTGAAGTTATCCTATTTGTTTCAATTTCAATTTAAGACATGACTCATATCCTTGTAATCCAATCCTATCCCTAAACGGGACTGTGTATTTTTTATATTAATAATAATCTTCCTTAAAACTCCATGGTGCTGAGTGTGTAGCTTAGTATTTTATTGATAAAACATCTACTGGGTCTATTTACTTTGAAAGTGAAAACGCCATTACAAGTTTTCTTGAAATTACTTTAACCTTTGTCGAAGAGACTTGAAATATCCTTCACCATAAAGGAACTGTCAGAACAAAGGAACCTTGTATAAACATACTTTTTTTTAGAGTTCCTAATATTGTATGTGACTTGCATTTAGATGATTCTTAAGATATTCATTAAAAAATATACAATACATTATGTTGTTGTTTTTTTCCAGCTCAAGTGCCACTGCACACCCACCAAGTGGTACCGGTACATCGGTGTCTTTAGATGCAGCGGTACAACACAATATTCCATCGCACTTTGATATCTTCTTTGAATAGCTTTGAAATAAGGAAATTCTTGGCACGTTCCTGTTTCTGAAAGATTTGGAACCACTGGTAAATAACCGGCATCACCAAACTGTCCACAACAACAAAACAACAGAACCGAAGCCCATAGGCCCTAATTACCCAATCGTACTAGCTACTTACGTCAAATGTGTGAAGAATAGATTATGTGCCATAGGCCCTAGTTACCCAATCGCACTAGCTACTTACATCAAATGTGTGAAGAATAGATTATGTGCCATAGGCCCTAGTTACCCAATCGTACTAGCTACTTACGTCAAATGTGTGAAGAATAGATTTAATTCTATAGGCCCCCATGAGGCTCGAACATTCGCACGATTTGGTTAATGAACCCACCGGGGATCCGGAGGAGTCACGAATATTTGGTACGAGTTACTAAATGCATTAAATGCTTAGTTCCGGAGTTAAAACCCTGAATAAGACCCGAAACATGTGCCCAGAGCCGTTTAATTCAATTCAAACGTTAGCTTAAATTAAAAATAATACACTAAAAAAATGTTTGAAATAAAAAAAATTCATAATTATAAATGAATGGTTGGCGAAAAGAGGACTGTCTCGGCTAATGGCTATTTGCCATACAGGCACATATACAGTACGGTGTACTATTGTTACCTACTGCAGTCTGCTAATTCGACGGCTGCCGTTTTCTGAAAGACTTAGAAATAGTTATAAATAACTAAAAAATTGAAACTTAAATACTTCTGAAGGGTTTTTCGATAATTTCGCTACTCTGTGAAAATTTTCAAATGCAAATTAGTTAAGTTTCCATTAAAAAATGCGCGAATTCATCAATTCGCGAATCACGAAACGTGAATGCACGGGTTATTGCTGTATTACTGTATTGTTTTGGTTGTGTCTGAATTTTTTTATGCTTTATTCTGGTTGTATACTATTTGATTATCTCATTTTCTGATTGTCTACGTTTGGATCATCTCATATTCTAGCTGTATACTTTTTGATTATCTCATTTTCTAGTTGTATACTTCTTTTATTATCTCATGTTCTGGTTGTCTAATTTTTGATTATCTCATATTCTGGTCGTCTACTTCTTTATTGTGGTATGTTCTAGCTTTGTACTCCTTGGCACATGTCACTTAGATTCTCCCGTCATACGTGCCATGAGGCATGTTCCGGTCCATGTCAAATTTTTTTCTCAAGAAATCTGAACTGACCCCCCCCCCCACAAGTGTTTTAATCAGATGTATGAGCATAAATGTAGCACAGTACCGTTTCGTGGAACAAAGCTATTAATAGAAAAGTTGACCAAAATCACAGAAAATAGACGAGGAATCGTTAAGTTACGAAAGATAATGTAACTAAAGAAACAGATTACTCATTAGGTCATCGTTCATGCATTGTTTGTTCGATTGTTTAATAAATAAATCATATAGATATTCTTTGTAAAGGACGTCATTTGAATTAAATCACAAATTGAGCGCATATGTTGCAGGTTAATTGCTTAAATAGCCAAAGCATTTCTAATACCGTACTGTTTTTCAAACATCTTAAATTTAACGGTGTTTCAGTAACAAATAAACCCAGAAAATCATTATCTATTTTACTAGATGACTTTTCAATTTTGGAGTGTGGGAATTTCACGGTGTGTAGAAAAAGAAGGGATATCTTTTTTTTAAAAATTGATTCAAAATGCAGAGTTGCATTTTGGCGCATACCGAAATTTAGTTTTTCTTCCTTAAAATTTCATAAAAATGGGGGGGGGGGGGGGGGGTATGCGTTTGGGAAGGAGGTAGGGCATGTCGCCCAGAACCAGCTCTGACTCTGTCGCCTCAGTGAGCCCCTCCCCATATTTTTTTTATAAATTCAAAATGCAGGGGTGCATTTTAGAACATTAATTAATTAGCCTGAATTAAGTTTGCATAATTCTAATTTTGTTAAGCGAGCAACAGATTAAATGCTAGTGGAACCTTAGGTGTACCTGGACCTTGTTGTGTTTAGTAAAGTAAGTTGCCTGAAGATCATTCTTTCAATATTCACAAACAATATGGGCAGTTTGATTCCCCCCCCCCCACAATATGGGCAGTTTGATCCCCCCCCCACAATATGGGCAGTTTGATCCCCCCCCACAATATGGGCAGTTTGATCCCCCCCACAATATGGGCAGTTTGATTCCCCCCCCCACAATATGGGCAGTTTGATTCCCCCCCCCCCACAATATGGGCAGTTTGATTCTCCCCCCACAATATGGGCAGTTTGATCCCCCCCACAATATGGGCAGTTTGATTCCCCCCCACAATATGGGCAGTTTGATTCTCCCCCCCACAATATGGGCAGTTTGATCCCCCCCACAATATGGGCAGTTTGATCCCCCCCACAATATGGGCAGTTTGATCCCCCCCACAACATGGGCAGTTTGATCCCCCCCACAATATGGGCAGTTTGATCCCCCCCACAATATGGGCAGTTTGATCCCCCCCACAATATGGGCAGTTTGATTCTCCCCCCCTCCCCCGAAGCATGACGTCCTTGGCATCTGCTCATTGTGCCTATGCCTTAATAAGGTACTGAACTGATTATAATAAAACTTATACAATTAACAAACACTACTGCTATAACTATCGAATCTCAAAATTGTGTGTGTATCCACACCTTTAAAGGTACATATTAACGTTATCTTATAGTTATATATGAAAATCAAATTTTGTAGTTGACAACAAATGACAATAATCACATAATTCTGATTACTATTTTACATAACAACTGGTTTATTTAGTGATGCCATTCGAACGGATGCGGGTGGGGGGGGGGCTGTCCTAACAAAGGAGGTTCTCAAACGTGCCCGATATTCAGGCTTAGGGTGGGGGGGTGTGCTTTGGGGAGGGCAAAAGGAGCTCTAGCTTCACGGACCGCTGACGCCATTTACCTAGTGAAACAATTGATACCACTCATATGACCAAAACAAAGGAATGCTTGTAATATGCGGATTCTTAGCTAAATTTGACATGTTTTCGATTTAAAAACCGGGACATTAAAAAAATAATTTAAACCTGGTCTTTTAAATTCATTTTGGCGACACGGGTTTTTTTTTTTTACATTTTTGGTTACACGAAGAATTATTTTTTTCTGAAGCGTTCTTTTGAAAAATATATTTATCGTGATATATTGGAGGCTTTATGATGTGTCCTTTTATTTTATTTTTTTTCAATTTATGTCTGGACTTCTGATGTAGGCCCAATCGATCTCTTGACATCTGATGTAGGTAGGCCCAATCGATCTCTTGACATCTGATGTAGGCCCAATCGATCTCTTGACATCTGATGTAGGTAGGCCCAATCGATCTCTTGACATCTGATGTAGGCCCAATCGATCTCTTGACATCTGATGTGGGCCCAATCGATCTCTTGACATCTGATGTAGGTAGGCCCAATCGATCTCTTGACATCTGATGTAGGCCCAATCGATCTCTTGACATCTGATGTGGGCCCAATCGATCTCTTGACATCTGATGTGGGCCCAATCGATCTCTTGACATCTGATGTAGGTAGGCCCAATCGATCTCTTGACATCTGATGTAGGCCCAATCGATCTCTTGACATCTGATGTGGGCCCAATCGATCTCTTGACATCTGATGTGGGCGTAATCGATCTCTTGACATCTGATGTGGGCCCAATCGATCCCTTGACATCTGATGTAGGCCAAATCGATCTCTTGGTAAATCAGTCGTGTTTTTTTCCCCGGTCTTTTTCTGTACTAGTTACAAAATACAAGTTTACAGGTTACACGCTACAAGTCGTAAGTTATAAGTCACGACTAACCAGGACAAATGTGTAAAAAATTGTCACATTATTCTTAGAATAATTAAGTTTTACAAGGAAACTGACTGAAAGTTCCCTATGATGCACTTTATGCTGCCAAGAATCAGGCATGTCAGGATTAATTGCCAGTTACCAGTTAACGCCATCGCGGATTCCCTGAGAATGGCCACGTATTTAAGGCTTTTAAAAAAATAAGGACTTGAAGGGACGCAATTGAAAACGGAAACAAACCCCAAAAAGTTCGTCTGGAGTTACATCCCCTTGATTAATCCGGCGAGACGTTCAGCAGGTAGTCCCCCCTCATTAACTGCATTAATTGGCACCAAAATGTGTTCAGTGTTGGCAGTCCGGTGTGGATCACAGGCCGGGGCCTGGTTTTGTTTGGAATACCTCACGCGTATGGCTGTAAGCTCTGTTTTCAATGTGATACGCTGAGATATCAAGGACATAGGCTTTAAGATCGTGCCTCAGAAATAGAAGATTGGAGTCTGGACAAAAACAGGTGAAGGCACAGTTGGCTTGTGGGGGGTGGGGGGGTGTGGGCAGCAGTGTTGTTTTTTTCAGACACATTTTTTTTATTTTCTTTTCAATTCCGAAAAGTTTAATGGTAATCGAGATTGGAGTCAGTGACATTAAATAATAACTCCTATAATGGACTATTATTATTATGTGGATTGATATAGCGCAGAACCCCAGCCTAGGCTCACTGCGCTTCACATAACATAAACAAATATAGAAATGTGTACTCTATGATACTGACTAAATGATTCTATGATATTGACTAAATGACTCTATGATACTGACTAAATGACTCTATAATACTGACTAAATGACTCTATGATACTGACTAAATGATTCTATGATACTGACTAAATGATTCTATGATGCTGACTAAATGACTCTATGATACTGACTAAAAGACTGTATGCTGACTAAATGACTTCGTGATGCTGACTAAATGACTCTATGATGTTGACAAAATTACTCTATGATGCTGACTAAATGACTCTATGATACTGACTAAATGACTCTATGATGTTGACAAAATTACTCTATGATGCTGACTAAATGACTCTATGATACTGACTAAATGACTCTATGATACTGACTAAATGACTCTATGATACTGACTAAATGACTCTATTGAAGCTGACTAAATGACTCTAACTAGTCTAACTTGGCGCGGCACATTGTGATTGCGTTGATAAGATGTAAAGTAATCGTGCTATTTTCAAATTGGTCGATCAGTGGACACTGGAGGTCAAGAGGTCCAGAGGCTTTAGTGGAAATCTCAGCATCCGTTTTGTGTTACGGATAATCAACGTTGAAACGTTACGGTGCTAGGGCGGCACTGCCAACTGAGAAAATGGTAGGGGTCAGTCGGTCAGTCAAGTTGAGCACACGCCCAGGTCAATGGTGTGTGTGTGTGCCCGTGAAGAGATGTCCACTTGTTCACGCCAGTGTTTATTTTGATATGGTTATAATTTTTTGAAATGCAAGATTTAAGAATTAGGAAGATAACATTTAAAAAGTCTATAATATAAAATATAAGCAGTGGTTCTCTAACAGGTTGCACAACCATCCTTTAAACAGGTGCTATTAAAATTGTATGTCCATACTCCGACCCCGGGTCGGGGTGGGGTGTGAGTTTAATCGCTCTTTCTCTAACCGGCTAACACCTTGGGAACTAGCCTCTTCTGTTGTGGGCGTGGGGTGCCATACAACATATCTGTAACGTTGGACACATTCCCCCAGCCCCCCCCCCCCCACCCCAACCCCCGTCTGGCGTCAAGCTCGAGGAAAGAAGTCTATTTCGATTTGAAACGTTTTACAAGAACAAATGTCCGTCCTACTCCTAAATGCCTCAACTCGTAGCCTAAACTTGAACAGATGTTCCAGGTACAAATATAAAGATGATCTCATGGGTTATTTGTCACGCTACTTTGTCCAAATGATGGCATGTGCGCAGCTAGTTAAAAAAAGATATTTTTAATTTTTCAATGTAAGTAACGTGCATTTTTAACAATACGAAGACTTTTTTTTTATTAACAAACTGTTAATAATTTGAAATTTGATGGCTCCCCCCCCCCCCAACTTAATGAAAAGTACGCGCTGTCGATTAAGCGTGGGACATATTCTGTTCACGAACTATCTGTGATATCATCTTTAATTAAAACACTTAGTTAATAAATATTCATTTTTTTGTTTTGTTTACAATTATAAAGAGATGCCGCCCCTGGAATATTGCATTAAAAAAAAAAAAAAAGGTCCTCTGAAATGAAAACCTAAACAGTGAGAGCTGCTTTAAAATAGATTCAAATCTTCTTCAACGACTGTTGAAGTTGAAACGAAACTGAAAAGTTCCTAAAGCAAAATGTGTACTTCCGGTTGGAAGTTTCGCTCCCGTGTCACAAGGAAACACACCAAATCTAAGTTTATCTAAGAGGTTCAAGCCTTTCAATGGGATTGGTATGGACACGTGATCATCAACATACGTCACCAATACATCAGAGTGAGCATACAGCTTCGCTGGTGTCGTTGTTGATGATGCTGGTGGAGGCTTGTGAGGGTGACGGTAAAAATGATTTCGTGTAGTGTAGCAAATCAATCGTATAACTGTTCTCCTACACCCGCGTTTCAGTTTTCGAGAAACTGCATCCAAGGAAATCCACAAATAACAACACAAAACATAGAGCATTATATTTACAGTTCCCGGCATGACTATTTTTGAGAGCGTGTAAGTGACGGCCGGATAACCAACACAATATCCTTACGCACATCGGTCACTTGAAGCGCGACTCGACTTGGCAGATCGTGAACCCGGTTTTTGATTTAAACTGAGCAACTTTGAAATATTTCGTAATTTAATGTTAAAATATTTTACATGGCTTAATAAAATGTTAAAATAAAGTTGGTAAAAACACGAGATTTTCTTCGTTAACACCGATCTTAGCCCCCCCCCCCCCCCCCATTTCGCCCATCCGTCCACTTTTTTTTCCCCCTTTTGCATCATATAGAAAAACTTGCACTCGCGATGGTCGTAAAGATATGACTTTATGAGCTTAGATCAAGGATCGTGAGAATGGAGTATGGAGGCTAATTCAGACTATTGGTGTCATTAGGGATACATTTAGGGTTCAGGTTAAGTTTAGGGATACATTTAGGGTTAAGGTTAGGCTTAGTGATGGTGAATTTTAAAAGTTCACGGTCGCGGCAACCAAAATGGCAGCCGTGTGATATGTCATGGCACCGATTGTCTTAATTTATCGCTCATTTTTATTTTAAAATCGAATAATGAATTTACAGTTTTCACAAGAATGAGTGTAAGATTGCCCCCAAAGTATTATTCATTTCATATTTTTATTATGCTGTACTTAGACTTATGTGAACTCACTCCCCACGATCCCTCATTCTCACAGTGGCGCTGTAATGTTGTGCTTAAAATTTACGTTTTTGAAAAATCCGCCCGTCGAGCTTCTAATGGACCAGGTCGACCAAGTGGATTGTAAAGGGTCCAGGCACACACGATGGGCGCTGACACTTCTCTCAAGTGTGGGCCAGGTCGGCATGCGGTGCGCCAACAAGTTATTAAAATAGACATCTTGACCCGGTCGTTTTAACTGACCCATCAAGGCACACATCTGTAGCAAAGTAAATCACATTGGTAGCCTTTTAAAATTAATTTGACAAGACTTAACATGAGTAGAGGGTGTCTGCATTTTGCATGGTAAGATTTTCCATACATGGAACTTATTTGAATCAATGCCTACTCTTCAGAGGCGCAGCTAGAGTATTTGGCGTCCGGGGACAAGATTCATTTTAAAGAGCCTCCCTTTCTTATTTTCAACTCTCAAAACCATGATTTTCATCAATAAAATAATATCAAAGCACATTTTGGAGTCCCTAACTAGTCTGGCGCCATGGGGCATCTGTCCCCCTGCCCCCTTAGCTACGCCTCCGCTACTCGTTTATAGTTGCTTGTCCACGTTGGTAAATTATTAAAACATTTTTAAAACTATTTAAACTATTCCGATTTGTTTTGGATAATTTTATTTTATGGTTAAGTATTTTCACCCCAAAAATATTTCTATCTTCATTCAGATGTTGACTTAAAAAGTAACCAAGCGTTTGTTGCTATGTAAACGCTCCGACTTCACGATGTAAGCGCTGACTATACGATGTAAGCTCTGACTGTATGATGTAAGCTCTGACTTCACGATGTAAGCGCTGACTATACGATGTAAGCTTTGACTGTATTATGTAAGCTCTGACTATATAATGTAAGCTCTGACTAAACGATATAAGCTCTGACTATATGATGTAAGCTCTGACTTCACGATGTAAGCTCTGACTGTATGATGTAAGCTCTAACTATACTATACTCACACATCATACAAACGAACCAATCACACTCACACATCACACACATCCATCACACACACACATCACACACACATCACACACACATCACACAGACCCATCACACACACACATCACACAGACCCATCACACACACCCATCACACACACACATCACACAGACCCATCACACACACACATCACACACACACATCACACACACCAATCACACACACATCACACACATCACACAGACACATCACACAGACCCATCACACACACACATCACACAGACCCATCACACACACACATCACACAGACCCATCACACACACACATCACACACACCCATCGCACACACATCACACACACCAATCACACACACACATCACATCAAACACACCCATTGCACACACAGACACACACACAAATCTTCATGTAAACAATTCTAAGTACACCACACATTTAGAGAAATTGCTCACAAGTAAATGTTACCCTTTATTTAAAAAATATTATCAAAATCAAACCTGAAAATATCATTAACATTTCCCTGAACCTTGAAAATATCATTAACATTTCCCTGAACCTTGAAAATATCATTAACATTTTCCTGAACCTTGAAAATATCATTAACATTTCCCTGAACCTTGAAATTATCATAAACATTTCATTGAAGCCCATAATTACCTTAAACCTTTCATGGAAATCTTGTTCCCCTTTTCCACCAAACAAAACAAAACAAAATGAACCCACCAAAAAAACCCACACAAAACACGTTTTTACTTACATCAATTATCACCTGCCAGGTAAACAAGAATCCCACTCAACAGCTGCAAATACCTTATCACGATATTTTAATTATTTTCTTTAAAAAAAGTTTGCTCCAATAATCCCAGGGAATCTCTGTCATCACTTACTGCCCCTTTTCCCTCAAATCGGGATGCAATAGAACAACACACACACATTTATTTGTTCGTCAGATTTCTAGATTTTCCCGATTCCCGAAGAACTCCCGTACTGTTTCATCACTGAAATCTCCCCCCTAGTTTCCACCGGTCCACATAACGTAGCGAATCCGTACATCGGGCTAATAAACGTTCACTTCCGGTAAAAAAACACATTTGGGCGATCTGGTTGGTGAGCTGTCTGTCTGAATGAACACTTGGCAGTGTTTCGTGGCTGCCTGGCGTCCGTGTTCGGTGTAGGACTAGACGAAAGCAAACACACAATGGACTTCCTTCCTCTTTAGATTTACGCCAAAACAGTGCATGCAAAAATATCTTATTTTGAGGATTTGATCATCTAAGATTTTTGTGTGCACCTTTAATGCTGGAAGGTTATTTAATAACCATGTTTTGTTAAGGGTCGCCAGAGTGCAAACGGGGGCGTCTGGTCTTTTTGAACAAAGTGGGGGTCGCAAAAGAAGTGTTAACTTTTTTTTTTCAGCAACGGATTACACACCTGTGTGATATCGTCTGTGGAATCTGTTAGAGTCTTTAGTCAGAGTCTGTAGTAAGAGTCTGTCGTCAGCGTCTGTAGTCAGAATCTTTAATTTGAATGCCCCTCCCCTATTTTTGTTTTCTATTGGAAGCACTTGAAAAACAGCACTCAATCCTTCCGTCAGGTAGATGTATTTTAGTAAGGTGACCAATCGTCCTCCTTTAGGGAGGACAGTCCTCCTTTTGTAGATTCTGTCCTCCCTCGATAAGTGTCCTCCTTTCTGTCCTCCTTTTCGATATTTTAAAACTAATCTGTTAATCTCTGAATTCAAAGATGCCGCGCCGAACTGTTACGCGACATCTGACGGTAGTTCGGAAAGACGCGATTATGAAACGCATGCGCAGGGCATAGGAGAACTTCACGTGACTCGCACTTGTTTCCCACCATTGCACCATTTTGTACATAATCAGGCATCTATTTTCCACAAAACGATTCAAAAGATTGAAGGTGAACATATTTCAGCTACAGAAGTTAGTCTTATTTTGAACGATTTTGTCCTTCAATATAAATCACGATTTGAAGACAAATTTATTCCTTTAATAATAAAAAGAAAATTGTCAAACTTAGAGGAATCAAATCCGGGCATAACGGAAAAGTTTACCAAAGAAGTGCAGAATTTTTATCAAACATGTTTCCAATATGTCGAAGAATGGTCTGAAACAAATATCACAGGAAATAACAGTTTTCAATGGTGTTTTTTGACTTCATCGAAAGTAAATTGGACAGATATTGAAAACTGTGTTGAGTTTTTATCGAAAGAAATGCCTGATATTAAAATCGATGACAATTGTCTGTTTGAAGAAATTAGAAGACTGAATAGATATTTAAATTCTGATCAATTAGAACAATGGGAAAATCAGCATGTTGAAATTGATAAAAGATGGGTGGAAATATTTAACCATTTCAAAAATGAACACATTCCATTTGAAAATTTAGTTATTCTTGTTGAATTTACGTTGTGCTGTCCTGGAACTAATGCAGCAGTTGAAAGAGTTTTTTCAATTGGCAATGATTTTTGGACTAGTGAGAAATCAAGATTGAATGTTGATACTTTAGCTGCAGCACTTACCGTAAAATTCAACATGAAGTATATTTCTTGCTCCGACATTTCCAATATATTGTTAGAAAATGATACATTGACAAAAAATATTCACTCAATGGAAAAATACTCGTGTAATTAAATAATTTAAAAAATGTAAGCATAACTAGTGTATTTTTGTTTGAATTAATAAAATGTTTTATTTATTTACGTTGTACTTTTTTCTTAAATTTTTTTGTCCTCCTTTTCATTGTAAAAAAAATGGTCACCTTAATTCTAGGCCTCGAGATTCAATCCTTTAACATGAACATTATAATGTTAACTTAAAAATTAAAGAGTTCTGTCAAAATAGCTGGGCCCGCCCCCCACCCAATTTTTCAACCTTTTTGTATTGTAAATACACTCCTCTCTCAAAGAGGAATCAATTTCCCATATAATCTTCATATTTGCCTTTAAACAACAGTCCTACAGACAGTCCTACACCATACCTGCCGGCCTTTAAACAACAGTCCTACAGACATTCCTACACCATACCAGTGGCTCTTTTTTAATATAATACCGTAACCCAACCATGGCTTCTAATATTATAAATATAATTTACAATCATTCATAAGATATTTATACTTTAAATCAGGGTGTCATCAAACTACGGCCCGCGGGCCTGATGCGACCCCCGACGACAGTTCATCAGGCCCGCCGACAGTACTTGAATTTGCTTGATAAAACGTATGGAACTCGAGACGTTGTGATACAATTTAAATACTATGTTTAGAATGCTTGGAGATCTTCACATGAACATTTGTAAGCAATTCTCTTGATTGGGTGCAGCAATTCCAAACCAAACATTGATGCTATCTTGAAAGCCAAATGTCAGTGTCACAAATCTCACTAACCTTTTTTGCTGCTCAGTTTGTGAGATTCGGATATGTGTGAACGAGGTCTGATGTAACTATCTTTTAGCTAACGTCGCCTGCTTTGATAACTTTTTTTAGTAAACAAATAAGTTGGATGTCTTTGTTTGTATATATTGCAAGTCATTCGCCCATGATTAACATGGGATACTAAACTTAGTTTTTCGTCTTTTCCCCCCAGAGCTTTCGTTCTGGCCTGCAAGTATCGTACAGAATGATTATGTGGCCTTCAAGTATCGTACAGAATGATTATGTGGCCTGCAAGTATCGTACAGAATAATTATGTGGCCTGCAAGTATCGTACAGAATGATTATGTGGGCCTGCAAGTATCGTACAGAATGATTATGTGGCCTGCAATTATCGTACAGAATGCTTATGTGGGCCTGCAAGTATCGTACAGAATGCTTATGCGGCCCGCGCCCGTCTTTTTTGTCAGTTATCCGGCCCCCTGTGAAAAATGTTTTGTGACCCCCCCCCCCCTGCTTTATGCTATCAGTGCCCAGGTGGGTCAATGCGTGAAGACGGCATTAGCGCAGCGGTTCTCAACCTGTGGGTCGCGACCCCTTTCACGGGGGTCGCCAAGGACCATTGGAAAACACACATTTCCGATGATGATGGTCTTGGAAACCGATTGATTTGGTCCAGTTGAAAAACCAGACATGTCACAAATTTTCATTTGTTTGATATCCCCTTGAACTATTCACACCATAATAAAGCTTAAACCTACAGTGAAAGCTACTGCACAAATCAGCTTGTTTACGGGTAATCGCGGATTATAAATAGGGAATACTATAGACGAATCAGACAAGTCCAGTGAAAATGTTGAAGAAAAAACTCAAAGTTACCTCCCTTAAAATCAAGTGATGCGCTTAACCAATGGCAAGTAAGGAAAACGTTAATAAATAAAGAATATAGGTCAAAGGTCAGATGCTGAAATTACACCGAACAATAAATGCAACTATTGTTATCTACGATGAATTTAAAGTGAAAATTTAAAGGCAAAAGTAAATATCGGTTTAGTAAGCAGAGTCTTTCTAGTGATAATACATTGGGTAAAGGTAGTCACTGTTCATGTTCTATGTGATAAGAAGCAGTGTACTGAGACTGAGAGGAAAGTTTAGGATTAAGTTTAATCAGTTTCAGTAGCCCTCACCTGCAGTCAGTACTATTTTGCCCAAGCTCAACATGCTGTCGTACTAAGTTTCGTCTCTGTTAAAAATTGCCCCTGATGAACGACGATTGCCTTATAAAGGCAAAAATAAAACGCAAAATAAAAAGTATACTCGTCTACTGGTTCATGCCTTCTTTTGAATCTGACCATTGAGTGATGAGATCATTACAAATACAATGATTTACAACATAGTCATTGTCAATCATTTTAAACAATTGTATTCAGTCCCATCTGATTAAACGCTGTCAAACACGTTATAAAATATCTCTATGTTTTCATTGTTACCGTATTGAAAATGCAGGCCATTATCTTTTATGTTAATGGGTTGTAAAATATTTCAGTGGCTTGTAAAAGATCTCAGTGGCTTGTACACTGCTTCAGATAAAAAAAAAATATTCTACGATGTTTTGAAAAATAATTGTTTTTTATTTCGGCCACAATTTGTTTTCTTATTTAGAGAGGTCACTTAAGTTTCATAGAAGCATAATATATATATATATATAAGTGATGAATAAGAGATGTAATTGGCTTTTAAAAACCATAAAATATAGTTAAATTAATAACTTTCAATTTTCAGTGGAAAAAGTTGACAAGTCACAATATTGAGTCAGTCTGATAATAAACTGTAAAAATCTGTCACAATAAAATACCTAGTAACTGATATATTTTAAAAGTAAAATGGTATCACTAAATACAAGCAAATTATAGAATTGTATTTTTACTTGAGAATCTGTTGGATACTTTCAAACTCTAAAATCCCTTTTTCTCAAACTCTTCAAAATGTTACATGTCTGTTTTTTACATTGAGATCTTCAATATACCATCTTTTATCAAACCATACCATGACAATGGATCGTGTAGAGAAGAACGTTAAGAAAAGAAATTACAGTAAGGATTATTTGCAGCGTGGTTTTACCTAAATAATTACAACGGGGATTGAGAAACCGCAACGTGTTATTTGTTGTGAAGTTCTATCAGCCGAATCTTTGAAGCCGAACAAACTAAAAGCCATTTTGATAGCAAGCATTCGAGCTTTGCCGGCAAGGATACCAACTATTTTAGAAGTAAAGCTGATGGACTCCAGAAAGCCAGACTTGACACTGGTGGCAAGTACCACAAACAAAACGTAGCTGCCGTTGAAGCTTCATATTTGGAGGCACTCAGAATCGCCAGAGCTATGAAACCTCACACCATTGCTGAAGATTTATTGCTGCTGCCAGCGGTCAAAAACATTGTTCGCGTTACAATCGAAGACGAATTTGTTACGAAATTGAGTACAATTTCCTTTATCTAACGACACTGCCCGCAGAAGAATAGATGCCATGGTAATCAGGTCTAAATACAGAAGTAGACTTGTTGTGCACTATGATCTGCGTTGTGCGCTTGCAAAAAGCATTTCTGATCTGGTAAAGAAGAAGCAATCTCAACCTTCGCACTTACATTGGCTTTTTACGCATACTGTCGCAAAATGTAGCAATTTAGTTTACTGTTGTTATGTTAAGCCTGTTACCCATGCTACACCATGCTTCAAGACAAAATCTCATTTATTTGTAGTTAGAAATAACTAGTTCACAATATATAATGACCTATTGTTTTGTGTAATTAATCACTATGCTTGAATTATGTTCAATTTGTAACCATGAAAATAAATCCTGCATATCAGATATTTACATTACGACGCATAACAGAAGCAACATAAAAGTTAAGAAGTAGCAACGAACATAAGTTTATGGTTGGGGGTCGCCACAACATGAGGAACTGCATAAAGGGGTCGCGGCATTAGAAAGGTTGAGAACCGCTGCACTAGCGTGAGGCCGTGGCACAGTCGATAAAAATACGGCGTTGACACAGGTGATTTATTAATAGTAGAAGTGGTGATTTATTCACTATTCAGTTTTGAAAGTGGTGATTTATTCTGTGCGGAAGTTTAAAGTGAGACATTTAAATACTGCAGAAAACTCAAAACTAATGCTCCGGATCAGCGGTTCTCAACCTGTGGGTCGCGACCCTTTGGGGGGTCGAATGACCATTTCCCAGGGGTGCCTAAGACCATCTGGAAACACATATACTCCACAGTTATGAAGAAGAAACGAAAATAATGTTGTGGTTTGGGGTCGACACAACATGAGGAACTGTATTAAGGGGTTGCTGCATTGGGGAGGTTGAGAACCACTGCTCTGGATGATTCAGGATCGTGGTAATAGTAATAGACTAACCACTTGCAACTCTCCTTTATAAAGATATTTCGAAATTAGTTTCGGCTTAAAATTAATTCGTCCATTTTGTAAATTCGCCGGGTTGTGATAAAATCTAGATGACAAATTTCCTACAAGTTGTAGAAACTGGCAGCTAGGCTCTCAACAAGTGTGTAGCTAGTTTTTTTAAAACAACACTTGTCGAATGAGTGTCACACTTGAGATATTGTAGCACATCAATTTCAACTTGTGTTTGTCGCTTTTTTAAAAAACGTTTTCTTTGAATGGCTGAAAATTTAGTTTACATGAGCGTCACATAAACGGCGGACCCCCTCCTCCCACCCCTCACGCCCAACCTAACGCAGTGGTTCTCAACCTTCCTAATGACATGATCCTTAAATACAGTTCCTCGTGTTGTGGTGACCCCCCCCCCCCCCCAACCATACAATTATTTCCTTTGCTACTTCATAAATATGTGTTTTCCGATGGTCTTAGGCGACATATGTACAAGGGTCGTTCGCCCCCCCCCCCACCACCCTTAAGGGGTCGCGACCAACAGGTTGAGAACCACTGCCCTAATGTGTTGCCCAAGCCACTAAAGTTGTCGCGTGTGTAATGAATATATTATATAAATCACGTGAAGGTGTCCTGTGTATATGTCATCAATGTGCTCTGATATATTACCGTGCATCAAAAAAAAAATTATAAAATTATGATTCACTTCTCTCCCATAATTTGCATCGAGTCCTGCTCAATCCCTCCAACTCTAATGGTCACACTCTCAACTATTTTAAACTGAAGTGGACGGTGACAGTTTAAATCCACTGCGGGGCAACCTTGCCACCACACTCGTGTTGAGTACCAGAAGCTTCAGTCTTTGTTTACGTGTCCAACTGGGCAATACAAATAATACAAAGATCCAACCAGCATATTGTTAATGGATATAATATATATATATATATATATATATAGGTATATATATTTATAATATAAACTTTGAAAAAAAAGAAGAAAGTTCTGTCAAAAATAAGTATAAAGGGAGTAAAAAGTAAAAAATGATTTCTTTAAAATTGTTAATGCTTTTTTTTTTTACTACTACATTTTTCACTTACGTAATTTAATGCTATTTTATTAGTGAACTAAAGGCATGTGAATCTTTGTATATCAAAATTATAAACACATTTTTCTTCAAAAAAAAATACAGCAACATTTAGTTTACAATTTTGAACCACATTGTGCACACAAGCTCTGAGGTCAGAGTCTACTAACAAACACTTCGTAATTTCTAAATAAAAGACCTAAATTTTAAAAAAATCACACAAATATAACTCAAAGTCATCAGTTAAGAATTCATGCAGCTCTGGATCCACTTGCTATTACCTAGCCTGTATAGCCTGGCCGAAGTGCCAAACTGGCAGCAGAACCTGGTTGTAGAGCCAGACTGGCTTAAAAACCTGGCTGTAGAGCATGGCTGTGCAAGTCTACACCAGAAATGATCATAGCATTCACACTTTATAACTACTTAGCAAATACAATAATTATCAAACTGTTCACACTCATCAATTTCTATTATGCAGGTAACTCTAAAGAAGGGGGTCAGAAATTGCATTATCTTCATATCCCCCACCCCAAAAATAAAACAACAAACACATTCACCTTTTTTTTCAAGAAATTCGCTGCCCACGCTAATAAATATAGGAGAAATAGAAAAAAAAAACCACTGATGTGAACAATTACTAACAAAAACCTTGTTGACAAACCCTGTAACACAAAATCAAGGTCAGTATTTTTAACTGCTGCAAAGGGAATCATCTATGCCAAATATGGAGGCCAGAACCCAAAACTGGATTTAAAGAGCTCTGTAAATGTATGTAAGTAACTAAAAGAAGAAATGCTGGTCCGTGATATGGTCTGTGCATAAAGTTATCAATTTGTTATCCATGATATATCCGTGATATGGTCTGTGCATAAAGTTATCAATTTGTTATCCATGATATATCTGTGATATGGTCTGTGCATAAAGTTATCAATTTGTTATCCATGATATATCCGTGATATGGTCTGTGCATAAAGTTATCAATTTGTTATCCATGATATATCCGTGATATGGTCTGTGCATAAAGTTATCAATTTGTTATCCATGATATATCTGTGATATGGTCTGTGCATAAAGTTATCAATTTGTTATCCATGATATATCCGTGATATGGTCTGTGCATAAAGTTATCAATTTGTTATCCATGATATATCCGTGATATGGTCTGTGCATAAAGTTATCAATTTGTTATCCATGATATATCTGTGATATGGTCTGTGCATAAAGTTATCAATTTGTTATCCATGAAATATCCATGATATGGTCTGTGCATAAAGTTATCAATTTGTTATCCATGATATATCTGTGATATGGTCTGTGCATAAAGTTATCAATTTGTTATCCATGATATATCGTATTAAGATTTCAATGTGATAAAGGTATAAATTGGCTGCATTTCATTACAAGATATACATTAAGATTTTATTATATAAATCAACAAACTAGTTGCCCGGCCATGCTAAGATATGTCTGAAAATGGAGATGGTACCCATCGATGACAATTTTGACATTTACTAATTTATATAAGTAAGTAAACTTTTGAATAAATGCAGCACTCCAGTAGCTATCTCAACATTCCCACTGTCTAGAACACAACATTCCCACTGTCTAGAACACAAAATTCCCAAATTGTCTAGAACAAAACATTCCCAAACTTTCTGGAACACAACATTCCCACACTGTCTTGAACACAACATCGTATGGATATGAAAGACACATGATGTTATTTTGACAACAAAAAAATCAACAGTATATCACAGTGAACTACCGTAATGGGATATGTTTCCTTTCTAACACTAAGGCACCTGAGATTGTTGATTACCATCACTAAAGTCAAACAACTTTCTTTTACAACTTTGTTATGTAGCATAAATACCCAAATGCACACACACAACATGCTGCCTGCACACACACAACATGCTGCCTGCACACACACAACTTGCTGCCTGCACACACACAACATGCTGCCTGCACACACGCAACATGCTGCCTGCACACACGCAACTTGCTGCCTGCACACACGCAACATGCTGCCTGCACACACAACGTGCTGCCTGCACACACACAACTTGCTGCCTGCACACACACAACATGCTGCCTGCACACACACACAACTTGCTGCCTGCGCACACACAACTTGCTGCCTGCATATCACTACTTTCATCTAATCTTTACTGTTAGGAGTTTTGCCCACACCTCTGTAGTTTTTTTTGGTCTTGCATTTTCAAAACCTGTCATTCATATTTTCTTAACTATAACTATAGCTTGGATGCAGTCTCCTCAGCCACACACACAAAAGTGTGTCCCACTTAAGTGAGATTTTTCAACTTAAAAATGGTGAAATATCTATTGACTAATAATGACCAAACATGCTCTCATTAATATCAAGTCAAAAACTCACTCACTATTTGCACTGTGTCAGTATTGGAACCAATAGTTAAAAAACAACACAGAATATCTGCTTACAAAGAAAAAAAACTGTAAAACTGTTAGATTATATTGACATTGATTGGTGTAAAAAATGCTGTATGTTAAGTATACAAATTCTCATTAAAAACAGATAACATTTTGTATAATTAATTACATCTACCATATTCTCTGGAGTACATACAACTTACGATTAAAAAAAAAACAAGATGTGACAAAACAATTTTTATTTTAAACATCTGTACAAAAACAATTTTTTTTTTAGCTAGTTCAGAATAATACCTTCTTATCATTTGAAATACATTTAAAGTGTACAAGTTTAAACAAAAACTTAAACAAAAGCATATTATTTAACATTAAGATAAAAATAAGATTTCATTGCCACTACTACTGACCACAATAACATTGGTTCTTTCACTGCTGTGCTATCAAGTACAGTACTATTTGTGTTAGTGTTTGCTTGTAGTACACTGTGTTTATAGTACTGTTTGTTTGTAGTGCTATTTGCTTTTAGCACTGTTTGCTTGCAGTACTGTTTGCTAATAGCACTGCTTGTTTGTAGTCTTGTTTGCTTCCAGTACTGCCATGAATTGCTAAAATGATGACGTCCCAGCCAGTTTCCTCACTTCTTCATATGACAACCAAAACACAAGAGACCAGGGGGCCTGAAATATGGAGTAATTTATTTATGTTCCTTTATATTTATATGGGTGGAAGAATAGATATATGGATGGATGGATAGATGTGTGGATATGTGGATAGATAGATGTGTGGATATGTGGGTGGATACATTGATGGATAGATGGGTGAATATAGTTGTATGGAGAGAAGCATGGATAGATGAATGGATAGATAGGAAAGACGGAAAAAAAGGGGTGGGGTGGGGTGTAAACAAAATGAGTTTGTACCTGGCTATTTATATATTTTTTAAAAAATATTTTATCCTTCAAGCAACTTTTGCAAAAATTTAGTTTTCCATGAAGTAACTAAGAGACAACTGCTTACCATTCTGGCCCATATTGGTAGAAATCCTTTATACAAAGCCAAGAAACCTTCAAGTCGAACAGTTTTAAGCAGACAGTCAACAGAGCCAGAGTACAGCAAGCCTCTGGGAGATAAAGCATGCATCACAACAGATTTCAGCTGTACATAGCAGAGGTCACATTTGTTTACCAGTGAAGAGATGTTCCAGGAGAGTAAGAATATAAATCCTAGCCTCTAACATTTTTTTTTTAAAACATGTCTGGACCTAGCTCGGTTGGATAAAACCAAACTGAAACCATTTCAAGTTTACAACCGGATTTGTGGATGTCTTTACTCATTTGTGGGTGTCTTTACTCATTGGGGACATAAACACTTTTAATTCTACAGAATTTATGTCATAGTTTGAGTATTAATTTTACATTAAAAGATTAATAGTTAGATCAATTATTATATCATATGTCTAGATTTGTATGTACTACTTAAGACCTAGTTCATTTTACCTTCTGAGCTGACATTTGAGATGTTAGAAAGTTTGTAAAAATACTTGAGGAAAATCTCAAGGAAGGGGGAGAAATTGTTTAGAATCATCTGTAGATTTAATAGGGGTGTTAGGGAGAGAAGTCGAAGCTTGAGAACTGATCACAGGCATTGGGGGGGGGGGGGGGGGGGGTGGTTGAGGGGGGATTGTTTTGACAGGTACATCTATTTTATATGAAGACATATGCATGAGCATCATTTTATTGGGGACAGGTGTAGTAGGATTACGAGTGTATATGAGATGGGACAGGTGTAGTGGGATTAGGAGTATATATATGAGATGGGACAGGTGTAGTGGGATTATGAGTATATATTAGATGGGACAGGTGTAGTAGGATTAGGAGTATATATGAGATGGGACAGGTGTAGTAGGATTAGGAGTATATATGAGATGGGACAGGTACAGTAGGATTAGGAGTATATATGAGATGGGACAGGTGTAGTAGGATTAGGAGTATATATGAGATGGGACAGGTGTAGTAGGATTATGAGTATATATGAGATGGGACAGGTGTAGTAGGATTAGGAGTATATATGAGATGGGACAGGTACAGTAGGATTAGGAGTATATATGAGATGGGACAGGTGTAGTAGGATTAGGAGTATATATGAGATGGGACATGTACAGTAGGATTAGGAGTATATATGAGATGGGACAGGTGTAGTGGGATTGGGGTATATATGAGATGGGACAGGTGTAGTGGGATTGGGGTATATATGAGACATGATGAAGACAGTCTGCCCCATTCTACACTGAACTAGTGTTGTGTGTACCTTGAGACAGCTGCCTCACGCTCTATATCAAACACTAGAGACAAAAATGTACATAGTCATACAGCAGATTGAGGTTCACTACAATACCATCCACGTTTCTATGCACAGCTGATATTAGAGTTCACATCTTGTGATAACTGGAGAAACTAATGTAATGGATAGAGGAAAAAAAATCTATGACCTACTTCCCATCTTTGCTTGGTTGGTTCATGATTCGTGTCTTGACCACATCAGCAGGTGTCCCCATGAGAGCGGCCACGATACCTGAGCAGGCACTAACATGTCATTTAGACTTACTAACATGCCAAACATTTAGAATTAGTAAAAGGTAAATTTAGTCTAACAAGTAGAAAGATTTGACTTATATTAAGAATTTAAAAACATTTCAGCAAAATATTGGACTTTAACCCTTGTCAAACCATTATAACAATCAACTGCCATTTAACCCTTGTCAAACCATTATAACAGTCAACAGACATTTAACCCTTGTCAAACCATTATAACAGTCAACAGACATTTAACCCTTGTCAAACCATTATAACAGTCAACAGACATTTAACATTTATTTTGTAAATATTCTTAACCTCAATGAGCTGATGTAAAACTGTAGGGTACTTTTGGCATGCCAGCCACTTACCTTGACAATGTGTGTGTCACATAGTTGTCTTTCAAGTTTGTATTTGACAATATTGTATGTTTCGCAGTGTCGTAAGTGGCTAAATCTGAAAATTTGAAAAATAACTAGGAGCTAGTTTCTTTTATTGAATAATGTATAGCTTTCAGGCTAACTCAGTGGATGCTTTACAATTACAGTAACATCCACCAGATAAATCTCTTGTATAGCTTTCAGGCTAACTCAGTGGATGCTTTACAATTACAGTAACATCCATCAGATAAATCTCTTGTATAGCTTTCAGGCTAACTCAGTGGATGCTTTACAATTACAGTAACATCCACCAGATAAATCTCTTGTATAGCTTTCAGGCTAACTCAGTGGATGCTTTACAATTACAGTAACATCCACCAGATAAATCTCTCATGTTCCATTTTACCAAAAAAAAAACGGTCTACATTTTACAAGGTATTTAATTTTAATATTTTCAGTTAAAATTTTTGGCAAAGTTTTAGCACTTTTGATGATCCAACCCAAAATGGATGCAGAGATTTTTTACTTTTCAATCATCTCTGAAGGCAATGACCCTTTAGATCAGTGGTTCTCAACCTTCCTAATGCAGCAACCCTTTAATACACTTCCTCATCTTGTGGCGACCCCCAACCACAAAATTATTTTCGTTGGTATTTCATAACTGTGGTGTATATGTGTTTTCGGATGGTCTTAGGCGACCCCCCGTAAAGGGTCATTTGACCCCCAAAGGGGGTCGCGAACCACAGGTTGAGAACCGCTGCTTTAGATTAACTCATCTTTTAAAAAGAAGAAGACTAACCTCCTAAATTAACCAATGCGGCTCGCTGAACATTTGGCACCCAACCCGTCCAAAGCTTCCTAACACCCCCTTCTGCCACAATTTGTTGGAATGCATGAAGAGTATTTTTCACTCTGAAATATGAGAGCAAAGAGATTTATTAAATGATGTGTAAAAGAAAATATTTAGGTCTGTCACAAATTCATCATTTCATGAGAGACTACCGAATAGGGTCCTGTTTCGGCTGATGTATAATGCATCCTCTTCTGATGATAATATATTCTAGAAACATTAGGTCATCTGACATAAACATTAGACCACAGGTCTTTACTTGACCACAGGTCTTTACTTGACCACAGGTCTTTACTTGACCACAGGTCTTTACTTGACCACAGGTCTTTACTAGACCACAGGTCTTTACTAGACCACAGGTCTTTACATGACCACAGGTCTTTACTTACCACAGGTCTTTAATTCTAAATAAATTTGGTAGTTGGGGTACAATAACATAATTAGCTGCAGAAAACAGAAGTAGACAAACTCATAATTAAAACACAATATCAGAGGTTTTGGAAGGGAGTGCGGAGTGGGCCGGCCGCCATGGGCTGCGCTTATTTTTTTTATATGGAGGGGCAGCATTTTCTGCAACCCCAGAGATTTTGTTGAAGGGGGTAGAAAAAAATCTTAGCCTTCCCAGGGCTGCACTAATCCTAGATACGCCACTGCACACTATGCAAATAATATACTACAGAAAACTGGCAAAGTCCCATTAAAATTTATTTAACAATCCATTAATTTCTCAACATCAAATGGGCTCCAAGTTAAAAAAAGAAAAAGAAATGCATTAAAAAAATAAAATAATGGTATTACAAGACCTAATCACAAAGCATTGAAAAAAGAAGTTGAAGTTGATCAAAAATTGTGTATTTTATCTAACCAAAGGCTGTTGGAATTGTGAGCAAAAATAATGATATAATTATGTTATACAAATGAAAGTGGCTTATGTTCAACTCAGAATGAAAACCAGCAGCAGTCATGAGATAGCAGCTTATAAGTAAATTTAAAATTATTTTTAATGTTTCCTTGTAGAGCATACCTGAACAAATTAGTATATTTTTGGTGGGTTTTTGTGTGACCCACTGAGAGCATGTTCAGTATTTGATTAATCTTGATTTCTGATAACTAAAATGAAATGCAAAAAAATTATATTTTAAACCATTTTAGGATGTTAATAAGTTTAATTTTATTTGCCAAACAAGAGGAACAGCATGATAGTTTTAAGCAAGTTAAAATTTATTGCTAATCCCCAAACCAGTTGCCAGGTATGCTATTCCTGCTTTAAGTTTTATTCTTGTTTTTCTTTGATTTAACAATAAGATCCGGGCAAATGATCATGATGCACAAACCTTGTTGGTTTTCCTTCAAGTCTTCGCTTCCCTTCCATCTGCATCTGAACTTTAACTAGGTCAGTGGGGCTTGAAATGAACTGAGCAGCAGCACCAGACAGCAAACCAGCCATGGATGCTTTCCTAAACAGATCAAAAACTAAACATAAAAACAATATAAATAATGTATCTTTGTACAATTGGGAAACTGGTGAAAATTTGTTAGTTGGAGATATTACTTTTCTTTTCAAACGTTTTTTAAAGTCTTCTGGCAGACTTGTAACTGTTGACTGATATTTCTTTGGGTATTTTGGATAATTTTTGGTTAGGATTGCTTAGAAAATTACAGAATGGGAGGTAACATGTGGGTAGGATTTGATAAAAACTTTCAAGTATTGTGCTTAGGAACTTGAAGCATACAAAATAAGAATTCACTTGTGACAGTGTCGGGTTGAATGTAAAAACAATCGACCAAGACAAGATAAATGATGAAGAGACTCGGAGGATACTTTTCACAAATATAATTCGTAACATTATTTGGTGGTACAAAAATCAAAATATTATTAGTTAACAACAGCAGCAGCTGTTTTTTAAAATAATGCTTACCATACAGGAAAAGATCCATCCTTTCCTCTTTTAAAAACTTTTTCTCTCAGCATTTCATAGAAACTCATTCGGCATCCTGAATAAACTGTGGAAAAATTTTATTTTTTAATTTTTCAATATTTTTTAAGGCTTTAGAAAGACTATGTTAATGGTTCTTCCAAAAATGCTCCTTTTTTACAAAGTATAAGATAAGATAAGATGATCTTATTAATCCAAGTTAAAAAGGTGATGTGTTACATTTCATACATTTTTTTCAGCCTTGAAAGTCTTTGTCTTTATGCCTGACATAATCTACAGTAAATCAACAGAAAGCAAGTCTGGCTAAAGATGATTTTAAGAATACTATTTATTTATATTAAATATTTCTTTAGGCTAAAAAAACTGCTTTTTTTTAGTAATTTTTTTTTTTATAAAGTAAAAGTGATGCTTGAAAGTACATGAAAGAAATAATAAAATAAAAATGTTGGGATTAAATCCCAACACGGATATCTGAGAGTTTTCAAGATAATGAAGGAGGTTTCCCTAATGCATACAAAACTGTGTTAAGATTGTCACGCTGAGAAGCCTCACCTATGTGTCTGTAAAGAGCTGGCGTTACACCTTGCCAAAGTTTCCTCACACCCTCCTCTCTAGCTGTAAAAAAATTTTTAACAACTTTAAGTTAGATAATAACTGGTTATGTTCTCAGGATAACTTTCCTACCATAAGGATAAAAAGTATGTACTCAGAGTTATGTCCCCAGTTATTTATTTGCACATTCAATCTAAGAATTTTCCTCTAACATCCATTCAACATTATTTTTATAGGAATTGGTCATTGGACAGGAAATGACCTGACTTTTTCAAAACAGACATGACTCTGCTGCAATGTAAGTACATTTCTGTAACTTTGAAAGGAGATTTATTATAATGTTGGTGAATTCCATCAAACTTGACATAACTTCCAGGAAAGAATTTATTTTTGCATCCAGTATAAATGAAATTTGCCATTGAGTGTGCTTAATTTATTAAACAAGGTGTTGGGTCTTAAGATGGTAAACTGTAAAACAATAGCACTTATATTAAAATTAAGCATGATAGTGAAATTAATAAATTTTCTAATTGTAACTGACATAATATGAAAAAAACATAATATTTGAGTTGGCATCTTCTTTTGTTGATTTCTTCTGATATCTGCTTTAATTAAAATAGATTTTGTCAAACTTATTAAATTTACTGTGTTTACTTTTCTAAGGAGAACCTTTAAAATCCACTTTTAAAAAAAATACAGACAAAATTCTGTAACTGACTTTGTAAATGATGTAACTTATCTGAAAGCAAGCAATAAAAAAATAAACAACTAGTTCAATTCTTTTACAGAATTACAAATACTACTGTGAGACGACATAATAAACTTACATAAACAAAAAAAAACGGGTTTCAATGCTTGTCCATTATGTGACAATGAACATGACAATGAAAATTGTCTGTCTATATTTATTTGATATAAACAAAATGAAATTCAACAAAATTTCAATTCAATATGCAGAGAACATGTTCTTAATTCAAGATGGCCCTTTCCCGATGTTGTGTCCAGTTTTACATAGAATTCACTGGTTGACAAGGTGCACAATTTCTAAATGTATGTATGGCTTTAAGACTAAAGCTTCCATACACGGTACACAAGCTTACCTATTCCAACTGCTGTGGCTATCATTCCACGATGGTGGGATGATTTGCCTTGCACACCTTGAGAAAATTCTCCCTGAATTTGCAGACGTGTCTTCGTCAAGTCAAGAGGATAAGTTACTGCATTCAATAAGCAATTTTTAATAAATGGTTTTCACCGTTTCTTGCACACAAATAGCAGAAATCATAACAACACATCAAAACAAAATAATGATTTTTTTTAACTGGTAGAAAAAGAAAATAACTATGAAACTGATAGTTTTTATAAAAGTGTTTCAGATATTATTTACTTATTCTTAGGAACTGATGTGATCAGACAGCTGATAAGTCCAGATTATAATGAAGAGGGGATGGAGAAAAAGTTTAACAGTTGAATGAGAACACGACATTCATTCCTCGTTACCATCAATCCCGGTGGACTCACTTTTCCTATCTTCTGTCCCTTTTCACCTGTATTTAGTATCTCACCTGCTTATGTTCTGTCACATAACTCTCGGATACTACATTACAGCTAAGTGTTATTTTTATTTATTTCTGTTTTTACTATTGTTTGTTTTCTGATGGTGGCTTCTTGCCGACACTTTCTGTGTTTAGTTGCAACCTTTTTTTTAAAAGTTTTTCCCATACTTTGTTTCACTCATTTCCTTACAGCCTATCATGATAGCCATGGCATAAGATAGGTTCATTTAAATGATTCCCTCCACCCTCAACCCCATCATTGTTTTGAAATTGCTGCTACACTTTGTCTTTCAAGTTAAGATCATTTAATTTCAAAAAATAACTTTCTTAAAAATACTATTGCATTGATATGATTACATGAATAATATTATGAATAATGAATGTTATTATTTTCATTCAAACTTCTAATCTCCATATGTAAATATCCTCAGCAGTGACTAATATATTGATATGTTACTATTACACTTTTACTAATTAGTATTAGGCTACTAGTCTTTAATTAACTAGGTTTATACTTGTACTATAGACCGGAGGTCGGCAACCTATTGGTATTTGCGTGCCAAAGTAAGACTCTAATAATTTGTTCAGTGTGCCAATAAGTCCACCATTTAGGATATACCTATTTGTAATTTATCATCATTTTTTTGTTCATCCGAGTGCCAATCAAAATCACTATGTGTGCCAAGACTGGGACGTTTGCCATACATAGGTTACCGACCCTTGCTGTAAACTATTAGGTAGGCCCTATATGGGCCTATAGAATAGAAATTAATATAAATTCTATAGTCTATCTATAGCATTAGCAGGATTTGAAAGGAAGAAAATAACAGAATATTTAAATTCAAATGGTTTATTAAATCTATTTACAGGGTGGGCCAATTAAAGTGAGAACATCTCATAAAATGTGATTTAAGCACATAAAAGTAGTTTAACTATACCCATACTAGATTAAATAGTTTACTGATTTACTTACTTACATATTGAACATGATTTCAGATTAGCTAAATATTTCGCATAAAAATGTATGAAGAATTATAATTAATTAAATTATATTTTGAAATAACTCATATGCTACGAGATGTTCTCACTTTTATTGGCCCAAACTGTATATGGAGAGTGCAATTATAAATATAATTGAACAAAATTTATATATATAAATAATAATTTTTAAAAATAAATTAATAAACTCCTCATTATGGAACAAAGGGATATCTTTAAAAAAATTTCACTATAAAGTTGGAGAAATGATGCTTTGGCTTTGGGGATATTTTTAATCAGAGAAGTTTGAAAACAGTCTTAGTATAAACTTTATTCTGTCTAAATGGCCGTAGCCAGGGGTGGGGACACACTTTTGTACGGAGGGCTACATTGACAAATGTTAAGCTATTGGGGGGCTCATGTATATTATATCCAATTTTTACATGTCCATAAAAATTTCTCTATTACTCTATATTAAAATCGGTAAATTCGCATTTTAACATTAAATCACAAAAGTCAAGGACTGTTTAAAAACATAGAAAATTAGAAAGAAATTTATCAAAAATGTTAAAACAATCATAACGGTACATGAAATTCTGTAAAATTCCACAAAATAAAAACAAAGTAATTTTTAAAAAATTTCTAAATAAGTCTTAGTGCCTTCGCGGGCCGCATAATATCAGGAGTTCCTCAAGGCACAGTACTGGGCCCCCTTCTCTTTCTCTGTCACATAAACGACCTCCCTGATACTGTAAAATCTCAAGTGAGGCTGTTTGCAGATGACTGTCTTGTCTACAGAGAGATAATCGACTACGATGACCACAACCAACTTCAAGCAGATTTGGAGTGCCTTATGAATTGGGCAGACAAATGGGGCATGAAATTTAATGAAACCAAATGCTACATAATGAGCATCTCAAAAAAAAACCCATCAAGCTATATGTACACCCTAAATAGGACAATCCTTCAACAAGTAACAAACAATCCATACCTTTGAATTCTCTTCTCAAATAACCTAAAATGGTCACCCAATATAAACAAAATTTCAAAAAAAGCCAACTCCACACTAGGTTTTATTAGAAGAAATCTGCGCCACTGCCCAACATCCTGCAAACGAAATGCCTATCTTGCACTCGTTCGTCCGATACTAGAATATGGTGCAATCATCTGGGACCCATACCTCAAGCAAGACGTGGACAAATTGGAGCGAATCCAACAAAACGCAATGCGCTTCATAGCACGTGACTATAAAACCACCACGCCTGGCTACGTCACTGGCCTTTTAAACAGATTTGACATCCCCACTCTCAAGGACAGACGAGAAAAGATCCGCCTAACATTCTTATATAAAATGGCCATGGGGCTAATTCCGGCCATCCCAGCAAACAATTATCTTACCCCACAGAAGCCAGGCCGATTAATTAGAGCCAAACAGTCACTTAACACTGACTTAACATCTGACAACCCCATGAGAAATTACACCCGAAACAATAACAAATGCTTCACTGTGCCTCGGAGTAACACAGTGCAACATAAGCAGTCATTTTTTCCACGCACCATAATTGCTTGGAACAACCTGGACAATACCGCCGTGAACTCGACAACGATCGAAAGCTTCAAGGCCGCCCTGGCATCTGCTAGGGGCCGTTAGATTGGCAACATCGCTTCCCCAACCGTTGCACATATGCCAGTATATGGATGCAGCAACGTACCGAACCAGAACCAGAATCAGTTGCCGGGCTGCATGCGGCCCGCGGGTCGTAGTTTGCCCACCCCTATAAGCTATAGGCCATATAAAATAGTAATCATATACCATGATATAGTATAGTATAAGTATAGACACTAGTATACTGTACACAATAAATAGAATAGACTATAGCGTCACTGTATAGATTATACTATTATACTATAGTTAGACACTATCACTATGACTCGATATAGAAGATTATAATTATATTATAATAATTAATAATTTTTTCGTACCTGATTCTGCTACTACCGCTGCTGTCGCAGACAATGTATACTTAAAGATAAAAGATTCATGGTTGATATTTTTGGAAGAAAATGTAGGCATATTCATCGTGTAGTAGTAGTAGTATAAGTAGTTAAGATGTAATGTGTCGCAAAGATGCAACTCCGCTATCAGCTGTGTTTACATTCTGAGTATGCGTGGTGATTTTTATACGGTGTAGACTTGTAAAATTGCCAATAAAAACTGTAGTCGCCTTTATTGCCTGTAAACGTTTTTTTTAATTTAACTTTTTTAATGACAATTTTTGACGATTCCTCCACAAATGTTTTCCTATTAATACTAACTTTTTACTAGCATTAGTTCTAAGTGATGTTTAAATTAAGGATGAATAAAATCCAAGAATATATATGAGGCGAGAATCAGTTGCGTAACTCGCGCCCGGGGCACAATACCTTTTTAGCGCCCCCCCCCTATTCAAAAACCATACAATATAATATGTCATTTGAAATTTCGTCGACGGAAAATTGATCGACGGAAATTTGAATGAACGGAAATTAAGTGGATTTTTTGCTGCCCTCTTGGACACTATTTCTAAGCTAAGTGCTACATTATAATTTTTTGATACATTTATACATTTTATTTGTTTTTCTGTTTGTTCGCTGATGAAGGCTTCCTGCCGACACGTTCGTTGTTTTGTTGCGTTCCTTTTATCAGGTTTAACTTTACTGTGTTTTACTAATGTCCTATTGTGCTAACCTGATTGCAGTCTCCCCCATTATTACCCTATCATAATAATGATGACGATTGAATGCTTTTATAGCGCTTGTGTCCATGCTATTTTAGCACGCTCACGTCGCTCTGATGTCCTAAAATCTTTTTAAAGAAAAAAGTATTTAAAAGTTTCTTAAATGATTTTTTTTCAATTTCCCTCAAAGATTGGGGTAACTGTTCCATAATTTAAGAGCAATCGCTTCAAAATAGTGCACTCCGTATGACTTCGTTTTTTGACCATCCACACTGGGAACTCTCAGTAAATACTGGATTGAAAAGCTCAGGTTCTGTATAGAGAAATGTTTAGAAATCAGTTTTTGAAGATATTCAGGTGCATTGCCTTCTATGCAGCTGTACGAATTTTGCGCTCACTCACAAGAAATCAGTGGAAATCTTTAAGAATTTGGTTGATATGGTCAGATTTCTTGATACGCGAAACAATATATATTTTATAGTTATCTATCGTCTCTGTCATAAGTAATATTCAATAATTTGAATATGGCATCCTTTTATTATAGATTCATCTCTATCTAATAGTGCATAATTTATTTTTAATTTTCATAAATGTCGTCGGTTTTTAAAAAGGCAGAATATAAATTTCCTGTTACACCGCCTCGGGCTCATGGTAAGTTTTGAGTTCCTATTATAGCCATTAACCCGAAATGGGCAATGTGTGGATTGGGATCTAATAATTTAACTTCAACTTTAATATGTCATTTCATGTGAATACAGTTTAATTGTGTTAACTTGTGCGTTTTTATTTATTGATTGCATATTATATTGTTCTAGCACTGATTAAATTTAGAACCAATTGAAATTAATTTACCTACTCGGATTTACACAACAGTCGGAACAATTTCAAGATGGAGGCCACGGCGCTTTGGGATTTTGAAGCAACACAAACAGATGAAATGAGTTTTAAAAAGGCCAATAAACTATGTGTAAGTTTTACAAGTCCGTTTAATTATTGTGGTATAAATTAATACATTATTTATTTAAATGACTACGCCTGGTTTATTGCTTATCAGCGTTTATCCAGGATTTTTTCTTCTTTTGCTTTTCAATGAGGACCGAACGATTATCACGTAGCGTAACGAACTTCCTGGTTGATTTTGACATGAATGAATTCTATGTTGTAAATAAACCTGTTTTTATTACTTATAATTATCAGATTTACGTGTTAAAAATTGGCTAATAAGAAGATTTAATTTATCTCCAGGCAGTCTTGAGTCCAAGCCTAGGCCTAATAATGCCTGCCTACTAAATTATATAAATATAACTAACCTACTCCTACACTACAAATAAATATACATTAATTATGTTTTAAATAAATGATAAGAGTTAGCTGCCGAGATTTACATAAATTTGTACTCTTTTATTAATTATTTGTAAAGTATTTTGTGTAATTTGATTAGCCCTGTGACTGTGGGCATGTTTTTTTTTCCTGCTGTTGACTGTTGATTTTCTGCTGAGGCCTGAGGCTCATCTCATGTAGTTGTTGTAGGTTGTTGATGCTCCACTGCCATAATCATGCCTGCTCAATACAATCTTGTAGACATCCAGTTCAGTCCTTTCTTTGCATTGGTAAAGATTTTCTGGCTCCACCAGGCCATGCCTTAAATGCTGATTTGGTGATTCTTGACATTCTTGTTCATCTTGTCATCAATGGAGAGGGCAGAGTGAGAATGATATGGTGGACCCAAGCCCAAAGTAAATGAAGTTCTTACCCCCCCCCCCCCCCCCCCCGATTATGGTCCCAGTGCAAGGATTAAATATTTGGCATCATAGAGGCACTAACCAGTTTCTTCAGTCAGTTATAATAATCATGAATCAAAGACTATTATCACTGCGAGTAGATGCTGGAGCTCAATACCTCTAATTAATTTTGAACTTATAATAAACAGCATAAATGCCTAAATAATTTAAAATACATATTTTAATTTCACCATACATACATAGTAAATAATATGTGGGCAATGTAATGTAGTAAATTAATATGTAATCTACTTATTAGGTTATCAGAGCAAAGCTAGTTTTGATATTTAAAAAAGACTACCGTTTTTATTATTGCGTTATCAATATTTGTTGTGCTATGAAGAAAAATGCTATTTTTTGTAGGAAAACTCGTATTAATTCAAGTTCTTTCATCTGACTTAAAAAGTAATTTTAATATCATTGTTGTTTTAAAACTTTCACACAGATTATGAGTAACGAGGATGGTGGATGGTACAGAGCTATCATGGGAATGCAGACAGGATTTATCCCAGCCTCTTACATAAGAATGGAACCACATGAGTAGGTTATTTCCAAATTTCAACACAAATAAAAACCAAATATTCAAACTATTTACAGAGTTATAAACTTGTATATAATTGTGGACAACTTTTTTCTATATTGATGCTTAGTTCATTAGGTGTGCTCTCTTTATGTCATTAATAAGTGGTAAAAATGACTTAGCTCTCTGTTTTGGAAATAACCTAATACTGGGTTTATTAACTTAAGTCAAAAATGCAGAACCATTATAATGTTTAGGAAGATCATCTGTATGTTTTCTAAATGATGGTAGTCAATGCAAAAACACCCTTAAAAGCTCGTGTTTTAAATAACCTTTTAACATTTTCTCTTCACTTATCCCACTTCCCTTCATTAAAGATACCTTAATATCATTAGAATCATTTTGAATTTTTAAAAATAATTATTATTATACAGTAATTATATATTCTTCTTTTTTTTTTAAATCTATTTTTTAGTTGGTACAGAGAGCCAATGACTAGAGCAGAGGCAGAGAAGTTCATACTACAGAAAACTTCTAATGGTTCATTGTCATTTGTAGATGGAGCTTTTATAATTAGGAAAAGTGAATCAGACAGAAATGGCTTTGCCCTCTCAGTAAAGTAAGTCTTGTATGATTGTGTTTGGGTTTTTCCTTCTATATTGTTGGTGTTGAAAACAGGTCTGCACTTACAAAGAAATCTAATATTGTTATGAATGCAGTATATTTAAGGCCAAAATTTTACTAATGGAAATGAAAAAAAAACCAACATGTTTATTTGTGTCCTTTGGATAGAGCGATGCCAACCGATATATCTTCATTTCTTTCACACATTCATTTTTACTTACCTGGTAACTTTAAGTTAAGCTGAGAAAATCCAATTTCAGTTATTGTTACTAATAGGTTTGGTTTGGCTTGTGATCACTGATTCTCAGTTCAGCTGGAATTAACCTTAACACACATTTGTTGAATTTTCTTTTAATCATAAAATTACTGGTATATGTGGTTGAATTCCATTCAAGCTACAATTTTAATTTTTTGTATTATAGTTGCTTGCTGATGTATTCAGTTGGAACTGTCTGTATGTATCTAGTCAAGAAGTTTTCTTCATCCCATGTTCTGATGTGTTTCTGTTGTATTTTTTTTGTAGACATGAAGACACAGTCCAACACTTCAAAATTTTAACAGATTCCAACAACAAATTCTACATTTGGCCCACTGCAGTATTCCCTTCAATTAACCAGTTAGTTGAAAAGTACCGTGCTGAAAATGTGTCTGGTGATCCAAGAAAGATAATATATTTAAGAGATATTAAACAAGAGGTATAACATTTTAAAAAAATATTTCTTAGGGAAGTAAAAAAATAAAAAAAATGTGTAGTTATACAGCCTACAATAGGGCATAAATTGGTGCATTTCCTTATCTATGTTTTTAACATAGCCGACAAAAAAATATAGATTGTGCTTTTATATTGTACATACATTATGTATATGAAATATACCTTTACGAGTGTTGATGCCTTAATCAAAATGCAGTTTTATTTTTACACACCATATAAATATACTTATTTTATTAACCATGGTAAAGAAATTTTTTTTATATTGATTGGGTAAATATTTGTGAATGGCAAGATGAATAAGGCAATTTCCCTTTTTTTCTCCAGTTATATGAAGCAATGTATGATTTCTCCCCCACTAATCAAGAAGAGATAGAACTCAAGAAGGGAGACATCATCCGACTTATAGCAAAGAGTGACCCCAACTGGTGGGAGGGAGAAGTTAGAGGAAAGACTGGATTCTTTCCAAAAAACTATGTCAAAGAATACAAGTAAACACATTGATCAATGTTTGAAACACTGACATTTTGTTTTGAAGATAGAGAGTAGTGAATGCATGATTTTGACTTACAGAAACGTACTTAACAAAAGTAATTGTATAATTTTTTTTATCATAAAAAAAAAAGATTTGTGTTTAGAGCTTATCATTCTTTGATTGATGAAGAAAAGAGAAACTTCATTAATTATTTGTAAATTTGGATGGCAATGTGTGTGAAAGCTGCAGAGTTTCTTGTGTACTTTCAGTTAGATATATTTTATTGGAGGTTTAAAGGATGGTAAAAATTGTCTCAAAGTCGTTTTACATCCTAAGCATCTCAAAGCACAGTATGTCCATGTTCTTAGAATAAAAGGTCTGAATAGCACAAACTGGGCTTGGCCCATTTCCCAACCTTGTTTAGAGTTTGCTTTGTTTCACTTTCATTAAAAAAAATGTCCCCCTTGAAGGACTCAGGTTTATTTATGTCATTAAAAATAAAGAATTATATGCATTGTTTAATTATTAAAGTTTTTTTTATTGGAGGAATAGTTGTTGGTGAGTTTAGATTTTCTCCTCAAAATTTTTAGGATTGATAGATGCAGTGTTTCTCACCAACTTTTCAATACCTCATGTCTACTTTTGGGATAGAACTGTGTGAAGAGTTTAAGTTATAAATAGGTAAAAGCCTACTCGTTTTTTGAGTAGTGCATTTTATCTGAAGATCTATCCACAAATTCATGCATATATATTAAGGATGCTTATTGAATTAGAAATGAATATATGGCATTGACTATGATGTCCATTTCCAATAAAACATTTCTGGTCTTGGGAGATCTGTAATAAAATCAGTTAATATATACCACCATAAGTCTTGAAATCGGCATTCATAAAAGAATTGAGCTGCAATTTTAAAATGCATCTCTATTTTTAAAAGCAACATCTCCCTGACAAAGAAGAAAGCAGATACCACCCCACACTATGTTGTTTTACATGGCTTGCTAAGTGAGTTATGGTTAATAAAACTAATTGTTTAAAATCAGATTTCTAAAAGCACTAATCAGTTTGCCCAAACAAATGATGTTAACATCCTTAATATATTAAGAAAACATATTCATATTTAATTTTTTTACTTTTAAAGAATTTAATGTATTGTTATGAACATGTGTTATTTTTCTGTTAATTTAGATGGGTAGAATATGAAACTTTTTGCTTTGAAAATGGTATATTTTATGGGAACCTTTATGTTTGAATCCCGGACTGCATGCGTGAAACACAAACATATTTTTTAATAGATGATTATCAGTTTTTTTAATGACATGGCTGTTTTATTCTGCATTCCTTCAGCACATAATGTCATTTTACACTCTTTGATGCTTAAAAACAGTCATCTAAAAAAAAACTCACTACTTTCACAATACTGTGATCCCAAATGTTATATCATAAGTATATGTATATATGTGGCAAAAATCTTGTAAATACATTTCTGAATTTTCCACCACAGCTGAAAATTGGTTGAAAAAGACCTTTTATTAGCAAGAAAGCTTTAAGACATAACCTTTTTTTAAAATAGTTTTTATAAGTATTTATATATTCCACATTTCACAACTAATTTACTTTACCATCTTACCGGCCAAAATTTGAGTGAGTTTTAATCAAAACTAAAAATTTGAACAATTAATATGTTAATAAAAGTGTTATTCTTACTTTAATGCAGGTCCTAGTAAGTATGACTAGAACGAGGTACAGTGTTTATATTGTTATTGCTATGAGCAATGTAGTGTTAATGTAAAATAAAATATATTTTTGGCTTGGTAATATCATTTTTGATGCCAGTGAGTGCATTCAAAAGGAAAGTTGGCTGTTTTTAATTTTTATGTGAATGCTTATACACAACTTTGTCTTCCTATCCAAAGTCAAACAGAGGGATTAATTAATTAATATGTCTTCACTTTGTGATTGTACCTAGCAAAAACTTGACTGTGTTAAGGTGTAATGGAGATGCCAAAACTACTGTTGCCATTGATATAAAAGAATGAGTCGGGTGCCTTTAAACCACATCATGTTATTGTTACTGTATAGCGTTTATGTTGGACGTGTACAGAGAAAAAATCTATTTTTTTAAATGGCACTAGTGGTTGTATATTTTTATCTTGTGTGTGTGTGTTTTTCATCTTACCCTCTTACATTAAGGTATTACTGTACACGATCTGATGAATAAACCTTGACCCATACTTCCTTAGACCAATCATTGATAAACAAATTAGTTAATAACTGCAGTTCAAGCTGCTGCAGGCAGAAGTTAAGTTTAGAGTTGTTGAGCAGGCAAGTCTTCCATTTAGGCAGTGAGCTCTGGTTCTAACACATTTGATCTAATTACTTTGGCGTAATTTGTTAAAGTTAATGGAAGATTTCTGCGTAGCTTGTTTTCTTTCATAACAGGTTGCTTTTAGGTAGTTATGTGACACATTAATGGGAAAATTACAACCAATATTTGATGTAGTTTATTGTATCTTTTGTGATTTTGTTATCGCTAAACTATTGTATTCATGATTCCCCGCAGTTGAACCAAATTTAACAGGTTCTTTCCTACTCCAGAAACTGTGAGGCATTGGTACAAGTGACTGTTTCACTCATGTGTTATTCACTAATTTGGGTGCAGCATGTTGCTGACCATAGTACTAGGTGACATGGATACACACTCCCATTTTTTGTAATAGATAGTGCCAATTAAAATGTAGCAGAATATCTTTTAAGCATAATAAGAATTTGTTGTCAAGCAAGCATATTTCATGTAGATAGGCATAACACTCTTTAGCACAACCATCATTGTCATTCTCAAGCAGCAGTTTACTATTATATTTTGGGTGAGAATCTAGCATTATATCACTGTCTGACATGCATATTACTTTCCACTTAAATATTTGTTGGCTTTAATATACATTTTTTTTTTATCAAGGTGAGCAAATTGAAAAAAAAGTATATCTGTTTGTAAAATGTTTATAAACGTGCTAAATTAACTTGAAAGCTGTGTGACAAAATTTCTTTTGCACTGCACCAACATATCAACCTGTACTATCCATTGAAGGAAAATTAACGTGCATCTGTTTCTTACCTCTGAAGACAGAAGTAGAATCAGGTCACTTCATAAATGGGCCCAATCAATGATTTCTTTAAAGATGTTGCTATTTATTTATATGTTGTAAATATATTTAGTACACATGTCTTTACTTCTCAGTTACTGGAAAACAAACCCAAATTTCTTTAATGTTTTTTTTTTACAAAGCTTTTTTTAAATTTTAGGTCTTTTTTATTTGGAGTTTCATTTTTGAGTAAAACTTTGCACCTAAAATAATGTAATGATGAAAACAAGGAATGAAGATAAATAAAATAATGGCCTAAGTTTTATTAAAATTTCTGCTAATTCAACAGTGTAAGCATGTTGTTTTATTTACTCTTTTTTCAACTTGCACATCTGTTTCTATGGTCAAATTATTGGCTTACACTTGGCTGTAATTTTTAGTTGTTTTTTTCCCCCCCCAGCAAAAGCTCTAGTTTTGTTGACCCTTGTTTAATGAGATGGAACAAATATTGATCAGTGAACAACTGATCACTCTCTATTAAATTTAAGTTGGCATATCACACAGCTGAACCATAGATGTCAGATCTAATAGTTTTTAACTTTAGGAGACTTATCAGTTGCAAATGACATCTCTTATTCTTGCCATAGTTTTGTATATAAAAGACCATATTTAAAAGTTCAAATGGCTACCAAAGTATTTTAAGAAACAAACGTTTGATGTAGAACAATTACTTGATCGAAACATCAACTGGACAGACTTCAGCAATCCTGATCCCAACACAAGCAGCACTTTTCACAACATGAGCACTGCCACACCACTGATGTCATTCATCCATAATAACCCTATAATTGGTGGTAAGTGCATACTCTATATCAGAATTGTTTGCTTCTACTTCTAATTTGTTTTTAAATGTCTCTTGTAATATTTTGTTTTTTTCCCCCAGTAGTATTTTTTTTTCTGATGAAAATGAACACACTGGCTGCTTGACCAAAATAAAACCTTCATACTTTTTGTTCAAATCATGTTTCTACTGCTATGTGAAGAAATTGCATTTTGATTTTTAGAGTAGGCTGTTCATCAATTATTTAATTTAAACAGAACTTGAAGTAGAAATGTTTTGCTAAAATCAATCTTCTGCTATGTGAAGATATTGCATTTGATTTTTAGAATAGAGTGTTCATCAATTATTTAATTTAAACAGAACTTAATGTAGAAATGTTTTGCTAAAATCAATCCAGAACCTGTCCACACATTCATGAGTGTATAAAGAAAGTCCTCTCTCTCATTCATCATAAGTTAATTATAATCCACAAGGCCTGTTGATGTTTTTAGGGGGAATGACTATTTTATTTGCATTTTATTTGTATATTTTCAACTTAAACACTGTAAATTTCATTACTTGCCTTTTAGGTAAATAAATATACCTTTGATTTCTATATCACGATTGGCAAGCCAATTTGAATTATTATTATTTTTTTACATATGTATATAGAGCCGTAGACAATTTTAATAAGTAAGACTATCCTCATTTAACATTCTCTGCTTAGGAACATTTGAAGCAGACTTGTAAAATATGCAATCTAAAGAAATGAGCAGAAGAGGCCACCAGGTACCGCGGTACAAGAAACAATTAGAACTAGTTACTAGTGTAGGCCTCTCCCATATAACTATAGCCTGATAAAAGCTCTATCAGAGTCACTTGAACACATCCACTCATGAACTGTGACTAATAACTTCTATAAAGCATAGCACCACAAATAGAAATGTTATTTTTGCTGGGGTCTCTGTGGGACAAGGAAGTGTAACTCTCATTGTGGTTATTATACTATGAAATACTGTTGTAACCGGTCGACTGGTTAAACCTCACTTATCTGTTGCCCTGTCCTACAACAACACCATTAGCAGACTGTTCATTCTTTAGATAAACAGAAGGAATGTTTCTTAATTTTACCACAGTCGTGAATTCTCAGTGAAAATTGGTGTCTCCGACCACACAATAAAGAAACTGTAAAGACAACCCAAAGTGACTGTCCATAAAAGTTTCCTCCAGGGAGTGAAGGGGTGGGGTAAGAATAGACAAAAAAGGTCAGGGAGGGTGTGTTGAAAGTGGACTTTTAATTCACTGGGCACAAGTTTCACTTGAGCGTTGCTGTTTTTTTTTTTTAACCTGTGCTGAAGCTAAGTACATGTAATAGGTATTTTGTTTGATTGATTGAATACTTATATAACGCTTGTATCCATGCTATGTTAGCATGCTCACAGCGCCCTGATGTTCTTAAATATATTTAAAGATAAAAGTCTTTAAATGTTTCTTAAATGATTTGTTTTTCAATTTCCCTCAAAGATTGAGGCAAACTATTCCATAATATTGGCGCAATAGCTTCAACAGAGTACATTCCGTATGACTTCTTTCTGTGTCCATCCACACTGGGAACTCTCAGTAAGGACTGTTAAAATGTAAAATATAAGTATGCTATCATGGGACATGACATTGTCTTTGTAATGTGCAATACTTACTTGGTATCTTGTCTTTGATATAGACCGTAACTCAGTTAAGCCAGAGATAGTTTGAAAGGTTGAAAATTTTGCAGCTAAAGCTGATGTTTCAAAGACCATGTGGAGTAAATGTCCACAACGGGAGAGGTCAACAATATTACTATCATGGGGCAAAGTGGGTGGGGTAAACAAATGCTCTGGAAGGCTCATCCATGTTTTTTGTTATGGTTTCTTTGGATCAGTGAAGATGTTTAGTACTTGGACCATTTCAGAAGTCCTTCGTATTGAATTCAATATCTCCTTCGGTTGGACCATTTCATAAGCCCTTAGTTATAGTTTGAAATTCAATGTCTTCTTCTTCAGCGGGACCAATCCAGAAGCCCTTAGTTTGTAATTTAGTATCTGGTTCAGTTTATTCCATTTTAGCAGTTTAAAGTTTTTGCTGTGAATACAGAATTGCGGAGCTTCGAGTAAAAAAAAAGCCGGCCATTGAGCTATAATTGGAAAACAAATCAATCTATAGATAATCGTCTAAATATCTCCTTTTTTTTTTAAATATACATTTTAAAAATTATTATTAAGTATTAATCAATTAATGTTATTTCCCCTTTTTATGACATACAAAATTTGAAAGTAATGGTAATACTTATAGAACCATTTTTCCAATAATGGGTGAGTAGTAAGAAAAAGGGAGAAAATAAAACATAATTCCAATTTTATGTTTATAACTATAATTACTGTGGATTGCATCTCAGCTGGGTAGTCCAGAACTGGAATCTGTGAATCATATTTTGCATAAAGCTCTGAGTCATTGACAGAGACAAACTTTTTCATTGGTACAATTAACAAAGATATGGAACTGTAAGAAATACAAATGGGTTTATATAATTTATATCTTGATTTTTCAGTAAAGCTCAACAAAACTTGCCATTTTACCAAACAAATTTTATTGAACGAAGGTATTCTATAATTTTTAGGCAGCTTTAATTTTTTTTAAAAACTCAACTTCTGAAAGCTCTGTTACACCTGAATAAAGGGATGAACCATTGCGTAACAACCATTTTTCTGTTAAGTCTCATCTTAAGGGTTTTGGCATTGGACATACACCTGAATAAAGAGATGGGGTAAACAACCATTTTTCTGTTAGTCTCATCTTAAGGGTTGGAATTGGACAATCAATGTGCTGTCAAAAAAATTATGAGAACAAAGTAATTTATCAAATAGAAATGTATTATTATATTTACCAAAAAAATCAGAATAAAGATAATATATCAATTCAGGTAAAACAAGACAATGTATCAATTTGCTTTATTCTCAGCATTTAGATATGGAATTTGTTTTATCTCTGCATTGAGATTTTAAATTTTTAAAAAATTGAACAGACCCTGACTGTTGAACAAGTTTAAGTAAGAATATAAGTATAAGCACATCAGGTTTTTAAAAAATGTTGGTATTTTCATGCTGCACTGTAAATAAAGATAACCCATTAAAGAGAAAAATTCAAATATTAATAGACTGTGGTGGAATCCACAGCTTACTATTAAGAGACGTTGACCAGGGTACACATGGACAAGAGACCTTAACAGAGAGTGTGTGAGTAATGACAAGAGTGGAATGAGCTGTAAAGAATAGCTTACAACATTGGAACAGAGATTAATTAAACAAATTTGAAATGGCTTAAGCAGCACTAGGAGAGAATAAGGCAAAGTAGAAGACATGACAATTGCAAATGTCTGCACAGTAATGAAGAAGATAATGAACAATTAGGGTTGTAAAGTGTGTAGTAATAGGTGAAAACTAGTTATATTTTTTAAACCAGACTTAGGTCCCATTGCAGCAGGTCAAGACTATGGATATCAAGGTAGTGGTGAATGATTTGTAATGATTTAATTGAAGTCTGGTTAGTGACCAGTGAGAATGAACTACTGTTGTTACTGCTTACTTTAAAATAATCTATTTAGATCATAAATGGCTAAAATTTTAATGTTAAACACATTTGGTCCTTTGCTTTTTCTGCAAGCTACTAAACGAGGTTCTAAACCAATAATAAATTTTATCCTAACATTTGTCCAGACATAAACATTTGATAAATTTTAATCAGATTTATTTAAGGTACACCAAAAATTTTTAAAAATAAATTTTATTAAAAGGCATTCATTTTATTATTCTTACCCTTAGTCTTAGCAATGCCTTCAAATGTTCAATGTGATCTTTTTTGCAAAACGTGTATGACAAATAGGTATTTACAAAAGACATGGGCGTTACTCCATGTGAAAAATATATAAATATATATGTATTTATATATAAAGATGCTTTAAAAAATTACATATGAATATCAAAACATTTATAAATCAATTTTGTATAGATCAGATGACTTTTAAAAAAAAAGGTATTATGAAAATTTACCCAAATTGATTTCAAGGCAAATAAAATTAAAATATCTTCAAGTTTAAAGCCTAGTGTAACCATAGTCTCAGCCAGCAAGACTTTACCAAGACCAGCTTTCATAGAGACTTATGTTTAAAAAAATGTACAGCCTCAAGTTTTGGTTACCGGTACAGTATTATCAACATGATCTTATATTTATACACAACTTTATAGTTATTTAAAGAAGAGCTTACACATGACACAAGCAAAAAAATATAACATATCTCATTAAAAAAATAAAAATATTGAACAATTTTTTAAACTGGGTTAAATAATAAAAGCGTAAAGACCAATTTTTGTTTCAATTCTTTTTTTAAAGAATTTATTTTACAAAATTATAGCCCCATTATAAATTTTAATGATATTAATGTTGCAGTAAGAGCTTTTTACACATTCATAGGTGTTTTCTTTTTAGCATAATTTATTGTTCCAAGAAAATGACTTGTGTCATGGATTCTGAAATAATAGTCTTTTCAGAGACAGGTTAAAAACGTATAAATTGTGCACAATTCTCTTAAAGACCAAAGAATACACCTAGCAGTTTTGTCAAAATACTGGTAGGTGTGAAAGGAATTGAAAAGGCTATTGGGATGTTGTTCTATAATTTTTAAAAAAATCAACCTCTCTGATTACATTTTAAAGAATTCCTTAAAACCTGGAATTATACAAAGTATGTATGAAACATTGTCTTCCTTCTCCCAGCTGTTGTTTTTCTAAAGAGAAGAAAGACTATCAAAGTCAACATCTCAAAAGGGGTCCATATCTTTGGTGAGTTTGGGAAACACTAGCAAATGTTTATTAAGTAACAAAAGTAAAAATGCATGGATGACTTAACCTTTCAGTTTAAGGCACTGAAATATAAGGAAATAACTAGTAAAAAAAAAAAAAGACCTTGTTGTTTAACAAGCATTATTAATAAGAATTTTTTATGTTGCAGTGCATACAATTTTTTAAATAAAGTTTTTAAATGATATTTTTTAACTTTTCTTTTACTCCACACTTCATCACCCTCCAGGCTGGCTTTAAAAACCATTAAAAAAAAATTTAAGATATAATATTGTAATTATTTTTTTTACACCAGACATTTCCTTTTTTCTCCTCATAATATATGCAAATGATTTAGCTCCTGGCTTACTGACCAATTAGCTTGATGGTGTAGTCATTTGAAAAATACTAGTTAAGTAAGGAACGCCTAAACGGTTTTTAAAATGTGTACATTTATATACCATTGTATGAATATGGAAACATATTTGAACACAACTTATTGACCTAAAAAAACAATAACAAAACTTATAATTATAACAAGCAATGATTCAGGTTTTATGCCAACTAAGTTCTCCTGATAAGTTTTGGGTGAAAATTTAAACTTAAACTACTGCTCTTTAACTTATTTCATACATCTTAATATAAAAAAATAATTAAATATCCTTTTTTTTTTATACCCCTCCATCTTTTGTGTGTTAAACTTATGCATGTCTATTATTTTTTACCAGGAGGACTTCATTCCCGAGCATTAGATCTTGATAGTAAAAGCACAGATAGCTTAATTATCCCAAAAACAAATTTGGAACTTTAGATTATTTGGAAGAATAGTAAAGTTGAAGTACAAGTTACAGTTCAAACCTTTGCTGATAATTGGATTTCATAAATAAAATAAGGATGATGGACTATTGATAAAACCTTTTTAAAAAAAACAAACAACAAAAGTAAAAAAATAATTTCTAAAACAAAAACATTTAACAGTAATTCATTCAGTAAAAAGGTTGTACCGAGTATTGGAAGAAATTCAATCAAAAAGACTTAAAACTGAGTATTAGATTGAGAACATAGACTTCTTTTGATAAAATAACATTAGCTGGAAATGTTAACATTAATCTCTGTTAACACAAATCTTTGTCCTGCTGCAACATTTTTTTGTCGGTGAACAATCTAAAGAAAATATTTCATGGAATATTCACAAAGAACAAAATAAGATTCTTGGGTTTTTTTTTATACAGAACTCATTAATTTACAACAAATAAACATTGAATTGTATAAAATATTAAACTTAAAAACATTTCAGCTTTATTTAGAAATAAGTTGTAACTGTTTACTCCACCCATTGGTATTGTCTGACCTCAGTGACGAATTGCCGCGTTTTGGTTAGGATACCTCCTTGCATATTTACCTGGATGGTACTGAGGAAGGAGAAAAGAATAAAATATTTAGCCAATTTTTTACCTTCCCCGTTGGGTTTTATTAAAGTCTATACAGTAGAACCTCTGGTTACGAGTAACTAAGGATACAAGCAAATAGGGATATGAGCATACATTTTTAACACATTTTTTAAAAAAATACTACCAAATGTCCAGAAAGCGTAAATTAACTGATTCTGTTAATTATAGTAAATGTCGTTCAAAAGAGAGCACTCCCAATATTTTAACAGAAACTCTGGTAGCCCCCCCCCTCCTCCTCCTCCTCTCTATCTCATCTTCCTAACACCAGCCCGGACCCTCGTCATAATATTTTTAGGAAACTGGCATTTTAGGTTGCGAGATCTTTCCTAGAACGTATTAAACTCATAACCCGAGGTACTGCTGTAGATAAATATTTATATTATAAATCTATAATTCTATGTTCTAGGTATGGATTACAACCAACAGAACATTTACAAACAGTTCAGTTATTAAGTGTACATCTCAAAGGTAACAACAAACCATGGTCGAATACTCACAGCTGGAGGTGGGGAGTCATCAGGAAGTGGGTGTTGATGGGTTAACATCAGGACTTGGTCATCAAGGTTGGATGCACTGTAAATGTTGAAACTTAAATGAATCTAAAGCATTAATAATAAGGGTCATTAAAACATTTTGTGACACATTATGTTATTAATTTAGCATATTTTTCAATAAGTTCATAAGCCCTTACTTTTGTCTAAGATCAAATTTGTTTTAGACGCTGAAGTACTCACTACATTTCGTTTGCATTAAATAAAATGTCTGAAATTCCTTAATAGTTATGATTCTTTAAACAAAGTGTTTTGCATGCTTGGACACAGGAACTGAATGCTACCTTCCCGTATGCTGCAGTGTACCTCGTTCTGACCACGGCCTCGGACTTAAGTTTCCCATTGTTCCATAATCCGACTCATAAGGAGGTGGGTGGGGCAAGAATGGGTCTGTTACATCGACAGGAACATAATCAGCTCTACGACTGTAAACAAAACACATCACAAAATATTGTTGTTATTCAGAGTCTGTGCTAATCTTTAGTTGTTTTTTTTAAAATAGCAATCAGGTCTGTAAAACCTCCAAAAATAAGTATTAACGTATCAAAAATTTCTGCAGCATAGTGGTGCTTATCTTTATAGTGTTTCAAACGAATAAAATGAAGAAAAAATATTTCTCCCACTAGTTTTGTTTCTTAAGTAGGCAATTATTTTTTTTAATGGGGGACTCGATTATCATTTTAAACTACTTTTTTGTATCATAAAATTTAGATTTAAGGTGAGCCAGTTGTGATGGTAAGTGTTAAAAAATACTGATCACAAAATTAGATCAATAATGCATAGAAATATCAGTGATGCCTTTGAAATTATTAGCAATATTTTTAGGTATATGTAAAATATGTAAAGCACAGTTCTACATTGTACAGAAAATCTTCATCACAATGGACTACGATTAGTCGATTGTTTTGTCACGTGATACGTGTAAAAACAAGTAATACTTCCGGTAGGCTGTCTGCAACACACTAGTCGCTCACAAATTTTTCTTCAAACAACTTTCTTCCTTTAATCATAACTGAATTATAATTATTGTCACATTTATTGAATGTCATTTAAAGAAACGCGTGTATTCAAGAATATTTTGAAAAGTAAAATTTTAATAAACACTGGGGGAAGCGCTGATGGAGACAAACATTTTGCTTTAGAATTAATGATAATGGCAATGGCTGATCAGCTGTTTATCTGTTGTTATGTGTTGTTATGTGTAGCAGAAAGCCTACTAATGGCTGGTACGTATCACGTGACAAAACAAGGAAGTGACTCATCGTAGTCCATTGAGAATTGGATTCATGAATAGTTCAAAATATCTCATTTTACATAATGGGTTGCATATGCTGCTTTTATTATGCAACTTCTAATAACAGTATGTTTAATTGGGTATGAAGAATGGCAAACTCAGACTTCTAATCAAATTTATGTATTATGAAATTAGTAGCAAATTAACAGAAAACATAAAACAAGAGTTAAAAAAATGAGTTAACAAACAGGACCATATTAGAATTATTTAAAGTTTAAAAAAAAATGTTTTTAAAATGTTCACAATGCAAAGGATGGCCTTTTTTTGTTGTTGTAAATAGCAAAACTTAACAGAAATGAGCAAAACTGCAACTGAAATATTTAATTCAATAATGGACACACTTCATTAAACATTTTCTGGTCATGAGGAAAAAAAAAAGAAAATCCTCCGAGTTTTATTCATAATAAAAGTTGCCAGTAAATGTTGGAGATGAATAAAAAGATCAGATGATACAACAAAGATATACAGAAACTACAGTTCATTATATACACCTTTACTCATTACCACTGAATATTTAGTTTCATTCATCATTGCTCTTTGCCAGAGTTGGCCATGCATTTACGTATTTCATTTCTTAGAATTTGTTTTCCATGTGTACAGCTGTCTGAACTCAATAGAGTTTTTAATTTTACAGTCTGCTCTACATTGGTTTTGTCCTCCTACCAGTGCTGTAGTTGTTCATCATTAGAGTATAACAAAAAAAATTGTTTCACTCTAAGTCAGTGGTTCTCAACCTTTCTAATGCCGAGACCATTTAATACAGTTCCTCATGTTGTGGCGCCCCCAGCCATAAGATTATTTTCGTTGCTACTTCATCATAACTGTAGAGTATGTGTTTTTCGATGGTCTAAGGCCACCCCTGGGAAAGGGTCGTTTCGACCCCCCAAAGGTGTCACGGCCCACAGGTTGAGAACCGCTGCTCTAACTCTTAAGGAATAATCTGATGCATCATTTTTTTTTTAACAGTTGATTTCTGTAAGAGACCTGCATGGTTTAAGCTCTCCAACCTTGCTTGTGACAAGAACAATACTCGGTGCCTGGAGGGTGAAGTTTGAAACAATATTAAGACTATGGATACACCAATGCACGGTGGTGCACATTGTGACACACCACACCATGAGTGTAGACAACAGATATCAACTAATTTCATCAGCAGTCCATTTCAGAGCAACTTGTCCAAACACTATTGCAGGTGTCAATGAATGGTAGCAATGAATCTGAATAAATGGAGTAGATAGGTAGCAAAGAATCTGAATAAATGGAGTAGATAGGTAGCAATGAGCACTACTAGCCACAAACAGTGTAAGCTCAGCTATGATGTGTGCACCTCTGTGTGGGAGAGACTCTTATAGTTCTTGAATCAGCCCATTGCACACAGCAAGTCTGCTGCAGAATGTGTTGTTATACATTGCACGTAGCAAGTCTGCTGTACTAAGTGTTGGCATACATTGCACGTAGCAAGTCTGCTGTAGAATGTGTTGGCATACATTGCACATAGCACGTCTGCTGTAGAATGTGTAGGCATATATTGCACATAGCAAGTCTGCTGTAGAATGTGTTGGCTTACATTACATATAGGAATTCTGCATTGGTGTATGCACAGCAGTAAAAAAAAATTGCTGGAGCATCTTCCAGTTGAGCAGATTTAATATTTTTAACTTGCTTTCAGCGTTCCAAAGATCCTTCTTTGAATTGTTTAACTGGCCCGTCGACTGGGTCAACGTCCAAATACACAGGATCCTCACTTTCTCTAGGTGACTTCTCTGGTGCAATGCTTACATTTACTGACTTCATCTTATCAATAGATGTGCCTAAGCTGGTGTAGACGTCCAGGCCGGTGCTCTGCTGGTCAAACAGCTTTACACCTGACAAGCGAATGGCGTTGCTTATAGATCTTCTCCACAAATAAATCTGGTTCTCAAGCTCAGTCAGGTTGGAACTCGCAGAAATTCTATCATTGATAGAGACATTGTCTTTCCTATCATTTACCACTTTACTGTTGATAGAGACATTGTCTTTCAAAGAGAGATAATCTATTGATGTAGTCACTGAATCACTTTTCTCCTGATCCCTTGTCCCTAGTGTGCTTTTAGTTGCTTCAGACTCATACTCCCATGGATTCTCAGAGAAATCCTTTGAAGACTGATACTTTTTAAAGACAGGTTTTCTCTGTTTCTCTGACTTCTGAGTGTCTCCAATGTAGACGTAACCATAATCATCATTTGTTTGGCTTTCTGCTTTGCTTGCCTGGCTTCTATCTTCAATTTTAAAAACCTTCGTTATCATTTTTGAAATTTCCTTCAATTTGAGTCTATAAAAAAAAAAAAAAGGAAAGTTAGTTTTTTTCAATTGAGTTTAGTCAAAGGGCATGACAAGATTAGTTGACGCCAAAGACAATAAAAAAATTGTGTTTAGTCAAAGGGCATGACAAGATTAGTTGACGCCAAAGACAATAAAAAAATTGTGTTTAGTCAAAGGGCATGACAAGATTAGTTGACGCCAAAGACAATACAAAAATTGTGTTTAGTCAAAGGGCATGACAAGATTAGTTGACGCCAAAGACAATCAAAAAATTGTGTTTAGTCAAAGGGCATGACAAGATTAGTTGACGCCAAAGACAATCAAAATATTGTGTTTAGTCAGAGTTTGCATACTTTTTGCGTGGAAATTCTTGTCACACTTAGTATAAACATGTTTTTTTTTGCAGACTTGTTAATTTATTTTTATTGTAGAAGCCTAAAAAAGTCCTAACAAAAACTTGAATTAGATTCAATGTGAAAAACTGCATAAAGTATTCCACTGGGGGTGCTTGGCTTATGCCTTGTGGCATATTACTAAGCCTTATATTTTTTCAAGCATTTGATATAAAATGCCACAACACCATAAACAATCAATGAAAGCTGCTATTAAATTGGCGAGATGAGCAATGTGAGAAGCCATCTGATTAGCTGGTAGGAAGACCAGCCAGCCAATCTCGAAGCTTGTATTATTGAGCCAATAAATGAGCCCTCATCTTGGCCTAGTCTTCTCAAGAGCATCCAGGTAGGCCTATCCAGGAAGGCTATAACACTGCTACTTGTAATACCAGAGTTGTCCCAGGCTTGGCTATTCAGGCACAACTCTAGCTGTAAGCTCCATGTATGTAACAACACAACAAAAAACAAGCAACTCCAATCCTGATTGCCTCCTTAAAAAGTTACAAGGCAACTCACTGCTTCATATAGCAGAAAATGGACAAAAGCACTAATGTTTTTTCTTCCAAGTCCAATGGGTTATTAACTGCGACTGAAATCTCAGATCACAAAACAAATTATACCAGACATTTACCTCAATGCCGTACACACGAGTAGGCAAAATCTTAAAAATCGACACTCCCTTCCCTTCTCTCAGTGCTTACATACTACAAGGGTGGCCCCCAGATTGACTAAATTTGTCACTAGGGCAACTAAGCTCATATTACTGTTGCCGTGTCTAGTGAGTTCATTATGAAAACACACAGCAACAATAAGGTAATCTCCACTATCATTAAGAAAATGTGGTTGTGTTAATTTTTATAGACTTATCCGAATAGCATTAGTCAAAATGGACCCGGACACGCAGCGCCCCCTTTTGGACCTGGGACACATTAAACTCAATGCTATTCGGATGTCATTTGTGATAGTTTATTTTAGTTAAAATGAAGAATTAAGATTTCAAACGTATAGTACATTCAATTATCTTTCATTTGATACCTCATTTGGTCTTACAAACCCAGCAAAAATATTTTAAATCGTTTTTTAATCCCAACCTCTCAAATCTGGTACCCGTGTACCAATAGCCACTTCGAAACAAAAAATGTACTTTTAAAATGCTTTCTTTTTAAATAGGAAAAAACAACCTGAATGTATATAATTATTTTCAACCCGGTCTCTTAAAATCATAGTCCCGCCAGGTCTTAACGTACAATGGTAAAAGACATCTCAAAAATCGTATATTGTACACCAAAATTGTTAGAGTAATCATGTCTGTACTCAGTTTGAAATAGTTTCTACAAAGGAGGAAAAAAAGTGAAGGTTTAAAGATAAGACAGGAATTTCTTTTTTGGGCCCATGAAAGACAATGTGCATGTACAGTGAGAGGACAGACAGCAGGAAGACTGCAAGTGACTGACGACAGCTTATCATAGGGTTGTCTCACTACATTCTTCAGATAGGGTTGTCTCACTACATTCTTCAGATAGGGTTGTCACTACATTCTTCAGATAGGGTTGTCTCACTACATTCGTCAGATAGGGTTGTCTCACTACATTCTTCAGATAGGGTTGTCTCACTACATTCTTCAGATATGGTTGTCTCACTACATTCTTCAGATAGTGTTGTCTCACTACATTCTTCAGATAGGGTTGTCTCACTACATTCTTCAGATAGGGTTGTCTGACTACATTCTTCAGATAGGGTTGTCTCACTACATTCTTCAGATAGGGTTGTCTCACTACATTCTTCAGATAGGGTTGTCTCACTACATTCTTCAGATAGGGTTGTCTCACTACATTCTTCAGATAGGGTTGTCTCACTACATTCTTCAGAGATACATCACCACATGAAACATTCGTTAAGTTTACTATATATAAAAAAAAATCAATTTTCTTTCTTTTTTTTTATTTCAACCCCCAGTCTGACCTTTTCTTGGTGTATTCCCTCCACACACAGGAGACGGTGAAGATAATCAAAGTGCAAACTATCCCCAGCAGACAAAACGTCAGGGCCAGGAAGGAGCTTGCAGAGCTTGAAAACAAAATTGTTAAAAAAAAAATGAACATTGATTGTTCTTTATTAATAAAAATGCTGCCCACATTTTCACAACGTTTGAAAAGGGATTAAAGATCAAGCTTTTTTTTTTTTTTTTTTCCATAGAATTAATGTTGTTTATGAATATAGAAAAATATGTGCGCTATTTATTTGAGCCAGGGTGCATACACTTTTTAGCGCTATTTATTTGAGCCAGGGTGCATACACTTTTTAGCGCTATTTATTTGAGCCAGGGTGCATACACTTTTTAGCGCTATTTATTTGAGCCAGGGTGCATACACTTTTTAGCGCAATTTATTTGAGCCAGGGTGCATACACTTTTTAGCGCTATTTATTTGAGCCAGGGTGCATACACTTTTTAGCGCTATTTATTTGAGCCAGGGTGCATACACTTTTTAGCGCTATTTATTTGAGCCAGGGTGCATACACTTTTTAGCGCTATTTATTTGAGCCAGGGTGCATACACTTTTTAGCGCTATTTATTTGAGCCAGGGTGCATACACTTTTTAGCGCTATTTATTTGAGCCAGGGTGCATACACTTATAGCGCTATTTATTTGAGCCAGGGTGCATACACTTGACACATGGCTAGCCTTAAAAATACAGGATACAAACACAAAAAGAGGTACACAAAAAATATGAGCCCCCAGGCCTTGATTATTGAATCAGTGGTCTACACAAAAAATATGAGCCCCCAGGCCTTGATTATTGAATCAGTGGTCTACACAAAAAATATGAGCCCCCAGGCCTTGATTATTGAATCAGTGGTCTACACAAAAAATATGATCTACACAAAAAATATGAGCCCCCAGGCCTTGATTATTGAATCAGTGGTCTACACACAAAAATATGAGCCCCCAGGCCTTGATTATTGAATCAGTGGTCTACACAAAAAATATGAGCCCCCAGGCCTTGATTATTGAATCAGTGGTCTACACAAAAAAATATGAGCCCCCAGGCCTTGATTATTGAATCAGTGGTCTACACAAAAAAATATGAGCCCCCAGGCCTTGATTATTGAATCAGTGGTCTACACAAACAATATGAGCCCCCAGGCCTTGATTATTGAATCAGTGGTCTACACAAAAAATATGAGCCCCCAGGCCTTGATTATTGAATCAGTGGTCTACACAAAAAATATGAGCCCCCAGGCCTTGATTATTGAATCAGTGGTCTACACAAAAAATATGAGCCCCCAGGCCTTGATTATTGAATCAGTGGTCTACACAAAAAATATGAGCCCCCAGGCCTTGATTAGTGAATCAGTGGTCTACACAAAAAATTTTCTTATTTCCTGTGACAATTAAAGGAAATAATTCTAAAAGAATTTGTTTTTCCGTTAAAATTCTGGTGCACACTATTAAAAAAAAAAAAAAAAAATTACAGGATCTGTGTATGCTTTTTTTGGACCATACTTTTATGGTCCAATTGACCTGACTTCCTTATTGTTTAGGTTAGCCTCCAGAGCCCACCCTGACTTTTTTTTTTTTTTTGTGGACAATATTTATAAACACACACAAGCTTTGATAGAAACAAGAAATGGATAAGTTTGAGTGCAGCACACACACTTCCACAGTTCAATAAACAATAGTATCCAGTATATAAATGGATGCTGTTTTGACAGATTTAAGTAGGTACCACAAACTGAGTTTTCAAAACGGTCCTATAGCTATATTTTATAATGGCATGTCAAGAACTCATGATTCTAAGAACGTGGATATCAAACTTGTTCATTTAGCTCAATTAGTAAAAAAGTTATGAATTTTAAAAATTTATTATTTTGAAAATTTTTTGCCACCATCAAAAGTGCCATTTTTGTAAGGCTATATCTGTAAAACTAAATCACTTAAACTCACCTACTTACACTCAACACATACCCACATATATAGAGAACAGACTCAATTTTTTTCAATGGTACAAAATGATTAATTCATTAAATTTTATTTTTATGAAAATTGCATTTCATCAAATTTTGAAAAAAATAAAAAGGGAGGTAAAAACGCGAAATTTGTTAATTTTTAAAAAATCAAAAAAAATCAACTGATAAGAAAGCATTCATGATAGTTATACCAAAATGAAGGGTAACCAAAGGACTATGTAATTAAACAGCAAGTGTAAACATAAAATTTACGCTTAAGATACAAAAATTGTTAGAAAAAGGCAAGGTTTCATAAGACGAAAAAAATCTGACATTTTTCAAAAATTGCAAAAAATTAATAGTTAAACCAAGAGATAAGCCAATTAAACCAAATTACAGAAAAATTATAGCTCTACATATTTCAACAGTCAATGAGCCCATTACTTATTTATATACATTACAAACATGGCTGGAACAGTGAAAGCGTTCACATTAATCACATACAGCATTTTTTAACCTTTTTTTTTTTTATAAGGTGTATTGAAAGCACACCATAATTATATCAAAATGTAGGGGAACTAAAGGTATATGTACCATACTTAAACATCATGTGTACCCATAACAAGTACATTGAAAATACAAAAACTGTTAGAAAAGTGCACGGGTTCACATGAAGTGAGAAATCAGCCATTAAAAAAAAAATTGCATAAAATCAACAGTTTTACCAAGATATTAGCTAATTATACCAAAGTACAGAAAAATTATAGCTCTGAATATTTCAACAATCAATGAGCCCATTATTTATTTATATACAATACAAACATGGCTGGAACAGTGCAAGTGCAAGCAAAATTTTAACATTTAATAAAATGTAACGTTTACAGATTTAGAGTGCTTGCATTTTTATTTTAAGTATTAGAACACACTGCATAACTTAAACATTTACATAACATGACCTTGTAAATGGGAAATCAGCAACAACCTTAAACTGTGAACATCGCCCTTTAAATTCAAATGTGAATTCTTTGAATATAATTTTTGCAGACGAATTTCATTTTTCAATGCCTCTAATAATGGTTTACCACTAAGTTTCCTACAGAGAGCATCTACATCATCTGCCCTTGCACATGGACCACCATGTTTCTTAACAACATCAGTAAGCTGAGCTCTTTTGTCTATTTCCTTTAATTCTTTCTTTATCTTTTTATCCTGATTGGCAATCATTTGCTCCCTGAGCTTTAACTGAACATTATGTTCAAGTTCTTTCCTGGCTCTCTTAAGTCTAGGGGAATGCTTGCGAGCAAATGTAAATAACTTAGCTCTTTTTGATAAAGACTTGCTTTTAATGAACGCAGATGTTCTGTTCCTGTTGGTACAATGTAATGTGGACCTACTGTGTAAAGAGCAGTTCTTCCTCTTATTTATGTCATAATCTAAGTCCCCAAAGGCACTTTCACCAATCAGGTTGGTAAGGGGACAGTGAGTTAAAGCTTCTTTGGTAGCTTCTGATACGTTATAACTAAATGGGCCAGTGCCAAGAAAATCTGCTAGCTGGCGTTTAGTTACAACAGCGCATTCTTTGGCTATAAAAACAATAGTCTTATTTAAAACAAACAAAATATTATTAGTACATGTACTGTTTACATACTGTGTAACAATATGTAAGTCATCAAAAGAGACTTGAAAATCTGGTCCAAAAACTATTAAAATAGTTGGGTCATTAATACAACATTCAAAACAGTCTAACAATTTCTTTACATAAACATGAAACTCAGTGTACTTTACATTACTGTTTAACAGTTTCCAAAATGGACCTGTTATTTTTAAATAAAAAAGAGCAATAACACATATTTCAGCCATTAGCTCTGTATCATTAACATCAAAAAATAAACTTTTCATTTTTAAATTTATGTTTTCAGGCAAAATGCCAGATGTGAAAAATTGTTTAATCTTTTTATCATGTACTATTAATGCAGCCGCAGCTGCAAAGAATCCATTAAAACGATTCGATTTGAATGAAGGAATGCTAGAATTCTGACAGAAAGCAAGCCATTCTGCTCTAAACCCATTTTTCTGATCACCCCTTGGCCCTAAAACATCACAAGCTGTTCGTATTAAACGCAATGCAGCTGTTTCACTACTATTATTGGAAAAATGAGAAAATATGGATTCCTTATCTCTACCAAAAAAATGCCCTACTTCTTGTTTGAGTTCAGACTCAACAGCACCAAGTGCTTTTTCACACGCGCTGCTTAAACCTAAAAGAAAATGAGCATTGCAGTGTAAAAAATGAACTTGTATTTGTTCACCCAGTTCTTGGGAAACATAAGAACTAAATTTAGTCTGAAACAGTTTCATGGCAGAAGCCCTATCACTCAATGTGCTATTTATTTTTCTTAGAAAATTTTTTAAAACAGTCTCAGAAGATTCATTTGAATACTCTGAATATAAATCAGCTAAAGACTTGAACAGATCAATGGTCAAATCTAAAATGGTATTAGCATCCTCAGATGCTACTGGATTAAATCCTAAAAAAATTACTTTTCCGCTATCAAGAGATATTTGGTGGCCAACAATTTTATTATGGTCTCTTGATGTACCATCAGTACGTAATGTGGCATTTTTACACTCCAATAGATTTTCAGTAGCTTGCACTTGGCTAACTACGTGAGACTCTGCACAAAAATTTAAACAAGTTGTTGCACTTGGGAGTTTTTCAAAAGTGTAATTAAATAAATTGGCACCAATAATATTAATGCAGTGAGACACTTTGTCAGCTGCTATGCCACAATCTGACATCTAACTAATAACTGTTTGTCTAACAGGAGTGGAGTAACAATTTTTTAAAGGATCTTTTATTTTAACAGGCTTTTCACATTCACAATTAATATTGGCATTTAAAATAGACTCTGAGTCTACTTTTATTGATTTTAATTTTTCTTTTAATTTCATTATCTTTAATCTCTGATGGTCTAACTGAACAGAAAAATCTGTATTTTCTTGTTGAAGATTTCTAATAACACTCTTTAATTTTAATTTATGATGCTTAATTTTATTAAGAGATGATATTCTACTTTCTTCATCATTTACCAATTGTACCTTCAACATATTTAATTCTTCTTGACAAATACTAATTTTTTCATTTAACTGTAATTTTTCAATTTCTAACTCATTAACGCGTACACTAAATAAATGTGCATTGTCTAAAGCCTGTTTTAATTTTAATTTAAGTTCATCAACTTCACAAGACAATGGTTCTTTGTTGATACTAACAATGACAGGGTTAGGAACAATATCAACAATAAATATACCAGTCATAAATTCTTTGAAACGTTCAGGTTGTCTTCTTTTAACATTTAAATGCCTCATTTTTTTGTAACTTTGCACCAAATTGGCTATCTTTTTTTTTAAATGACATTTGTCAACAGACCCACATAATATACAAAGCCATCTATGAATAGAATCAACAGTTATACTATCTGTTGTTTCCTTAATAGAATATAAATAAAAGTCAATAATAAATTCATTTGTAACTTCCTGCACTGAACCAGCATACTCCTTTGGTGGACTGTACACATTTTCTTTATTTATTCCAAATGATGATAGGGTAGGGCTTATGAAATCCAAATCCAGAACTTGATCCAAATAATGAAAATAATCCCAAGTTGAAAGGGAGTTCAAATTTCTAAGAACTTTTTCCACACACTTCTGAACTTTGCGGCTGGTACTGGTACATACTTTGATCTGAGAGAACCAGGTTTCGAGCTGAAAAGATATGTTCAGGCTTTATTAGTAAATTCATAAAATGTTTAACTTAGTAGAAGTAGAATACAAAATATGTTTATTACACTGAATAACTTATCTTAGGCATATAATTATAATTACCTGCTCCCATGACTTGTTATTTTCTTCCTTCAAAACATAGAGTTGAAGAAGTAATTTGTTGCTGATGATTAGAGTAGGCAATGATGGCCTTCTTCCTTTCCCTTTAGCCAGAAAAGTCTTCTCTAGAGCAGCGAATTGTTCACCATCTAAAACAAAATTGAACAAATTATAAATGGTCAATTAACATAAATCCACCTATGATAACAGAAATTACTTTAAGCTATTAATTATGCATTATTTTGACCATCTCTTAACTTGACGAGTTGTTCTACTTTTAACATTCATTGTTTGTTTACATTGACGACAAATATTATGATCACGTGACCTTTTTTATTTATTAAAATTAAATATGATAATATCATTTGCTAGTTATAAAAATTAGTAGTTATTAATCTTCAACGTATCCTCTTTCAGAAAAAACAATAACATTTTAAAATGAGCAATCAGAAAAAATTAGACTTCACTACAAACAGAGGGGGGTTTAAGTCATCTGACAAAACTCAAAAACGATAATAATCAGTGACAAACGAACATATTGATATCTACATAAATACAAATGTCCTACATAAATAAAGAATTAAAACATACCTGACACAGTTTCAAACTATTTAACTACATATTTTTACTGATTTTACTTACCTACTAAGCATTTAAGATCAGCTACCGTCAATTTAGAAAAAACGTCTGGTGCGATGTCAACGTAGTTTTCAGCCATTTTCGAGTATCGGAAATAAGCGGGGTGAATGAAAATTATATTATTCTTTGTTTAACTCGGCCGTTTTTGGTGATGCTTAGAAATGAAGTGTTGTTTTCGTATTTTAAAAGAAAAAAGGACGAGCTTTCCAATGATGCTGGTTTAAATTTCATATTTTGCCAAAATCAAATAGTAAATGATCATTTTCTTCGATTTTTAAAATTTTAAAATATTTAAACTGTTACGTTACATTAATATTTGGTAAGAAACTAAAGGGCATTCATTTCTGCACACGATACACTTATTTGTGACGAAATACTACGAACGACCAAAAACGGCACGGAGATTGAATAGCGCGGGGGTAAAAATGATCGCTTTACTGTCGATAAAAAATCGCTTTGGTGATGGTTTTCATGCGATAAATGTAATACTCTTTGTTATTTCAACAACAATGAAAATGACATATAATTAGAGGGCTTAAAATTTACTTTTAAATGGTACCATTTTTATTAGTTTATGACCAATTTTTAATATAGATAACATTAAGTGAAAAGTTACTAAATACAAGCTTCCGTGACACAAAAACGCGTTTTCACGCCAGTTTGTGGTACCTAATTTAAGTGACAGTGCAATGACTCACAGTATATCGTGACAGGTAAGTTTGACTGCAGTGAAGTACTGATGGTGGATGTTGGTGCACATGCCTACATCAGTGAGCAATGTGGAAAGGTTTCCCATACAATACTGCAGTTCAGTTTTCAGTTGTAAAGTTGACTTATTAAACTGTTTTAAAAAAGCAAAAATTTGGAACAAAAATGTTTAGGATGTACAGAAAGAACTTTTTTTTAAAAATTCAATTGTCGTAAGCTAATCCCTTCAGGAAAATTTTTTTTTTTAGAAAGTTCCCTGGATAAATGTTCTCCGTTTACCAAATTAACCCTTTACAGTCCGATGCGCCCGAAATGCGCCGATTTTTTCCTTAAGCTTACAGTCCGTTGCGGCCAAACCCGCCCGCTTCGCCCCGCTGCGAGGTTGTTTACTTTTGTTCTTAGCACAGCGGAAATCCATTGCGCATTACTATTTATAGTTCAACCGGAAGAAAGCCTTGTTGTCTGCATTTATTTTGATACTAGTTTGACCGCGGTGTCTTTAGGGGCTGATTTTCTACGATTTTTTTAAAAGTTGCGATTTTTTCGCTGTAAAAAATGGCTATCGAAGCCTTGGATACAATTTTGAAAGAACTTAGGACTAATGAAGCTTCACTATTTCATAAATCTAGTGTCCCTGAAACTGTTTTTTGGTGCAACTTTTGCTTTAATCATTTCTTTGTATTTAGGTATTTTTTATTTTATTTTCTTGCTTATAGTTTATTTTCTGTAAATTAATTAGATAAAGAACCTTCATTTAGAATGGAGTTATGACCCTTTGCTTGATCGCTAGGATTAGAAAAGGCTGAATAGGCTTTGACTGTAAAGGGTTAAACAAAAGAATCAGAAATGCGGTACCAAAATTCAATGTAAGCTCTGGGGAAAAGAATGAAGTTTGGAAAAACTTGAAAACAGTCAAATGTCAGAAATTAAATGTTAAACCAGATGTCGAGTCAATAGAAAATGTGTTGATTTTAATAATGCTCAACACCCTTTCCCTTCTTTAGTAAGATAACGACAAGTTGCATGAACAAGTTGAGTAATTTGCTTTACCTCATCTGTACGGTTTGGTATGGCCAAATCGAGTAAGTTTTGAAGATCTGTACCCGTCTGTGTCACTAGTGTCTGTAGGTCTAAAATGACCTAAAGGAAAAAAAGATTGAATCATGTCATAAGTTTGGTTTCAATATACTTTTTCATCACAATAGTGTCAGTTAAATAGTATTAACAGTTCTATCAGATCTTTATAGTGACTTTGTTTGGGGGGGGGGGGGGGGGGGAAGACACAGGTAATAAAGTAATTTTGACCCCAAAATAATAATGAAGTGGCTGCATTTTAGCTTAGTTGCTCACAACTTTTTAGTAGATTAATAGCTTTGTAAAATTTGTACCAATTTGGTCATATTTTTTAACCCAAATAGCTTCTCATTGGAAGTTACATCAATGCAATACCGCTTAACTTATCTATTGTGAACTTTTAGAGTACGTCTGTGCACTTTCAGAAAGTCATAAAGGAAACTACCATTTGATAAGGCTCTGATGAATCTGTGCATTTTATGTAAGCTGTTGTGAGATCTGAAAATAAAGAGAAAACAATCTCTCAAACCTCCACCATGAAAAATCTGCCAGTGACCCCTTTACACGTATTATATTAGGTGTTAACACTTGAAAGAGCACCATAGTAAAGTATTGATACTTTACACCTGCTATTGCACTAATACACCTGGATCTTACAGGTGTGGATGTTACCTCGGATACAACCTGGATGCCGATAACGTCACGTGTCTAGATATAGACGAGTGTGTGTCTGCCCCATGTCAAAATTACTGTAACAACACGGCTGGTTCATACCATTGTACATGCCCTACAGGACACACTTTGTCGACTAACGGTACAACTTGTCTAGATGTAGACGAGTGTCAAGATGCCAACCAGTGTCAAGGTGCTTGCATTAACACGATAGGTTCTTATTCCTGTGGTTGTCACCATGGTTACCAAGACATCAACAAACTTTGTGTGGATGTGGATGAATGTGTGGACGGCCTACACAACTGTTCACAGACATGTCACAACTTTGACGGTGGCTACAACTGTTCATGTAGCCAGGGCTACACGACTCCAGATGACAACAGATATGAATGTCATGACATCGACGAATGCCACGATGACAACCTGACATGTCAACACAAGTGTGTCAACACCAACGGCTCCCACTTCTGTACATGTGACAAAGGTTACACCCTCGGCAGTGACAACAGATCATGTCATGACATCGATGAATGTCAACTAAATAATATTTGCTATTATTGTTTCAGGAAAACAGTATCTTATTTGAGATTGAGACAAATTTACTAATATTAGTTATGTGAACTGATGTAATCTGAGAAAATGTAGATCAGGATAGTTAAGTTTCAAAGCCAGTATAGGAACTTCTCATTCCTACCAAAGCCAGTATAGGAACTTCTCATTCCTACCAAAGCCAGTACAGGAACTTCTCATTCCTACCAAAGCCAGTACAGGAACTTCTCATTCCTACCAAAGCCAGTATAGGAACTTCTCATTCCTACCAAAGCCAGTACAGGAACTTCTCATTCCTACCAAAGCCAGTACAGGAACTTCTCATTCCTACCAAAGACAACCAGGGACTGGAACAAGCTTCCAAAAGGAACAGTTGAGGCGACAACACTCGACTCATTTGCGTGTATTGCCTCAGGCCTTCCAACCCCTAGTGCATGATACCCTCAAACAGTTACTCTTGTGACCAGTGAAATATCCTCATCAGCACCAGGCACAGAGACAATTGCAAATCCCATCTACATTCATGGGAGCCATAATGATCAATAAATTGATCGTGGGCCCTTAATATATAGAAGAAGAAGAAGAACTCTCAATTAAATAATTCATCAAGCTTCAAAAGTTATCGTTGAGATCAATGTTTCCAAAATGCCGGATCGCAACCTGGTACGGGGCCATGAAAGCAAAATTACCAGATTGCAGAGAGAAAAAAAAAAACGGTTGAAAATCTAGGTTTGATTATTGTGTAGTAAAAGCAATAGGCCTTATATCAGTATAAATAGGAAAATTGTGTGGAAATTCATATATGTTGTATGTTACATTTAGGCCAGTATAGGCGATAAAAATGTTAGTGTGTCATGAAGGAGGAGTATAAAAATAACCGGGTCACAGAAAAAATAAATTGGGAAACTATGCTTTAGATAACTTTTTCTAGTATCATCTCATTCTATATAGATTGTGGCACAGATGAGAAGGATGGACATCAAGCTCTGTAAGACCTGTCTGCAACATGGGTGGAGTAACCTACGACCCAATGGCCACATGCAGCAGATGAGATGGCTGGACATCAAGCTCTGTAACTACTGTCCACAGCCGGGGGGGTGGGGGGGCAACCTACGGCCCAATGGCCAAATGCATCTTACTGAAACATCTAATGTGGCCCGCAAGACATTCCAGTAATTTTATCAATGTAATTGTAAAATGTACAAATTGTGAATGATTATTGGTAAAAGCCTTTACAGATTAAAAACACCCAGCATAAAAATGTCAAACTGTAGTAATGATAATTTCAGCCAAACTATATTATTCCAGTGCTTGTGTTCAAACTTATTTTAAATTTATTGTATGTAGCTCAAGTTTCCATATAAATTATCATGCTGCCTGACCAAAAAAATTAATTTTCATTCTGCCCTCTCCACAAAAATATTGCCCAGCCCTTGACTACAGCATCCCCTGACTCTTATGAGCAGTCCGAATCCAAAAAAAAAAATGACAGCCCACCCATAACTTCAACTCAACTAACTCTTCCCATTCATCTAAAAATATGTATTTGTTCATTTAAATTTTTGGTATCTAAAAAAATAATACAGAAAATGTCTAACATAAACATACCGTAAGAGTTCAACAAAATAAATAAGACTAATGCCCATGATTTTGTAACTTAAAGTAACATTTTGTGAAAGTGTCCTCAACAGCCAGAGCCTGGAGTTTATGTGGTGCAGTATGACCTCGAGCTCACAGTCCAGACATGTCTCCTCCTTTATTTACTTCTGTCAAAGTACATCATAGACCCCCACTAAACAGACCCCCTTTGCTTGCTTCTGTCAATAAATCATAGACTCCTTCTAGACATATACGACCCCCCTTACTTACTTCTGTCACTTGGGTCTTCAGCCAGATTTATAAAATATGTGTCAGGATCTGTGCACAGGTCTCCTAGTCCCTGTTAACGAGGAATCAATAGCATTTCCAAAGGTTTCTCAAATACAGAACAAAATATTTTTAAAACATTATCAGGTTGCAGAGAGTAATATTACAATTGAAAATTTCTTATAACAGTACGCTGATGATGTGCATTGTCAAGATGAGAAATAAATAAACCGGGAAACTAATGATTACCAGTTGAGGCCTGCAAAGCTTATTTGTTTACCTTTTCTTTGTATAATATTAACTCTACTTTTCAAAGCAATTTTTCTTTATTGTGTTAAGATTTTGTATTTAAACATTTAAAACAGACCTGCACAACATAAGGCCCACAGTCTGCATGCGCCCCCCCCCCCCCCCAAAACACCCACTTTGCGACCCGCGAAGTAATGAAATATTCTTTTTATTATTATTTTCTTAATAGCTTTACCCCATCCTATTTTCTTTCGGCATGCACAAGTTTTTCATAAAGTATTAGGTCCCCCCTTACATATACATATACAGTGAGTAAAGCTATGAATGAATATTTTAAATTTCACTGCCCTCAATTGTCACAGGTGGCACAACCAATGATCAGCTATTTCATGGGCCCATGCTTTGATAAAAATTAAAACCAACTGTGGTAGACAAATAAAGGAAGAATCTGGAATTTGACACCATAGTTTCATTTAAATATAACCTACTAGCAGAGGCACCACCTCTGGCTGTATTTACTCTCAATTGATGTCATAGTAGTGTTCTATGATTAAATTATAGTGTGGTGTATTTAACTTTTTTATTTGCCACAACTGTGGCTATTTTAGAAAAAAGTTGCCCATCCCAGCCTAGGAATGATGATTCAATAATGATAGGCTGTACAACAATCAGACATCAAGTGAATTAACACTCTTACACAATGTGCTCAGAAAAGATGTTCATTCATGACTGACCTAGCCAAATCATGATTTTTTTTAAACATTTGTACAGCTCATGTCAGGAAAAACATGAACAACATGGATCTCTGGATCCAGGCACTTCCCATGGCCTGAATTTATGCGCTTCTTCCACCCTACAAAATCTCAGGAACACATCAGTCCAAAAAACATTTCACTAATCCTTCATGTTTACACACATCCTGAGACATCTCACCCTTTATGACACACTACATCCAATGACTACAATAGGGATATAGATGAGGTGGTTAATGGATGATGAAATCAATTCTGTGTGTTCTTTCAAAACTAAGTTAATAGATAATGTAATCAATTATGTGTGTTCTTTAAGAACTAAGTTAATAGATGATGAAATCAATTCTGTTTTCTTTCAAAACTAAGTTAATAGATAATGTAATCAATTATGTGTGTTCTTTAAGAACTAAGTTAATAGATGATGAAATCAATTCTGTGTGTTCTTTCAAAACTAAGTTAATAGATAATGTAATCAATTATGTGTGTTCTTTAAGAACTAAGTTAATAGATGATGAAATCAATTATGTGTGTTCTTTCAAAACTAAGTTAATAGATAATGTAATCAATTATGTGTGTTCTTTAAGAACTAAGTTAATAGATGATGAAATCAATTATGTGTGTTCTTTCAAAACTAAGTTAATAGATGATGAAATCAATTCTGTGTGTTCTTTCAAAACTACATTAATAGATGATGAAATCAATTCAGTGTGTTCTTTCAAAACTAAGTTAATAGATAATGAAATCAATTATGTGTGTTCTTCAAGAACGAAGTTAATAGATAATGTAATCAATTTTGTGTGTTCTTTAAGAACTGTATGTCCACATTTTATTTCTTCATTACTGATACATCTTTGAAGCTGACACATAGGTTCCTGTTTCCAGATTCCTCTACAACCAAGTTAATGTGGTGGTGGTGCAGTAAAGTGAATGCCAATATCTTTTAATACTAGAAGTTATTTTCTCCCTAGATCAACAAACCAAAGGAAAAAACTGAAATGAGAACTGTACTTACTAATGAAGCACCCAAATAAGCACCGGTCGCCACCCAGATGAGAATTGAAGAAATTACTGCTATTACAGCAGATCTGTTTCATTGAAAAATAATTAAAATATCACTTAGATGGTTTTTTTAAAATAAAAATGTCATAACATTTACATATATAGAAAGATAGATATATATAGATATATAGATAGACTTATTTAGTTCAACATCATCCCCCTGGGATTCCGGTTGACAAGTCTGTAGTGGCTTGCCGATTTGGAAGCGCTGGCCACCGACCCCCTCGGCGTTAACCCGGGGCACATTACCACCATTGCGTGTCCCGCGTGGCAGACACGGCCATGCATGGTAGTTGCTGGAATAAACAGCTCCTACATGGCTGCCACCTGTGATGCTTCACAGGGGGAAGAAAAGGCAAACACAGGGTAGGGATCATGATTACAAGTTGCCGTTAAGGGATATGAGGCGATAGGCTGTGGTGGAAGCCTATGGCCGGTGATTCTAAATATGCAGCCCTGAGAAAGCTGCTCCTAGGCAACCGTTTCGTCCCAGCTACTTCGCGAATTAGTTGTGAGGTGGAAACCCACTGTAGAATCCCTCTTAGAGGGCGTCCGATGCTTCCCCGGGACGGGTGGGGGGAGATATTAGGACGTTAATTTACCGTCCCGGCCCCTAGGAAAGTGGACTACGGACGCTTGAAACACAGCGTCTTCGGTCAACAGACGTCTCCTGGTGGGGGGGGGGGCCTCCATCAGCAAACTCGATCGAGCAGTTGCTGGTGGGGGCGCCCCGCGCCCGGGGAGGTCTCTGACGTCTTCCCGCACGGCCTGGCGCCGGGGACACCCGGCGGCTGGCGGGTGTGGGTGGACGCCAGGGAGGGCATTAGGAGTGCAAGCTCGACGGCCCGCTGACGCCATTTCCAAATGAGATATTTCAGTTCAACATCATTATTAAAACTTTTATGGTTTAGATATAATAACTTATTGCTTTAAATTGTAATCAGTCATTTCCCAAGACCTAAATCAATTATTTTTTTTTTTTTTTTTTTAAAGTTTTTTTTGTCAATAAGGATTTATTGTTCCATCTTAAATTATAGTTAGGTGAACACAGGTATCAATTTAAAAACTATATAGACCAGTGGTTCTTAACCTTTTTAATGTCGCGAACCCTTAACACAGTTCATCATGTTATTTGACACCCCCCTCGCCCCAAAATCACAAAATCAATTTTGTTGCCACTTCTTAACTGTAGAGTACATGTGTTTTCCGGTGGGCTTAGGCGACCCCTAGGAAAAGGTCTTTCTACCCCCAGGTAGAGAACCGCTGATATAGACCAAAGCATGAGATTATCAAAGTTGATTTTATTAATATCCACTTACACAATGAGCATTATCCTTGATCTTATCAACAGACCAACCATGGTCATGAGAAATATGAAGATGTACCAGCAATTCATCACAATGGTTATCACCCATCTGATAAGAGAGATTAGAGTAACACTTTTATGCCCTCTTCTCAGGTGACCATGATCAGTTTTTATCAATGCAACTGCACCATAAAGCATCCATGGTCACTTGAACGCAATGAATGCACCATCAACCTACAGTACTAATGGTAACTTGAACATATGAAAATAAATGGCCTGCAAATTAATGGGGGGAGGGAAGCTGTTTTTAAGAAACCTTAGAATATTTTTAATCATTCAAAGGGTCATTCAAAATTAACACATGCAATTTAATTCCCTAAAAATTATTTCACATTAAAAAGGATACTGTATTAAACTACATTAAATCATAGTTTTTAAAAATTAATACTTATATCAGCTACAATAATCTCCCCTTCATCAAGTACTAATCTTTCGTCAACTGCATTAGCATACATATATTTTGTTAACTCCACCCTCCCCCCCCTTTTTATTTTGGCTATTCCATTTGAAAATTTTTATGTATATTTAAAAAAAAAAAAAAAGAAGTTCCTGACGCTAAAGGGTTTAAAGAAGTTTAGCAATTCCATGTAAGTGCTATAAACCCTTGTTTAATTAGATTTAGGATTTCAAATTAAAAGTAACGACTATATTAAGTCGCAATTGGTTGAAAGACTATGCTACTACGCTTAAGATCACTCTTGGTGCCGATTCAAGATTCTTATATAAGTAAAGCTCGATTTTCAACAAAAAATATTTGCAAAACACCAGTTGGAATACGACAGAAAAATAATTCTGAACAGTGACAAGATGTGTATTGTAAGAAACAATGATATTTGTAACATTTTCAACTTTGTTCCTGATAAGGCCTTAGTAATTATTACAAACTATACAAAATTCAAATTGGTTAAAGTACCTGTAATATTCGATGTCATTGGTCAAGTCAATCAAATCACTGGTTTTATTAACAACATCAAAAGATTTTATTATTTTCAAATAATCTTTTGATTCAAAGGCTCCCTTTTTAATACCGTCCAGCAGTTCAGTAGACTTGTTTCTGAGTTGACCATCAGGAATTGAGTCCAATGCATCTTTAATTTCTGAATATATTGGGCCTAAAATATCTGTCTGCATTGAGCCCAAAGCTATTATCTGAAATTTAAAAAAAAAATAATAAAAATTAAAAGAAATACTCTTTCATTTATTTTTAGAATAAATATGTAAAATAAAAACATATATTAAGAGACTTGAGTTTTCAAAATACAAAAAATCTTCAAATTTTAGTATAGATAAGAAGTTGTATAACCATAAGTTTAATCACTTACCCTCAGTCTTGCACTTTTTAAAATACTTGTGGCTTCAACAGCCGGACTTTTCACCGCACCAACACTTTGATGACCATTCTCATTTTCATACAAACATAAACCGATTAGGCCTCTGAAAATAATATAATTAGATCAGGAGCAAAAATGTTAGTTTTTAGTTTACAAGTGAGGAACTTAAAGAAGATGGATATTCTTTTCGGAATTGTCTTTTTGGGACTGAATTAGTGAAGTCGACCCCTAAAGATATTGAACAACTAGTCCTTCTCTACAACAGGACTCTCACTTCTCTGTATTCCTGCCCTTCCTATCTAACCGAACTTATCTCTGTCTATTCACCCCTTTGACAGCTTCGCTCCTCCGCAGACGGGCGTATTCTTTCTGTCCCCAAGACTCGCACAAAAACATAGGGTGAAAGATCTTTCTCTTTCTGCGCTCCCAAACAATGGAATTCTCTTCCACTACACATCCGCAATATATCAACCATCACAGCCTTCAAAACTGCACTCAAAACACATCTCTTTAAACTCTACTACCCCGACTGATTCCCCACATCTGACCGATAAACGATGCTGCTTGCCGCCATCCATGGCTTGTCATGTAAAAGTTCTGGGGTGGATGGGGTGAATATGCATTAGGTTTCTTTTTGCCTCTATACAGCTGTTCTTTATTACATAAATGTATTTTCTTTTATTGTCACAATTAGGCTGGGGTACCGCGCTATATAAGACAACTAATAATAATAATAATAATAATATGCCCCAGTGTCAAATAAGTTTCTTAGTAGATCTAAATCCCCTTGGTTCACTCCCACAGTTTGGAAAGCCAATCTTGTTAGGCGTCTAGCTGAGAAGCGTTGGAGAACAAGTGGTCGTGAAGTGGACAAACTATCGTTTCTGAAAGCACGGAACATGTATGCACAAAAAATCAGGCATGCTAAGTCTGAGCATGTTCAATCTCTCCTTAAGGCAGCAGGTACTGACTCTCACAAGATATTCTCTGTGGTGAATGACCATCTCGGGAAGAAATCAGCACCCCTTGTTTTGCCTGACATGAAATGCGAGCAAGCTGCAGTTAAACTTAGTGATTTTTTCCCTGACAAAATTGAAACAATCAGAGAGAGCTTTGGGAACGTTGTAATTTGTCTGCAGTGGAGAATGTCTTTGAAGGCAACCTTCTGGTGGAATTTTTCCCAGTTTCCCATGAACAGTTAAGACATATAATCATGGTATCTAAACCTACATCTTCTATTGTTAACCCCATCCCAACCAAGATTGTTTTGGACTGTCTGGAAGTCTTACTTCCTGTTCTGGTTAACATCGTGAATAGTAGCCTTCAGTCTGCCACAGTCCCATGTCTCTTCAAGGTAGCGGTCGTTAAGCCTCTGCTTAAAAAAAGTGGCCTGGACCCAAATGACTCCAAGAATTTTCGCCCGGTCTCCAACCTGCCCTTTGTATCTAAGATTCTTGAGAGAGTTGTGTCACAGCAGCTTGTGCAGCATCTTAACACCTATGACTTGCTTCATACGTTTCAATCTGCATATTGACCTGGACACAGCTGTGAGACAGCACTGCTCCGTGTCATGAATGATGTTCTTTGTCGTGCTGACCGCGGCGATCTTACAATATCGGTCCTGTTGGACCTCAGTGCTGCTTTTGATGTGATTGACCATGAGCTTCTTCTGTCAAGACTTCTGAATGAGGCAGCCATCTCTGGAACTGCACTTGTTACAACAAGATGAACTTTTATGACAGCAGTTTGTTATTTTTACATTTGCAGCGATTTGTTGAGCATTTGGTAGTGCAATTGCATCGAGTGTAGCCTTGACCGCCGCTTAGTGATTGTGAAGACTCGACGGTTCGTAGTGATTTTTCTTATGTGCCCACGGATACCAATGTGAGCAGTTTCTCGTAAAGAACGGTAAATTCATTTCTGGAATACAGTTGTTTGAGAACACCATGTTCTGTTCCTAGCTTGTAGAAAGCGCCCTCGACGTTCATGACAACTGCAAGGACGCTTCGTTGATCACCGCGACCTCTGTCAACATCTGGTATACGGATGCTTACATTATCTCCAACTTTCGCTGGCGGGAATTTTGATCTGAATTTTTTAGCATCTTGGCATCTTGAGTTTGCAAACTGCTGACCTCTTGTTCCTGATTTCTTGTTTATTATGACATAGTCTGAGAGTCTTGTATCAGCACATTGAATATTGGCCAGGGATTTCCCGCCAGTTCGCGAACTGGCCGGCCAAAGTAGCTTATACACCAGCCATTTCCAGTGCATCGGACATTGGCCAAACACCTCGACCAAAGTGCGAAATGGCCAGCCTATTCGGGAACTGGTCAAACTTCGGGCTTTGGCCGTAACACATACAATAGGTAGGTTGAAAAGAAACATGTATCACAATCATTTATAGAACCAAAGATATCTACAAACATAATTTTGTTTATATAATAAATTCTTGTGGTCTTGAAATTATGAGAGCGGGTTTAATAAATTATGAAAAATGACATGTTCAAAATTCCTATGGCCATTGAAATATTTGTTTTAAAATTTATGTTATCAGGTAGATATTATTGCTATTTTTCCCTCTGCACCTAATTTTTTTTTGGCTTTTTATCTAATATCTAATTTATAATACCTGGTACATTTTACATGGCCTAAGTGGCCTAGCTCTGCATATTGCCAGGTTTGTGTAGCTGTCTGGCTAAACAGTTATTCTTAACTGATGTTTTTAAGCATGGCCAGACACCCTACTTACACTCCCAACAAAATCAGTAACCCAGTAGTGACAGCTGGGCATGACGATGGACGTCCATTTGATTTGTCCAACTTCTGGCAAGCACGTAAGATGAAGTAAAACATAAATATCAGCCATAACAAGATGCAAACAGCAACTGGAACCAGTGCCCAAGTGAGTAAAGCCTGTCATGGGAAAAAAATTAAAGCAGAATATAAAAATAGATAACATTATTTCATGGTAAAGATTATTTAATTTGATTAACTCAACACCTATTTCAACTTTTAAAAAATAATTTGGCTAATACCACTGGGTATGTTAATCCCAATATCCAATATTTTAAAATACACGTGGTATCAATGCACATGGGCGTCATGGGCCAAGAGATATGATATTCCCATATTTTGTACCTGGTTCTGATATTTTCCAATTTGTACTTCACAAATTAAAGACAATAATTGCTGCTTTTCAGTGTACATAGTTTTACATTTTTTGTACATGATTTTCTGCAGCTTAATCACCCTTAACTATATATTCTGACTATGATCCAGCAATCCTGAATTAGCAGTATTATAAAATTTTAGTTATCAATTGAAACAAAGTTACATTTTAAATAGCAAAGAATACTTAAACCATTGAATATATTATCCCATTTGAGCTCTGAAACTGGAAATTTTCAACTGGACAAATAATAAATTTTCCCTCACCCTACCCCAACAATTTTATTTAAGCTTAAAAACAGTGACCACTTGTGTTAGCTGACTACACATCCTCCCTGGATAACATTGTTTATTAAAGCTTGAAAATGAGAAAAGCATATGACTAAAAAGTGGTAACTCTCTCAAAAATTCTCTGTCCAGTTTTTATTGTAGCCACTTTTATATTTTCCTATATGTCTCAATCAACAAAATAATTCACCAAAAAAAATCATAACTTTTTAACCCAAGTATTACATGAAAAATCAAAACACTATCAAATTTTGTGTCAAATTTCTTTTTGAACGGATTATTTCATTTTACTATATAGTATAATGTAACCATGTGAACTGAAAAAAAAATTCGACCAAACTTCCGTCTATCAAATTTCCGTAGACGAAATTTCTTTCAAACAAATTTTCGGTAACCCAGGGAAATAATTGGGTAACGAAATAATGTATATTATATTAATACATGATATAGCCCGCCAAACAATGGCGGCAGCATTGCGTGAACTTTCCATCAACTATAGTTACTTGACAAAACATGAACTCAAGTAAAGCACATTTAAGAATCCCAATTTTTGCTACACCCCTTCCCCCATTCCCATGATGCATCACTGCACACTTTTAATTTTATATCATGCCAATGAACTATATTAAATATTCTGATATCCCAACCACTTTTTAAACCGATTATTTTTTAAACCATACTTAAATTGAGACGATTTCATTTTCCGAAAAGAAAATATTACGCACCAAACGCAGTTGCATTATATAAAAAATATATCATTCATTTAGTGTAGTTATATTTTGCATGCTATTAACTTATTGAACCATACTTTCTTTCAAACATTAGTATTTAGAATTATTTAATTGATAATAATTAATATTATTAATATACTCTCAATCTCAATACCAAATTATGTCGTGATTAGGAAGCAATCAATTAGGAAGCAGTCCACGAGTCATACCAGAAGCATAATATATATATATAAGAGATTATTATTTATTAATTATATTATTAAATTATATTATTATTACCCTAGCCCTAACTCTAAGTTACTCTAACTCTAACACTAACTGAAACAACAGTAATAATAACTCACATTAGTACTAGCACAAGGGCTAGGACTACTTGGGATTTAATTTCTGACACTTAATAAAGTTAATGTCAGACTAAAACAGTGTAACAAACAAATTACTACCTGTCTGTAACTTTCATTCTCTGGATGAAAAGTAGAATTGACTTGATTGAATTTGAAATCGAAATGGGGGAAGTCGTGAAAAAAATTAGATATCCACTGACTGCTGTACCTTTCTGGAGGATCAGTTGCCATTCTATCAATTTTAAGTAATATTATTTTGTGTAGAATGTTTCTGACTTTTAAACATTTAATTTAAGTCGTTCAAAACGTAAATAAATCCTTGCTGAAGACGGTTTGAGTATCTGTTGTTTACGTCGTTAAGTGATCAGCTGCCTTTCCATTTCCATCATATTTATCAACACAGTACATAAGTAAGCCAGATTTTTTTGTTCCTTAATTCTCAAGTGGAAATAAAATTTATGTCAAATCCCGTGCTTCATTGGAGACAAGGGTTACATTACACATCCGTTACTTTAAATAATTACTACATGCAAACATTCTAATAATGTCTATTTTAAGAAATTACTTTTAGTATATTGCTATTTAAACCAACAAATTCTTAAATACTATTAGGATGGATCAATAGTGCATTTGCAGAATACAATAACAGAAAAGTGTTACATGTATAATATAACACTTTTCTGAGTAATTTACATATTCCATAATATTACAGTAAATTTTATTTTTAAAAACTGATATCAACTTAATAATTATATTTATTTCTAAAAGTTTCCAGTTTGGGCGTTACGATTTTTTTAATTTTTTTTTTAGTGACGCCCGGGTTGGCCCCGTAATCACGAGAGGCACAAAACAATACATCGTTACACATCAAACACAATCCACTGGTATATCTAATATGAGCCTAATAAAGAATTTCTTTTTTTTCTTCTTATTTTCAATTCTTCGCTATAGCATTACTTACATTGGATAATTCCAGAAGTAAGTGGACTAATTCTTGAAGTTTTATTATAATTCACATAACTTTTTGGTCACAGATAATACAATTCCCACCCGACCCCAAAAGGGGAAAAGGGTGTCGCCCGAGGTTGACTGACACATCCTACTAAGTCTTTCTTTGCTAGTTTTCATTCTACTGATATTATTTTGTGTGACCTGTTCAGAGAAAATATGAAATATTACGGTTAGGGTTATCAAACTTAATGGCACTAAAATATTTATCCTGATTGTTTCTTAACTACCATATAGTCATTTGGCATGGCGAAATAAAACTATCAAGTCCCTTTTCCGTCTAATTTGTTAATGAAATGAGCTAGTTAATTAGGCCTTTAACTTATGCGAAAGTTGGCATTTTATTCACATTTAAATACTTTTTAATCACTTAAATAATATTAAAAATCATTATTTTAAAGCAAAAAATAGCTACTATAAAGTAATTCAAGGGCCTGTTGATTGAGACTTGTAAATAGAATAATTAGCTTACAGTTGCACGGAATCCTTTTTATAGCTTTGTAATAAACTTTCAAATTCAAAGCTTTATTATTTAAATAACCTTAGCTATTATCTTCTAATAAAGAGAATTGGCAAAATAAAACTACAAATATTATGTGGCTTCTGAAACTGTTTGTTCCAATGTAGCTTTAAAACGCACACTCATTTAGCCGCAAGACGAGGAAGCGGCGAGAGACAAGTCAGCTTTGTGTGTGTGTGTGTGTGCACTATGCTCACTGACGTCACAAGGGCTTTCCCGACTGTGTGGGTCAACGACTTCACTTATAGTGTAGACGTTGTCTATCTGACATTTCCACCTCCTTTTTCTCGAATGTGCATTTGTTTCTACGCATTTTACGTTTGCAGTTTTTTTATCAAGTAGTTTAGGATCGACTTTGAGCTAATCTGAATTTGCTGCAGCTCTGACCTGACAGCTGGGATTTATTGAAAATCGTAACCGGAGTGTTTTACTTGCAGCCACAGGTGGCCATTACTTTTCGTAACAGAAGAGGGAAGAATGCAGCGAGGACGTAAGTGGCGAATATTTAACATTAGCTATTACGTTCATTCAATGGAGCTCATTTTTGCTATGTAATTGATAGTATGCAATGAAAATATAATGCAATTTAAATTTTGTGCTCAATTTCAAATGCATTTTTGGAATTAAAGTTCAACACGAAACGGGGTCATTGCGTGTTCCACTGACATTAAAAAGAAAATCGCGGTTACTTCCCTTGATGGACAATCTCCGGACTCGAGCAACACAGATGATAGTATGACAAATTTATAGCTCTTTATTTATACAAAACATAAACATCCCCTATTCCTATAACATTTTAACAACAGGAAAAAAATGGAGTTATTTATTTTAGCAGAACTTTGACATTTTTCTTATTTATAGCCTTGACTTGGTCATTTATACATTCATTGGTCTTAGTCTTGGCATTGCTGCCTGCCTTGCAAACTTGCAAAAAAAGAAAAGTCAAGAATAGACTGAATAGAATTAATTCCTAAATACTTTTAAATAGTATTAATTATTAGGCTTATTATTAATATTACCACATTAATTTATGTACCATAAGATTAATTTGTCAATATCATGAACTCATATTGTGAAATATTAAATAATATATGGGGCCATGGCCTATAAATAACTATAATTTATAAGTTATAATTATAAATTATAAGTATAAATAATTAATAAGCCTAGTTCATTCAACTAATTCATTAGACTTAGTCTTAAACTTACTACTTTGCAGTCATGAAAATGAAATAAGAATCTAAAAATTAATTAAAATTTACTTTTGGTAGGCTTTAATTATACAATCACATTAACTTAATTGCTAGATGCATTACTTCTACCACACTAAGTTACTATAACTTTAAACTTATAACAATATTAACAATGTGATATCTATAAATCCTAGGCCTAGGCCTTACTGTATTTATATCCCTAATATATATTTAAAAATAAAATTTCATGCCTGAAAATATAAAAGCATTTATTTCATTACCATGGACCGTTGCCTTCGTCTTCATAATAATCTCATGCAATTTGTTGAAATTACTGGCCATTTACTGTCATCTGGACAGTATCTCATATAATTAATTGAACTATTTCAGCATCAAGCTATGCTGATAAATATGTACATTTTATAATTACCATAATATAATTGGCCTGATTTTTTACTTTTTATTATTGTCAATTTTATTTATAACTTTATTTTAAAAAAATCACCCCATAGCCATTAAAAAAAACAATAGCAATTGGTCTTTTCGCTATTCGATTAAAATATATGTTTTTTTCAAGACCTCTTTTCTAATAATTATGTTGGTCTAACATGGTTCTCAAATTAAAGCACAGCAGGCCCAAATTAATTTACATGTTCCGTTGTTGAAATTTGTATTTGAAAGGCAAGAAACAACAATTTCTTTAAGCAGAAATAGTCTACTTTTGCAGGATGTTTTATGAAAAATTTCTGCAAAATAGCAATCCCTTTTATTTTCATGAGTTCCATTTTTATGGCTTCTTAGAAAATCTTTAATCATACCCCAAACTGTATTAACAGAAAAGTACAGAATTTTTTAAAACATGGGTTAGGAGCAGTAAAATGCCTCGGCCTCCATCAATAATATTGCTAAAATCTTGCTATATTTTATGAATGAAATACATTATGAATCTGTTTTGCAAGGGGCATGCACCAAGTACTGTCTTTGCAGCCTTGATAGAAAAAACTGAATTATTGCACCTTGCACTGGCATGGCGTGAAGTACATGTTAATATTAATGGTTTCTAATGAAAAAATGGAATGATCTTTGCAAATAGTAAAAAAAATATTTTCTATTAATCTTTAGGCTTAGGTTTCTTGAGATAGCTTTACTTATCTATTGTCATATTTATCTATTCAACAGAGAAACTAACTTGTCAGTCCATTTCACTTAATTTCAGCAATAAGTATTTCTATGGTGCACTAACAGTCGGTTCTTCCATGACTTCGTCCGTCCACTATAACTACTGTGGCATAGCAGCACTCAGCATGGCTTTAAATTTAAGATGTGTTGTAATATTAGTATTATAAATAATATTTGGAGTTTTGAGCGACATTACTACTGAACTGGTTTTGATTTAGATTCTTGGTCAAAATTGCTGATGTAGAGTCCATATTCAATCAATTAAGGATGAACAAATGAATATGGGTGATAAGACGACAACGGTAAAATTCATTCAATTTCAGTATTTACTATGTCACTACGTTATCAAGTAAATTGCAGTGCTGAACTATTTTACCGTACGTGGTTTCATTAAGGGGAGGTAGACAGTCTGCATCTTTTCTTTGTGAATTATCTATCCTGTTTATCTTGAAATCGCAACAATTATTTTAGCTGCTTTCTTTCAAGTCTGTTGTCACCGTTTTTTCTTTAAATGTTGTTTAAACTTCTAATAGCTTCCCCCCCCCCTCCTTCCCATACACGTTATACAACATCTGTGACATCGTTAGATAGAGGCGAATATAAATTTCGTAACTATCCCGCACGTTAACGTCAGCGGGGGGGGGGGGGGGCGCTGACGTCGTGATGGACCGACTGAGCCGTCTCGGCAAGTCACGGAACTAGGGAATCCCCTCATCTTGTGAGTCATGCCCCCGTGTCGACCAATCACGCAAGGACTGCTTAGTCACCCTCAAACATGAATGAGCCGTCCCTGCTTTGGTGAGAGGTCGCTTAGCAGCCAATCGAATCGCGAGTTCTACCACGAGGACACCGTTCCCGGAGTCAGGTGTTTAAGAATTTTTTTTGTTGTAAACACTGTGTAGCAAAGGCATTCTTTGAGGCTTATTGTGTTCATAATGGCCGCTTAAGTTTTATATGAGTGAATTTCCAGTGCTTATTTTGTTGTTTCAAGTGGATTGATCCATTCTGTGGCAATAAACTATACAAGTGTTGAAGCCTAGACACCTCGAGTTGGTGTAATCAATGCAAGAGATAACTACAGACGTGCAAAACAATTCTTTATCGAGCAGGCCCCGAGGGGGGAAAATGACCACACGAAAGGGCCCAGGTAAGGGAGTTTTGTTTACGTGAAGTCGTTAAGTAAAACTTGGGGGGGGGGGGTGTTGCATGGCATGGTAACGAGAATTCATAGCAGACCCCCGGCCACGCCCGCCGTGCATTGACTTAGTGATAGGTAACTAAACTGTGACAGGTGGCGATGTCGGGAATCCGTGCCAACGACCTAGTTTGTCTCGTGGGCACATGGCAATCGTCGGGGTGTAAGGTCAGTACGTCTGACAAGTTCATGCAGTTTATCGTGTCAGAAAACATGTTTGTATAATTATTTTTTTTAAAGGGCCTTGTGCAACTTATTCTAAGTTGGTCATAAATTGTCACTATGATTATAAACCATCAAAAGTATCTAGATGATTCATAGAATAATTTAACTTTATTTCTCATTATACAAATAACTGTTTTGTCTTAGAACGATACACGATTGTCAACTTAAGACTTTTTGAGTGGGCGTATCACGAAACTTGCCACTCCTTCCAAATAATCTGCCGGGGAATTTACACTTCAATTTTTGAACGGCATGCTTTAGGCTTTAGGCTGGTTTGCGAAAGTAATATAAAATTAAACAGATAAACTAGAAGTATAGCTAATAATAAAATATAGGAATATACGTACTACGTGCATACACCTACAGCTTGCATGCACGGGGCTTGAATAGAACTGTATACATTTAATGCATTAGCTTTGATTGGATGTTGAACGACGTCGACACAATGCAGTGCTAGTAAATATGTGTGGCCTCAGTCTCAGCCACCATTTAATGGGCAGAGATGTCAGTGTTGGCTGGACAGAGCTAAAGAGAGTTTGAGTTTGGCTGATTCTGAGGCATCGTGTAGAGTATGGGTGGAATTCGGCAGAAAAATTAAAATTCCAGTGCCACGGTTCTTAACCCGGTGGCATCTGGTGTCCATGGGCGTCACCCATTCTCATAGCTATTTCTTGAGCAAAAAAATAGTCAAAGGTCACAGACCTTAAATAGCCAAGATGACTGCAGCAACATGACATGCTCCTTAGGTTCAAAATAAGTCTAATGATTTGAGGACACTTGGGTAATTTTTACATGTAAAGTATCATCAAATAATAACTCACACTCAAAAGGTAGTGCGGATGAGGGTTATCGTCTGTTTGTTTTAATGCTAGTGCCCCACAATACATCTTATTCTAAATGTGTGTTATTTTTATAAAGTGGGTCGTAAGATGTAATTATATAGTAGGTATCTGTTTCATTTATTGTGCAGCGCCCTTGTTTGTGTTTTCTTCAGTTAGCATCCCCAACCATAAACTAAACTACGTGCACCCACACACATGCCTTACCCAACCATATACTAAACTTTATGCACACACTCACAAATGCCTTACCCAACTATATACGGTATACTAAACTTCGTGCACCAACACACTGGCTTACCCAACCATATACTAAACTTCGTGCACCAACACTTCCTTACCCATCCATATATTAAACTTCGTGCACCAACACACTGCCTTACCCATCCATATACTAAACTTCGTGCACCAACACACTGCCTTACCCATCCATATACTAAACTTCGTGCACCAACACACTGGCTTACCCATCCATATACTAAACTTCGTGCACCAACACACTGCCTTACCCAACCATATACTAAACTACGTGCACCAACACACTGCCTTACCCAACCATATACTAAACTTCGTGCACCAACACACTGCCTTACCCATCCATATACTAAACTTCGTGCACCAACACACTGCCTTACCCATCCATATACTAAACTTCGTGCACCAACACACTGCCTTACCCATCCATATACTAAACTTCGTGCACCAACACACTGCCTTACCCATCCATATACTAAACTTCGTGCACCAACACACATGCCTTACCCAACCATATACTAAACTACGTGCACCAATTCACACAAATAAATATAGGCCTCTAAAGAAGGAGGGGAAGCGTGGTTGAGCCTGCAGATGAAAGTGTGAACCCGTGTCTTACAACCCGGAAACGAGGAGTAGTCGTCCTTTCTCTCAGAAAAGAAAGACAACTAGCCTCTCTTTAAATTTAAATAGCTTTGATAATAAAAATACGCCGAGTTCACACGGCCATGCTGATGCTTGCAGCGCGAGATGTCTAATGGCTCAAGATGTCCAATGGCTCAAGATGTCCAATGGCTCAAGATGTCCAAAGGCGGCTTGTGGTTGGCTTGGAGACTATTCATACAGTGCATTGTTTGCATAAAATCCAATGATCCAAAATATTTGATACATGTCATGGTTTCCGTAACATCTAATGATTCCTTTGCTTTCCCTTGTATACACAATCACAAATGCTTAATAATAATCTTTAAAAATAGCTTGTGCGTGATCTGTTATGCGCGGTGAAGCATACGATGATTATAATTATGAGTAATAGGCTATTAATAGATTTTATTGCATGCCATCGTCTAGATTGGCTAACATTTTGTTCTGCAAGTTACCACCCTTTAAACCTCATTTTTTTCTCTATTTTCTCTGTCTCTCTCCCCCCCCCCCAACCCCCCAAAGTATAATACATATTTCAAATAGATCGCTGAAGTTTCCAAAATTTTGTTTACCTAAAACTAAAACCATTGTGGAAATGATGCAATTGTTTCACTGTAATCGAAATTTCACAACAGTTATTAGCGTTATTTTAAAATGAGTTGAGAATGCGCCTAGTTTTGAAAGATTAAAATCCCCTTTTCCTTTTAGACTACCATTCATTAACCTGATTAACGCATTTAAAAAATAGCCTAGTTTAAAGACTTACTACTACACACACACACACATTAGTCATCGCTTGTACTTAATAGAGGGTGGTTTTTATAGGTTACAGGGAATGAGCGTCTTGTTAGCATTGACACTTAACACTTGATGTTAGCAGTAGCTTTAACACTTAGGATTGGACATTTGTCCATGCAGGTCAGTGTTTCTCAACCTTTTTATGTAGCTGATAACCCGATTTAAAAATCGGTCCTCTTCCCTTTAATTAAATTTGGGTGGGGGGATCTATTCATTTGTCCATATAATAAGTATGGCTTGAGCTCTTTAAACACTTTTCCGTTCAATGACAGGTTCTCTTGTAATGTGATATGACATGTTAATCTGTACACATCATGGAGAATCCGATGTCTGTGATTGACAGTCAACACCAGTTGTTTTTTGTTTTATCAGTACAATAGTTCATCCTTTTCCTATCCCTCACTTTTGTTGAAAGTCAACACCAGTTGTTGTTTTTTTTAAAAATCAATATATCAATTTCCTTTCTCTTCCCTTTGTTGACAGTCAACACCGGTTGTTCTATATCAATATATCAATTTCCTTTCTCCCCCCCCCCTTTGTTGACTGTCAACACCAGTTGTTCTATATCAACATATCAATTTCCTTTCTCCCCCCTTTGTCGACAGTAAGCACCAGTTGTTCTATATCAGTGGTTCTTAACCTTCCTAATGCCGCGACCCTTTAATACAGTTCCTCATGTTGTGGTGACCCCCAACCACAAAATAATTTTCGCTGATACTTCATAACTTTAGAGTATATGTGTTTTCCGGTGGTCTAAGGTGACTCCCGTGAAAGGGTCGTTCGACCAGTGGCGTAGCGAGCTTAACTCGCGCCCGGGGCACAATACCTTTTTAGCGCCCCAATACCTTTTTAGCGCCCCCCCTATTCGAAAACCATACAATATTATAGTAAAATATACCATTTGGCGCCCCTTTGTGAGTAGCGCCCGGGGCATGATGCCCCCCTTGCCGCCCCCTCACTACGCCACTGCGTTCGACCCCCCCCCCCCCAGGGGTCGCGACCCACAGGTTGAGATCCGCTGTTCTATATCAATACATCCTTTTCCCAACTTTCACCTTTGATTTCGTTACTTTTAAAAAATGCGGACAGCTTAGAATAGACTATTTCGCTTGATAAACTACGTAACAAGGAATATAATAAATATACTCATGATATGCAGTGTTGATAATGCTTAAGTTTATGTATGTTTCATAGTTCACGACGTGTCATCGAGCCTAAAGATCGTGGTGTAAATTGTCTATTTTTAAAAGTCATCCTTTACAGATTTCGTCATCCGCTTGCAATGACGTCTTTAGGGTCAGTTCGACCTTCAAGTCACGCTGGCGCTGTATCAAAGCTCTTTTTTTTTTTTAAAAAAAGTAAATAAAAGTAATACATACATGTAAATATTTTTTGTTGTTGCTTGTTCGTACCCCGTATCACGAAAATTGCAGGATATTTGAAATAAACGAAAATGTCCCGCCCAGTAATACAAGTTTCTTCAGCATGTGAAAATCCTGCGATGTGGGCTTTTTTAGCATTGGGGCTCATTTTGTCCTGTTTATGGGTGAAACATAGATGAGTTGCTTCAATCATTGGATCTATCAACGTATCTATGTACAACACGATGCATAAATAAATTTGTCAGAATCTGGTGCACGCCCAACAATGTATCTGCCGTGCCAAAGAGGTTTTTTTTTGATCATACATTCTTTTGGGACTTAAATTCCATGAAGACTTAATAAAGTTCTGGTACTGGTAGGGTACGTTGCTGGATCCATATACTGGCATATGTGCAACGTTTGGGGAGGCGATGCGGACACACTAACGGCTCTTAGCAGATGCCAGGGCAGCCTTGAAGCTTTCGATAGATGTCGAGTTCACGGCGGTATTGTCCAGGTGGTTCCAAGCGATTATTGTGCGTGGGAAGAATGATCATTTGAGTTGCATCATTCCTAATTTATATTTATTTAATGCACACTAACAAAAATAAACGTCTTTATAAATCTCCATCCCGTGACAAAATGCCGGGACTTAAGAATTCTTCACATCGTCACTAGAGCTGACCGTGCGCCCATTTCACTTTTTTAACTGTTCAAGTTATAATTTGACCTGATTAGGAAATGCTCTAGTGACCGTTCAAGTAGTACTTGACAGGCGTGGCGTATGAAATGCTGGCGAGACTGCCATGAATTAAACTATTGCACGAGTTGAAGTACCAACACATCGCGACCTGCCTAAATGAGACGATGTACCAACTCCAGACCTGTTTACTCTTACGATTTTGGCGTACAATGTACGATTTTGAGGTGTATAAATTATATATACTATATGTTTTTTTTACTATTACGATAATGTATTGAATGATTTTATGATGGTATTGTACGATTTTAAGAGTTTGGGGGTAAACAGGTCTGTAACTCCACCATTTTTTTTTGTATGTTGTATTGCTGGAAGACGTGGATGACAATAGAAAACTATGTCATAACAAATATGATGACTTAGATTTAATTGTGATGTTAAATGTTAGTTCAACTAATATGTTGTACATGATATTATTTTCATGTTTTTTGTTTTTTTTTAAAAGCTTAATATTTGAACGTGAAAACATCCTTTGACCCATTGTTTGTTTTGGTATTAGATATTGATAGGACTAAGTTTATCACAGAGTTGTCCTACCACCCGGTTGTCTTACCACAGGGCTGCCTTACCACATTTGATGCAGTTGGGCAGCGGAATTCTAGTTGGTACTTCAAATTTGTTCAGAAATAGCGGATCTCGAATACATTGGCACTATTGAATGGGAGCGTGTCGGTGCGTAGCTTACACGTATACCAGATGATACTGCACTTTGTTGGGAGCGTTTTGGTGTTCAAGTTACATTAATACCGCACTTACTTCATCAATTATTAGACCTGGTCCAGCGCGTAATGTTACACAAATAAATTTGTTACTAAATCATAATATGTGCACGGTAAGAACCTTTCTGACGGCCATTCGTTTTTATGTCAAAGAATCAATGTCTAAAGTGAAAATTTAGAACTTAACTATAGAACTTAAAAACCATTAGAATCCCACTATTTTACAAATTCAAAGGAGCTGCAGAGTCGTCCCCACCACACACCCCCAAATTTTATTTTTAAACCATCTTTCTAACGGCCACTTCAAGTTGAGCTATAGTACGTTTCTGCAAAAATGCGTGGTTCTATTTATATGTATAAATCTATTCTTTTTTCTCATTTTTTAATAATCAAGGAGCTCAGATGGCAGATGGTCCTGTTATGTAGAGTAATGATGACAGTAATACATGGGGAGAATGTCTCCTTACGCCAAGCATCGCAAGTTTCACCTCTCTTGATGGTGTTAATCAAGTTACTCTCATTCCACGTACATTTGTTTACGCCGGCGTTATCCCAACTATATGAAAGAGAAAATATCACACGACCGTCAAGTTAAAAATGGTTTAGTTAAACATTTTTCGTGGAGGACACAGCCATAAATATATGCAGTATAAGAGAAATGGGATAAAATAAATTAATACGATCCTTTTGTTGAAATTTGATGGAACTAAAAGTATTTCGTTTCGTTTCAACTTCAGCTTTTGGAAATAATGATGTTTAATTTTTAAATAATAACTTCCACATTGTGGCTTTTGTTATCAGAGCAATGTTGGACACCATCTAGGGTTTGAATCGAATTCTCTTATTCGTTTGTATGTTCATTAAAATGGGGGGAAAAATACTTGTTGGAAAGGGTAAGTTGTTGCAAAAAAGCAGCGACTTTTTGGCGGTCTGCTCATGTGCAACTTTGAAAGCCCTTTGCATTTCTTGACACCTTTGAGCATAAGGTAAACCAATAAGAGCATACGTGACGCACGCTTCCGAGACACTACTAAACACAATAAGGCTGCGTTTCTCTTGCACAGAGGGCAGATCCACTACTAACCACGAGATGGTTGCGTTTCTCTTGTACAGAGGGCAGGTTGACTACTAACCACAAGATGGTTGCGTTTCTCTTTTACAGAGAGCAGGTTCAATACTAACCACGAGATGGTTACGTTTCTCTTTTACAGAGGGCAGGTTCACTACTAACCACAAGATGGTTGCGTTTCTCTTTTACAGAGAGCAGGTTCACTACTAACCACAAGATGGTTGCGTTTCTCTTTTACAGAGGGCATATTCACTACTAACCACAAGATGGTTGCGTTTCTCTTTTACAGAGGGCAGGTTCACTACTAACCACAAGATGGTTGCGTTTCTCTTTTACAGAGGGCAGATCCACTACTTACCACAAGATGGCTGCGTTTCTCTTTTAACTTTTACAGAGGACAGGTCCACTACTAAACACACAATAGCTGCGTTTATCTTTTACACAGGGCAGATGCAGTGTTTCGGGGGGGGGGGGGGGGTAGATTCAAGGTGCGTGCTTTTGAAATAATTTTATTTATGTCCGCTGAAAGTCCTCATTACGCCCTAGATCGTCATTTTTACCCCACTTTGCTTAATCCCCCCCCCCCTTTTTTTTGGGAGTAATTTACCCCACTTTGAGTAATTTACCCCGGCCCTGCATTACTAAACACCCCTTTAGCACCGCGTTCTAGTTACCTGCATTTACCTGCCGAGTGTTCGAACTTTAAATAGATTTTACTCAATACCCCTTGGCGTGTTTGCACTGATGTTTGATACATCACAATGGCAGGCTGCAGGCAACATCCGCGTACTTCATGGAATTGTTCAAGGATGTGGTCATGTTGTTTGTCCTGTGTTACTCCAGAAACCTATCTGTGACAAATGTGTCTGGTGGGGATGCGTGGCGTGTTCCGCTGTGGGTGAAGGATCGAGGTTCACGCGGCTTCTCAAACACACTCCAAGAAGTTGATTTTTTAATTTCTGAGAAATGTTATATCCTTAGATGTTAAACTAGGAATAAGATCACGGGTGACAGAGGTTAAGGTCCCCTTAGATAATGCATAACATTAAAAAAATGTGCAGGTATTTCAGAACATTAAATTGATCATTTTTTTCAGAAATACACTTCTGCTATACGGTACCTTTGATAGTTCCATTATCCAGGAACAACTTTTTCAAATCAGCTTTTTCCCTATAAGGGGGTAGTCTAAAATCTACTTTTAAGTCCGGGTGATTAATATTTTATATATTGCCAAAGAAAGAAATGTTTCACATTTGATTTATACTTAATAATAATAATAATAATAATAAAGTTCATTTGAAAAATCACGCTTCATCCCCAAAGGCTCGAAGCGCGGTACAAAAACTAAGTTGGGAGATAATAACAAGCTGGAAAAGATTGTAGACATCATCATTCCAGCAGGTGTTTGCGAAATAGATGAGTTTTTAAATTTGTTTTGAAGGACTCCAGCGTCTGGCTGTTTTTGAGAGCGTCAGGAAGGGTGTTCCAAATGGTTGGGCCAGCAAATGCGAACGTGCGCTTTCCGTAAGTTTCAAGGCGAACACGCGGTATCGAGAGTTTGCCACTATCGGATGAGCGGAGTTGTCTAGTGGGTACATAAGGCGTCATGAGCGCTTGGAGATAGGACGGCGCCAGGTCATGCAAGCAGCGGTAGCACAGAGTTGCGATTTTGTACTCTATACGAGCGCGGACCGGCAGCCAATGCAATTCTATCAGAAGAGTTTTAGCATGGTCGAATTTGCGTTTACGAAGAACAATTCGAGCCGCATTATTCTGTGCCTTTTGAATTTTATCAAGGAGCGTAGCTGGAAGACCCACCATGAGAGCATTGCAGTAGTCCATGCGTGATAGCACGAATGCAGACATCAGCCTCTTTGATGCACCCAACGTTAAGAAGGGTCTGATATGACTAATTCTGCGTAGCTCTAGAAAAATCGCCTTGCAAATCATGTTAATGTGATTTTCCATAGTTAGTGTTCTGTCTAAGTAGACACCCAGGTTTCGCACTGTTTGAGCAAACTCAATCTGCACGCCTGAGAGAGTAAAGGATGGTGTATCTTTTAAAGATTTTAATTTTTGAGCGGTAGCAATGGGGATCACCTCAGTCTTTTCATCATTCAATTTGAGCTTGTTTATTGTCATCCAATGCTTAACTGACTCCACTGTCTTCTGTGTCATTTTAAGAAGCTGAGGGAGCTGAGAGGGGATCACGGATTTCTGAAGTTGGGTATCATCCGCGAACATGTGATATACCATGTCAAACTGCTTGATCACTGCACCCAGGGGCTGAACGTACATAGTGAAAAGCACCGGGCCTAAGACCGAGCCTTGGGGTACTCCGAATTCAATAATGGATTTCTTGGAGGTCAAGCCGTTTGTGATAACTGATTGGACCCGATTTGTCAGATATGAGCGGAACCATCTCAGGACGGTATCGGTGAAACCGAACGTATATTGTAGACGTTGGAGAAGTATGCCGTGGTCAAGCGTATCGAACGCTGCCGATAGATCCAGTAACGACAAAAGGGATACCTGGCCCTCACCACAAGACGACAGACATAGACTTACGTGTCTATCCTACTTCCTGGATTGTGGTATGCCACTCGAAAAAAAAATAGTCTCCAATTCTTGGAAGATATTTTGTTTTGGAGAAAAATCCGATATTCTTTATAAAGACGTGTGCTTCTAAACGGCTATGACATGGGCCTAGTGGAGATTTGGGGGATTTTTTTTTTTTGGGGGGGGGGGGGAATGGTGGGTACACATGTGTGGCATTTAAAGATATGCAAAAAAAGAATGGTGCAAGAAAATGCCAAACGTAAAATTACAGCTTCTTCGATTACTTTTAATTTTAACTCGCCATAGACAAGCCACTACTTTTAATGCCCATAGACAAGCCACTACTTTTAATGCCCCATAGACAAGCCACTTCTTTTAATGCCCCATAGACAAGCCACTAGACTTGTGTGTGTGTTTTTTTTTTCAGGGGGCGTGGTTGGGTGTAAGTGTAAGCTTTACTAATCAACTTTTCCCTAGATCGATCTTTTGCTATAAATGTATAACATTCTTTGTTAAGAAATGATTTTCTAAAATGCAAGGTAGTGATCAACAGGTGTGTGTGTTCGGGTTTCTCATTTCCCCGGGTTTTGTTTACCCGGAGAAGACGGTTCAATCATGACAATTCGTACGTCGCCAATTACATTATGCTGGGAAAATTAAGTCATGACAATTCATAGGTCGCCAATTTCATTATGCTGGGAAAATTAAGTCATGACAATTCATAAGTCGCCAATTACATTATGCTGTGAAAATTAAGCCACAACAATTCATGCGTCGCCAATTACATTATGCTGGGAAAATTAAGTTTTAAAATATTTTCCTTTCCGAGCCATTCCGCGGTATATCGTTGTTAGGGTCACTTTGCTTCTGTATGAATGGGGCTGCGACCTGAAAACTCTTTGAGGACCCGTGAACTGGACTCTAGCGCAGTGATTCCGAAAGTGGTTTATATCGACCCCCAGGGGTCGACAACTTGCAAGGGGTCCATGTCAGCGAAAAAAAAAATTGGGGGTCCATGAAATGAAAAACAAAAAAAGGGGGGGGTGGTCAATGATAGTGGATCTCATGTAAGCAGGTCGTGATTTCTATTTTGGCTTTCCATGAATGGAATAATCCACATACACAGATAGTACATATTTACTTACATAATATTACCTTATAATATAAAGACTTATATCTTCCTACATAAATTATAAAAGTACCTATGAAGATAACATTTTAAAAACATAAATGTTCATGAAACGTGATGAAGAATCATATTAAAATTTAAGTTATCTGATACATGAATATAAATTTAAATCTTTCAAAGTGAGTAGCACTATACCGGCTGTCAAAAATACATTTGAAGTTAATAAATTTGCAAAAAATCAATTTCAGGTAAGCAGGGGGTCTACCCAAAACCGAAAAACATGGCAAGTGGTGTACGAGACAAAAAAGTTTGGGGACCTCTGCTCTAGAGCTACTTAGCTTAGTAATGCAGTGCAGTTAACTCGATTTTTCAGGTCTTGGCTTATAGCGACAATTTGTGACAACCTGTCTCTAGTTAAAAGATGTATTTTAATTTTAAAAGAAGAAAATTGCATTTGAAAAGTGTTTACCCCCCCCCCCCCTCCTTTTTACCGATAGTCTTTTTGTTTACAAAATATCGTGCGGGACCCCTGGAGAGAAGCTCTAGTGTGTGTGGGTGATAGCATGGGATATATTCATGTGCATTAATACTTTGTTTGGATCTATGCCCCTTGAAGGTATAATAAGGTGGAGAATGAGGTGGGGTGGTGAAATCAGTCCTCTTTGAACGAAAAAGCAATTTTTTATAAAGCTATCCAACACAGTTTAAAAAAAAAAAGCTGCGAATTGGTTGAACTAAATGTTGCAGATGAATAAATACGTTTTAAAAAAAGGAACTTTTGCCTGATAATGTTTTCCAGTGGTCGTCAACAGGCAGAGAAGTGGACAGTACATATGACATGCAGTGGTGTAGCGAGCTTAAATCGCGCCCGGGGTTCAATACCTTTTTATCGCCCCCCCCCCCTCCATTCGAAAACCATACAATATTGATATGTAAAATATATCATTTGGCGCCCCTTTGTGAGTAGCGCCCGGGGCATGATGCCCCCCCCCTCGCTACGCCAATGGTGACAAGTAGTTCTTTTGTTGTTTCTTTTTTTGTAACCACTGTTCACAACGCTATTAGCATTTGGTCGCAAAGATAGACATTTCCAGGGAAAATTTTCATGTATTCGTCTTTGAGATATTCTACACGACGTTGGTCAATTAACGTTCTCGCTTTCCAGGCCGTGCCTGCAGTGGTAGCTTTCCGGGCCGTGCCTGCAGTGGTAGCTTTATGGGCCGTGCCTGCAGTGGTAGCTTTCCGGGCCGTGCCTGCAGTGGTAGCTTTCCGGGCCGTGCCTGCAGTGATAGCTTTCCGGGCCGTGCCTGCAGTGGTAGCTTTCCGGGCCGTGCCTGCAGTGGTAGCTTTCCGGGCCGTGCCTGCAGTGGTAGCTTTCCGGGCCGTGCCTGCAGTGGTAGCTTTCCGGGCCGTGCCTGCAGTGGTAGCTGTCCGGGCCGTGCCTGCAGTGGTCGCTTTCCAGACCTTGCCTGCAGTGGTAGCTTTCCAGGCCGTGCCTGCAGTGGTAGCTTTCCAGGCCGTGCCTGCAGTGGTAGCTTTCCAGGCAGTGTCTGCAGTGGTAGCTTTCCAGGCCTTGCCTGCAGTGGTAGCTTTCCAGGCCGTGCCTTGCAGTGTTAGGTTGAATTATCTCGAAACTTTGTGTGTTGTGAGGATCAAAATGGTCGTCTTAAACGATCCTTAAATAGAAATTGTTTTGCTTGTGTGTGTGTATACAGCAGTTAGCGAACAAATCAATTGCCCCCCCCCCCCTTTTTTTTTTCCCTTTCAACCCGACGACTGTCGCTTATGAATATTTTGGGGCGCATATTGTTAAAACTGAGTCATTGACCAGACGCGAGTGTGATTGACGTATGAATCTCGGGGTAAGGAGGTGGGAAAAAGGGGGGGGGGTTGTCTCGCCTCACGAGGAATCACACTGTGTCGGCGTGTGAGGGGGCTCTGTAAGGGTGAACTCCCCAATTAAAACGTTACAGTTACAGTACAGAAGATAACCGTAACAGTCAGAATACGCGAAGCAACAAATTGGAAATGTTACTGTTCTAAAAGCCTAAATGATACAGGGCCGACCCTAACAATTGCGGGGCCCTATGCGAAACGGACTGCGCGGGGCCCATTCTGGGTAGAGGAAAAAGATAAGTGAAAATTAAGATTTTGTATTAGAAAATAAATTCGGGGCGGGGCCTATGAATGTCGGGGGCCCATTGCGGCCGCATAGGTTGCAATTGCCTAAGGCTAAGGCCGGCCCTGAAATGATATACATTACTTTACCCAAAGCCTACTGTGTACATACTTTTCTAACGTTAAAGCCCACAATTGGTATACATTAATGACCTTAAAGCCATAGATTACTAAACTTAAAGCCTACTATATTCATGCATTACTGACCCTAGCCTACTATATTCATGCATTACTGACCCTAGCCTACTATATTCATGCATTACTGACCCTAGCCTACTATATTCATGCATTACTGACCCTAAAGCCTACTATATTCATACATTGCTGACCTTAAAGACTATCATATTAATATGTTACTGACCTTAAAGCTGACCTTAAATCCTACTATTTTCATACACCACTGACCTTAAAGCCTACTTTGTTCATACATTAATGACCTTAAAGCCTAATATGTTCATACATTAATGACCTTAAAGCATACTATGTGCTGACATTTCTACCCCTAAAGCCTATGTTCATACACTGTTACCCTTAAATTGCTTAAAGTCTACTAGTCTTCTATGTACATAGGCTGTTGTTCATAAAGCCTACTATGTACACACACCGTTGACCTACATATGCATACACTTTTGAACTACATGTATAAACACTTTTGACCTACATGTACACACACTATTTACCTACATGTATGGACACTGTTGACCTACATGTACACACACTATTTACCTTCATGTATGGACACTGTTGACCTACATGTACTCACACTATTTACCTACATGTATGGACACTGTTGATCTACATGTACATACACTTTTGAACTAAATGTATAAACACTGTTGACCTACATGTACACACACTATTTACCTACATGCATGGACACTGCTGATCTACATGTACATACTGTACAAAAAATGTTGACCTATGAGTACGGGCTCTGTTCATTTTGTCTACAATCTACATTTTCACTACATGCAACCTGCTCCTATCGTATTTTAAAAGCCAGCATGATAGTATAGATAGACTAAAGGCGGATATATTGTTTTTCATGTTTATTCTCTTAAAACCCCCTCCTGCAGTTTTCGTATGGATCCACCTCTGCCTGCAGTCGTATTATTATAAATAGCATTTTATAATTGCTTGGGTGGTGGGGTGTCTGCTCATTTTCCTTTGATCCCCGGCCTCACAAATAGTAACATCTTGTAGAATGTATTTTTTCTATCATACCAGGATGCTTCTTTTCACCTCATAAATTTTAGACTCCTCTCCCTTAACCAGCATTTATATCAATACTACAATGCAAAATAAAAAAAAATGCTTTAAGAAAACAACACTGCAAGCAGAATAATTTATTTGGCTGCAAGGCCCCTGACATACATTAGCTAGTGGGGAAAAGGGTGTGGGGTATGGGTAGTATCCCTTTCCCCAACCAATAGATATTTAAAAATCCAAAATTATTTTAAAATACGTTGGGAAATTTAATTTTACAAAATCAATGTTTTTCCTTTCAGTAAAAATACTATATTTACACACCACCCCCACAGTTTTGGTGAAGCTGTTTGTATGATCCGTGGTATTGATTATTTTTATTTTAGGCAAAAAGACTAGACTAATCCTGTATTAGTAATAGTAAATATTAACACTTCATTTTTCAATAAAATATATGCATTTCTTAACAGTGACAAAACAGTTGTAATATATATATATATATATATATATTCCATCATGTTATTTGATATATGTGAAGTGGTGGATGTTATGCATTTTCTCAATGAGCCCTAAAAGCTGGGCTCCAAATTGACAATCATTGCTTTTCTGTACTTTCACTTTTTAAAATTCAAAGTTTATGAAATAATAATAATAGTTTAGATTTATTTGTTATGATAAAAACATCTTTTTAAATTATGGGATGTCAGCTTTTTTTTAAATTTAACTTTGAATCCTTCTCTATTGCAAGAAGTTAAATTAACAACATGTCATAATGAAAATGAAATCAAAGGTGGTACTCATTAAAACTGATATTATTTTTTTTACTAGTGGAAAATTTAAAAAAAAAATTATGACTTAGAAAATAACTAAATCAATCATAATAAAAATTGTTTCGTTTCTTTGTTTCAGGAAAGAAATTTGTGGGGAAAGGAATAAATATTCCAGTTGACAAAGACCCAGAAACCAAAGCCTTAACTCAGTAATAATTGTTTTATGCCACTTAGTTTATGTTAGAAGTATATTTTGGCTGTAAATAATAAATGAGTGCACATTGTGCCACAAAGATACCTCCTTATAATCATAACATAACTATAAAAAAAAGTTATATTCTGCAAAAGGCTGGTATATGCTAAATTAATTTGTTTAGTGTATATCTTCTAAAAGTTATATTGCCCCATCCAAGATGAGACACTTCTAAAATAAATGTTAGTGTTCAGAAATGATTTTATAAAAAATATAAGTAGAGAAATTTGAACACTAAGATTGTTTGTTCTTACTTATGAGGCAAAATTGAAAATAATAAATGGGCATTTTATTTTTTGTAGACCACCTAGACCTGATCTAGACTCAAAAGCAACCTTGACTATCAATGGCCAGAAGTTTGAGTGTGATGCTAGTGACCTTGTTCATAGAAGGTTCCTTGGAAGGGGTGCATATGGTGTTGTGGAAGAAATGATACACACAAGAAGCAGTACTGTTTTGGCTGTTAAGGTATACTTATTTTAAAATATTTTAAAAGACACCATTTGGTAATTTCATTTCTAGAAAATATTATATTCGGTCCAATAAAGTGGAAACGGAAGAATAATTTGACATATTGTGCTGTATAAAAATATCAGATTGACACTGAAGAATCATTTGACATTTTGTGTTGTATAATATATCAGATTGAAACTTATGTGTTAAAGGACTGAGTTTTACATTTGTTTCCCTTGACATAACTAAGATTTCTTATTTCTGGAGTAAATTAAAAATCTCTGATATATTTGATTAAATAAATATTACTGTAAATGTTTCATTAATGTAATTAAACCTCCTTCTTAGCGAATAAATGCTACCGTCAATAATCAAGAACAAAAACGTCTGCTCATGGATCTAGACATCAACATGAGAAGTGGTTCTTGTGAATACACAGTTGAGTTCTACGGTGCACTCTTCAGAGAGGTAAAATTTTATTAAAATGAACCTTGCTTTTTTCATTAAATATATCATGTATACTTTTAAAGATTTCTACCAGTATGAAATGTTCATTATCCTATTTACATTTTATTTGATTTTGGCCTGAGTCAAATTAAGGTGCTTGAAAAATTGATAGGTCTTACAAAAAATGGCAAATAATTCCTTAGCTGATAACTCCATAACTTTGATTGTGGTGTAAACAAATTTTCGTGCCATTCCTTGATCTAATAGAAAAATACATTCAAAAGTTTTTTTAAGTTAACGAATAATTTATATTTAATAAACCATTTTTAAAATATTTTTTTTTAATGCTCTGTTATAAATACAATCTGTTTAATTTAAGTTTATTTTGTAATTTTTTGTTTTATTAGGGAGATGTATGGATCTGTATGGAAGTAATGGAAGCATCTCTTGATCAGTTCTACAAAAAATTAAAAACACACCATGAAAAAATTCCAGAGAATGTTATGGGTCAGATAGCCAAATCTGTAAGTATTTTCATAAAAGATGAGAAAATTATATTTGAAAAAAAGTAACGAACCAAAATCACCTTAACTCTTTTGTTGCTGAATTTTTAAAAAGGATTTTGTAGATTTTTTTTTAAAGAGCAAAAAAAGAGTGAGAGGTTGGGTTTATTAAAAAAACATTTAAAATATTTGTGTGGTTTATAAGGCAAAATTTGGTATCAAATGAAAGATAATTGAATGGACTATATGTTTGTAAACTTATTTCTTCAGTTTAACTAAAATAAGTAACATAAAAGAAACTTAAAATGTGAAAACTTGATATGCAAAACCTTTCCCACCCCCCACCCCCAACCCTTTGATGTAGGCATACATCATCTTCACTGCTATAACTCAAATCATCTAAAACTATTACTATTGGAATCATGTGATGGATCTAAATCAACTTCTAGGGCCTAGGGTAGTCATAGCAACTTTGATAAAGGAAAAAAGAAAACAGCTTAGAATATTAATAAAATAATCCTTCAAATGACAAGAAATAAACTTTGCTTTCACTCATAAACAATGAAGTACCACTCTTCTATGTAAAAGTCTAATGAAAAAATAGCTCTTAAAAAGTTTAAATCGAGAAATAGCAAAGAAACAACAAAAAGGAAATCTCTAAAGTTTTTTTTACTGTGATCTGATACTTACTATACTTCTTTTTGTCTTGTTTTCTAAGCCAAAACGTCAAAATCTTTTGTCCTGTCTATGAATTCAAGTTTAGCATACCTTGTTCTAATATTTCATTTACACAACTTGAATGTAGTCCATCAATTATTACATAATATTGAAACAATGCACATTGCATTGGTCCCTGCTTTTTGGCATGTCGGATGAATGTACAGTGCGTTGCACCGCAGCGAAAGAGTTAAAGCGGAGTGCAAAATTTGGACAATAGTTTTGTTCTCACTTTGCCGCTACCATGATTATCATGTCGAAATGTGGGGTGGTCTGCTTATGATCTGATCATAAGAGATTTTAAAAATTTTCTGCAATAATATTTGAATAGTGCAATTTTTATTGTTGACTGCAGAAAGCCTGAGAAAGGTCCTAGTTTACTGTACACTCTACAATATTAAAAGGCACAACCAGAAACTTTAAAAATCATTAAATATCTGCAATATTTGATTATATCTGCAATATTTGATTTATAATTCTTGAAGTAAAATAAAATTAAGTTTTAGTGTCATGTTTTGCACACACAAATTATTTTACAAAAATATTTTAATTCCTGCACCATTGTTTCCCCACATAAAATAAGAACAAATACCAGCACTACTGTTCCGTGGTTTCAGCAGCAGCATAATCACATCCTAGATATTATTTGCTAGTGTATTGCTTACGCTGACATATTAATTTATGGAGTAGGATTATGAGTGGGTTATACACTTTTCAAGTTTTTCCCGTCCAAAACTAGGGAAGTCTGTTTATGAACAAACAAGCTTTAGAACAAATATCTACTGTATTTTTTTTTTCAAACCCATGTTAATTTTTAGCATTAAGGGATATGATTCACTTCCTCTCGAATACATAAAACATAACTAGCCCTACTATAATGAATGTTGAGAAAATCTGAAGTATTTACTGTTATTGTTACCATTTTAAACAGATATAACTTCAAACTGTTTAAGATAGATAAGATATTTTTATTGATCCAAATATATGGAAATTTGTTTTTATCATTCATCATACATATTGTTTTCAGTCCTGAAAAAGCTTGTTTGAGTTTTTCGTTGTTCTTTAAAATTAGTAGCGTGTAATTGTGCGGTAAGAATAACTGTTGAGTTCTTGAGTGAGAACAGAGTCTTAGATTTTTGTTTGAATGGAGTTCTCGTTTTTCCTCTGCAAAATCAGGTACACTCCTTTTGTCTGCAGCTGCTTTGTCTTTGAATGGTTGTTTTGATCTTGCCATTTGTTTACAAGATGGCATATCAATTTTTTTTTAAATTTTAAAAACCTCTAAACTATTACAAAAGCTGAAAAATATGCACAGATGAAATTGAGTCACCTGCAGAGTGGCGGCCCAGAAGTAAAATAGATGCAATTTGAATTTCAATTTAAAATTATAAAAAGCAATAGTTGTAATTTGAATGTATCAATTACATTAAAATGATTTCTTTCTTTCAAAATATTATTTGTTAAGGTTGTCCAAGCCCTGCATTACCTTCATACAGAGCTTCATGTGATTCACCGTGACGTCAAACCTTCCAACATACTCATCAACAAAGCTGGTGCTGTCAAAATATGTGACTTTGGTATCAGTGGCTACTTAGTGGACTCTATAGCAAGGACTAAAGATGCAGGATGCAGACCCTATATGGCTGTAAGAATTGTCTTGTATGCAAGTATATGCATTTTAAATTAAGGATGATGTCCGCATTTGCAACTTGCAAGTTTTAATTGCCTTATCACCACTATTTTATCTTAAAAGTAAAAGTCCAGATAATGCTGATGTAAAAAAAAAAATCACTGAAATCATCTGAGATATGATCAGTTTTGTTTTCTTTAATTTGTTCATACTGGAAGAATAAACAACTGAAAAATTTTAATTGATTTGTGTCACACATTAAATTTTTTTTTTTTAATTGATTAACACAGTCAACATTAAAAGTGGTTCAATATACCTATAAGAAAAGACAATACGAGGTATATTCATTTACTTTGACTTACTTTAGAAGCATTTTTAAAGATGTTTGACAACAAAGAAGACATTTTAGAAAGTGAGGACAGTTTTCAACACTCTGAATAAGAAGTATTATTGATGATGAATCCATACGACTGTATTTCTCACATCAAAGTTATTCAACGTTCATATGTCTTAATCTTATAAAAATCTGAGCACAAGTCCTATTTAAGAATACCGTAAACTTTAATCTATCATCTTGTGGTACAATAATTCAAACACACTGTGCAGCTTGCAAGAGGAATACAATACAACCTTCTCACTCAATGCTCATACAGCAACTGACAAATGAATAGCATGTACTCAAATACAGTCTAGACCCTACACCACAGATACATAAAATCATGTCATCAAAATACTTCACAAAGAACTTCATCAACAAAACTAACTCTCAAGACATACAGCGCACAAGGAGTCTAAATTCCGTGCACAACAATCATAAGACAATATCCATGCTTTACAGTTGACCTAACTGATTTTTACAACTGTATTCCGATTCCAATGGTCTCAAAGTGATGTTTGCAATCTTTAAAACTGCCTTTTTTTAGTGCCATGCTGCCTAAAATTTTGACTAAATTATAAACCCCAGTTATAATCTATTCCCCTTGGATTGCACAAAAGTACTTCTCTATCCACAGTCAAAATCATGCAATTTTTTATTAGCTTTATTATTTTTCTCATTGGAAACAAAATGACATTCAAATGTGTAATACTGATAACTTTCCAAGGAGTGGGTGGCAATTTTTTCAAGTTATACCTGACTTGTTTTATTTTATGTTTCAAATGGACCTGAAGTTGTTGCTATGGAACATCAATATATAACTTAATCTTGCTAGGACTTTGTGTTATACTATGATATATTTTCATTGCAGCCGGAGAGGATAAACCCTGATAATAGTGGAAATGGATATGACATCAAATCAGATGTTTGGAGCCTAGGAATAACAATGGTAATATTATTTTTACAATGGTTCTAATATTTCTTAAACCAGTGTAATTTAAGGGTATGATTAAAATTTAATCCTATTTTAGGATGTCCTACTCAATGCTCGAGCATTTCTTAAACTATCCATTACCAAACAGTATTTATAAATATTCATTTAGACATTCTAACAAATAAAACATCAATTACGTGGTCTATCCCTGACTAAAATACTGATACACTTCTTAATAACATATTTGATGTAACATTCTGACTAAATACAAAAGGATAAATAAAAACTGCTACATGTCACTGGAGGAAATATAAAATTTACAAAATAAACACTAGAGGTTTTATTACCACTTATTTCTCATTGTCAGTTATCTCTCATTCACAATTAAGTAACTACTGTATAAGTCTTATCATTACTCTACTTTGCCTTTTAATTTGAACTAGCAACATAGTCTGAGACATCTACTATTTCGAGTCTGAGACATTTACTTTATGTCGCTGCTATATTATGGTATAAATAATAGTCGAGACATTACGGTTCAAACTGGGACTATTTTAATTTTAAACCTTCACAATAATATCCAAAAGATGAAATAAGTGATTGTACAGAAATAAGATATACTTTGAATAGCTTACTTAAATATCACTTCCAACGATAAGTTCATAATCTCCTATCACTTCAAATCTGATGTACCAAATCTTGATCTACAATCACATTTTTTATCATGGCTTTTCAACTCTCAAACTTGTTGCTCTCCCATGACCCAATCAAGCAGCCTGATTAGCCAGTCTTTAAAATAAAAAAAGTCCTACTCTGTTAAATACATGGGGAATATTGACTATATTAATGGCCTCCCGTCAGTGGTTTGCACATTCATAATGATATCCATGACACTTTAATATAAAAATGAGTTACATTCTAAACCACCAAAGTCAACATTAGTAAAGTGTGTGGGGGGGGGGGGGGGGGTTAAATTTAATTGTTAAAAATTAAATTCTAATAGTACTAAGATTATTTTATATAATGTCTTATTTAGTACAAATATTAAAAAATTCATATAATAATAGTACACCTTAGTGATTATTATTATTATTAGTTGTCTTATATTGCGCGGTACCCCTGCCTAGGGCTAGGCTCACCGCTCTGTACATAAAAATATTAGCAAAAGAGACATAATCGTGACAATAACATAAAATACATTTATGTAATAAAGAACAGCCGTATAGAGACAAAACAAAAACAATTGCATTCAACCCATCCACCCCAGAACTTTTACATGTCAAACCATGGATGGCGGCCAGCAGCATTGTTTATCGGTCAGATGTGGGGAATCAGTCGGGGGTAGTAGAGTTTAAAGAGATGTGTTTTGAAGGCCTGTGTGGTTGGTATATTGCGGATGTGTAGTGGCAGAGAATTCCATTGTTTAGGGGCGCAGAAAGAGAAAGATCGTTCACCATATATTTTAGTACGTGTCTTAGCAACGGACAGAATAGGCGTGCGTGTCTGTGGAGGAGCGAAGCTGTCAATAGACAGAAAGAAGTTCGGTTAGATAGGAAGGGCAGGAATCTGAGAAAAAATTATGACAGAGAACAGACAGCTTGTAATCAATGCGTGCCTGTATAGGAAGCCAATGAAGTGAGTGGAGTAGTGAAGTGACATGATCACCTCTTTTTGTCTTTAGAACTAGCCTAGCAGCTGAATTTTGAACCTTTTGTAGTTTTCTATGAAGTGTATTGGTGAACCTGAAAGAAGAGAGTTGCAATAGTCAAGCCGAGACAGAACAAGAGCACAGACTAGTGTTTTTGTTGCGCTAACTGTGAGGTAGTGGCGGATGGAGCTGATCTGACGGATAGCGGTGTATGCAGAATGACAAATGTGAGAGATATGTTTATCAAGAGACATGTTGTTAGAAAGAATATAACCAAGATTCCTAGCAGAGGATGTAAACTGTATGTCGGCGTTACCTACTTGAAATGAGTTGGGGAGAGTTGAGGTAGAGGATGATTTGTGATTGTGAATGAGGAGTGCTTCCGTTTTGTCAACATTCAGCTTCAACTTGCTGAGTGTCATCCAAGACTTGACATTACCAATGCACTCCCGCAAATTCTGGACAGCGGAATCCACAAGAGAGGGATGGGTATGCGTGTATAGCTGCGTGTCATCTGCGAATGACTGGCTCTCAACAGCATGCCTCCCAAATAAGAGGAGCAGTGGCTTGGTATACAATGTGAATAGAACCGGGCCCAAAACTGACCCCTGTGGCACTCCGTACACCAAATCAGCATTGCTGGAAAGACAGTCATTGATAGAGACCGCCTGCATTCTATCGGAGAGGAACGACCTAAACCAAGCCAAAACTCAACCAGAAATGTCAAAATAATTTTCAAGGGTTTTGTAAAGGGTTCCATGGTCAATAGTGTCAAAGGCCGCACTGAGATCTAAGAGGATCAGGATGGAGACATTACCGCTGTCCAATGCGAACAAGAGGTCATTGGTGACTCTCAAGAGAGCTGTCTGTGCTGTGGAAAGGTCTATAGGCTGACTGATTAGGACTGAGAAGAGAGTGGTCGTTTAAGGAAGCAAAAAGCTGTTTTAGAACTAGTTTTTCAATGACTTTAGATAAAAATGATAAAATTAGATACAGGTCTGTAGTTTTTCAAATTATTTACGTCTAAACCAGGCTTCTTAAGCAATGGTTTGATGATAGCTGTCTTACAAATAGATGGAACAGTGCCAGAAGAAAAGCTTTCACTGATTATGTGTGTTATCGTTGGAAGCAAATGATCTAATGACTCAACCAACAGGGGGGTGGGGATGGGGTCTAAAGAACATGACGTAGGTTTAGATTTTAGAATAAATTAAAATGATCGAATTTAACAAAAATATATGATTAGTTACAATACTTTTTTTTTTTTTAATCTTTTAGATGGAACTGGCCACAGGAGAGTTCCCTTACTCCAAATGGGATTCTCCCTTTCAGCAAATAAAACAAGTTGTCATGGAAGCATCCCCCAAACTTCCAGCTGATCAGTTTTCTCCAGAATTTTGTGACTTCATTGAGAAGTGGTATGCATTTTTGAACAATTTAGACTAGTAACTTAAGGATGTTAATGTTTGCTTAAATTACTTCAATTACAAAATAACTGCTGAAAAGCAAAAAAAAATTTCTTTTAAAAGTAAAAGATTTGTGATTTTATCTTGTGTTGTTTATTTGAACCGCTCATGTTCAGGACCTTTTTAAACTCCCACAGCCACCCATTTGTCTGGTTGTCTACCACCTTTTAAATGCTAAATTATAACTTAAATTTCATCCACACAACTGCTAAAGTTTAATGTTTTCTCACAATAACTTTTCTCTCCTTTATGAAGAAATCCAAATAAATCTTAATATTTCCATATTTAATTTATGAGAATGTGGCTTTCCAATGTCTAGATAAGATTATTAGCAATCTTAGAAGATGAAACTATCAATCAGGTTGATATACAAATCTATTGAATTGATACAGTGATGGTGATTATCCTATTTGTAAAAAAAAATGCAAAGTTAGATGGATATATATTATATAAATTACATTTATGGCAATAATTTAATTTCATAAATATTTTCATACCACTTATTATTCTTTTTTTAATGTACATCTTTTTAAATGTCGTTATGTATGTTTGCTTAGGCATACGAGTGTATTAACATCAAAAGTAGGTCAGGCAGGTTTGGGTTTATTAGTATTAGTTTCTTATTCTCTTTGAAAAGTTTGATTAATTATTTTTCACATTTTTGTCCACAGTTTGAATAAAAATTACAAAGAACGTTTAAATTACACTCAGCTTCTTGAGCACCCCTTCATAAAAAAGGCTGAAGAAGAGAAAGTAGACATGGCAGGATATGTGAATCAAGTTATAGAAAAGTATGGTAATCTCAATGAAAGTGCCACTTGAGGTTTGTTTAGGAGTTAGGAAATAAAATGTGCTGATTGAAAAGTGTGTTTGACATAGACATAGGCTTGAATTTCTATTGCATCAGAAAAATTTAAGAAATGAGGTAATTTTTTTTTTTGTAGCTGTTATTCATTTTTTTAAAAAAATGCCTTTCAACTGACTCTTCCCCCACTGATGCACCATGGTTGGTTTCCTTGTTGAAGTGGTATAACTGCTAAACAAAATATGACGACTAAATATTATTAAGGGAGAAAGGTGTATACATATTGTACAAAATACATGATAACCAATTAAAAATTTATTTTCAACTTGAAATTTAATTTATTTTTTAAAAGTAAGATTTTTAGAACTCTCACATGTACACATTTACATACACTGATGTTTTTACACATTTTAAATGTTTTCTCAACTTGACATACAAAGAAAGACCAGTCCATGGATTTTTAATTTACGAAAAATTATTATTTTGTTGTATAAAATAAAAATGAGTTTTAAATTAGTGGTTTAATTGGGTTTTTTTTTGTGTGTGTATTTTAAAAATAATTTGAATCTTAAGTTTTCCATCAACCTCAGACTCCAACTATGAGAAGCAATTAAATTGTTATATTATATGTACACATGGTTCATTTGTGTTATAAATGAATTTTAACGTGATCAAATTTGAAAAAAAATATGTATATAGTTAAATTAATCTATATGTGTGTGCATGTGTGTACATATTAAATATGTGACATTTTTTAATTATAATTACCAAAAAATTGTTATAACTTGTTATGCATGCTTAATCTACTATTTATATGACATGTGTATGAATGAAGACAAATTAGAGGTACAAAACTATATTCTTTTTTTTTAACCTCTTTCATTTATGATTGACAATTCATCTTAAAGTAAACAGCTGTGCCTTAAACTAAAGGCTTATTGTTTTTTAAATTAAAGATCAGTTTGGCCAAAAAAATGTAATGCCGGTACTTTAACATTAAATACTGTTACAAATAAGAAGCTGAAGAGATGTTTATAGTTCCTAAAAATGCTTGTTGGTTTTAAGCTATGCAAATTATGAAAAGCTCTTTTTTGACTACAAGTACTTGAACTGCAATAAAAAAAAATGATGACTATTGCTATTAGGTTTTCAAAATGTCAAAGGCTGTGTTTTATATTTACCTTGTTTTTCTTATTTTTAAAAATATCTTTAATTTTTATGTAGGAACATACACATGATCTCTCCCATATTTTTTTTTTTTTTTGCTTTTATTTGAATTTTAATTAGTTTATACAGCCATTGGTTCATCTCTTCATCTTTTTAGAGTTTATTCTTTTTAAGGAATATTGCATTTCCAAACCACTTAATACAATCAGTTTTGTTATAAAATTTTTATTTAAACTAGTTTAAATTTTAAAATTTTATGGCACAGTAATGTTATATTGATTCCATATTTGGACACCAAATTTTTATATTCATATCCTTTCTTTATTTGATGAACTATTAATGCTTGCAATAGAATGCTCTTTTATTAGCTTTAAGATTTAAAACAAATATATCTACATGGCGATGAGTCTTCAATACTATTACCATTTTAATATGTTTAATCACAATAATCTGCATTCTTCGTTGAACTTCCTAATCTGAGATCATGCTTGACACTCATTATTCCTCTTTTGACTGTGGGTATCCAAACATTGGCACTGCAATCACTTAGCTTTGGAAATGGGAACTTTTTTTTTATTACACACATTGTCCTATCAACATAAGTCTTCTTTCAGCACTTGTGATGAAGTTTGTTGTAAAGTTTTATTCACCTGTCACATTACCAAGAAATTTTGTTTCATCAAGCGCATTTCAGGATATTTATCATTTTACCTGTTATGGACGGATCTTCTGGCTTTCAGTGTCTAATGTTCTTCTAAACTTTAACAACAGCACTTTCCTCATAAAACAAATGCCAATACATGTAACATTGTATTCATATCCTCTCTACTGGTTGATCCTGGAAGTTAACACTATGATGATGTCATCTACTAACTTGGATGAAAACTAAGAAATCAAAGAAAATACAGCACAGGACACTACCAGAGCTAACCATTTCAAGAGTTCTCAACACACTCTACTCTCTCTAACTACAACTCTAATGTTCATACACCATATATACACATCACATGTTTATTATTTCTCCTTTCAACCAATGACATTCAGAGATAAAAGTACCCCTTGATCACAACTCGCAATGTAAAAGCATTTACCCTAAACACATTGATTCCCATACCTTGATAGTACGGTAATCGAATGCATATTTTTTTTAAATAAAAAAAAATTTAATGTTAACTTTTGTAATTTTCCAAATTCATCAAAGAAAATCATCAAACATATCGTTCAGTTCTACTCAAAGTGGTGGTCCACAGAAGTGGAAAATGCTTAAAGCTTGAAAAATAAAAGTCATTGAAATTAATTTTGACATGGTCCCTGCTGCTATGTAGATAATTTACGTTGTCTGTCAATCTTGAAAGTTTGAGTAGCAATTTACGTTGTCTGTCAATCTTGAAAGTTTGAGTAGCATTGGTTTAGTTTACCTTGACTTTGCTTTTGTTATTTCATTATCTCAGTTAAACTTTATACATTAGATAATAATAATCTATGTGTGAATCTGAATGTATAGTATTGTCACAACTGTGCTTTAGCAAAAGCAAAATGTTGTTTGACAGGTTGATTAACTCTTATTAGGTTTCATTATTGTGAAATTATTCATTAAATTTGTTTGTAATTTTGCAAGGATATAACCACTATAATTTATTTACACTATCTCTGCCAATTTTCCTTTTACATTTTTTTTCCTGTAGTCTAGTCTTTATAATGTTACATTAACTTACTATGGGGAAGCAAGTGAGGCTCAAAACACAACAGAAAGTGTTTATAACATTTACTAACAAATGGACAGATTATATAGTACCGGTATTTCAGAACTTCACAATACATTCAATTCACATTTTTTTTAGAGCTGATTTCCCAACTCAACTAAATATTTCATCTTTTAGAATTTGTAGAACACTGTGAAATGATTCAATTTTATCTCAGAAATGGTAGCAAAATGGCATAATTTTTATATTAGTAATTATCTGCATCATTTGTCCTATTTGGAGCTTCAAAATAAAATGGTCCAAATAGTAGCCTAAATAAGGACATTTTAAAGTTCCGCTTTAGGAAATCTGTGCAACACTCTTCTTCAATTTACTAAACTAAATTAGCATATTTCCAATTGTTTCATCTCTTTCCAATGGACTACGATGAGTCGATTGTTTTGTCATGTGATAAGCGTAAGTACTAGTAAGACTTCCGGTAGGCTGTCTGCAACACACTAGTCGCTCACAAATTTTTCTTCAAGCAACTTTCTTCCTTTAATCATAACTGATTTATAATTATTGTCACATTTAATGAATGTCATTTAAAGAAATGCGTGTATTCAAGAATATTTTGAAAAGTAAAATTTTTAATTAACACTGGGGAAGCGCTGATGGAGACAAACATTGTGCTTTAAAATTAATGATAATGGCAATGGCTGATCAGCTGTTGTCTGTTGTTATGTGTAGCAGAAAGCCTACCAATGGCTGGTATGTATCACTTGACAAAACAAGGAAGTGACTCATTGTAGTCCATTGTGGAGGAAAATTTTTTTAAAGACATTGAAAATGTTCAATAATGTGATAAAAATTATATTTTAAAAAAAGAATCGGTCAACATGATGGAATAGAAATGCATCTTGTATCAGCATTGCTGAACTATAGTACCACATTAGCTCTGTAAAAATCCAATTGGTCATCTGTACTGCTTTTAAAAAACAAAGCTTACTTATGTTGAAATAAACTACCTATATCAGGGGTGGGCAAACTTTTTGTGCGGAGGGCCACATTGACAAATGTAAAGCTACTGGGGGGGCCGCATGTATATTATGTCAAATTTTTACATGTCGATAAACATTTCTCTATATTAAAATTGGTAAATTCGCATTTTAGAATTAGATGAGAAAAGTTAAGGATGCCTTTAAAATAACAAAAATTAGAAATAATTTAATCAAAAATGTTAAAAGAATAACAGTACACGAAATTTTGTAAAATTCAACAAAAAGTAATTTTTTTTTCTAAATGCCTTTGAAGGCCGCATAATATCACTTGCCAGGCCGCTGTTTGCCCACCCCTGATCTATATTGATTAGGATTATTCTCCTTTGTTTTTAAGAATTGTCTTAATATTTTTACACTTCGTCTATTTAACCATCTTAATAGTTCTGTGAATGAGTTTCTTACTATTAAAGCAATATTATATTATTGAAAACTGGTTTGGTGAGATGGATACAAAATTTAGTACATTATTGTTTAACAACAGTTTTATGCAAGAGAACATTGTTTCATTATCAATCAATTGTTCAGTTACTGCTTTTTGTTTTAAATTGAATATGCATCTCTTAGGTAGTTTTTTAAAATTATTTTTAGGGTACCCCTATAATTTAATGAGCAACAAAGAAATATCAGTAGTAGGTGGTGGTGTTTTAATAGGAAATAATTACCTTGACATTTAAAACATATGTCTGAGGTCTACCACTCTAGGCCTGGGCATCGAACACTTTTCAGTTTCCAGATAGACCACTTTCCAAGTTTGAATTGAGCAAATATAAATCCTGACAACTCCATTCCTTACAACATAACAAAGATGGCAACCAGTTTTGTAAAGATTCTTGGCTTAAATAAAAAAAATTAATGATATTTCAAGGATTTTCATTTGATTACAACTATTTTTGCAGTACCCAACATTGTATATCAGCAATTTGCATGTGTAAATCATACCTCGTCAGAAAAAAAAAGTAACTTAAATGCTGTGTGCTGTGTAATATTGTGTGCTAGAATGCTTTGAATGGTTTGTATACGTGAGGACAAAGATTGGGATAAGTATCTATTGTACATACAATAAACTTTAAAAAACAAGCATTTTCGTTTTCTTAATTTAACAAATTATATATCAATATATATATATATCAATATAAATATATATATATATATATCAATATAAATATATATATATATATATATATATATATCATCATCATCATCAGGTCCCGTAGTCCTTCGACCGTTGGGGCGCCACAGATGAGATGTACACTATTCTTCTCCATTCCTCTCGGTCTTCTGCCCTACGCATAGCATCGCCTAGTTGTAATCCCGTCCTTTCTTTGATATTATCTTCCCATCTTTGTCTTCCTCTTCTTCTCCCTCCTCTAGTAGTGCCCTGCAAGATCTCTTTGGCGAGCCCTTGTTTTCTGGTCACGTGGCCATACCACTCAAGTTTGCGCTTTTTAACAGACGTCAGGAGGTCATCGTATTGCCCAATTGCCTGACGAATCCTTTCTTTTATTTGCTCATTGGTGATGTGGTCTCTATAGCAGATGCCAAGAATGCCTCTGTAACATCTCATCTCCATCGCCTTTATTTTCCTTTCAAGTTCTCAAAGTTGTTTCTGAGAACAACAGTGTGCTCAGGTCTAGATCTTATTTACGACAGGGTTTTCCAACCTAGTCTATATTCTGCCTCCCTAATGAAATTATACGTTCTGTTAATAGTGTTAAGGGGCCGAGCTATAGCTCTTTTATGGCCTCGGCGAGCACTTAACAGACACGCCGCATCTGATGGGCATTGCCGTCCGTAAATCAGACTTTCTGCGTGGATATCTGGGGGTGTTTCGATCCCATCCACTTCTTAGCATTGGGCACTCTGGCAGTAAGTGCACCACTGTCTCCGTCGCCTGTCCGCAGTAACGGCAGCTCGGGTCACGAAGAGGATGTCATCTGTTCAAGTAACTTCGAGACGGACTGTCTTCCCTTTTCTTATCTGGGTGATGAGGCGCTGGTGTTCGCGTTTTAATTGCCACCATTGATCCCATTTCCTTTTTAGGTGTGGCATTTTCCGGTAAAGCTAACGGGCTATGTCGCCTTTCTCCCAATTCTTTAACCACGCCTCTAAATCGAGGTATTTTTTCCTCCGTTGATGCATGGCATCATTTATGTTGTTGAAGTACTAAAAAAATATATACAAAATTGTAGATCATAACTTAAAAGTCAATGGGTTCTCTGTTCTTAATCTTAAATCACTTTTTCACACTCCCTGAAATGACACTTCGCACCCCTTCAACCTGCTAAATTAGAAGAAATTAATAATATAAAATAATAATTAAATAGGGTATTTGAAAAAAAAGTTTAACTTTAGTCTAGATTAATTTAACCCTAACCAATTTATTTAACTAGAAATCAGTGGTGTTTGTCATGGTTGAACTTCTTTCCAGAGCCGTCTTTTCAGGAGCGGGGGCCCTGGGCAAAGTAATGCACTGAGGGCCCCCCCGAGGCTTACGGTTCCCTATAGGCGTGAGGCCCCCTAGAGCCATGAGGTCCTGGGCAAGTGCCCATGCCTTAAGACGTCGCTGCTTCTTTCAGCTTATCTTTAATTCTCTACAAGTCTAGCTTACCGACATACCAGAGCTGAAATAAGTCTGGTGGCATAATAATTTGTAAATTAAGTTTAGACATCCACAAAAAAATAGCAATCTCAACAAAACATAAATAAATACAATAAAATAATAATAAATTGATAAATAAAATATAAGTAAAAGAAGCAAGAAATAAAGTTTGGTGAACATAAAATTAATTTAAATTTGATTAAACTTTAAAAAAGGGGTAGTAAAAATCTGTATTTACTTTTACTTGTTTAGTATTAAAGTTAAAGCCCGATAACGCTATTTTAACAATCTATTTTTCAATGACACTGATAAATGATAAGGGATGTAGTGACTAGCTAAGGAATATTAAAAACATGTAAATGTAGCCAAGGAATAGTAATATGTTAATTGAAATGGGATCCTCAACAAAAAAAAAAATTAATTTAATAAAACTAAATGGAAATCACTAATTTCATGTGTATTCTTTATTAAAACCCTACATTTTTCTTATCCCCACAAAATTAACCTGAAAACATTAATATTATAAATGTTAAAGAAAAACTCAGTAACGGTAATTATGAAGAAAGAGCATTTGGGTAGGGGAGATACCAGTAACCTCATCACTGTTTTTTGTTTTTTTTTGCCATGTTGGACAATATTGAGCGCATCATTTATAAAAGTAACGTGTTAAATAAAATACATCATTCAAAATAAAATTCGTATTAAAAAAAAATAACCAAAAATTTAGATCCCTTTTTAAAATACTTTGTTTTTAGAACAAATAAATTATAACTACGTTTTAATCTCCCCACTCTTCACTTACCTGGCTTCCAGGGGCCAACGCCATCTTGTTTTATCAAACGTACACGATAGAGCTCTATAAAAAAAATAGATATAATTAAATACACTTGAAAAATGAGCGACGATCAAGGCGATGTTAAACTAGGTAACTAAACCAGTATATAATGACATTTAAAGCAATATCAAATATATATTTGCGCAGTGTGGAGTTTTCATTTAGTTCAACTACTTCTAGTAGCAATTTAATGGCAATGAATAGTGGCCACTAGGTTAGGTCAGGTGGTAGGACAAGCACAAATTGCCACAAGACAAGGATATAGGCAATACATCTGTTAATTAAGAGCCGCCTATCCTCGGCTTTGATGTTGGGCATACAGCGCGTTTGAAATCTTGACCCTCTAAGTCTTAGTGGTGCCTCATTAGCAATTTAAAAAACTGTTTCAAAATCCATTTTTTTGTCCTGGCCTGAAATCACTGGCTAGGACTAGGTACCAGTACCAGTTTTTCTGATGATGGTATGGGTTTCAATTGTCAATACCCATGCCCATTAAATATCGATCATTTTACGATTTTATTTATAATGTTGAACGTACTTTAGGGACCTTCTAAAAATGATGTCATACTGTAACTGATCATACTATTCCTTCATACTGATACTTAGACTGATACTATTTTGGACCATTTCTTGGTAAAAGTGCAGTTAAGGTACATTTTAGCTTATTATTTCTTAGCGAAATTCATATTTTCGCATTATGTGCTCGTGTATTCATTACTAAGATAACTTCAGGCAGTAATAATTAACTAATACTGAATAAACTAAATTGTACAGGCAGTACAGCGCTTAATATTCTCTTTATTTAGGTATTCAAATTTTCAAATACATCTGACATACAAAAAGAACATATCATTGGAAAGAGCTGACTTTAAGCTTTCCAATGACTCCAAGATAATCTTTCTATCATTTACAGGAAAAAAGTTATGAATTTTTTAGTGATTTATTATTCCCCACTATTTGGCTTTGACTTTGTATTTAATTTTTAAAACTTTGATCAAATTATTGTACTATTTTGTTTGTATATATTTGGCTATTAAAGTTAGAGCGCTCAAATTTGGAGTAAACATTAACAATTTAATGTGAAACAAAACACATGCATCGTGAATTAACTTATATTATATTTGATAAAATAAAAGTTTATGAGCATAAGGCAAGGCGTGGATAACGACTATTGTCAAAATATGTAATTTTACATAAAAAGGACATTATTACTAAACTAATAAAGCTATTACTATAAAATTTTCAACTACAAACCGATAATGTCCACCTAAAAGTAAGGCAAATTTGAAATAAATCAAATGCAAAAATTTATGCAATATTTGAAGAAAAAAAATGTATGAAAAGCAAACACAGCAGAGACATTTTTACATTTCAATAGATACCTTTTAAACTATTAAAGCTACTACAATGAAATTTTCGTTAAAAATAGATAATGACAATCCAAATGTAATAGAATATTCAAATATTGCAAAAGTAATTAAAATCATGCTATATATAAAATTAAAAAACATCATGTAATCTGTTGACATTGATGTGTACATTTTTAAACAAAACTTTAAAGCAAATAACACTAATTCTAGGCACTCCAACTCAAATTTTCAAATACATCTGACACAGACAAAGAGCATATCATTGGAAATAGCTGGCTTTAAGCTTTCCAATGACACCAAGATAATCTTTCTATCTTTTATAGGAGAAAAGTTATGAATTTTTTAGTGATTTATTTTCCCCCACTATTTGGCTTTGTATTTAATTATTAAAACTGTGATCGCATTATTACTCTTTTGGTACTATTTTGCTTGTATCTTTTTGGCTATTAAAGTTAGAGCTATCAAATTTGCAGGAGACATTTACAATACAATGTTTAACAAAGTAAAACACATGAATTGTGAATTAACTTATTATATTTTATTAAATATGACTTTATGAGCATATGTCGTGGATAACGACAATTGGCGAAAAATTTAATTTTTCAAGAAATAACATAATTACTAAACTAATAAGGCTACTGCTATTAAATTTTCAATACAAACAGATATTGTCCATCTAAAAGTAAGGTAAATTTAAAATAAATAAAATGCAGATCAGAAAAATGTATGTAACGTTATAAAAAATATTTCATGAAAAGCGCCAGCGGCCGAGACACTTTTTACACTTAAATAGATATCTTTTAAACTAATAAAGCTACTGCAATGAAATTTTCTATACAAACAGATATTGTCCATCTAAAAGCAAAGTAAATTTAAAATAAATATAAGGCAGAGCAGAAAAATTTATGCAATGTTAGAAAAAATATTTCATGAAAAGCGCCCGCGGCCGAGACATTTTTTACAATTAAATAGATAACTTTTAAACTAATAAAGCTACTGCAATGAAATTTTCTGTACAAATAAATAGTGACAATTTAAATGTAATAGAATATTCATATATTAAAAAAGTCAATTTAAATCATGCTATACAAAATTCAAAGTGTCATGTAAGTTGTCGTCATTGATGTACATTTTAAACATTCAGGATATGGTTCGCGGCTTTGGAGCTCTAGCTACTCTTCATCCTCATTAATTGGTAGATTAAAAACATCTTCCACCATTGTCAAAATAAAATTAGGTTGTGTGTTGATCTCCTCCAGGTTGGCAGTGCATGTCCTCATCATGTGTGGAATCCTATTGACAAACACTAAACAAATAAAAGAAGATATTCTGAAAACATAAAAAAAAATCAATATTTTTAACAGGCTACACAATTTTCTTTGGTTGATGTACATTATATTTGTTAATAACTAGAGGCTATCTTAATTTCTTTTCATGTCACCTCACTCTAATCTTTCTATACTATAATAATAATACTACTATCAGAATCAGTATCATTTAATATTTTTGAAGCAAAGCCAAGGCCTACTCATGACTCATGTATGGACTATCTAAGGCCTTTAGTCAAATTATTATTGAAATCCTTTATTAAAAGTGTACATTTATTTTTTTATAATCAAACTACTTTATTAAAATACAGAAAATATTTATTAAACTGTTTGAAAAACGTTTCTAATAATAATAATAATAACCACTGTTTACATTAGAGATTAACCTCTTCCGGTAACTCGAGTGGAAAAAAAATGGCCGCCACCGGCTGTTTCAAAATTTGTGTCACTTTTCGGGACCAATCCTTAATTCCTGCAATAATCTGTATTGTTTTGAATGAGTGATTCATTTTTTAATATATATGAACTAGGATATTAAGTAGTTTCCAAGTCTTACCCAGAGTTTAAAAAAGTAAAAAAACACAGCGAAATCACTTACCCCACTTTCACTTTCCAACAGATCGGCTCAGAGTAGTCGGATTTCCACTTTATTTATATCCTCGTAACCGTCATGCACCGCGGATTCAAATTAAAATAAGGAGGTTCGTCTATTTTAAGAAATGACGCAAAACAACGCTAAGTCCCAACAACTACCGAAAACAGCCACAGCCAACTGATCACAGCGATAGGCGGCGAGTAGCCCGCGTCTTCCTACCGCTCGCGAAGCGAGTATTGGGGTGCCTACTAATTCAATGAAATCTTTAGTACAAATAGACAAAAGCAATAATTCAGAACATTTTATATAAAAGTTATTAAATGAATTTCCATCATAATTATTGTTGTACCATTGCATTTAAATACAAAACATAAAAACATCCAATGTAATTTAGCTGTCCACAGCAGCAGATAGTGTCCTTGTCCACAGCAGCAGATAGTGTCCTTGTCCACAGCAACAGATAGTGCCTTTGTCCAGCTGAAAGTATACAAAATATTAAAAATTAAATATAAAATTAGAGATCTGAAAATTCAAATAAATTTCAATCAAAAACACAATTAAACAAAATGAAAATCTCCCATAAGAACATCAGAAACTAAATGGGACAATGTTATTTATTCATGATCTAAGTCAGAAAATACCAACTTACAAAACAATTTTCCAGATTTAGAGATTTCTGAACATACTTAACTAAATTCTGCCAATTCTGCCATAAACTCCTCTTCCCCATCAACATCCCAAGTTTGCCTAATCCTCATAGGAAGGCAGTCCATGCTACAGCAAACTTAATGAGCCCCTCTTATTCCAAAATAGGTTTAGCCAACAACCAATCCATAGTTTTGTTAACCAGGCATTTAACAGCATCAGCAAAACCAGTCGAAGCATTAGGGGCTCTATTAAATTGGGCGTCGGCCATCCCTAAAACCCTCTCGCTATGAATATTGTGAACAGGAGCTGATGTCAGGGCCATTAATTCTTCTGATGGATTAGCCAGTTCCCCAACAAGATACGTCTCAAGCTTTCTGTTTAAGACAGATACAAATCCTAAAGACAGAGCGACAACTGTCTCAAAAAATCATGGATACGGTTTGTGGCTCCTGGGCTCTAGCAACATCTTCCTCCATTGTCAATATCAAATTGGGTTTTTTGTTGATCTCCTCCTGGTTAGCAATGCATGTCTTCATGTGTGGAAGATTGTTTGCAATTAAATTAAGCAAGCTAAAGAAATGTCCCTAGTATTAAAAATGTTTCTTTCATTAATTTAATTCTAGTATGAATATAGGTATATGGATAAACCCTTATAACTAGTAGTCTTAGTTTATCTAATAATAATAGCTAATAAATAATACTTTGTTGAAGAAGAGAAATTGCTTTTAGCAAATTGATCAATTTCTTATTTTATAAAGAATAATTGTACAAATAATTAAATTTAAACAAATTATTATTTTTTTGTATACATTTATATTTAATCATATTAGAATCAAAAACGTTCGTTTAATGAGATGTTTCAATGATTTAGACATGTTTTATTTAAAGCGTTTATTTCCAAATAATTTTAACTCCCTCCAGTAAATAAAATTATGTAAAAAAAAGAGGTCTGCCGTTTTTTCAGAACATGTGGATTTTTCAGACCTGTTTACTCTTATGCTTTTGGTGTACATGTACGATTTTTAGATGTCTTTTATGATTGTACGCCGAGACCCTCCAAAACTACAATTTTCAGAGACCCTGTGAAAAAAAAATTCCAATTTAAAAAAAAAATACATTTTCTGTCTTGGGAAGTTTTAGCCCTTTCTAAAAAAGATCTAGCAGTGAATGGACCAAGAAAAACAATTGGTTGTAATTTTTTCATTATATTATGTACGCACTGATGGGGAGGTGGGGGGTTGTTAAGGAAATTTGTGACATATGAGACACATGAGTAGGGGGATTGGTGGGAGTGTCAAAGGATATAAAAATATCACTGCAGTGTATCGTATTGATAGTGATGGTCATATTTTAGCTTTGTGTGTCACAGTGAACTAGCTATCTGCTTCAACAGTAATATTTAGACAAGTCTATATATTAAAGAAACACATTTTTTCAAATAAATATAAGATACCTTAGAATGAGTTAATGTTCTAGCTTACCTATGGCTGTTTTTAAATCCATGGAAAAAGCACTAAATTTGGCTAAATTGCTTATACAAAACAGTCAGCATGTCATGTTCTTACTTGCATGGATCTTGACTTAATTTTTTAATAGTAATTTGATGAAATTTCTGTAGCTTGCACAATGGTTTGCAATGGATTGGCTTTCAGAATATTTTTTCAAGCTGTAAAATGATGGCAACAGCTAAAAAATGTATTTTTAATTCTAAAATCAATATTTTTAGAATACATTTTTATTTTAAACCTTGCAAAAATATATCATAATAAAAATCAGTATCAGTACTTTCTAAATCCCTTGCTTCGAGTCAAACAAATTTGATGGGGAAAATACACTTGACAGTTGGTGCGACCCCATTTTAAAAAAAAATCTCTGTCCTGCGAAATTCTAGGCAGTTCATTTATAATACCTGCAGTAATTAATAAAATGCTTGCTGATCAGAAATTATGTTTAAATAGTAAAGCTGCAACCTGGATATTTTTAAAGACCTTTTAAGAGAAAAAAAGGCTTAAAATTATGTTCATCCCCGTCTTTTGAATGGGAAAATCACTGTTAACTCAAAATAACGGGGGTAAATAAATATTTGTTTTAAAGTTAACATTTCCCCATTTCTCACTTTCACCTTCCTTTAAAAACAGTTAATAAAAAAAATCTCCCTTGAAAAAATTTCATTTGTAACAAAGTTCCTTTGAACTAATTTCTGTTCAAGCAACATTCCTTTGTACAAATTGGTTTTTATAAATGTTTCTTTTTTTTTGGGAGGAGAGACATAGTAAAATAAATTAATAATTAACCCTTCCGGTACCGACCTACTTTTAGCTAACTTTCCCGGTGGCCCAGACATTATTTTGAAATGAGCCAAAATTTGATAGGTTTGTAAATTATTTTTTTTAAATTTTGTTTTAAACAATTGATAATAACATGTAGAGAATTATCTGTTGAGAAATGGATAAGGTTGTTAAAAATAAGAATAATCTAATCCCAATTAAAGCTCAATAATAGTTTCAGAATAAAAGTTTTCATCAAGTGGGCGTAATTCGTCATCAAAAATAGTGCTAGGTAGCGCCACGGAAACAACAAATACAGATCAGCACAAAAAAATCAGTAATTGGTTTATTTTCATAATTTAAAAGGTAAAATAATATTCGACCATTCCCGTAACGAATAAACATTCTGCCTGAGACTATGTTGAAAGGTTATATCTTCGTTTTCTAATTATAATAGATACCTCCTCTATGTGGGCATAAGTTGTCATCAATAGCGCCAAGGAAACAACAAATACAGATCGGCACAAAAAAATCAGTAATTGGTTGATTTTCATAATTTAAAAGGCAAAATAAAATTTTACTATTCCCCTAACGAATAAACATTCTGCCCGAGACTAAGGTGAAAGGTTATAGCCTCGTTTTCTGTGTTTATATTGGATACCCCTCTATGTGGCAAATAGACGCGCTTGTGCCACAGGGAAAAAGTAGGTCACTGCAAAAAAGTAGGTCACTGCAAAAAAGACGCGCCTGGTACTGGAAGGGTTAACAGGCAGTGCGAGATTAGTCCGTAGAGGGATGCAGAGTATAGAAAGGGTAACTTTTTAGATGTAGGGGAGGGACAATATTCTTAAAATTACTACATTTTTCTATTCTTAGAGGAGAACTCCCACTCTGATAGAAAAAGAGACAAAGACAGAAAAAGGTCTCGTTCACCCCGCAGAAGATCAAGAAGTCGTGATCGTGAACGCAAAAGATCCTCTAGATCAAAAGAGCGTAAAGTAAAGCGATCTCGCAGGTAAGCTTGTTAATTATGCCTGAATTTATATTTTATTAACAAAGGTCTTAAAAAAAGACCTGGTGTTTAAAAAAAGAGGCTAATAATTTTTTTAATATATTTTAATTTATTATAATGTAAATTTACTTCATAAAATGGAGATTATTTAAATGAGATAACTTTGTGGCAAATATAATAAAGCCTTACAAAAAATTAGGTTTAGTCTTCACACATTTAATTTAAAAAGTTATTCCCATTCTTATTTATCTTTCAGTCGTTCACCAAAGAAAACCAGAAAGAAGAGACCATATAAATATTGGGATATTCCTCCCCCAGGCTATGAACATATTTCTCCTGCTCAGTACAAAGCCATGCAAGGTATTTTTTAAATGTGTATTTATTGATTTTACTTGTTTGAAATAGAAGAATCTGTAAAATTCTGGGGAAATTTGAGCATTCTTTAAATTTAAATGACCAATTTTATGGTTACCTCTATTTATTTTGGATTTCTTTCTCATAAGAACCATGACAAAGAAAACTATGAAATTAAATATTGGATATTTTAAAAAGATTAGGGGCTAAATAAATAACTAGGAAGAGAATAGAGTATTGGTGTGCCTGTATAGCCAAATGCTATTATTACTTGTTGTAGCGGCCGGCCAGATCCCGCAGGAACCTGTTGCTCAGGTACCCGCCGCAGTAGCCTCAGCAGACATTACTCAGGTTCCCGGCATGAGCTCGCTAAGTCGACAAGCACGCCGCCTTTATGTGGGAAATATTCCATTTGGGGTTACTGACGTGAGTGTTTGTTGATTGGTGTATTATTCAGTGCCTTGTTTGAAGTAAAATTTAAACAGTTAATACTGGAAACAAAAATTATTTAGTAACAGGTCAACAAATTATAATATTAGCAATCCGACATTTGGATTGCTATTTTATAAACATTACTTCAAGCAGGGCACACTATTTCCTTTAATTGTTAAGATATAGGGCATATTTTGTTGTTTCTCTATCTCTTGTTTCCCTTTAGCTTCTGGCCAGATCCCAGCAGAGCCTACGACTGCCCCAGCAGTTGGGCCCACTAGTGCTGATGCCAGTGTCAATTATGCTGGTAGCTCCCTCAGCCGTCAAGCTCGCAGGTTATATGTGGGCGGTATTCCATTTGGGATGACCGACGTGAGTGCAGCCATGCTGCTGTGGGAAACAATAGATAATCAGAAACTTTTTTGAATACCATAATTTTTATCACAAAAATATTTCTTTTGTTAATTATAACAGTTATTGCTAGTTTCATTGGACGTAATGAATTTTTTATATATTTTTTTCCACAGTTTCATGTTGCCATATTTTTTTATTTTACAGAGGATAAGTGATATATTAATAGTTTGTTGCTGCATTTTAAGAAAAATCTAATGTTACCATAATACATGGTTTGAAAGTAATATTTGCAGAAATTATATTTATTAATTGGAGAAATAATTTTTTTTTATAAATAGCATGATTAATTAAATTAATTAATTAATTTTTTAAAAAATCAGTTCAAATATTGTTTTCCTTCATGTGTTCATTCAGTACAACTCTTTGAAAATACACAATTTCAGGAAGCTATGATGGATTTCTTCAACCATCAGATGCGTATAACAGGACTTGCTCAAGCAGAGGGTAACCCAGTAATAGCGGTGCAAATCAATTTAGATAAAAATTTTGCATTTTTAGAGGTAAGAATAGTTTTAATTTTTTTATTGTATAGGTTTGGATAATGTCTTTATTGTAACTGTATCATCATGTAATAAAATATATAAATGTAAAAACTATTTTTTTAAATTTTTTTTTTTAGTTCAGATCTGTCGATGAAACAACACAAGCTCTAGCATTTGATGGTATTAGTTTCCAAGGACAGCCATTAAAAATTAGAAGACCAAGTGATTATAAACCCTTACCTGGAATGGCAGAAAATCCAACTCTTGCTGTACCAGGTAATGACTAACATATTTTTTCTTAGAAAAATTATCTGTTAAATTGTTTTATTTAAACCAATTATACTTTCTCAAGAATAAATTTTAAATACATAAGAACAAGTGACTACTTGTTCATTTCTTTTAAATTAATTTTTGATGGATAGAACACATCAATACAGCAATCCTGATAAAGTTCAAGCTTTTTACAGTCACAAATAAATGTTAAAATAAAAAAACACTTTTCATCAAAAAGACTAGTTGAATTTTACTTTTCATTGACATGCAATGAAATGAACTCGACAATGAAAGATGGGGTGGTTTGAAAATATAAGTGGAAAATATTACTTGTCAGTTTGCTATGCTAAAAAAATTTCTGAAAAGCCTATGAATCTATATCCACTTTACAATTAATCCTTGTAAGAAACTCTTGACCTGCATTCTCTTTATGTTGTTGCTCTTATATTTGAACAATTCAAAGTTATTAAAATGATCCATCCATGTAACTAACACTTGGATGGTTAAGGCAAACTCTGAAGCTTTTTAAAAAGTGTAACTGTCAAATCTGGAAAGCTCAACACATTTGATAGAATTAAGGAGTAACACTAACAACAAAATCCTATTTTAGATTTTTGTAACTGAATTTTAATTTTAAAAGTGTTATGTTAATGGAAATGGGCACATTGTTGAAATTAATTTATTGTGCTAATGTCTTTATGTGATTATATTATTGTGTTATAGGTGTTGTGTCAACAGTAGTTCAAGATTCTGCTCATAAAATTTTTATTGGAGGATTGCCTAGCTATCTAAATGAAGATCAGGTAAGTCAAATAAGGTTTTCTTCCAGGGAGCTAGCAACTTATGCTTTGATGTTCATGGTTCAGGTGTTTTCCAGAGACTGATGTCACCATTTGGATTTCTTGAGGACATTGTGAAATGAATAGCTGACAACTTTGTTGAAAGGTTTATTTTGTTAGTTAGAAAGGTCTTCAACTGACTTTGTGGTTCCAGATTGCTGTAATAGGGTAGTGCTTGTTAGGTATTTTGATATTAACAGGTGTACCAATTCTATGTCTCCTTGCCAATTCTTGCTTTTTTGTCTTTCCCTAGCGTTTGTGTCTCCTTTGAAGTTTATCATTCACAGGCTCTTATTTGGACCCTTGAGAATGTCTTATGTTTCAGAACATTTACCATTGAGCTGTGTTGGTGGGAAGTTGTTTTAAGCTTTTGGTGGCTCTGCAAGATATTTTTTTCAGGACATTTCAGGTCTTTCGTATTTGGGAGCTTTGAGGTCATCCAACTTTTACCTTCACAGATATTTCCTAGAATCTATCATTGAAAATTAAAAGAAATGCATGTTTAAATCTGTTAAAAGCAGTCAGTATCTTAATGAGATTAGGGCACAAAAATAATTTTCAAGTGCACAAAAGCAGTCAGTATATTAATGAGATTAGGGCACAAAAATAATTTTCACGTGCACAAAGTTAATTACTAAAAGCAAAGTTGTTTTTAGTTAAATAAATAATATTTTAAAGGTTGTTGTAGTCAGGTACAAGATTTAAATTTTGAAATAAAGAAGAAAAAATTAAGCATTAAATTTAAACCATATGAAATTTTTTATATTTTCTATATTGGACATAGAAAGATTAATATCTTTTTAAAAATAGTTAAACTGGTGCTGTAATCATTTTTGGTAGTAATTTTTTTTTCTAAAGCGTAAGTCATGCATTGTCAAAACTTCTCAGAGCCTAAATAAGTCCCTTGCAGTTGTTTTCAGCTATGACAGTCCAGCCTAAACTCAAGTTTCAGGTTGTTTTTTCCTCTTTTTTTTCTTCAAATTCAACATTTTTTTTTCAGGTTACAGGTTTCATTTAGCACTTTAAAGGGAACGTTCACTTCTGAATAAAGTAAACTGTAACTGTATAGTAAAATGTTCTGAAAAATAATCTGAAGATGATCACATCATTTCAACTGAAATATCAATTTTCTTGAATATGGCTAAGAAGACTTTTTAAATATACAGAATGTTGAGTGTTAAGCCAGGAGTATTCAATTGAAAAACGAACAAATAAGGCACATATTGTGATTTGATTTTTCAATGCAGGCTCTAAACGTTTTTCTTCTTGTTTCTTCCCCCTTTCATTCCCTAGCTTAGGGAAGAGGTTGAAAGTGCGTTAACTTACCCACTACATTGTATTACCACTACAATCTTACTTTTGTGTGTGGCCAACCAGGACACAGGCAAGTGCTATCACCTATGTATAAACGCGAAAAGAGTGGATAACATAAACACTTCAGCAAAAATCAACTTTCCTAAAGTATTCACATGTCCGCATACAACCTGAAAAAAATAAAATAAAATTATTGGGTATTCAGAGGCATCGGCACAGTATGATAGTAATTTGTCTGTATCTAGAGCTGTCTTTCTCTGTTTCATAAATACTTTTAAATTCACTTCTGTTAAAATGGCTTGTAAGTTGAAACAGGTAAGTTGTGAGTTTCACTGTCAATCAGGGTTGACCAGTGATTATTGGAATTTTGTGTTGTATTTGTCTCATTGTACCATAACTTAACATCAAGGTAAGTAATACCATAATTATCAAACATTTTCTATTCTTAAATAGAAAACATTTGATTAATTCTTAAGACAAATTTATTTTTAAAACATTCTGAATTTCTTGCCTTGACCACTTCCTCATTTCTTTAGCTAGTCATATATTAATCTATCAAAATGTTTATATTGGTATTTTTTTGTCAGTAGCAACCAATGTTTATTATGTAGGGAGATTTTCTTTGGAAACTTTAGTTCTTTACCAACTGAACATATTAAATTTTTTTTTTGCCTGGGAATATTTTATTTTGTGAAAACTAATGCATCCTACATGTTGTATTCTTTTGACAGGTAAAAGAACTGCTAGTTTCATTTGGACCTCTGAGTGCTTTTAATCTTGTTAAAGATAGTGCAACAGGTCTTACAAAAGGATTCGCATTTTGTGAATATGCAGATGTTTCTGTCACTGACCAGGTTAGTCAACATCAGCTTAAATAGATTAAGCTGACATAAAGGGACATAAGTTTATTTAAAAAATGTGATATTTAAAAAAGAAATGAAATAGAAAACAACCAAAAAAATGTTTAAAAGTTTTCATTAACCCTTTCACTACTGCTGGGTATAGGCATTGATTTTTGCTGACTAAGCAATAAAAAAATAATTTTAAAAAAAATATATATATTAAAAAAAGAAATGTTCGGTATTTTACATTCTCTATACGATTCGCTTTTTAACTTTTCTATCAATTAACAAATAAAGAAATATATAGCATTGACATATGACGTCGACGTGACGTCCTTGGTATTTCAGAAAAGTTCTTTGCCTCATTGTTATGACGACAATGTGACGTCCTTTGTAATTGAAAGTGGGTGATCGTGACGTTGCGTCAACGTCATTGGTAGCGAAAGGGTTAAATATAAAAAATAATGAAATATCATGTTTGCTGTAACAAAATAAGGATATTTTGTTAATAATATTTTAATTATAATATCCAAGTTGACTGTTTAAGATATAACTCCCTGCATTACTAGCCAGCTCTAGCATTATCTACCATTATTATCTACCAGGATGCGTAACAGCATTGACTTTTATAGTCTATTTCAGCTATATCTTCACTCTAACAATATCACTCTTTACTACATTAATTTTAATAAATTCTACATCGATCTGTTCTATTGTTTCATCATCTTAACTTGGTAGTCTAGCAAGCTTAGCGCAAACGAGCTTGGAAAGTCATGCTGAACTTTGAACTCTCGTAACTTTTTAACGAAAGAAATGCAAACATATGATTCCCCTTTTTAAAAAATTTCACACGTGGGTGAAGAAATAAATTTTAACAGAGACAGCCTGAAAGAGTGTTATGTGTGATTATTGGCCTGACTTGCCTCCACCCAGCATGGTAAGCAGGCCGTGGTGGGAATTTGGGAAATGACAGTGGGCACTTAAGGCAATAGAAGGTTAATCACAATTATAGAGCACCTATTTCAATTAAAGAACCATTATTGCAATAAAAGATTTAAGAAAGAAAAGCAGGGACACCTGATTCTCAAACATTGGAACCTTGCAGAGAAACCTGGTATATAACAATTAAGTCTTTGCACCGCCCTGCCCCCATCCAATTTTTTTGATTCCTTGTTACAATGTCACTAAAAGGCATGGCACCCCTTTAGGTTTATGCTATTTTTTGGGGAGACACGATACTTAATATTTTAAACCCTTCCAAAGACAGAAGGCGAACATAGCAGAACTGGAGCTAAAAACAATTGTCTGTAGCTCAGAAAAGTCTGCTTCATAACCTGGAACGTGGGACATTCACCCTTTCTTTTTTTTCCTTCCATCAAAATGCCTTATTTATGCATTTTACAAAAATTTTCAGGCTTGTGCAGGTCTGAATGGTATGCAACTTGGTGACAAGAAACTTATTGTGCAGCGCGCAAGTGTGGGTGCAAAGAATGCTCAACAGGTAATTGATACAAATTATTTTTTCTATTTGTAGGCTGGCTAGTTTCATCCACTTATAGAAAATCTAGATTTTATCTTTTGTGTAATTTTAAATGTTTAATCTGAAAATATATATTTTTTTTAAAACATAATATACCCGGTACTTTATGCCTTAAAAAAATTTTTTAAGTAATACAATAGTCTTTTTAAATTGCATTACACTATATTTGTCAGATTTGTTGTATTCCTAAATTGACACTTTCTCTTTAGCAAGCACCTGTGCAACTACAAGTCCCAGGCCTCAACTTGAACCAAGGTGCTGGTCCTGCCACTGAAGTATTGTGCTTGATGAATATGATAACTCCTGAGGAATTGGTCGATGAAGATGAATATGAAGGTAAGAAAATAATATTTATGGACCTCTTGACCTATTAATTTGTTGACCCAGTTATGTTAGTTTGCCTTTCATGCTCATTGCACTGCTTCTATATAATATTCTGTGAAACAGCATGCACTAAAAATGGAACTTTAAGAAAATTACTTACTTTGAGATAACTGCTGGGGCTTGTATTTATGTTAAACAATAATGTTTTTTAAAGTCTGCCAATTGTTTAATATAATATTTAAAAGAATATCATGCACTGCAACTGAGATATTTAAATTACGGTAATTTAAATCTAGAGACATATTTAAATAGTTTGCTAAAATATTGCTTGAAATAAATGTTTTCATTGACACTTAAATGTTCATTTAATAACTCTCCTTAAGAACTGTATTTTAGAATTGTGGATTTCAATCACGCAATATCATATAAGTGTATGTATAAGTGCCTGTAATTAAAAACCTTATATTTATTTAAATACATTGTTACATATAATAATTCTCAGACATTGTGGAAGATGTTAAAGAGGAATGTGGAAAATATGGTATTGTGATGAGCCTTGAAATACCCAGGCCTATAAAAGGAGTGGAGGTACCTGGTGTTGGAAAGGTAAGACTTTCATTATAATTTATTATGTCTGAGTTTGTCCAGAAAGAAAGCAAACAAATCTGCTTAATAGCAATCTAAAACAAATCTAGCTCAATGGGGAACTAAAAATGTTACATTTTTCCTTAGGAGGTATTAATTTTATCTTCATAATTGTGCTCTATTGAAATGCATTTGATTTACTGTGCAAACTAACTTACTTAAATTAATTGTCAACTCTTAATTAATGAAATTTTTGACAAAGTACAGAATAAACTTGAAATAGATCTTTAAAACCTTTTATATCATTTGGTTTTTCACTTTAAAATTTAGCAACCTTTTTCTTAAAAAATTGTATGTACAAAAGTGTTTAGGTTAATACTGAACATCCACACCATGCAGATAAATATTTTATTATTTTTTTTCTTCTTCATTTCACTCAGCCAAGTTAAGCATCCATATTACATTTTCTGTACAGTAACAATATAACAAAAAAGGGTCACGTCACAACCTTTCCATTTTTAAAACTAAATGGGGATTCTCGATTTTAATTTGTCTATGAAAGTATAATTATTGTCATTCTTTTCCATTCAGATTTTTGTGGAGTTCAACTCTATCATAGAGTGTCAGAAGGCTCAAGCTGCGCTTACTGGACGCAAGTTCTCAAATCGTGTTGTTGTCACCTCATACTATGATCCAGACCGTTATCACAGAAGAGAGTTTTAAATTTAAATGCAATTCATTTTAGAGGCATTGTGGAACAATCAGCTGAAGATAGTTATAATTTAAAAACTGGCATTTGTCAAGACATTTTTAACCGAAACAAATTCAGTATAAATAATAAAAATGATTTATGTGTTGAAATATGTATTTTTTAGGTAGAGCCATGTTAACATTTTTACTTGCTTTGACATAAATTTTGTGCAAAATATTCACATGGGTTTTTACATTTTTTGGGCTTTTATCACTACCAGAATCTTGATGATTATTTGTTGACCTTGACCAATTAGTCGTGTTCATGTGAGTCTTGAGTTTCTTATGCACAATATAAGGGTTTATGTCTTGTACCAGCCACAGTTTTAATCAGTTATCACATGGAATGACTTGTTTTCTTTGGATTTCAAAATTATTATTTTTTTGTGAGGTGCATCTTTTTTTTAAAAAAAACAGAAAATATTTTGATAATTTAAAAATACATCTTCAGCAAATTTACTGACAAGTATATCCTGTAATAAATGTGGTCATTAACTGCATATCTCAGCAATATTTTCATCATCTTTTTTTTAAAAAAATTTTTTGTCTATTCATTTCTCATTGCATTATTTCACAGGTATTAATATTTGAAGCCCAAATTTGGCTATTCCAATCACTGCAGTTTTAACAAAAGTGTATTAAATATTTTTTATTAATGATAAAATGAAATGTAAGCGTATTGTCAGTGAGTTGATTCTAAGTAAGTACTTTTCTAATTGTTTACCTTAAAAGTCCTTTCATTTGGATGAGGTTCTTAGTTATTTTGCTTGATCTAATTAATCATGACTTGGTGTGATCTAAACAATCAAATAATGGATTTCATCAAGTCAATCAGCTTATGTTGGATTTGTCTCAGTGGATGAATGGAAGTTTGTTTGCAAGTTGCTGCTGTAATTATGGCAATTCCATTTTCTCCAATTTCTTAGAGCATAATTGTAAGGTTGACTGAATTAAAATGATGAGAAATTGATTCTGCTTTGGTTTTTTTTATTTGTTTAATACCAGGAAAAAAAAATAGTTCAATGCTAGTACTTAATCCTGTAATTTGTACAGAAAAAATGGTTGCAAATTTATTTAGAAATGCTCAGAATTTGTTAAAAAAGACGTCTTAAAATACGCAGTACCGGTGGTTTTGCAGTGCTACCTTCATGGAGAGTTTGGATACTTAAATTTCTGGTCAATTGTAATATTACATAAATAAATAAGGTGTCGTACCCGTTACATAAATCAATGTAAGTTGCTGCATAAATGATAGTTATTGTATAAGTCGGTGGTCGGTAAATCGCGTCTCGCGAGCCAAATGGAGTGACCTGAGTGCAGTCAGATCATTCGGCCACAAATCGGATTACTCTGAAAAACATGGTTCTTGATAGGTTCTCAAAAAAATTTAATTGTCCTGCTGCTGATTTTTGGCTGATGAGTTTGCCGACCACTGGTCTGAGTGATGGATAAATTATTGTATTCAGAGTAATTGAAAAATTACAAAAAATGAAAGATTAACCATCTTTTAAGTTCTGGTTCGGTACGTTGCTGCATCCATATACTGGCATACGTGCAACGGTTGGGGAAGCGATGTTGCCAATCTAACGGCAAATTTAAGTGGGTCATCCCAATTATTCTTGATCAGTTTTAAATGAGGGCACACCAATAATAAATCTTGACAGCCTTGTGCAATGTTCTATTCAACTAAAATCATATAAGCCAACCTAACTTTTTAAAAATCCTTTACTTTATAATTTATAACTTCGCTTTAATCGGTGCGTTTCTTTCTGGCCGAGTGTGCGGCTAAATCCACTTTTCGTCAACCTATCGCGCTGAAACTTGGTACATAGACTCTTTGACATTAACAGCATATTCTTTCAAAATTTTCAGCCCGAACCCCAAAAATTCAGTTTTTCAAGTTCAAGGGGAATATGATATGAATGAAATTTGATTTCACGAAATAAGATTCCCGATAACTGAGCTAAACGAGATTCTTAAAAAATATCTCATGTGTGTTTGGTGCGTAATATTTTCTTTTGTTTTTTTATGAAATAGTTGGTGTAATAAATATACGGCGCAAAAGCGGGTGGGTCATTAGGAAATTATGGTTGAGAGGCGTAAAAAAAAAAAGGTGCGGCTGCTAACCGGGGTTTGGGATGGGGGGGAGGGGGATGGTGGAGACACTAAATGGGATTTTTTATGAGGTTCATTACTTGAATGCATGTTTTGTCAAATTTTCAGCGCCCCCCAATTCCCTGATATTACTTTTATCAATCCTTTATAATTTATACGAAGGAGGTTGTTTAATTAATTAATCAATCCATGAGTCATTTCAGTGAATCCAGCGCTGCTAATAGTATTATTTTGAAAATGTTTAAATCCTTATAGAGATTTAGGTCTAAAGCTCATGTACAGCTCTAAACTCTTAAATTTATAGATATAAGGGAGAGACAGTTCTGAAACCTTGGAGAAACTGAGGCAAGTACCCAGTGGCGTAGCGAGCTTAATTCGCGCCCGGGGCACAATACCTTTTTAGCGCCCCCCAATACCTTTTTAGCGCGCCCCCCCCCCATTCGAAAACCATACAATATTATAGTAAAATATACCATTTGGCGCCCCATTGTGAGTAGCGCCCGGGGCATGATGCCCCCCTTGCCCCCCCCCTCACTACGCCACTGCAAGTACCCCTGCCTGTCTGCTGCAGTTGCAGAATAAACTTACTTTTAAAAAGTAACGTCTCAAACTTAATTCTTTTTTTCTTCCTCATTATTAAAAACCTGTAGAGAAAAGAAATCCTCTAACTTAGCCTCTCTATTTTGCGTATACTTTTCGGATATTATTATTTTCTAGATACGAAACCAGACATTTAAATACTGAAACTATAAAGCAACGTTAGACTTGAGCACGCTGTCGCTATCTTTCCATTTCAGAGTTAACAAAGCCATATAGGCCTACCTTCACACCCCCCCCCCCCCCCCCCCCCCCCCAACCCAAGTATCTTTCTGAACACCAGAAGTATTGATGAATTTAAAAAAAAAATTCTTTTGATGGTATTATTTCGAAAAATCTCAATAATTTTTAAGAAAATAACATCTACCGGTACTAAAAAGTCACATGAATTAATTATCTTCATCTTTTATAAATACCCACGAATAATTAATAGTTTTATTATCACATCCCTCTGATTTAAAAAATAAATAAATTCTTTATCAATTTTTTTAGAGTAGTGTTCTACACAGATCCAACTGGTGCCTACGATTTCCAATGCCATAACGGACACATGTTTTATTTGTTTTATTTCTGAAGCTGAAACTCATAGTCATACCGGCAGCCTACGCATATTTTTCTTCCAGCCAGTAGTGCCCAAAAAAGTCCACCTCTAAAGATTATTGCATTGCTTGGCCCTGTGAATGGAAGCTGAATTATTATCATTGCCGGTAAACAATTTTATCTGGCCACTGAATGGATTTTGTGTCTTCTCTACTCAGGAACCAATGGACTGAACTTGAATTTCCATCGTAAAGACCGCTGCACAGTTATGCCCCTATTTTGAGACGTGTCATCAGTTTTCCATGATTAGGATCCTAACGTTGAATCTGAAAAAGAGATTATTTTTGAACCATAATAGACGTGTTTCAAAAGGAGGAAGGAATCGTTAAAAAATACTGACACGTTTAAAAAAAACCCACTATTTTTTTTTTTAAATATTTCATTTCCACGTTTATCGTCCAGATTAATGAAAAGTATTGCAGAAGATACACAAGGGACAATAAAAGGACATCAAATGCCGTGAAATGCTGCAAAAAAAAAAAAAATTAAAAAAATAATAATGGCTAAGAACCCCCTGATCCAAATCAAATGACTCAACAACTAATCAACCCATCTTCTCCCTCACATATGCATAATCCATCCACGTAAAGGGGACTTAGCGCTTCAGTGATCCTTCCAATCACAAAGATACCTGTCAATTCATCCACTCATCCATTCTAATTCATCCATGCATTCAACTCATTACGTTGTATTTAAGGGGGCGTCCATTAATTACGCCAACAATTTTAAAGCAATTGTTGCCCCTACACCCAGTCAACAACTGTCAAACTTTCAGTGACACCCCCCCCCCCCCCACAAAAGTAAGTATGTCAACATTTTTATACCCCCCTCCCCCCCCAAAAAAATGAATTATAATATAAATAAATATATAAATAGTCTACAGTAAATTACTTCGTGCTGATCTATTTTAATAACGCAAAATTGTAGGATAAACATTTTTATCTTATTGAACTTATTGTATTATTGTATCTTTAGCTTCAACATGTAAAAAAAAAAAGTTTTTAACCTTAAATTTTATAATGCAGAATCAATGAAAAGGTTCTGAAAAACTAAACATCATTTTTTGTGGAAGTATAAATAGGATTATTGTCAGTATAGCTGCCAATTGTAGCATAGTTTCGAACTGCTATCATCTTCCCATGGAGTAGCCAGGTGTTGCTCTATTGTAGCAATAGTCATAGTAGCTGATTTATTATTTTCATCTTGCGGAACTGATACACCAGACAAGTCAACACCATTCTCATTCAGCACTTAAAATAGAAGAATTGTCAGTGTGAGCAATAATTGCCATACACTCTCTCTCTCTCTCTGTCTCCCGGCAGCTACTTGCATTAGTCGAATCCTGTTTTGTTGAGGAGCAGGTGGTAATATCTTATATACATCGTCGGTGCTGTTGAACATGCTATTTCAACAAGACGTGTGATGCAAAATAGATGTTACAGAGTTTGCAAATCCGTTCAAGCAGCGATGTTTTTATTGTTACTCACTTTACTTTCTCCTAATTCCCACAATATCTTATTCCTACTCTATCAATATCATTTATCTTGACTGCACATGACACTTGTCCTTGTTCCATACCTGCAACATGATCGCAAACATACCACCCTAGTCATTTGCGACAAACAGAATCTACAGGCGAAGAGAAGCCAACTTTTAACTTCTCTTGCACTAGCAAAGTGTGCTAACATTCTGACCAGCCATAAGCAGTGCACAGACAGACACACATTAAATATATCTAGTTAAAAGCCTGAAAATTATATGACTATTTTTATTTACACTCATAAATTTGTTAAAATAATGTAATAATCAGTCAATTTTTAAGATTAAAATTTTAATAGAAAAAAACATGATTATTGACGTCAATTAATCTAACCCCTACTCCCCTTGTCAACAATTGTCAAACATTTCCTACCCCCCCCCCCTATTTTGTTGACTTAATTATGACTTAAGTCTCAACACAATGTTGAAATAATCCAGTCTGTATCAACATATTTTTTAATTAGGCCGGTCAGTATCAGTGTGCTATTGAAATAGGCTGGTAAGAATCATTATATCATCATGCTGTGATGAAGACAGCTGGTTAAATCACCAGAAAAGTATTTATGACTACAATAATTAATGTGGTACAAACTAGTTAACAACATTGATGTCTTGCTAATGAAGCCCATAACGTAAACGTCTCTCAAAAGCTTCAGAATAGCATTGTGGGGGGGGGGGGGGGGACCGAGTTCAATCATTCTGAGGGAAGGGAATACCAATAACAATCTATAGCAGTGTTCCCAACCTTTTTTGTGTGCCATTCCCCACCTAAGCCTTTCTAAAATTCTTATGCCCCCTATGAAATATATACATAATTATTAACATTAAAAAATTAAATTTTTCACTGAATGAAAAGTAAATGATGGGTGCAAGGCAGAAGAAAAAATGCTTGAGGAATGTATAAGTTATACGAAGAGATTTTTCTAAATTATTTTAATCATATATTTTTTCATTTATTATTTGATCATTTTAAAATACATCGAGAGATCTGAAATGCAATGTGACTGACCAATTTGTTGGAAAATGACAACATCTCTCTATATAAAAATGAAAGTCTGTATGTATGTGTGTATGTATGTCCCGTATGCGCTCCTACACCATTCATCCGATTGCGATACAACTTTGGTGAGTTGTTGTGCGCACGCCTGCAAAGGCTTCCTTATTGTTACAACCATTAAAAAATATTCCGTTTTGAGCAAGGGGCTCTAAAATCTTTTTTTACTTATATTAGCTATTTAAATATAATTTCATACGCGTTCCTATATAGGCCCTACCATTAATCCGATTGCGATAAAAATTTGGTGAGTTGTTGTGCGAACGCCGGCAAAGGCTTCTTAATTAGTACAATTATTTTACAATATTCAATTTGGGGCCGATGGTTCCGAAATTCCTTCTTTTCTGATGTGAGCTAAATAATTATAATTTCCTCATGCGCCCCTATACCATTTAACCGATTGAGAGAAAACTTTAATGAGTTGTGAGCACGCCCGCAAAGGTTTCTGTATTAGTACAAGAAATTTAAAATATTCCGTTTTTTATAAAAAAAATGTGCCGGGGGCCCTGAATTTGTTTTTTTCAAATATGAGCTATATTAATATAATTTCAAATAGAGCTAATGCATGAGTGGATGCAATTTTAATCAAATAAGGACATTTAAGTTTGTGTGTGACATAATAAGTAGGTTTCTGAAATAGTAAAACCATATAAAAATATTCCGTTTGGGGCCGGGGCCATAAATTCATTTTTTTCTTTTATGAGTTACATAAATATAATTTCCGTTTGCGATCCTATACCACTCATCCGATTGCGATAAACCTTTGGTGAGTGTTGTGCGCACGCCCGCGAATTTTTCTGTATTAATACAACTATTTTACAATATTCCGTTTTGGGCTGGGGGGCCCTAAATTCATTTTTTAAAATTCTATGAGCTATATAAGTATAATTTCAAACATAGCTATTGCATGGGTGGATCAATCGCTACAATTGTGTAGTCTAACTTTTGAAAAGCCTTTATTCTCACATCGTCAGCTGTATGTGGTCTGCTCTTATTCTTATTTATTCATGTTTGCACCATACGGAAAAAAAAAATATTGTCAATATAAAAAGTACTTCGAAAAAACTTTTTAAAACGCATACACTTTCTATTTTATAGAGGCATTGCAATGCATGCCGGGTGCTCGCTAGTACTAAATATTAAGTACCCATTGTTTTATTGTTGTGTAGTGACGTCACGCTTTTATGCTGTCTAGTCGTGCTCCACTTTGCTCTCACACAAATAGAAATTTGAACTAACCTTGGTGGTTGCCTCTGCTTATTTGATTCTCTTCCTTGTGAAGTAGTTTAGCAAATTTGATATTTTCAATACAATTTAGTGAGAAACTTGCGCCAAATGCTTGATGCACAGAGATTTTATTTTAGGCTCCAATTTAGATAGATTCAGTTTCAAGTCTCCACGCTCTTTTATATCCAGTCGATTTCTTTTTTATTTTAGCAGCAAATCACTCATGGCACTAAATCAACATTCAGCTAAAATGAAGGGAAGCAGTAGACATAGTTGTCTTGCAAATTTCGGTTTCCCCACAAAGTTATGCCATTGCTCCTTGTATATTAAGGTTTTAACAGACTCATCATTTTGAATTTCTGAGTTCTTCTTGATATTGCATATTTAAAATATCAGAAAAATCCACTAACATTGGCTGCAGCACCCAAGTTGGAAAATCAACTTGCTTTAAATCACAAAATATTTCTTTTAAATCAGGTGACAACATTTTTAGATGATCGACTATAACAAGTATAGCGGTATCAGAGAATAACAAGTATAGCGGTATCAGACAATAACAAGTATAGCGGTATCAGACAATAACAAGTAAAGCGGTATCATAAAATTACAAATACAACGGTATCAGACAATAACAAGTATAGCGGTATCAGACAATAACAAGTATAGCGGTATCAGACAATAACAATTATAGCGTATCAGACAATAACAAGTATAGCGTATCAGACAATAACAATTATAGCGGTATCAGACAATTACTAGTACAACGGTATCAGACAATTACTAGTACAACGGTATCAGACAATTACTAGTACAACGGTATCAGACAATAACAATTATAGCGTATCAGACAATAACAAGTATAGCGGTATCAGACAATAACAAGTATAGCGGTATCAGACAATAACAAGTATAGCGGTATCAGACAATTACTAGTACAACGGTATCAGACAATAACAAGTATAGCTTTATCAGACAATAACAAGTATAACGGTATCAGACAATACAATTATAGCGTATCAGACAATAACAATTATAGCGGTATCAGACAATAACAATTATAACGGTATCAGACAATAACAAGTTAGCGGTATCAGTCATTTCAAATTTTTTCAAACTTTTCAAAATTTTTGTTGCAAACATATTCCTGATATAGTTCAATCAACGTAATGGAACGTATTGAGGAGAGGATTTATTAGCTCCTCGAAGTTGGTTATTTAAAATATTTAGTTTTTCAAAGATGTCTGCTAAATAACCCACAAAGTCTTTTACCATCAACTTTTAACAGGTACTTTATTTCAGGGTTTTCCCTTTAAATTTAAAAATCTCCAGAAGTATCAAATAGTTCCATGAATTGTTTAAAGCAGTTCTCTTTCGAGAGCCACCTTACTTTAGTGTGAAGCTAAAGTCTCACATGGTCTGCACTTTGTGCTTGAAAAGACGTTCACACTTGGTGTTAGCTTTCATAGCATTGATACACGTTAGAACAGAGTTTAGTACTTCATTACAAACATGTGAAATATTTTTAACTACCGAGTTTTCATTATGAATAACACAATGCACTAGAAGCATTTCTGGATTCTCATCCTTCATCAATTTTAAGCAGCCATTTTTCTTTCCCATCATATTAGGAGCACCATCTGCAACACACGATGTTATATTTTTCATTATCGACATCTAAGTAATTGTTTAAAGCTTATTATATATATATATTGTTGGCACTAGTGGTGCTTTCGAATGATTTAAAGCAGGCCTGCACAACATACGGTCCTCGGGCCGCATGCGGCCCGTCAGCACCCACTTTGCGGCCCGCGAGGTAACGAAATATTCTTTATTCCTATTATTTTATTAATAGCTTTCCCCCTGTCCTATTTTTTTTGGCCCGCACAATTCCCGTCCTATTTTCTTTTGGCCCACACATGAAGTATTACGGGCTGCCTTACATTTTGAGTTGTGCAGGCCTGATTTAAAGAGCAACATTTCTTCAACAACATCTCCTTTATCAATATATCTCACGTAAATTATTCGTACTGTCTCTCAAAGTTGATTCATTCATTTGCAGTGATAATATTCTTTTTGTTTTCGGCTTATGTATTTCAATATCTTTGCTTATTTAATCTATTCTTCTGCCAACAGTATCCACGTCTTTGTCACCTCTTTTCAGAACTGTTCTAAGAAATGCTGATATTGATAGTTTGATTAATTCTCTTCTAGAGCATCGTTTCCCCCCCACCCCCCACCCCAGATTGAGCAATGAGAAATATATCTAACGATTCTCCTTTTAAAATACGAGTTAAATCATGGCAGTCGGTTGGTTTTCAACTTCTAGACAGTTCCTTTTCAAATTATAGACAGTTCCTTTTCAAATTCTAGACAGTTCGTTTTCAAATTCTAGACAGTTCCTTTTCAAATTTTAGATAGTTCCTTTTCAAATTCTAGACAGTTCCTTTTCAAATTCTAGACAGTTCCTTTTCAAATTCTAGACAGTTCGTTTTCAAATTCTAGACAGTTCCTTTTCATATTCTAGAAAGTTCCTTTTCCCCCTAAAAAATAAATTGAACGCATACTTCCCAATATATTTCCTTCCAATCGACTTCCGTAAGAGAGAGAGAGTGGGGTGGGGCAGACGGGGAGAGAAATTGGAGCAGAAGAGAGGGACGTGATGGGTATAGAGACAGAGTGACTATTTCTATGAGAGGGTTGCTGTCTATCTTGCTACCAGGCTCTTGCGAAAACACGATTGTTTCCAAGTGTTGGTTGTCTGTACATTGGAGAACGTCGGTCAACAGTGTCGGCGATGGTGTTGGCTGGTCACACTGCCCTGTATGACAGCATTGCCTTCAGTCACATTGTTCGTCTCTCTATCTTGTGTTGTGCTTTTCTTTGTTTGTATTGTTGTTTCTTACTCTCTCTCTCTTCAACTGTCACGCTCTCACTCTCCATATTTCCGCATGTAGCCCCCTCTCTCTCTCCCCTCTCTCTCACTCTCCAACTCTCTCCCATTCTCTCCTCCCCCTCTCTAGCTCCCTTCAGCTCTCTCTCACTCTTCAACCCTCTCTCTCTCACAATCTCCAACTCTCTCTCTCTCGTCTCTGTCTCTCTCTCTTTCCAACTCTCTCTCTCTCCAATCCTCTCACACTCTCCAACCATCTCTCTTTCACACTCTTCATCTCTCTCTCCACCTCTCTCTTCCTTTCTCTCTCTCCAACTATCTCTCCTCTCTCTCTCACTCTGCAACTCACTTTCTCTCTCACTCTCCAACTCTCTCTTTCTCTCCCTCCCTCCCTCTCTCTCTCTCTGGGAAGGAGAAAAGAAAAATAATGAAAATACAAATGATCACATCAAAGACCTTATGTCATTATGAGTTTATAATTAGAGCTATAAGATCGTATTTCATTATTCCACACATGAACTGACTTCTAGCATGGCTTGACATCAAATTGGTTCATGTAAATGAAGTGGCTAGCCGAGGACCTCTCGACTCAAAACAGACGTGGAGACCTACATGTGGCTTATAGAGTTTTATTGATTTATTTTAATTACTACTCTCACGATCTACTTTATGCCCATTTTAGGGTGAGCTATTTATAGTCCAGTAGAAGTTATTGTATCAAGACACGAGATGCAATGACGTCACTTCTTTAAAGCGTCAAGTAGTCATTCGCCCCGCCCATGTCAATTTTATCCAGACCCTTCAAGCATTTATTGTAGCTACCCATTTCTAACGGCTATGTATTCAGTTTAATATTTTAAGTCAGGCCTGCAATACTCAAAATGTAAAGCGGGCCGTAATACTTTATGCAAAATGTGTGCGGGCCGAAAGAAAATAGGACTTGGGGGAAGCTACTAAAAATATGAAGAATAAAGAATATGTTGTGACTTCGCGGGCCGCATGTGGCCCGCGGGCCGTATGCTGTGCAGGCCTGTTTTAAGTTATTCTTATATTAAAATATGGACTGTACGATTTTTTTTGTTCTAATAAAGAGAGCCATGCTGGAAATAAATGAACACGTGGGTAGTTTGAAATATCTACCATGGGACATTTTTCGGAGGTAACATGGTAAATGAGTAGTTGATTTGACCAGATGTAGCGTGGTCTATCAGTTGTTGCCCTTTTATCAGTTGTTGCCCCTTTTTGAATGTAACGTGGTCTTTCAGTTGTTGCCCCTTTTTGGATGTAACGTGGTCTATCAGTTGTTGCCCTTTTTTGGATTTAACAATGTCTATCAGCTGTTGCCACTTTTTGGATGTAACGTGGTCTATCAGTTGTTGCCCTTTTTTGGATTTAACAATGTCTATCAGTTGTTGCCCTTAAGGTTACAGTAAAAACAATTAGATAGAAAAATACTTGACAATTGTGTGTGTGCTTGTGTGTGTGAGAGAAACAGGGAGACAGAGAGAGGGGGGATGGGTGGGTAAGAGACAGACACGGTAGAGAGTGAACGATTGGGTAATATATATTGCTTTACTTTAAAACCGCACCCTAGGGAAATAGGGAAAGAGTTGTTCCTTGGCCTGGCACCATCTTTTGAAACGCCAGTACCCCCCCCCCCCAAAACCACAATTTTCATGACTAAAAATATTGACTCGAAGAAGTCAATCTTGTCCACAACGAGGCAAAGTTTGAAAAGCCAACAGCACTTGACTGTAGCACTTGACTGCTCCACCAAATTTGACTCCTGTAGCTGAAGTCAATTGACAGCTGCGTGGTTGGACGGGGGAACAGCGATTTATGCACACACACAAATCTTATGAAATAAATTGTGATAAGAATAAGATTTCCTGGTGCTTTAGTACCAAATGATGGACGGCCACGGCAGGAGAAGAGTTCCTGATGCTTCAGTGCCAAATGATAGACGGCCACGACAGGAGAAGAGTTCCTGATACTCCAGTGCCAAATGATAGACGGCCACGGCAAGAGAAGAGTTCCTGATGCTTCAGAGCCAAGTGATGGACGGCCACGACAAGAGATGAGTTCCTGATGCTTCAGTGCCAAATGATGGACGGCCACGGCAAGAGAAGAGTTCCTGATGCTTCAGTGCCAAATGATGGACGGCCACGACAGAAGAAGAGTTCCTGATACTCCAGTGCCAAATGATAGACGGCCACGGCAGGAGAAGATCATTGAGTGCAAGGGACCGCTCCCCTTTGTTACAGGCAGGGTTGTTGTTGACCCTAGATTTTAAAATATTAAGTTGTGGCAAGCTGACCGAAGATTTGTTTTAAATAAATGAAATGAGAATGCTTGTAAATGTAAGCTGTCTTATACGGTCTCAAAGACACAATATTAATTTGAAAAAAAGCCAATAGTTAACTTTAACAATTACAAAATAGCGTTTGACAAACACATAAGAGTAACAATTCTGAATGAATCACTTTAAAAAATAGTCACTGTAACCTATCACAGAGTTCATGAATAGGTGAATGTATTTCCATACCATAAACCAGTGGTTCCAAAGATTTTTGACTCGTAGGGACCTCGTTTAGAATATATTATTATTTTGTGAAAGTGATGGTGTAAAAAAAAAAGGGGTGGTTGAGGGGTTGAAAGCCTTTTTTGTCTAGCCTACGTCTTATAAGTTAATAGAATATAGTAGGGGGCTGAAAGCCTTTTAGGTCTAGCCTACGTCTTATAAGTTAATAGAATATAGTAGGGGGCTGAAAGCCTTTTAGGTCTAGCCTACATCTTATAAGTTAATAGAATATAGTAGGGGGCTGAAAGCCTTTTAGGTCTACTCTACGTCTTATAAGGTAATAGAATATAGTAGTTATCTGGATTGGCCACGACGAATATGACAATTCGCCATTTCACCCCCGGCCGTTTCGCCGACCGACAGAGATATAGAAATTATTTTAATATTTTTAACCCTACATTTATAACTTGATCTTCGAGAAGTTCCAACCGAAAGTTTTTTATACTGGAAAGGAGATTTTTGTTCTCTTTGCTAAAATTATTTTAAATATATTTAAAAACGTGTATAACTCACCAAAGGCTGGCAGCTTTGGCGATTCTGTCTTTTGAAAAGTTATACTGCCTGTCCATCTGGAGTATGGCGTTGTCATCAACACTTTTGCTACTATAGTAGCGGGGACGTCATTTCAGTTTTTTTCAAAGGGGGGGGGGGGGGAAACCAATATTGGTCGGCTTGTTAAGTTGTTTATTAACTCCAGGGGGGGGGGGGTCAAATGCCCAACCCTTCCCTACCCAAAATGACGTCCCTGCATAATAGACACATACACACACAGCGTAGCTTGCAGAATAGTCTACTAGATAAGATGTACTTTAACTATTATTTGTTTTCAAATTCAAAACGCTCCAAGCTGAAAGTCGGAATGTCTTCCACTTGGTTAGATTTAGACTTCGCCTTTCCTTATAATTCATTTCAACATTTAAACGAATTCGTCTTTGAACGGCCGTATATATAAAAATCTGAATAACAATTTTTGGTTTTACTGTTTATCACTACTGGTCATAACAAGACTGCCATTGTTGGACTCGTATGTTCTGTCTTCTGCAGCAGAACACTTTTTACAAATTTCAACAGTTAAGAACAGCCTGGTCGTATGTTGGTGGTTGGGTGGCCACAATTTGGAGCTGCATGGCTCGCCAAAATTGCTAAGGCCGGTCCTGACGTTAATTGGGGCGGGGGTTTAAAAACTTTAGCTAGATATAGGAGGTCACCTTAAATTACAGAATCGGCTGAGGTTACTGGACCATAAAGTTGTAGCAGTTATCACTTTAAGAAAAGGGGGTGGGGGGGGGGTCAGTTTACCCTTAAAAGTTGTATACTTAAAATAGTTTACCGAATTCGGTAAATACTGATTTATTACTATATTGGACCAATAGTTAAATATAATTAATAATAAATATAAATGATACAATTAAATATGATAAATAATGTGTCTCCGAATTTATACGGACCATTCAATGTTAATGGAAGTCAGACCTGCGCATTGAATTAACGATAATATAATTAATAATAACAAGTTAAGCCATGACCTAGGAGGCATGATACAGTATTATTGGTTCCTCAGTCTCATATGAAAGGGACATATTGGTGCCTCAGTCTCATAAGAAAGTGACATATTCGTGCCTCAGTCTTATAAGAAAGTGACATATTGGTGTCTCAGTCTCATAAGAAAGTGACATTTTGGTACCTCAGTCTCATAAGAAGGTGACATATTGGTGTCTCAGTCTCATAAGAAGATGACATATTGGTGCCTCAGTCTCATAAGAAAGTGACATATTGGTGCCCCAGTCTCATTAGAAGGTGACATATTGGTGTCTCAGTCTAATAAGAAAGTTAGGAAAGTTTCACAATTTTGAGTTTCAACAAAATAAAGTAAATGGATGTGCAAAAACAAAGTTTACCAAATTTCAATTGTATTAAAAAAGTAGGCAGTTGTATATATGTGCTTGGTTATATAATTTCAATGTAGATTAAACATGTGCTCATTGACTGTTATATTTTTAAATAACATTTCTGTTGCTAAAAAATTATACAAATAATTTAAATAGGGTAAAAAAGTTACTACTTGAGGTTGACTGAGATACTGCTTAAGTTTGACTGAGATACTGCTTATGGTTGACTGAGATACTGCTTATGGTTGACTGAGATACTGCTTATGGTTGACTGAAGTTAAAGCAGATGTTTAAAATGTGGAAAAACTATTATGACTGACGGGAATCTGGAAACACCATCCGCGTAGTGCAGGCTGGGAATCACACCTCACCATCTATTCACTATCACCTGACCATCTCTTTCACCAACACCTTTCCATCTATTTTTCCCCTAGCATCTCACCATCGCTTTCACTACAGCCCTGGTTTCTATTTCTCGAATGCTCTACATCTCAACGAACGCCCTGGTGCCACGCATCTCGCCCATGCCACGCAGAGCACGTGATCATCCCCCCCCCCCCGCGTAGTTCCAACACGACATTTCATCCTCTACCCTCCCCACCCTCAAGCTCTATCAGACGCGTGCCGGTCCTTATACGAAAGGACACCGGACCCAATTATTTCAGTGGCCGTAACATAGTTGCTTAGAGACACAATTTACTCTCACCATCTCGTCAACACCTACATTTTGAGTAAGTTTTGTAAAGTTAATCTGATTGGACAGCTGCGAACGAATGGCAGTTGAGAGCGTGCACGGTGTATAGAGCAGCAACAGTTCATTTAATAATAAAAAAAAAAAACGTAAGTATTTTTGTTTTATCATTTCAAAAAGAAAGATTTAAAGAAAAAAAAATAACTTAGTCCAGTAATCGTGTGTTTTTTTCCAGTGGGTGTAACTTTGAATAATATGAAACTAAGATTAAGAAGTAAGATAGTTTGTTATCAAATGCAGCGCCTGTTTTCATAGTTGGTCAATGATTTATTCCAACAGCTACGCTAAGAAGATTCAGCAACAAATCAACTGATATTAAAAAACATGTTTAATTTGATGTGTTTTGACATTCATTAACTGGGGGGGGGGGGGGGGGGGCATAGAAAATACACTACCGTTATTTTTTGTTCGTTTCATGTTTCCGTAAAATAAATTATGTATGTAAAAATAAATAAATTATATATGTAAAAATAAAAAAAATTATATGTGTTAAAATAAATAAATTATATATGTAAAAAATAAATAAGTTATATATGTAAAAATAATTAAATTATAGATGTAAAAAGAAATTAATTATATATGTAAAAACAAACCTTCAAAACCCATTTCTTTCGAAGATGAGTTTAAATGCACAGATAAAGAAGGAAATAATTTTATTGAAATGTCTTAAACCTCATTGCGCAAAGAAAGTCTGTGCGGGAGCTTAGTAAGACACTATGAAGCCAATGGTTTCCAAATGAGTGTAGAAAACACTTAAATGTGTTGTATCTTATTTTAAACATTTAAAAAACAAAAATATTTTCTGTACAGACTTTCTTTGCATTATAGATTTGCTGAAAAATATTTTCTCCACATACTTTTCTTTGCGTTATGGATTTGATGAAAACTATTTTCTACTTTTTAATACGCTTAAACTTGTCCTAAACAGAAAGTCATTTTTAATTTTAGTTTCAAATCTTGTTTTATTTTCTACTTTTTAGTATGAAAATGTTGATCCGCAAATTATTGACAAACTAAGATTTTTTTGTGTGTGTTCGAATGCTGACAATATCTCGGTGTAAAGTGACTCAGCTTTTTACCAATGACCACTCAAGAAGGAGCTAAGAGAAAAAAAATAGTTTAAGATGGTCCATTCCGTAAAATAGCAGCATCAATTTTGTGGGACTGGAACTACCTGAAGTGCGTTTAATGGATGAAATCAAGATGGAAAAAAATTCGCCGCTCTACTGCAATATTGATTTGAATAATATTTCAATGACAAGTTATTTCTTTGCTTGGTTTCATATTGTATTTCCATGATTTGATACATTTACAAACGTATTACCTTCCTCATCCCACCCAGCCTCTTCGAGTCTTGCTTTGCAAATATTTAAAAATAAAATTAAATTAAATTTAGCATAAACTGTTTTTTTTCCAGACACCTCTGCGGGGTGGGGGGTGGAGGGTGAGGGCACAAGTAAGTGCGCCCCCTCCCCCCCCCCCCGAAGTAATCTGTGGACAACAATAAACGAAAACATATTTTTAATTTAAAAAAATGACTAAATTGCCATTTTTATTACATATTAAAAAAGAATAGTGAATATATCGGTATTTTGATTATCTAATTTTTGCAACTTCACAAGTTTAAAGACTTTAATAAAGCGGTATGACACTACCTTTACATCAATATCAAGTTCTATAATGCTAATATTGTTGTCAAATTATATTAATTATAATAAAAGCATGACTTTTAAAGGTGTTAAATATAAATTGTATGATGAAATGCGTGCACCGTAACCCGCCCGCTTCTCGCTGGCGAAGTAGGAGCCGTCTGTGAAGACTTGTACCACGTTATCTTTATAGGCCTCAATTGTCTCAAGTGCGTCTCCCTTTTGCTCATTTTGGGGGCTCGACTTAGTAACTGCTGTGTTTGACAGGGTCAGACGAACATCAGGCGGTTCGCAGCTATCCTGGGGTGATCTCTCCTGGATCAGGCGTATTTTCTCCCTGTTTTCTGGTAAAGGGTGCTTTTCCTCGAGTGTATAGACCGCGTCCATGAAGGAGGGTCTCTTAAGTCTTGTCCGCTTTACCCAACGGTCTTGGAGTTGAAAACAGGGTTCCGTCTTTTCCATTCGACGGTAGCGCTCAACGGTCGTTAGGATAGCCTTGTCCCTCCTGATGTGTAGTGGTTCTTTGTCTGAAATAATTTCCACAGCAGCCGTGGGTGTGGTACGTAACGCCCCACATACAAATCTTAGAGCTAGATTTTGTATCCGATCCAGACCCTCTAGAGCCGCGCGGCTTGCGAAGGCCTGAACCGGGAGGATGTAGTCAATGGCACCTCTTACACTCCCAAGATAGAGAGCTCTCAGGAGTCTTGCATCGGCTCCCCAGGTAGTGCTGGCAAGTTTTTTGACCAGGCTGAGTTTCGACGTGGCTCGAGCGCCGAGTTCCCGTACGTGGTTATGCAGCTGGAGTTTCTGGTCTAAAATTCTTTGCTGCATTTTGAGTTTATCAAAAACGATTTATAGAGCGAGAGATGCTAGGGCAAAAGCATACCTCCCAAGGGCGTCGCCACAACTGGAATGAATTTAGTTCTTGCTGGGCTGGTGCAGAGTTACAGATGTCTTTGATCATTGTTACGGTTAATTTTGAGGCTTCACGCCCGAAAAGTTTGAAACGTGCCTTAAAGATCGCCTTCAAAATTGTCCGAAACAAGCACGGAATTCAAGAATGCGCCAAAATGCGTCCCTGCATATTGACTGCCTTCGGCACCCTTCAAGTGTTGCACACCCCATCCCTCGGTGTTACAGCATGGGGTTTGGATGTAAGCTTGTGCTAAATGATTACCATGGGGCAAGCAACAGTTGGAGTGAATTCATTTTATGTAAGACTTGGGTGCCGTAGTGCCTCCCCTGTACGCTTAAAAGATTCCTTCTCCCGATCAAACAGTCTATTAGAAACAGTGAATTCAGGTATACTCACAAATGCACCTCTTGAGTAGGAAAAAATCACAAAGATTATGGAAAGTGTAGCTGCACACCCTCTTCCGCCCAAGATTCATCAGCGCCCTCGATTTCTGCTCTACTTTCCGATGAAATATTGGTGCCTGCCAATAAGTACTCTGCCTAGGGGCATAGCTAGTATTAGTGCCACTCTGGGCGGCCAAAGATTGTTACCACACTCCCATCCATGATACATACCCCGCAGTTGGCATAAATGCCGCACCTCCGAGCTAAAGAAAAAGTGACACATGGGCGGATCACGTCATCCGCCCCCCTTTCTATGCCCCTGACAGGGTGTAGCTATAGGGAGTGTTTGGACACAGGGGATAAAATGAATGTTTAAGCCACCCCATCTCAACTATAAGACCTATTATTTTCATCTATTATATACATCAAAACCCACCAAACCCCATTTTGGCGCCCCCCACTAGTCTGGCTCCCAAGCACGTCCGTCCCATCTGCCACCCCTTAGCCACGCCTCTGCCCTATGACACTGCCCATCGGAAATTCTGACCCCCCACCACCCACTCCCGGATGACTATGTTTGAAAGAAACACTGATTTGCGCCTCCACCAATCTGACTAATCAATATTTTTAACCTTGTAATATCTGTCCACATTGTGCAGCAATTAGCCTGACGATAAGGAATACATAAAAAACACATTTATTTCGCATGTCAGCTTCAAAGAATATGAGACATAAACGTTTTTTTAAAAAGAACAATTTAATTGATCCGTATCGATACCGACGGCGATGAGTGGATACGTTAAAAAGCCTTGTGATATTTTAAAACCCTCTAAATAGGAATTTTCACCATTAGATAAATGTTAAAATCAGATCGTGATTTTCAGATGTTTTAATATCACTGAGATATGGATATCAGATATCGCATGCATTGGATGACAGTGTCTGCTGGTTAGTCATTTGGTCACTTTACTTTCAATATCAGAGTCACTGGATTTCAGATTCACATATAGAATTTATGATACGTCACTTCAAACTTTTTTTATTTCACGCCCATGAACTATATTAATATTCTCATGTCCCAACCACTATTCAACCGAATATTTATTACACCACATTTAAATTGAGACGATTTCAATTTTCGAAAAGAAATTATTGCGCACCAACGTAGCTGCGTTATTTTTTAAAAAACAGGGAATTATAATTTGCGCGCTATTGAACTCACCATTGAACCATACGTTCTTTCAAACATATATAATTCTTTGTAATATAATCTGAACTAGATAAAGCCCGCCAAACATTGATGACAGCAATGCGTGAACTTCCCAAGGGCTAAGTTGATAAAACATGAACTCAAGTCACGCACATTTAAGAATCCCAATTTTTGCTACACCCCTTCCCCCCATAATACGTCACTGCACACTTTTTATTTCACGCCCATGAACTATATTAAATATTCCGATGTCCCATCTACTTTTAAACCGATTTTTTTTTACCCCATACTTAAATTGAGACGATGTCATTTTCCGAAAAGAAAATATTACGCTCCAAACGCAGTTGCGTTATTAAGCAAAATATATATCATTTAGCGTAGTTATCGAGAATTATATTTTGCGAGCTATTGAACTCATTATTTTACCATACTTTATTTCAAACATATAGAATTATTTGTAATATACTCTCAATACCAAATACGCTGAATAGGAAGCAGCCGGCTTGTTAGTAGGCAGCCGGAAATGGACCCAGTCCACGAGTCACACCAGACGCGTCATATATATAAGAGATACCGAAATACGCTGAAAAGGAAGCAGCCACATTGTTAGGAAGCAGCCGGAAATGGACCCAGTCCACGAGTCACACCAGACGCATCATATATATAAGAGATACCGAAATACGCTGAAAAGGAAGCAGCCACATTGTTAGGAAGCAGCCGGAAATGGACCCAGTCCACGAGTCACACCAGACGCGTCGTTTATATAAGAGATACCGATATACGCTGAAAAGGAAGCAGCCACATTGTTAGGAAGCAGCCGGAAATGGCAGCAGCCCACCAGAAGCGTAATTTATATAAAAAACAAAATGCAATGCATCATTGAGGCGGCAAAATTTCAGTGGGAGCCAAAAATGCGTTTATGTGTTTGTGTGTGTGTCTGTGTGTGTGTGTCTGTGTGTGTGTGTCGTCTTATAAACGAAGTTGTATCTGAACGAACCTATACATGAACACGTCTGATTCATCTGTATAATTAGTATAAACGGAAGTTATACAAAAGAATAATAATAAGAACAATATGAATAAGATTGATGATATCATAAAGGAACAAAATATGGAATACAATCTTTGAAATCTTTTAATCGTAAACTAACATAATATTTCTTCTCCTCAATAAAATTTCTTTAAAATATTGGTTCTCAACCTGTAGGATACTATGCCAGGAAGTCGCTTGAATATGAGGGTTCGGGACTTTGAGGGTTTTTATTTTTTTGGTTGTAGGGGGAGGGGGCGTTTTTTTTTTCTTTCTTTTTTGTAAAGCCTAGCATTTTTGGTATTCTTTTTACCAAGTGTCATTTCATAATTTAAATATTATTTACTGCGCGCTCATTTCTTATTGCCTCTACAATTTGTATATAATTCTACTGCCATTCAGTAGATATCGATAGCTAATTAAATTTCGATATTTTTATTTTTTTTGTTTTATTTGTTTCTGCGAATTTTTTAAAATGTGAAAATATATTTCTGCGAAAAGTTTATTTTATGCAAAACATGTTTTTTTTTTTGCAAAACCAGAATTGTGCCAGAAACAATTGTGTCCAATGAGTTTTCTGAATAGCGATATGCCGAAAACCCAATAAATGATAAAATATGGAAATGCCATTTATAGTCACTACCACCCCTCCCCCTATTTAAAATTCTCAACCCTCATTTCTTAGTGTCTAGGAATACTCCTAGTTGTGGGTCGCCCTAACTGGGCACATTTTATCAAATGGTCACGACACTTCAATGGTTGAGAACCACTGCTTTAAAGGAATCGTGACTATTAAGGCCAATCAGCCATGTCACTCAGGTAAGAGCATCTGGTGCGCAAGAGCAGACAACATAGTACATTTCAGTTTGCACCATTTTGCACATCGAAATACTACAATGCAATTGAAGGAAAGTAAATTGTTGGACAGAAGTCAGTTTATAATTTAGCATGAATATTTAATTTGAATGGAATGAATGGGACGTCACTGAATCTAAGGCCAGACTTGCTTACGAATTAAAAAAAAACCCGCATTCCTTTTGAAACAATTTAAAAAATATCATTCTGAAGCCGCTCTCAATAAGATCACACAACACCCTGCTTCACTGGCGTGCCACGTCCTCGGTTAAGATTGTCAGAAATGTCAGGTAGTCATTCATGAAAGAGTTGATGTCTTGCTTTCACGCGATATGATCCTTTTATTATATAAAACTTGAATGCAGAATATCACGGCTTCGCTGAGCATGTCTTTATACGTAAATAAATGGTACAGTACTCGGACCTATTTTTGTGGGGGCTCCCGTGTCATAACAACAGAAGAGGCTGATCGCTGTTCGGATTTCACAAGCAAACAGTTCCAGCACTCCCTGTACAGTAAACAGTTCCAGCACTCCCTGTACAGCAAACAGTTCCAGCACTCCCTGTACAGCAAACAGTTCCAGCACTCCCTGTACAGCAAACAGTTCCAGCGCTCCCTGTACAGCAAACAGTTCCAGCGCTCCATGTACAGCAAACAGTTCCGGCGCTCCCTGTACAGCAAACAGTTCCAGCGTTCCCTGTACAGCAAACAGTTCCAGCGTTCCCTGTACAGCAATCAGTTCCAGCGTTCCCTGTACAGCAATCAGTTCCAGCGTTCCCTGTACAGCAATCAGTTCCAGCGCTCCCTGTACAGCAAACAGTTCCAGCGCTCCCTGTACAGCAATCAGTCAAGTACGTCAGATCAAATGTGCCGCATGCGGCTTAACGAAGAAAAATCATTCTCTGAGTTGAGAACAAAACACATCAGATGACAACAAAATAACATCAATTAATTGAACAACCACGTGACCTGTTCCAAGGATGCTGTTGTTATTCCCCCCCCCCCACCTGTCAATGGAACCCCGCCCCCTAATCGATAACACTTAAATTCAAGGTATGCGGCCAAAACAGAACGCTCTCGGGGGAAAGAGCGGAATAATTATATTTGAAAAAAAAATCTAAATGCAGACGAGCGGCTCCCGTGAGCAGAGAATGTCAGTACAGTTCCATCAAGATTTGCATGTTGGCAGGCCGATGAGGAATTGATGCATCAAGCCGGCAGAGTGCAGAGAAGGACGGCAAGGCGATAGACAAATTCGATGAGGCTATTTTACGTTCGGTTAGTTGGCATACGTTCGATGCTCCGATGGCATTAACTGAAATGGAAAAAATACACATGTCTCCACCCACGTGCATTAGAATATTCCCCAAAAAGGGGTGGGGGGAGGGGTACAAGCCGACGATCCCAGTTGGCAGTCGAAGATTTGAGGAGATAGACGTGCAAAATATGGCCACGAAACGGGAGATGAGTATTATGGACACATGTCCGTAGCTACGTGTATACAAACTGAACGAAGTCATTGTATGATAACGTTAGGTTCAGTAAGACTCAGTCATGATCACATGGTTTCTGAGACATGCTTTCCTTATATTTGTCTAAGTTTCTTCCACCAATCTTACCTTTTTTCTCCACTAGGGCTGAGCCGGATGCAGTTCTTTGATCTGCACGGGTCAAGGTTAAAAGCGACCATGGTCGGTGGATCCGAGTCCGGGTTAAAAGCGACCATGGTCAGGGGATCCAAGTCCGGGATAAAAGCGACCATGGTCAGGGGATCCGAGTCCGGGTTAAAAGCGACCATGGTCGATGGATCCGATTCCGGGGCCGGGGATTACAATTCGATAGCTATCTGTGGGAGAAAAAAAATTTAAAATGAAAATTCAAATTATAAAAACGTTATAACTGCATGCATAGAATCAGTAGAGATCACGGATGGACGGCTTCATAGCACTGATAACATATAACCATAACCTATAAACATAATAACATTCAAAGATGGAACGGAGTTACGAAATGTGCGCGAGTGCTGCCGGTCTCCTGGGGTGCTGCTGGTCTCCTTGCGTACTGCTGGTCTCATTGAGTGCAGCTGGTCTCATTGAGTGCAGCTGGGCGCTGGTTGGTTGTAGTTTTCATTTAAAGTATGCCACTAAAAATTCTTTTTTGTAAGAATGTGCATATTTATTTTAACGCCCGGGCCCCGCACCGTTCATTTGTTGCATCCGGGTATTTTTTACTCGATATTTATGGTTGTATGGGTCAGCACCGGGCTCTGCCCTATTTTTTTAATCCTTTTGTTTCGTATGATCTTCATTCACCGCCTTTGAACACGCACTTGGCAAAAGGGTTTACTCAAAGAGGGGCTTTCAGTTCAGATGCATTTACTTCAGAGTCTAGAATGTGCATTGATTTCAAATTCTACGAGTTACATTGACTCCTAGTTTATGAGGTGCTTTGACTTAAGAGCTTATGAGCTGAACTGACCTAAGAATTTAGGAGGTGCATTGACCTAAGAATTTAGGAGGTGCATTGACTTAAGAATTTAGGAGGTGAATTGACCTAAGAATGTAGGAGGTGCATTGACCTAAGAATTTAGGAGCTGCATTGACCTAAGAATTTAGGAGGTGCATTGACCTAAGAATTTAGGAGGTGCATTGACCTAAGAATTGAGGAGGTGCATTGACCTAAGAATTTAGGAGGTGCATTGACCTAAGAATTGAGGAGGTGCATTGACCTAAGAATTTAGGAGGTGCATTGACCTAAGAATTTAGGAGGTGCATTGACCTAAGAATTTAGGAGCTGCATTGACCTAAGAATTTAGGAGGTGCATTGACCTGAGAATTTAGGAGGTGCATTGACCTAAGAATTTAGGAGGTGCATTGACCTAAGAATTGAGGAGGTGCATTGACCTAAGAATTTAGGAGGTGCATTGACCTAAGAATTGAGGAGGTGCATTGACCTAAGAATTTAGGAGGTGCATTGACCTAAGAATTGAGGAGGTGCATTGACCTAAGAATTTAGGAGGTGCATTGACCTAAGAATTGAGGAGGTGCATTGACCTAAGAATTTAGGAGGTGCATTGACCTAAGAATTTAGGAGGTGCATTAACTTAAGAATTTAGGAGGTGCATTGAACTAAAAATTGAGGAGGTGCATAGATCAAAGAATTTAGGAGGTGCATTGACATACAAATTTATGAGGTGAATTGACCTAAGAATGTAGGAAGTGCATTGACCTAAGAATTTAAGAGACGCATTGACCTAAGAATTTATGAGGCCCATTGACTTAAGAATTTAGGAGCTGCTTTGACTTCAGAGTTTATGAGGGGCATTGACCTTAGACTCTGTTGGGTGCATTGAGTTCGGCGTTTAGGGGGCGTGCTCACTTGACATGCGCTGACTTCAGAATTTATAAGGCGCACGGACGCCTCTCGTGACCAGCAGATATTTCTTTCCAGGCTTTGAATACGTTCAGTAAGGGGTTACCCGGTCAACACGACGCGGGAGCCGCACATATCAAACTTAAGTCAACTTACGAATCAATAGCGATAATCGGATTGGTGGAAGGCCCGGCCACGTGATACGGCTGGGGAGATAGCGAGATGTCATGTGAAATATTTTAATAGCATCACACTCTTGATTGCGACGTGGACTGTTGTGTGCAACACTTGAACAAGTTTCTGGACAGGGTTGAAATACTATTAGGGAGAAAACTTGCCACGGGGCTACAAGCGTTGGGGGTGAAAGGGCATAGCAAGAACGAGAACATATTTTTGGATACATTAAGGCTCTTGAAGAAAAAAAAAACAGATGGCCCTTGAACGGATGTTGCGTTAGTTTTCGGTACAATAATTGTCTTTAAAAGGAGCATGGCGTAATTTTTAAGCCAAACTCTCTACGAATTATAACTAACAGGTTGATGGTTTTTACGACATACGCAGAGTAGTGTCAGGATTAAGATGTGGCGTATTGAAAGTCAAACAAATTCAACGCGACCCCCGTTATAAGGCTAACATATAGGGGTGATTAAAAAGAGGATCGCGTTCATAGCATGGTCGTAAAACATTGCGTGCGAATAGCTTTGGTATTTTTCAAAGGTTGGAAAATAGGTGATAACGTTAACAAAAAATGGTGTTTTTAATGTCACGTGCACAGTGAGCTACGTTAGCTCCACTTTTAGCTCGTTTTTTAATTGTGTTATCCTGTTGTTGTGTTATCGTCTTGTTGTGTTATCGTCTTTTTGTGTTATCGTCTTGTTGTGTTATCGTCTTGTTGTGTTATCATCTTGTTGTGTTATCATCTTGTTGTGTTATCATCTTGTTGTGTTATCATCTTGTTGTGTTATCGTCTTGTTGTGTTATCATCTTGTTGTGTTATCGTATTGTTGTGTTATCATCTTGTTGTGTTATTGTCCTGTTGTGTTATCGTCTTGTTGTGTTATCATCTTGTTGTGTTATCATCTTGTTGTGTTATCATCTTGTTGTGTTATCGTCTTGTTGTGTTATCGTCTTGTTGTGTTATCGTCTTGTTGTGTTATCGTCTTGTTGCGTTATCGTCTTGTTGTGTTATCATCTTGTTGTGTTATCATCTTGTTGTGTTATCATCTTGTTGTGTTATCGTCTTGTTGTGTTATCGTCTTGTTGTGTTATCATCTTGTTGTGTTATCATCTTGTTGTGTTATCATCTTGTTGTGTTATCATCTTGTTGTGTTATCATCTTGTTGTGTTATCATCTTGTTGTGTTATCGTCTTGTTGTGTTATTTTGTTGTTGTGTTATCGTCTTGTTGTGTTATCCTGTTGTTGTGTTATCGTCTTATTGTGTTATCATCTTGTTGTGTTATCATCTTGTTGTGTTATCATCTTGTTGTGTTATCATCTTGTCGTGTTATCGTCTTGTTGTGTTATGGTCTTGTTGTATTATCCTGTTGTTGGGCTATCATCTTGTTGTGCTATTGTGCTGTACGAGATTATAACATTTTTTAAGACTCATTTTTCCACGTACTTTGCAAACAATAATGAACGTGCGAATAACAGAAGATATATGGGGAGTCATGACACGAATGCCTTGAATGGCAATTCGCTTTATGGTGGCGCCCGTACTAACGGCGGTTCTACACTATATTATTTTGGTCCTATCATTTTGTTCCAATAGTTTTTTTCGTGGAGTCATAAAAAAAAAAAGAAAAAAAAGAAAAAAAAAGAAGAGATAACAAATAAGTTCCAGTCTGCAATGTACGAAAAAAAACCAAAAAAAAAACCAAAAAAAAAACAAAAAAAATACCACCAGGTATAAAACTGTTCAAGCCGTGCTGCTCAGCGACTATTTATAAAAGTCTATCACTGGCGTTCAGACTCAAGTCTTCTCCCGAAAACAAACCACTCGAAGCAGAGAAAGGACTTGACTCCTTTTGTAAGCTGCACCCAGTGATTCTCACTTGACGTGCAGTGGTCACAAGATCCTTTCTAAGTATATGGGGGGGGGGGGGAGGGGTAGAATTTTGTAAAAAAAAATCATAAGTATTAGGTCTGGACATGTCATCACACTTTACGTCTGTTTTGTTACAGTCACTCTCCGGCATCTTCAGATGCGCCACCGACACGATCTTTAATTTGTTCATGTTCATTCATCAAGCTCATAACCTTCAAATTATTTATTTTTCATCCAAAATAATTTTAACAAATATTTCCAGACAAGAACTTAACTCAGACACAAACTTGGCATTTCCCAAATCGGCCCAATCATCGCCCCCAGTCAACACAAGCTCCCAGTCAACACAAGCTCCCAGAAAACACAAGCCCACAGCTACGCACCCGCGGCCATGCTTCCACGATGGACGTTGTTTTTTACGACCCTCTTTGCAATCCTGGGAGTCATTAATAGCGTCACACGGCGTCACAGACGCTCCTCGGAACTCATGTACGGCCACTACGGACCTGGTAAGTGGATGATTTATCTCCCATTGATATCGTTATTTGAATTTGCCGCGGGCGCCACCGCCTCCCCCCTCCCCTCCCTCGTTTTTGTACTTAATTTTGCGCTGTAAAGATTGATGGTCTGACCCTAAAGGAATCTTGGAAAATAAAAAAAATCTGGCAATAGGTCTCGGGTCCATGTTCAGTAATGAGACAATTTATTGCCTGGCGATGCCGGTAGTTTGTAACTCTTAAATAACTAATTGGCCTGCGTTTGGCATAGCAGGGCAATTTCTCACTCACTAGTGAAGGGTCTTCATTTGTATTTATACCGAGCCGTTGAGCCGTAGTATCAAACATATTTCTACATAAATAATGATTTCTCTTCTATGTTCGAATAAAGCCTCCCCAGTTCTGACTTATGACCTACATAGATTATCATGATATAATTCTTAAGTTTATGCAATTTTCATACTCCCAGAAACGAATTTGATCAAGTTAGTGATGTATTTAGTTTATTACAGCAGATAATGACATGATGGGCGTGGACTTAATCTAACTGTTCCCCTTTCGGAAACAACCCGGTTGTTGTTGTTGAAGTTGTTGTTTTAGAGGCTTCTGCTGTTGTTGTTGCTGTTTCTGTTGCTGTTGCTGTTGTTTTTGTTGTTGTTGCTTTTTGTTGTTGTTATTATTATTGTTATGGCTGTAATGGTTGCTGTAATGGTTGCTGTTGTATTGGTATTTAACACGTTGTTGACCTATAGTGACAGATTATTTGAAGACTGTCAACGGTCAAAGCAACAACAAAGAAAAGCGGGTAGTTATAACTGGAGCTAATTGTTATTGGGGTTCAACGCGCCTGGAAGGTTGCTGTAAACATTAAAAAAAATACTGGATTGTGAGTGAGTAAAAGTAGGGGAGAAAAGTGTCAGAGGCGTGTGCAGCAGATGGTTGCCCCCAAGCTCGGATCATGACAGTATGAAAATATATTTAAAGTGATACACAATTAGCGATGTCTCATGGGGGCACAGACTCTTAATATTGGGATTTCAAGACACGGAGAACAGATAGAAACATCTGACAGGATTGTGACATAATTTGTGAATGTCATCCTTTGTTTCTTAATGTCATCTACGATAATTATTATTATTATTATTTTTATAATTAGTTGACTTATATAGCGTGGTACCCCAGCGCAGGGTCTAATAAATGAGAAGGGCTTGCTTCTTTCAAATGATATTGTGATGGAGACTTTGTGTGAGTTTGTGATTGTAAGGGTGAAAGAACGAAAGAGAGAAAGACAGAGATAGATAGATGGATGGATAGATAGATAGATACATCGATAGATATATATATATATATAGATGGATGGATGGATGGATGGGTGGGTGGGTGGATGGATGGATTATGGATGGATAGGTGGATAGATAGATAGATATATATATATATGGATGGATGGAAGGATTGGTGGGTGGATGGATGCATGGTTGGATGGATGGATGGATGAATGGATGGATGGATGGATGGATAGATAGATAGATAATTAGATAGATAGATAGATAGATAGATAGATAGATATATAGATAGATAGATAAATAGATAGATAGATAGATAGATAGATAGATAGATATATAGATAGATAGATAGATAGATAGATAGATAGATAGATAGATAGATAGATAGATAGATAGATAGATAGATAGATAGATAGATAGATAGATAGATAGATAGATAGATAGATAGATAGATAGATAGATAGATAGATAGATAGATAGATAGATAGATAGATAGATAGATAGAGAGTAACAGGTGAATGATATAGAAAAACAAGTTGAAAACCTATTTAATTAGACCAAAGAAGAAGGAAGACAACTCCTTGAGGACGAATGAAATTGTTTTTGAGATGGGATCGAACTAGGAGCAGTTGCTATGGAGATTGAAGTTTGTACAACTTTACTAGTGAGACTTTTCTAACCGCACTTCAGTCCTTTGATAAAAAAGTAACAAAACAACCACAGATGGTAACTAAAACGCGTTGTCATCAAAGACCCAATAAAATAATGCGATGGCTTCACCGTTGCATGTCGTCGCCACATTATCACCCTGTGTATAATTAGTAACAACATCATTCGGCAGCCAATCAGAATTCAGCATTTATTATTAAATTTCCAAAGGGGAAGAAGGAAGAAGAACTTGGAGATGTTATTGAAATGTGTCGTCTCTCTAAAACAAATATATGTTGCTGACACCAATAATTTGACGCGCTATTTCTAATCGCTGGAGAATGTGGTTTACTTTTGTCAAAAAAATTAACCAACCGTGCTAAAGAAATAAATAAAGAGTTAATCAAAGGCTTGAAGATAAAATAAGCTTTCCAAAAGAATTTCGAAAAAAATTTGGCGTTGACAGACGAAGAAGAAAAATAAAACATGCCACGAGAGAGCTCAAATAGCACGGAGCATCAAAGTTAGAGTAAACAACAAGCCACGAGAGAGCTCAAATAGCACGGAGCATCAAAGTTAGAGTAAACAACAAGCCACGAGAGAGCTCAAATAACACGGAGCATCAAAGTTAGGGTAAACAACAAGCCACGAGAGAGCTCAAATAACACGGAGCATCAAAGTTAGGGTAAACAACAAGCCACGAGAGAGCTCAAATAACACGGAGCATCAAAGTTAGGGTAAACAACAAGCCACGAGAGAGCTCAAATAACACGGAGCATCAAAGTTAGGGTAAACAACAAACCACGAGAGAGCTCAAATAACACGGAGCATCAAAGTTAGGGTAAACAACAAACCACGAGAGAGCTCAAATAAAACGGAGCATCAAAGTTAGGGTAAACAACAAACCACGAGAGAGCTCAAATAACACGGAGCATCAAAGTTAGGGTAAACAACTAGCCACGAGAGAGCTCAAATAACACGGAGCATCAAAGTTAGGGTAAACAACAAGCCACGAGAGAGCTCAAATAACACGGAGCATCAAAGTTAGGGTAAACAACAAGCCACGAGAGAGCTCAAATAACACGGAGCATCAAAGTTAGGGTAAACAACAAGCCACGAGAGAGCTCAAATAACACGGAGCATCAAAGTTAGAGTAAACAACAAGCCACGAGAGAGCTCAAATAACACGGAGCATCAAAGTTAGGGTAAACAACAAGCCACGAGAGAGCTCAAATAACACGGAGCATCAAAGTTAGGGTAAACAACAAGCCACGAGAGAGCTCAAATAACACGGAGCATCAAAGTTAGGGTAAACAACAAGCCACGAGAGAGCTCAAATAACACGGAGCATCAAAGTTAGAGTAAACAACAAGCCACGAGAGAGCTCAAATAACACGGAGCATCAAAGTTAGGGTAAACAACAAACCACGAGAGAGCTCAAATAACACGGAGCATCAAAGTTAGAGTAAACAACAAGCCACGAGAGAGCTCAAATAACACGGAGCATCAAAGTTAGGGTAAACAACAAGCCACGAGAGAGCTCAAATAACACGGAGCATCAAAGTTAGGGTAAACAACAAGCCACGAGAGAGCTCAAATAACACGGAGCATCAAAGTTAGAGTAAACAACAAGCCACGAGAGAGCTCAAATAACACGGAGCATCAAAGTTAGGGTAAACAACAAGCCACGAGAGAGCTCAAATAACACGGAGCATCAAAGTTAGGGTAAACAACAAGCCACGAGAGAGCTCAAATAACACGGAGCATCAAAGTTAGGGTAAACAACAAGCCACGAGAGAGCTCAAATAACACGGAGCATCAAAGTTAGGGTAAACAACAAGCCACGAGAGAGCTCAAATAACACGGAGCATCAAAGTTAGGGTAAACAACAAGCCACGAGAGAGCTCAAATAACACGGAGCATCAAAGTTAGGGTAAACAACAAGCCACGAGAGAGCTCAAATAACACGGAGCATCAAAGTTAGGGTAAACAACAAGCCACGAGAGAGCTCAAATAACACGGAGCATCAAAGTTAGGGTAAACAACAAGCCACGAGAGAGCTCAAATAACACGGAGCATCAAAGTTAGGGTAAACAACAAACCACGAGAGAGCTCAAATAACACAGAGCATCAAAGTTAGAGTAAACAACAAGCCACGAGAGAGCTCAAATAACACGGAGCATCAAAGTTAGGGTAAACAACAAGCCACGAGAGAGCTCAAATAACACGGAGCATCAAAGTTAGGGTAAACAACAAGCCACGAGAGAGCTCAAATAACACGGAGCATCAAAGTTAGAGTAAACAACAAGCCATGAGAGAGCTCAAATAACACGGAGCATCAAAGTTAGAGTAAACAACAAACCACGAGAGAGCTCAAATAACACGGAGCATCAAAGTTAGAGTAAACAACAAGCCACGAGAGAGCTCAAATAACACGGAGCATCAAAGTTAGGGTAAACAACAAGCCACGAGAGAGCTCAAATAATACGGAGCATCAAAGTTAGGGTAAACAACAAGCCACGAGAGAGCTCAAATAACACGGAGCATCAAAGTTAGAGTAAACAACAAACCACGAGAGAGCTCAAATAACACGGAGCATCAAAGTTAGGGTAAACAACAAGCCACGAGAGAGCTCAAATAACACGGAGCATCAAAGTTAGGGTAAACAACAAGCCACGAGAGAGCTCAAATAGCACGGAGCATCAAAGTTAGGGTAAACAACAAGCCACGAGAGAGCTCAAATAACACGGAGCATCAAAGTTAGGGTAAACAACGAACCACGAGAGAGCTCAAATAACACGGAGCATCAAAGTTAGGGTAAACAACAAGCCACGAGAGAGCTCAAATAACAAGGAGCATCAAAGTTAGGGTAAACAACGAACCACGAGAGAGCTCAAATAACACGGAGCATCAAAGTTAGGGTAAACAACAAGCCACGAGAGAGCTCCAATAGCACGGAGCATCAAAGTTAGAGTAAACAACAAGCCACCTTTAGATTGAGTGGAAAACTTTGGTGCTCATGTTAAATGAATTTGGGAAAATAAAGGTCATTAGATCGATCTTTGTAAATTATCAATTGTGTGCCGAAAAGAGAAAAATTATGGGGAAAAAAAACAACGAAACAAAAGTAACAATAAAAACAAACAACAAAACAAACAACAAAACAAACAACAAAACAAACAACAAAACAAACAACAAAACAAACAACAAAACAAACAACAAAACAAACAACAAAACAAACAACAAAACAAACAACAAAACAAACAACAAAACAAACAACAAAACAAACAACAAAACAAACAACAAAACAAACAACAAAACAAACAACAAAACAAACAACAAAACAAACAACAAAACAAACAACAAAACAAACAACAAAACAAACAACAAAACAAACAACAAAACAAACAACAAAACAAACAACAAAACAAACAACAAAACAAACAACAAAACAAACAACAAAACAAACAACAAAACAAACAACAAAACAAACAACAAAACAAACAACAAAACAAACAACAAAACAAACAACAAAACAAACAACAAAACAAACAAACAACAAAACAAACAACAAAACAAACAACAAAAATTTTTTTTAAAAAAACAAAAAAATCTAACAACAACAAAACAAAATAAACTAACAAAGAAAAAAAACCCCAACAAACTAACAAAAAAACCAACAAATAATCTTGACGTGAAAACTTTCTCTTAGACTCTTTAAAAAAAAAAGGGAAATATTTATTCTATCGATTTTCAAAACCTATTTGTGGAAGTTGAAACATGAGGGGTTGAAGTTCATTGTTAGGTACGCTAAGACGTTATTGTACACCCAACTATACAAATTTGAAACAAATACATGTAAGTATATTTGTTTAAATATTACTAGAGTGTTGATTTTTATTTTCTTTCCCCACATTTGTGTCCATACACGTGACAAATTTTGGGGAAATATTTTTATTTCGCCAAAGTCAATGTTTATTGGCACGATAAGGATCATCATCATCACCATCATGTCCCTTAGTCCTTGGACCGTTGGGGGCGCCACAGATGACATGAAAACTATCCTTCTCCAGTCTTCTGCACTACGCATATCATCGCCTAGTTTTAATCCCGTCCGCTCTTTGGTGTTATCTTCCCATCTTTTTCTCTGTATGATGAATTTCAGTAAATGAATGCATTGAATAAGCCTAAGGTTCCCCAATTTTTATTCATTAAAAAAATATATATATAATGGAAATGTTGCCACTCCCAAGGATTTTTTTTTTCAATTCTGCTTTGCTTATGACAACATTTATGAGCATGATAGTAATAAATCGAAATGAATGTCAAAAAAAAAAAAAAAAATTTACTGAAAAAAAACTACGATTCCCAAATATTATTTTTTGAAAAAAAAAAAAAAAAAAAAAAATAATATACTATCACTAATCCCTTTAGTTTTTTGTCCACAAAACTATTTAGCTTTCCTTTAGCCTAATTGAAATGTTATTTTTGGACATATTGGACGACATTACGCAACTTTAAGCAGTGTTCGTAAAGGGTTAGTCACATATCATACGATAACAGCAAGAAGTCGAGCAATAATAAAAATCGGATTGCCGGCCCACAGACAGGCAGCGTGACAGTCGGACTCCTGGTAGACGACCGAAAGCCTCAATCGCTTTCGACCGGAGCCGAAAATAAACCGAAAGTCAACTTTTCATCGACCGAAACAGAAACTGCGACGAACGTGTTCAGATGATGACTTTCAGCGTCGAAACTAAAACCGAATCTCAGTCGGCCTTTAGGAAAGACATCATCGTGTCCATTATGTCGCAGAGTTTGGAAGGATAAGCCAAAGGGGCAAATTCATACAAGAACATACCACGTATAATAGCTAGTGTAGTATGGAGTAGCTTTAAATCTTTCTTTGCCCCGCTTAATAGAGATATGCTCGCGTCCTCCACTATCAGCGAAATGAAATTGAAACATACATGAAAAATAGATTAACGAGATATTTTTATTTGGTAATACGCAGAAGAAAAAAAAATGTGAAAAAAAATGTAAAAAAAGAGAGGGAACAAAGTTATCAAATTATATTTTTTATGTTATTTTATAATAAAATGGTCTCCAGATACATCTGTGAAGTTGTATTCTCATGGGGTGTCTCTCAGATACATCTGTGATGTTGTATACTCATGGTGTGCCTCCAAATACATTTGTGATGTTGTATACTCATGGTGTGTCTCCAGATGTCTATAATGATAATATTATTATATTTTTTACCATGTCTCATGGCCGTAAGCGTAACCCCCAACACATTTCTGTGTTTTACTGTAAAATGTAATGGTAATGATCTTTCCTTAACAATGTAATGGTAATGATCTTTCCTTAACAATGTAATGGTAATGATCTTTCATTAACAATGTAATAGTAATGATCTTTTCTTAGCTATGTAATGTAATGATCTTTCCTTAACAATGTAATGGTAATGATCTTTCCTTAACAATGTAATGGTAATGATCCTTTCTTAACAATGTAATGATCTTTCCTTAACAATGTAATGGTAATGATCTTTCCTTAACAGTGTAATGGTAATTAACTTTCCTTAACAATGTAATGGTAATCATCTTTCCTTAACACTTTAATAGTAATGATCTTTCCTTAGCAATGTAATGGTAATGAACTTTCCTTAACAATGTAATGGTAATCATCTTTCCTTAACAATGTAATGATCTTTCCTTTACAATGTAATGGTAATCATCTTTCCTTAACAATGTAATGATCTTTCTTTAATAATGTAATGGTAATGATATTTCCTTAGCAATGTAATGGTAATGATCTTTCCTCTCCTCTACCACCCCCACGTAGATTTTTTTTCAAGCTGAATATTTTAACATTGCTTCATGTGAAAACAGCGTGGCGCTGATGAACTCTGATGCTCCACCAACGACCCCCTGGGGGTGAACATGACAAGCTGGGGGGACCACCGTAGCTTCTTGTGTGGGGAACACATTACATTATTACGTCTGAGGATTAGCTTTGATTTTTTAAAAATATAAATTTCTGCTCCAGGATCCCATTGTGACGTGAATGGGGAATTGATACCACATGGTCAAGTTTTCGTGGACTCGACAATGTCCAGATGTTTGCAACACCAGTGCATCTTTGGATCCAGTTTCATCTATTCAGAAGGTACATTTTAATTTTTTTTATTTCATCCGTTGGATTATCTTTTTTTTTCCTGTTCGTCACTTCCTTTTTGTATCTGTTCTGTGGTTGTTTTCTTGTCTCAATTAATGATGTCATCAAGTGGCTCAAATAACTTTTCGCTGCGCGAAACTATTTGATAGATCGCTGGCGTAGTAAAAGACACACGATGAGTGGGTGAGTGCATCCCCCTGCACACATTTTTTTTGCGTTGACATAAAACATAGGATAGATCGCTGGCGTAGTAAAGACACACGATGAGTGGTTGAGTGCATCGCCCTACACACATTTTTTGCGTTAACCTAAAAAATATGATAGATCGGTGGCGTAGTAAAGACACACGATGAGTGGGTGAGTCCATCGCCCTGCACAAATTACAGACGTAATACTATACTATATCCTACTAATTCCTTCTACACAATATCCCATATTAGTCTGCAGGGCATCCTCAGCTGATAAATCCCAATTTAATCATTTTTATACAGGGCCGTGGCGAGGCAGCGCCTGGGGCCGAGCCTGACAATGGCGCCCATCAATATATAGAAAAAAAATTCAGCCCGGGGGGGGGGAGTGGGGGGTGGACCAGTAAACACGATTTTGACGTAAAATAAAATGTACACGGGATTGACCTTATCCACTGATAACTTTCTAAAGACGGTTTTGGTACCTCATGATTTTGGCGAACAGTGCGAGAGCCTCCTTCGCACACCACCACCTACCCGTTCGTTCAGCCCTGCACCTACTGGTGACTTAACACTTTCCACGAAGCAGCACAGGGAACAAAATGAAATGTCGTCTAATAAATCTGCCGGGAACTATGACGTCACACTCAATCTATTCAAGTGGTTTTGTGGGTGGACATTCGCCAGATTCAATCAAGGACACACTTTTGTTATGTCAGACACATTAGTTAGCACCAGGTGTCAGACACATTAGTTAGCACCAGGGTAAATGCAAGGCCTCCGTCTTAGAGGGTTGTTCCTCTTTTTTGCTCTTGTCAGATCACCCGCATTGGTTTTTTCTATCTTTAACTTTAAGAAGATTGGTTTAATATCAACAGGTTATGTGTTTGCTTGGAAAAAAAAAAAGGAAAAGGTGAAATGTTCGTTTTTCATTCAATAGATTGATTAAAGTAACATAATCATGTAGATCAGCGGTTCTCAACCTGTGGGTCGCGACCCCTTTGGGGGGGGGGGGGTCGAACGACCTTTACACAGGTGCCGCCTAAGACTATCGGAAAACCCGTTCTTAATAAGTGTCCAAAAAAAATAGTTTTATGATTGGGGGGTCACCACAACATGCATAACTGTATGAAAGGGTCGCGATTTTGGTGTTAAAAAGCATTGGTGTTAAAACAAGCTGTAGTGTTGACAAGTTTTAGTGTTAACAAGTTTTAGGGCTAACAAGCTTTGGTGTTAACATGATTTAGTGTTCAGTGTTAACGAGCCGTAGTGTTAAAAAGCTTCAGTGTTAACAAGTTTTAGTATTAGCAAGGTTTAGTGTTATCATGCTTTAGTGTCAACAAGTTTTAGTGTTAACACGCTTTGACTTAAGTCAAGTGAGCGCGGAGAGATCGTAGCATGTTCTGGTCATGGTCAAGGGCGTGTCACTTTGCTGAATGGATCAATATAATTTAAATAAGAATTGAATTCAGTAAAAAAATATTCAAACGCACTAGAATATGTTCAAGACATCTCCCCTGCTCCTGATGTCAGTGTTCTGGTATCATGATTAAAACATAATCCTGAACACTACTAATGTCAGGCACAAATTTCCTTTCTGATTATTACAAAAAGACATTTTTCATCTCCCTAGAATCAATTTTTTTATAACTTTAAATTTCGGATTTACAATTGTCAACACACATGCATGCAAAAAAGCGTAATTTAGAGACCAAATTCCGTTCGTTAATTTTTGTTATTTCCCATTAACTTTAGGTGTGCACTATTATTAGGTGTACAGTTTTATTAGGTGTGCACTTTTACTCTGAGTAGTTGTACATTTTTATTTCCCATTAACATTAGGTGTGCACTATTATTAGGTGTACAGTTTTATTAGGTGTGCACTTTTACTCTGAGTAGTTGTACATTTTTATTTCCCATTAACATTAGGTGTGCACTATTATTAGGTGTACAGTTTTATTAGGTGTGCACTTTTACTCTGAGTAGTTGTACATTTTTATTTCCCATTAACATTAGGTGTGCACTTTTATTAGATGTGCAGTTTTAATAGGTGTGCACTTTTACTTTGAGTATTTTTAAATTAATTAGTTGAATTCTGACTGCACCATCTGCCAACTTCTACTGCAGGCTGTGAAGATGGCGGCACTGGTTGTCATCAGGTTGGCGAGGAATGGGAGGAGCGGTGTGTGACGTACACCTGCACAAAGACGACCATTGAGGGGTACAACTACTTCCAGCCAATCGTTAGGCACGCCAGTAAGTTGACCAGTGACAACGTCAGCAGCGACTGCAGTCAAGCCCTTTGACATAAAATATTCCGCTCAAAGAGATACACGGAGGCTTCAATAAAACTCCCTCTCACTCCCCCCCCCCCCACTCTTTTTTAAACAAGAAGAATAATTAGAATTAAAATAAAATACTACTGTTTCGGATGAATGACTTCCCGTTGCGAAAGAAATAAGACGCACTAAAAAATAAATGCACCAGAAAATACTCGGCTTTAATAAGTTTGAAGACATGAAATAGACAATTAAACACTAACTAAAAAAGGAAAACTTTACTAGGGACTTCTTGGAAGTATACAACGTCTACGTTTTTAATCCGGTAGGCACCATTCTAGGACGTACACGTTCAACAAGGTGTTTGTGTCTTTGTCGTTTGATTTGACAAGCCAATAAGTTCAGGGTATATAGCCCGTGTATGGGGGACGAAACCAGCAGTACTTTCAGAGTATCACATAGACGGAATAACAAAGTAAGACTTTCAGAGTATGCCGTTGGTTGATACAATGATCACTCCATCCATGTGGAGTGAACAGCCTCACCACATCCATCTATCCCTCATGTGCTACAGCCTACACAAGGCTTTGGCCTGCCTCACCACATCCACTAAGTAATTGATCAATTGCCAACATACAATATCCCTACGGTGTGGCTATAAAATGAAGACCACTGATTTCACTAAATATCCTGTAAATAAAACCTCAAGATATCTCGAGATTTCTCTGATGCCCGATCCACTGGCAGCCATGGACGGCACTAGACGCACGATAAAAGGTGCTAAAAGGTGTGCACTTAAAAAAAAGATTAGATGACATGAGATTATTGACTGATAACAGTAAAAAAAATATTCATGGATATCGTTATCAGAATTTTCTATCACGAAAAAAAATGTAGAGGGGCAATTAGGAAATGAGTTTAGATTGTCATTTAATGGGATGAGTTTTCAGTGCTATACATTGGGAGGGGGGGGGGACACTGTATACCCGTACCAATCTATTTTGTGACTGTATACCCGTACCAATCTATTTTGTGACTGTATACCCGTACCAATCTATTTTGTGACTGTATAGCAATATCAATCCACTTTGTGTTAATAAACTTTATGGGCAAAAATATATTTAAAAAAATATGTTCACCCCAAAATTTAATTCAATTTTAAAATGGTCCAGAATGCAGGGATGTGAACGGGGTCTGTCATGAACCGGGCGAACTGTTCAGCTACCGACTCCATGGTCGACTCCACCAAGCCTGCAGGTGCAACATAACGGACAACAAAATACTCTACCGCTGCTACTGATGGTGACTCCGCTGATGCTTTCGGAGCTGTGCTGTGAGCTTACGTCGTCAAGTAACTTAATCGCTTAAAATGTCATGTATCAATATCGCTTAAAATTCAAAGTATCGATCTTGCGTGTAATAAATGCTGGATTCCCGGGTTTAGTTTTCGTCTTTACTTAATAAACAACAACATACATACAACAACAACAACATACATACAACAACAACATGCATACACATCTGAATATTAAAAAATGAAATAAAGACCTTGCGTATGTGATAAATAGATGATGAACTCACATTAAACCAATATAAACCGACACTTAGATGATATGTTTTCTGTATTTTTAGAACAAATTGAGTTTCACGTCATTGAAACCTTTCAGTAAAAATAAATGAAATTATGTCGGTTCAAACATAGCGGCGTTATATTTTGTAGTCAAGTGAGGATGCAGATTTGATAATAATGTTCATCCAGATTATTTTTAAAAAAATATGTCCTTATAAACAATAAAATAAATGCATACTATTGTTTTCATTACGCATTGTGTTCACTTACATTTATAATTAATTTCAGCTTACAATTGACACATCCTTGAGTATAAAATTCTATTTCCGACCACCACCACAGGATTGCACCTTAAGGGGGGGGGGGGGACAACCATGACACTTGTCAGGGGCCCGAGCTAGATAGGGGCCCGCTCTTTTAAAATATACGCACATATTTGAAACACGAAAGTGGCCCGATCTCTGTCAGCGGCATGGGGCTCATAATTTTCTAGGTGTCCTGAATGGACACTGTATCACCCCCATGGCACCACAAATCCACCACCAGCGCCTCCCATGTATTATCCCTAAAATTACATTATGCAGGATAGTATTTTATACCAAGTTGTAAAGTATAATACAACACAATATAATGTATAAACATAACTTATGATTGAGCTTTCAATGCAAAAATAAAAAAGGATTTGACGAAACATTGATATAAGTAACCTATTTTATAAGAATCACAATTAAAGCCAAGCCACACCACCCCCACCCCCAAAGTTCACAACCGCAAATGGTTTTTGACGTACCTGAACTATATTGTTCTTGGCATCTGCTATAGAGACCATACCACCAATGAACAAGGGAAAGAGCGGATTCGTCAAGCATTTGGGCAGTACGATGACCTCCTGGTGTCTGTAAAAAAGCGCACACCTTGAGTGGTATGGCCCCGTGACCAGAAAACATGGGCTCGCCAAAGAAATCATGCAGGGCACAACGAAAGGAGGGAGACTAAGAGGAAGACGGAGAAAAAGATGGGAAGGTAGCACCAAAGAGTGGACGGGACTAAAACTAGGCGATGCTATGCGTAGTGCAGAAGACAGAGAGGAATGGAAGAGGATAGTTTGCATGTCATCTGTGGCGCCCCAACGGTCCAAGGACTAAGGTACGTGATGATGATAATGATGAATTATATTAATACTCTACTGACCCACCCACTGTCACAAGGCAGTTTTATTTCACCAATTTTTTTCAGAAAAAAAGAAGAAAAGTAAATGTCACGCACCAAACGCACGTGCGATATAAAAAAAAAAGAATCTCATTTAGCGCAGTTTTCAGGATTGCTATGTTATCTACCTTTTGTTAAACAGGAAAAACTGATTTTTGGGAGTTGGAGCTTGGGGGTGGGGGGGGGGGAGGGGGGGACTGAAAATGTGAAATAATGTGTTGTCACTGGCTACTCGTCTGATACCAAAGTTTCATCTCGATAGCTTGACGGGAAGTGGATCAATAAGCTGCCCGAAGATTTTGCCTGACAAACAGCCATGGAACAAAAGCGAAGCTAATGTAAAGGATTTAAATGAAGACGTTGCTTAACCACTGTCCACATTTTGCGATTTCAGTTCGGTGTACCTTTTTTTTAAATCTCTGAATTATTTCTTCAACAGTACCCGTAATTAGAAATGAATTTATTCCCGTTCTGGTATTTCAATCAAATACATTCTTACAATGGCTAACAGATGTTTTTGTGTTCCATCGTCAAATGGTGGCAAGATACTTTCAGATTTACATTTTTTTACCTTTTCTCAAGTAGATTAGAAAGGCCTAGGTATTGGCACTCACGGGCATAGGTATTGTCACTCATGGACATAGGTATTGGCACTCATGGGCATAGTATTGGCACTCACGGGCATAGTATTGGCACTCACGGGCATAGGTATTGGCACTCATGGACATAGGTATTGGCACTCATGGGCATAGGTATTGGCACTCATGGGCATAGGTATTGGCACTCATGGGCATAGGTATTGGCACTCATGGACATAGGTATTGGCACTCATGGGCATAGGTATTGGCACTCATGGGCATAGGTATTGGCACTCATGGGCATAGGTATTGGCACTCATGGGCCTAGGTATTGGCACTCATGGACATAGGTATTGGCACTCATGGGCATAGGTATTGGCACTCATGGGCATAGGTATTGGCACTCATGGGCATAGGTATTGGCACTCATGGGCCTAGTTTTGACTCTTTATTTCATTTGTTAATTAATGGTTGCTTGTATTGTATGATGGATCAAATGATTTTCATGGTGCATTGGAAGACGCTGTATAACCTCCGACCCTCAAACTCAAAATATTGTTCAGTGCCAGACAAGAAAATTGATTATAAAAATATTAATTAATTTAAAACTGATACATTTCTTCACCACCATTTTCGGCAGTCCCAACGCCCCCTAAATCTAATGAGCTATGTTACGCCCCCCTGGGTCACCCGAACGCCAAGGGGGGGGGTAACCAGGGCCGTCTTAACAACATAGGAGGCCCTGGGCACAGCACTACACTGGGGCCCCCTAGAAGCACAACACACCTGGGCCGTGAGAAGGGGGCGTAAGGGGGCAGTGGCCCCATGCTCAAACAGTGGGGGGGGGCAAACAGTTGCTGCTCCCCACTAACTCACTAAGATAATACAACTGTAAAATAAAAATAAACATTCAATTAAGTTAAACTTCCATGACTATTGTTATCCCCTTTTAAAAGTTTCAAAATTATCCAACTTTGATTCGCATTTATAATATTAATTTTGGGATGTGCTCATATATATCGTGGATTAAAATTGGGAATTTAAAATCCAATTAAATTGTCAAAATCTTTTAATATTCATTAGACACATGTAAAGCATGATGCCTCTATAAGAGTGAGTCTCCTAGAAACGTGGGGCCCCCTACAAATGCGGGTCCCTGGGCCAGTGCCCACTGGGCCCATGCCTTAAGACGGCACTGGGGGTAACCACCCACTTTGAGAACCTCTTGTTCAAAATAACGCATGGGTTAAAGTTTTAATACCGAATTTTCCAGATACTCTAAACTGAGCCCTCTATGGTAAATTATTTAGTTTTAACAGTCAGGCCCTCAATGAGTTGATCTTCGAAGATGAAGGTGCAAGTACTGGAACTAAGTTGACCTACTGATCGGTTCAGCACAAGAAATTGAAGACCTTCAAATATAAAATAAATCAACCAATCAATGATGGCTAACAATTACTCCGAGAGACGTTACGCTTACAATGTCTCGCGGAGACTTAAACTTTCGTTTTTTTCAAAGTTTGTATTTAGGTCACCGGTTAAACGATTTTTGGCAATAATTTAACGAAAATGAAGACATTTTACCCGATTATTCTAATATGAAATAGGATCCGAAATTACTCAAGGGAAATAAATTGATTTTAAGGTAAAGAATACACACATAAACTGCCATTGGATGATATCTTAAAAAAAAGATAATTTATATTTCTCGCTCCACAAGAACAGGGTGACACGTCTTGACATTTTCAAATACTTTTTTAGCTCTCATTGACCTAATTAAAACAAAACTGTGCCACAGGTTTGCACAGGTAATTAAAAAAAAATAGACATAAAGTAATCGCCTTACAATATATTTAAGTGACTTGAAGCGAGTGAGCAGGTATTATACGGCAACTTTACATCTGGTCAATTGGAACTGGAAAAGTATCCGCGGGGGGGGGGGGGGGGGGGGGTAAATGAGCGTTCAGTCAATATTGTGAGTTCTATCATTTGCTTTAAAGACGCTTACCTTGAGTGCAGTTGGGTGAAACGAGACGGGATATTTACGGGATAGTCTCAGGAGACGGGATATTTACGGGATAGTCTCAGGAGACGGGATATTTACAATATATTTAAGTGACTTGAAGCGAGTGAGCAGGTATTATACGGCAACTTTACATCTGGTCAATTGGAACTGGAAAAGTATCCGGGGGGGGGGGGGGGGTAAATGAGCGTTCAGTCAATATTGTGAGTTCTATCATTTGCTTTAAAGACGCTTACCTTGAGTGCAGTTGGGTGAAACGAGACGGGATATTTACGGGATAGTCTCAGGAGACGGGATATTTACGGGATAGTCTCAGGAGTCGGGATATTTACGGGATAGTCTCTAGTTTAAAAAAAAAAAACACTTTTTGAAAAAAAAAAATTGGGGCATGGCGTAAACCTATTATATATAGACTGCCACTGTTCTAAACTGCTTGCCTCTAACAAAGAAAACCACATCCACTAAAACAATTTTGTTTCTAAACCTTAATTTCATTAATGATTTTATCAACTAATGTAGCTTTTAGATGCACCCCCACCCCCCTTTAAAAAAAAAAGATTGCCTGCTTTTTTAATTGCTATTGTGTTAACACACGACACACAAAAAATGAAGCTTTGTATCATTAACATTTAATAGGTTGTCCTTTTTCCCCCACACACCAACAAATTAGCACGTTTTAACATCTATAAAGAGACTGGAAGTTAAACTTAATATATGTATATTAAAACGAGTCAAAATAACAACGTGCTGATCAAGAAATAGTTTTCAATACCAAGCGAACATAAAAATATAGATCAGTTATAACAAACTGTGAACTATTTAGTATACCATTGTAAGGTTTGTTTTACATTTCAAGGGCTTGGAAAATATGTTTTGTGTCTGGGTTGGGGGGGGGGGTGGGGGGGGGGTGGAAGGTTCATTTTAATATCAGTAATCCCCCAAATTCAATTTTGTTACAGGTTGAGCTTTGGTAGGAATTTTTAATGTAAAAAATTGATATTCTTTAAATAAACGTAGATGAGTGATGTTTTTTTTTTAAATGAAGTAAATAGCGAGGTAAAAAAGTATGTTTAGGACATTATATTAAGTTACCACAGGGGTGGGCAAAAAAGTTCGCAATGGCGTTACTTTGGTGGTTTTGCAGGGGGGGGGGGTGTTGTTACCTTAAAAGTTTGCTTCGATAGTGTTTATTGGGTATGCATAAATTTATGAAGATAAAAGTATGTTTATATTTTAAAAAAAATTAATGTTAAAAATTTCCTGAACATGTACTTAAAATGGGAAAGAACAAGAGTGTAGATATTTTTATGTGGATCGCAATATCTAAGAAACCAAACCATTTTTCAGCCGGGAAAATTCAACCAGTAAAGTAGATACATAATTTTCTCATATGCCGATAAGGGGCCGGCAAGAATAAGAGTTAAGGATTTCTTTGAATTTAAAGAAATATTTTTTAAAAGATTAAAAAAAACAACGTTTTGAGCAAAATACATTTGAGGGGATTAGGAAATTTGAAAGATTTGAGAATAGTTCTTACAAAACATAGGATTGTTGCAGACGTGAAAATTGGTTAAGTGATTCTTTCATTTTTTTATATGCAAGAATTCTGTTTTGTAACGGTTTTACATTTATAGTTCAGTATTTTCATATAAACTTTACCCAGTTTGTGTCTCGCTCCGGAGCTATATTATTGTAAAACCGTTACAAAGCAGAATTCTAACACTTTAAAACTGTATGCAAGTATAGCGACAGAGTATGTCAGTAACGGGCACAAAAATAATGACATGGTAGGTCTGTACCTGACAAACAATAATAATGACAGGGTATGACGGTACTGTAAGACAAGAACAAGGACAGGGTATGACGGTACTGTAAGACAAGAACAAGGACAGGGTATGACGGTACTGTAAGACAAGAACAAGGACAGGGTATGACGGTACTGTAAAACAAGAACAAGGACAGGGTATGACGGTACTGTAAAACAAGAACAAGGACAGGGTATGACGGTACTGTAAAACAAGAACAAGGACAGGGTATGACGGTACTGTAAAACAAGAACAAGGACAGGGTATGACGGTACTGTAAAACAAGAACAAGGACAGGGTATGACGGTACTGTAAAACAAGAACAAGGACAGGGTATGACGGTACTGTAAAACAAGAACAAGGACAGGGTATGACGGTACTGTAAGACAAGAACAAGGACAGGGTATGACGGTACTGTAAGACAAGAACAATGACAATGTATGTGACTTACAACCGAACGCGGCCATAATGAAAAAGTTTTTTTAAACATTTTATTAACTTCCCAATTACAGAAAGTTTTAAACTATTTATTCAAATTTGGTTTTAGAAACACACAATAAGGGTACAATTGTTTACCCCAGGCGCGTTCACACCCACTAAGCTGGGCACGCCTGTCCCACGGGGGAGCGGTGAACAGCGCATGACGTTAACGTCATAGTGGTTACTATAGCTGTGTCTGATACTTAGTGTGTGCATTGAGACTTCGTGTGTGAACGGATACTTTGGGTCGGCTGCACGTGTGAGAGATTTTACTGTTCAACGGCTTGTACCACAGAAATAAAAGCTAAAGTTCTCAGACCTGCACTTCATCTTTTGTGTATTGAAACTGTAAGCCACAGGTCCACACGGCTGCATAATGCACCACTTATTGCAATTAATTAATAACCTCGTTGCATACGAACGGGCATAAACTCCTTTCAAAACTGCTGTTAGAAGGGGGAAGTAATTCGGTAAAATGTTTTTAAAAAAGGAGTTCAAACAGATTAACTTCTCGCCTCCTTTGCGAGCTTTAAGAAAAAATAAAGGATTATCCATGAAATTCAGACGCCTTGTGTTTTCTTCATGAACATTAGGAACACCTGTTCCAGGCTGGTTTGTTGAACAGTGTATCTGGCGAACTTAAATCTGTCCTGAGCGTCCTGTAATGTTTCAAATACATCGGCCAGAGATCTCTCTGTCTCCGGGACTTGCAAGTGAACATAGGAATCCATTTGGTTAAAAACCTTTGAATAAATAAACATTTTTTTTAAAAATCAAGCGATTCACTAATAATAAAAGAATTATATGCGCATTAATTACACAGCACTGATAAAGGATTTTTTTGGGGTCTCATTGAGCGCACACGCAACAACAAAAACAGATGGCAGATATTGGAATAGGATTAAACCTATCTCACCTCGGTGTCTGGAAACGTATTTATTATAAACTGGATGGTGTCGTCCAGCGCAATGACTTGACCCTCGTCATCAACTGCTGCGTATATGATGACAGTGAAGCCTTGGCCGTACTTGTTCTTAAGGTACTGGGGGCTGCCCAGGCACATGATTTGCCCCTTCCCCATGATCGCTATGCGTGTACAAAGGGCATCGCATTCCTCCATACTGAAACAGTTCAATCATGTTCAACAAAAGTAAACCACTGTGTGCGAGACATTTGTCTTTTTTTTGTAAATTAAGATGTCAGCAGATCTACCTGACATTTGTCTTGTTTAATCCGAATGTCATCATCGTCTCCATGACATTTGTCTTGTGTTATTCAAATGTCTTCACTTCTACATGCCATTTCTTTTTTTAAATTTAGATACCAATCGTCTCCATGACATTTGTCTTGTTTAATCCGAATGCCATCATCTTATCCAAGGACATTTGTCTTGTTTCCTTCAAATGCCTTCACATCTACATGCAATTTCTTTCTAAAAAAAATCAGATACCATCGTCTTCTTGGCATTTGCCTCGTTCTATCCAAAATTCATCACATCTAACATGACACTTGTCTTATTTAATTCAGATGTTATCTCAATACTGACAAAACACCACAATCCAAACTTATAAAGCAGTCATGGAGATAAAAAGAATTATATAGCTTCAAAATGTACTCATTCATTCTGCAAGTACGCACAATCCCATCATTACCCAAGTACGCACAATCCGATCATTACCTATAAGTAAGCACAATCCCACCATTTCCTAAGTAAGCACAATCCAATCATTACCTATGTGACGTGAGGATGAGGGTTCGACCAGTTTTTCTAATCAAATTGAGGACCTCCCAGACTGTCCGCCTTGAAATGGGGTCCATCCCAGCTGTCGGTTCATCCAGCATAATGAACGCCGGGTTGCCGATCAGAGAGATGCCCAGAGACAGCTTTCTTTTAGTGCCGCCACTGAGTAGGGAAAAAAAAGAACAGTCATTTTTCCCCACATATAAATAAAATGTAAAGGTTAGTGGTCTCACTGATGTTATTTCTAGTTTGTGTTCTATCCAGATGTATGGATTAAAATGAAAGATTCAAAATCTATATATATATATTAAGTCATAACTAGTTACCATCAGTTGAACTTTACCCATTTTGATATAACTTTAACATTTGTCATCGGGCCGTACATGTTATTGATAACAATAGCATTTAAACAGTTATCCAAAGGAAAATAAATCCGATAGATATGTGAATTTAGCTTTAGACTCCCACCCCCACCCCCTTTAAATTACTTTTTTCCTCCTTCAAATAAATTCCTTTTATCCACCTGTATCCACGGGTCAATTTCGTCTCATGGGGACTAAGATTGACAAACGTGACGACACGAGCTGTAACCACCGGAAGTTCTTTTTCTGGTACGCCCCTGAGTCTTCCGTACAAGAAGAGTGTCTCTTCACCAGTTAGAAGGTCGTGTAGTGCGTCGTACTGTGGACAGTAGCCCATTCTGGACTGAATCTGCAGATGGAAACAAGATTGTCGTCCCAGGCTAACGAGTCCCATCCACTTAAGGTGCTTTTTTTTGCTTGACTTGGCTTTGATTGGGGAAGGGGGATGTGTTTGAAACACCCCCCCCCCCCCGCCAGCTATTAGGATTGATTCAGTTAAGGCTGCTGGGCCACTCTGCACCCATCATTTGAGTTTAAGAGAGACTAAAATATACAGTTTTATGATCATGCAAAATCTACAATCATAAATGTCTTACAGATTTCAAATACCACTTGATGTTCTTACTCTCCACGTAGATGTCGCCACTCGTGATGACGACGTCGCCGGTGAGCATCTTGAATGTCGTAGTCTTCCCGGCGCCGTTCTGACCGAGCAGTCCGAAGCATTCGTTGGGCGCTATACCCAGGCACGTCGACTTCACCGCAGTTAACTTTTCACAGAGACCGTGAAGATATTGTTTCTTGAGGTTCAGCATAATGATAGAATCTGAAATTAAAAAAAAAAAAAAATAATACAAAATGTAAGGTTTAAAAAGTTATTCAGTTCTGCGAAAGGTTGTTGGTTCCGTGTATTTCCTATGCATGCATCATTCAATAGAGTTTTTATTTTCAGATAAGAATATTTTTATTTGCATTACTCCGCGCCTCAAGAGACAATCAGTGTTTCTTTAAGACGTTTGTTCCGGGGGGGGGGGGGGGGGGGGCGCATTTCAGACGTTAAGATGGGCATTGCATCTGTCAGCGACACAACAAAGAATAATGGCAACCAGGGCCAGCTCTAACTCTACCCACCCGCCCAACATAAAACTAAATTAATTCAGGTTATGGCGCCCCTGGCTGTTTGCTTACCAGTGTCCAAAAGTATATACAAAAATAAATGGACATTGTTTTTTGGTCTTACTTTCAGGAAAATAGTTTTAATTACTAACGTCTAATATGTTATTTGTTGTAGTAAAATTGGTGCCGATACTATTGATATGTTTTGTTGGGGATTGTAGAAAATGAGGGTATCGATACTGAAATATACATTATGTTGGGCAGAAAAAGAGGGCGCCAATTTTTTCCGAAACAAAAGTCGGGGGGAGGAGAGGCTCTGGGGTTGTTTCAGTGATGCCACTGCTTCGTTGGAAACCTTTTTAAATAAGACTTTTTTTTAAACAGTTGGATCCGTATTTAAATTCAATGCAATTTTTTCTTACTTGGCCCAGCTTGAATATTAACCGAAACGGTCGGGGTCTAAAATTCAAGGATTACAAGAGGTTTAATAAATCTGGATTTTCTAAAGGAATAATAAAAAAAAAATTTGATTTGTTTCTTTAGTGAAGTGTTTTTGACAGGGCCCTTAATCTACGTGCACGCTGATAAGCTTTTTTTTTAGAAGTATTTTTCTTCCCGAATACAAACCCAAGAAACGCCCGGGTAAATTGGCTAGTACTGAATAAGGATAACTTTATGCGGTCGCTAAAATCTCAGAGCTTACCCGTGTTGAACAAGGCGCTCAGTGGAGTTCTCCTGATTCTCTCCCTTTCTTGAACTACGTCACCCTCTTCGACTGTGGACATCCCCGCCGCCTTGTCCTCCAAAATTAAACTCAGACAAAAGAATGGCCCACACTTCAAGTACCTTATGCAAGGGATAGCGTTAAAAAAATCATTTTTTGCAGATAAATTATAACCCTCCCAAACAATATATATGAAACTTTTAAATACTATGTACCACGTAATCTTAATAAAGACTACTAGATTCATATGCATATAGGGTTCAATTCTTTTACTGTAATAATGTCATGTTTTTATCGATGTAAGTTGTTCATTACATCAAAAATTTGTTTTCACTTAAAAATCCTGTAGCATTTTTGAACATGATGCTTCCTCTACTTAAAGATTGATTGTTGCATTCCTATCGCACACACATCAAGCACACCATGGCCGCCGTCAGTCTACTCTGGTTCAGTTCTCATGTGTAGTCCAGGGCTGCCACTCACTTTTTTAAAATTTCCCAAGATTTTGTCAAATAATTTCCCAAGATTTCCCAAGATCATATAAATATATATGAGTTTTCTTTAACAAGGGGTTTTCTATGTAGTAATTAATGCAATAATAGCTTGAATTAATGCCCCTGAAACTCGGGGTAGAGTAATTGACTGAAATTTATTTTAAAAGACATTTTTTAAAAATCTTCATCACATAAAAAAATAATTTGATTTTGAAAAAAAAATATATTAATTTATAATCCAAATTATCAATACCCGCTGGAGCTAGGCTACTAAATTAAATATTACTTCCAAATTTTCTGGTAAAAAGTCACTTTGGAACAAAGCTCACAGGGCTAATCAACACAGAAGTCTCTTTAAAACTATTACAAGGCAAAAGGTTCATCATCAAAACATGTTTTTTTCTTGTTGTAAGTCTGTAGATTAGTAATGGGGTCTGCAAAGCAATAAAGCAGAATTTAATAATAATAATTGTAGTTAAAATGGATTGATATTATATGAAAACAATAAGTATTTTTTAAATTTGTAAATTTACATTATAATTATTATAATTTCTTTTCAAAAAAAATACTGTTTAAATGAACTTTTCAGCTATAATCCTACAATGTACCGGTATAATTTTAATATCTTAATTACCTGTGAGTAAATGCACAACTACTTTTTTTCCAATTGATGAAAATTTGGCTGGATTTTTTAACAGATGCATCACACCATAGTTTGAACACATTGTAGAAGTAAGTGAAATTCATCAAATTTTACTATCGATTCTTGATTGAACACTATCGTTCCCTCTTTGGCTTGTACTGTTGTTCGTATGGTTACTAATGTCTAATAGCCTAATGATAAAGTTTCCGAGCCTACTGCCCCCCCCCCCACACTTTTACAAATTCTATAATATTAATAGTCTATATTGATTTCCTTTGAGATTTCAAGATGTATTATCAGTTTATTTATTGCTGAGATTGTCCTATGCATATGGTGTACAAGATCAATTTGATAGACATTCAACACCTGGATGTAATTTTTAGTACTCAATGTAAAAAAAAAAAAAAAAAGAATAGAAAATTGAATTTCATTAATTATTAACTTTTTAATACTTCACAATATTAACTTTAATTTCAGAAGATTTCTTATTTATTTATGAATGGTTTAAAAAATTAAAACCAGAAAAGAGTTAAAACAATACATTTTTTCCTTGTTACTTTAAAAACTATTTTGCTTTATTTTCACTTAAATTTTATCATATATGTCGTTTGCGTTTTTTCAAAATATGTAAAAAATATTTCCCCTATTAATATTTCCCAAGGTTTTGCCTGATTTTCAAAATTATTCCCCAGATCCCAATGGGGGTCGTGAATTCCCAAGATCTTGGGAAATTTCCCAAGGTGTGGTAGCCCTGGTTCACTGTAGTCTGTTTCGTTCTGTATACCCAAAGGTGCAAAAAAAAAAATGGACAAGAAAGGGCTACTTCACTAATCGTTAAGAACGCCAGAGGTTTACTAGACTCGTTATTGTGCGACAGAGACGTGAAAAGAAATGTTAACAATCTCACAACACAGAGTTCACCTTAAGGCCAAAGAATGGTGTGGGTGTGTGGATGGGGGGTGGGTGGATGTGTGTGGGTGGGGAGTGGGTGGGGGAGGAGAATCTATTATAGTCACAGAACCTTGCACACAAATGTGTCAACACTACCCAATGTAAAAATATAGTGCACGTGAAGACCGTATTGCATATCAATGGAAAGTAATTATAAAGGGGGGCTAATTGTACTTCGAGATAAAAGCCTTGCATTCTCATAATGATGTAGACATACATGTGTAAACAAAACTGTCTAAGTTTTAATTTAATACATAGTATTGAACACAACAAAACACAAAAAGAACTTCGGCAGAGAATTAAATAAAAACGGAAAGAAGTAGACTGAGCTGGAAAGTTAGACATAGGACTAGGATAATCTGGACATGGGTGTCCGAAAATTTATTTAACAATATTTTTATTTACTGTAAAATCCTTTCTCGCAATCATAGATCTTACCCCATCAATTGCAAACGATACAATAGCGATCTCAAACCATACCAAATCAAAGTCAGATCATGCCATATAAATATTAAGCCATACTGCATCAAGATCAGACCATACAACATAAACCTGACCATACCAATACCAGAGCCACCTTAGGTCTTCAAAAATTATCCTCATACACACCCATGTCAACTTCAGGCTTTCCTCACACCTTACCGCAGCCACCTTAGGTCTTACCACATCAACCTGAGAACACCAAATTCTATGCAATATAATATCATCCAAAAGGATATTAGTTGAGCCAGATGGAAGAGAAGGTTGTGGTCAATACGGAAATCGTCCCCTTCATGCGGCCCAAAGTATCCACCTAGATATAGAATGGGTAACTTATGATACTAATCTCAAAAGTAAACTTAATAATTAACAAATTCGAAGCAGACAGCTCTATCACGCAAGACAGCTCTGTCACGGAAGACAGATCTGTCACGGGAGACAGCTCTTTCGCGGAATGCTTTTTCACGAAAGTTAGGGACGCATGAATTATCACTCACTTTGAAGATGAAAACGGTCGTGAGATAACTGAAAGCAATCAAGTTGAGGGCGAGTGCTGAGCTCCTGGTCGAGCAACATATATAACAAAATAAATGCGTGGTTAAGAGAAGGTAAATTGTACTTAAATTCTGCTTTTTAAAATGCCTACATCTGATGGCAGCGCAAGGTCGCAGACGCCGAGGTACTCGCACGTTCAGATCTCCTCAGGAATCTATTTTACTGACGCGGCTCGCAATATGAGAATGTCAGACGACCGTTTTCACTGGAGAAATGTTTGTGTGTGTCAGGCGTGGACGGTACGCTTGTGGCCAAGAGAAGACCTCAAGAAGACACCAAGAATCCCCCACCGAGAGCGCTCTGTATAAACCTGGACACATTGAACCATTCTGTGCATAAAAACGTAGTTTATATAATAATGTATCGCTTCTATTCTAATAAAAAAAACCCACAAAACTCTTACCTCTCTTCAAGCCGCCTTGCGCCATAAAGGCTAACTGTTGAATACTCGAGCAGAGGGCGTAGTTTGGGAAAACTATAGAAAACGCAGCGTTGGCGTATGCGACCCCTTTACTGAGGCTGGCGGTTTGAGTTAAAATTGGCGCCAAAATGAAACCTGGGTGGAAAAAAATGGGGGGGGGGGAGGGGGGAGGGGTATTTCGCTACAAAATTATTGCACATTTAAAATAAATAAACTCAAAGCTCTTATTTTGGGTTGTAAGTAAGAGAACCACGCGTCACTGACCCAGAGACTTTAAAAAACGTATTTTACCAGGAGTAACTCATCAGCATTGGGAGTTATTCTTTAAATATACAGTTATTTATTAAAGAAGCCCCAAATAATTATTTAACCACCGAAGTAGCACGAATATACGTAGCCCCGAATATGTATGTACTATTACGGAAGTAGCCCAGAATATATGTGTACTATTACGGAAATAGCCCAGAATATGTATGTACTATTACGGAAGTAGCCCAGAATATGTATGTACTATTACGGAAGTAGCCCATAATATGTATGAACTATTACGGAAGTAACCCAGAATATGTATGTACTATTACGGAAGTAGCCCAGAATATGTATGAACTATTACGGAAGTAGCCCAGAATATGCATGTATTATTACGGAAGTAAGCCAGAATTTGTTTGTAAAATTACTAAAGTAATCTGAATATGTTTGTTATAATTACCGAAGTAACCAAAATATGTATATATATTTCCAAAGTAACCCCGAATATGTATGTATAATTACCGAAGATAAAATTCGAAAGTACGACAGCAGTAACTCCGTTGGCTGGACGTTTGAAGAGCAGCTGTGTGCAGTAGATAAAAGGCAGCATGGCACCGGCGTACATGAGAAATATGGTGAGCAGCACGATCCAGCGATCTTCGGCCAGGTAGACGAAAGGTTGCTCGAGCAACGCAATCATCATTGTCATCTCAATGAAGGTGACGATGGAGATGTCAAAAAAGAAGTTCCCCAACCAGTACGCGAATGGGTTGACACCGCTCAGCATTTGAAGGTGCTTGGCTCCTATCTAACAGGGGTCGGGGGGGGGGGGGGTGGAGTATATTAAGCAATTGTGAGAGCATGAGACCGTTGTTATAAGGGATGACGTATTTTAAGACGCTTTGCCCGCCTTCCACGTGCGTGACCTCTTTCAAGTCGGTCCTGTGTTGGGGCGGCTAGAAAAAAATATCCCTTTGTTGATACTTTTGTTTACTATCGTCCGTTTCTGTGGAACAGGATCGAACGATCTAGAGAATGCGAGAAGCAGTAAGACTGCGTATTCCTTTTTCCAGAATGATCATCTGAAACTGAGTATAAAAGGGATAAGAATAAATGACGGGAGAGATTTTCCTTTCCTTGATTACGAGGCATGCTGTGTGTCATTATACTTTGTTGTGTGTAGAGATTTTCATTTCCTCGTACAATTTTGTGCTCATTGTATTTTTATATACAGTGCCGGTACCAGCAAATCTGTAAGTTTATAATTTCAATCATATTTCACTTGCTGTTATTATTTAATTGAAGTTCACAAATTAAAAAGTTATTAATTGTAATTAGCTCTGACCTTGACTGTCGTTTTATTTGTTATTATTTTTAACCTTTGGTATCGTCCTTTATTATGGACTGTTTTTAGAACGAGCCCTAGACAAAACAACAGAGATTAAATTCTCCACCTATAACGGTTCGTAATACCGTGAAAGGACAATGAAAAACAATCTTGGCATAGGCAGTGGCGTAGATAGAGTTAGTGCTCCCCGGGGCGGGACTAGATTTTTGCCACCTCATTCCACGGAAAATATAACTATGCTGCAGTAGCCACCATTGACACACCCGTCGCCATTTATATTCACGTATATTCACGTATATTCACGTATATTCACGTATATTCACGTATATTCACGTATATTCACGTATATTCACGTATATTCACGTATATTCACGTATATTCACGTATATTCACGTATATTCACGTATATTCACGTATATTCACGTATATTCACGTATATTCACGTGAGAAGTGACGGCACGTTGTTTATGTTGAGCAATGTTGCGTAGGATTTAACTGAGCCTGTCAGCAAGTTGCCTTAAATTGTGTCCCACACAGCACACTGGGCAGCGTTTACAATGTCCGAGAACAACGTTATGGCTGATACAGGCAAACACGTATCGGATTTGGAAGGAACCCTTACGGGAGTCCATTTTTTAAAGTTTGAATCGTGTACGTTAGGGTTTTACAGCCGTTAAGCCCGCATGGTTTAGTTCCCAAGTGGGAGGTGGTGCCTCGGAGGGGGTGCCTCGGAGGTGGTGCCTCGGAGGTAGTGCCTCGGAGGTGCTGCCTCGGAGGTGGCTATGAACAAGAACTTCACGTACATTTATATAACGACAAAACACAAGTTTAATCTATGCAGTCCTTCACTCATTACTGTACCCTTCGCCCCCCTTCCTACATTATGTAAATATATATGGCATCCTTCCGTCTTCGCCAGACGATGGAGTAGCTAAGTAGTCCTACACTTCGACGTGTGGATAACTAGGCCAATCATGGAATGACAATCTCGGCTGCATTTCTCGCAGGAGAATATTGATTCGTGGTTAGATTTTGGCCTTCCGTGCTGTTCGTTTTGTTGGAAGGGCTTCGTTTCGTGCATGTTCTGCCTCTTTCACTCCTTCGTACACTGCTGTTCGCCAGCTGGAACGTTGTTCGGCAATGATCTCCCATTTGTTGACTTCAATGTTGGCTTCCCTCGTGCTCCTTTTGAAAACGTCCATATATCTCAGGCGAGGCCATCCAATAAGTCTTGTCCCTTCTGCAAACTCTCCATACAACAGCATCTTTGGAATACGGCCTTCCTCCATTCTCCTTACATGGCCTAACCAGCGAAGGCGCCTCTTGCTAAGAGCGGAGAATATGCTACACATTTTGGCACGTTCCAAGACCTCTGTGTTAGGCATCGTGTCCCGCCATCGGAAGCGTAAAAAAATATATATGTATATAATATAACTTTACTTGACGTTTCCTGTTCACAGCATACCCCAAAATTCTTAAACTTCACCACATGCTTCGTTAGAGACGAGTTCCTATTAGATTTGGATCATGTCCGGCCTGCTTTTACTAAACGTAAAGCCATGTCTTTATGATCTGTTATTCTGTATCCTCTCTTGTCTTTTTTTGCTGTTAAAGGGTTTCGTCCGAAACAACCGCTATGTGTTTTTGTGTGTGTGTCTTATCATTCTTCATGTTTTTCCCTACCCCAAGTTTTCTATGTCTCACTGCTTCAAAGTCAACGCAGACCTCTCCATAAATAATTTAATCCAAATTGCATCCTGAAGTTAAAAAATACTTTTTTTTTTCTCCCTCGTTGCAATTTACAACAACAGCAACAAATATATCAATAGAAAATAGGTATAACGAATAACAACAACCAGTCCCCCACCCAAAAAAAAACAACAACAAAAAACAAAAAACAAAAACAAAAAACAAAAACAAAAAACAACACTTACTGCTCTCTCTGTAATGAGGCGATGGATGAACACAGCAGGCAATATCGTAAAAATCAAGTTGAGGAAGACGGTGCTCTTAGCGCTGGACGGTATTTCTCTGACGTCTTTAGAAACGTTGTACTTCAGTCCAGTTTGGACGGAATAGTCGTAGCCCAACTCGTACCTGGCGTACGCGTTGATCAGCATCTGAACCTATGGAGCATCAAGTAGAGTTACTCCAGACATTCTGAAAACCAACACAAGTCTATAGTATACAAAGTACTAGAGTAAACACACAAAAAATAAACAAACAACAACAACAACAAAAAAGACATCTTGTCGGTCGGAGATCTAAGTCGCCACACATAATTTTTTATTATTAGAATCTTAAATTTTAACATTTATGTTAATATGCCATTCTAAAATTAAAAAAAAAATTGGGTTCATAAATACTTCAGCCCTTCATGAAGTAATATGTAAAATAAGGTATTAAAAACCTGGGGGAAAAAATGACGCAACAAAATAAGGAACGTGTCGGCAAGATGCCTTCTTCATGGAAGAGGTACGAAGAGTAATAAAAAAAATAGCTTAAATGTTTTATACAAGAGGACAGCATTGGGAAAGCAAGAGGACAGCATTGGGAAAGCAAGAGGACAGCATTGGGAAAGCAAGAGGACAGCATTGGGAAAGCAAGAGGACGGCATTGGGAAAGCAATAGGACAATATTAGGAAAGCAAGAGGACAGCATTAGGAAAGCAAGAGGACAGCATTGGGAAAGCAAGAGGACAGCATTGGGAAACCAAGAGGACGGCATTGGGAAAGCAATAGGACAGCATTAGGAAAGCAATAGGACAGCATTGGGAAAGCAATAGGACATCATTGGGAAAGCAATAGGACAGCAAGAGGAATGCGGTAGCCCATTAGGTAATAAGATAATTAAAATGGGAAGGAAGAGAGGAAAAGGAAGTCCACGTCCATTGGTCGTAAAATTGGTTGTCTTTTTTAAAAAAGTTCTCCCATACTTGTTTTATATATTACTTTCTACCTAGCCTGACTGCAGTTGCTTTCTCTCTCACCCCTCCCCTCCCCCACACATACTTTGAAGAAAACCTAATTCTACAGAAATATCCATCTATAAATTACAACTTTATTGTGTTCACATTTCTTATCAAATAAAGCAATACATTATAAAAGTTCAGCTAAGACTAATAAAAATAAATCAACTTCCAAAAAGGAAAGATTTTTAACGATTGCTATTTATTAACGTGCGCTAAAAAAATAATTACACTCCAAAGCTCTATTTAAATAATGTAATAAAAAAAAATTCAAGTAGATACGTCTTTGATTATTTCTATATAAAAGATGTAACAAAAACATACAACATCTGTCCCAGCTAAAGAAAAAAAACCAACAACCCATCTTGAATCCAACTAACGATAAAAAACAACAACCCATCTTGAATGTAACTAAAGTTCAAACAACATCTTTTCCCTAGCTAAAGATAAAAAACCCATCTAGTCCACAGCTACAGAGCCTTGCAATACACCAACATCCGAATGTCCAAACTATGCCATGCATACCGCACATAAGTTAAATCATTGAACCCAAGACTCTGACCGTGATTCCTTCTGCGTGAATGACTGTAGGACCGTAGTAGCCAATAACTTCATCGGGCAAGAATTCAGCTCCGATGTAAACCTTGTTGTCGTAATCATAGGCCTTGTCGCTTTTGGCGTACTCCATCATGGCGAACCCGACAGTGTCATTCTACAATACACAAGTGCGTTGGTTCATTTGATACATACAGTGCATGAGAACATGTGCTTATTCAATGCATTAAGTGCATACAATACATTAGAAAAAACATTGTTATATTAATCTGTTTTAAAGTTATATGAGCATTAGGAATCTGGGAGCCTTACTTCTTTCTTCACGATCAGATCACGTTGCTGTTTTTTTAATTGTTTTTCTTGTTTGTAGAAGATCCGAGTTTGTGGAAATGTATGTAAGTGAATACATTTTATTTTATTATAGTGAGTTTGGGTCGGTCAGCCAGGACTGACTGGTGATTCGTTATTTTTTTTTGGGGGGGGGGGGGGGTTGGGGGGGGTTGGGGGGGTGGTGTGGGGGGGATGTGACAAACGAAGTACTTGTGTGGGACTTTTGGTGATGCAGGCGATGACTGTTTCAGAATGCCATTTAAAGCGAACGTGTTATGGAACCCTGAGAAAAATGTCTGAACGTCATAATGGGAAGTAGATTGTTTTAGACTGAAGCGTTTTGTTTGAGAGTAGATTGTTTTAGAATGAAGCGTTTTGTTTGAGAGTATATTTTTTTAGAATGAAGCCTTTTGTTTGAGTGTAGATTGTTTTAAAGCGAAGCGTTTTGTTTGAGAGTATATTTTTTTTAGAATGAAGCGTTTTGTTTGAGAGTAGACTGTTTTAGGACGTAGCGTTCTGTTTGAGAGTAGACTGTTTTAGTATGAAGCGTTTTGTTTGAGAGTAGACTGTTTTAGGATGAAGCGTTCTGTTTGAGAGTAGACTGTTTTAGTATGAAGCGTTTTGTTTGAGAGTAGCTTGTTTTACGATGAAGCGTTTTTGTAATCGTATCTCCTGTAAATCGCAGTTTGTTTATTTCCTGTACATTTTGACGCCCGATGACAGAAATTTTCTGCGGAGCCAGTAATTAAGGAAACCCCAAGAATTTTTTTTTTTAAACGCCGTAGGTCTATTTCTCTACACTTCAGCCCGGTAGAGGCTAAGCAGAACGGAATTCGGAATTTTTATTACATTTTTTCGTGGCCGTTTGGTAAGGAACCCAAAGCCTAGACAGCCTTCTGGCATCAATGTTGGTGAGGTAGGTTGATGTAAATTTAAAATCCTAATAAAGGGAAAAAAAACTTTTTGAAAAAATCTTTTAATAATTATAACCATAAAAGAAATACTTAATTTATCGAACTATTAATTATATTATTGTTTTAAAAAATGAAATTCTTCGGGTCGTCTTGTTATCTTCTACAAATTAAAAATAAATAAATCAACAAATGCAACAATATGTAAGATATATTATAATGACTACTTTATCAATACTGAATGTTCTTACAGTATTTAAACATGAAAAAAGACTTACTATGTTGACCTGGGAGACAAGAATAAGAAGCGCAATATCAACTTACAGTGGTATTGGGCAAGATATGAACATGATGGGGAGGTCTAAATTGACTCGTGTATGACCGGAGCAGGTTCTCTGGTACTTCCGGATCTTTCCTGACCAAAGTGATCGTTTCCGGGAAGCCGGCGAGTGAGAACTGGGAGGGTTTATTCTCCTCTCCAGAGCCCGTCTTATCAAAGTAAGTGCCACCCAGCACACACAGACACGGTAGGAGAAGCAGCATGGCGGACGTAACGTAGGTCCGTTTGAAAAGTATCCACTTCTTGATTATTATAGCAGAAAGCTGCTGGAAAAACAACGCAGCAGAACGGTTTTTGGTGAAAGTGACCATCTCGTTAAATTCAATGTCATCGCCATTGACGTCTTTTTCTACCTCTTTAAACTCTGTCATCGCCATACCCTCGGCATCTAAAAGAATGCAGAGAGAAAAAAATCTGATAGATTTTAATGTAACTCGTAATTTTGTGTGTGTTGTGGACCAGCAAATATTTATCAATATACTTATTAATATATCTGCCAGAGATAGAAATGTTCCTGGGGGGCCTCTGATAGATAGTGTAGATACTCGACTAGCATTACCTTTGACTGTAGTGTAGACACTTGACTAACATTACCTTTGACTGTAGTGTAGACACTCGACTAGCATTACCTTTGACTGTAGTGTAGACACTCGACTAGCATTACCTTTGATTGTAGTGTAGACACTTGACTGTCCGTCTACAGAATCGACTTCAAGATTCACACTTTTCTTTTTGCTTTTTAAAAAAGGACGAAAAACAAAAAAGTTGGCCATAATTGCTCAGATTAATGTTTTTTTAAATTTTAACATTGCGTCTAGCGCAGTAACAGTATTTTTATATTCTATTTTAAGATTAAAGCTTCTTATGAATGCTCAACAATCTCCTGAAAAAAATATGTGATGAAATTTCAATCAAGAAAAACTTTTTGAAAACTAAGTTTTTCCTTCATGGTTTACGGCGATATGTTTGAATGATTTTTATTTGAAGTAAACATTCTCGCCAATGTTACGTGTAGGTAATAGCATTCTTGCTACACCTGTCAATGATGCACCCTTGACAGTAATAGCATTCTTGCTACACCTGTCAATGATGCACCCTTGACAGTAATAGCATTCTTGCTACACCTGTCAATGATGCACCTCTGACAGTAATAGCATTCTTGCTACACCTGTCAATGATGCACCCTTGACAGTAATACCAGACTTGTTATACCTGTCAATGATGCACATCTGACAGTAATACCAGACTTGATACGCCTGTCTATGATGCACAACTGAAAGTAATATCATACTGATATCCCTGTCCATGACACTTGACCAGGAGTGGACATTGTTGGCAGAAGTTTAAATTAACATACCACCAAGAAATAAATAAATAATTTATACATATTTTTTTTTTTAAAATGTGATAGTAAATTCGTTTGGTAATACAACGGTTGTGTATTGAAGGTAATTATATTTAACTTACATCTCAATGGTTTTTCCCATTTGTCTTCTGACTTCTTTGCCGACTTCTTTGCCGACTTCTTCTCCCACTCTGAAAAATTTAGTTAGTTTTACTTTAATTTTGACAAAGGGAGCCCAGTGTTACACAAAGCCACTAATATTAAACCATCTGTTAACACGTAATATGGGGCCCAGTGTTACAGTAAAGACACTCATATTTAAACCATCTGTTAACAAGTAAAATGGGGCCCAGTGTTACAGTAAAGACACTCATATTTATACCATCTGTTAACAAGTAAAATGGGGCCCAGTGTTACAGTAAAGACACTCACATTTAAACCATCTGTTAACAAGTAAAATTGGGCCCACTGTTACAGTAAAGACATTCATTATTAACCATCTGTTTACAAGTAAAATGGGGCCCAGTGTTACAGTAAAGACACTAATATTTAACCATCTGTTAACAAGTGAAATGGGCCAAGGGTTACAGTAAAGACACACATTTAAACAATCTGTTAACAATTAAAACGGGGCCCAGTGTTACAGTAAAGACACTCATATTTAAACCATCTGTTAACAAGTAAAATGGGGCCCAGTGTTACGGTAAAGACACTCATATTTAAACCATCTGTTAACAAGTAAAATGGGGCCCAGTGTTACAGTAAAGACACTCACATTTAAACCATCTGTTTACAAGTAGTATGGGGCCCAGTGTTACAGTAAAGACACTCATATTAAAACCATCTGTTAACAATTAAAATGGGGCCCAGTGTTACAGTTAAGACACTGATATTTAAAGCATCTGTTAACAAGTAATATGGGGCCCAGTGTTACAGTAAAGACACTCATATTAAAACCATCTGTTAACAATTAAAATGGGGCCCAGTGTTACAGTAAAGACATTAACATTCAAACACCTGTTTACACATGTCATGAGATGTAGTACAAAAAAAATAATCTTTGCTTTAACACGACTTGAATGCTTTAAATATCATCAATTTAAAATATCATCAATTTAAAATATCATCAATTTAAAATATCATCAATTTAAAATATCATCAATTTAAAATATCATCAATTTAAAATATCAGCAACTTAAACTATGATTTAAATTATGTGTTCAAGTTGAGTTTATTGAAATGAGCATGTGAATGTTACACGACCTTTCCCGCAGTTACTATTCTTGAATTGATTTGATGACATACAACATGGGCGTAAGAGAGCGCCCCCCCCCCCCCACTCCCGTACCTAATGAAAACATCTTCCAGCGTTGTAGCTTTCAGACCGTAGGAACTGACACCCAACGTTGTTCTGTAATCTTCCAGGTATCGCAGAAGCTTGGGGAGGTTATTGACCTTTTCGTCCGGGATCCTGTATTCGATCTCGGCTTGGGTCTCGTCCTGTACAAAGATAAAAATCAGGTCAGTCAACTAACTGCAGCAGGTGGGAACACGCCCTTTCCTCAAACATTGAAATTAACCGAACGAGTTGAGCTGAAATTGTCTTAGATTATTTCAAAGTGCAAACTCTTGCTTTCCGTTGTTATTTTTAACATATGAAGCTCAATTCGTTTAAGATACGATTCACAATTTATTAGAATCCGTCAAAAAATTGCTCAGTGCCTCATACATGGATGATATTCTTTGGTCTGTTTGTAACTACGCCTCTTTGTAAACAGATCAACAACTTACCAAAAATTGAGACGTGGGTGCCATTTTTAAGACTTTTACGGTAGTGCCGCTAACATTGCAGGCGTCCCCCTTCACAATTGTTAACTTGTATCCAATCCCTAGGGTTTCAAAGGACAGAATTTAGCATGAGTCGACAATCATGAAAGTTTACAGCTCGGTGTTCTAGTCAGCCCCCTGCGCTTAAGCGTACCCTCTTCGAACCCAGCTGAACGGTTACCGGAAATTTGATCGAAAGATATTTCGTCGACGGAAAATTGATCGACGGAAATTTGATCGAACGGAAATTTGGTCGCATCTATACGCACTATACTATATAGTAAAACAAAATAATGCGTTGAGAACGAAATTTGGCGCACAATTTTAACGTATAAACTAAAAAAAAGATTCGACCAAATTTCCGTTCGATCAAATTTCCGTCGATCAATTTTCCGTCGACGAAATTTCTTTCGATCAAATTTCCGGATACGCAGCTGAATACGTTTTAAAAGACTGTAAATTAGTTTTTAAATGTGTTTATGCAGACCTGTGTACCCACAAACTCTTAAAATCGTACTATATCATCGCAAAATCTTTCAAAACATTATCTTAATTGTAAAAAATAAACCTACAGTGTATATAATGCATACACCTCAAAATCGTACATTGTACGCCAAAATCGTAAGAGTAAACAGGTCTGGTTTGTGTCATGCTACTGATGGAAAAATTTAATACTTGATATATAAATAAATATAAGGGCAACGTGGAGAATCTGCACTGAAGGAAATGCCTAGGAAAAATAATATCATTTTCAGGTCATAAGAAAAATAAAACACTATAAAAATGTCAGGGTAAACAAAAAAATAAATAAATGAATCATTTTTCAGCAAAACCAAATTAAAATGTTAATATATTTATCAATATTAAGAAATTAAAAGCGGTTCGGAAAATAATAGCTGCTTAATTTTTTAAAATCCTTTTATTGCGCACGCAAATCATTTTTATATTAGGAGAGAACTTCTTATGATTTCAGTTTTTTATTTCAAACTTAACGTTGAGTTCTTATATTGTTATTTGAATTGGTTGTTTTTTCCCCTCCAGAAGTTGACGTGACTACTTACGAACGGTTACGAAAAATAAATGTTTGAAAAAAATTCCGTAGTTTTAAAAAATGATCTTGACACGTTCGGTTAGATTTAAGACTGTGTGTCTGATATGTAAACACCCCCCCCCCCAAACCGCCCTCATTTACCACCACGTCAGGAGTATTACGAGCCTTAGATTTAAAAAAAAAATGATTCTAATTGAATTGATTTTAATTCAATATTTGTGCGATAGATGATTTAGCTTTTTAGAAAGAAAATCTTATTCAATATTTGTGCACTTGGCCATAAGTCAAATTTAGTCTAATCCAATATTTTTGCAATAGCAGACCTGTTTACTCTTACGATTTTGATGTACAATGTATGATTTTGAGTTGTAAACTGTATATATACTGTATGTTTATTTTTTACTATTAAGAATTAATTTATTGAATGATTTTGTGATTATATTGTACGATTTGAAGAGTTTGAAGTTAAACAGGTCTGCAATAGTTGAGGACTCGAAGATGCATGTCAATTATTGCACGTAACAAAGAGGCATAACCCAGTTAATACAAATATAAACATCTTATTTTATCATGTATAGCAAAAGTTATTTCCTAACATAAAACATCTAATGAAATATAGAAGAGGTTACTCTTACCATAAACATTCTTCAAAAACCAAGAAGTTCCGTAGCACTGGACCACGCCCTTGGCCATGATGGCGATACGGTCACCAATAGCGTCGGCCTCATCCATGTAGTGGGTGGTCATCAGGATGGTGCGACCTTCGCGTTTCAGTTTAAAAAATCTCCACAGATCTTGTCTGGCACTTGGGTCAAGGCCAGTGGAGGGCTCATCCAAGAAAATTACCTTAGAGTGTCCATTGAATTCATTATTGGTAAGAATACATCAAAAAGGTTATTCACTAGCATTACTCGCCAATGGGATGACTTCATTTGACTCTATTTTGACTATATGAACAAAAATGAATTGTTTTAAGACATTCAACAAGACACAAGTAGATTTAACATATAAGACATGCACGATAATAAAATTTGTCGTGCATATTATAATTACAGTTGAGCATTTTTTTATATTTGTGATATTTCAATTTGGGGGTCGGGGGTGACTCTTACGGATGACAATTACTAATTTGTACATTTTACGAAACACACTACAGTTCCCTGAAGGTCAATGGGTGCCTGAATAAACGTTTCAGTGCGCCCGCATGTGGCCCGGGGACCGTAGGTTGCCCGAGGGCCGTAGGTTGCCCGAGGGCCGTAGGTTGCCCGAGGGCCGTAGGTTGCCCGAGTGCCGTAGGTTGCCCGAGGGCCGTAGGTTGCCCGAGGGCCGTAGGTTGCCCGAGGGCCGTAGGTTGCCCGAGGGCCGTAGGTTGCCCGAGGGCCGTAGGTTGCCCTCCTCTTCTCTCGACAATGTCGCTTCGCTTGTTGGTTGATTGGGGTTTTATGTTAAATGTAATGTTAACATAACAACAACTACGCCCACAGTGCACCCGCCACTTTAATACAGTTACTTAGTAACTATTTACTACATAAATTACCCGTTATCTTAATACCGTTGGGTTGTTGATAAATACATGCATTACGCTAAATGTTCTTTGTTCCTGAGGAAGATTTTTATGAGGCAAAAAAAGACGATGACCTCCCACACACCGTGTACCTTGCTGTCACCACTAAAAGCGCACGCCACTGACAGCTTACGCCTCTGACCCCCGGATAGTTGCCCTGGGTATGACGATTTTTTCGCAGCTAATCCCACCTGGTCGAGGATGTCATGCAGCTGCTTGTTGACCCTATTGCTGTACTGGCCACGAAGCTGACGACGGGGAAAAAAATATTCATTGGTAAATACCAAATGATTTCAAAATCTGTGTTAACGTTAAATCACTGTGGAAAATGACCAAGGAGACCAAGGAATCTTTCATCAAAAACTTTAGACTATTTTCGCAGGCTTGAAGCGACAAGCCAAAGGTGTTACTGTTATGTATTACAAACGTTCTTTGAAAAGAACCACTCACCTTACAGTAAAACACCAGGTGCTCAAAGACGGTGAGTTTCGGAAAGAGGATATCGTGCTGCGGACAGAGTCCGATGTTCCCTCGGACTTTGGATATGTTCTCATTGATGTCATAGCCGTTCACTATCGCTGTGCCGCTTGTAGGCGGGATGAAACCTGGGGATTCCACGGATAGACAAGAAAAAAATTATTCAGATAGAACAGGGTCAGATCAACTCAGATAGGATCTGAAAGATTCGGCATGGTCAGATTAATTAGGCAAGGTGAGTAAGGTGGACAGTGTCAGATAGATTAGAGAAGGTCAGAGAGATTTGAGAAGGTCAGCGTAGGAAGGTCAGAAAGATTGGGCAAAGTTGGTTAGGTAGAGAAATACGCAGAGATCAAAGCTCAGGGTGATATATACACAGGGTAGAGGAAAGCCCGAAGAAGGAAATTAAAAGAACTTGTTAATATCGGTTAAGAAGCCTTTGACAAGAAATTAAAGGGCAGACTACAGGAAAGACAAACTTCAGGACCGACAAACTACAGGACAGACAAACTACAGGACAGACAAACTACATGAAAGACAAGCTACACAAAATAGATTAGTTGGTGCAGATGTGTAGTTGACGGGAAATGGTTGACATGATCTTTTAAGAAAGGGGTCAAATATATATATATATATATTAGGTTAAAAGACAACCTCAGATCCCACTGTCCAGGTGATGGCAGCAGCTGAATACGATTCCCCCCATTTTCCTGTCTACAAATCCTTGGAGACATAGTTGAAGAACTTACCAACCATCATTGTCCACTTAACTCACCAACAATCATTGTTCACTTAACTCACCAACAATCATTGTCCACTTAACTCATCAACCATCATTGTCCAATTTAGCTCATCGACCATCATTATCCACTCAACTCATCAACCATCATTATCCACTTAACAGTCCAGCCATCATTATCCACTTAACTCACCAACCATCATTGTCCACTTAACTCACCAACCATCATTGTCCACTTAACTCAACAACCATCATTGCCCACTTAATTCACAAACCATCATTGTCCACTTACACCAACCGCACCAGTCTACATCGACAATCTCCAGGGATAAGATGGACAAAACCTGATTTTGCGGTCTCGAACAAACTGATCTTTGTAATGAGATATCTCCACAATATTTCAAAATTGAAAAAAAAAAAAACTTTATCGGCACAGTTTATAATAAATTTGCTCATAAACAGTAATAATTGCGCACCACAAGTAATGTGGGCGTCATCACCGAATGTTACCCTGGTGTTTATAATAAATGTTGCCTTGATGTTTTTACGAAATGGTACCTTGATGTTTCTAGGAAATGTTTCCCTGCGCTGTTTCTAAGAAATGTCGACCTGATGTTTCTAAGAATTGTTACGGGGATATCACCTGTAATCATGGAGATGGTTGTTGTCTTTCCGGCCCCATTGTGACCCAGTAGAACAGTGATCTGGTCGTTGTAGATGTCGATGTTCACGCCAGCCACTGCTGTGTTGTTGCCAAAAGTCTGAAAACGAGAATAAGTTGAATTGTTAAAAATAATAATTTAAAAATAACATCTCGTCATGTGTCTGGCTTTTTTTTTTTCTTGGGGGGGGGGGGGGGGGGGGGGTGTGTGTAAATAATTGCATATTATAGATCTCTGTGTCGAACGGTCTGTTAGAAGGACATTAATTTTACAGATGTTTATTTGTTGGATTATTTATTAGAGGGCCTAGGAAAGTATGGGGTACGTTCAATTTTTTTTAAACAGAGTAGCTTGACCGTGGTTGCCGCCTACTTTTACTACTTTTGCTTGGCTCCAAAATCATGTTTGTTGTTTCTAAACTCGAATCCAGTCAGTCAAGTAGGGGGACATTAAAACATACCCAATGATAGAGTTTTTAAAATAAAATTTACACTTTTACTCAGAATAATTTATTCCCTCTCAATTCACGGTAACGTAACGTCATCCAATCCATGTTTACTCAGCGAAACCATGACAACAACAAATGATGTGAAAGCGGAAATGATATTCACCAACCTAATATACTCTTTTCTTCCCGAAAATAAAAAAAAGCGTTTTCATTCGTGAATGTACCAACTACATAGATGTAAGCCTTAAAGTGCGCAAAGATGTATGTCTACTTGAACGTCTGGAAGTACTCCTAGATTTTTGCCTAGATTTGCACTGATATGTAAAGCTAAAAGCATGCCTAGATTGTCAGCGGTTCTCAACCTGTGGGTCGCGGGAACCCTTTCACGGGGATCGCCTAAAAAAATCTCAAAACACATACACTCTACAGTTATAAAGCATGAAGGAAAAAAATGGTGGCTGGGGGTCGTCACAACATGGGGAACTGTATTAAAGTGTCGCGGAATTAGAAAGGTTGAGAAGCACTGGCCCTAGATGAATTCCAAGACGCACGTCTAGATGTATGCAATAAATGTACGCCTAGATTTATGCCTAGATGTACGACTCGATGTACGTCTAGATGTATGTCTCGGTGTATGTCTAGATGTATGTCTCGATGTATGTCTAGATGTATGTCTTGATGTATGTCTAGATGTATGTCTCGATGTATGTCTAGATGTATGTCTTGATATATGTCTAGATGTATGTCTAGATGTATGTCTAGACGTATGCCTTGATGTATGTCTAGACATATGTCTAGATCTATGTCTAGATGTATGTTTAGATTTATGCCTAGATGTACGACTCGATGTACGCAGCGGTGATTTGGAGCCGGTTCGGTCAGGTTCGTGCGAACCGTTAGTTCAAAATAAATATCCCTAAAATCAAGTACTAATTTAAAAAAAATCAAAATTGACTGATATGGCATAAGGGGACATACTAACTGCGAACCCTTTGTTACGAATTTGGCAATACACCGCTGGATGTTCGTCTAGATGTATGTCTAGATGTATGTCTCGATGTATGTCTCGATGTATGTCTCGATGTATGTCTAGAAAGAATGTCTAGATATATGTCTAGATGCATGTCTAGATGTATGCCTTGATGTACGCTTAGATTTATGTCAGATGTACGTCTCGATATACGTCTCGATGTATGTCTAGATGTATGTCTCGATGTATGTCTCGATGTATGTCTCGATGTATGTCTCGATGTATGTCTAGAAAGAATGTCTAGATATATGTCTAGATGCATGTCTAGATGTACGCCTAGATGTACGCCTAGACGTTTCTCACCTTGACCAAATCCCTGACCTGTATCCCAGGAGTCCAACTTTTGTTAGGAGTCTCAAAATATCTGGGATCCTGGGTTGGAATGTCTGGAATGTCCTCAGCCAGTGTTTCGGAAGGTATCCAGTAGGACGCCTTTAAAAAGCAATGTAAAAATAAAAATACAGAAATGAGTAGAGTAATAAAGTGCAGCCTATTGAAACCACACAAGGACTCGCTTTAAATGAATGGCAATTCATTGATGTCCGTGTAACATCAAGGATATAGAAGATGATCTAATCATTGTTTTCTAGGCAGTCTAAAATAAAGTTTTTTATGATTTGTACCTGTACCACGTCTATGCTGTGTTTTTGATACTTTGTATCCTGTACCACGTCTATGTTTTGTTTTGATATTTTGTATCCTGTATCACGCCTATGTTGTGTTTTGATTGTTTGTATCCTGTATCGCGCCTATGCTTCGTTATATAGCTTGATAAGTAATCAGGACGCTAGAAACCTGTATAGATATTGGTAGTTCTCTGACCGAATGAGAGAGCCAAGCGTAGAGAGACGTGAATACATTTTCGTGGATTTAGCTTAGCACGCGACGGGTTAGACGGTCGTATTTAGCTGAAAATACAAGTCAAAAATCAGCTGCTGCATAAGACATCTTTGAGTTATTTCTCGATTGCATGTTTTCTTGAAATGACCGCATGATCGCTAGCACTCGTGAGTTGGGGGGTAGGGCTGGGGCAGACTTATTTTATGCAAGAGACTGAACAGGCCACTTCGGCCTTCTAAGTGAAATGCTTTAGTCAGATCCATGAATGTAATGTAAAGAGGACTTCGCTGCTCATGACACATCTCCTACAGCTGGCGTAACGAGGATGTCATGCCTATTACATTTTTATTTACATTCCAGGATAATAGGACGGTGCTTATTATTCCGTTATTATTAATTTAGATATAGATTAGTTGGTTTTTATTACACAGTTTTGGACCCATGTTTATTTCTGCGCATGCGATTTTCTGCATTGTACATCTATTGTACGTTTATTCATGTTTTTCCCCCTCTCATTTCAACACTAAATCTTTTTTTTATTTTAGTACACTAATTTAATTCTTTTAACCACTAGTCTGTATGAAGTCTGCTTGTTACAGTTTCCCATTCACCCCCCCCCCCCCCAGTTTAAAATACCAGCTGAGTTTCGTTGAACTCACAAGGGCACCAGCAGGTAAATTAAAACATATTTTATAGTGGCAGATCATACCGTAAGGACTTACTGTTAAGCAGAAGTAAAACGGCCTCGCTACTCCATAGTCCCCCTTGTAGACCTCGTCCACGTACCACGTCAGTACCAGGCATAATAATGCGTTTAGTGACATGCAAATTATGCCGTCGAGAATTGAACCGCCCCTCAGGTCCTTGTCGTTGATGTTACTGAATGTGGAGACCACGTCTGAACGAAAAAAAGTAGGAAAAAAAAAAGGGGGGGGGGGTAGAAATGTGCATACTTTATAATTTTTTTAACGTAACTAGCATTCCAGTATCGACGAATGGTATCGTGCCTACTATTGGTTATTTAAGTCAATAAGAAAATTTGGATCAAATATATCCCGGACAAGCCCCCAGGGGTTAGCCGGACTCTGCTATCACTTACGGGTGACACGGACGCAAGTCTTTCCTACTAAGAGGACAAGTGAAATTTATATATAATTACTACTATTGCGCTCCCTGGGTTCATCTGCGGGTTTCCCTTGTCAGTAGAATGTATAGTTGCTTTCCTTACTGGTACCTCTAACCGCCAGTTACTACTATAAGGGTCAGGCTGTGTCCATGTGGAGTCTGACGAGTTCCTTGTCATAGCGGCATGCTCTCTCGCGTCCTCAATCTGTTATAGGCCGTCGTCAAATCCAGGACAACTGGTTCTTACGTTCCATGCTGCAAAGTGAAATGATTGAGTTTTTCTTCTATTTACTATCCTCCCTGACTAGAAAAGCTCTTCTCCCGCAGCTACTTAGCCTGGGCTGTGTTTTATGGAGACCAGCTGTTGCCCAATGCAGGAGATCCCCACTCTCAACACAGCCAGTAGATCCAAGGGAATGACAGCTGTCAATACAACTTGGCACTAACTGCTTAGCAGGAATTGCCGAAATGACACTGGTAATAAGCTAATATAAATGACCGCGAACAACTAATTTTTGCTATTATTATTCATACAATAGTACACCCTCAAAAATCAATGATATAAAATTAAGGAAATAGAAGAGGCAGGTATGTCGAAGCTTGAGATAGAAAGACGGGACAAGAAATTTCTTGTCATTTTCTGATTTGTCCTGTCTGCTGAGGAAGGCTCTTAGCCGAAACGATCTTATTTTAATGTCCCGTTCTTCTATTTCAAGCTGCCACATACCTTGTTCTTCTATTTCCTTCCACACGGCTTGAAAGCGGTCCTCCTTATACTCCCCAGTCAGTGTTTCTTTCAGAAATTTTCCCCCGAGGTTGCACTCTTGACGTTCGGGGGGGGGGGGGGTAAAGGGGGGGGGGTGTAAAAATGAATCTTGTCCCCTGTAATCAAAGACTCACGTCAGTGACGTAGCAGTGTGGGGGCGAACATTTGGTCTTCCCAGGTGTCATTTTTTCTTTAGATAGAGCGGCGGGATTTTACGGACATCTACAGAGTTTCTATCGAGAAAGGTAGCGTAGCAAAAAAGTTAACCCACCTAGGGTGGCGCTAACACTAGGCACGCCGCTGGGCAGTATATATCAGCACCAAAATTGGCTGTCATGGCAAGTAATTTTTATCGGGAAGTAGGGCAGCGGAAAATGTGTGATTGTTTAACAATCAAAAGGTGCATTTTGGAGTATACATGATTCGAATGTTTTGATAAGACTTTCATTTGATCGGGGGAAATAATTTTTCAAGCGTCGGGGGAGGCATTATGGCGACCTGTGCCAGACACAAACTAAATTTCTTCTTCTTTTTCTGTCTATTAAGGGCCCACGATCAATTTATTGATCATTATGGCTCCTACGAATGTAGATGGGATTTGCAATGTTTCTGTGCCTGGTGTTGATGCGGATATTTCACTGGTAACAAGAGTTACCTAGTGAGGGTATCATGCACTGTATTCAATGTATCTTTAAGACAATGTGTGAAGGGGCATTTCAAACGTTCATATATTTACTGTTAGATGTCTCGTAGAAAAATGCTAAGAATACATCAACATACACCTACTATATCTGGACTACAAATCAGGTTATGATAGCAGAGACAGGAAATACATGAACGATGCTGTGCTGGAACTTGGAATCCTTAACAAACTTACCCGACTCATACATATGACGATGGATAACTACAAAAGTAGAATCAAAGTACAGAGGGAGTACTTGAGGGAGTTCCCAATCAATCTGGGCCTCAGACAAGGAAATCCGTGTATCATTTTCAACATCACTTTAGAAAAAAGCATTAGAAACATACGTGTGAGCACCTGAGAGGTGGTACAGAACAACCATACGGAACTTTATAAAGCCAGCCACCGCAATACCTGGCCTACACAGACGATATAGCGCTACTTGGTAGAAACAGCATTGATGATATAGTTAAAACTTTCAGGGAACTTGAAGATGTGACGGTCAAAGCTGGTCTTGATGTAAATAAAGCTAAGGCAATATTTATGATAATGTCAGGAAATACGCAATGATGACTTCATCAATATGAACATCTACGCCTTTGAGAGGGTAGCTACTTTCAAATATCTAGGGGTGACTATAAATAAGCAAGAGGAAATACAATCGGAGGTGCAAGAAAGAATAACAGCATGCAACCGTTCTTATTTCAATTTACAAAAGCTACTTCAAAGCAAAAATCTCGCTAAGGGAACAAAGAAGGCAGTATACACCACTATCACAAGACCAGTAGTGAGACTTGGTTCCTACCAGAAAAGCAGAGAACATGTTAAATATATGACCCGATGATAGACAATTTTGTTTTGGGAATCCGTACAAACTAAGAGCTATATCAATTGTACAAATACCCATCCATAGTCACAAAAATATAAAAAAAAGGCAGACTGCCCTAGGCAGGACACATTGAAAGGATGCCGGATTCTGGAGCAACAAAAACGATCTACAGGCAGAAACCTTGGGGCAGACGGCTCACCGGTCGACCAAGACTGAGATGGATTGACGATGTAGAGAAGGGCTTACAAAGGTTGGGGTTCGCACATGGAGTTGTAAAGCGATGGATCGATCCCAATGGAAGAATGGGGTGGAGCAGGCCAGGGCCCTAAATGAGATGAAGCGCCACTGATGTAAACATTTCAGATATTTGGGTGGGAAGCGCTAGAAATAACGATAATAACAGGACATCACTAACTCTTCCACCAGCACAATATTAAATAAATTCAGTCCAATTGGGAGCCCTTAGAGTATGTTTTTTATCGAGAGATACTCCTTAGCTTAGACTCGCTCCTTAAAACTTTATAGGCCCCGGAAAATTTTTGATAAATTCAAAATGCAAGAATGCATTTTTTTTTACATACCGTAGTTAAATTTAGTTTCGCATCATTAAACACTTAACTGTAGAGCAACGGGAGAGATGCTAGTTAAGATTTTAGGTGTCATTTGACCTAAGAGCCATCGTGTGAGGTCTGCAACCCACATAGCTGCATGGGGCCTCGTATATTTTAGGGGCTTAAAGTTGGGCTGTAATTACATTAAATTATCAACTTTTACTGCTAGGTAGGGAATGAAAAAACCGAAAAGTAGCACGGGTGCCATAAAAAGTCAAGTGACGTCTCTGTTTGACTAAGTGTGGTATGCAAACATTTTTTTTTAAAATTGAAAAGTAATGTATTTTTAAAGTTATTATTTTAAAATATTTTTGGGATCAACTACATAAAAATAATGAATTTACTATAAAATATTTTTAAAATTAAGAAAAAAGAATTCCTTTCAAAAAGTTATCCATCACAAAAAAGAAATGCTAAAATAGTTTTACATTTTGAACGAAAAAGAAAAACCAATAAAATACGTTTATTTCAAAATATTGCCAAGTTTCACCAAAGTCAAAAAGAAAAAAAGCTTTTCTGTACAAAGGGCTAAAGACTATATCATTATGGGTTTTCAAAATTGTTATTTATTTATAAATCATATGTAACCGACATAATTGTTCAGAAGTCAAGAATTGTTTACAAAAGACTCATATATTTATTAATGTGTGATTTTTTTCCGTATAAAATTAATGTTTCAATTCTCAATCTCAATATTCAGTTGACTGAAATGTTAATTAAGAAATTTAGACTACTATAATTTGCTTCAGATCATTACAACTTGACTCTTCGATATTATACTTGAAAACAATTTGTTTACCAATTCCATATAATTTTTTTTTAACTACTACCAAAAATGGCATTTACAAGATAATCGAAATACTCGATTTTTTTTTATTCGTTGTTTAAATATATATTATATTCTTTCTACTGGGTTATCATCTTAAAATAATTTTTTTTAAATAGTTCAAACAGCTGGGGAAGATTGTTTATTATTATTATATTAACAGAGAAAAGTCATTGTGGATTTAATAAATAAAGACTTTTTAAAAAAATAATTTTACTCTGTTCCCGAAACTGTGTTAAAAAATTAGAAACACTCGATTTAATAATTATGATGAAATGTCCACTATTTGTATGTAACCGGTAAATTCCTAATTTTTTGTTTTAAAATTATTATTATTCTTATTTTTAAATTTTCATTTGATCTATGTCAGCAAACATCTATGGAATCTACTACATTAAAATGTTTGCTAAAAATGATTTTTTAAAGCATGATACTATTTTACAATATCATTTGAAAACAGATTGCACATGTTTATTTCTTAGCAAGAACTACCGGTATATTTAATTTACAGACATTTATATCGATGAAAAGGTAGTTTAATACAGGGTTATTAAAAAGTCTTTCAACTTTTGCAGCTGCAAAATGTAATTAAATAAAAGATACCGATATCTGCGAATCAGAAAAAGTAAGATTTAGCTTATGATCAGGAGCGGCCAATTTTCAAAACAATACCATATTTATAATCGATTTCTGCGAGCATGTAACAAGATTAACCTGAACGCTATGGAGCATCAATATATATCGAAAAAAGTGATATTTTATTTGTTCCAATAATTGTAATCGATTAAAGGCACACATTTCAATAACTTTTAAAAATTTTATAAAAATTAAATTTAGAGTATTTTTTTTTTTTAAATTATTTTTTCTTACACATTTTCCCCTGGGGGGATGGGGGGCACTTGACGGAGGTATGCCAGAAAGAAACACTGTCCCCAATAAAACTAAGCTTTATTAAATTACAATGTTTCGGTACACTTTGATGACGATACAACAACGTAGTAATAATCAGTCAGCCACAAGATCACAAACACACACCAAGTAAAAATCTGTTACAAGTCACGTATACTCTCTGGTAGTTTTTTTTTTTTCCGAATTCTCTTTTCTACCTTCTGGACGATTCTCGACTTTTATAGATAATATGTATATGGGGGATATGAAACTGTTCAAACACTCTCTCAATAGACTTCACACACGCTGGAGGGATGGGAAGGAGTGTTGGAGAGCGACCGGTCAACACAATGCGAAGAATGAATCAGCTAAGTGGCGTGGAAAAGTGTGTGTGTGTGGGGGGGGGGTGTGTGGAGATGAAAGACGCACGCCGTGCAACAATATCAGCACTCACTACTAAAGAATTGAATGTATCGATACTAACTACAATGCAGGTGAATGTATCAATACTAACTACAATGCAGGTGAATGTATCAATACTAACTACAATGCAGGTGGATGTATCGAGACCAAGTACTAAAGAAAGGAATGTTTCAACACTAAGCATTTAAACAAGGTCAGATATCATCAGCAAGTACTAAACAATCGTTTTAGCCAACTACTTAACAAGTAACTAACTGCCGAAGAAGTGAAATTGTTATTGACTACGAGCTAACAATGAGATTTGTCGAAAAAAACCTTTTGTGAAAATGAAGACCGCCTCGCTGTGATAGATCCTGCCGCACTAAACCACAGGAGCTTGGACACCCAAGGGTGTACATCTTAAATTCTAGCTTAACCAAGACCCCTGTGGCCATCTTACCTCCCTTTTCGTTGTTTTTCAGTTTCGTCAGAGCCGTTGTGTAGCCAAAGCTGTATACGAATATCCCAGCTAAATAGGTCATGGTCGTGCCGTCTGTGGTCTTAAAGACGTAATCGGAAATCATTTTGCATCCATAGTTGAGGACGTATAATATTGGGGTAGCGTGCCGCGCTGTATCCAGGCCCAAAAAAAAATGGATTTAAAAGCAGAAAATTTTAACAAATTCTGATACACAAACAAGCACGAATAATGCGACATTCCGTAATACTGGAACCCAAATAACGAGTCAAGTTACTGGAACCCAAATAACGAGCCAAGTTACTGGAACCCAAATAACGAGTCAAGTTACTGGAACCCAAATAACGAGCCAAGTTACTGGAACCCAAATAACGAGTCACGTTACTGGAACCCAAATAACGAGTCAAGTTACTGAAACCCAAATAACGAGTCAAGTTACTGGAAACCAAATAACGAGTCAAGGTACAGAAACCCAAATAACGAGTCAAGTTACAGGAACCCAAATAACGAGTCAAGTTACTGGAACCCAAATAACGAGTCAAGTTACAGGAACCCAAATAACGAGTCAAGTTACAGGAACCCAAATAACGATTCAAGTTTTTGTATATGTCGTCAGTGGGGAGTTGAGGGGGGGGGGTGGCTAAATTGATGGCCTTTTAAAGGGGGTTTTCCTGAACGACTTTGGCGGTACGTAGCTATAAATAACAGCAATTTAAGTGCGAAGAAATTATTTGAACACTTTCTATCACAAAAACTAAATAATTTATTCAAATTTTAAAGTATAAGAAATCATGACATAAATAATAATAAAACTTTTAAATTTTAAATTAACCTTATAATTTATTGAAGTCGATCAGTACTTACCCTTTTTTATAAAGCATGAGATGAACAAGGAAAAGAACAGTATGTTGACGGTCAGCGCCATCATGAAGATGATCAAGAGGAGCGGGCTGGCAATGAACGCCGAACCCTTTCCTACCAGGGGCACCGATATGACGACTACGGTCCCAACGATGATGACGCAGGCCAACAGGAAATTCAGCAAAAACCACGCCAACCAGTAAACGTACATGGTCATGCCCATCAAAGCCATAGATTCCTGAAAGGTGGAAAAAAAAGTCCAGTTAACGTGCATGGTCATACCCTTCAAAGCCATGGATTTCTGTCGGTTAACAAAAGCATTTCAGCAGTCGCTGTAACAAACGTCCCTCCATTTTGTCTAAAAGACCTCTTAGAACGTCACCAGTTTTACGTACAGTCGTAGCAGGCGACTGCAAGGGGCGCCAAATTTAAAGGGGCGGCCTTTTAATTTCAGACGCACGTTTCGACCTGAACATTTTTTACGAGGAAGAAGTGCCATATGTTTTAAATGTCTGGTCGGTGTGTGAAAATACCAAGGCCGGCACTCGCCCAGGGATTACCTAACTAGCTGCTGCTAACTAGACAGTATGTTTAGAAGTAGTCCATACAAATGTGATCACAATGACCAATGGCGAACGAAGGGTTTGGCTGATCTCCCCAGGCGTTGAATTTTGTTATGTTTCTAAATGTTTTGGGGGGCGCCATTTTTGGCCAACTGCGGACTTGTTCGTCATCGATTGGGGTCGCCCCTTTTGGCTAACTGCGGACTTGTTCTTCATCCATTGGGGTCGCCACTTTTGGCCAACTGCGGACTTGTTCGTCATCGATTGGGGTCGCCGCTTTTGGCCAACTGCGGACTTGTTCGTCATCGATTGGGGTCGCCACTTTTGGCCAACTGCGGACTTGTTCGTCATCGATAGGGGTCGCCACTTTAGGCCAACTGCGGACTTGTTCGTCATCGATTGGGGTCGCCACTTTTGGCCAACTGCTGACTTGTTCGTCATCGATTGGGGGACGGGATGTGATGTGGGAAATTCTTGGCCTGTCTCAGGGGGTACTAACCATAGCTAGCGGAGAAACGTTGCTGTAGGTTGAAAGGCTGTAGGCTGAAAGTATGTAGGTTGATAGGCTGTAGGCTAAAAGGCTGTAGGCTGAAAGGCTGTAGGCTGATAGGCTGTAGGCTGAAAGGCTGTAGACTGAAAGGCAGTAGGGTGTATGGCTGTAGGCTGAATGGCTGATAGGCTGTAGGTTAAAATGCTGTAGGCTGAAAGGATGTAGGCAGTAGAACGATAGGCTGTAGATTGAAAGGCTGTAGATTGAAAGGCTGTAGGATTATAGACTTTAGGCTGTAGGTTGAAAGGCTGTAGGCTGATAGGCTGTAGGTTGAAAGGTTGTAGGCTGATAGGCTGTAGGCTATGTTTTTGCTAGTATAGGTTATCGCGTGGGTTTCTTTCTTGTTTTAAAATAAAATGATTTTTGAAAGCTATATTGATATTTCTAAAAAAAATTAATTGATGTAACCGAAGATGTGATTGTAAAATCCCGATAAGTCGGATAAACAACAATTAGTCCGGGTTATCGACGCCCTACTGGATCTCCGGATGAAGATACTACCCTGAAAGCGAAGCCACCGGCGTCCACTTCAATCTAGAATCATTTGTACGAATATGAAAATACATTGATTTATGTCTATATACGGGATGTGTCCGCCTATAGGAGATAACATCCGTTATAAAGGGAGTCTCTGTCTAAAAGAGTTCTCACACATGTCTCCCATGTGACGCGGCGATCCCACACAGTTCCTTTCTCTACAAAACAACAACCATTTAATTAATAAAATATTTAACCAACAAAGGGTTTACGCGGAAATGTTGACATATCCGATGCAGTTGTAAAGCCTATATATATATATATACTTATATATTACCTTCAGCTTCAACTCTCTCTCTTCTACAATTGATTTACAAGCGAAGCACGACAGTATCAGGAAGATGTCAAAGAAGCTCATTGCTTCAATGGTGAGGAGGCGAATCACGTTGGCTAATCTTTTCGGCACGGGCAGCCGAGCCGTGGACAGACGGAGCTTGGTCATTTTGTAGCGCCTTTCGTTCTGCCAGTAGTTGACGAATACCTGCGCCACGTACAGCTGCGCCCGGGACACTCCGGCCGTGGTGTAATCTAAAAAAGAAAACACAAAAAAGAGATGGCAGCAATGGGTAGAGTACATGTTTCAAATTGAATGACGGGAAGAAGTATAATACATTTCCTTTTTTAAATGAATCTTTTCTTTTATAAATTGTGTATGTGTTTTTTTTGTGTGGGTGTGTGTGTGTGGGGGTGGGGTGGTGGGGTTGGGGGGGGAAATGAACACAAGAAATTATTGAAACTCTGTACATGCTGAAGGATATCACGTGACTTCAATAGTCGACAAGCAAGGAAACAATATTTCACAATAAAATCTAGTTAAAATATATGGAAGCATTGTTTATTAATTAAGTATACATATATACTTAAAAATTAAATAGAAATTAGAGACGACCTAAGTTCTACTTTGCTTTCGATTCCGGCACCGAAAGTTGCCATTTGATCACTGTCGGCGTAGTTTCGGTTTCGGCATAAACAGAAAAGTTAACATTCGGTTTATTTTGATTTCGACCGAAAATGATTGAGAGTTTCGGTTGCCTACCAGAAATCAGACAGCCACAGTCTTGCTGTCATCGTATATTATGTGACTAATCCTCTGCGAACACTGCTCACACGTGCATGATGACCTACTTGGCCAGTGTTTCCAAGAATTATATATCAGTTAGGCTTAAGCGGAGTTAAATAGTTCTGTGTAAAAAAAGAAACAACCAAGGGAACGGTAATATTTATATCTTATTTTTGATTGATTTTTTTTCCTAAAATAAAATTTGGAAACCTAAGCTTATTCAATTAATTCCTTCATCTTGCTTTACCATTATCATGCTCAAAAATGTTGTCATGGGCTTAGAGGAATAATGTTGTAAAAACAACAAAAAACAAATCATAAGGAATGTTACATTTTCATTATTATTTTGTCTTAAAAACAAAAAAATTTAAGATGACGGAACCATAGGCGTATTCAAATCATTCTTTTATTGAAATTCATCATTGTCAAGCTGGTAAACATTGTTATTGACGAGATAACACACGTGTGCATGTATCACTGTGTCGTATAATAGTTGTGGCGTAGGTCTAGTGCAGGGGTGGGCAAACTACGGCCCGCGGGCCGCATGCGGCCCGGCAACTGATATTATGTGGCCCTCGAAGGCATTTAGAAATTTTAAAAAATTACTATGTTTTTAAGTTATTTTGTTGAATTTTACAGAATTTCATGCACCGTTATGATTTTTAAAACATTTTTGATCAAATTTCTTTCTAATTTTCAATTTTTTTAAACAGTCCTTGACCTTTGTCATGTAATGCTAAAATGCGAAACTACCGATTTTAATATAGGGAAATGTTTATCGATATTTAAAAATTGGACATAATATACATGCTGTCCCCCAATAGCTTTACCTTTGTCAATGTGGCCCTCCGCACAAAAAGTTTGCCCACACCTGGTCTAGTGCCACATCCGTTTACTCTCACTGTTGTGAACATGATTTGTTAGTGTGATATCTTGGTATGAAAGGTTGTCCATACATGGTGAGAGTTTGAATGTGAGAACCATTGGTATTGGTGTGAACACTTTTTGGGTGCATGAGTTGTGTTATGAATTGTGTTATTGTGGGCTGAATGGTCATTGGTTGAGAGGGAAATATTAATAAACGAGTGAGTGGGTATAAAAGGACTGTGTGTTGATTAGTCGAGAGAGAGACCGAGAGATCGAGAGATTGCTAGAGAGGACAAGAGATTTTAAAGATCGTGAGTTTTATTCCATACGAGTTGTTGAGGACTTGATGTGTGTGTAATGACCCTGGATGGGACGACGTTTTGTATATTGTCAATAAAGTACTGACTTATGAAACTATGAGGAGTTATTGTGGACTTAATTGTGTCATTGAATGGACCTAGAGAAGAGACCCTAGACAACGAGAGTAGGCCGTGACGTATGAAGGCTGTAACTTTAGAGACAGTAACATTTGGAAGCCGTAACGTTGGTAAGTTCGTAACACTCACGAGTTTGTAAGATTTTAAGATGTCTTTTGCGATTGTACGCCGAGACCGGTCAGAACTACGATGTTAAGAGACCCGGTTTAAAAATACACCCCCCCCCTCCTTTTTCTCTAAACAATGAGAGTTGGTGTGGTTGGTCGCCGAACGAAATAATTGCTCCCCCAAGCACGGGGAGACAAAAATGTGTTGCCCCTAGGCTAAATATATTACCACGGCGATATCTAGCGAGGCATTTATGAAAACGCAAAAGATTTTGAATGACGATTACTGCGAAACGATGTGATGATATTTTTATAGCCTTGCGAGTTCTAAAAAGAAATCATGGCTTTAAAAGACTTTCAGGGGACAGTTGGCTCTATTAGAGATTGGAAGGATAACTATTGTTGAATTTAACTATTTTAACTATTATTGGTACATTTTGCCCCCCCCCCCAACTGTCATATGTATTCTCAGTACGTGCGTAATATATGGACTACCTCTTGCGTTGACGGGATATATGGGAGGAGGTATGAAAATATGTTGTATTTTGCGTTATATATTGATGTCACAATGAGTGTAAAATACGCTGGGTGGCCGGAGTGGTCTAAACTGAGCAAATCTCAAGCTAATGGTCTGGAGGTCAATCCCCGCCAAAGCCAAGTCAAGCAAAAACACCACCAGCACCCCGGGTGGATGGGACTCGTTAACCTTGGGCGGCAACTCATCTAAGAGAAGGAAAACTTAGAATTCAAAACCCGGAGATGGAGTCCCGAAAGGCGGATAACATTGATACAATGAAAACATTCCGACAACCCCTGCGACGCCGCTGGTGCCAAGCTGTATCATCCGAATGATGTTCCCTTGGGGTCAGCCAGCGGCGTGGAGAGAGGCGATTTGCTGTTGGGCACCAGCTTATAATCCTAGAAGAAAAATCCCAGGCCTTGTTGATTTCGTCCTGCGAGTTCCACACCATCGTCACCTCGTGACGGACGGATGCCAGCAAAAACCAAATATATGGATGTCCCATTATTAAATCAACTCTGGCATTTAAATTTTTGCTACATTGGCGGACGTGCACATTGCATGGATGATTGGAATGGTATCACCGACGCTCCTTTTTCAAGACTACGCATCCTGTTAAAATGCACTCTCAACTGCAAACAACACACACACACACAAACAACATTCTACACAAGTGTTCTAAAAACTTGTGGTTTTAGATGGAGACAAAGATCGTGGTTCGCAAGGGAACAAACTCACCAAAGGCAAATCCAAAGGTCTGCTCATCCTCCATCGTGTGGTTGATTAACACTTTATACTTCAAATTTTTGGGCACGCTTTCACTGGCGCAGGAGTCGTTATCAAATATCACTATGGGGTCCGTGTTGTTTTTGAGTTTGCCATAGTCTCTGGCCGCCTGAAGGGAGGCAAAGCCAAAGAAGGCCGTCTTAACTAAGGACAGAAAATAGAATTAAACATAAATGACGGAGTCTCTAAGTGTTCCAATGTCAACACATCTCTGTCTCTAGTTTTCCAATGGCAACACATCTCTGTCTCTAAGTGTTCCAATGACAACACATCTCTGTCTCTAAGTGTTCCAATGGCAACACATCTCTGTATCTAAGTGTTCCAATGACAACATGTCTGTGACTCTAAGTGTTTCAATGACAACCTATCTCTGTCTCTAAGTGTTCCAAGGACAACACGTCTGTGTCTCTAAGTGTTCCAAGGACAACACGTCTGTGTCTCTAAGTGTTCAAAGGACAACACGTCTCTGTCTCTAAGTGTTTTCAATGATTTACATGTTGTCTTTGTCCCCGATTCATTGATCCAATGCATCAGTCACTAACTGTTTGAATGTCCGCATGTGTTTCTTTCTAGTATTTTATTACAACCGCATGTCACGGTCACTAAGTAGTTTAAATACAAAATGTCACATGGTACGGATATTGCATTTGAATATCAATAAAACAATTTGTAAAAAAATGTTTTAGAAAGAAAAGGTGAAGTTTAAACAATCGTCTTTTTTGTGTGATTTTTCTTAACCCCGATTCACTGCCCTAGCTCCTCTGTAACACTTAGCTACTTGGTACACACTATGAAATAAAACCAAAAGACAATATCTGAAATGAAATCCCATTTCTCACATAACACATACCGAGATGGCGACCATACGCCACTTGGAACATCTTCGTCAAAGCTGGACAGGTCGGTGTGTAGCAAATAACAAGTCTTAAATTAAGCTCCTGGTCATCCACTTCAGTTTTGGGGTAAAATCTATCCGTGATGTTAATGTATACCGATAGCGCGTGCAGCAGGAACACCAGTGACCAAATTGTGGCGGGCATTCCTAAGACAAGGGATTGGAAAGTACTGACCTAAGACGCTTTTATTTGGCAGAAGTAATGTTTGAATGCAACTAAGTTTAGCGCAGATTTGCAAGTGGCGCAGCAATATGAAGCAGTCGATTCGGACATCGGACAAGTTGACAACCATGAGGAGCTTCTTTAGTATTTGGGTAAAAATAAATATTTGAAAGGTATTCCAATGAAAACAACGATACAAGATTTAAACCAAAAAATCAAGTCGAATAGTTGTGTCGACGTCAGACATGATAGCATACCGTTAGGTAGCACGCCGTTAGGTAGCACGCCGTTAGGTAGCACGCCGTTAGGCAGCACGCCGTTAGGTAGCACGCCGTTAGATAGCACGCCGTTAGATAGCACGCCGTTAGATAGCACGCCGTTAGGTAGCACGCCGTTAGGTAGCACGCCGTTAGGTAGCACGCCGTTAGGTAGCACGCCGTTAGGCAGCACGCCGTTAGGTAGCACGCCGTTAGATAGCACGCCGTTAGATAGCACGCCGTTAGATAGCACGCCGTTAGGTAGCACGCCGTTATGTAGCACGCCGTTAGGTAGCACGCCGTGAGATAGCACGCCGTTAGGCAGCACGCCGTTAGACAGCACGCTGTTAGATATCACGCCGTTAGACAGCACGCTGTTAGATAGCACGCCGTTAGACAGCACGCAGCTACTTAGCACACTTCTCTTGCACTAACAAAGTGTGCTAACATTCTGACCAGCCAACTGCAGTGCACAGGCAGACGACACACGTTCAAATAAATCTTATAATGTTAAAAGCCTAAAAATTATGTAACTATTTACACTCACTAAATATTTTAAAATAATATAATTAACCAGTCAATTTTTAAGATTAAAATTTTAATAGAGAAAACATGATTGTTGACGTCAACTAATCTACCCCCTCCCCCCTTGTCAACAACTGTCAAACATTTCCAAAACACCATTCCCCTCCTATTTTTGTTGACATAATTAATGGACACCCCCTTTATGTATGATTATTTAGTTGATGGATATCATGACAAGTACCCACCTAGCTCATAGATTATAATCGAAAACCCGCGGAATCGACCTTTGACATTCTTTTCCGTCAAGGCTTCGAATTGGGATGCAAACAGCTCCATAGCAACGGCTGTTTTTGACTTCCTAAATAGATCATAGATATGGAGCTTCTTAAATAAATAGCTTCAAGGTTAATATCGGTGTTATCTCCTAGCCAACGTTGCAAATGTAATACAATAGTGGGATTATTCACAGTACATGTTACTTAATATCGTGGGATTTTTATTATTCATTGTAGAATTTTGTATCAATAAACATCACAATATATAATTCCAGTGGCGTATCTGGGGGGGGGGGGGCACGGGGGTGCAAACCGCACCGGGTGACACCATCATTTGGGATTCTTATAAAGTGCGTAATTGAATGCGCTCTTTGTCAAGTAACTTTAGTAGATTGGGATGTTCGCTCATCGCTGCCGCCATTGTTTAGCAAGCTATAAGTAGTGTATAATATAATCATTTGATTTGGCGGGCTAAAGCTATTGTATGTATATAATCATTTGATTTGGAGGGTTATAGCTAGTGTACATATATAGTCATTTGATTTGGCTGGTTCTAGATAGTGTACATATATAATATTTTGATTTGGCGGGCTATAACTGTAATACATATCTCACTGATAACGTATAGTAAGAGTAAAGGATACGAGAATGTGAGATAGTATTTGTAATATTGATAATGAATACTGATGAGATATTACTGAGCGTTGAGGCTTATCTCAAAGCTCCTCCATCCTCTGGTTGAAGATCTATGTCCAATGTTATAATGCCCTCTGCCCGGACCTCGACAGGAACCTTACACTGTATAAACAATGTGCGATAATTTGATTGTAAATCTTTGGACCAAAACAAGTCACTCGCCTCTTTGAGACGAAAATCAAGTCAAACTATTGAGTAAAAAATATATTTTTAAACAACGCACTTCCGTTTATAGTTTTCCAAAGGCGCATCTCCGCAGTAAGTTCATTCTAAGTGGTTTTTGTGGGAATTCTAGAGAACTTTCTTGAAGTGATTTTAATCCATCAAGTATTCGCCATTGAAACTCGCGCTAGTCACGCCCCTGACATGTCAATCATCACCATCATCATTTAGATCCTGTAGCCACTTGGGCTTGTACCCTTCGTGTCGAGGACATGGTGAAGAATTAGGACACACTCTCCGCAACTGTTCTCGGTGTGTGTATATAATAATAATAATAATAAAGTTTATTTAAAAATCACGCTTCATCCCCAAAGGCTCGAAGCGCGTAAAATAAATCCGATGTTAGATGTTCGAGAGGCCTCACTGCTGCCTGTTAGGCGCACGTGAACTCCATCTCCCCATCTCCGGGTTTTCAGGATGATACAGGTTTGTGTGAATTCCGTAGGTAGGTAAAATGACGGCAAAGTGGTGCACGGAAAATGTTAAATTAGTCCAGTGCCTGTGTGTGTCTGTGTGTGTGTGTATTGGGTGTACGAGCAGTCATATGTTTGTGAGTTAGTTAAGGCGTCATTCCTGAAGTGCTGGCTAGTGGAACAGGTGTTGTGTTATTACGACCCCGTTAAGATGTCTACTGAGAAGTGTGTGTGTGTGTGTGTGTGTGGGGGGGGTGTTGGTGTTTTAACTGGTGTTATGCGGTTAGGATGTATGCGTCATGTGCGTAGATGAAAGATTATATGTACATATTTGATGGTATATAAGACTATGCATATATACTAGCTGGAGCACGCAACCACGCTGTGCTTGTAAAATACAGGAAGAGATGCATAATATATAGTTCACCAACACTTAGTTGTATTGACTCTACGTTGAGTGGGTCGTGATAGGTACTGATGCTGTTTTCGGTGGCTTTTTTGTAAGAAGTCAATGCGCATAGCCATGAGTGTAAGAAGCAAATGCGCGTAGCCATGAGTGTAAGAAGCCAATGCGCATAGCCATGAGTGTAAGAAGCCAATGCGCATAGCCATGAGTGTAAGAAGCCAATGCGCATAGCCATGAGTGTAAGAAGCCAATGCGCATAGCCATGAGTGTAAGAAGCCAATACGCGTAGCCATGAGTGTAAGAAGCCAATGCGCGTAGCCATGAGTGTAAGAAGCCAATGCGCGTAGCCATAAGTGTAAGAAGCCAATGCGCGTAACCATGAGTGTAAGAAGCCAATGCGCATAGCCATGAGTGTAAGAAGCCAATGCGCGTAGCCATAAGTGTAAGAAGCCAATGCGCGTAACCATGAGTGTAAGAAGCCAATGCGCGTAGCCATGAGTGTAAGAAGCCAATGCGCATAGCCATGAGTGTAAGAAGCCAATGCGCATAGCCATGAGTGTAAGAAGTCAATGCGTGTAGCCATGAGTGTAAGAAGCCAATGCGCGTAGCCATGAGTGTAAGAAGCCAATGCGCGTAGCCATGAGTGTAAGAAGCTAATGCGCGTAGCCATGAGTGTAAGAAGCCAATAAGCGCAGGAGGTCAATTACAATCATACTCGTGAATACGCCTGGGACTGTTCAAATTCCTTCCAATAAGCGAACGAAATCGATACCGTAGGACAGCGGTTCTCAACCTTTCTAATGCCGCGACCCCTTTATAGAGTTCCTCATGTTGTGGCGACCCCCAACCATAAACTTATGTTCGTTGCTACTTCGTAACTTTTATGTTGCTTCTGTTATGCGTCGTAATGTAAATATCTGATATGCAGGATTTATTTTCATGGTTACCAATTGAACATAATTCAAGCATAGTGATTAATTACACAAAACAATAGGTCATTATATATTGTGAACTAGTTATTTCTAACTACAAATAAATGAGATTTTGTCTTGAAGCATGGTGTAGCATGGGTAACAGGCTTAACATAACAACAGTAAACTAAATTGCTACATTTTGCGACAGTATGCGTAAAAAGCCAATGTAAGTGCGTAGGTTGAGATTGCTTCTTCTTTACCAGATCAGAAATGCTTTTTGCAAGCGCACAACGCAGATCATAGTGCACAACAAGTCTACTTCTGTATTTAGACCTGATTACCATGGCATCTATTCTTCTGCGGGCAGTGTCGTTAGATAAAGGAAATTGTACTCAATTTCGTAACAAATTCGTCTTCGATCGTAACGCGAACAATGTTTTTGACCGTTGGCAGCAGCAATAAATCTTCAGCAATGGTGTGAGGTTTCATAGCTCTGGCGATTCTGAGTGCCTCCAAATATGAAGCTTCAACGGCAGCTACGTTTTGTTTGTGGTACTTGCCACCAGTGTCAAGTCTGGCTTTCTGGAGTCCATCAGCTTTACTTCTAAAATAGTTGGTATCCTTGCCGGCAAAGCTCGAATGCTTGCTATCAAAATGGCTTTTAGTTTGTTCGGCTTCAAAGATTCGGCTGATAGAACTTCACAACAAATAACACGTTGCGGTTTCTCAATCCCTGTTGTAATTATTTAGGTAAAACCCCGCTGCAAATAATCCTTACTATAATTTCTTTTCTTAACGTTCTTCTCTACACGATCCATTGTCATGGTATGGTTTGATAAAAGATGGTATATTGAAGATCTCAATGTAAAAAACAGACATGTAACATTTTGAAGAGTTTGAGAAAAAGGGATTTTAGAGTTTGAAAGTATCCAACAGATTCTCAAGTAAAAATACAATTCTATAATTTGCTTGTATTTAGTGATACCATTTTACTTTAAAAATATATCAGTTACTAGGTATTTTATTGTGACAGATTTTTACAGTTTATTATCAGACTGACTCAATATTGTGACTTGTCAACTTTTTCCACTGAAAATTGAAAGTTATTAATTTAACTATATTTTATGGTTTTTAAAAGCCAATTACATCTCTTATTCATCACTTATATATATATATATATTATGCTTCTATGAAACTTAAGTGACCTCTCTAAATAAGAAAACAAATTTTGGCCGAAATAAAAAACAATTATTTTTCAAAACATCGTAGAATATTTTTTTTTTATCTGAAGCAGTGTACAAGCCACTGAGATCTTTTACAAGCCACTGAAATATTGTACAACCCATTAACATAAAAGATAATGGCCTGCATTTTCAATACGGTAACAATGAAAACAGAGAGATATTTTATAACGTGTTTGACAGCGTTTAATCAGATGGGACTAAATACAATTGTTTAAAATGATTGACAATGACTATGTTGTAAATCATTGTAAAACTCTCATCACTCAATGGTCAGAATCAAAAGAAGGCGTGAAGCAGTAGACGAGCATAATTTTTATTTTGCGTTTTATTTTTGCCTTTATAAGGCAATCGTCGTTCATCAGGGGCAATTTTTAACAGAGACGAAACTTAGTACGACAGTATGTTGAGCTTGGGCAAAATAGTACTGACTGCAGGTGAGGGCTACTGAAACTGATTAAACTTAATCCTAAACTTTCCTCTCAGTCTCAGTACACTGCTTCTTATCACATAGAACATGAACAGTGACTACCTTTACCCAATGTATTATCACTAGAAAGACTCTGCTTACTAAACCGATATTTACTTTTGCCTTTAAATTTTCACTTTAAATTCATCGTAGATAACAATAGTTGCATTTATTGTTCGGTGTAATTTCAGCATCTGACCTTTGACCTATATTCTTTATTTATTTACGTTTTCCTTACTTGCCATTGGTTAAGCGCATCACTTGATTTTAAGGGAGGTAACTTTGAGTTTTTTCTTCAACATTTTCACTGGACTTGTCTGATTCGTCTATAGTATTCCCTATTTATAATCCGCGATTACCCGTAAACGAGCTGATTTGTGCAGTAGCTTTCACTGTAGGTTTAAGCTTTATTATGGTGTGAATAGTTCAAGGGGATATCAAACAAATGAAAATTTGTGACATGTCTGGTTTTTCAGCTGGACCAAATCAATCGGTTTCCAAGACCATCATCATCGGAAATGTGTTTTCCAATGGTCCTTGGCGACCCCCGTGAAAGGGTCTCTCGACCCCCGAGAACCGCTGCCGTAGGACGATACCAGCCATCCCGCAGAGCCATCTTGTTCTAGTTTCGCCTACGGCTTGACCTACCTTTTTATTTTTTTACTTCAACTTAGAGCTATAGCATTCCACCACCTCCCTTAGCATTCCACCACCTCTCTCAGCATTCCACCACCTCTCTCAGCATTCCACCACCTCTCTCAGCATTCCACCACCTCTCTCAGCATTCTACCACCTCTCTCAGCATTCCACCATCTCTCTCAGCATTCCACCACCTCTCTCAGCATTCCACCACCTCTCTCAGCATTCTACCACCTCTCTCAGCATTCTACCACCTCTCTCAGCATTCCACCACCTCTCTCAGCATTCCACCACCTCTATCAGCATTCCACCACCTCTATCAGCATTCCACCACCTCTCTCCACGATTTTTGTTTTGATTTTGATGTCAACGATTTAATGTAAGGAGATGTGCACCCCACCCTTCCCTTGATTGGGAAAATGACGTTTAACATTTGTTCTAAAGAATGCTATCAAGGGATGCAATCTCTAGTTTCTTTTCAGTAGGGTTATTACTCCCTCCCTGCATACTCCCGACAGCTTTTCCAACCGAGAGTGAGAGAGAGAGAGAGAGGTAGAGAGAGAGAGACAGACAGACAGAGACACAGAGAGAGAGAGACAGAGAGAGACACACACACACAGAGAGAGAGAGACACAGAGAGAGAGAGAGATGTTTGCTATTTTTACTAGACATTTTAGATGCTTTATAATCCCACGAGATTGTACTCTTTATGTTTGTGAGTAAAATAATATTTGCATTTTCAAGGATTGTGCTTGTTCACTAGCTGTGCTGTAAGCTGACATAGTTTTCATTTCTTTAGATTTGATTAAAAAAAATTTTTAATTAATTAATTTAACTTGAAAGCAATCCCTGATATATCTTTCAAATTATTTCAGTTTTCACTAATATGTTCAATATAAAAACCCAAGTACAGAATAAAAAAAAAACAACTTATAATTATACAGTTTAATTTTGTCATTTTTTAAAAGTTTTCTCGAGCACTTCACAAGGAGTATGAAAAATAACATTTCAGAGTAAAAGCACTCTTACAAACAGAACGCTGCAAAATTTCCAAAGTTGTAAAGATACATTCCCAATACACCATAGCAAAAGTCAAATATCACAACATCAACAATACAGCAGTATCTATACAGCATTAACAATACAGCAGCAGGTATACAGCATTAACAATACAGCAGTAGCTATACAGCATTAACAATACAGCAGCAGCTATACAGCATTAACAATACAGCAGCAGCTATACAGCATTAACAATACAGCAGCTACACAGCATTAACAATACAGCAGCAGGCATACAGCATTATAATGTATTGTCAAACGTTTATTTCTAACTGATCTATTGCAGAACCGGGACAAAATCGCTCGCGATTAACTAGCCGAAGCAGGCCGAAATTAAAAGGATCAAGCCATAATAATAGTCAACATCGACTACGACCACCTCAATCATCGTATATGCTAGTTGTGAACTTGTCTGTGGGTGCGCAGATGGCGATTGCAAGGACATCTCGCGGTAGAGCGTAAACCCACAAGCCTATATCAAGACACATTAATGAAGACGGCTTGTACTTGTATTGGAAGCAATGAATTAACAATATAGCAGCATTAACAATATAGCAGCATTAACAATATAGCAGCATTAACAAAGAGAATAAGTGTGAACAAATGTTTTACATTTTCGTTCTTAAGGTAATTGTTTCAAAACTTGCAATACGGGCATCATACTTGACATAAATAACAACTTGCAATACGGGCATCATACTTGACATAAATAACAACTTGCAATACGGGCATCATACTTGACATAAATAACAACTTGCAATACGGGCATCATACTTGACATAAATAACAACTTGCAATACAGGATATTATATTTTATTTTATTAAATTTAAAAATAAAAAATGTTAAATCAAATCAACTGGAATGCCACCCCCCCCCTCTTTTGAAGTCGCTTTATGAGACATGCTCATCCAGCAGCTCAGACATCTTCTGTCTTCTTCATGAACATTAGGAACACCTGTTCCAGGCTGGTTTGTTGAACAGTGTATCGGGCGAACTTAAATCTGTCCTGAGCTTCTTGTAACGTATCAAATATATCTGCCACCGATCTCCCTGTCTCCGGGACTTGCATGTGGACGAAGGAGTCCATCTTGTTAAAAATCTGTAACGAAAAAGATTTTGAATACTATTTGTTCATGAATAGGAAAAACAAAAATGACGCATTAATTAAAAATCCATGTATAAGGTAACATTATGTCACATTTAGTAAAGAACCCCAAAAAGCACAAAACAAGCACGTGACAGGGGTCAAAACCAAGCGGGTGGGGGGGGCAATCATGTTAGGGGCCCACTCAAGCGAGGGGCTAGTCAAGCTCCACATTCCTGCAGCAGACATTCCTGAAGCAAGCTTCCAAAAGCAACAGTTAAAGCGACTACACTTGACACATTTGAGTCTATTGCCTCGTGTCTTCCAACCCCCAGTTCATGACACCATTGCTGAGTTACCCTTGCAACCAGTCATGTATCCCCTTCAAAACCATGCGCAATAACATCGCGAACCCCTCTGAAACATAGGAGCCGGAATGATCAATTCATTGATCGTGGGCGCTCAAAATATAGAAGAAAAGGCAGATCCTCTCCAAACAGGTGGTGAAGCGACGAAGCTCATGCGAGGGGCCCAGTCGATTTAGGGGCCCAGTCAACGGAGGGACCCAGTCGATTGAGGGGCCCAGTCAATTGAGGGGCCCAGTCGATTGAGGGGCCCAGTCAATCGACGGGCCCAGTTAAAAAAATGAATAAGATTAACCAATCTTACCTTGCAGTCTGAAAAGGCATTTATTATAAATTCAGTGGCTTCGTCCAGTGCAACGACCTGACCCTGGTCGTCAACTGTTGCATGTATGACGACGGTGTAGCCTTGACCATACTTGTTCTTAAGATACTGAGGACTGCCCAAACACTTGAGACGGCCCTGTACCATGATCGCTACACGTGTGCACAGTGCATCGCATTCCTCCATGCTGAAACATTCAAATGAATGTTGAGAAAAAGTCAACAACCGTCAATTATGACATTTGTCTTGTTTCATTAAGATGTCATCTTAGAATATATGAAATTGGTCTTGTTTCATTAAGATGTCATCTTATAACACATGATATTGGTCTTGTTTCATTAAGATGTCATCTTAGAATAGTTGAATTTGTCTTGTTTCATTAAGATATCATGACAACAATATGACGTCCGTCTTGTTTCATTTAAATATCACGACTATACGACATTTGTCTTGTTTCAGTCAGATATCATCAGATCTACACGCCTTTAGACTTGTTTCGTGTCAAATATCATCGCCGTCAGTAAACATATTATTAACTTTAAAAAAATATTCTTCGGAGACAAAAATGAATTCTTTAAGGTCTACTTATTTATTATACAATTCAATAGATAATAACAGACCTCTGATGAGAATTGTAGCACAGTTTGATTCAATCCTTATTTAAAAATTAACACACTGCCACCACTGCCTAAGTCAGTGGTTCTCAACCTTCCTATTGCTGCGACCCTTTAATACAGTCCCTCGTGTTGTGGTGACCACCAACCATAAAATTATTAGCGTTGCTACTTCATAAATACGTGTTTTGCGATGGTCTTAGGCGACACCCGTGTAAGGGTCGTTTTTACCCCAAAGGGGTCGCGACCCCACCGCTGGCCTAAGAGGAATACACCGCATACCTTACCTGTGCGAAGTGAGGAGAAGAGTCCGACCAGATCTTCTAATCAAGTTGAGAACTCCCCAGACCGCCCGCTTTGATATCGGGTCCATCCCAGCTGTCGGTTCATCCAGCATAAAGAACGCTGGGTTACCAATTATAGAGATGCCCATCGACAGCTTTCTTTTAGTGCCGCCACTGAGTATGCAAGTAATGAAATAAAATCCTCTTAGGTTCCCGGAGTTTGACGTTTCCATCATTGAATAGGGCTCGTCCATTAATTATGTCAAGAAAATAGGGGGTCGTCCATTAATTATGTCAAGAAAATAGGGGGTCGTTCATTAATTATGTCAAGATAATAGGGGGTCGTTCATTAATTATGTCTAGAAATTAGGGGGTCGTCCATTAATTATGTCAAGAAAATAGGGGTCGTCCATTAATTATGTCAAGAAAATAGGGGATCGTCCATTAATTATGTCAAGAAAATAGGGGTCGTCCATTAATTATGTCAAGAAAATAGAGGGCTCGTCCATTAATTATGTCAAGAAAATAGGTGGTCGTCCATTAATTATGTCAAGAAAATAGGTGGTCGTCCATTAATTATGTCAAGAAAATAGGTGGTCGTCCATTAATTATGTCAAGAAAATAGGGGGGGGGTGGAAATGTTTGACAATTGTAGATAAGGGGGAGTGGGGAGTTTAGATTAATTGACGTCAACCATCATGTTTACTCTATTAAATATTTTTTTCTTAAAAATTGACTGCTTATTATATTATTTTAACACATTTAATTAATTAAATTAAAATACTTATATACGTTTTGGTGATATAAAGTTTTAACTTGTTGATGAACAAGCTAAATATGCAATAAAATGGTTTTCCTACAATGTTGTGTTAATAAAATAGATCAGCACAAAGTAAAATTTATTCATATATTTATTTTTATTATAATTCATTTTAAAAGGGGGGGGGGGTTTATAAAAAGTTGACATGATTACTTAAGGGAGGGGGGGGCCGTGTCAAATGTTTGACAGTAGTTGACAAGGGGAGGGGGGAGGGGGTCAAAAATTGCTTTAAAATTGTTGACGTAATTGACGCCCCAATACCGTGTGATGCCCAAGGCGTCTATTATCATTGTTAAGACGTAATACATATTGTTTGTCCCCTTTGCACATACCCGATGTTGTGCCCTCCGCTCCAACACCTTTCCGACCTAACAACCTATTGGCCAGTACATAGCTAGGCACGCGACAGCACACACAGATGGCCGGATGCTGACTCATAGTTAAAAAGCTAAGGGTTAACATGTTCACCTTAACATATAAGAATTCGGAAGTCTTACGAATTTCCGAACATATATTGTTTGGGAGCATTTTGTATTGGTTGATCAGCATTTCTAACACTCTTTTTTTTTTTAAAACATAAAGTTCCATTATTTTCCTTTAAAAAGTTAGTAAATTGAATTATTTTGTTGGAGTGAAAAAAGTACAATTTTTCAAATGAAAATGATCCAAAACTTAGGTCTTGTTTTGTTTCTTATTCAAAAATTGTAGCAATTTTAAAGAAGTTCTTATATAATTATTCATAATTTTGGTTCATTGTGTGCAAAAAGAAATTTTGAATTGTTTCGAGCTATTTGAGCCGTTAAATTTAAATTTAATTTCGCAATTTTGAAAACTCAAACAATTTAAAAAAATACATAAGCTTACACATTAATAATAGAAACACATAGATGAAATTATAATAATAATACACAGATGAACGAGGATCGTTAATAAAATAATATCTATGTCCTTTTATACGATTTCCTAACCGTCACATTCAGATCAAATACATTAAAATGATTCTTTTATTATTACATACACTATTTTTTCTTAGTTATAATAATACTAATAATAATAATTGATTCGATTTCCGTAAAAATTCGTGTTTTTAAGAATTCAAATTATTTTCAGGAATTTTGATCTTTAGCACAAATGTATGTGTCATGTGTGTGTTCAGCTACAGCAAGTTACCTTCATTTCCGTTAAGTTGGATATTCATCAAACAATATTCTAATGTCATTCATTGTAAAAAAATTTGGAATTATAAGTAAATCAAAGGAAAGTTACTCAATAGCGTTGAATAGCCCCCCGAACCCCACCCCCCCCCCCCAAAAAAAATAAATAAATAAACCGCACTTAACTAATTTGACAACGTTAAATGATTTCTTTTCATCCACCTGTATTCACGGGTCAATTCCGTCTCATAAGGGTGGAGATGGACAAATGCCACGACCCGAGCTGCTACCACCGGCAGGTCTTTCGCTGGCACGCCCCTGAGTCGCCCGTAGAAGAAGAGCAGCTCCTGACCGGTTAGAAGGTCATGTAGTGCGTCGTGCTGAGGACAGTAGCCCATTCTGGACTGAATCTGCGGATGGAAGAACATTCCGAAATTGTACCGAGGCAGAAAAGAGACAAGGCTCTCCTGCACTTGTTGATCAAAGTTATCGTGCGTTGAAATATAAATAAATTTGAGTCTATAACAGCGAGGGGGATAAATTAACGACTAGGGTTGTAATCATAACTTCTTTACAATGAAACGTTACAAAGACTCGCTGAAAGTGGCACCAAAGGCCTTCAGCATCGACCCCACTAAATGGGTGCAGACAGCTCAGGACAGAGTCAGGTGGAGATCAGCGGTCAAGACAGGGGCTAAATGTTATGAAGCCTGTAGGACGGCCGCCATTGAGACACGCAGGCAAGCCAGAAAGAGCATTATTAAATCCCCGACCGCAGCAACTATCCCCTGCCCGCGGTGCCAGAGATTATTCCAAGCACGTATAGGATTGGCAAGCCACCTACGAACTCACCGTAACCCTCCCCCCCCCCAAACCGGTATGACTGGATGGTCCTAGGCGATTTGACGGACGAACAACAACAATAAAACCATGATATGAATAAATTCACCGCTTACAGATGTCAAATACCACTTGATGTTCTTACTCTCCACGTAGATGTCCCCGTCTGTGATGACGACGTCGCCGGTGAGCATCTTGAAGATCGTCGTCTTCCCGGCGCCGTTCTGACCGAGCAGTCCAAAGCATTCACTGGGCGCTATACCCAGGCACGTCGACTTCACCGCAGTGAACGTGGCACACCCAGAGTCATTCAAAAGATATTTTTTCTTCAGGTTCAACATAAGGATAGAGTCTGAAAGTGAAAAAACAAACAAAAGTTCTGCAACCGATTGAGGGTTCCTTGCGTTTGATCTGGATTCAATGTTGAACAGAAGTTATTATTTTCAAACAGGCTGTTGTTTTGGTGGCATATTTTTTGAAATTGCAAAACGCGTGCGAGGGGGCCCAGTCAAGGGCGAGGTTCAGGCAAGTTAGGGGGCCCGGTCAAGTGAGGAGGTCAGTCAAGTGAGGAGGCGCAGTATAACGAGGGGGCCGAGTCAAACGTGGGATCCAGTTAAGCTCGTGCCCAGGGACGCAGCCAAGCACGTGCGAGGGGCTCAGTCAAGGGAGGAGCCCGGTCAAGCGATGTGCTTGTGAAACTACGAGGCCCGTGCGAGGGGCTCAATCAACCAGATTCTCTCCAACCAAGCGGGTGAAACTAAGCTTAAGGTTTGCAAAAACAAAACAAAAAAATGGGGGGGGGGGGGGGTCTTTTATGGCTTGCAATTGCGTCTTAAGGTTTGCAGGGGTATCTTAGAGTTTTCTGGAATTTTCATGAAGCACAATGTTATGACGCCTTCGCAACTGCATCTATGGATTTGTTTTCACTAATGGGTTGAAAACTCCTGGCGTCGACACATTTAAGTTGACCACACATCAACCGGTCCGCCCGTACACATTCAATAAAGCCAAATGCATAATGTCCTTAAATCTAAGATTTTACCTGTTTTAAATAGGTCGCTCAGCGGAGTTTTTGTTATTCTCTCCCTTTCCTGAACTACGTCACTCTCCTCATCTTCCGGCGTTTCAGCCATTTTGTTGTCTTCGAAAATTGAGTTTACACAAGAGAGTGGCCAGCACTTCAAATACCTTTTACAATGAATACGGTGAAAATATTCTTTCTCATTTTTAAAAGTAGTTATCATTCTCCTAAACCAGAGGTCCCAAAACATTTTTGTCTCGTAGTTCACTTGCAATGTTTTTCGGTTTTGGGTAGACCCCCTGCTTAGCCGATATTGATTTTTTGCAAATTCATTAACCACAAATGTATTTTTGACAGCCGGTATAGTGCTACTCCCTTTGAAAGATTTAAAGTTATAACGATAGTGAAGTGTAGTGTGAAAAACTTTCTTTAAAAACATTTTAAGTTTGATAAATGTATTATTTATATTCAACTTAAAACGAACAAAATTAAACTTTACTTTCTGTAACATAAAATAACTTAGCAAAAAAATAAATGCTTTTAGTGTGAGGGATGAACCTGATGCTTTAATAAGACATTTTCAACATTTTTGGCATCAATTTAGTTAGGTTTAATCTCAAATCTCCTCGGCATCAATTTAGTTAGGTTTAATCTCAAATCTCCTCGGCATCAATTTAGTTAGGTTTAATCTCAAATCTCCTCGGCATCAATTTAGTTAGGTTTAATCTCAAATCTCCTCGGCATCAATTTAGTTAGGTTTAATCTCAAATCTCCTCGGCATCAATTTAGTTAGGTTTAATCTCAAATCTCCTCGGCATCAATTTAGTTAGGTTTAATCTCAAATCTCCTCGGCATCAATTTAGTTAGGTTTAATCTCAAATCTCCTCGGCATCAATTTAGTTAGGTTTAATCTCAAATCTCCTCGGCATCAATTTAGTTAGGTTTAATCTCAAATCTCCTCGGCATCAATTTAGCTAGGTTTAATCTCAAATCTCCTCGGCATCAATTTAGTTAGGTTTAATCTCAAATCTCCTCGGCATCAATTTAGTTAGGTTTAATCTCAAATCTCCTCGGCATCAATTTAGTTAGGTTTAATCTCAAATCTCCTCGGCATCAATTTAGTTAGGTTTAATCTCAAATCTCCTCGGCATCAATTTAGTTAGGTTTAATCTCAAATCTCCTCGGCATCAATTTAGTTAGGTTTAATCTCAAATCTCCTCGGCATCAATTTAGTTAGGTTTAATCTCAAATCTCCTCGGTTAATGATGCCCAGGTTGTTTCTTTTTTGCTGTTTGGTTCCTTGTTAGGAGATTGGTAACTGCGCTGAAACCAAAGTAAAACGTCACACGCAGAGAGAATGAAAATGTACGCGGGCGGAGCTGCGGGAAACAGCTACTTTATAATAATTCTTAAACAGTTTCAAATATCAGAAAATATACCTAATAACGTACATTTTAATATGATTCTTCATCACGTTACACGAACATTTATGTGTTTAAATTTTTTACTTCATAGGAACTTTTATAATTTATATAGGAAGATGTATGTCTTTATATCATAAGGAAATATAATGTAAGTAAATAGGTACTATCTGTGCATGTGGATTATTCCATTCATGGAATGCCGAAATAGAAGTCACGACCTGCTTACATGAGATCCACCAACGTTGACCCCATTTTCATTTTATGGACCCCTAATTTCTTTTTGTTTCGCTTACGTGGACCGCTTGCAAGTTGTTGTCGACCCCAGGGGGTCGATATAGACCACTTTGGGAATCACTGTCCTAAAACAATTCGCATTATGTATACAAAAAACTTTCAGTTTGGCCGATCGATACAAACTTTTAAATACTATTAAATACGACTGTGCTTAGATACAGGGCCACGAAGCGATATAGAAAGTTATGACCAGCATTTCTGTCACGCATGTCAACATGCTCCCCTCGGAACGAAAAGTGTACAATTAGAATAGCGGTTCTCAACCTGTGGGTCGCGACACCTTTGGGGGTCGAACGACCCTTTCCCAGGGGTCGCCTAAGACCATCGGAAAACACATATACTCTACAGTTATGAAGTAGCTATGAAAATAAGTTTTGTGATTGGGGGGGGGGTCGCCGGAACATGAGGAATTGTATTAAAGGGTCGCGGCATTCGGACGGTTGAGAACCACTGATGTAGAACAATGAAGGAAAAAATACGATAAGTAAACTTTCACTGATTAAAATTGTGGAAATAGATTAATCTAAAACATCACACGAACATATGAACATTACATGAACTTATGAACATCACATGAACTTATGAACATCACATGAACCTATGAACATCACATGAACATATGAACATCACATGAACTTATGAACATCACATGAACTTATGAACATCACATGAACCTATGAACATCACATGAACTTATGAACATCACATGAACCTATGAACATCACATGAACATATGAACATCACATGAACTTATGAACATCACATGAACTTATGAACATCACATGAACTTATGAACATCACATGAACTTATGAACATCACATGAACTTATGAACATCACATGAACCTATGAACATCACATGAACATATGAACATCACATGAACTTATGAACATCACATGAACCTATGAACATCACATGAACCTATGAACATCACATGAACCTATGAACATCACATGAACCTATGAACATCACATGAACCTATGAACATCACATGAACCTATGAACATCACATGAACTTATGAACATCACATAACCTATGAACATCACATAACCTATGAACATCACATAACCTATGAACATCACATGAACTTATGAACATCACATGAACTTATAAACATCACATGAACTTATGAACATCACATGAACCTATGAACATCACATGAACCTATGAACGTCACATGAACCTATGAACGTCACATGAACCTATGAACGTCACATGAACCTATGAACATCACATGAACCTATGAACATCACATGGGCCTCTGAATATCAAACTCTAATACTCTTGTTCAGCCAGATGGTTCATTTGAGGGAATCTTTTATCGTGCATTCCTTAAAATGGGGAGGTCTTGAGATTTTTTTGGATGACAAAATCCTCCCTAAGTTGTTACTTACAAATACGAGATCGTTCTGTTGGTCAACTTTTTCAGTGGATTTAACTTGGATTGCAAGAGCTTAAGGAATTTTGTAAATATAACTTGGATTCCCATTTGGTGACAGGTGGTTCCACTCAATTTCTATGCTGGGCATTGCCCTTCTTCGGATTTTACTCTACAGCTGTGTATATTTCTTATTGATAAATAAGAGACAGGCCACATGAGCTCGTCCGATGAGCGCTTTAAAGACGGCTTCTTCCGACCTGATTTCCAGGGCAACAAAATAGCCATCTCCCTTCACCCGTTTTGCCCATGCTGTTGATGAGATGCCAGCTGAACTTGACGTGGAAGTAGCTGGTCTGCAACCATTTGTTCAGTTTAAGATGATCAGTACTTTAATTTAAAAGCCTCGCCTCGTTCATTCATTCCAGAGCTCGCCACACCCCTGCCCCCTGCCTGTGTGAGGGGACATACCCCCTGCCTGTGTGAGGGGACATACCCCCTGCCTGTGTGAGGGGATATACCCCCTGCCTGTGTGAGAGGACATACCCCTGCCTGTGTGAGGGGACATACCCCCTGTCTGTGTAAAGGGACATACCACCTGCCTGTGTGAGGGGACATATCGTCTGCCTGTGTGCGAGGACATACCCCCTGCCTGTGTGAGAGGACATATTCCCTGCCTATGTGAGAGGACATACCCCATGCCTGTGTGAGAGGACATACCCCCTGCATGCGTGAGAGGACATATCCCCTGCCTGTGTGAGAGGACATACCCCTGCCTGTGTGAAGGGATATACCCCCTGCCTGTGTGAGGGGACATACCCCCTGCCTGTGTGAGAGGACATTTTCTAACATGACACATCAAGTCAAATCTGGGATACAAATCAAATCTTTTTATCTGATGAGAACGTGCGAGCAATTTTGCCGTTAGAGTACCAACCTTTAGCCTCAACTGAATATTATAATGTCGTAATAGCACACATTTTTTTGTGAAATGAAGAGCTATATAAAAGGTATATATCTTGAACAAATGGAATATTTCTTTTTTATCATGAGCTTACTTATAAGGTACGTTTCTGCAATGATATTAAACCAAAAATCCATAAAATAAGTAGTGTGCTGGTAAAACCAGATCAAATGGTCATCTAAGCCCTGGACACTAATGGTAAACTGAGTTTTCTAATGGTTAAAACGGAACGAATGGTCAACTGAGCCCTGGACACTAATGGTAAACTGAGTTTTCTAATGGTTAAAACGGAACGAATAGTCATCTAAGCCCTGGACAATAATTATTTAACAATACTTTTTCTGTTAACAAAATCTCACTAGAAACATCACATCTCACAATAACAACATCACATCCCACTACATCAACATCACATCTCACCACACCAACATCACATTTCACCACACCAACATCCCATCTCACCACATCAACATCCCATCTCACCACATCAACATCACATCTCACCACACCAACATCACATCTCACCACATCAACATCACATCCCACTACATCAACATCACATCTCACCACATCAACATCACATCTCACCACATCAACATCCCATCTCACCACATCAACATACCATCTCACCACAACAACATCACATCTCACCACACCAACATCCCATCTCACCACATCAACATCACATCTCACCACACCAACATCACATCTCACCACATCAACATCCCATCTCACCACATCAACATCCCATCTCACCACATCAACATCACATCCCACCACATCAACATCACATCCCACCACATCAACATCACATCTCATTACACCAACATCACATCTCACCACACCAACATCACATCTCACCACATCAACATCACATCTCACCACATCAACATCACATCCCACCACATGACAATCACATCTCACCACATCAACATCACATCTCACCACATCAACATCCCATCTCACCACATCAACATCCCATCTCACCACATCAACATCACATCTCACCACATCAACATCACATCTCACCACATCAACATCAGACCAATGGCATTGCTAGGGATTTGTGCAAACAGGGATGGGCCATGAGTTTTGCCGCGAAAATACTGCGATTGACCAAAAAACTTCCGCCCCTAATTAATGAGAGAAAAGTGCCCCCCCCCGGGTGTTCGAGCCCACGCGAAACGTTTTCCTACGGCACCACTTAAGAGCTAACTACATCAGACTCAGACCTTACCACATAAGCGCCAGACCTTACCACAACCTCCTGAGATCTTACCACATCAGACTCAGACCTTACCACAGCCTCCTGAGATCTTACCACATCAGACTCAGACCTTACCACAGCCTCCTGAGATCTTACCACATCAGACTCAGACCTTACCACAGCCTCCTGAGATCTTACCACATCAGACTCAGACCTTACCACAGCTATATGAGATTTTGCTACATGAGACTCATACCTTACCACAGCCTCCTGAGATCTCTCGACATCAACCTCGGACCTTACCACATCTATCTGAGAGCTTACCACAACAACGTCAGAACATCACACTCTATGCACATTAGTATCAGCCAATAGGATATTTGTTGAACTAAATGGTAGAGTAGGTAGTAGTCAATACGGAAGTCGTCGTTGGGATCAGGCCCAAAGTATCCATCTAGAGATAAAATAGGTAACCAGTTATAAAAAATTCCTCCCTTTGAACACAGTCACAATAGCCTGCAATTATTCTCACCGTTTGAAGAGAGCCACATTAGCCTGCAATTATTCTCACCGTTTGAAGAGAGCCACATTAGCCTGCAATTATTCTCACCGTTTGAAGAGAGCCACATTAGCCTGCAATTATTCTCACCGTTTGAAGACAGCCACATTAGCCTGCAATTATTCTCACCGTTTGAAGACAGCCACATTAGCCTGCAATTATTCTCACCGTTTGAAGACAGCCACATTAGCCTGCAATTATTCTCACCGTTTGAAGAGAGCCACATTAGCATGCAATTATTCTCACCGTTTGAAGACAGCCACATTAACCTGCAATTATTCTCACCGTTTGAAGAGAGCCACATTAGCCTGCAATTATTCTCACCGTTTGAAGAGAGCCACATTAGCATGCAATTATTCTCACCGTTTGAAGAGAGCCACATTAGCCTGCAATTATTCTCACCGTTTGAAGAGAGCCACATTAGCCTGCAATTATTCTCACCGTTTGAAGAGAGCCACATTAACCTGCAACAGATCCCACCACTTAACACAGTCCCAATAGCTTTAAAAAATACCGCCATTTTGACACAGTTACAATAGCTTTAAAAAATACCGCCATTTTGACACAGTTACAAAAACGTCCTGCTTTGTCCATGATAGCTAAGTCACAAAACATGGGCCTTGGCAGACGTAACATTCACAGAAAACAGCTTTGTCACGGAAATCAGTTCTGCCATGGAAGCGGTCAAATTTGAATGCATTTAGTCATTCTTAGCAATAAATTTGAATGCATTTTGTCACTCAGCACTAAATTTGAAGACTGTAGATGTCTATTTAAAGGGATGTGACCCCGTCGGTGCTATCTCCAAGTGTAGTGACTGTTCTTTGGTAACAGAACTTAAGCCATGTTGAAGAGGAGACACAAGCACGTGTCATTGAAAATGAGTCATAAGTAGGTGTCATTGAAAAGGGACATAAGCAGGTGTCATTGAAAAGGGACATAAGCAGGTGTCATTGAAAAGGGACATAAGCAGATGTCATTGAAAAGGGACATAAGCAGGTGTCATTGAAAAGGGACATAAGCCGGTGTCATGGAAAAGGAGACATAAGCAGGTGTCATTGAAAAGGGACATAAGAAGGTGTCATTGAAAAGGGACATAAGCAGATGTCATTGAAAAGGGACATAAGCAGATGTCATTGGAAAAGAGACATAAGTTGGTGTCATTGAATAGGGGGCATAAGCAGGTGTCATTTGAAAGGAGGTGTAACAGTATAACTTTGTGTGTGCTAGTTTGATGTTGGATGGAATCAATTGAGACACACAGATGTGTAGATATAACGGACGAGGTTATCCAGCCATGTTGGAAGGGCCGTTTTGAGATGCTGTGCTATAAAAAAAAGTGTGTAATAATTTGAGGATGATAGTCAAGATAATTAATGAGCACAGCAGTGAACATATCTAGATATCCTGTACAGTAAGCGAAGTTGTCAATTTACTATGTATATTCAGTTTATATAAATAAAGTGCCAGTGCCTAGTTATATTTATATACATCAAGTGACTTGACGACTCGTTCAATTACGTTGATAATGTCTTGATAAGGCAGCGTCAGTAATTAGACTTAGCTAACTATCACCCCTGTATCACTAACAACCGGGTGAACGATTTCAAGAGGAATACACAGTCGGCATGTGTATGGTACCTTTCTTATAAAGTTTCTCAAAAAGTAGCAACACCAAGACATAGTTGTTTGGTGCGTTTGTTGAAGACTAAAGTCGTCCTACTTAATATTCTACTCAATCAAGCAACAATTAAATTTAATTAATGCATATGAATACTCCATATCCAGTCCAATAATAAAAGTATAAAATGCATGACTCAATTTAATATGAACATTTTAAAGTTTTGAAATAAATCATCTTGAGTTTCTATAATTTTTTAATGGGGAATTTCCGTTGATATTTAATGGGGAATTCCTTTTGATGTAACGAGTGCTTTAAATACAGACTAGTTTCGTCTAGCAATAGGAGGTCCTAAACAAAAACCGGTCCTACAATAACTTCCATGATGATACACAGTAACTCCTTCTTTTACGGAGAATCCAGAGTAAGTGCTGGAATAATATAAGGCCTATGCTGAAATTTTTTAAGTCCATTTTTAAATTTAAGAAAGTCCCTAAAATAACAAAATACATGGGTATGTATATATGCGCAGGGGCGTAGCTATGATATTTTGCGCCCGGGACGAACTATAAAATTTGCGTTTTATCACATTTTACTACAACATGGAATAAGGAAAACAATTTAAATTTTAATAAAACATTGTATTCAAAGAAGCAAATTTATAGAAATTATAGTACACGACCCACTCAGTCATTGTCGTAGACTGGTTTATGTAGTCTACAAAAGATTTAGTTTTCTTGAGTTCACTGACGCAAACTGGTCAAGTAGCAACCAACATCTGTTTTTTTCAAATGTTCCTCCTTCAACAATAAAGAAGAGCAAGATCGCCGAGACGATCCTGTCCCATATATGCACGCAAATGCGACGAAATAAGTAGGCTATCAGACGATACGCCTGCTGAGCCGCTGCACCGATCTTGTGACCGATTTATTACCCTTGTTTACTTATCATAATTGTAACGTTGTGAGCCTCATTTTGGCGCCCCTGTACCTTGGCGCCCAGGGACATATATACCCCCTTGCACCCCCTCGCTACGCCACTGCGTATATGTACATACTATCGTAAATGAGGTAAAAGGTTTAATTTAAAAAAGTCTTTGAGACATAAAGAACGTCCTTCTTTTTTCATTCATATGAGAAACATATCCAAACATAAAGTTTTCGAAATACCAGGGGAGAAAAAAAAATTTGTGAATAAGATTAAGAGTAAGGTTAATTTGGAGTTCTAGTAATTATGGTAAACTTTTGTCTGTATTAGCTCCTATTCATTTATAGTTATAAAAGAACATCTCTAATCATTATTATTTTTTTTTTAAAATTCTTACCTCTCTTGGGGCCGATGCTTGCCATCGACGTTAACTGTTTCACGTTCAAGTCGAGAGCGTAGTTCGGGAAAACCACGGCCAACGAAGCATGGATGTAACCGAGCGTTTTACTGGATTTGGCCATGATGGACAAAAATGGCGCCAACAGGAAACCTGCATTGTTATGTTTTAAAAAAATAATGTTTGTTAAGACGACAACACCCATCCCCCCACACCCAGAATATATATCTTTTACTAAATATAACATTTGTATAGAGCAGCGCCGAGAGTGTGCAGATAGAGCAGCGCCGAAAGTGTGCAGATAGAGCAGCGCCGAAAGTGTACAGATAGAGCAGCGCCGAGAGTGTACAGATAGAGCAGCGCCGAGAGTGTACAGATAGAGCAGCGCCGAGAGTGTGCAGATAGAGCAGCGCCGAGAGTGTACAGATAGAGCAGCGCCGAGAGTGTACAGATAGAGCAGCGCCGAGAGTGTGCAGATAGAGCAGCGCCGAGAGTGTACAGATAGAGCAGCGCCGAGAGTGTACAGATAGAGCAGCGCCGAGAGTGTGCAGATAGAGCAGCGCCGAGAGTGTACAGATAGAGCAGCGCCAAGAGTGTGCAGATAGAGCAGCGCCAAGAGTGTGCAGATAGAGCAGCGCCGAGAGTGTGCAGATAGAGCAGTGCCGAAAGTGTACAGATAGAGCAGCGCCGAAAGTGTGCAGATAGAGCAGCGCCGAGAGTGTACAGATAGAGCAGCGCCGAGAGTGTGCAGATAGAGCAGCGCCGAAAGTGTACAGATAGAGCAGCGCCGAAAGTGTACAGATAGAGCAGCGTCGAAAGTGTGCAGATAGAGCAGTGCCGAAAGTGTGCAGATAGAGCAGCGCCGAAAGTGTGCAGATAGAGCAGCGCCGAAAGTGTGCAGATAGAGCAGCGCCGAAAGTGTGCAGATAGAGCAGCGCCGAAAGTGTGCAGATAGAGCAGCGCCGAAAGTGTGCAGATAGAGCAGCGCCGAAAGTGTGCAGATAGAGCAGCGCCGACAGTGTGCAGATAGAGCAGCGCCGAAAGTGTGCAGCTAGAGCAGCGCCGAAAGTGTGCAGATAGAGCAGCGCCGAAAGTGTGCAGATAGAGCAGCGCCGAAAGTGTGCAGATAGAGCAGCGCCGAAAGTGTGCAGATAGAGCAGCGCCGAAAGTGTACAGATAGAGCAGCGCCGAAAGTGTACAGATAGAGCAGCGCCGAGAGTGTGCAGATAGAGCAGCGCCGAGAGTGTGCAGATAGAACAGCGCCGACAGTGTGCAGCTAGAGCAGCGCCGAAAGTGTGCAGCTAGAGCAGCGCCGAAAGTGTGCAGATAGAGCAGCGCCGAAAGTGTGCAGATAGAGCAGCGCCGAAAGTGTGCAGATAGAGCAGCGCCGAAAGTGTGCAGATAGAGCAGCGCCGAGAGTGTGCAGCTAGAGCAGCGCCGAGAGTGTGCAGATAGAGCAGCGCCGAAAGTGTGCAGATAGAGCAGCGCCGAAAGTGTGCAGATAGAGCAGCGCCGAGACTGTGCAGATAGAGCAGCGCCGAGAGTGTACAGATAGAGCAGCGCCGAAAGTGTGCAGCTAGAGCAGCGCCGAAAGTGTGCAGCTAGAGCAGCGCCGAAAGTGTGCAGCTAGAGCAGCGCCGAAAGTGTGCAGCTAGAGCAGCGGCGAGAGTGTGCAGATGTTCAGCACTAAAAAAAACAACAACAAAAAGACGTGAGAACACAAACACACCTCTTGGTGTTGGATAGATTTTGATAATTTTCAAGCGAGGATACGAGATATAGAAAAATATTTTTTTAAAAAAGAGTTCTTTTTAAAATTGATTTAATATTAATATAACAGTGCTCCAAATATGTGAGTAAAATTACCGAAGTGATCCAAGTGTGGATGCATAAAGACAGGAGTGGGTTATTACCGAAGATAGCCTGTTACGTCGGTGTAAGTATAATTTAGGAGGTGATCCTTAATATGTAAGTACAATTACCGAGGTAACCAAACTATGTGAGTATAACTGCTTAGGTAACCAAACTATGTGAGTATAACTGCTTAGGTAACCAAAATATGTAAGTAGAATTAAAGAGGTAATAAAAATATGTAAGTCTAATTACCGAGGTAACCCTATATGTAAGTATAACTGCTTAGGTAACCCAAATATGTACGTTAAACTGCTTAGTAGGTAACCCAAATATTTATGTCTAATTAAAGAGATAATAAAAATATGTAAGTATAATTACCGAAGATAAAATTTAGAAATACGACAGTAGTGACCCCATTATCCGGATCATCAAAGAGCAGCTGTACGCAGTACATAAATGGCAGCATAGCACCCGCATACATGATAAATATGGCAAGCAGCACGATCCAGCGACCTTCGGCCAGGTAGACGAAAGGGTGGTTGAGAAACGCCAGAAATATTGTCATCTCAATGAAGGCGACGATGAAAGCGTCGAAGAGAAAGACCCCCAGCCAGTACGCGAATGGGTTAACTCCACTCAACGTTTGAAGATGCTTGGATCCTGTCTAACATGGAAAAAAAATACATTAAACCATTGAGAAGGCGTATAACGAGTGGAGAGTAGGGTAGGAAGGATGAGAGGGTATTGGATAAAGAAAGGGCGTTTTACCAAGCGAGGACTTAAGACTTGAAGAGGGCATGCGGCTAGGGGGAGGGCATGTGAAGAAAAGAGGAGAAAGAAGTACGGGGCGTTGATGAGGTAAGGGCATAGGATAAGGGATGACTTCGGTAAAGGAGGGGGAATATGGCAATGAGAGGGGATGGGACGAGAAGAGGGAGTTGACGAGGAGAGTGCATCAATTTGGGAGGACAGTACGAAGAGTGGGCATAGGAAGATGTATGTTGACCTAGTTTTTACTCACCACGAGCCGTGGAATGCAACATCACCTCCCAGTTTATTTTTGGCATCACCAATTAACTCTACCACCCTTTCACCCACCGCCCTTGATTAGGAAATTGTGTTTGCGTTTCCAGAATTGAGTAGTAGCCTTGAATTGATGAGTACTAGTCTTGACTTAAGTGGTAGTCTTAACTTGAGTAGTAGCCTTGACTTGAGTCTTGACTTAAGCAGTAGCCTTCACTAGAGTAGTAGACTTGACTAGAGCTGTATTTTGATTTAAAGTGGGGTGAGAGTTGCTCCGCTTGTCAGCCTCACCCCCCCCCCTCGTCGCTGTGATCCAATGGCGAGACTTATTCAAGACGACTGAAAATAGACCAGGATACAGTAGATGACCAGCAGGGTGTCTTGTGTGCTCCACCGCTGGCATTCGACGACGCAGGAGCTGCCGGAATTGTACTTGTGTCAGTGTCGTATGGCCTGCGGGGTGCAAAAGCTCTGGGTTTAAGTTCAAAGTTCGCCTCCTCGTAGATGTGCTGCGATTAAGTGTTTAACGACTCCGGCCCCCCAAGCTTTTGGAATTAACTATATGTAGACGGCTCGGCCACCCTGCGTCCAGATAGATATACATTCTTGCAAAGACAATCATTTCTAAAACAGAACGATTTAAACACAAGACAATATTCATTCATCTTGTGCAATGGACTTTTACTGCCTTAATAACAATATTGAACTTAATTATTGTAGTAGGAAAGGGCCACCAATTGTATTCATCATCGGCTGTGGTTCTGTTTTGCTCCCGAGGGACATGTTGAATAGGTCCCCAGCGAATGGCCCACTGGCTGTGTTCTGATGGCCCACTGGCTGTGTTCTGATGGCCCACTGGCTGTGTTCTGATGGCCCACTGGCTGTGTTCTGATGGCCCACTGACTGTGTTCTAATTGGCCTCTGGCTGTGTTCTCATGGCCCACTGGCTGTGTCCTGATGGCCCACTGGCTGTGATCTGATTGCCCGCTGGTTGTTTTCTGATGGCCTACTGGTTGGCTGTTTTCTGATGGCCCACTGGCTGTGTTCTGAAGGCCCACTGGCTGTGTTCTGATGGCCCGCTGGCTGTGTTCTGATGGCCCACTGGCTGTGATCTGATTGTCCACTTGCTGTTTTCTGATGGCCCACTGGCTGTGTTCTGATTGCCCACTGACTGTGCTCTGATGGCCCACTGGCTGTGATCTGATTGCCCGCTGACAATATATGGTGACAATATATGGTCACAATATTTGGTCACAATATATTGTCACAATATACGGTCACAATATATCTTCACAATATATGGTCATAATATATGGTCACAATATATGGTCAGATACTTGAATTTCTCAAGTGAACGTTTTGTTTGGTGCTATACCACACCGGTGTTATCCCACACCGGAGCTATCCCACACCGGTGCTGAAAGATTTACTTAACCTGCATTTAAAACAATAAAACATATTTCTCCCCCTTACGTTGGTCAGCGCCTCCCCCCCCCCCAGTTTGCCGCCCTTTAAAACAACAAAACGACGCCACTCACTGCTCTTTCTTCAATGAGGCGATGGATGAACACAGAAGGCAGGATGGCAAAAACCAATGTTAGAAATACATTCGTTGAGGTACTGTACGGTATTTGCCTGGAGTCTTTCACAACTTTATAACTCAATCCAGTTTGGATGGCGTAACCGTGTCCTAACTCATGCTTGATGTGTGCGTTGATCAGCATTTGAACCTGAAGGGCAAGAAAGATGAGCTGCGTCAAACATTACACGGCAAGAAAGACGAGTTGCGTCAAACAATACATGGCAAGAAAGATGAGTTGCATCAAATATTACACGGAAACAAAGATGAGTTGCATCAAACAATACGTGGCAAGAAAGATGAGTTGCATCAAACATTACTTGGCAAGAAAGATGAGTTGCATCAAACATTACTTGGCAAGAAAGATGAGTTGCATCAAACATTACATGGCAACAAAGATGAGTTGCATCAAACATTACATGGCAACAAAGATGAGTTGCATCAAACATTACATGGCAACAAAGATGAGTTGCATCAAACATTACATGGCAACAAAGATGAGTTGCATCAAACATTACATGGCAACAAAGATGAGATGCATTAAACATTACATGGAAAGAAATATAAGTTGCATCAAACATTACATGGAAAGAAAGATGAGTTCCATCAAACATTACACGGAAACAAATATGAGTTGCATCATATATTACATGGCAAGAAAGATGAGTTGCATCAAACATTACATGACAAGAAAGATGAGTTGCATCAAACATTACATGGCAAGAAAGATGAGTTGCATCAAACATAACTTGGCAAGAAAGATGAGTTGCATCAAACATTACCTGGCAAGAAAGATGAGTTGCATCAAACAATACATGGAAAGAAAGATGAGTTGCATCAAACATAACTTGGCAAGAAAGATGAGTTTCATCAAACATTACTTCGCAAGAAAGATGAGTTGCATCAAACATTACATGACAAGAAAGATGAGTTGCATCAAAAATTACTTGGCAAGAAAGATGAGTTGCATCACACATTACTTGACAAGAAAGATGAGTTGCATCAAACATTACATGGCAAGAAATATGAGCTGATCAAACATTACGTGGAAAGAAAGATGAGTTGCATCAAACATTACTTGGAAAGAAAGATGAGTTGCATCAAACATTACGTGGAAAGAAAGATGAGTTGCATCAAACATTACATGGAAAGAAAGATGAGTTGCATCAAACATTACATGGAAAGAAAGATGAGTTGCATCAAACATTACATGGAAAGAAATATGAGTTGCATCAAACATTACATGGAAAGAAAGATGAGTTGCATCAAACATTACTTGGCAAGAAAGATGAATTGCATCAAACATTACATGGAAAAAAAGATGAGTTGCATCAAACATTATATGACAAGAAAGATGAGCTGCATAAAACGTTAAATTGCCATAAAGAGCAAGAGTTTTTAAAAATTCAAAATCCACCACCTCCTGACGGAGATCTAAGTTACCAGACAAACTTCTTATCGTTCAAAGAAAAATGTAAATTTATTTGCTAAATATATAAAAAATAATGACGCAGCTCTTCGCCTGGAAATATAAAAAATTGACATTTACAATTCTATGTTGTCTATAGTTCAGCTTTAGCCAATTTCTCTTTCTTGCATAATTTATTATCTTTTTTTTTTTTATAAATAACCAATAAATGTGTGCTACAATAATGTATCTTTATAGTGTCTACATTCTATAAAGTTTTTGTAAAATAACTGCTTGATGTCTTTTCTCTTCCTCTTTCTCTCCCTTTCTCTGCTCTACTCCCTCCCTCCCTCCCTCTCTCTCTCTCTCTCTATCTCTCTCTCTCTCTCTCTATCTCTCTCTCTCTCTCTCTCTCTCTCTGTCTCTATCTCTTTTTCTCTCTCTCTCTCTCTCTATCTCTTGTGCAAAGTCCCGAGAGAAGCTGAACCATGCAAGTTATAACCACACACACACACACACACACATCATCGGCAATATTAAAGCTTAAGACAACTGACCGTAATCCCCTGCGTGTGGAGTGATGTAGATCTGTAGTAGCCAATGCTCCCATTAGCCGAGAATTGTGCTCCTATGTAAACCTTGCTGCCGTAATCATAGGCCCTCCTGCTCTTGGCATACTCCATTATGGAGACGCCGGCAGTTGTATTCTGCAATACACAAGTACGTTGCAATCATTGATTACGTGCAATACTCTAGTACATGGGTTCATTCGATGCATACAGTAAGTAAGTACGGGGGTTCATTCGATACATACAGTAAGTACCGTAGCATACATTGTAATAAGAGAATCAGCTATTATATTCTATACGATTAAACTAATAGTACATTATAATAAGAGAATCAGCTAATTTATTCTATACTACTAAACCAATAGAACATTGTAATAAGAGAATCAGCTATTTTATTCTATACTATTAAACTAATAGTACATTGTAATAAGAGAATCCTGGGTTGCGAAAGCGACCACGTCCTCGAAGAAATTCGGGGCCGTCCACATGGGGTTTTGCCTCTTCGCGGCGTGGCGGACTAGTAGGGGGGACTTGTCCACCCGAAGCTAAAAAACCCCGGCCAAACGCATGACTCCCAACGCAACGGGAGCTGCCACTAACATGATTACTAGTTGCTGTTAATGGGTATGAGGCTTGGGTGGCCCTCAAAACCCATGCCGATGATTTTAACTACGCGGCCGTGAGAAAGCCGCCCCTAGGCAACCGTTTCGTCCCGCCACTACCAACGTCCCGACCGAAAGACTCCCTGGGCGGTGGGGGTTGGTAACGCAACACCAAACCACCGGAGTGGAAGCAAAGCCGTCCTGACCCACAGAGAGTTAACTGCGGACGCTTTAAACGCAGCGTCCTCGGTCGACCGGGCCTCCTCTAGGTCAAGGGGGAGGTTCCCGGCGCCCTCCCGCACGGGCTGGAGTCGGGTTGAGTCCTTCAGTGCTCTGGTTTGTGTGGGGGAGCGCCGGGGGGGGCATTAAGAGCTCACGCTCGACGGCCCACCGATTCCATCTCTTATGCGACATTTGGAATAAGAGAATCAGCTATTTTATTCTATACTACTATTAGTGCACGAGTGAGAATGTTTTACGTTGACTTTGTCAACACAAATAAGACAAATGATGTTGACTTGGGATACGACAATGAGCTGTTGGAATATTAACTTTATAACATAAAGAAGACAAATAATGTTGACTAGGACGGCGACAACACGATATTGGATTATTGACCTACAGTGCTATTAGGCAAGATATGGACGTGGTGCGGCGGTCGAAATTGACTTGCGTAAGCCTGAAGCAGGTCGTCTGATGCCTCTTTATCTTTACTGACCAGGGTGAGCGTCTCCTGGAAGCCGTCGAGAGAGAACTGGGACGATGTGTTCTCACTCGTGATGTGCTTATCCACGAAAGTGCCGAGCAGCATGAACAGGCCCGGGATGAGAAGTAGCATGGCCGACGTGACGTAGGTCCGTTTGAAAAGGATCGTCCTCTTGTCCACAACGGCACACAGCTGCTGCAGAAACAAAACTGCGAAGCGATTTTTGGTGAAATTGACCATTTCATCAAATTCAACGCCGTAGCCATGCTCTCCTTCTTTATCTTCTGGCCACGCCACAGTCTTGACACCTAACAAATGTACAGGTAAACCAAAATACATACATACATACATATATATATATATATTTATATGTACAGTCGTCCCTCGCCACTTCGCGTTTCCAATTGTGCGGCTTCACTGTATCGCGGATTTTGAAATTACATTCATTAAAAGGTTGATCGAGATAATAAAAATTGTACAAGCGTTGTTCGTGTCCAGAGGGTCTCAGGATGTTTAAACCCGTGTTGCCAGGGCCGTGAAATGCTCTAACAACGAAAATATTCGATGGTTAAATAAAGAATACGACTTCGCATAAGTGCACCTAGTGTCTGGAACTGATTGACCGCGATCAGCAAGGGACGGCTGTGTATGTAAATGTATGTATATGTTCATGTATGCGTATGTATATATGTAAATATGGTATGGTATGGCATCTTTCCGTCTACGAGAGACGATAGATTTATCTTTCCTTATTGCAGCTCTTATATATATATATATATATATAACATAATATACTAGACGATATAACAAGGTGTACGTCGGATATGAGATGCTATCGCGAAGTCTCATATTCGCGCAATATTATGTACACAATCTTTAGCTCAGTAAAACTTTGGGTGTATTTTATCCATTAAAAAAAATTCGACTCTACAACGCCCTTGAACTTTAGACCACATTGTAAATCAAACATTTATTTATTTTTAAAGAACTATCGATGTGCTGATATTTCCGTTTCTTATACAATTCGGGTTTTTAAAATATATTTCCGATGTTTATCCTCTATATCAGCGTTTCTCAACCTGTGGAGTCGCGACCCTTATGAGGGGGATAGAACGAACCTTAAAAGGGTGTCGCCTAAAGCCATCGGAAAACCAATATTTATGAAATAGAAAAAATAATAATTTATGGTTGGGGGGTAGGGGTGGGTGGGGGGGCACGACACGAGGAACTGCATTAAAGGGCCGCGGCATTAAGAAGGTTGAGAACCACTGTTCTCTATCACAGGGGCCTAGCCAAACCTTTTCTCAATGCACTACAATGTCACCCAAGTGCATAATAACTATTCAAAATGTAACCCCATCCCAATTTCATCGAACTGAAATGCAAAAAAACAATAAATAAATAATAATCATATATATATATAAAAGTGAAAATTTGTTTGTTTGTCTGTTCCACAAAGGCTTTTACACGGATTGATGGATCTTGACCAAACTTGGCACATGTATCCATCGTTATCCAGAAGGAACTCTTAAGGGGTTGAGAACTTTTAATAAAATTTCGTTTGGGGCCGGGGGCCCCGAATTCGTTTTTTTCTTATATGAGCTATATAAAAAAATTACAAACAAATGCTCCTACATGAATGGATGGACATCGATCAAACTTAGTACACGTACACTTGATTATCCATACTCAAATACTAATGGGTACTGAACTCATAATATCCATTCTCCTGGGGCCGGGGGCCCCATTTCATTTTTCCTTATATGAGCTATATAAATAGCGATAAGCTTAATACTCCTATATGAATGGATGGATCTTGACCAAACTTAGTACACATACACTTGATTATCCATACTCAAATTCAAAAGTGTACTGAACTCATAATGTCCATTCCTCTGGGGCTGGGGGCCCCATTTCATTTTTCCTTATATAAGCTATATAAATATCAATTGTCAATAGGCTTAGACAACACTATAGTTTCTATGTGAATTGATGGATATATGCCTAACGTGGTAGCAATACACTGTCCGTACTGAACTATCGGTGGATTTAAAACTAAGAATATCCAATCTAGAATTTTCCAGAAAGGTCGATAACTTTAAAACGCTATATCTATGGCATTATTCAATAGATTTTAATGGGACAAATTTTAAATCTTAACTTCATAACTTACCTGAATGATTTTAATAGGGCCCCATCTCAGGCACATATAATTCTGTACAATTATGGAATGGGCCCCCGGGGCCCCTCTTTTAACTTAAATTTACTATAGTTATAGAAATGCATTTAGTTGTATAATTTTTCCTATTCGAAGAATAATTACTTAGAAAAGACTGTTTTTACACAGTTCGGGGAGGATAAAACATTTAATCTAGAATGTTCCAGAAAGTTCTATAGGTCAATAGGCTTATTACTCCTACATGGATGGATAGATCTTGACCAAATTTGGCACATATATGGATCATTATTCGGAAAAAACGCTGACGGGGTTATGAACTTTTTATGACATTTCGTTTGGGGCCGGGGGCCCAAAATGTCGTTTTTTCCTATAGTTTCTATGTCAATTGATGAATATAGGCCTAGGGTGGTAGCAATACACTTCACTGTCCGTACAGAAATATCGGTGGATGTAAAACTAATAATATCCAATCTAGAATTTTCCAGAAAGTTCGATATTCTTAAAATGCTATATCTATGGCATTATTCAATAGATTTTATCGGGAAATGGGATAACATTAGAAAGCAGGGTCCTTAGATGGAACGGGATCCTACAGAGAACAGTATCCTAACGGGATCTGTAGGCCACCGGGATCGGGGTCCTAATGCAATCCCGGGGCAAGCCGGGTATATCGGCTAGTATATATATAAAAGTGAAAATTTGTTTGTTTGTCTGTTCCACAAAGGCTTTTACACGGATTGATGGATCTTGACCAAACTTGGCACATATATCCATGGTTATCCAGAAGGAACTCTTAAGGGGTCGAGAACTTTTAATAACATTTCGTGTGGGGCCGGGGGCCCCGAATTCGTTTTTTTCTTATATGAGCTATATAAAAATATTACAAACAAATACTCCTACGTGAATGGATGGATATCGATCAAACTTAGTACACGTACACTTGATTATCCATATTCAAATACCGAAGGGTACTGAACTCATAATATCCATTCTCCTGGGGCCGGGGGCCCCATTTAATTTTTCCTTATATGAGATATATAAATATCGATAGGCTTAATACTCCTACATGAATGGATTGATCTTGACCAAACTTAGTATATATACATTTGATTATCCATATTTAAATACTAAAGGGTACTGAACTCATAATATCCATCCCTCTGGGGCCGTGGGCCCCATTTCATTTTTCCTTATATGAGCTATATAAATATCGATAGGCTTTGACAACACTATAGTTTCTATGTGAATTGATGGATATAGACCTAGGGTTAGCGCAATACACATCACTGTCCGTATTGAAATATCGGTGGATTTAAAACTAATGATATCCAATCTAGAACTTTCCAGACAGTTCGATCAATTTAAAACGCTATGTGTATGGCATTATTCAATATATTTTAATGGGGCAAATTTTAAATTTTAACTTCATAACTTACCTTAATGATTTTTATAGGGCCCCATCGCAGGCAAAACTAATTCGGTACAATTAAGGAATGGGCCCCCGGGGCCCCTCTTTTAATTTAAATGTTTTATAGTTATAGAAATTCATTTAGTCGTATAATTTTTCGTATTCGAAGAATAATTATTACTAATAAAAGACTGTTTTTACACAGTTCGGGGAGGATAATACATTTAATCTAGAAGGTTCCAGAAAGTTCTATAGGTCAATAGGCTTATACAACACTATAGTTTCTATGTCATTTGATGGATATAGGCCTAGGGTGGTAGCAATACACTTCACTGTCCGTTTTTAGATATCGGTGTAATTAAAACTAAGAATATCCAATGTAGAATTTTCCAGAAAGTTCGATATCTTTAAAAAGCTAAATCTATGTCACGATCAAATCAGGAAATGGGATAACATTATAAAGGAGGGTCTCTAGATGAAACGGGATCCCAAAGAGAACAGTATCCTAACGGTATCTGTAGGTTACCGGGATCGGGGTCCTAATGCAATCCCGGGCCACGCCGGGTATATCGGCTAGTATATATATAAAAGTGAAAATTTGTGGGTTTGTCTGTTCCACAAAGGCTTTTAAACGGATGGATGGATCATGACCAAACTTGGCACATATATCCATCATTATCCAGAAGGAACTCTTACGGGGTTGAGAACTTTTAATTACATTTCGTGTGGGGCCGGGGGCCCCGAATTCGTTTTTTTCTTATATGAGCTATATAAAAAAATTACAAACAAATACTTTTACGTGAATGGATGGATATCGATCAAACTTAGTACACGTACACTTGATTATCCATATTCAAATACCGAAGGGTACTGAACTCATAATATCCATTCTTCTGTGGCCGGGGGCCCCATTTCATTTTTCCTTATATGAGTATATAAATATCGATAGGCTTAGACAACACTATATTTTCTATGTCAATTGATGGATATAGGCCAAGGATGGTAGCAATACACTTCACTGTCCGTACAGAAATATCGGTGGATGTAAAACTAATAATATCCAATCTAGAATTTTCCAGAAAGTTCGATATTCTTAAAATGCTATATCTATGGCATTATTCAATAGATTTTATAGTGAAATGGGATAACATTAGAAAGCAGGGTCCCTAGATGGAACGGGATCGCACAGAGTACAGTATCCTTACGGGATCTGTAGGCCACGGGGATCGGGGTCCTAATGCAATCCCGTGCCACGCCGGGTATATCGGCTAGTAAAAAATAAAAAAACTAATTATAATAATAAGAAAAAAAAAAAAAAAATAAAATAAAAATCTTAAATACAAAGTTCGCCGTTTTGTTTTAAAGTCTCCATCTTCATTGAGTCTTTAGGTCTGGATATACTCTAAGCCTGGATATACTTTAAGCCTGGATATACTTTAGGCCTGGATATTCTTAAGGCCTGGATATACTTTAGGCCTGATTATACTTTAGGCCTTGATATACTTTAGGCCTGGATATACTTTAGGCCTGGATATACTTTAGGCCTGGATATACTTTAGGTCTGGATATACTTTAGGCCTGGATATACTTTAGGCCTGTATATAGTTAAGGCCTGGGTATACTTAAGGCCTGGGTATACTTTAGGCCTGGATATATTTTAGGCCTGTATAAGCCTGTTTAAGTGTACTCACAATTCTCTGTACTCTGATTTCCCACCATAGCTAACTATGAATGCCTTGATATCAGGTTGTGATTCCCCACCAGGGGCGTAGCGAGGTCGTGCGGGAGTGCGGGGTTGTGGCGGCGCGGACCGCACCGGGTGACAACATCTCAGCGGTGACACCAAATTAAAAAATTGAGCACACTGCTCGGTCTAACCGAATTTCAAAAAAGGGATAATCAACCACACGTAAATTGTCCACACGTGTAACCAATCCAAATGAGTGCTTTATTCGAAGTTCAAGGTTGATACTGCAGAAATGATCTGACCCTTCAAATTAGGTTAGAAAACACCTGTTGTCCATAATTCAACGCCGATTGAAGTGTTCGGTAACGTCCTTGACAGGCACAATATTTAAATTCTGAGAAATAAAGCTATCCATTGAAATCAAATACTATGTGGTCGGACGATTCCAAGTACGTGAATCGAGTAGGTCAAATTGAAAATACTAAAAAAATTACTCATTTATATGAATAACAAAATTATATTTTACTAAATTTTCTAATATCTTTGAATAACTGATTAAATTTATTGATATTTTTAAAAAATGGTTTTGAAAGATAATTATATCCAAACTCAGAAATACTGAAAAATAAATATATTCACCGATTCTGCAAGTCTTTTACACGTTGTTTGTAATTTCACGTTTATCTGCTACCTTTAACCTTTTGGCTGATCTAATCGAGGAAGGTAATCTTTCACAACAGTGTCTGCAGACTAAAGGATTTACTCTTGACAAAGTGGTGACCAACCTAGAGGCCTTGAGATTGTTTCTGCGCGACAAGCGCTGTCACTTGGTGGAACATGCTATTGAAAGTACACTTTTAAAATCAGGCCAATGTGAAATTTCGGTAGAGAGAAGACTAAGGTTTAAGAAGAGATTGGCAAGAGAACAATTAAATGCTGGACTCTCTGCGAGAGGAAAACAGTAGGGAGATACTGGAGTGTATTAATCGCTTTCATTCCGAACTCAAGATCAGATTATCAGCGATGAAGGAAGCAGCAGATACGTTTGAGGCTGATCAACCCGGGGTGTCTACTATCAGAAAGTGAAGAAGAGTTATTGGTTTCTTTCTAAACATGAACTTCTTTTTATGATGAACTTTTAAAAGAAATACCGAGGCTTAGAAGACACCTGAAGGAAGCTGATATTTCACAAAGTCATGGACTGATCAGTATTTGATGTTTTGAAATTCCCTAGCTGAATGGGATTTCCTAGAGTCCCTTCCAATACTCTCGACAAGCCTTCAATTGGTTTTTTTTAAAAAACTCTATGTGTCTATGTCTTCATGTGAGCTTTTCAAAACGAAAGCTTATCAAGAACTATTTACCATCCATCATGGGACAGCCAAGGCTTTCTGATCTGGCACTTCTATCTATTTGAAAGTGACACCGGGTGACACCAACCCTAGCTACGCCACTGTTCCCCACCATTACTAACTACGCTTGGTTCCTTTATATCCGCATCTGATTCCCCAACATTACTATCATTTCTTGACTTCATATCTGGATCTGATTCCCCATCCTTTCTAACTTTATTTTCTAGATTTTCTAAAATAATCTACTTCTCCCAGCGCCTTTACTCTTATCACACGTTTTTAGCTGGGAAAACAAGAGTACAACAACAGCATATTAACAATGTTAGGTTAGCGACTATTACCTCAGTTATGACATCATTATCTTAGCTAGCCATTAGACCATTATCTTTACCTGTTGTGTAGATAATTGAATCTACCGACCCTACTTCCTGACTGATACTTTTTGTGGGGCTTGAGAAAATGAAAAAAAAAAAAATCAAATTAAATAAATATTGTTTTAATTTTATTTCAACATCGATTTTACAATAGATATTTTATAAAAGATTTTAAAACAGCTTTGAAATTGAGCTGAATTATCTTTCTTTTCTGAAAAATAAAACTCAAATGATCTATTGAAAATAAATGCACGTTTATATCAGTACATGAATGTTTACTGAGCTACCTGCAAATAGCACCTGAAGTTAAAATAAACTGATCTACCTGCCAATGACACCTGAATTTAAAACAGAACTAATCTACCTGCCAGTGACACCTGAATTTAAAACAAAACTGATCTACCTCTCTAAGACAAAAAAAGTAATATCTACCAATCTTTGACACCTGATTATACTAGAGATCTGATATAACTCTCTTATCAAACAATTATGAAGGTTTAAGAAGACATATATACCCCTGGAAGACACATAATGGTAGAAACAGACTTATATACCCCTCTAAGACACATGAGGGTAGAAGTAGACTTATAAATCTCTCTAAGACACATAAAGGTATTAGCAGACGCGTATACCCCTCATAGACACATGAAGGTATTAGTAAGCACATATACCCCTCTAAGACACATGAAGGCAGTAGCAGACATAAATACCCATCTAAGACACATGAAGGTGTTTCCAGGATGACGTACGCATCTAAGACATAATAATGAAAGCAACGTAAGACTGATATACCTCCTTATCACATACACCCAAGATTTGACATGGTTGCCAGTAGTCACATTTCAATAAACAGTTACGAATCCAAGAACGTCATGGTAATTTCAAGTGGTAAGCCAATAATTGTGTATTAAGTTATTTTATATTTCACTTACCTTACAATATTCTTTCTTATATCTTTTTCAACCCCTGTTCCGGATTCTTCACCGACTCTGTGAAAGTTAGGCCATAATTTTCACGGTGACAAATAGTGTTACGAAATCGACACGTAAATCCGAAGACCTGTTTATGACTACAGTAAGACATCCAAAATTTCATGAGAGATAGTTAAGGGGTACCGCACCTCTGATTTTTTTTTTTGGGGGGGGGGGGGGTGTGAGATAGCTCAGAGGCGATCTGAAAGGTTGCGGTGATTTTTTGTTTGGGGGAGGGTAAGGGAAGGGTGCTGGGTTTCCCAAAAAGAGTTTGAGAAATACCGGTAAACTGTTTAAGAACCACTAGTCTAACCAATTAATTTCCTAATTGGATTAGATATAGCATCCATCATTTGTCATATTTGGTACGGCCTCCATCATTTGTCTTATTTGTTTGTAGCGAATGTGTTTCCGTCTAGTTTTTACCAGCTGCTGGCCGTCATCGTTTATTTTTCCCGTCGTGAGTTTTATTCTGAAACCTGGTACGCCACTGGTAAGTTGTAAGGGTTGCACGCCACTGGAAAGTTGTAAGGGTTGCACGCCACTGGTAAGTTGTAAGGGTTCCACGCCACTGGTAAGTTGTAAGGGTTGCACGCCACTGGTAAGTTGTAAGGGTTGCACGCCACTGGTAAGTTGTAAGGGTTGCACGCCACTGGTAAGTTGTAAGGGTTGTACGCCACTGGTAAGTTGTAAGGGTTGTACGCCACTGGTAAGTTGTAAGGGTTGCACGCCACTGGTAAGTTGTAAGGGTTGCACGCCACTGGTAAGTTGTAAGGGTTGCACGCCACTGGTAAGTTGTAAGGGTTCCACGCCACTGGTAAGTTGTAAGGGTTGCACGCCACTGGTAAGTTGTAAGGGTTGCACGCCACTGGTAAGTTGTAAGGGTTGCACGCCACTGGTAAGTTGTAAGGGTTGTACGCCACTGGTAAGTTGTAAGGGTTGTACGCCACTGGTAAGTTGTAAGGGTTGCACGCCACTGGTAAGTTGTAAGGGTTGCACGCCACTGGTAAGTTGTAAGGGTTGCACGCCACTGGTAAGTTGTAAGGGTTGTACGCCACTGGTAAGTTGTAAGGGTTGCACGCCACTGGTAAGTTGTAAGGGTTCCACGCCACTGGTAAGTTGGAAGGGTTGCACGCCACTGGTAAGTTGTAAGGGTTGCACGCCACTGGTAAGTTGTAAGGGTTGGAATAAAATCTTCCTTAATTAGTCTGGCTGGAGAAGCCTACCATTAATATTTATGTCCAATTTTTTTTGTCTTTGGGGCGCGGGGGGTCAAACCTACTGACATGACCTGCATGATTTTAATCCCATACAACTGCCAGGTACTGTTCCGGCTGCTAACATTGCTCTGCATCCGTCCTTTGTTTTCAAGCTGCATTGATCGTCCGCAAGTAATCAAATCGTTGAGCGCATCAAGATTCACCTTGGCATCCCTTTTTTTTTTTTTTTTTTTTTTAAACGCCGATTGAAAAAGCACTGGAAAAAGCCCATCTGGGCCATGCACAGCGCTGACATTTCTGACATACTTTAAAGATCGTCCGGTTAAAATATCATAAATCGTTAAACACGATGAGTAAATTATCTTTCAAATGCTGAGTTCATGTCATCGCCACATAACCATTCCACGCTTAAACATGCACACCTTGACGCGCAGACAATTTTCTTGAACTGATTGGATGATATGAAAAAATGACATATTAAAAAAAGTCCCCTTACTTAACAAACACATCTTCCATCGTCGTAGCGTTCAGACCATAGGAGGAGATGTTCAGCATGGTTTTGTTGGTTTCCAAGTCTCTGAGAAGCATGGGGAGGTTATTGACCTCGGCGTCAGGGATTCTGTATTCGATCTCAGCTCGGGTCTCATCCTGTACAGAGTAGCAGGTAGGTAACTCAAGAAATCAAGAAGGTAACCCATGTGATCGAGCTGGCAACTCAAGTCATCTAGCCGGTAACTCAAATATTAAAGCAGGCAACTCAAGTAGTCAAGCAAGTAACTCAAGTAATCTAGCAGGTAACTTAAGTAGTGAAGCAGGTAACTCAAGTTAGTAAGCATGTAATTCAACGAAATAAAAAAAAACCACAAACACTTCCGTTTAATTGGATCAATAAATTAATATTATCTTATTTTATCTTATCTTAATTCCAACAGACGGGCGTATAAGACCATTCTCGAAATTGAAAAACTCGATACATGTGAAGTGAAATGATCTTAGAGCAGTGGTTCTCAACCTTCCTTATGCCGCGACCCTTTAATACAGTTCCTCATGTTGTGGCGACCCCCAGCCACAAAATTATTTTTGTTTCTACTTCATAACTGTAGAGTATATATGTTTTCGGATGGTCTTAGGCGACCCCTGGTAAAGGGGTCGCGACCCACAGGTTGAGAACCGCTGTCTTAGAGCATCCTAAAGTGCGAACATTACTTTCATACACTATTCTAAGCTTATGGAGCTAATTTTTCGAAAATACAAACAATAATCACTCAACTGAATCAGAATGAGTGTTCTGAGCATGTTATTGAATACAGCTGATATAACTGTGTCAAAGATGATACGGCTGTGTCACGGCTGCTAGGGCTGTGTCACGGCTGATATGGCTGTGTCACGGATGATATGGCTGTGTCACGGCTGATAGGGCTGTGTCACGGCTGATATGGCTGTGTCACGGCTGATATGGCTGTGTCACGGATGATATGGCTGTGTCACGGCTTATATGGCTGTGTCGCGGCTGATAGGGCTGTGTCACAGCTGATATGGCTGTGTCACGGCTGATATGGCTGTGTCACGGCTGATATGACTGTGTCACGGATGATATGGCTGTGTCACGGCTGATATGCCTGTGTCAATACTTTTAAAAAAAAACAATGTTTCTATGGTTACAAGTAAACGACTTACCAAAATGTATGCAGACGGTAACATCTCTGAGAGTCTTGCTGTTATATTGTTAGCATCACAGGTTTTACCCTTCACAATTGTCAACTTATATCCAGTCCCTGGGGTAAAACAAAAAAAATGCTGAAACTAAGTATACACTTATCATTAAAATGTATGTGTGCAAAGAGTAATTTAGTGATAAGGTTTTTTGGAGGGGGGGGGCGAGACTGCGATCAAGGTTAGTAAAAATGGATTTGAGAGAGACAAAGAATTGGAAACCCGGAAAGGGGGAAAAGAAACAAAACAAAGAACGTGTCGGCAGGAAGCCTACATCAGCGAACAAACAACAGTAAGAACAGAATAAACACAACACTGAAATGTATTATCCGAGATGGCAGCAATAATTTAGGGGTGATGGGGTATCTCCAGAATTGTCTGCATTCATACCGTGAGCTAAGGACTTTTCAAAATGATATCGACCTGCGATATACAGCTAATCAAACATAGAAGGCGTTATTTCCTACCATAGACATTCTTCAAAAACCAAGAAGTCCCACAGCACTGGACCGCGCCCTTAGCCATGATGGCGATGCGGTCACCGATAGCATCGGCCTCGTCCATGTAGTGGGTGGTCATCAGGATGGTGCGACCTCTACGCTTCAGTTTTAAAAATCTCCACAGATCTTGTCTGGCACTCGGGTCAAGGCCGGATGACGGCTCATCCAAGAAAATAATCTACGACAATGTATCAAATTAAAAAAAAATTAAGAAAACGTACTGAGTGTAGCCTTTTCGCTACCGATGACGTCGACGCGACGTCACGATCACCCACTTTCAAATACCAAGGACGTCACATAGTCGTAATAACAAAAAAAGCAAAGAACTTTTCTGAAATACCAAGGACGTCACGTGGACGTCATATTTCAATGTTAAAAATTTCTTTATTCGTTTATCTATAAGGGAGTTAAAAAGCGAATCGGATAGAGAATGAAATTACCGAATTTTAAAAAAAAAAATTAAAAAAGAAAAATTTAAAAAAAAAAAAAAAAAAAAAAAAAAAAAAAATTTTTATTGCTGAGTCAGCAAAAATCGATGTCAAAACCCAGCGGTAGTGAAGGGGGTAATTACTCACTTAGCCCGCCCCCCGCCCCCCCGACCCCCATGTGAAGTCTTCATGTGATAGTCTTCTTTTGACCACAAGAACACTTGATTATTTCGACAATTTTTTAACAAATAAATTTCCCCAGCATGGAAGCCTTCAATTCAAAAGATCTTATACAGAACTACCCAGCTGAATCTTGACGGATTTTTTTTTTTTTTTAGAAGCGACAAGTTTTGATGCTCTGTTAAAATACATTAGGAGCAGCACAAAAAAAAAACCAAAAAAAACCCCCAACTAACAGTGGTGAAACTACTGGTATCTCGAAAGAGTACGCGCCTTAGTCCACGATGCGAATCTCCTTCTGCAACGTGCTGCCAGAACTTTGGAAAGTTCATTTCATCTACGAAATGAGAAGTATGATCGACCAGTAGCTAAATGCTACTTTAATCTGAGAACCACACAATCCTACGAAAGATCTGATTCCTCGTTCGCCATGGTCAACATCGACCGTCCCGGCTCACGTTGGTTTGGCAGCTTCAAAGAGTTGTCTTCCTTGTATTCGGTACGAGAACACAGCGACGTCGTGAAACATCCGATGAACGAGCGTATCGCTATGGTTTTGTTACAGCGGTACACGTATTGGACTTGTGTAAGACGAATGCAGAACCTGTCTGAAAACATGTGCGGGATTTCTCAACTGTGGATAGGCTTATTGGTCGACCAGACTCACACCTTTTCGTTGTCACGGTACACCTTTAATATTGCACAACTTTTGATCTATATCCACCATAACCATGCACCCTTTCTATATCCACCATAACCATGTGCCCTTTCTATATCCCCCATAACCATGCACCCTTTCTATATCCACCATAACCATGCGCCCTTTCTATATCCACCATAACAATGTGCCCTTTCTATATCCACCATAACCACGTACTCTTTCTATATCCACCATAACCATGCGCCCTTTCTATATCCACCATAACCATGTGCCCTTCCTATATCCACCATAACCATGTGCCCTTTTCTATATCCACCATAACCATGTACGCTTTCTATATCAACCATAACCATGTGCACTTTCTATATCCACCATAACCATGTGCCCTTTCTATATCCACCATAACCATGTACCCTTTCTATATCCACCATAACCATGTGCCCTTTCTATATCCACCATAACCATGTACCCTTTCTATATCCACCATAACCATGTACTCTTTCTATATCCACCATAACCATGTACCCTTTCTATATCCACCATAACCATGTACCCTTTCTATATCCACCATAACCATGTACCCTTTCTATATCCACCATAACCATGTACCCTTACTATTTATATCGTAACCATGTAACCTAGTGCAGATAGTAATTAAGTTTCTATCAGATTCGTTCAGCCACCCTCGACGACCCCTGTTTCCTTACATGAAAACTTATGTACGAGATAATATAATTATAAGCTATAACTATTTTTATCTTTTTTTCGTCGATTGATCTATTCCCCACGAAATTGTCCCAAAAATGTATTCCTTTTCACTCCAGGGAACACGTGGCGGTTGGACGGGGCGTGAATTGTAGTACTGCTATTTGCGACGCTTACCGTACAAGCAATTCAGCCCACTTTTTACCATGCACTTAAAAAAAAAAATACTTAACACTTCACTCTACTGCTTTTACCATTTACTCTATTACTGTAAGGTTCTTGATCAACACATGTGTTATCTAAAAGGTTCTTTATTCCCAAGGAATATTTTTTTTTAAAAAATGTTTAAACGTGGCACCCCCACCCCCACACAAGCCGCGTACCTTGTTGTCCGCACTAAAAGCGCACGCCACTGACAGTTTCCGCCTCTGCCCCCCAGATAGTTGGTCTGGAAATGACTCCTTTTTCTCAGCCAGTCCTATTTGGTCAAGGACGTCCAGCAGGAAGCTGTCGACTTTACTTCTGTACTGGCCACGAAGCTGCGGTAAATATCATTGGACTTTAAGACATGGGCTGTAGCTAATTCATTAGCAGAAACATCAAAGACAGCCAATACTATTTTTCAGTAAACACTTTTAGAACTTCCATTACCTTCGATAGTCGAAATTAAGGCAAGTTGCTGGGAGCTCATGTGGATTTGAATTGTAACTGGTAGTGCGATGGCTCAGTCGTAGCCACTAGGTGTAACCACGCTCGTCACAATTGAACGCAGTAACAACACAAAGGGTTAAATGGCTCACAGCGAATAGTCTTGCATCGGGTCTTACATCGACCTGACGTGTGCGCGTGCAGAATCCTAACAGCTATATCATTATAGTTATACTTAACATCAACTGTTGTCTTAACTTCTTCATTAAAGGTTTCCTAAATGCTGTCACCCAAATCTTCGGTTGGAGCATGTGTGCAAATGAACGTGATTTTAAACCTGTTTTCTCTTATACTCTTGGACAACAGTCTTTCCTTCCAGGCATTTGTCGAAATCCATAACATCAGTCTGATAGTGTTTGTTGTTTAGGTCTCGTAACATTGGGTTTATATGCGACAGGGCTTTCAGCGCTGTGCACAGCCGTCTGTTTGTGTGTGTCTGTGGGGAGGGGGGGGAATGATCCTAACAGCTTTCAGGGTAGCCGCCTTTGTTTTGAGCCAGACCCTTAGCTTTGTACACTCTGGGTATTTTATTTCCCCAGAATCCGCCATATCTGGTGGACGTTCCCCTATCTGCCATCTGGGGAGGCTCCCGATAGTGCTGATGACAGCCACTTAATAACTTGTACTTTTCAGATTGTCCTTGTTTTTCTTTTCCATTTTTTCTTGTTCTATTTCTCGTTACCAACTGTACCGCAAGAACAAACAAACTCATAGTCCTCAAGACATCATCCTATACTTTGTAAAAAATTAAAAAATTGTAGTGACCATACCACCACCCACCCACAAAGTAAAAATTCAGTGATTTTTGGAGCTCCTTAAATCCGAGGAACATGTCAGCTTTTCATATCCACATGGCAAGTATAAGAAAAAAAAATTATCACATTTTAAATTTTTTTAAAAGTTCTATCCATAAGACTACTCACTCACCTTACAGTAAAACACAAAAACTTTTGTCTCTAAGACTACTCACTCACCTTACTGTAAACCGTAAACACGTTCTTCCCCTAAGACTACTCATTCACCTTACAGTAAAACAGGTTCTTCCCCTAAGACTACTCATTCACCTTACAGTAAAACGCAAACACCTTCTTCCCCTAAGACTACTCATTCACCTTACAGTAAAACGCAAACACTTTCTTCCCCTAAGACTACTCGTTCACCTTACAGTAAAACACTAACACGTTCTTTCCCTAAGACTATTCACTCACCTTACAGTAAAACACAAGGTGCTCAAAGACGGTCAGTTTATTAAACAGGATATCGTGTTGTGGACAGAACCCAATGCTCTCTCGGACTTTGGAAAGGTTCTCATTGATGTCATAGCCATTAACTACCGCTGTGCCGCTTGTAGGTGGGATGAATCCTGTGGATGACGGACGAACACATCAACTCATTGAACACATCAACTCATTGAACACATCAACTCATTGAACACATCAATTCATTGAACACACAATCTCAATGAACATAACAACTCACTGAACACATCAACTCATTGAGCACACCAACTCATTGAACACACGAATCCATTAGCTCGTGCAACGGGAATAACGAAACTCTTCCGTAGAGGAATCAATAATAGTTTCATAGGAACTAATGAAGTAAGGTACACTGATCATTCACTTCCAAATTGTTAAAGGATGTCAATTAAAAAAAAAGAAAAAGATTCCCGGTCTTAGGAACTGAGTCAATGTAATATGGCAGTCAAATTACAATTTTATTTTCATAGAATTCGACTCTTTTCAGTTCTGCTACAGGGGTCATCCCATGGCCTAAGAAAGAATCATCGGTACTGTTCTATTCATTCTACAAACTATTTTTAGCCGAATTTAACAAATATCTAGCTCATTATTATCTATATACGATTATAGTTTCAAATATAATGAAGTCAATTTATGGTGACTCCCCACTACTCCCCCCTCTCTCCCTGTTGTCAACAATTGTCATGCTCTTCTCAGTGCCCGACGCGCCCCCCCCCCCCACCATTTTTTGACATAACTTTATGGACGCCCCCTTTATAAGTAATGTCCCGACGCTAATAAGAAAATTCTCCCCGATGTTTGAAAAGAAATATTGCTACGACATCACCTGTAATCATGGATATAAACGTTGTCTTGCCGGCGCCGTTGTGTCCCAACAGAACAGTGATCTGGTCACTGTAGATGTCGATGTTGACGCCATCCACTGCAGTTTTGTCACCGAATGTCTGAAAGCAAGAACGATTTGGACTATAAATATACATTTATATATATAGTAGATTCTTCCCATGTGTGACGTATCTGATATGTTAAAAAGAAATCTTTCTCATCCTAGTGTTTGGCTCATTAAAAATGTCAGGCACTTTTTTCATGCCTAGAAATATTCCTACATGTAAAACCTAGTTGTATGCCTGAATGTGTATCTAGATGTGTGCCTAGATGTATATCTAGATGTATGCCTAGATGTGTACCTAGATATATACCTAGATGTGTAGCTAGATGTATGCCTAAATGTGTATCTAGATGAGTACCTAGATGTGTACCTAGATATATGCCTAAACGTGTACCTAATATAGTCTAAATGTGTACATATATATGTCTATATGTGAACCTAGATGTATGCCTCGATGTGTAATTAGATGTATGCCTAAATGTGTAATTAGATGTATGCCTAAATGTGTATGTAGATGTATGCCTAAATGTGTACCTACATGTAATGCCTAAATGTGTACTTAGATGTATGCCTAGGTGTGTACCTCCATGTATGCCTAGTTGTGTACCTAGATGTATGCCTAGGTTCTTACCTAGATGTATGCTTAGTTGTGAAACTAGGTGCATGGATAGGTGTGTACCACCTAGATGTTTGCTTAGATGTATGAACAAATGAAAGCCTAGATGTAGGCCAAAATGTAAGCCTAGGTGCATGCCTAGATTTATGCATAGTGATAAAATAAATGAATCTTATCTCAATTAAAACCCAGACAACTTTTTCTAAGCCTAGGTGAACTCATAGATGTATGCCGAGATGTTTGCCTAAAAGTATGCATAAATGCCTGCACGCCTACATGAATGCCTTCATGCATGCCTAGATGTATGCCTAGATATTTACCTTAACCATATCCCTGACCTGTATCCCAGGAATCAAACGTCTGCTAGGAATTTCAAAATATTTTGAATTCTGGGATGGAATATCTGGAATATCTTTAGCCAGGGCCTCGGAAGCTATCCAGTAGGACTTCTATAAAAGCAATAGAAAAATGAAACACAAACGTAAAGAAAGGGGGGAAAAAAAGAACATTCATTTAAAAACATTGAAACACCTCTAAAACTCAGCTTGCTGTTGAAGAAGCGACCGTCTGTATTCGCGAAACATTGTCCTTTGAATACGCAAATTAATCAACAACTCCGCCATGGTCGGCCCCAAACACAGATGAGAAAGGATGAGGGTTTAGCCTGAGGCCAGCTACCTCAGTTGTAAAAAAAAATGCAACAGAAACGTCATCCAGAAGATTAAAAAACAAAACAAAACAAGGTCAGCGCAAGGACACTGAAGACTCGTGGCCGAATCAACATTCGGAACATTCTGAAACGAGAAGAAGAAAATGACCTCGTTACTGGGAGATGCGTGGTCCAGCATGAAAACCTGCACAAAATTGGGATACGCCTGGAAGCAACTGGAGATGAAGGACAGCGTAGAGATGAATTAAAAAATATCTCTTGTAGACTGTGTGGGCCCTAGTCAGGGGTAAATGTCATAAATAAAAAATAGGAAAGAAATAAATGTCATTATAACAGGAAATCTCAACCAGTGGTTCACGACCCGTTTGGAGGTCGAACGATCCTTACACGGGGTTCGCCAAAGATCACCTTTGTGAGACCCGCCGGCTCACACTCTCTCCATCGCTACCCCGCGGGAATTTACACCATTAGGTTGGGCCTAACCTTCAAAAGAATGACATGAACAATGGAAATTAACCTGGTCACCTTGACCATGACCCAGCTGAAACAATGCACTTTCAGCGTACCCACGCTGACGCTATAATGCAGGGCAGGACGCTAACATATACAAATAGAATGGAGCGAACGACACTACCCGCTCTCTTTCACCTGTAATTTGACAGCAGAGCCTGGCTAGCTATTTTATTCGATAAAGTTTGTTTGTCAATAATATACTAGGTTGGAATTGTTAATTTTCACGTATTTGTAGTTTTTATTAAGAAATGTTAGGGTTATAGTTACTGTTAGGTTATGATTAATTATTAATAATGTGATGTGATTTTAATTCTTAGTTATGTCTTATGTGTTGTGTTTATTATTCACATTTCTAGCCAGTTCCAGTTTAGTTAGTTCCAGTATAGTTAGTTCCAGTATAGTTGGGCCAGTAGAGTTGATTTTAGTCTCAGTATAGCTGAGTAGAGTTCAATATAGCTGAGTAGAGTTCAGTATAGCTGAGTAGAGTTCAGTATCGCTGAGTCGAGTTCAGTATAGCTGAGTAGAGTTCAGTATAGCTGAGTAGAGTTCAATATAGTTGAGTATAGTCGAGACAGCTCAGTACAGTTGAGTTAGTAGGAGTCAGTCGTTTAGGGTCAGCCTAACGCTGACATCCTAAGCCAAATTAAAGTAACCAAAGTGTCTTTCAGGCCTACAAAAGATAAACAAACGCTCAGCCAGGAGCCCACCATGTGATCCCCACCGCAGAGTGTTGGAGTCCACACCTTACGTCCCCGAAGTGCGCAGTGACCAGTGAGAGAGAGACCAGACAAACTAGACTGTTGTGTGTGTGTGTTTGAGACCCGAACTGCTTAGAGGACAAGATCGCCAGTCGTTACATAGTATTTAACTGTATTAGGCAGTATATCTAATTATTTCTTTTTATTTGTATGTGTGCAGTTCATTCTGTTTATAATTAAATATGATGTTTGTGGGCTGAACCACCTGTGTTTCTTAGTATAGTGATAGTTTTAATAGAAGTGAGAGCGAATGACAGAGAAATTGAATGTTAATGTGTGGAGTGAGCTTAGTTTAGCATATTTAACTAGGAGTTAAATCATACCCTAGACATAGCCCTAGCATTAATGTTAATCTTCGTAACACTGGGGAACTATATTAAAAAAAAACACCCTAGTACATCAACCATTTCGTAACACCATCGGAAAACACATATTTATGAAGTAGCAACGAAAGTAATTCTATGTTTTGGGGTCCATACAACATGAGGAATTGTATTAAAGGGTCGCGGCGTTAGGAAGGTTGAGAGCCATTGCATTATAACATTATATCGTGAAACTACTAGACGCTGGGCCATTCATTCCGTGCCAGTCCGAGGTGTAGTTATGGTTAACACTCTTGTGAAGAAGGAATATACAAAATCAAAACAATGGACACAATGGTAAACTAAACCGAGCAGACCTAACATTTACGACCAAAAGATTAGACTTACGGTGAAGCAGAAGTAAAACGGCCTCGCAATTCCATAGTCCCCCTTGTAGACCTCGTCCACGTACCACGTCAGTACCAGGGAGAGGAATGCGTTTAGGGACATGCAGATTATGCCGTCGAGAATTGAACCACCCCTTAGGTCCTTGTCGTTGATGTTACTGAATGTGGAGACCACGTCTGAACGAAATCAGGAGGGGTTGGGGGAGTCGAGATATTCAGGAATTATTCGCGATTTTGATGTCTGAGTGATTGTGTAAAATAAAATAAATGTTCATGGAGTTTTGTTTTCCTCCGAGTACAAGGCTGTATGAAGGTACCGACAGGACTTATGAATGTAACGACAGGGTTGTATGAATGTAACGACAGGGTTGTATGAATGTAACGACAGGGTTGTATGAATGTAACGACAGGGTTGTATGAATGTAACAACAGGGTTGTATGAATGTAACGACAGGGCTGTATGAATGTAACGACAGGGCTGTATGAATGTAACGACAGGGCTGTGTGAATGTAACGACAGGGCTGTGTGAATGTAACGACAGGGCTGTATGAATGTACCGACAGGGCTGTATGAATGTACCGAAAGGGCTGTATGAATGTACCGATAGGACTTATGAATGTAACAACAGGGATGATATGATGTAACAACAGAGCTTTATGAATGTAACGACAGGGCTGTATGAATGTACCGACAGGGCTGTATGAAGGTACCGACAGGACTTATGAATGTAACGACAGAACAGGATGAATGTTACGACAGTGCTGTATGAATGTAACGACAGTGCTGTATGAATGTAACGAGAGGCTGTATGAATGTAACAACAGGGTTGTATGAATGTAACGACAGGGCTGTATGAATGTAACGACAGGGCTGTATGAATGTAACGACAGGGCTGTATGAATGTAACAACAGGGCTGTGTGAATGTAACGACAGGGCTGTATGAATGTAACGACAGGGCTGTATGAATGTACCGACAGGGCTGTATGAATGTACCGATAGGACTTATGAATGTAACAACAGGGATTATATGATGTAACAACAGAGCTTTATGAATGTAACGACAGGGCTGTATGAATGTACCGACAGGGCTGTATGAAGGTACCGACAGGACTTATGAATGTAACGACAGAACAGGATGAATGTTACGACAGTGCTGTATGAATGTAACGACAGTGCTGTATGAATGTAACGAGAGGCTGTATGAATGTAACAACAGGGTTGTATGAATGTAACGACAGGGCTGTATGAATGTAACGACAGGGCTGTATGAATGTAACGACAGGGCTGTATGAATGTAACAACAGGGCTGTGTGAATGTAACGACAGGGCTGTATGAATGTAACGACAGGGCTGTATGAATGTACCGACAGGGCTGTATGAATGTACCGATAGGACTTATGAATGTAACAACAGGGATTATATGATGTAACAACAGAGCTTTATGAATGTAACGACAAGGCTGTTTTATTGTAACGACATTCTGTATGAATGTACTTGGAGGACATATGATTTCATTAACATTTGCATGACACTCGCAATATACAGGACATACACACTGGTATCTCGGGATCATGACACTCACAACTTCCAAGAAATAAACACTTGTGTTTGACATACAATAAACACTTGTGTTTGAGATACAATAAACACTTCCAAAATCCTACACATCACTTTTTTTTACTCCTCTCAAAAAATGTTATCAAATACTAGCTTTGAATCAACTTTATCCCGGGATTTATGGGGGTGAGATGGGAGTGACTTTTGAAAGTTTTTTTCTGGGCAAGCAAAAATCCCGTGAAATTAGGAACCCTGCTACTTGCTCAAACGTAACTATAAATAAAACAGATATTTGAGACTGAGATTTGTTCAGTACACATTTGTAAAACTTAAGGCCAACTCGATCTTTACAGTGTCCCTCAGTAAACGAAAATTTGCTTAGAATCATCTCGTGAATTGGTCTAAAGATAAATGCTCAAAGTAATTTTCCTTTCCGCCAAACACACCTGTTGGTAATCTTACCCACTCTCTCGTTGTGTTTTAGCTTTGTGACAGATGTATTGTACCCAAAGCCAAATACCTCTGTTGGTAATCTTCTTCTTCTTCTATATATTAATGGCCCACGATCAATTTATTGATCATTATGGCTCCTATGAATGTAGATGGGATTTGCAATGTCTCTGTGCCTGGTGTTGGTAATCTTACCCACTCTCTCATTGTGTTTAATCTTTGTGACGGCTGTGGTGTACCCAAAGCCAAACATCGATGTGCCGGCCAAATAGATCAAGACCGTACCGTCGATACGTCGGTAGAGAATGTTTGATAGCCATACCAATAGGAAGTTGATGATAAGGATCGCGGTGGCGTCGTTCACTGAATTCAAGAAAAGAATGCATTTATTAAAATAAAAGCAAACTGCTTTAGCAAATAGAACATACACAGATAAGCAGGAGTTAACAAATAAAACATACACAAATAAGCAGGAGTAACAAATAAAGCATACACAAATAAGCAGGAGTTAACAAATCAAACATACACAAATAAGCAAGAGTTTTTAAATAGCTGCCCCCCCCCCCCCGGAAACTATTACGACACCCCTTCTATAGAGCTTTATCTGTGGTGTCAGATTTGCCAGGGCCAACTGGTGCTCTTGAAACATGCCTACTCTGAAGTTTTGAATAGAGAAGATCCACTTATTCGATTAACCTATCACATGTTAAGCTATCTAATGCACGGTTTTTAATTAGCTCATCCGCATACGTTTATAAGACAATATTGTGTATCCCGAACTGCAACGTAGATAAGACACAAAGAAACGAGCCAATTTCCACCCAAAGTCGGCAAAGAATTTTTTTGCGGTGGTGGTGGTTGGTGGGGGCGGAAAGGTCGTTTGAAGCACTTATCTGATATGTACGCCTAAAGCACTTATCCTATATGTACGCCGAGGTCGCCTTGTGAGAATGATCACAGCAATAACCAAAAACAGACGTTGCATGTTTAACATTGGTAAGTATATCATTATCATTATTATTGTAAACAGAAACATTTCATCACATAGTTTAATTATGTTTAATGTTATGTTATAAATGATGTGTTTAACTTATTCACGCCTTCTAACCTATGTTTTATCGCTATATACATAACTGCAATTAGCACACAAATATATGAATATCTGTAGGCATTCCGTGTACGTTGCAATTCAAGAGAATTATTTTTTTCTGTTAATGTCGTTAGGAATTTATTTTTACATTTCATTTTAAACTTGTGAAATATAGAAGCGCAAGAATGAAGAGACTTGAGTCCAGTCTTCAAACATATCTAAGTAGAAGTAAATTTAAAATATTAGGCGGAAAACAATGTTACAGTCTTTGACAATAAAAAATAAATTACAAAATAATAATAATAATAATAATTTTTTTTGAAAATCACGCTTCATCCCCAAAGGCTCGAAGCGCGGTAAGAAGTCAACCACATTAAAAGAGAAATGAAAACAATCTATATTTTAACACATTGAAATACAAAACGCAACAATACAAAACCACAAACGAGCACACCCATTCAAAGTTTTACATCACCCTGCAACCACAAACAACACAAGCCAATATACATCTAGGGGGTAATAGCTAGCTGGAAAAGATGGTAGACAACATCACCCTAGCAGATGTTTCCGAAATTGTTGTGTTTTCAAATCGGTTTTGACGGACTCCAGTGTCTGACTGTTTCTGAGAGCGTCAGGAAGGGTGTTCCAATGTATTGGGTCAGCAAATGCCAAAGCAGCGGTAGCACGGAGATGCAATTTTGTACTCTATGCGAGCGCGGACCGGCAGCCAATAAAAAAATGGCAATAAGTTATGGTAACGATTCAGCATAAGAAGCTAAATGAAGCTCAGCACATTGCCAAAGACGACACTCTTGATGCCAGAAACTCATGAGAACCCATATGGAAACAGGACGCTGTCCGACTCGAAGTTATCTTAACAAATTATATTTTCCTCGGGACCCGAGCTGCCGCCACTTTGGGCAGACACCAGAGACAGAAGGGCACTGGCTGGATGACTTCCCGCCTCTTTGGGCAGACACCGGAGACACTAGAGCACTGGCTGGCAGACTTCCCGCCACTTTGGGCAGACACCAAAGACAGTAGAGCACTGGCTGGCAGACTTCCCGCCTCTTTGGCCAGACACCAGAGACATTAGAGCACTGGTGAGCAGACTTCCCGCCACTTTGACCAGACACCAGAGACATTAGAGCACTGGCGGGCAGACTTTCCGCCACTTTGGGCAGACACCAGAGACACTAGAGTACTGACTGGCAGACTTCCCGCCACTTTGGGCAGACGCACGAGACAGTAGAGCACTTGCAGGCCGAGTTGCCGATACTTAGAAGTGGTGGAGTTTTGAACACTGCTGTTATGAAGGATGACGTGTTTTTAGCACGCCTATCTCTCGTCCCACGTGCATGACCCCTCGTGAACTCTCGTGACCGCCTTTGAAGTGAGACTAGAAAAACTTATTTACAACATTTATTCTAGTCAGGAGAACTGTCGAAAATAATAGAAGATTCTGGATAAAACGGGAAGGCAAAACAATGTGTTAGGTGGTTCGAGAGACCTTAGTAGGAAATGCCTATAAAAAGGGCTGACCGATAGAGAGGGAGAGATTTTTCTTTTGATCACGAGATATGCTGTGTCATACTTTGTTGTGTGTAGAGTTTTCTATTTCCTCATACAATTTTGTGCTCATTGTATTTTTATATACAGAACCGGTACCAGCAAATCTTTAAGTTTATAATTTCAATCATATTTCTCTTGCTGTTATTATTTAATTGAAGTTCACAAATTAAAAAGTTATTAATTGTAATTAGCTCTGGCCTTGATTGTCGTTATATTTGTTATTATTTTTAAATGTTGGTATCGTCCTTTATTATGGACCGATTCTAGAACGAGCCATAGTCTAAAATTAAGAGATTAAATTCTCAATTTATAACGGTCCGTAATAACTGCAAATATCAACGTCGAAAGACTACCCAACTGATGAGCCACGCCCAACAGATGTGCCACGCCCAACAGATGCGTCACGCCCAACAGATGCGTCACGCACCAACAGATGCGTCACGCCCAACAGATGCGTCACGCCCAACAGATGTATCACGCTTGGAGCGTGTTTGGAGGGGCCTGTAAAGAGCTTTAGCTCGGCCCCAAATCTAGAATGAACACGTAATGCAGTTTTAAATTGAATAAACTTGGATAGCAAGTTAAATGTATAACTAAATTTTGAAGAACCGTTGCACGGAATAAAAGAACAAACACGTCACCATCTTAATCAAAATGTAAAACCTGAAATCATTCCTAAAACAAAACCGATATTAAAAATTATTTAAATATATTTAACCGTACTTGTAACTATACGCTCTTATAAAAAAATGATGAAAAAAAAGTATCGAAACTTACCCCTTTTGACAAAGCATGAAAGTAACAGGGAGAAGAAGTGTATGTCGACTGCGACCACCGCCATTAATATGACCAAGAGGAGCGGGTTAGCCACGAACAACAAACCTTGCCCAAACAGAGACGTGAACAAAACAACCGCTGTCCCAGCGATGATGAGGCAGATCCACATTAAGCTGAGTGAGAACCACGCCAACCAGTAGGCGTACATGGTCATACCCATCAAAGCCATGGATTCCTGTAGAAGCAAAACCAGTCAGCATACATGGTCATATCCATCAAAGCCATGGATTCATGTAGAAGCAAAACGAGTCAGCATACATGGTCATAGCCATCAAAGCCATGGATTCCTGTAGAAGCAAAACCAGTCAGCATACATGGTCATAGCCATCAAAGCCATGGATTCCTGTAGAAGCAAAACCAGTCAGCATACATGGTCATAGCCATCAAAGCCATGGATTCCTGTAGAAGCAAAACCAGTCAGCATACATGGTCATAGCCATCAAAGCCATGGATTCCTGTAGAAGCAAAACGAGTCAGCATACATGGTCATAGCCATCAAAGCCATGGATTCCTGTAGAAGCAAAACGAGTCAGCATACATGGTCATACCCATCAAAGCCATGGATTCCACTATGAACAAAGCCAGTAAACCTACATCGCCATATCCATCAAAGCAATGGATTCCATTAGGTCAACAAAAACACAGACACACCCAATGTCAGTGTAATGCACGTTTCCCTTTTTGTTGAAAGAAAGTGTTCACACAAATTCTAAACAAATACCGGGTCGCGAATTTTTTTTAATGGAAATCCTAGAAATGTGGGTTTATTTATTTGTTTTTGGTTGCCTCGAGGGTGTGGGGGCTGGGGGGAACTTTTCAAGCATTGTGATCTTCAGCGACTTAACGTTTTCTCTTGACACTGTGAGAAGGGGCTTGATGGAGCCAACAATCATCAATGCCATTCTGGAGGTAGTAATTTAATTGAACCCACTGCCCGTGTCGGGGTGACCATCCTCCAATGGGTTCCTTGTCACGTTGGGGTGACGCTAACGAGCAAGCAGATTCCCTTGCGTGAGAGAGAGGGGGGGGGGTGACAAACCCCCCCCCCCCAAACCGACCAGCCCATGACTTAAAAAAAAAGGGGGGGGGGAGTCAAAAGCGTAGTTCGAAAACCACTTCCGTGAAGAATGGTTAAACGGCCGGTGAGTTTGTAGACACGGCACGTTAACTCGGCCGAAACATGCAGTGAGCGAGCAAGACTGACCCCCTGGTGAAAACTAGGTTAGTGGGGGGGGGGGAGAGACTCTTTTAACTCAACAAGAATTATGCAGCTGATTGCAAGATTGTAACATGGCATAGTGTTCCCCCCCCCCCTTTTTTTTACACTCATACATGGCCACGGCACTAACTTCAAAGCAAAGGGGGTGTCTTGCTTCGAACTCGAATTATCATACATAAATTATCAACATACTGATATTAAGTAATAACTTCTGGCAACACTTTGATCAAGAAAAGTAAATATGTGTATGTGAATTTTCGATGAAATTTATTCGTCAAATAAATATTTCTGAAAAATTTCTTAAATAGTTCTCCTGACACAGTGCTTCTCAACCTTCCTAATGCCGTTACCCCTTATTATAGTTCTCCTAACACATTCATCCCATAACCCCCACCGCAAGCCTCTGAAACATTCCTTACATTGACCTCCTATCACATACATTCGTCACATAAGCCTTATATGTATCTTACACAAAAAATGTCCTGTCTATGAGGAACAACCTTAACATAACTCTCCTATCCACTTATTCGTCACACAAATCCCTTATCTATCTAAAAAAAATATTTATAAATCTCCTTTGCATCTACAACATTCTATATATAAACGTCCTGTCTGTAACATTCCTCTCATAAGGCTGTTATTTGTAATTCCTCTCATAAATATCCTATCTGAAAAATTCCTCTTATGAATGTCCTACCGGAAAAACTCCTGTCATAAATATCCTATCTGAAAAAATCCTCTCATAAATATCCTATCTGAAAGATTCCTCTCATAAATATCCTATCTGAAAAACTCCTCTCATAAATATCCTATCTGAAAGATTCCTCTCATAAATATCCTATCTGAAAAATTCCTCTCATAAATATCCTATCTGAAAGATTCCTCTCATAAATATCCTATCTGAAAGATTCCTCTCATAAATATCCTATCTGAAAGATTCCTCTCATAAATATCCTATCTGAAAAACTCCTCTCATAAATATCCTATCTGAAAGATTCCTCTCATAAATATCCTATCTGAAAGATTCCTCTCATAAATATCCTATCTGAAAGATTCCTCTCATAAATATCCTATCTGAAAGATTCCTCTCATAAATATCCTATCTGAAAGATTCCTCACATATATATCCCATCTCTTAGTTACGCTTCTGGTGTGACTCGTGGACTGCTTCCATTTCCAGCGGCTGCTTTCTAAAAATCGTGACAGCTTCCTAAAAATCGTGACAGCTTCCTAAAAATCGTGACAGCTTCCTAAAAATCGTGACAGCTTCCTAATCGTCGAATTTGGTATTGAGAGTATATTACAACTAATTATATTTGTTTGAAAGAAAGTATGATTTAATAATTAGTTCAACAGCGCGAAAAATATAGTTATCGATAACTACGCTAAAAGATATATTATTTTTATTAATAGCGCAACTGCGTTTGGCGCGCATTATTTTCACTTCGGAAAAAAACTCGTCTCAATTTAAGTATGGTGTAAAGAATATTCGGTTTAAAAGTTATTGGGTCATCAGAATATTTAATATAGTTCATGGGCATGAAATAAAAAAAAGTGTGCAGTGAAGGAGTGTAGCAAAAATTGGGATTCTTAAATGTGCGTTACTTGAGTTCATGTTTTGTCAAGTAGCTTTAGTAGACGGGAAGTTAACGCAGTGCTGTCGCCAAAGTTTGGCAGGCTGTATCTAGTAAATGGGAAGTTCACGCACTGCTGTCGCCAAAGTTTGGTGGGCTGTATCTAGTAGACGGGAAGTTCACGCACTGCTGTCGCCAAAGTTTAGCGGGCTGTATCTCGTTGACGGGAAGTTCACGCACTGCTGTCGTCAAAGTTTGGCGGGCTGTATCTAGTAGACGGGAAGTTCACGCACTGCTGTCGCCAAAGTTTGGCGGGCTGTATCTAGTAGACGGGAAGTTCACGCACTGCTGTCGTCAAAGTTTGGCGGGCTATATCTAGTAGACGGGAAGTTCACACACTGCTGTCGCCAAAGTTTGGTGTGCTGTATCTAGTCTGAACTATTCCCCCTATTAAGTCTCCCGCCTATCCAACATTTTATCTCAGCTCATCTGAAATTCTCTCCTCACATAAGTCGCCTGCCAAGGTTTTAAACATAAATCTGCTCCATTGAAGTGCATTAAATTGTAAAAGATAAGAATTGCTGGAATTCAAGTTGTGTAAATGAATGTTACTTTTCTTACTTCTGTTTGTCTTGTTTGCCGAAGAAGAGTCTAGGCCGAAACAACGTCAATCTTATTGTCCTGTCTAGTAATTCAATTCCCCCCCCCCCCCCGGGGCTCTAGTCGGCATGTCCGTCCCAAAAATGGCCTGTCGATAAAGAGGCGTTTGCCACGAACCCCCTGAAACGTTACCCGGGGGACATGATCACCGTGTAGGGGACCCGCGCCGAAAGGCAAAGGTAACTCACGGAAACTGCGTTAGAAAGAGCACGGCTGTATGGTTTCCTACCAAGTGCAGTCGAAAATAACGTAGAAACAGATCGGGATATGATTACATTTGCCGCATGGATATGAGGCGAAGGCGTGTGGCGACCCTAGCCGATGATTCCAAATATGCAGACTTGAGGGTACTGCTCCTAGACAACCTCTCTTTTTGTCATTTCCCAGCTGCGGTGTGAATTAGTCATGCCGCAGAAAACCACGTAAACCCTATTAGAGGGCGTCTGTTAACACCTGCAAGCCCCCCTGGCTTTAGAGACGTAAATTGTATCCACCCCAGCCCAAGGAAGTCCGGCCCGGTTGCTGTGTAAGCATCACCCCGGCTGGCCAGGCGTCCCTTCTCTGATGCAGCCTCACTAGCATAGTCAATCGAGTGGAAGGGTGGGTGGGGCCATCTCAGGGGCGGGGAGCCCTCGGCATGCCGCTTCGCGGCCTGACTGGAATAGAGACCACTGGGGGAGTGGTTGAATGCCAGTTGGGGCGGTGGAGGTGTGTTGGGGAAGACTTTATGAGCCTTGGCTCGATGGTCTGCTGATTTTCTTAAGTAAGTTAGTTAGTAATTCAAGTTTGACCGATAGACGATACTGCTGGGTGCCGCCCATGGCTTGACATGTAAATAGTTATGGAATGGTTGGGTGACCATACATTTGTTTTGTTTTATTTAATTAATGTATGTTAATTTTTAAGTTCATGCTTATGTTTGTTAAATTGTATGTACAGCGTGGTGAGCCCAGCCCTAGGTTGGGGTACTACGCTATAAAAACTCCTAATAATAATAATAATACGTTGTTTTTATATTTCATTTCCACTGTAAACAAGCAACGTTCCCAAATATTTTTTTTTTACCTTCAGCTTCATTTCTTTTTCGTGTACAAGTGCTTCACACCCAGTCAGTGCCAGGAATACGAATATGTCAAAGAAATCAAAGAAATCCATCCACTCGATGCGACGCGCGTTCATTTGTTGAGATTGACTCTCGGGCAGTCGAGCCGTGGACAAGCGGAGCCTCGTCACGTTTGATATGTTTTCACTCTGCTGCCAGTAACTGACGAACATCTGAGCCACGTACAACTGGGCCCGCGACACCCCGGCCGAGGTGTAATCTAAAAAAGAAAAAAACCACAAGAGAGATGGCAGAATCAGCTATGAGTAATACACGAGCATAAAGCGACAGAGGCTGCCCTAGTGAAATACGCTTTAGATTTTAATGCATCTTTCTTATAGTGTTTTATCGAAGGGGGGGGGGGGGGTATCCACAAAAGGCTAAGTCGACACTTTTTGACATGGTTCATATATGCAGGGCCGGATTTACAATTTTAGGGGCCCTAGGCCAACAGAAATTTGAGAACCCATTTTGGAAAATAAAAAATATTGCCAATTTTTTTTTGTATTTCAAAATATTTTATTTTTTGTATTTCAAAAATATTTATTTTTTATATACTACTCCCAATTTTGGGGCCCCTAGGCCACGGCCTATTCGGCCTGCCTGTAAATCCGGCCCCGCATATGTTTCACGATTATCACGTGACTTCAACACAAAATAGAACGGGCAAAGAAATAATATTTTTTCCCGATTTAAAAAAAAGGTGTAAAATAAATGTAAAGCTTGATTCTATAACGACACAAAAAATTACATCGTATTTTATTATTTATAAATTAAATTAAATTATATAAAGAACGCTTGACTTTGTCAATTTTTTTTCTCTATCCTTATTTTTTACGCGCCGCTAAATAGTTTACATTCTTAATTTTTTTTTTTTTTTGGGCAGAGTCAGATCAAGAACTTCCGACCTATTAATCGAATTTTTTGACGGGTCATTGACAATTTTAAAATAATATTGCAAAATCAGAGCAAGGACTACCTTGCCATGAATTTATTTGTACGCAATGATGGTCCCGGTTTGTTGACGTCCGGACAGAGCGTCTCTGTTCTTTCACACGGATGTTTTAAAATTCACTGTTTGAGAATTATAACCAATATATAATTTAAGAATTATAATCATTATAATAATTATATAACTTAAGAATTATTACCAGCGTCTGGCAAGGGAACCAGCGCGTGGCTGACAATGGAACTGACTCACCGAAGGCAAAGCCCGACTTCGTCTCGTCCTCCATGGTGTGGTCGATTGATAATTTCAACTTCAAATATTTGGGTATTCTTGGAGCGGCGCAGGCGTCGTCGTTGTCAAAGATCACTATCGGGCCCTTGTTTTTGGTTTGGTTTTTATACTTTTTGGCTGTCTCAATGGAGGCAAAGCCCAAGAAGGACACTGGAACTAAATTAAAAATAAAAACGTGTTTCTGTCACCAAGTGTATTAAGGGTAACTTGACTCTGTCGTTGCACTTGTCAATGACTACACGTTTCTGTCGTTAAACGACAACTTAGGAACATGTCTCATTCCCCGTGTCGCGAAGTCTTTAAATAAACACTTTATTCGGTCATGAATAAATCCAATAAATACATGACTATGTCACTAAGTGTTGCAATGACCTAATGTCTCTGTCACTAAACGTTTTAATAACATAATGTCCCTGTCACTAAGTCTTTTAATGACAAAATGTCTCTGTCACTAAGTCTTTTAATGACCAAATGTCTCTGTCACTAAGTGTTTTAAAGACCAAATGTCTCTGCCACTAATTGCTTTAATGACATAATGCCTCTGTCACTTAGTCTTTTAATGACCAAATGTCTCTGTCACTAAGTGTTTTAATGACCTAATGTCTCTGTCACTAATTGCTTCAATAACATAATGTCCCTGCCACTAATTCTTTTAATGACCAAATGTCTGTGTCACTAAGTGTTTAGTTGACACAGTCTGACACAACACATTACCTATATTGAACACAGTCTGACACAACATATTACATATATTAAACACAGTCTGACACAACATATTACCTATATCGAACAGAGTCTGACATAACACATTACCTATATTGAACACAGACTGACATAACACATTACCTATATTGAACACAGTCTGACACAACATATGACCTATATTGAGCACATCCTGACATAACACATTACCTATATTGAACACAGCCTGACACAACACATTACCTATATTGAACACAACCTGACATAACACATTACCTATATTGAACACAGTCTGACACAACATATGTCCTATATTGAGCACAGCCTGACACAACACATTACCTATATTACGACTATTTCCAACTTCCAACATTCTCCTCACAGCTTGGCAGTCCGGTGTAAATGGAATAACACTACTCAATTTATTCTCCTCGGACTCCACATCCATGACTGGGTAAAAATGATCTTTAAACACGATTTTCCCGGATTGCGTTTTGAACATGATCATAAAATACCAAGTAAATATTGGTATGGCTACGACGAGAAAATGAAAATATTTGTTCAAGACTCCTTGGGGCATAATTTTGATTGGACGCCTCGAGGGCGGAAAAAAAATTATTAGGGGAAAAAAACCCTGTAATTTGAAAATATTAAAAAAACTTAGACGGCATGTGCTGCATCTGTGACATTAAACGTTTTTTAGGGGCACCCCCCCCCCCCAGTTTCACACGGTTCCCTCAATTTCAGGTTTCTAAACCATCAAAATACAAATACCAGAACCTTTTTCATTGGGGGGGGGGGGGGTGGGGGGGGTGTATAGGTAAGCTCTATGTGCGTATATAAGCTCTATGTGCGTATATAAGCTCTATGTGCGTATATATGCTCAATGTACGTATATAAGCTCTATGTGCGTATATAAGCTCTATGTGCGTATATAAGCTCTATGTGCGTATATAAGCTATATGTGCGTATATAAGCTCTATGTGCGTATATAAGCTCTATGTGCGTATATAAGCTCTATGTGCGTATATAAGCTCTATGTGCGTATAAAAGCTCTATGTGCGTATATAAGCTCTATGTGCGTATCAAAGCTGGAGCAAAAGATCACACCCCACGGGGATAACAACAAGCATGAATTCAATTTTTTTAGGTTGTGTGCGCCCTCGGTGTCATTTTGGCGCCGGTCGATGGACAAACCAAATTTTAACAGCATCCTTATTTAGGATTCTTTGTTTTCATTGATATTATAAAACTATGGAAGATTCTCAACGAAATCCTGTACTTGTTTTAGTGATGTTATAAAACTATGGAAGATTCTCAACGAATTCCTGTACTTGTTTTAGTGAAGTTATAAAACTATGGAAGATTCTCAACGAATTCCTGTACTTGTTTTAGTGATGTTATAAAACTATGGAAGATTTTCAACGAATTCCTGTACTTGTTTTAATGATGTTATAAAACTATGGAAGATTCTCAACGAATTCCTGTACTTGTTTTATTGATGTTATAAAACTATGGAAGATACTCACAGAGTTCCGGACCAAGATACGATTGCCCCCGGAATCGGATTTTAAAATTCTTGTCCACCAAAGCTTCGTACTGGGATTCAAACAGCTCCATGTAAAGGCCTGACTTCCTGGAAGAAACACAGATATGGAACAACTTCTAAAATCAGTGGTCGGAAAACTCACTAGTCAAAAGAGCCAAAAATCAGCAGCAGGACGTTTAAACAATTTTTGAGAGTCAAATTTCTTTTCAAGATCCTGTCAAGAACCATGTCTTTCGGAGTCAAACGATTTGTGTCCGACTGGCTGAGCCGCACTCAGGTCGCTAAAGAATGCGATCGCGAGCCGCGCTTTGCCGACCACTGTCTTAACTGAATGACTTAAAAAAAAAAATTAGCATAGTAAATATTTTGCGAATATAATAACATACTCTGATAATAAATACTATATGTAGCTAATATGTAATATTATCATTCGGTATTTGTGTTGATCGAGATACGGCTGTCTTTGCTTGACGTCTATTGCCTGCGGGATGGCGTGTTATAATTTCCAATGATCCTCACGTTGTGTAAAATTTAAAAAAAAAATAACGCACTGTTCCCTGCGATGATAGCTATCTTTAGTATCACTCTAACATATGGCACAGCTCTCTACAAGAAGCACACAGATCGTGCCTTAACGGAAGTTTATTATCGAAAAACTAAATTACAAACGAACTTGAGAGTCGTGAACTACGTCACACATTGGCGTAGCTAGGGGGGCAGCGTGGGGTTGCGGACCGCACCGGGTGACACCAAATTAAAAAATTGCACATTTACAGATCGCAGACTGCTCATTTTAACCGAATGCGTCCGAAATTAATATTAAGTAAAAAAAACAACAACACGATTTTTTACCATGATACAACGCAGATTAAAGTGTTCGGTAACTTTCTTAAAGTGACTGGAAGCAATACTTATTTAAATTCTGAGAAATAAAGCTTTCCATTGACACCGAAGACGCTCTGATCGGGCGTGTGACACCAAGGGTTTACCACACCAGGTGACACCAACCCTAGCTGCGCCTCTGACGTCACACAGCGCCAGACAAACCCTTCCAGAACAGTTCTAAATTATAGTGCGCACCATTCACACCAGGACATGGCTAGAACACATATATTACTTTATATTTCATACTCGACATACAGTTGATGTTACTTACCTGTACAATATGTGATTGTTCATAGTAACAGTACGAGTTGCAAATCAGTGTAATTTCATGTGATTGTTCATAGTAATAGTATGAGTTGCAAATCAGTGTAATTTCATGTGACTGTTCATAGTAATAGTATGAGTTGCAAATCAGTGTAATTTCATGTGATTGTTCATAGTAATAGTATGAGTTGCAAATCAGTGTAATTTCATGTGATTGTTCATAACGATTGTGGAATTTTAAATAACAAGAGTAATATCTTGAGGCTGTTCATAGTAATAATTGATACAAATGAGTTCTATACCAAATCACGCGACTTTTCGTAGTAATAGAAGATATGACTAAATAAAAAGTGGTAAATTTGGAGAGATCGTACCACGTTTTTTACCATGGCCGACATCTTGGTTGCCACGACCCGCGAACTTTTACGTGTTTATGGGTCGGAGCAACCAAGATAGCCGCCGTGGAAAAATTAAATAACTCACGTTTGCTAAAATTAAGAATAAAAAGTTAAAAATAATGAAAAAATGACCTAAATGTATCGCTTAACCTTACCTTAACCCTAAATCTATCCCTAAACATAACCTGAACCCTAAATTCATCACTAACCAGGGTTTTGACCCTATCGGAATAAACGTTTTGACCCTCTCCCTAACCTGGGTTTTGACCCTGAAAACTAGAAAATTGAAAAAAAAAACAAAGAAAAAATGACAAAAATTAATTTATATAAAAAAAAATGATGAAAATCCAACTTAAAGTTTCATGGAATACACTTTTACACACTTTATTTCAGGTTCCACCGAAAATAATATCCAGAAATTGAATGAAAGAACACGAGTTCATGATAACGAAGATGGCGGAACACAAACATAATAGGATAAGCCAACCAATGAAATTTTAAAAATTATAATTAATCAACCAATAAAAATTTGCCACCGTCATATTAATCCAAATGTAACTCTATTAACAAAAAAATAAAGGGAAGTGACTCCCAAATAAACAAGCAAATGAATTCAAGGTACTATCTATCCAAATTAGCCTAAAAAGTATTAACCACCATTTAATGGATATTACTATTATTATTTTTTTATTAACTAACTATAGCCGGCAATATTTCTATATTTAAGAATCTCATTTAGCGCAGTTTTTGGGTATTTTGTTTAGTGAAATTAACGCCACCTGGTAGTGGCGTAGCTAAAGTTGGCGACACCCGGTGCGGTCCGCACCTCCGCACCCCTCTAGCTATGCCACTGCCACCTGGTAGTGTTAGTGACATTGTTTAGAAAATGATGCATCTTGATTATTACAATTTTCAAGACTGAGACCTACTTGAGAGATTAAATCCGAATGCTTAAAATTACGCCCGTCAGGGTAATATCACAACGGTGAGCGTACACTACTGAGTCTATTCCTATGCAGATGTGATGATTTGACAATTTTTGACTAGATAAGTCATACGTCCCTTGGATACTAGAGAGTAAAATCTAATCAAAATATAGAGTGGAATTAATTCCACAGTTGTACTTCCGTTCATAACCTACTCAAATGATTCGCCAAAGGTGCTTCGCTGTACTGGGGAATTCTAGAAAGCATTGTGGAAATCTATAAAAGTGTTTTCTATTTTTTTAGGTAAGATTTATCTCTCTCTATATATATTATGTAAATTTGATTAATTCTTATTTGTATGTCTTGTACTGATGAAGGCAAGTGCCGAAACGTTTAATTATTTGTACTAGAATATGGTGCAATCATCTGGGACCCATACCTCAAGCAAGACGTGGACAAATTGGAGCGAATCCAACGTAACGCAATGCGCTTCATAGCACGTGACTATAAAACCACCACGCCTGGCTACGTCACTGGCCTTTTAAACAGATTTGACATCCTCACTCTCAAGGACAGACGAGAAAAGATCCGCCTAACATTCTTATATAAAATGGCCATGGGGCTAATTCCGGCCATCCCAGCAAACAATTATCTTACCCCACAGAAGCCAGGCCGATTAATTAGAGCCAAACAGTCACTTAACACTGACTTAACCTCTAACACCCCCATGAGAAATTACACCCGAAACAATAACAAATGCTTCACTGTGCCTCGGAGTAACACAGTGCAACATAAGCAGTCATTTTTTCTACGCACCATAATTGCTTGGAACAACCTGGAAAATACCGCCGTGAACTCGACAATGATCGAAAGCTTCAAGGCCGCCCTGGCATCTGCTAGGGGCCGTTAGATTGGCAACATCGCTTCCCCAACCGTTGCACATATGCCAGTATATGGATGCAGCAACGTACCGAACCAGAACCAGAACCAGAACTTATTTGTATGTCTTGTACTGATGAAGGCAAGTGCCGAAACGTTTAATTATTTGTAATGTAAAAATTATTATTAAAGCTCAATATATATTGTTATATCGACACAGATTGTTCGTGTCTATTTAATCTGGAAATCTATACCATAAAAGCAAGTTCAAAATAATGTATGTAGACTATCTGTGTAGGTCGCAATAAATCATAAATAAACAAAAATTTTCATATAAATCCATTACATGCATTTTTGTTTGCATTTATGTAACTGTGCGTGATTTATCATTTATGTAACTGTGCGTGATTTATCATTTATGTAATTGTGCGTGATTTATCATTTATGTAACTGTGCGTGATTTATCATTTATGTAATTGTGCGTGATTTATCATTTATTAAAAAGCGGTTATGTAAATAGGTAAACTTCTTGGGAAAACACTTCGCATATTTTCTACATTTTTATATTAAAAAATAAATTTTATAAAATTATATAAAATATCGAGCAATTGGGGGTGGGGCTAAAACTTTTACATAACTGATATTCAAGTATCGCACTTGATAAGAATACTAATTAGTGACACTCCCCCCCCCCCTGCCTCGCAATCACCATATTCTTTTCACTCCTACACTTTTTTTTCCCCCGTTGTAACATACAAAATAGTTTTTAAAAAATAACTGATAATTGATACATTTTAAATCGTTGCCTGTCAAATATTTTATTTTCAATTTGATAAAAATAATGAATAAACAAAAGCAAAGATACGTTTTTACCCAACTGTTTATTTAGTATGACTAAAATTCCAAATAGAATAAGAAATGGCAGTAGATTAAATATTCAAAAAGTTCAGTTTAAAGTGAAATGGGCAGCAACCAACTCTACAATGTATGATACAGGCGAGTCCGAAGAAAGGCGCATGATAGTCATTCAATATCTAAGCCCAGGTCGTGGAAGGATGCCCCTTTCGCAACAATTTAAACATTATACACGAGCAGAAGGGCAATTAAGCCATACGACTTGCACTAGCCGCTAGTGAAATAGGTAGAAAAACACTTGCCCTAGAACAGCGGTTCTCAGCCTGTGGGTCGCGACCCCTTTTGGAAAACACAGATACTCTACAGTTACAAAGTAGCAACGAAAAAATTTTTTTGTCGTTTAGGGGTCGCCACAACATGAGGAACTGTATTAAAGTGTCGCGGCATTAGGAAGGTTGAGAACCACTGCCTTAGAATAATCATATGTAAGTACATCGCTATGACTTAACATGGCCTCCTTTCACTTCATGCCGAGACAAAAAGAAGATATGGATAAATACAAACAAAGTTTATTGTTGACCCATGAGAAGTTCAGTGGTTGGAATAGTTTGTTGTTTTTTTTTAAAGTTAGCAATTATTTAGGTCATCTGGATGCCACATTTATGTTGGGCATCTGATTAAAAGTCTTAAAGAATAACATAGAATGTTTTTATTCATTCAACCATAGGTTCTCAGGTCACACCTCAGGTCACACATTTGGGCTCTTCAGGCTCCAATAGTACACTTTCATACAGACACCACTAGTACACTGCCACAAGTCGCCACTAGTACACTGCCATCTAGTAGCCACTAGTACACTGCCATCTAGTCCCCACTAGTACACTGCCATTTCGTCGCCACTAGTACACTGCCATCTCCTCGCCACTAGTACACTGCCATCTAGTCGCCACTAGTACAATGCCACCTAGTCGCCACTAGTACACTGCCGTCTAGTCGCCACTAGTACACTGTCATGCAGGCACCGCCACTGCACTTTCACTGCACGCACCAATAGCACTCTGTCCTTAATGCACCACTATAACAAGTGCATTTTTCCCGCTATTCGCAATCAGACTTCGGAGATTTTCATGAACATGAGAAAAACTTGTTCAAGGCTGGTTTGCTGTACTGTGTATCGGGAAAACCCGAATTTACCCTGAGCCTCTTGTAAAATTTCAAAGATATCAGCAAGCGATCTCCCTTTCTGTGGAACCTGCAGGTGAACGTAAGTGTCCATCTGGTTAAATACCTGGTGAAGAAACAAAACATGGCCTGACATAAGATTTCTAATTATTTGTTGTTGTTTTCTTTGTTGTAAGCAAATCATGCCGATATTATAAGACAGAGGTCGGTCTGCGGATAACGTGTTTAACTTATAATATTATGCAGTCCATCAACTAAGTCAGTCCAATACAGACAATATATAACTAAGGCAGTCCAATAGAGACAACATATAACTAAGTCAGTTCAATACAGACAACTTATAACTAAGTCAGTTCAATACAGACAACATATGACTAAGTCTGTCCAAGACAGACAACAAATAACTAAGTCAGTCCAATACAGACAACATATAACAAAGTCAGTCCAATACAGACAACATATAACTAAGTAAATCCAATAGAGACAACATATAACTAAGTCAGTCCAATACAGACAATATATAACTAAGTCAGTCCAATACAGAAAACATATAACTTAGTCAGTCCAATACAGACAACATATAACTAAGTCATTTCAATACAGACAACATATAACTAAGTCAGTCCAATACAGAAAACATATAACTTAGTCAGTCCAATACAGACAACATATAACTAAGTCATTTCAATACAGACAACATATAACTAAGTCACTTCAATACAGAGAACATAGAATAGATTCATGTCATTGACAGTATCCACATGACCGCAGAAATCCGGTTAACTGACATTGTATTGAGTACAGACTTAAGAACCAGGGAAATCAAATGCTATATCGACTCCCACCCCCCCATCTTTATATCTCCGTTGACGCCCAACTCACTAAAATGTCATAAACTTCAACTTACTAAAAAAATTATTGCGTCGCTAGTGCACAATTTGTTTTCTTCTTCGTGACCATTCAGATAACTTAGTAACGTGTCTCTTATTTGTATGTCTCAACGCCACATTAAATGACCCTTTAATGTAATTTTTTAGAAGCTTATATTCATTTTTAAAAAAAACAACAAATAAGGCAGAATTATTTATTTTTTTCAGGTAACCTCACCTCTGAACCCGCAAACGTCTTTTTAATGAACTCGATGGTCTCGTCCCATTTAATCGTTTTCCCCTCCTCGTCGTGTTTTGCGTATAAGATGACGGTGAAGCCTTGGCCGTACTTGTTCTTCAGGTACTGGGGGCTGCCCAGGCACATGATTTTCCCCTGCACCATGATGGCTATACGCGTGCAAAGGGCATCGCACTCCTCCATACTGAAACGTTGGGGGGCAGCGATAAGACGGCAAGCGAAGAGTTACAAAAATTGATAACATAAACAGATGAGCGCACACAAAATGAAAGGAGAAATGTTATACCATCATAACATGACACACTATCCAATGTCTTTGGTAACATGCCATAGTCACAAGTTTTTCGAGAACATCCTGGCTTTGTTATTATTATTATTATTAATATTTGTTATTATTAATATTATTATTTTTATTATTATTATTAATATTTGTTATTATTATTATTGGTATTATTATTAATAGTATTATTATTTTAAACATATTTTTTTGGAAATACGGTCAATGCCAGATGAACGTGAAAGTTGCACGGCGCATCAGGCTTAAATATTGACCCACTGTTTATCAGACTGTTTGAGTGAGTGCCATACGAGACCAGTGGTATAGAATTGAGTTACTGTTGTGACATACACCTAACAAAAAAAAAAAAATATCTTATGCATGGTTAAGTCCCAACGTGAGACGGGTCAGCTCGGAGGCGACTGTGATCCAGACAATCATATATATTTTTATCCCGTCGGAAGGGATGAGAACACCCTGTTAGTGTCGCGGTCAGAAAGAAGCATACGACAATTCTTCAAGAGTATTTCTTGACAATCACATTGTGAGGGGGGTAGGTAGGGATGCATTTTTTTTTGCCCTTATTTTTGTGTGAACGATATTCAAAAGTTTCATTGCGTAGTGTTGTACTGACACGATTAAAAGCTGAAATAATGTCACTCGCGGGATGAGATCTTGAGCGGAAAAAAATCCATCTATCCATCATTTCATTAGCCCTATCTAAAAAGTATTCATCTTATTGGCAGAGGCGACCTAGCCAAAGACGTCGTAGAAAATGATGTGGTCTTTGCATGATTTGCGGTGGCAAGATGAATAAAATAAGTAACTAAGGCTGTCACTTGGTTTATTATTGCATTTTTCATTTTCTAAAATATAGAGGCACCTTTATTTATAAAACCAGCACGGACGATGACCAATGAGAGTTCAATACCCCATGAAGACGCCCGAAGTAAACCTAATTATATTAGCTGAAAAGCACTATTTTTCTTAAAAGTCCAATTGTTAGTAAATAGAAATAAAATTTTTAAAAAACTACAATTTCTGTTACTAATCATTACAATTCTGAATTGAGGATTTGGACCGGCCATAACCTATGTGCAGTGAGGATGATTGTTCGGCCAACAATTACCTGTGTGACGTAAGGATGATTGTTCGGCCAACAATTACCTGTGTGACGTAAAGATGATTGTTCGGCCAACAATTACCTGTGTGACGTGAGGATGAGCGTCCGGCCAGACTTTCGGATCAAATGTAAGACATCCCAAACAGTCCGCCTAGAGATTGGGTCCATTCCGGCTGTCGGTTCATCCAGCATGATGAAGGCCGGGTCTCCAATAACCGAGATACCAATCGAAAGTTTTCTTTTTGTTCCGCCACTGTCGAGTGGGAATAACGATTAAAAGTCATTACAGTCTACATTCTTAGGGAACAATTTCAAGTCAATACCGTCTTCATTCTTAGGGAACAGTTTCAAGTCATTACAGTCTTCATTCTTAGGAAACCGTTTCAAGTCATTACAATTTTCATTCTTAGGGAACAGCTTCAAGTCATTACAGTCTTCATTCTTAGGAAACAATTTCAAGTCAATACAGTCTTCATTCTTAGGGAACTTCTTCAAGCCATTACAGTCTTCATTCTTAGGGAACAATTTCAAGCCATTACAGTCTTCATTCTTAGGGAACAATTTCAAGTCAATACAGTCTTCATTCTTAAGGAACAGTTTCAAGTCATTACAGTCTTCATTCTTAGGGAACAGCTTCAAGTCATTACAGTCTTCATTCTTAAGGAACAGTTTCAAGTCATTACAGTCTTCATTCTTAGGGAACAATTTCAAGTCATTACAGTCTTCATTCTTAGGGAACAATTTCAAGTCATTACAGTCTTCATTCTTAGGGAACAATTTCAAGTCAATACAGTCTTCATTCTTAGGGAACAGCTTCAAGCCATTACAGTCTTCATTCTTAGGGACCAGTTTCAAGTCATTACAGTCTTCATTCTTAGGGAACAGTTTCAAGTCATTACAGTCTTCATTCTTAGGGAACAGTTTCAAGTCATTACAGTCTTCATTCTTAGGGAACAGTTTCAAGTCATTACAGTTTTCATTCTTAGGGAACAGTTTCAAGTCAATACAGTCTTCATTCTTAGGGAACAGTTTCAAGTCAATACAGTCTTCATTCTTAGGTAACAATTTCAAGTCAATACAGTCTTCATTCTTACGGAACAATTTCAAGTCATTACAGAACTTCATTTATATGGAACAATTTCAAGTGAATTCTGTCTACATTCTTAGGGAACAATTTCAAGTTAGAACATTTTTTATTCTTAGGGAACAATTTCAAGTCCATACTGTCTACATTCTTAGGGAACAATTTCAATTGATAATAGAAAATGAAAAAAATCAAAACAGCACATAATATCAATACATTATACATTTGAGCCAGTGTGCCGTATCAAGACAAGCTAAGACAGTACATGTTGTTAAGACATATCACAATTTATAGACAACATTTTACCCCTGAAGTTTGTTTGCTCACCTGTAAGCAAGTGTCGTTGCTCACCTGTGGGCAAGTGTCGTTGCTCACCTGTGGGCAAGTGTCGTTGCTCACCTGTGGGCAAGTGTCGTTGCTCACCTGTGGGCAAGTGTTGTTGCTCACCTGTAGGTATGTGTCTTCTGTCCCTCGTACGGATGAAGATTTACAAAAGTGACGACACGAGCTGTCACCACCGGAAGTTCTTTTTCTGGTACGCCCCTGAGTCGTCCGTACAAGAAGAGTGTCTCCTGACCGGTAAGAAGGTCATGTAGAGCGTCGTACTGAGGACAGTAGCCCATTCTGGACTGAATCTACGGATAGACGGACAAGCCATTGTGACGAGCAGCTAGAAGATCATGCAGTGCACCATATTGATGGCATGCAGTGTGACCGAAGGTACGTGTCTAGGCGTTAGGTCCCTTCGTTTTAGCCACAGACAATATTACTGAATCCAAAAAAACTCCGGTCCTCCAGCTCCTGCAGAGCTGATATTTGGGAATTCTCCGAGCTCCTAAAGAGCCGATGGGTTGACAGGAGAAAACACAAGGCAGTCCAACAATTCATCAAACTATATTTAATTCCTTTTTGAGTTATAAGTGTTCAAAAAGCATCAGGAATGACAACTACATTTCCACATAAAAAAACAAACACATCCTCTCCAGGAAACGAACAAACAACACACTCCGCTGGAATCCACTAGTCAATGATATCCTCTCTCTCGAATAATAATCTTTCTCTCTCTCCTTTTATATCCTCACAGACCATGTGAAGAGCTTATTTTCAAAACGCTGTATCCACCATTTTTTAAAAAATGAAAAAAACTAACTATTTTGTAGAGCAAACCATATTCGTTTAGGACATGGTAAATTCTATAAACTAAACACATTATATTCCTATTTTATTCGTGTCTAAAAATGATTTAATCCTCTTCACGCTTTATTAATTTTTTGTAAAAAGTTGAATAATCTCAAAACCCCCAAAATGGATATACAGCATTTTGAAAATCAGCTCTTCATGTACTCGTGATATCAAAACATAGTTCAAGTTCGTTCACATTCGTTCACCACTGACCGTGACAAGCAGTGCAATATATTGAGGGCAAACAGTGCACTACATTGATGGCACGCAGTGCACTATATTGATGGCAGCGATTGATTTTAGAGGAATTAAATTTTCCGTTATTTGTTATTATTGAAAAACAATATGGCGTTATTTTTAAGCAAGTTTTAAATCAACACACTTTGACACGCTGTGAAAATTAGAATAGTATAATAAAAAACCCATCGAAGCAGCTCATCGCCAGTTGAGTAACTTACGGATTTCAAATACCATTTGATGTTCTTACTCTCCACATAAATGTCTCCACAGGATATGAGAGTATCGCCAGTTAGCATCTTAAATATGGTTGACTTGCCCGCCCCGTTCTGGCCAAGCATTCCAAAGCATTCTTTGGGGGGTATGCCAAGCGAGGCGGCCTTCACAGCTGTTAGTGTCATGCAAGGACCGTAGACATACACCTTAGTGAGGTTAGCCATGACAATTGCATCTGAAAGCACATAGACGTTAGTGAGCGCTCTGCCAAGACAATTGTGCCTGAAAGCACATAGACGCTAGTGAGCTCTTCCAAGACAATTGTGCCTGAATGCACCTATAGGTTAGAGAGGCTAGGTAAAACAATTGTTTCTAAAAGCAAATATACGTAATTAAGGTTTGACAAAGACAATTGTGCCTGAAAGCACATAGACGTTAGTGAAGTTTGTCAAGACAATCGTGTCTAAAAGCACATATAGCTTAGTGAAGTTTGACAAAGCATTTGTGCCTGAAATTACATATTCGTTAAGTAGTTCTGCCAAGACAATTGTGTCTGAAATCACATATACCTTAGTGAGGTTAAATTAAAGAGACAATAAAAACACAACAGAGGACTAAGCCACGTTTGAAAAAGACAACACAAGACTGTACGGGTACCATTAGAGACTATGCCAAAAGGTTAAATGTTTATTCAAAAAACAATGTAGTAAAATACAAAGACCATATTAGAGTATGCAAAGACCATATTAGAGTATGCAAAGACCATATTAGAGCGCGCAAAGACAATATAAGATCATAATCTCAATTTACAACAAACTAAATAGCAAAAAAAATATCAGTTATTTGATTTACTAAGTTGATTGTAGAGTCAAGTATACTTTGATAGAGGACGAGACACATATTTCAAATTAAGAGCCCTATATCTGGGTCAGAGGCATACTATATTCTGTCACACTAATCATATAAGGCGCAATGGACACTTCCGTTGCAGATTTGAATTAATTTCATGTACATATATTTATACACCAGGTATTTACATATTTTCTTATTTCGGTAACATAAATTATGTGACTGATATATGCCCTCTTTTGTTAAACTATCAATAAGTTTTATGATACACCATTTGCGAAAATACATTACATTGGATTTATTTTTCACAATAAATTGCCTTCAAATATATATATATATATTTTGACAATCAATCACTTTAGCAGTGGTTGACATGTTTCACATTAAAATACTCTCAAACAACTTTTTCTTTAAAAAAATGTTGTACCCGCGATTACTATTTGTTCAATGTGTGACCATTGTATTCTTTCTTTAGCCTTGCCTGTTTTCCATAAGTCCTTCAGCGGGGTCCTGTTGATTCTCTCACTTTCTTTTGTGACGTCACTGTCCATACGAAGCATCTGACCATCGTCCAGCTTCACTCTCTTGACGAAGATACACTTCAGACAAGCACATGGCCAGATCACGGTGTACCTGTCTCGTTAGATATTCATTTCGAGGCACGTTCATAAATATTTTTGTTTGGTTCAAATTCAAACAAAGATGCAAATTATTTAAAATTTTAATTATATTTCTATCAAGAAGATTTTTGTTTGACAAGTTCTCTCCCCCCCCCCATTTTAAAGGAGAGGGAGTGAGGAATGGGCACCGTTAGTTACCTCCGTTATTAATTTAAAAAATTTGGTTAGAGGTTAGGTTAAAGGTCCTTTTAGCGGTCAGCTTTCCTTCTCACTGATTTTGTTCACTGGAGTCATTTGTATTGTCAGCTACGCAGCCCCGAGAAAGTTGCTTCGAGGCACCCGTTTCGTCCCAGCCTACTGTTCCAACCGAAAGACTCCCTGGGCGATGGGGGTGGTAACGCCAAATCATTCCCCCGGAGTGGAAGCAAACCCGCCCAAACCCTCTGGGAGAGTTGACAGCGAACGCTTTAAACGCAGCATTTTCAGCTGACCCGGCGTCCCCAAGGCCAGGAGAAGGCTCCCAGCGTGTGACCGCATGGTCTGGGAGTGGAGAGACCGGGCTTCTGGCCCGTGTGGAGGTTTGCCGGGGTGGGGGGCAACTAAGAGCTCACACTCGACGGCCCACCGAGACCATTTCCCAAATGAGACGCATTGTCATTTGACATTCAAAAGTCAAACTGCCAGTTCCACTTGTCCGTTGAAGTATACACCTCTCCAACTGATTCATTGGAAAATATAAATTCACCAATTTGATTAAATTAAAGCTCTGAAAGGTTGCAGACCTCCACTCTACGCTGTAGCTGACGTCAGCTAAATGAATATCCTCAAATCACGTCAATGATTCCATAACCTGAACATGAATGAGAGCACTTCTGCTGCCATAAGGTGCTCATGAATGAGAGCACTGCTGCCGTCATACGGTGCCCATAAACGAGAGCACTTCTGCCGTCATACGGTGCCCATAAATGAGAGCACTGCTGCCGTCATACGGTGCCCATAAATGAGAGCACTTCTGCCGTCATACGGTGCCCATAAATGAGAGCACTGCCGCCGTCATACGGTGCCCATAAATGAGAGCACTGCTGCCGTCATACGGTGCCCATAAACGAGAGCACGGCTGCCGTCATACGGTGCCCATACATGAAAGCACTGCTGCCGTCATACGCTGCCCATGTCAAGCAACCTTTTTATCTTCACATTGATCATCGCATCATCTAATGTCTCCCTTTTAGCGTCTCTAATGTGAATAGTTTTGATGAATCACGCTCAACACAAAGTTTGTCACCACAAACGTATTATGTCTTGGAAAGAACACCAAAACACAGGATATGTCAAAGTCGTCCCTTTGTTTGTCAATCGATCAGTTAAGATCTCACGGGAAACTAAAATCGAGTGGATGAAAATCAAGATGCGAGCCATCATTGTCACAAAAGATTTAATTAGTATTTGTTTCAAACAATATAATTATCGTCAAATAAATGAAAAGCTCAGATGGCCACACACTTTTTGTTTTGTTTCGTTGCCTCCTTTGTCCAATCATTGGCGTTTTCTCCATCGCCTGGCCATATCGATGCATTAGGCACACATTTTATTGTATAGTGTATCTTATTTTTAAAATGTATCTTCTTATCTTATTTTACAATGTATCTTATTATATTATTTTACAATGTATTTTATTATCTTATATTACAATGTATCTTATTGCCTTTTTACAATGTATCGTATTATCTTATTTTACAATGTATCTTATCTTATTTTACAATGTATCTATTATATTTTTTACAATGTATCTTATTATCTTATTTTACAATGTATCTCATTATCTTATTTTACAATGTATTTTATTATCTTATTTTACAATGTATCTCATTATCTTATTTTACAATGTATCTTATTATCTTATTTTACAATGTATCTTATTTTACAATGTATCTTATTGCCTTTTTACAATGTAACTTATTATCTCATTTTACAATTTACCTTATTATCTTATTTTACAATGCATCTCCTCGCCTTTTTACAATGTATCTTATTATCTTATTTCACAAGTATAAATTAGGGGATGGCTAGAAATGCGACCATTTTTTTTCTCTGTAAAATAAAATACTTACCATAACAACTGGAGGAAACCGAATTCTAAGCAAAGCAATAAGAACCAAGTTGACCCACTCATCGCCAGGAGGAAGAACAGGTGGTAGTCTATGCGGAACTGGTCATTCGGCTCAGACTCAAAATAGCCATCTAAAAAATATATATAATATTAACCAATCATCAAATATCCGCAATAAGTATAGACTTTTATACAAGACGCTTTCAGAATAGGATAATTCATTCCTAGAACATAATTTTTATGTTGATGCATATTTACGTAAGGTTTTGAGAACGATTATGTCATTGACTACAACGTTTGATGTGGTTTTGATGAAAAGGGGATTTTGTTTTGGAGATACCATCAGGATTTTAAATGTTTGATGAATATTTTGTTTTTAAAACCTTTCACTTTTTAAACACCTTTTGGAATTTTCTCAATATCCGAGTACTAAAAATAACCAGTTAATGGCAATTTCCTACGTCATGTAACGATTATCTCACATTCCAATTATTTTTAGTACTAATATTCTAGTCAATTTAAATACATCCCGATAAAGTGTCAAGAAAAAAAAATATCTCGTGTTTAGAGTATGACAGAAAGTTTCAAGTCTGTAGCATTTTCAAGCGTTTTTTTTTTTGGGGGGGGGGGGGGGGCGGGGGGTGTCAAAGGTTGTGTTTGATTCTTCTACTTAACCCGAGCTGTGTTATCCGTGCATTTGATTCATCGTACTACATCCTGATATGTACGTTTCTTGATTACTGTTCACAGCGCAGATGGAGAAGGACTTGCGTTCAATTTGGTTGTGTTCAATTTGGTTGTGTTCAATTTGGTTGTGTTCAATTTGGTTATGTTCACTTTGGTTGTGTTCAATTTGGTTGTGTTCAATTTGGTTGTGTTGAATTTGGTTGTGTTTAATTTGGTTGTGTTGAATTTGGTTGTGTTCAATGTGGTTGTGTTCGATTTGGTTGGTTTCGATTAGGTTGTGTTCAATTTGGTTGTGTTTAATTTGGTTGTGTTCAATTTGGTTGTGTTCAATTTGGTTATGTTCAATTTGGTTGTGTTCAATTTGGTTATGTTCAATTTGGTTGTGTTGAATTTGGTTGTGTTCAATTTGGTTGTGTTGAATTTGGTTATGTTCAATGTGGTTGTGTTCGATTTGGTTGGTTTCGATTAGTTTGTGTTCAATTTGGTTGTGTTTAATTTGGTTGTGTTCAATTTGGTTGTGTTCAATTTGGTTGTGTTCAATTTGGTTGTGTTCAATTTGGTTGTGTTCAATTTGGTTGTGTTCAATTTGGTTGTGTTCAATTTGGTTGTGTTCAATTTGGTTATGTTCAATTAGTTTGTTCAATTTGGTTGTGTTCAATTTGGTTGTGTTCAATTTGGTTGTGTTCGATTTGGTTGGGTTCGATTTGGTTGGGTTCAATTTGGTTGTGTTCAATTTGGTTGTGTTCAATTTGGTTGTGTTCAATTTGGTTGTGTTCGATTTGGTTGTGTTCAATTTGGTTGTGTTCAATCTGGTTGTGTTAAATTTGGTTGTGTTTAATTTGGTTGTGTTTAATTTGGTGTGTGCTTACAACACATGAACGTGTAAGATAATTTCATGACAGGAACCAATGACCTCACAGACCGTGACACAGAGCACACGCTACTTTTCGAAATCAGCCAATCAACGAACACCAAATATAATGAATCCTCACTCATGTTTGGGAGATGTTATATTAGCTTTATAAATTGTTTATATTGAATAATTGGTCGGATATTATACGCTGTGTGGAGATTATGGATTTGAAATTTTCGAATGTAAAAAAATAATTTTTAAAATGGGGTGGGAGTGGGAGTTGACTGGGGAAGTGAGGGTGGAGGTTTTTTCTTTTTTTGTAAAGGGGGGAGGGGAGAATAAGAATAATAAAGTGTTTAAAAGACAACAATCAGTAATGATAAAGTGTTTAAAAGACAACAATCAGTAATGATAAAGTGTTTAAAAGACAACAATCAGTAATGATAAAGTGTTTAAAAGACAACAATCAGTAATGATGAAGTGTTTAAAAGACAACAATCAGTAATGATAAAGTGTTTAAAAGACAACAATCAGTAATGATAAAGTGTTTAAAAGACAACAATCAGTAATGATAAAGTGTTTAAAAGACAACAATCAGTAATGATGAAGTGTTTAAAAGACAACAATCAGTAATGATAAAGTGTTTAAAAGACAACAATCAGTAATGATAAAGTGTTTAAAAGACAACAATCAGTAATGATAAAGTGTTTAAAAGACAACAATCAGTAATGATAAAGTGTTTAAAAGACAACAATCAGTAATGATAAAGTGTTTAAAAGACAACAATCAGTAATAATAAAGTGTTTAAAAGACAACAATCAGTAATAATAAAGTGTTTAAAAGACAACAATCAGTAATGATAAAGTGTTTAAAAGACAACAATCAGTAATGATAAAGTGTTTAAAAGACAACAATCAGTAATAATAAAGTGTTTAAAAGACAACAATCAGTAATGATAAAGTGTTTAAAAGACAACAATCAGTAATGATAAAGTGTTTAAAAGACAACAATCAGTAATGATAAAGTGTTTAAAAGACAACAATCAGTAATGATGATTAAACAGTCCCCCGGGTACAAGCTGTGCAAAATGTGACCGTCCTTTGAGACCAGCCGTGAACGGGTCTCACCTGTCTTGACGCCTTTGCTCGCTATGGCTAATATTTGTATAATGTTGCCGTAGAGGGCAAAGTTGGGGAAGAGGATGGCGGTTATTGAATCGGCGTAATAAATGTCCTTCACGAACGCTTTGAGTATTATCATGAGGGGCGCTATGATAAAACCTGAAATTTGAAGAAAAAAAAAATAAAAATAAATTAAGAGCGTCTTTTGCCAAATGGATTAATGTACTGCATAGGACACATGTGTCAGGGTAATACAGTAAGACACAACATACCTATATTAAAGGGTAATTAAAAAAAACAAAAGAAACAATAACACATTCTCAAATGCTTCAATAGAAATCTATCCAAAGCCTTCTCGTGTCACCGCTAAAAGAGGATGCCATGTATTCAAAACTTACAAGTTAACATGTTACCCTGCAATTACTCTCGTGAACACGCCCTTTCCATTGTTTACAGAGTTAATACATATATTATTATATCAAAATAAAGTATACATTATACAGTAATGTGAGTGAACCATCTCGGCTGAGAGAGAATTTTTTGCGTCCATTAATTACTTCATTTATAGCGGTAGGTCTGGATTGAAATATCTATGCAGATGATTGACGCGTTGCATCCTAAATGGGCGTTAAAGGAAACAGGCTTAGAGTCTTTCACATGCTAAATCAGTATTCCATAAAATCTTATCGCATCACTCGGTATTTGATAAAATCTTTTCGCATCGTACTTCTCATATTAGCTAAACTGTGTACTTCTCATATTAGCTAAACTGCGTACTTCTCATATTAGCTAAACTGCGTACTTCTCATATAAGCTAAAAAGTGCACTTCTGACATAAGCTAAAATGTGCTCTTCTCATATAAGCTAAACTGTGTACTTCTGATATAAGCTAAAATGTGCACTTCTCACATAAGCTAAACTGTGCACTTCTCATATAAGCTAAACCACACAGCATAAATATCATTAACGAACTATTTTATATGACTTTTTGGTACTTGTGTTGTGATTACTATTGTAATTAATCACCGGTGCCTTTCGCCTTTCTTTTTCCCAACATGAATATTGCTCTTTATGAAAAATATTTTGTTGCTATTTATGAGTGTTTTTTTGTAAAAATAAATTACTTCAAATAACCTGTTAAACGCTCGTTGTTTCAGTAATCCAACCTGCTTATCCGCTAGTTTTGTATACTTAACAATCTGCTACTTTAAGTAACGTTTGGAAGTGATACCTGATGTGTGCTTTGCATTGTGTTAAGCTGGAAAAGGAGGCATACAATTTGCTTAGTCCTAGTTTAGATTTTATAACATGTAGGTGCACATACCCAGGGTAATGTTAATTACAATAATGAAGCCGACTCCGTTGGACGGGCTCTTGAAAATCCACTGGACGCAGTAGATGTAAGGCAAGATGGTGAAGCTGTAGAGCAGTACCGTGGTGAGCGTCACCAGCCAGCGACCTTCCGAAATGTAGACGTCAGGGTAGACCACCGTCACTGTGATCAGTGACGACACGTCGATGATGAGGAAGATGATGAAGTCGAAGAAGAAGTTCCCGAACCAGTACGCCATCGGGTTGACGCCGCTCAGCAGCTGCAGGTGTTTGGCCCCTGACTTAAAAAAAAAGATGAGACACCATTGTCAAGTCAGAACCTTAAGTAGTTAAAGTTAAATCAAAGGGAAAATGACTGATGCGTCACCGTTGTCAAGTCAAAACCTCGAATCATTCACATGAATTCAAAACCAAAACTTGTTTCGCTTGCTACGTTTTTTTTATTACTGGAGGCGCCACAGTACGCAACAATTTAAATACAATCTGCAAAGTCAAAGCGGGGTGGGGGTCGGGCAAATGCCACACCCTGACCTACCCAAAGGACGCCCCTGATTACAAATACACACACTGTTACAAGCACCGCACCTACCGACAGTAAAGGATTTTTTAAAAATATTTTTTTTTTTACAATTGAAAATATCAAATTAAAGTTAATTCATGCTGAGAGCCTGGACAAATAAACATTGACAAGAGGTCAAGATTTGTCAATAACTGGAGCTCTTAAGACCAACTAAAGACAAACGGAGCAGTGTGGCATACAAGAGTAATCTATTACAACTCGTATGCAATCGTGCAAGACTTACAACTCGTTCAGCAATCGTGTAAGACTTACAACTCGTTCAGCCATCGTGTAAGACTTACAACTCGCTCAGCAGTAGTGTAAGACTTACAACTCGCTCAGCAATCATGTAAGACTTACAACTCGCTCAGCAGTCGTGTAAGACTTACAACTCGCTCAGCAATCGTGTAAGACTTACAACTCGCTCAGCCATGGCGTAAGACTTACAACTCGTTCAGCCATCGTGTAAGACTTACAACTCGCTCAGCCATCGTGCAAGACTTACAGCTCGTTCAGCAATCGTGTAAGACTTACAACTCGCTCAGCCATGGCGTAAGACTTACAACTCGTTCAGCCATCGTGTAAGACTTACAACTCGCTCAGCCATCGTGCAAGACTTACAGCTCGTTCAGCAATCGTGTAAGACTTACAACTCGCTCAGCCATGGCGTAAGACTTACAACTCGTTCAGCCATCGTGTAAGACTTACAACTCGCTCAGCCATCGTGCAAGACTTACAGCTCGTTCAGCAATCGTGTAAGACTTACAACTCGTTCAGCAATGATTCGATGCATAAACACGGCTGGTACTGCAGCGTAGACGAGCGTCAGCATGAAGAACAAGCCCCCACCCGCCACCGGTTTGAGATCCAGGGAAGCGATGTAGTATAGCCCGGTTTGGACAGAGTAGTCGCTGCCCAGCTCTGCCTGGACGTGTGTGTTCAGAAGGAGTTGCACCTGTGAAAACATTCCGGAATAGAGCAATAGATTTGATGAAATCAAATGTTCGGTCTTTTTTTTATTATTGTTAAGTTGACAGCCTGAGAATAGCTGGACAACATGAGACTAGTTGGAAAACATTAGAATAGTTGGAAAACATTAGAATAGTTGAAATTGATTTAAAAAATTGATTGCTTAAATCTCCCTCCGGTTTTATTCGTGTGATTGCTGTAACATCAATCTTTTTTTAAATTATCACCCGTTTTATTTCTACTTAATGTCTCGATACTTCATTATTCCCGACCTAATTACCATTTTGTCAGTTGGCAAAACACAACTTTATTTCTTTTAAATCCATCAATTTTGTTGTTGTTTTTTCTTCTCTCAGGTATGTCGTCCGTAAGTTTTTAAAATTCCTCATATTAACGTCTCTTTTTGTTTGCGTGCTCCTTTGTGGCGGCAAAATCTACGGAAGGCTAAACAGCCCCACCTCCCGTCATCCTATCGAGCTGAAACTCGACAGCTCTTTCTTTTAAATTTTCAGCCCCAGTTTCTCCCGTTTTTCCAATCATGTGAAGGAAATACGATGCAATGATTTCTCTAGAACTGTAGCCATATAACGGATTTGTACGAAAAACGTTGTGTTTAGTTTGAAAAAAGTTAAACAAATTCTATACTAACAATGATTCCTTCTCCGTGGACGATTTTGTTCTTGAAGAAACCAATGCTGGTGTCGTTCATTATCTGGGCTGCAAAGTAAACTTTATTATCAAAATCTTCAGATCTGTCACTTTTGGCGAATTTCAGGACAAAGAAACCGGGACGAAATAAGAAAATGACCTAAAAATAAATACAAATAAAATAAAACAGAAAGAATGCATATTAATTGAAAGGTAGACTCACGTCAGCCTAGCTTCTTATACGACTATTGTGTCAAGCTAGCTACTTATACGACTTGAGTGTCAATCTAGCTACTTATACGAAAATTGCGTCAATTTAACTACTTATGCGACTATTGTGTCAAGCTAGCTACTTATACGACTTTTGTGTCGATCTAGCTACAAATACGACTGTTATGTCATGTTAGGTACTAATATGACTATTGTGTCAATATAGCTACTTATACGACTGATGTGTAAATCTAGCTATTTAAACGACTGTTGTGTTAATCTAGCTACTTATACTACTGTTGTGTTAATCTAGCTACTTATACGACCTGTCCTGACTATAATGAGGCTTGGTGTAGAGTAAACGAGCATTTTGTAGAACTCCTACCGTTTGTTCTCTTTTCTGGTCGTTTTAAGTCGATATTTTAAAGGCTATTTGTGTAAACCGGTCACTCTATGGACTATCTGACCAGTCACTCTATGGACTATCTGACCAGTCACTCTATGAACTATTGGCCAGGCACTCTGCGGACTATCTGACCAGGCACTCTATGAACTATCTGACTAGTCACTCTATGAACTATCTGACCAGTCACTCTATGGACTATCTGACCAGGCACTCTATGAACTATCTGACCAGTTACTCTATGAACTATCTGACCAGGCACTCTATAGACTATCTGACCAGGCACTCTATAGACTATTTGACCAGTCACTCTATGAACTATCTGACCAGGCACCCTATGAACTATCTGACCAGGCACTCTATGAACTATCTGACCAGGCACTCTATGGACTATTGGATCAGACACTCTATGGACTATCTGACCAGGCACTCTGCAGACAATCTGACCAGGCACTCTATCGAATATCTGACGGTTGTAGAAAATACATAAAGCATATACACTTTGCCTAGACGTTCTATATAATGCCCGGTTTTCACACTTTGCCTTTAGCAGATTAAATTGAATTCAATTTAGAGTTATGTCCATAACATGTTTAAGTGTTGTCTTAATGTTAAATCGTTTAATATGTTCCCTCTTATTCATTTTACACATACAAATTGTTTTGTCATTTTATCATTTACTTTAAAATAGATGTCATTAATATGTTGTCATTTAACTGTTAATGACACTGAAATGCTAATGTAAATTATTTGTAAGTTATTTAATAAACACATTTATTTAAGTGCCAATGCCATTTAAATGTTAATGTTAGCTATATGCAGTTTTTTTTAAATAACAGTGTTATTTATACCGTCTTCTTCTACTTATGTCTTTTGACCCAGTCTGGGGCATAGGCCATCCACAAGAATTTTCAATTCATCACAGTCCTGTGCATTCCTTTTCAGTCGCTTCCAGGTGTATCCCATATTTTGCATGTCTGCCTCTTGCTCGTGTCTCCATTAATTCTTTGGCCTTCCTATCTATCGTTTCCCCCATGGATTCCATATTAGGGATTGTCTGGTGATGCTATTTGGCGATTTTCGGAGAGTAGCCCCTATTCACTTCCATTTTTTAAATAATGTCTTCATCAATGGGTACCTGGTAAGTCCTTTCCAGTAGATCCTTGTTGGTGATGGTATTTGGTCATTTGATCTTCAGGATCTTTCAAAGGCATGTGTTTATGAAGGTCTGTACTTTCTGTGTAATGCTCGATGTTGTTTCCCAATTTTTGCTTCATTTAGTAGGACTGTTTTGACTTTTGTGTTAAAGATTCTGACTTTGGTTTGTAGCTTCAGCTTCTTCGACTCCCATATTTTCTTTAATAGCACAAATGCTGATCTAGCTTTTCCAATTCTAGCCCTTATGTCCGCGTCGGATCCGCCGTTAATGTCGATGGTGCTGCCTTAGTAACTGAAGTACTCCACTTCTTCCAGTGCCTTTCCTGCCAGACAGATATGCTCTTGGTTGGCTGAGTTTACCTTCATGATCGGTGTCTTGCTTTTATTTATATTGAGTCTGAGCTGTGCTGAAATAGTGGCTACGTCTTTTGTCTTTTCCTGCATTTCTTGCTGGTTGTGGGACAGGCGTGCAATGTCGTCAGCAAAGTCTAGGTAATTTAGTTGTTCCTAGAGTGTCCACTACACCCCGCTCCTTTTTTTGTTATATATATACAAGTGTTAATTATATCTTATTTATATGGCAATGTTACTCATTTAAAAACGTTATTTCTATCATTGTTCATAACTTAAATACACGATAAAAGGCGTAACTCTTTTTTTTAGAGATACCCCAGCCCCAGGTGCCATAACCTACCTGAGAATATGGAAAGACTTGAATTTGGTGAGGGGCCGGGAACTGACGCGTCCACGCCCCAATTAATGTATCCGGTGCTGTGGGCTCTACGGACACCAGGGCTATCATCTCAGGGAAACCCTGCAGCGTGAAGTACATGGTTTCCCGTTGACTTTCTTGAGACGATTTGTAATCAATGAAAGCAAAGAGCCCCACGGCCAGGCCCGGCAAGATAAGAAGCACCAGCGATGTCATCCAGCTCCGCTTGAAGAGGATCAGCTTTTTGGTGATGATGGCCGACAGCTGTTGGCGAAACAGAACCAGGCCGTCATTTTTGGTGTAGCTGACCATCTCGTTGAAATCTGTAGAAGCGGTTTCAACTTTCTCCTCCTCCTTCTCTTTGGTGTCATCCTCATCTTGAAAAAAAAAACAAATTTGAAGACAATTTTTTGTTATACTTTCAAGTTGAACAGAGCTAGGGAAATGTTAGACAGAGTGGGCAGAGAAAGGTTGAACAGGAAGTAAAAAAAGGTAAATGAAAAGCTTAATTGTCAAACTAATAATTTATATGTGCAGTGTATAAAATGTTGACATGCGTTGGCAAAATATCTAAATCAAACCAATAATTTAAACTCCTCCATAATCTATACTATTCGATCAAAATTATATCATTCATGTCAAAAAGATAATATGACATACTGTGTGTGTGGGTGTATGTCTATCTCTCTAAATATATATTTATATATATATATTCAGAGAGAGAGAGAGAGAAAGAGAGAGAGAAAAAAAGAGAGGGAGAGAGAGAGAAAGAGATAGATAGATAGATAGATAGATAGATAGATAGATAGATAGATAGATAGATAGATAGATAGATAGATAGATAGATAGATAGATAGATAGATAGATAGCAATGAAATACAGATAGCGTAATGTGCCTCGTCCAGTAAGACCCTGTACAACACCGGCTTTACCTTTGTCTGTTGAGGAATTCCCAGAGACGACCGTTTCTTTGTCCCCTGACTTCGGTTTACTTTCCCGACTCATTCGACTATTTCGTTTGCTAAATGAAACACAGGACAAGAGTCAAGAGATTTGCTGAATTTCGACTATTCGTTGCCCACGAAACGTACTTAATAATAATTATAGAGCCCCTAAAAACAAAGTTTTTTGTATAGATCATTTATAAAATATAATCCCGAGCATAAGGGACAAAACATGCAAAACAGTTACGCAATTTATCAGAATCCCAATTATTGTCCCCCCCCCCCCCCAAGGCTCGCTACCTTACATGTTTTTCACGCCCCTGAAATATATTAATAATGTAATGACACATCCGCTTTTACACCGCAGATTTATTTCCTATTGAAGAGCAGGTAAAATAGATTTATATTTTTTAAATTATTTTTTTTGATAAGGGTGCGGGGGGGGGGGGTGTTTGGTTTTGGAGGTGGGCCTTAAAATTTGAAAGAATATGTTGTCATCGGCAATGAGTCTATGTGCCAAGTTTCAGCTCGATAGGTTGACGGGAAGGGAAACAATCAACCGTTCAAAGATTGAGCCAGCCAGCCAGTCAACCAGCCAGCCAGCAATCCAGCTAGACAGCCAGACGGTCACGAAAGAGTGCGAATTTTATCTAAAGTATTTCAAAATGCAATCAATAAACTGATCATTTAATCGCTCAACGTCTCCTGGATAAATCCTCGATATCTTGCGCAATAGTTCTGTTGGTACCGATAGCTTTATCCCACATAATATATAAACGACTTCTCCACAAATTGTTCCAGCATTAAAATTACCAAAAGTAAACATTTAAAAATATATAAACAAAACTAGCAAGCAAATTTCATGACTTTAAATTACTAAAAGGAAAAAAAATCCAAATTCTTTATGTTCACAATTTAAACTCAGAAATCAAGAACAAATATTCAATTGAACTTACAATTCATCCTTCTCAACGTCTTTTCCTACCCTGAACATAGATTTAAAACAAACGCACATGTAAAGAAATAAAATAGATACTGTCAAACTAAAATACCGTCTGACACGTGCTCTTAACAGACGGTATTTGAAAGAAAAGAACGCTAATCGATATTAGACTATTGAGGATAAAATCCACTTTTCCTTTACATCCAGTTCCAGATAAATGGCATTTCCATCCAGTTCAAGGTAAATGTTATTTTCTTCCAGTTCGAGATAAATTTCATTTACATCCAGTTTAACGTAAATATTATAGAAAATAATGTGCTTATGTGTCACATGACATGTGCTACCACGATGGATTCGGCCCTGACTTGTCCTGTGTCACATGACAGGTGTTACCATGAGGGATTCGATCCTCACTTGCACTGTGTCACATGACAGGTGTCGCCAGGAGGGATTCGGTCCTGACTTGTCCTGTGTCACATGACAGGTGTCACCAGGAGGGATTCGGTCCTGACTTGTCCTGTATCACATGACAGGGGTCATCAGGAGGGATTCGGTCCTGACTTGTCACAAACTATGTTCATGTAGTGTTGTGGTCAGTACAGGACGGCTCCTCTCTGGGATTTTCATTTCGGGGTTCTAGTCGTTGAGACCGATAGATAAAAGCCTAACTAAGACATAAATGTTTACAAGAACTCAAGGTTTTCACAGATAATAGTGAACTATGATGTTAATAGGGCTCAACTGGTGGCAGTCTTTTTACACCGGGTCTGGGTATTTTGAGAAAATTGTCGGTGGAGCCGAGTTTTACACAAAAGGGTTAACTTCTAATTTTCTGTAATATATGCCAGCCTTTAAACAACAGGCTGTCGGACAGTCCTACAATATACCCGTGACTCTTTATTGACTAACATAATACTCGACTACGAAAATACTCAACCTTCTTACCTCGGTTCAACCGTCATGCATGACGCTCACTGTTTGAGGGGCTTTTAAAGTATCACCATCACTGACCATGATTGACTGTTCCCTGCCCTCGGGTCTATCTACAACTTTACTGTTCTTATCTCTTACTTCAACTCGACTGTCCTTTGGACGTCTCCACTGAACTCTACTTGGGAGAACGCGGCTCCACTCAAAGTGTCTCGAAAAGCTCTCCTTACGTTCTATTCTCTAACCCTTGGGTGGTCCTGGGTAGTCCTTAACCATTAACCCATGAATGCCTGAACCCCATTCCTTACTAATTTCGAGCTTCCAGTCGTTAACCCTTAAATTCACATCGATCGCTCGAAACCTAATATTGTCAAAGAGACGATTCCCTCTGCAAAAGATGCGAAAATCTATTAACTTTGACCTCTTCACAGCCACTTTTTCCAATTCAAATCAATTTTTCGACTGACCCATCAACACCTACAGTCACAACAACAGCAGCACCAACAGATACACTCACTAAAACAGCAACAACAAAACTCAGCTTGCCAACAGCCTACCGGATGAAGACATCTTCGAGAGTTGTAGACTTGAGACCGTAGGAGATGACTTTGAGCTCGTGTTTATGATCCTCCACGTAACGAAGAAGTTTCGGCATGCCTGTCACCTTGTCATCGGGGACTCTGTACTCAATCTCCGCCAGCGTCTCACCCTGACAATATCGATTGTGTGATCGGTTACTTGGAGATTACGATGTCCGATGTACAACATCAATATGGCATGATTGATTAGATAATTATGATGTCCATTTTGCCCAAAGGGAAGCAGTCGGTGATTCGGAGCTGCATGCGGCTCTTAAATTGAAAAGACGCGGCTCTGGTCTTTAAAATCGATAAAGACATACTGCTACAAAATGATTTAATGTTATGATCAGATATAATTATCTGTAATTCCGCTACACATAGGTAATATAATAACCATCACAGCCTTCAAAACTGCACTCAAAACACATCTCTTTAAACTCTACTATCCTGACTGATTTCCCCCCTCTGACCGATAAACGATGCCGCTGAGCGCCGTCCATGGCTTGACATGTAAATAGTTATGGAATGGTTGGAGCGAATACACATCTGTTTTGTTTTATTTAATTAATGTATATTAATTTTTAAGTTCATGATCATATTTTTAAATTGTATGTACAGTGTGGTGAGCCCAGCCTTAGGCTTGGGTACCACGCTATAGAAAACTAACAATAATAATAAAAATAATAATGAATGTCTCGTCACTAAAAATAAAGGTTGTCACAAAACCGTGATCTAACCTATGACCACTTCCAAATGGTAAACATTGAAACAACGCAAGAACTCGTTTCAATCATCAAGAAACTTTTTTTTAAATGGAAAAAACATAAACTGATTTTTTAAAAAAAACGAAACAATTCAAAAAATAATAATTCTTTTTTTTTGAGTGCGGGGTTTGTAGTCTAGTGGGTAGAGTCGTGCTATCATCAGGTAGTGCTCGACTTAGATATTCAAGAAATAAGACATGGGATTCGGGTTGGGGGGGGGGGTCTTTGTCTGATGTGTAGACCCTCATACTTACCAGATACTGCGCCGAGGGTGAGATTTCTAATATTGCCGTCGTGACGTTATCTGATGACGTCTCTTTCGTCTTCACAAGAGACAGCTTGTAGCCAGTTCCTAGTTCAGAGGTATTGACTCTATTACCCAATATTTAACATCTAACTTTACCATGTAAGCATTAAATTATTACCAATGAAAAGATCTAATCATGTATACAATAAAAATCTGATGGTGTATAGAATAATGTATCACTACCAAATCAACTAATCAAATATAGATTAAGTCTTGTGCTATAATATACATCTAATGAAATAGACATGAATTTATTTCCCACCATAAACATCAAAGAAATATAGAGGTAGCTATTTCTTAACACAGACATCAAATCAAATATAGATGACGTTATTTCCTACCGTAAACATCTAATGAAATATAGAAGATGTTATTTCCTACCATAAACATCTAATGAAATATAGAAGATGTTATTTCGTACCATAAACATCTAATGCAATATAGAAGATGTTATTTCCTACCATAAACATCTAATGAAATATAGAAGAGGTTATTTCCTACCATAAACATATAATGAAATATAGAAGATGTTATTTCCTACCATAAATATCTAATGAAATATAGAAGATGTTATTTCCTATCGTAAACATCTAATGAAATATAGAAGATGTTATTTCCTACCATAAACATCTAATGAAATATAGAAGATGTTATTTCCTACCATAAACATCTAATGCAATATAGAAGATGTTATTTCCTACCATAAACATCTAATGAAATATAGAAGATGTTATTTCCTAACATAGACATCTAATGAAATATAGAAGATGTTATTTCCTACCATAAACATCTAATGAAATATAGAAGATGTTATTTCCTACCATAAACATCTAATGAAATATAGAAGATGTTATTTCCTACCATAAACATATAATGAAATATAGAAGATGTTATTTCCTACCATAAACATTTAATGAAATATAGAAGAGGTTATTTCCTACCATAAACATCTAATGAAATATAGAAGATGTTATTTCCTACCATAAACATCTAATGAAATATAGAAGATGTTATTTCCTACCATAAACATCTAATGAAATATAGAAGATGTTATTTCCTAACATAGACATCTAATGAAATATAGAAGATGTTATTTCCTACCATAAACATCTAATGAAATATAGAAGATGTTATTTCCTACCATAAACATCTAATGAAATATAGAAGATGTTATTTCCTAACATAGACATCTAATGAAATATAGAAGATGTTATTTCCTACCATAAAAATCTAATGAAATATAGAAGATGTTATTTCCTACCATAAATATCTAATGAAATATAGAAGATGTTATTTCCTAACATAAACATCTAATGAAATATAGAAGATGTTATTTCGTACCATAAACATCTAATGAAATATAGAAGATGTTATTTCCTACCATTAACATCTAATGAAATATAGAAGATGTTATTTCCTACCATAAACATCTAATGAAATATAGAAGATGTTATTTCCTACCATAAACATCTAATGAAATATAGAAGATGTTATTTCCTACCATAAACAACTAATGAAATATAGAAGATGTTATTTCCTACCATAAACATCTAATCAAATATAGAAGATGTTATTTCCTACCGCAAACATCTAATGAAATATAGAAGATGTTATTTCCTACCGTAAACATTCTTCAAAAACCAAGAAGTCCCGTAGCACTGGACCACACCCTTGGCCATGATGGCGATACGGTCACCGATAGCGTCGGCCTCGTCCATGTAGTGTGTGGTCATCAGGATGGTGTGTCCGGTTCGTTTAGATTTCAAGAACTTCCACAGGTCCTGTCTGGCACTCGGGTCTAGTCCTGTTGATGGCTCGTCCAAGAAAATGACCTTTGCAATGTTGATAATGGTGCCTTATTTTTGCTATGACACTTAATGATGCTTTATTTTGATATGACACTTAATGAAGCTTTATTTTGAAGCCGTGCCTTTGATCATGTTTGTGCCGTTAGTGCTTCTAAAATGTATACATCCAACTGATGTTAGTTAAACATCAGGTGGCAAGACAAAGTTCCTGACACAGAGGTTCTCGCTAGAGCGAACATACCTAGCATCTTCACCACCCTGATGCAGTATCAACTCCGTTGGATAGGACACGTTGCCCGTATGGAAGATCACCGGCTCCCTAAACAATATGCTATGGTGAACTCACAACAGGCAAGCGCTCCCAAGGAGGTCAAAAAAAAACGTTACAAAGACTCACTGAAAGTGGCACTAAAGGCCTTCAGCATCGACACTACTAAATGGGAGCAGACAGCTCAGGACAGAGTCAGGTGGAGATCAGTGGTCAAGATAGGGGCTAAATCTTATGAAGCCAGTAGGATGGCCACCATTGAGACATGCAGGCAAGCCCGAAAGAGAATTATTAAATCCACGACTGCACCAACCATCCCCTGCCCGCGGTGCCACAGACTATTCATAGCACGTATAGGATTGGCAAGCCACCTACGAACCCATCCTAACCCACCCCTCTAACCGGATGACTGGATGGTCCTCGTCGATTTGACGGACGAACAACACACTTAAACATTCGCCCCACATTAGGCTCTGTGTTTAATTCTGGATAAATTCACTTGCGCATGATCTAAAAAACCAGTTTTACTCGACCACAATTTGGGGCAAAAAACATTTTTCATCAAGTTTCATTTAATTGCCGCCCTTCAGATATTTAAAAATTAAACTCAAACACTGACGTGGCGATGGAATGCTACAATGTGCTCTGTAAATACCTTGCTGTTACCACTGAAGGCGCACGCCACCGACAGCTTCCGCCTCTGCCCACCAGACAGTTGGTGTGGAAACGATGTCCGTTTCGTACTTAGGCCGACCTGGTCGAGGGCGTCCAGCAGGTGCTTGTCCACGCCTGCTTTGTATTGGCCTCGAAGCTGATAGGAAATATTCGGTCAATCATCATATTTAGATTGTTCAATTGTTGTTAAGTAACCTTCATCAAAAAATGCCAAATAAGAGAGCCATATTGGCCGAAAAGATATAATGGCCAGAAACTTAAATCTAAATTTCCCAATTTTTTTCCCTGGTATACTTGTAAAAGTTACTGTTTATTACTCTTTTTTGTGTGTGCAGTTTTCAAGTTTATGAAATCCCCCAATTACTGTACCAATTTTTTTTATTTGAAAGAGAAATCAAAACATTGAATTGTACTATAAATGAGGTTATTCATTAACTATGCTACGTGCTGATTCTGACTTGTTAGTTATAATATTTACAAGCAGAGGCGCAACATAAGAACGACTGGGAGCAGTCTGGGAAAAATCGACTTCCGGCCATTATTCCTCTTGTAATAGCAGACACATTTCTGAATGGGTGTTCAGTAGCAGTGCCGTTCGCCCCGCCCACAGGGCCGCATTGTGGTGCGTCCATCTTCTGACTAAAGATGTATAAGTTATGTCGCTGTGATTTCCCGACGGAACACAAACAGCCCAAACCATCTCATTAAACCTTTTCACATCCCAAAAACTTTCCTTGGACGACCCGGATCTTCGGATCCTGTCATTTCCTACTGCCCGAAAAGATTTTTTTTTCACCACCTTACACAATCTCAGAAACATATCTTTTAAAAAAACAAACGTTTCACAACATTCTTCCTAACAACCGACACATCACCACTGAAGACCAACACCATCGCATCACTACAATAAGGACTGGACATTTCATTAGGTTTCAGCCAACCGTGAAAATATTACGATGTGTGCTCTGTAGCTCACCTTACAGTAAAACACGAGGTGCTCGTAGGCAGTGAGCTTAGGAAACAGGACATCGTGCTGCGGACAGAGTCCGATGTTCTCTCGGACTTTGGATATGTTCGCATTGATGTCAAAACCATTAACTATTGCCGTGCCGCTGGTTGGCGGGATGAAGCCTGCGGAAGATGGGCAGCTTTAGCATAAATTGAACTGTTTAAAAGCGGTTACATATGAACTGTTTAAAAGCGGTTAATATGAACTGTTTAAAAGCGGTTAATATGGACTGTTTAAAAGCGGCTAATATGAACTGTTTAAAAGCGGCTAATATGAACTGTTTAAAAGCGGCTAATATGAACTGTTTAAAAGCGGCTAATATGAACTGTTTAAAAGCGGCTAATATGAACCGTTTAAAAACGGCTAATATGAACTGTTTAAAAGTGGGTAATATGAACTGTTTAAAAGCGGCTAATATGAACTGTTTAAAAACGGCTAATATGAACTGTTTAAAAGGGGCTAATATGAACTGTTTAAAAGCGGCTAATATGAACTGTTTAAAAGCCGCTAATATGAACTGTTTAAAAGCGGCTAATATGAACTGTTTCAAAGCCGATAATATGAACTGTTTAAAAGCGGCTAATGTGAACTGTTTAAAAGCGGCTCGAGAAACGTTTATAAAAGCATCTCTATTGCTCGTAAATCGGGACTTAATCGAGACAATCAACTTGGTGACTTTTGAACAAATCGATTCATAAAATAATGTTATATTTTACATTTATAACTCAACAACGCAGATGATGGGAGGGTAGTCAGCACTTCATTTTAATACTGCAATTAAACCCTAACCACAACCCTAACCCTATACCTAACCCTAAAAAAGTACTTATGACAATCAAACATTGGAACTTTTTCCCCTCTCCAAAATAACAATTACTTTAAGTTAACCATGCTCAAGACTTCAGAAATGAAAAAACGGTGGTAGAGTAGAGTAGCGTTACAATGTTCATCAGATTCACAAATGACATACTCACCCGTGATGATGGAAATGAACGTTGTCTTGCCGGCGCCGTTGTGCCCTAAAAGGACAGTGATCTGATCGTTGTAGATGTCTATGTTGACGCCAGCCACAGCCGTGTTGTTGCCAAACATCTATGAAAACAAGATACGCTGTAATTTTTAAACAAGGTTTACGTTTTTAATGTGGCTTGCTGTTTGTCGTTATAACATGCTCATATATGAACGTAATTCGATCTAGACCAGAACTCGGTTCGTAACCCGAAACGTTCGTAACCAGAGGCACTGTTCGTTACTCGAGGAAAAAAAAAATCGAAGTTGTTGTTCGTAACCCGAATTGGTCGTGACTTGAGGCGTTCGTAACCCCAGGTACCACTGTATATTTATGTATATGTATGCAATACCTTATAAAGTTACTTGGTTCAACGAATCCTTACTGTTATTTCGTTGATACGACTGCTATCTGATTACTGTTCCATTTTCCCTTAAATTAAACCCCCATTTGTTAACTATCCCTTTATACCAGAGCTAACCGAATTGAGTGATCTTGAGGGATCTTACCTTGACCAGATCTCGGACCTGAATCCCCGGGGTCACGCCTTTGACGGCACTTTCAAAGTATCGGGGATCTTGAGGTGGGAGGTTTGGCAGATCCTTGCCCGACCTTCTGTTGGGGAACCAGTAAGCTGTCTAGATATAGAATCGTTGTGTTGTGACTAGATATAGAATCGCTGTTTGGACTAGGTATAGAATGAATCGTTGTATTGTGACTAGACATAGAATCGTTGTGTTGTGACTCAATATAGAATAGTTGTGTTGTGACTAAATATAAAATATTTTTTTGTTACTTTGGCTAGAACTAGAGATTTTGTTTATATTCCATATAGAATTTGTGCACAATTTCTTGGAAAAACGATCACTAAAAATAGAATTTTTTGTCACGATTTCGTTAAAGAAGAGTTTACTTTACACATCAAAGCGTGTTTTTTTAAAGACTGGTTTTTAAAAGTCCTCATTCTAATTGTCAGACAACGAAGTCTCTAAGTTCTTTTACATTATTGATGAAAACACAGACAGTCCACGAATTAATGATGTACGCATTTTTTCCCTTCTCGCTTTAATCGGTGATCGACTTCCAATTGTTTGCACTTGTAAGCCGTCTTCATTTCCTGTTGAGGCTGTGAAACGCACTGCCCTCAACAAGCTTCGATCGCAACGCTCTCTCTTATATTATGTACAGTGTAACGTGTCGGCGTCTCCCTCATCACGAGAAGTGTATCTCTTTTCACAACAGAGGCGGAGAAACTCGTGTAAATGCTGAAGCAGCTCTCGTGTCTCACTCTGGATAACATCTTGGGGGTTAGGTGTCTATCCCAGTGGATTTCTCGATATACCGACCATTTTTTAAAAATTTATTTGGTGGAATGTTTAGAAAGTACGCTCTGGGTTTAATTCCGAATGATTGGCCGCTTGGAGTAATTGTCCACTGCCGCTTTGTTGAATACTTTATTTTTGTGTAGAGCATAGGATAGCGCCTCGACACAGCGTCGCAGTTGATCAGTTTGTTTCGGCATTAACCGACCGGCCTGACTTGTACTTGAGGTATGTCGTTCAAAGTTTTCGTGAATCTCTGGATTGAATAATTTCACAGACCAATGTAGTGCTTCGTTACAAATGTTGAGCAATTCTTTTTTTCATTTCAGATGTTATTGTTTAGGCCGGCAGACAGGCATGTTTGGCTTCTTGGTTTAATTTGGTATCTTCAGTTAAAGACATTTTTCAGAGACTTTGGTTTTTCTGTTTAGGTTTTCTGATAATATTTCCAGAAAAGGTTTTCTGATAAACTTTTTTTGTTGACGTTTTCTTATAAAGTTTTCCGTTGTAGTTTTCTGAAAGCGAAGTTTTGTGATCATGTTTTCTGATAAAGTTTTCTGATAATGTTTTCTGATAAAGTTTTCTAAAGAAGTTTTCTGTTGTTTTCTGATGAAGTTTTCTTTTGAAGTTTCCTGTTGAAGTTTCCTGGTAGTTTTTTAAACGAAGTTTTCCGTTGAAGTTTGATGAAGTTTCCCGTTGAATTTTCTGTTGAAGTTTCTTCTGGACCGGAAATCAGAAAGGAGTGATATATCTGTATCTCTCGATATGCCAGCCACATCAGCTCAGTGCGCCATCTCGACCAGTTATGTCAGATGTTGGGGGAAGCCGATGTTGCTTTACGAGTCCACAATCTTAGCTAAAACACTCTTCGAAACTTAAAGTCAGACATAGTTAGCTGTTTTATGATAACCAGTTCAGTTGGGTAGGATCTCGTCTGTTTCAATCACTTTCCTAACATCAGCAAATGAACAAATTAGGGAATACATTTGCTTTGTCGTCAGCAACAAGTACCTTGCATGGCGTATGGCTGTATCATCTCCAAGTGCCCTGTAGTTATGACGTGTGTTTGCAAAGGGCAATGTTCCCTATTTCATGTTTAGGAAAGATTTTTTTTTGGGGGGGGGGGGGGGGGGGAAGTGGTTGAAACCATTTCCAATAAGCCTACACATCTTAAGATGAATTTTGTGGTAATATTTCGCTCATATCTACTTTTTATTTTGTTTATTTACATTCTGTTTGTAGTAGATCCTGCCTCTGGCCCGAGCCCAACTTTGACTAGAGTCTTGACGTCATAAAAGTAACAAGGTCTGTTTGTGATATTGTAAAAAAAAAACAACAACAAAGATTTAACGTGTAAGAAATTAAAATGGAAGAGTGATGAGAAATACGTGTCCACGTACTGTGAAGAGAAAGTAAAAAGGTCTCGCGACTCCAAAGTCACCTTTGTAGACCTCATCAAGATACCAGGTGAGTAACAGGTTGAACGCGGTATTAATCAACATGAAAACTAAGCCGTCCGCAATGGAGACCTCAGCTGTAGTCTTGTCCCTTATGTTACCGAAATTTGAGACGAGATCTTAAAGAAAATAAGGAACAAAATCAGAGATTATTATCTAAAAATAATACAATTTTAAATTAGTGTTGCTTTGTTTTTTTTTAATTTTTTGTACATTTAAAGAGATAACGTGTTTTGGCCAAAGTATGAAACTGTTTAACACCGATGATAAGCTGTCCAAGTATGAAACTGTTTAATACCGATGATAAGCTGTCCAAGTATGAAACTGTTTAACACCGATGATAAGCTGTCCAAGTATGAAACTGTTTAACACCGATGATAAGCTGTCCAAGTATGAAACTGTTTAACACCGATGATAAGCTGTCCAAGTATGAAACTGTTTAACACCGATGATAAGCTGTCCAAGTATGAAACTGTGTCCCATTTGTTGCGACATAAGACCGCTCCATGTATAGGAAAGAAAATAATAACTGCCAGCATCGCTGCACTCGCCTCTTTTTTCATTGTCTTGGATCTTATTTACCACAGCAACGTAACCAAAGCTGTACACAAATGAGCCCATCACATACTGCATGACTGTAGTTTTGCTGGCCGGCACGGCAGCTCCGGAATTGTACTTGAACAGGGTGTTGAGGATGAATAGGAAAGGCACGGCGTGACGAGCTGCGGGGAGAGAGAGAGAGAGAGAGACGGGGAGGCAGACGTTGTCAATTTGCACATGTACAATAAACACCAAGGGGCGTGGTCAGTCAAGAAAAACATGATGCTAGAAAATGGGCGTCATTTGCATACTTCTGGGTGGACATTGACAAGTAACTAAGGGACACCGATCACGGAGCGGAGATTTCGGCAGCATATTTCTTCGGGATGCTTGCCAAATGATTTACTTTGACGCTCTGCTGGGATAGTTGCCCAGTAGCTATAATGCATTTTAAAACAATGTTTACATGTTACAGATCAACAGAGCCTCCACAAAGAAACATAGCTACCCCTTTTAAAACACTAGTAGATCAATCCATGAAGAATGTTTAAGTGAAAATTTTAAGATTTTGTAATTTAAATAACTAATAATAGTAGAATTGCGGTCAAACATTAAAAAAAAAAGAAAGAAAGTTAAAGACATTTTCCTGTTGTTTGGGACTTGGCCATTTTGTATATTCAAAGGCTCTCACTTGATTAGTCGCGTTTCATTCAACAAAAATAACTTACTTTTTTTAATAATGCATGAAATAGCCAGGCAAAAGGTGAGCATGTCCAGAACCAGAACCACCATTAACGCGATAAGAAGGAGGGGATTGGCCAGAAAGAGTCGACCCGTGCCCGACACGTTCACGCAACAGATGATGATGGCGGCGACGATGAGGACGCTGGCCCAGAGGAAATTCATGAAGAACCACGACAGCCAGTAAATGCTCTTGCACATTCCCATCAGTGACATTGTCTCCTGGGTGGTGGAAAAAACGTGGCACAGCGTAGCGGTGGCATACGACGTCACACCATGGCAGTGGCGTATATGTCACCGGTGATGGTGGCATACATGTCACAAAATGGCAGTGGCATACATGTCACAACATGGCAGTGGCGTAAATGTCACAAAATGTCAGCGGCATATACTTCAATGCGTGAACTTCCCATCTACTAGATATAGCCCGCCAAACATTGGCGACAGCAATGCGTGAACTTCCCATCTACTAAAGTTACTTGACAAAACATGAACTCAAGTAACACATATTTAAGAATCCAAATTTGTCCTACCCCCCTTCCTCACATGATACGTCACTGCACACTTTTGTTTTTATTCACGCCCATGAACTATATTAAATATTCTGATGTCCCAACCACTTTTAAACCGATTTTTTAAAACCATATTTAAATTGAGACGATTTCATTTCCCGAAAACAAAATATTACGCACCAAACGAAATGTAGAGCAAGCACGCGATGCTTTTCGAGCCCTAAATATATTAAGTAAAAAATATATAATTTTGATGCGATATTTCAGGGGATTTAATACAGTTCCACTACTGTTACAATATTTTACTCCTTAACTCCCCTGGGGCGTACAAGCTACTCTGGGGAATTATACATAGATGTGTGATTGTGTTAGTGCGTTTGTGTGTGTGTGTGTGCGCGCCTGTGTGTGTGCGTGTGTGTGTGTGTGTGTGTGTGAGTGTGCGTGTGCTTGAGTCCAATGTACCTTCAGCTTTAGTTCTCTCTCTTCTACGATGTTCTTGCCCGCGTAGCTCGCCATGGTCAGGAAGAGAAAGAACATGCTGTCGCACACAAACGCGACGACCGTGTGCCTCAGTGGCACGATGTTTCTGTCCGGCACCGGCATTGCGGTCGTGTTCAGGCGGAAACTCGTCTGTTTCAGGCTAAGCTCACCCTGCCAGTAGTTTATGAACACGCTGGTGATGTAGTAGTTCAGCGAGGGTATGCCATACCTCGAGTAAACTAGAACAAAAAATACAACAAAAATACAACAAAAATACAAAAAATAGATTGGAAGAAATTAGCGTGTGACAATTTTAGTAACATTTAATGAATTTAAAAGACAATGTTGTGAACGTTTTGGGGCGCCATTGGCGCAAGCAAACAGCGGCGCCCCCGTGTGACTCAATAAAAATAAAGAGAGAAGCTGATAATTTAAAAAGATTATCGTCAAGTCCTTGGCACCCGCTAGCCCCCCTCTCCCCCGAGCCCCTGGAGCATTAATGACGTTGTCCGACTTTGCTAAACGCCATACAGAGGTGTAGCTGGGTTTTTGACGCCCTTCGCTAATTTATTTTTGGCGCCCTTGATAAATTGAAAAATTAAAAAAATTAGAGATTTAGCGGCGTCTTTTGAACTGGCGCAGGCCGGCGCCCTTGGCAACTGCCCCAATGCCAAGTCGTTGTTACGCCACTGACGACATACCTAACCCCCGGGATTGTTCAAGCGCCTGCTTCTAACGACTTTATTCGCCAAAAAAAACAACAACACTCGCCTCCCTTGTATTTGGGCATAGGCGACCAGGGATCTCTTTATGGGTCACTCCGAGTGTGACATATGCGCCGGTTTTTACCAACCCTTAGTGCATTTATTTTCTGAGTTCCACAACAGACGGTTCTTTCAAGGTCGTTGTTGTTTCCTTTCCAATTTCAAACTGCCTTGGGGGTTCGTTCGCAAATTACGTCACGCTTACGGAAAAGGGGGGGGGGGGGTGTCAAGAATTTGTGACGGGGGAGGGGAAGTCAAAAATGTTTGACGTCACAATTTATTTATTTTATAAAACTTTTTTTTTTTTAAATCTAAAATTTTCTAAGTTTGAAAAATCTGTATTGAATTAATTTCAAAAACATTTATTTGTGGTCGAAATAGCCTCGGGTATTATAGATAACGTGAATCTCAGTCGCGAAACACCTTTTGCGCAAAAACTGTTGTGGCCATTTTACATTAGGCGCGGGGATGACTTCGTTGTTTCGCCTCACCGATTTCTTATAATATTACATCTTACTTCATTGTCATTATATGAAAATGTTAAGAAATAAAATAAAATCTTAGTTTAGTTATGAACATTTTATGTATGGTTTTTTTTTGGGGGGGGGGGGGTGACGGAACACTAAAAAAGGGGGGAGGGGGGCTAAAAAGGTCATTTTTTGCGAGACGTAATTTGCGAACGACCCTTTGTTAGTTTTGTTGGTGGTGCCCAATTAGTAAAAATAAATACTTAGGGGTGAAGAGCTTAGAACAAGCTTGGGAAACATTGGCACAAGCAATAAAGGTTTCATGTAGGACAACTAGTTGGGCTTAGGAAGTCATGGAGCTGCGTAAATAACCTTTTATGGGGATTAGGAAATCAGCGACCTCTGCACGTATAAGTTTTCATGAGTTTTCCTTGCCTATAGGCAATAATAAATCATTGCATTACTCCCCGTGGTACGTCGGCAATCAAAGATCCTTGCATTACTCCTAGTATGAAATGGACAATCAAAGATCCTCTGCATTACTCCTATTATAGTGTGACGTGGGCAATGAAAGATCCTTGCATTACTCCTATTATAGTGTGACGTGGAAAATAAAGATCCTTGCATTACTCCTATTATAGTGTGACGTGAAAAATGAAAGATCCTTGCATTAGTCCTATTATAGTGTGACGTAGGCAATCAAAGATCCTTGCATTACTCCTATATAGTGTGACGTAGGCAATCCAAGATCCTTGCATTACTCCTATATAGTGTGACGTAGGCAATCCAAGATCCTTGCATTACTCCTATTATAGTGTTACGTAGGCAAACAAAGATGATTGCATTACTCCTAGTGAGAAAAAGACAGTATAGGGTCTCTGTATCACTCCTTCTCGCCAGACCCTCTAATTAAAAATAATGTATAAAAGGAGTGATCATGGGTCAGCTGCCCCCTCCCACCCTTACTCCCTTTTGTCTAAAATAACTAAATTATTACAATCACCGTTTAGGCCAGAGCTAGTGCTCTTGGATGGCTCCGGCAAGTACGTTACAGGCTTGCTGCATCTGCTGGGCTGCACCGTAAATCATACTCTCGACGTGGTTGGCTACCCCAGCCACACCAGTCGCTAGCGTCGGGCACTCGGCTAGTAAGTGCTCGACTGTCCCCCCAGCTCTTGTCCACAGTGACGGCAGCTCGGGTCCCGCACTGGGTGCAACCTATTTAGGTAGCTAACCCTCTAATTAAAAATAATGTATAAAATGAGCTATCAAGGTTCAGTTGCCCACCCCCTTCCTTGTTTACTCCCTTTTGTCTAAAATGACTAAATGTAAATGAATTGATATCGAGGAAAATACTGAACCCACACGACTAAAAGTAAACTTGAACATTTCTTAGTTTGCTTGCAAGCAGTCAGGCAATGGCAAGACAAGCAATTTAGGTCAGCCCTGCAGTGTTTAATGATATGGGCCACTATACGATTTAGTCTCTCGGTCGTGACTAACAGAACATACCAACCCCCACCCAACACACAGTGGAACTATTTTTCCAAAAAAAAAAAAATCCTTAGGATGCAAACAAGGGAGAAGAAGAGGAAGACAGACAAACGGTTACCGGAAATTTGATTGAAAGAAATTTTGTCGACGGAAAATTGATCGACGGAAATTTGATCGAAAGGAAATTTGGTCGAATCTTTTTTTCCGTTCAGACGTTAAAATGTTCGTCAAATTTCTTTTTGAACGCACTATACTATATAGTAAAACAAAATAATGCGTTCAAAAAGAAATTTGACGCAAATTTTTAACGTGTGAACTAAAAAAAAGATTCGACCAAATTTCCGTTCGATCAAATTTCCGTCGATCAATTTTCCGTCAACAAAATTTCTTTCGATCAAATTTCAGGATACGCTGACAAATGGATGGGAAACATCAAAGAGTGGACAGGATTAAAACTAGGCAATGCTATGCATAGGGCAGAAGACCGAGAGGAATTGAGAAGAATAGTGTACATGTCATCTGTGGCGCCCCAACTGTCGAAGGACTACGGGACATGATGATGAGGAGGATGCAAACTGGAGCACAACTTTTAACCAATCTGTTAAAGGTAACATTTAACATCTTTAACACAATATCAAATGTGTAGTCTCTAAGACAGTGGTTCTCAGCCTGTGGGTCGCGACCCCTTTGGGGGTTAAAAGACCCTTACACAGGGGTCGCCTAAGACCATCGTAAAACACATATTTATGAAGTAGCAACGAACATAATTTTCTGGTTGGGGGTCGCCACGACATGAGGAACTGTATTAAAGGGTCGCGGCATTAGGAAGGTTGAGAACCACTGCTTTTAACACAATATCAAATGTGCAGTCTTAGGCAAAATATCAATGTGCAGTCTTTAACACAATATCAATGTGCAGTCTTGGGCAAAATATCAATTTGCAGTCTTTGACACAATATCAATGTGCAGTCTTAGGCACAATATCAATTTGCAGTCTTTGACACAATATCAATGTGCAGTCTTAGGCACAGTATCAATTTGCAGTCTTTAACACAATATAAAATATGTAGTCTTTAACACAATATCATCATCTTCTATATTTTGAGGGCCCACCATCAATGTATCGATCATTCTGGCCCCTATGTTTCGGAGGTGTTCACGGTGTAGCTGTGCATGGTTTTAAGTGGATACTTCACGCATAAAATGTGCAGTACTAATTCTTCTTACTAGAGAAAATTTGCAATGAACTCACTCATGGTGTCCCCGTAGATCTGTTCCTTGTCGATCTTGAAATTGACAACAACTTTGAACTTTAAATTCTTTGGCACGTTGTCCGAGGAGCAAGATTCCTCCTCAAACACCACCAGTCTCCGCCCATTGTTGGTGAGATTCAGGAAAGCGTAGCCGTCTTCAACGGATTTGAACCCCATCGCGTTGGGAACTGAAAGTAACACAATAGGACAAGGTGTTGATTGCGATGTTGGCCTAGGAACATGATAGGGGTGGGGGTGTGGGAGTGGAGAAGTTTGAATATGTAGATTAGGGACCGACCGAATTTTCGACTTCGGCTTCGGTTTCGGCCGAAATCTGAAAATCACTTTCGGTCGGTCTCAAATGTAGATACTAAGAAGAAGAATAAAATATTCAAATAGGCGAACGTCGGCACAAAGTAATATCTTAACACGGGTTTCCAGGTCTATGTCGTAGTTATAAGGCGCCAAGTTCAGTTCTGATGTCACCGAAACAAAATGAATATAGCAATGATGTTGTCTTTGATCGTTTTTAGATCCCTTACATTAACTTCGCTTTTGAGCGAGTAGGGCAAAATCTTCGGACGGCTAATTGACACACTTCCCGACAGACTATCGAGCCAAAACTTGGCGCATAGACACATTCTTTAAAATTGTATTATTACAATGGTCTTAAACAGCGCAGTACCCCAGCCTAGCGCTGGCCTCAGCGCGCTGCACATAAATATATTAGGAAACATAATGATGACATCGAAAAATACATGCATTTATTTAATTTAAAAAACAGCTGTTTTAAAACAAATATATATATATATATATATATATATGTATATATATTCACCTTGCCAACACCAGAACTATACACATGTCAAGCCATGGACGGCTCCCAGCAGCATCGTTTATCGGTCTCAGGGGGTGGGAATCAGTCAGGGTAGTAGAGTTTGAAGAGATGTGTCATGTGTGCAGTTTTGAAGGCCTGGATTATTGTATATTGCGTATGTGTAGTGGGAGAGAATTCCGTTGTTGGGGGGGTGTAGAGAGACAAAGATCGTTCACCATATGTTTTAGTGCGTGTCTTGGGAACTGAAATTACACGCGTGTTGAAGGGATGAATAAACAGAAAGAAGTTCGGTTAGATAGGAAGGGCAGGAACCCGAAACAGTTGTTGCAGAGAACAGAGAGCTTGCAGTCAATGCGGGCTTGTAAAGGGAGTCAATGAAGTGAGTCGAATAGTGGAGTGACATAAACACGTTTTTTTTTTTTTTTTTTTTTTTTTTTTTGCCTTTAGAACTAACCAGCTGCTAACTTTTGAACCTGTTGTATTTTTCTATTTTTTGGGTAACATTTTCAGCTGCAATCCCTTACCCCCAAATATCAGTTGTTGCTGTTTTTCAAAGGGGAGATGAATGACACATGCTCCCACTGATTTCAACAAATAAAATTTCCAATATAAAACAAAATCGCAAGTGCATTTGGTGCGTAATATTTTCTTTTGTTTCTCTGAAATAGTTGATGTAAAAAAATCAGCGGTTTAAAAGTGGGTGGGTCATTAGGATATTAATATATGCAGAGGCGTGAAAAACAATGTGTGGTTGTGCGCCTTTGCAGAGGCGTAGCGTAGGGGGAGGGGGGCAGTGGGGTACAGATGTACCCGGGCGCCAGCTAGTTGGGGGCGCCCGAATGTGCTTTGGTATTATTTAATGGTATGAAAATAATGGGTTTGAGAGTTGAAAAAAAAGGAAAAAAGGGCGCATTATAATGAATTTTGTCCCCGGGCGCGAATCTTGTCCCCGGGCGCCAAACACTCTAGCTACGCCTCTGCAGCTTTCGTTTTGGGGGGGAGCACTTTATTGGGATTCTTACATAGTGCATTACTTGTATAACTTGTATGCATGTTGCTTACATAGTGCATTACTTGTATAACGTGTATGCATGTTTCTTACATAGTGCATTACTTGTATAACGTGTATGCATGTTTTGTCAATTTTTCAGCACCGCCCCCCCCCCGCTCGATTTTACATTTTATAAAGGATTTATACTAGTTTATAAAAAAAACTTTGATTCATTCAAAACTATTTGGTCAATGGATTCCAAGGTAAAATAATAATAAACAGGGCTAAGATCCGCTTACCTACGACGTTGGAAAAAACAAAAATGGCAGAGGCGTATCTTATCGTCAAACATACCCCTATAAGGATTACTTCCTTTGGTGAACATCTTGGTGAGAGCCGTGCACGTAGGCGTGTACACTATGGGGACCTCAAGAGGCGGGCCATATCTCGCTACGTCCAAGGGCATGAAATACTTGTCGTGCGGCTTCTCGGTGTCGATGTTCAGCTGCATGAGGTAGGTGATCCCCAACACCATCGTCGGGATGGCTGTGGTGGCAGAGAACAAAGTATTACACAGTTACAAGTTGGGACACATTTTTCACGTCGGACTTTTTCGAGGATGAGTCTAAAGTAACACATGGTAAATACGTCACATAGGGAAATGGTGTCGGTGGGCCGGAGAGCGTGCCCCCTGGCACACTCCCACACGGGCCGACGCAAGGTTTCCCCGTCGAAGAGACCGTGTGGGAGAACGCCGGGAACCTTCCCCCCCCCCTTGGCCCGCGGTTGTCCTGTCGGCCGAACTCGCTGCGTTTAAAGCGTTCGCAGCCCACTTTTCTTGAGGGTCTGGGTGGGTTTACTTCCTCTCCGGGGGGAAGGTGTTGCGTTACCACACCCCCCCCCCCTTCCAAACCGCCCAGGGAGTCTTTTGGTCGGGACGGAAAGCTGGGACGAAACGCATGGTAAATTATTTATTGGATCAAATTGTATATAAACGTATGTTAAATAAATGGATCAAATTACAAATAAACGTATGTTAATTAAATAGATCAAATTTTACATAAACGTATGGTACTTAAATGGATCAAACTGTACACAAACGTATGGTTAATACATGGATCAAACTGCACACAAACGTATGGCTCACCACGGGCGCCAGGGAACTTTTCTTTAAAAAAATCGGGAGCCATTTTAACAAATTGTATTTTCCGAATAGATATTTTAGGAGCCATCTGCAGGGCAGGATTGTTGAAATGCCATCCATGGATATTGGTTTATAGAAAAGCCACATCCGTTGCATTAAATAGCCATTGGTTAAGATGAAGCAGTCGTGAGATTGTATGTTGATCCCGGGACTCTCGTCAAAATTCTCCAAAGATTCGGTTAGTCTTTTGATTTCAATTCCCACACCTGCCCCCTCACTACACCAGCCCCCTCACTACACCAGCCCCCCCACTGGGGCTTAAGCAGTTTCTTTTCATTTCTATCAAACTAGCCGTCGTAAGCAAACTTGAATGCACGACCAAATTGTTTAGGAATTAAACAAGTCACTGAAATATCTCATTGGGAAATGGCGTCAGCGGGCCGTCGAGCCCAAGCTCCTTGTGCCCTCCCTGGAGCTCCCGCACACAAGCCTCGATCGGGCTTGCAGGTGGAGGCCATCCCCGCCCGGGGACGTCCGGTGGACCGAAGACGCTACGTTTAAAGCGTCCGCAGTCCACTCTCCCTGGAGTCGAGGCGGTAAATTAACGTCCTAATATCTCCCCCACCCGTCCCAGGGAAGCGTCGGACGCCCTCTAAGAGGGATTCTACAGTGGGTTTCCACCTCGCAACTAATTTGTGAAATAGCTGAGACGAAACGGTTGCCTTGGAGCAACTTTTTCAGGGCTGCGTATCTAGAATCATCGGCCAGAGACTTCCACCACAGCCTCTCGCCTCATATCACTTAACGGCAACTTGTAATCACGATCCCTGTATCTGCCTTTTCTTCCACCGGTGAAATATCAAAGGTGGCAGCCCTGTAGGAGCCGTTTATTCCAGCAGTTACCATGCATGCCCTTGTCTGCCACGTGGGACACGCAATGGTGGTTATGTTTCCCGGGTTAACATCGAGGGGGGTCGGTGGCCAACGCTTCCAAATCGGCAAGCCACCAGAGACTTGTCGACCGGAACCCTAGGAATAAACAAGTCACTTGTATGTGCAACTCATATGTTTAAGAATTAAACAAGTCACTTGTTTGGGCAACTCATATGTTAAAGAATTAAACAAGTCACTTGTATAGGCAACTCATATGTTTAAGAATTAAAAAAGTTACTTGTATGTGCAACTCATATGTTTAAGAATTTAACTAGTCACTATGTGCAACTCATATGCTTAACACTTGAGCAAACACCATTGGGAACTAATACACCATTCACCAGATTCACTTTGGGATACAACTCACCTATCTCACATAGGATGCCCGACCACCCGCGAAAACGGGTCTTAAAGTTTTTTGCCACCATTGCACTGAACTGAGATCCAAGAGTCATTTTAGTTCTTGACCGATTATCTGTATGGACAAATATGTATTGAAATAAACGTTAAAATTGGGTTTTTAAACCGATTTACGCATATCTACCCACCCACAGGGTGCCGCCCACCCACAGGATACCGCCCACCAACAGGGTACCGCCCACCAACAGGGTACCGCCCACCAACAGGGTACCGCAAACCCACAGGGTACTGTGCGCACGCCGACCAACAGGGTACCGCCCACCAACAGGGTACTGTGCGCACGCCAAACTCACACGTGTGCGTGTGTGAGTGTGTATTTGTGTGTATGTTTGTGTGTATGCCTGCGTGTAAGTGAGTTTGAGTGAGGAAGGGAAAGAGAAAGAGAGAGAGAAAACGAGAGAGAGAGAGAGTGAAAGGGAGAGGTCATAAGCAGCTATTGCTGTGATAGGTTGACGGCTAATGTTATAACTACAGATTGGAAAAGTTGTGTTTGTCAGAAACATCATTGGAATTACAAATTAATACAATGAGATAGTAAACATAATACTCGAAGTTGAAAGAAAATTATGTTAAGTACCTACTTTCCTAGACTTTTAATAAGATGGTTACCATTGTCATTGACTTCCACCTTAAACACATTTTTTTTTAGAAAGAAGACCAAAATACTAAAATTTTTAAAAGAATCTTCTCTTTGCAAAAACTCTATACAGTAGACATGATTCTATGACAGATCATACAACACGACATTTTTGTTCGTATTGTTATTGACACAATTACGTCATTACAATACACTACGCATGTGCTTAACGGTGTGCTCTGTATATCGGGAATTCTAAGTTGTTGTTTTTTTAAATATATATATATATATATATATATATGGCATCCTTCCATCTTCGCAAGACGATAGAGTAGCTATATATTAGTCCAACACTTCGACGAGTGGCTCACTAGGCCAATCCTTGAGTGAAAATCTCGACTGCATTTCTCACAGGAGAATATTGATTCCTGTTTAATTTTGGCCTTCCGTGCTGTTTTTTTGTTGTTGCAAGGGCTTCGTTTCCCACATCTTCTGCCTTTTTCACTCCTTCGTACACTGCTGTTCGCCAGCTGGAACGTTGTTCGGCAATGATCTCCCATTTGTTGACTTCAGTGTTGGTTTCCTTCATGCTCCTTTTGTAAACGTCCATCAATCTCAGGCAAGGCCGTCCAATAAGTCTTGTCCCTTCTGCCAACTCTCCATACAGCAGCATCTTTAGAATACGGCCTTCCTCCATTCTCCTGACATGGCCTAACCAGCGAAGGCGCCTCTTGCTAAGAGCGGAGAATATGCTACTTATTTTGGCACGTTCCAAGACCTCTGTGTTAGTCACCTTTTCCTGCCATCGGATGCGTCAAATGCGACGCAGACATCTTTGATGGAAGCTGTTGACTTTACGCTCGTAACTGGGGTATGTGGTCCACACTTCACTGTCATATAGGAGCGTACTAAGCACGCCTGCCTTATAAACACTTAATTTTGTTGTTTCAGTTAGATTGAGATTATTCCACACCCGCTTATTCAGTTTAGCCATAGTTCTTGCTGCTTTTGCAAAAAATGTGAATCGCGGACATGCAGACGGGGCCACCCCACGGGCCGCATGTAGACCCGAACGATACATTTTGAGCCCTGTCGGATGCCAGATGTATTTTGAGTTTCTATTAATTCTTATCCCAATTTTTTTAATTAATCCATTAATTTTTTTTTCAACAAGAGTTCTTTCGTAATGAAATCTACTCTATTCATGTGCGTGCATCTCGAGTGGATGTATTATCATTTATATTGCTTCAGAAAGTTGATTAATTAGACACGAACAATGTGTGTCAATAAAACAATATTTTTTCAGCTTTGATAATAATTTTACATATACACACGTAAACGTGTCGACAAATGCCTTCAGAAAGTAGACGAACCGCTCACAGCAAGGATCAGTATCTCCACCGACAATCCGTTGGGATTCAACACGGAACAGGCTCGGGACCAGTACCGGATTTACCTATAAGCTAAATAAGCTACAGCTTTGGCCCTTACAATCTGCTAGCTATATATTTTAAATTTTTCTTTGACCACCTAGTGTAATTCAAACGGTAAGGGGCCTCTGGACTTTGTATAGCTTAGGGCCAAAGCACATCTAAATTCGGCCCTGCTTGGCACAACGACCTTTGCCATGATTTCCCGCCGATGAACAAGTGAACAGTCGGATAGCTTAATGATCAGCACGAACTGACAAAATCTAGTGCAGCCTCAGCCTCCCGTGAGGTTATCGTTTGTTAAACTCAGTTCTTCTTTTTCCACGGAAACCTCTGTGAGATCTACATTATTTGCCCATGGTGGTCTCCATAATGATCTCACAGTTGTCCGCCCTTTGCCTGGTCTCCCCAACGATCCCACAGTTGTCTGCCCTTTGCCTGGTCTCCGTAACGATCCTACAATTGTTTGACCTTGATAGCTGTCGTGGCGAGATATCTTTTAGCATTTGTTTGGTGCCTTCTGTCTTTGGCTGCCTGTCCATGGCGTCAGTCTACTTGATGTAGTCTACCTCCTTGTTTCCAAGGAGCTTGTTCATATTCCTAGATGTATATTGGCTTGTATTGTCCATTGGCTTGTATTGTCCATAGGCTTGTATTGTCCATTGGCTTGTATTGTCCATTGGCTTGTATTGTCCATTGGCTTGTATTGTCCATTGGCTTGTATTGTCCATTGGTTTGTATTGTCCATTGGCTTGCATTGTCCATAGGCTTGTATTGTCCATTGGCTTGTATTGTCCAGTGGCATGTATTGTCCATTGGCTTGTATTGTCAATTGGCTTGTATTGTCCAGTGGCTTGTATTGTCCATTGGCTTGTATTGTCCATTGGCTTGTATTGTCCATTGGCTTGTATTGTCCATTGGCTTGTATTGTCCATTGGCTTGTATTGTCCATTGGCTTGTATTGTCCATTGGCTTGTATTGTCCATTGGCTTGTTTTGTCCATAGGCTTGTATTGTCCATTGGCTTGTATTGTCCAGTGGCCTTTATTGTCCATTGGCTTGTATTGTCCATTGGCTTGTATTGTCCATTGGCTTGTATTGTCCATTGGCTTGTATTGTCCATTGGCTTGTATTGTCCATTGGCTTGTATTGTCCATAGGCTTGTATTGTCCATAGGCTTGTATTTCCATTGGCTTGTATTGTCCATAGGCTTGTATTGTCCATTGGCTTGTATTGTCCAATGGCCTGTATTGTCCATTGGCTTGTATTGTCAATTGGCTTGTATTGTCCATGGGCTTGTATTGTCCATTGGCTTGTATTGTCCATTGGCTTGTATTGTCCATTGGCTTGTATTGTCCATTGGCTTGTATTGTCCATTGGCTTGTATTGTCCATTGGCTTGTATTGTCCATGGGCTTGTATTGTCCATTGGCTTGTATTGTCCATTGGCTTGTATTGTCCATTGGCTTGTATTGTCCATTGGCTTGTATTGTCCATTGGCTTGTATTGTCCATTGGCTTGTATTGTCCATTGGCTTGTATTGTCCATTGGCTTGTATTGTCCAGTGGCTTGTATTGTCCATAGGCTTGTATTGTCCATTGGCTTGTATTGACCATTGGCTTGTATTGTCCATTGGCTTGTATTGTCCAGTGGCCTGTATTGTCCATTGGCTTGTATAGTCCATTGGCTTGTATTGTCCATTGGCTTGTATTGTCCATTGGCTTGTATTGTCCATTGGCTTGTATTGTCCAGTGGCCTTTATTGTCCATTGGCTTGTATTGTCCATTGGCTTGTATTGTCCATTGGCTTGTATTGTCCATTGGCTTGTCTTGTCCATTTGCTTGTATTGTCCATTGGCCTGTATTGTCCATTGGCTTGTATTGTCCATTGGCTTGTATTGTCCATTGGCTTGTATTGTCCATTGGCTTGTATTGTCCATTGGCTTGTATTGTCCATGGGCTTGTATTGTCCATTGGCTTGTATTGTCCATTGGCTTGTATTGTCCATTGGCTTGTATTGTCCATTGGCTTGTATTGTCCATTGGCTTGTATTGTCCATTGGCTTGTATTGTCCAGTGGCTTGTATTGTCCATAGGCTTGTATTGTCCATTGGCTTGTATTGACCATTGGCTTGTATTGTCCATTGGCTTGTATTGTCCAGTGGCCTGTATTGTCCATTGGCTTGTATAGTCCATTGGCTTGTATTGTCCATTGGCTTGTATTGTCCATTGGCTTGTATTGTCCATTGGCTTGTATTGTCCAGTGGCCTTTATTGTCCATTGGCTTGTATTGTCCATTGGCTTGTATTGTCCATTGGCTTGTATTGTCCATTGGCTTGTATTGTCCATTGGCCTATATTGTCCATTGGCTTGTATTGTCCATTGGCTTGTATTGTCCATTGGCTTGTATTGTCCATTGGCTTGTATTGTCCATAGGCTTGTATTGTCCATTGACTTGTATTGTCCATTGGCCTGTATTGTCCATTGGCTTGTATTGTCCAGTAGCCTGTATTGTCCATTGGCTTGTATTGTCCATTGGCTTGTATTGTCCATAGGCTTGTATTGTCCATTGACTTGTATTGTCCAGTGGCCTTTATTGTCCATTGGTTTGTATTGTCCATTGGCCTGTATTGTCCATTGGCTTGTATTGTCCATTGGTTTGTATTGTCCATAGGCTTGTATTGTCCATTGGCTTGTATTGTCCATCGGCTTGTATTGTCCATTGGCTTGTATTGTCCATCGGCTTGTATGTCCATCGGCTTGTATTGTCCATTGGCTTGTATTGTCCATTGGCTTGTATTGTCCATTGGCTTGTATTGTCCATTGGCTTGTATTGTCCATTGGCTTGTATTGTCCATTGGCTTGTATTGTCCATTGGCTTGTATTGTCCATTGGCTTGTAAATTCCATTGGCTTGTATTGTCCATTGGCTTGTATTGTCCATTGGCTTGTATTGTCCATTGGCTTGTATTGTCCATTGGCTTGTATTGTCCATTGGCTTGTATTGTCCATTGGCTTGTATTGTCCAGTGGCTTGTATTGTCCATAGGCTTGTATTGTCCATTGGCTTGTATTGACCATTGGCTTGCATTGTCCATTGGCTTGTATTGTCCAGTGGCCTGTATTGTCCATTGGCTTGTATTGTCCATTGCCTTGTATTGTCCATTGGCTTGTATTGTCCATTGGCTTGTATTGTCCAGTGGCCTTTATTGTCCATTGGCTTGTATTGTCCATTGGCTTGTATTGTCCATTGGCTTGTATTGTCCATTGGCTTGTATTGTCCATTGGCCTGTATTGTCCATTGGCTTGTATTGTCCATTGGCTTGTATTGTCCATTGGCTTGTATTGTCCATCGGCTTGTATTGTCCATTGGCTTGTATTGTCCAGTGGCTTGTATTGTCCATTGGCTTGTATTGTCCATTGGCTTGTATTGTCCATTGGCTTGTATTGTCCATTGGCTTGTATTGTCCATTGGCCTGTAATGTCCATTGGCTTGTATTGTCCATTGGCTTGTATTGTCCAGTGGCTTGTATTGTCCATCGGCTTGTATTGTCCATTGGCTTGTATAGTCCATTGGCTTGTATTGTCCATTGGCTTGTATTGTCCATTGGCTTCTATTGTCCATCGTCTTGTATTGTCCATTGGCTTGTATTGTCCATTGGCTTGTATTGTCCATTGGCTTGTATTGTCCATTGGCTTGTATTGTCCATTGGCATGTATTGTCCATTGGCTTGTATTGTCCATTGGCTTGAATTATCCATAGGCTTGTATTGTCCATTGGCTTGTATTGTCCATAGGCTTGTATTGTCCATAGGCTTGTATTGTCCATTGGCTTGTATTGTCCATTGGCTTGTATTGTCCATTGGCTTGTATTGTCCATAGGCTTGTATTGTCCATTGGCTTGTATTGTCCATTGGCTTGTATTGTCCATTGGCTTGTATTGTCCATTGGCTTGTATTGTCCATTGGCTTGTATTGTCCATTGTCTTGTATTGTCCATTGGCTTGTATTGTCCATTGGCTTGTATTGTCCATTGGCTTGTATTGTCCATTGTCTTGTATTGTCCATTGGCTTATATTGTCCATTGGCTTGTATTGTCCATTGGCTTGTATTGTCCATTGGCTTGTATTGTCCATTGGCTTGTATTGTCCATTGGCTTGTATTGTCTATTGGCTTGTATTGTCCATTGGCTTGTATTGTCCATTGGCTTGTATTGTCCATTGTCTTGTATTGTCCATTGGCTTGTATTGTCCATTGGCTTGTATTGTCCATTGGCTTTTATTGTCCATTGGCTTGTATTGTCCATAGGCTTGTATTGTCCATAGGCTTGTATTGTCCATTGGCTTGTATTGTCCATTGGCTTGTATTGTCCATTGGCTTGTATTGTCCATTGGCTTGTATTGTCCATTGGCTTGTATTGTCCATTGGCTTGTATTGTCCATAGGCTTGTATGTAGATTTTATATTGTTGTGTTTTGTATTTTTATAGCGTTTTTAGCCTTACTTAGGGATGAAGCGTGGTTTTTAAATGAACTTTATAATTATTATTATCATTGGTAGCCCCGGGGGCTCTCATCGTTTATGCATCGGTAGCCCCGGGGGCTCTCATTGTTTATGTATTTGTAGCCCCAGTTTATGAATTGTTTAAAATTGTATTTCTTTTAAACGATAACATATATATATATATATATATATATATACATATATGGGACTGGGCTCAAGCTCTGTGAAATAAATAAAGACTTTTTCAAATTGTCTTTTTTCAAGCATAAACCAAACTTGTCAGGCTATTTATTAATTAATTGTTTTAAACTTTTGCTAAGTTAATTACATGCCAGATTAACAAAATGTTCAATGAACGCAACAAGACAAATATTAGTTTTTATATTATTTTTGTTTTATTAAAAATATATTTTTTTAATCCTTAGATTTAAATGCACATAAATATAAAAATAAAGTTAAATTTTTTTTTTTAAAAATGTATTATAATGGAAGCCATTGAGTTAAAGGCCAATTGACTTTAAAAATCAACACACACAAAAACAAAACAAAAATATAGACACCGGTTTCGAGACAGATGATATGCAACACGCTCACACTTACTTTGGTTCTAATGATGATGCTACTGTTTATACTTACATGCATTCGAAGTGATCAATGTGTAGAGGCTGAAGCCATGTGAAACAGACAGACACAGACACTAAACGATCATTCAAATATTTCCAATTTTTATTAACGTTTTTCCCCCAGAACATCAATAAGAGTAATTTGCCCAGCTTTTTTGTGTCAAAAATGTTTGCAATTTTGCGTGTGACTATAGTGTTAAGTAAGAAATCTGAACACATTTATGGGACTAAAAAATTAAGTCAAATATGTGTAAACCTCTGTGTCACCAAAGCGTTAAGTTAAAAAAAATATGTACGCCTATGGGTGACAGAAAACGTGAGACTCGTGTAACCATTTTGTTATAATTTCACCAGAGTCGTCACTATGTTACCCCCGTTTTCCCCATTACAATAAGTCCACTGACAGCATTACGCCGTTGGCAAATGTTATCATTGGTTGTATTTTGTTAGCGGTATGCACCCGACGATTCACGTTATCCTTCCGGGTGGTCATATGTCACGTCGGGGGTTCACAGGAGGTTGAGCCTAGAGCGAGTGGGCGGGCCACGCAGCCGATCGTTTTGCTTCATCAGCATGAGGAACACCTGCTCCAGTGTCGACTGCTGGACTCTGTAGCTGGCGAAGCCAAAGTCGTCCTGCGCCTGCTGAAGGATGCCGAAGAGCTGTGACAGTGGAATGTGGGTGTCTTGGATCTGGATGTGGACGTAGGCTTCCATCTGATTGAACACCTGTGTGGGTGGAGGTCAAATGGGATACGGCTCGAGGAGGGAATTGAAAAAGCGATACAGGTGATGGGCGGATGTATAGTGAAATACAGGTGAGAAATGGAAGTAAGTAAGAGACAAGTGAGAAATGGAAGTAAGTAAGAGACAGGTGAGAAATGGACGTAAGTAAGAGACAGGTGAGAAATGGACGTAAGTAAGAGACAGGTGAGAAATGGACGTAAGTAAGAGACAGGTGAGAATGTACGTAAATAAGAGACAGGCGAGAAATGGACGTAAGTAAGAGACAGGTGAGAAATGGATGTAAGTAAGAGACAGGTGAGAAATGGACGTAAGTAAGAGACAATTGAGAAATGGACGTAAGTAAGAGACGTAAGTAAGGTGAGAATTGGACATATAGTGTGACGGGTGGAGGGCAGACATATAGTGAGAGACATGTGAGAAGTGGAAATAAATTGAGAGACAGTTCAGAAATGGACATAAAGAGAAGTACATAAAAGGAATGGACATTATTAAATAAGAACGAACTTGCGTGAATGTAAAGTTGGAAGTTGTATTTAAGTACATGTCCTGTAAAAATGTATGCATAGCCAACTTTTTGCTTAGATAACTAGATATTTTATTATTGACTGCGTCTCACAGCCCTACCTCTTCTATTTCAGTATTGATGAGTCTCATAGCCCTACCTCTTCTATTTCAGTATTGATGAGTCTCACAGCCCTACCTCTTCTATTTCAGTATTGAAAAGTCTCACAGCCCTACCTCTTCTATTTCAGTATTGAAAAGTCGCACATCCCTACCTCACTTATTTTTGTTTTTGTGCATCTCCCCACTCCCCCCCCCCTTTTTTTTTCTTCTCATCTTTTTGGTTGATTTTATTTTGTACTGTATCTGTTGTTGTTGTTGTTGTTTTGTTGTGATTGAACAGCTGTCCATATAGGAGTTGAATGAGGGAGTTAACTCCAAGCAATACAAAAAAAGAAAGAAAAACAGACGTACATTGGAGAAATCAGAAAGAAGCCAAGAAGCACAACTCAAGTTGATATCAATAGCAATCGCAATTTTTAGCACATCGCTGAGATTTGACAGCAACATAATCATGCAAAGAAATCATGCAGTGCACAACTAGAGGAGGGAGAGGAAGAGGAAGACAGAGAAAAAGATGGGAGGATAACATCAAAGAGTGGACGGGATTAGAACTAGGCGATGCTATGCGTAGTGCAGAAGACAGAGAGGAATGGAGAAGGATAGTTTTCATGTCAGCTGTGGCGCCCCAACGGTCCAAAGACTAAGGGACATGATGATGATGATGATAATTTGTATGTGTGTGTAGATGGTCTATTATGACATACAGTGCAACTCATACTGATCTCAACAATGAGATTTCTCTAACCTCAGCAGATTCTAAAGTCCTTTTGATGAAGTCTATGGCGTGGTCCAGTGTGGTCACCACGCCATTCTCATCGATGGTTGCATATAGGATGATGGTGTACCCTTGTCCGTATTTGTGCTTCAGGTGGTTCGGACTCCCCAGACACACGATTTGCCCACGGACTAGGATGGCGACTCGAGTACACAGTGCGTCACATTCTTCCATGCTTCAAGGGTGACGGTGAGAAAGGGAGACAAATCAGCTCTACTAAACTTTGTCAAGACACATCAGCTCTACTAAACTTTGTCAAGACACATCAGCTCTACTAAACTTTGTCAAGACACATCAGCTCTACTAAACTTTGTCAAGACACATCAGCTCTACTAAACTTTGTCAAGATGCATCAACGCCACTAAACTTTGTCAAGACACATCAGCTCTACTAAACTTTGTCAAGATGCATCAACGCCACTAAACTTTGTCAAGACACATCAGCTCTACTAAACTTTGTCAAGACACATCAGCTCTACTAAACTTTGTCAAGACACATCAGCTCTACTAAACTTTGTCAAGATATATCAACACTTGTAAACTTTGTCAAGATATATCAACACTAGCAAACGTTGCCACGATATATCAAAGATGCTTAACGTTGTCAAGATGCATCAAAAGTATTTGACTGAATTGATAAAGTGTCATCTTAATTGCCTTTTCCCCTCCAAATGGATCACATGCCTTTAACGATATATTTCTACGCTTTCCGATCTCCTGCACTCTTTTCTAACTCTTTCCCTCTCTTTCCGATCTTTTGCAATCTTGTCTAACTCTTCCCACATGTTTCCATCTCTTCAGCTCACACCTGTCTACCTCTATACAACATGTGTTGTTGTTGTTATTTTTTACTCGCTGTCCTTTTTAGATTTAGCAAGCTTATTAGCGTACATCTGAAGTTAATTAGATTCTCAACACTGATCCCTGCTAGCGTCCATCTGAAGTTAACTAGATTCTCAACACTGATCCCTGCTAGCGTTCATCTGAAGTTAACTAGATTCTCAACACTGATCCCTGCTAGCGTCCATCTGAAGTTAACTAGATTCTCACCCCTGATCCCTGTTAGTCGTGTCTGTCTGCATGCGTGTGTTCACTAAGCGTCAGTTCACACGATCAAATTTCGCGTCAAATTGTTATATGAACGCACTATTTTGTGCGTGGTTTCTTTTTGGGGGAATTTGATCAAATAGTAATTTGAAAGTTGTGACAAGGCTTCATACACGAATTGCATGAAGTGCTTGAAGGAAAATTTTGATCGTGTGAACCGACCCTACGGGTAATAACTAAATAATCTCAAAATGAGATTCCTTACTAATGATTAAGAGCTAAACATTTTATGGATATAATGCATTTCTAATGATTGATAACTAAATAACTGATATGTTTGATACCTTTCTATAGATTAATAACTAGTTTATGTCTATTGCTGAAGCCCGTCTAGTGATTAATAACTAAATAATCTCTATGTTTGATACATTTGTAGGGATTAGTAGCTAAATAACCCCAAGACCTTGCGCACTACCTACATGGCTAAGACCTAAACAAAGAAAGACTATATATCGTTATTACGCGTTAACTCTAAGATAAAATTATCAACCAGGCCAATTATTGGCTTGGCTCAACGCTACGTTAACTTCTCCCGCGTTTGGCTGTAACTGACACGTCACCTTTGTGTCGTCATAAAGATCGTCCTCCCCGACCTTCGAATCATTTGCAGAAGATCCCATAAAGATCTTCGCGATATGGGATCCACGCCAGCAGTGGGCTCATCCAGCATCAGGAACCTCGGGTTTCCAACAATCGCAATACCCAGAGACAGTTTTCTCCTGCTTCCTCCACTAAGGACAAAGAGACAACACAAATTCAATAGAAAAGTGCCCGACTTTCTAGTTAATGGATCACTAGCAACAATGCTAACACAAACTAAAAATAACACTGTTACGGTCAGCGTCCTACCCACTCGCTCCCCCATGCTGTACTAACCAACTGACCACCTGCACACTACCACCGTGCTACCCCATCTTGTCTTTAGTATCCCTACGCTTATAGCCCGCCTCACACAAAACAGGCGCTCAGGGTTTCTAACACCTTGACAGCTGGTAACAAGTCCTGATCAACAAGTTCCCGCTCACCTGTACTTCCTGATAATGATGTCGTCTGACGGATCCAGGTTGACGAACGCCATGACCTTCTTGACAATGGCCTTCAGCTGTCCTTCGGGTACGCCTCTGAGGCGGCCGTACAGGTACAGCGTCTCCTTCCCTGTTAGCAGCTCGTTCAGGGCATTGCGCTGTGGGCAGTAGCCGATCTTGGACTGAATCTGTACAGATAAATTGAAAGAAGTTTAATTTTTACGAAATAAAAATGGAACATCCAAATATGCAACCGCATGTTGAAGGGATTTATCAATCATAACTCACTACGACAATTTACTACCCAATGTTGAAGGGATTTATCATTCACAGCTCACTACCACAATGTACTACCCAATGTTGAAGGGATTTATCATTCACAGCTCACTACGACAATTTACTACCCAATGTTGAAGGGATTTATCATTCACAACTCACTACCACAATGTACTACCCAATGTTGAAGGGATTTATCATTCACAGCTCACTACCACAATGTACTACCCAATGTTGAAGGGATATATCATTCACAACTCACTACCACAACTCACTACCACAATGCACTACCCAATGTTGAAGGGATTTATCATTCACAACTCACTACCACAATGTACTACCCAATGTTGAAGGGAAACATTATTACTAACAAACCAAGACAACAATGTTATCTGTTATGATTGGCCACAGTTCTGGAACGTTATAGAAATTCAGATATGTTTTATATACCTATAGACTACAATACATAGCTCGAGCAATGATAATCTGATAGGAAAGAAAGGCGTCTCACTTTTTTCAAATTCCACTTGATGTTGATACCTTCCAGATAAATGTCTCCCTCTGTCAGACTCAGGTGGCCGGTCAGCATGTTAAAAATGGTGGTTTTTCCCGCGCCATTTTGTCCCAGCATCCCAAAGCATTGCTTCCGCCCTACTCCAAGACTCGTGGGCTTCAGCGCTTGCATCTGACTGCACAGGCCCGTCCCAAAGGACCTGCTCACCTTGACAAATAAGACCGCATCTGGGAAGTGAGGGTATCGGAACAATTACTGAAACGTTTACTACAGAGGGTCGAGGTCTAATATTAGTAAAACTGCACTATTATGGGTTAACTTCTGTTTATAAGGTATCGTTTTCGGATTTTTCATTTTAACTTCTTTATGGAATCTTAAGCAACGTCAACCTTTTATTTTTTCACTTTTAAGGTAAACTTTTGTTAAAAGTCTGGTAATGTTTTGTGAGAATCATTGTTATTAGTGTGAACACTTTTTGGGTGCATGAGTTGTGTTATGAATTATGTTATTGTGGCTGAATGGTCATTGGTTGAGAGGGAAATACTAATAAACGAGTGAGTGGGTATAAAAGGACAGTGTGTTGATTAGTCGAGAGAGAGACCGGGAGATTGGTATAGAGAGACCGGGAGATTGGTATAGAGAGACCGGGAGATTGGTATAGAGAGATCGAGAGATTGCTAGAGAGGACAAGAGATTTTAGAGATCGTGAGTTTTATTCCATACGAGTTGTTGAGGACTTGATGTGTGTGGAGTGACCCTAGATGGGACGACGTTTTGTATATAGTGAATAAAGTACTGACTTGTATAACTATGAGGAATTATTGTGGACTTAGTAGTGTAATTGTGTCATTGTGTGGACCTCATGAGACTCATAGAGAAAGACCCTAGACAACGAGAGTAAGAGGCCGTAGAGTACGAGGCTGTAACATTTGGAAGCCGTAACGTTGGAAAGGTCGTAACATGTTCCACAAAGGTATTTGGTTGGAGTTTTTAAAAAAAATGACGGTCCTACTACTTTCACAAAGGTCTATGATTGATTGGCGTAAAGAAGCAGTATCCTACTATTTTCAGTTAGGTCTGTGACCGAGGATGCTTCAATGCGCTGCTGTTCTTTGGCTACGTCATTGTCCCCTTGGTTGAACTTCTCACTAAGGGCCGTCGTAGTCGCTTCTGGCACAGGACTCTCAGCGATGACTTTTCTCTTCAGGTTTGCAGTGCAGTTAAAGTAATACCTTTATTTAGACACAGAGGTAACACATGCATTGGCTGAAAGGTAGCAGCAGACATAGAGGTAACACATGCATTGTCTAAAAGATAGCAGCAGTCATAGAGGTAACAGATGCATTGGCTGAAAGACTTCAGCAGTCATAGAGGTAACAGATGCATTCGCTGAAAGACTTCAGCAGTCATAAAGTTGTATTTTTAATCCGAATTAATACAATTGTCTATTTGATAAGGAGAATTAAAAAGAATGAATATTTCTATTATACAAGAATGAACATTTCTATTAAACTTATTAGAAATAAATCAAGGAGAGAGATTATCTGGTAGAATACCGTGTTATGCGTGATTTTATCAAGCTAAATGAATTGGATAATTTTTCATTTGTCCAGTTAAAGGGCCTTATTCTGATAAATAAATCTCATCAGTCTCATCTTGTCCTAAACGAGCCCTGGTTTGGTTACAAATCAATCTAATCCAGCCCTTAGCTACTCGTAGCTACTTACCACAACAGTCTAGACCAGCCCTTAGTTACCCGTAGCTACTTACCCCAACAGTCTAAGCCAGCCCGTAGCTACTTACCACAACAGTCTAAACCAACCCTTAGCTACTTACCACAACAGTCTAAACCAGCCTTAGCTGCTTACCACAACAGTCTAAACCAGCACTTAGCTACTTACCACAACAGTCTAAACCAGCCCTGCTCTATACTGATCAGAATAATCCAACACATTACACACTGGACCATGAGATGTACTAAACTGAAGCCAAGGCTGTATTCATTTTTTTTGTGTTGATCGATGGGATAATCTGAAAATGTGGAGGATTTTTAGAAAGTCTGTGGATGTAATGGAAACTTATTTTTATTGGTTCACATCAGCGACTTCGTCCATTGGCATTCCCCGGTTATATATATATATATATATATATATATATATTGTTATGAGGGATGACGTGTTTTGATACACGCTTGGCCCGCCTTCCACGTGCATGACCTCTTTTCAGTCAAGGCCGTGTTGGGGCGGCTAGAAAAATATCACTTTGTTGACATTTTAGTTTACTATCGTCCGTTTCTGTCGAACATGATAGAACGATCTAGAGAATGCGGGAAGCAGTAAGATTGCGTATTCCTTTTCCATAATGATCATCTGAAACTGGGTTTAAAAGGGATTTTCTTTCCTTTACCACGAGATGTGCTGTGTCATTATTTAATACTTTGTTGTGTGTAGATTTTTCTATTTCCTCGTACAATTTTGTGCTCATTGTATTTTTATATACAGTACCGATACCAGCAAATCTGTAAATTTATAATTTTGATCATATTTCTCTTGCTGTTATTATTTAATTGAAGTTCACAAATTAAAAAGTTATCAATTGTAATTAGCTCTGGCCTTGATTTTCGTTTTATTTGTTATTATTCTTAAACTTTGGTATCGTCCTTTATTATGAACTGTTTCTAGAACGAGCCATAGACTAAAATTAAGAGATTAAATTCTCCACTTATAACGGTCTGTAATATATATATATATATATATATATATATATATATACATAACATATATATACATATATATATATATTCAGTTTAGGTTCCAATTGTTCAGTTAAAATAAGATTGACGTAAACAAAACCAAGAAGCCAAGACGAGGAGGTAACGTTACACAGATTGATTCGAATGTCTAACGAACTTGTGGATCCTCCAAGCTTGTTCGTTTGTAGACAAATGTCCGCTTCAATACCGGGCATCAAGCAGCAGTTTCGAATTCGAAACGTCATTTATTTACTTTCACCCTCTTTCTCTCGTTTACCCGTTGTTTACCTTCGGTTTCTTTTTTTTTTTTTATTTCTATATAACGTATTTCAAATCGCTACATTATGTTTCTTTATTTTAATTTCTCGTCCTTTATAAAGATGTAAAAGAAAATATTTCGGATATATTTGTAATTCTTTCTTTCTGTAGCTTTTCTGGATACGTTTTTCTTTCTTTCTATCTGTCTTTGTGCCTTTTTTTACTTCAATTTTTCTTTCTTTCTAGCTGTCTTTGTGCCTTTTTTTTACTTCAATTTTTCTTTCTTTCTATCTGTCTTTGTGCCTTTTTTTACTTCAATTTTTCTTTCTTTCTTTCTTTCTTTGTGCCTTTTTTTACTTCAATTTTTCTTTCTTTCTTTCTTTCTATCTGTCTTTGTGCCTTTTTTTACTTCAATTTTTCTTTCTTTCTATCTGTCTTTGTGCCTTTTTTTACTTCAATTTTTCTTTCATTCTATCTGTCTTTGTGCCTTTTTTTTACTTCAATTTTTCTTTCTTTCTATCTGTCTTTGTGCCTTTTTTTACTTCAATTTTTCTTTCTTTCTTTCTTTCTTTCTTTGTGCCTTTTTTACTTCAATTTTTCTTTCTTTCTTTCTATCTGTCTTTGTGCCTTTTTTTACTTCAATTTTTCTTTCTTTCTTTTTTTCTTTGTGCCCTTTTTTACTTTAATTTTTCTTTTTCTTTCTTTCTTTCTTTCTATCTGTCTTTGTGCCTTTTTTACTTCAATTTTTCTTTCTTTCTATCTGTCTTTGTGCCTTTTTTTACTTCAATTTTTCTTTCTTTCTATCTGTCTTTGTGCCTTTTTTTACTTCAATTTTTCTTTCTTTCTATCTGTCTTTGTGCCTTTTTTTACTTCAATTTTTCTTTCTTTCTTTCTTTCTTTGTACCTTTTTTACTTCAATTTTTCTTTCTTTCTTTCTATCTGTCTTTGTGCCTTTTTTTACTTCAATTTTTCTTTCTTTCTTTTTTTCTTTGTGCCTTTTTTACTTCAATTTTTCTTTTTCTTTCTTTCTTTCTTTCTTTCTATCTGTCTTTGTGCCTTTTTTACTTCAATTTTTCTTTCTTTCTATCTGTCTTTGTGCCTTTTTTTACTTCAATTTTTCTTTCTTTCTTTCTTTCTTTGTGCCTTTTTTTACTTCAATTTTTCTTTCTTTCTAACTGTCTTTGTGCCTTTTTTTACTTCAATTTTTCTTTCTTTCTATCTGTCTTTGTGCCTTTTTTTACTTCAATTTTTCTTTCTCTCCGTCTTTATATTGCTCTTTAATTATTTAAATATGCTACTTCATTTTACTTGAGCTTCAGTGTTACAAAACTGACAGAGTAAGTCAGAATAATCTCTCGTCATGCAACGTTAAGGAATTTAGTAGACACTGATATTTCATGCCGTGACCTATTTAAGGAATGTAGTAGACACTGATATTTCATGCCGTGACCTATTTAATGAATGTAGTAGACACTGATATTTCATGCCGTGACCTATTTAATGAATGTAGTAGACACTGATATTTCATGCCGTGACCTATTTAATGAATGTAGTAGACACTGATATTTCATGCCGTGACCTATTTAATGAATGTAGTAGACACTGATATTTCATGCCGTGACCTATTTAATGAATGTAGTAGACACTGATATTTCATGCCGTGACCTATTTAATGAATGTAGTAGAAACTGATATTTCATGCCGTGACCTATTTAATGAATGTAGTAGACACTGATATTTCATGCCGTGACCTATTTAATGAATGAAGTAGACAATGATATTTCATGCCGTGACCTATTTAAGGAAAGCAGTAGAAACTGATATTTCATGCCGTGACCTATTTAAGGAATGTAGTAGACACTGATATTTCATGCCGTGACCTATTTAAAGAATGCAGTAGAGGCTGATATTTTTATGCCGTGACCTAATTAAGGAATCCGAAAAAAAAATTATCATGAAAAAAAAAAAACTCGATTTGCCTCACCTTCTAGCTGTCTGGTTATTTCCAACGTCTGAAACTGCTCCAGACTCCAGTAGAGCGCGTAGCTTGGTATGAGCAAGGACATGAAAACGCCAGGATAGTACGTGTAGTAGGCTAAGCTACTCTCTTCAACGTTTTCCATTTGAAACTCGATCAGAGCAAAGCCTGGATCAAAACATTGTTCAAATTTAAAACGCGCGCCAGAGTCAAGGCAACTGGCCACCGGTCACTTCTTGAGATAAATCCACATTTCAGCAGAGTTGGTTTTTTAAATAGATTTTAGTCACATTGTATTTTGTGTTTCTTTCTCTCTTCTTCTAAGATTAGTTTCATTAGCGTGACACATGTTATGATGGTTAGACATTCATCGAGTCGAAGATGGGGGCTGCAGTTTAGTCTATTATTTAGTAAACGCATCATTATACCAATCATTAAAACAATTTATACCAGCCAATCATTTTACCAATCACTATACCAATAATTACCCCAATCACTATACCAATAATTACACCAATCACTATACCAATAATTACACCAATCACTATACCAATAATTACACCATTCACTATACCAATAAATACACCAATCACTATTCCAGTAATTACACCAATTACTATACCAATAATTACACCAATCACTATACCAATAATTACACCAATCACTATACCAATAATTACACCAATCACTATACAAGTAATTACAACAATCACTATACCAATAATTACACAAATCACTATACCAATAATTACACCAATCACTATACCAATAATTACACCATTCAATATACCAATAATTACACCGATCACTATACCAATAATTACACCAATCACTATACCAATAATTACACCAATCACTATACCAATAATTACACCAATCACTATACCAATAATTACACCAATCACTATACCAATAATTACACCAATCACTATACCAATAATTACACCAATCACTATACCAATAATTACACCAATCACTATACCAATAACTACACCAATCACTATACCAATAATTAAACCAATCACTATACCAATAATTACACCAATCACTATACCAATAATTACACAAATCACTATACCAATAATTACACCAATCACTATACCAATAATTACACCAATCACTATACCAATAATTACACCAATCACTATACCAATAATTACACCAATCACTATTCCAATAATTACACCAATCACTATACCAATAATTACACCAATCACTATTCCAGTAATTACACAAATCACTATACCAATAATTACACCAATCACTATAACAATAATTACACTAATCACTATTCCAGTAATTACACCAATCACAATTCCAGTAATTACACCAATCACTATACCAATAATTACACCAATCACTATACCAATAATTACACCAATCACTATACCAATAATTACACCAATCACTATACCATTAATTACACCAATCACTATAACAATAATTACACCAATCACTATACCAATAATTACACCAATCACTATTCCAGTAATTATACCAATCACTATACCAATAATTACACCAATCATTATACCAGTAATTACACCAATCACTATACCAATAATTACACCAATCACTATTCCAGTAATTACACCAATCACTATACAAATAATTACACCAATCACTATACCAATAATTACACCAATCACTATTCCAGTAATTACACCAATCGCTATACCAATAATTACACCAATTACTATACCAATAATCACACCAATCACTGTTCCAGTAATTACACCAATCACAATTCCAGTAATTACACCAATCACTATACAAATAATTACACCAATCACTATACCAATAATTGCACCAATCACTATTCCAGTAATTACATTAATCGCTATACCAATAATTACACCAATCACTATACCAATAATCACACCAATCACTGTTCCAGTAATTACACCAATCACAATTCCAGTAATTACACCAATTATAAGTACCAATAAAAATACTGCTACTTTCTCATAATCTCATTTCTGACTTTGCTTAAACTAGAAACATGCATACCTCCCCACAAACACACCACACAACCATCACCCCCCTCACCAAACACACCACACAACACCCACACCCCCAATTTATTTTCGTATAACAACACTGGGCGTGTGAGCAGAGAGTTTCAGAGACAGGCTATTGCGACGTGTGAAGGTTTAAATAAACCAGGTGAGTCGAGTCTCTAACAAGCAAATCTTTCACAGATTTTTAAATCTTTTTTTATAACTCCATGCCCTAATCTATCTTATAATTAAAAGTGGAATTTTATGTGTAAATAACTGTACGTTTATTCTTCTAGGCTTCTATAAACGAAAGTAAATAGTATATCGTTATAATGTTTAGTTTCAATGAATGATGTTAGCGTTCGAAAGCAGTAATTACACACACACACACGCATAAAAACACTCACACATAAACAAACACGGACGCACGCACTCTCACAAATGCCACTCAAAAACTGTCCTCTGAGAAATCCAAACAGCAAAACAAGGTATGTGGAGTCTTGAAATAGAAAGACAGGACGTTGTAAGAAGAACGTTTCAGGTAAGAGGGAGAGAGAGAGAGAGAGAGAGACAGAGAGAGAGACAGAGAGAAAGAAAGAGAGAGAGACAGAGACGGAGAGAGATTGAGACAGAGGGAGAGAGAGTGAGACAGAGAGAGAGAGAGATCTCCTCAGAAGACGGGACAAATGGAGAAACGACAAGAAATAATACCATTTTTTTTTTTTTTAAACTTTAATTGTCGCTATTAATTTTATTGTCCTGGTCTTTCTATTTGATGCTTCCTCATGTCTTTTTCTTCTATTTCCTTCTCACGGCTTGAACGCAGTCCTTCATTTATTAAGAAATCCATTATTGCTTGCATCTCCTAACCGACGATAAATAAATAACTTCCACAAAAGGAGGGTGGGGGTAAGTTTAGGTTCAATATTATTTAAATTTAAATGAGTTAAACGAATTTCTATCGAATGCGCCCCCACAGACGAGGTGGCTTACCCAGCACCAGGTTAAAAACCACCACAGCGTTGACGCCGTTGGTTGGAGACGTGAAGAGCCAGTGAATGCAGTAGATGAAGGGCAGCATCGCCAGGCCGAACGCGATCAGGACGCTCGAGAGCACCAGCCACTGACCGTTGGCCAGGAAGACGTCCGGGTAGTAGAGCAGGGCCAGCATCATGGTGATGACGATGAAAAGGAACACGGACATGTCGAACAGGAAGTTCCCGATCCAGAAGGTGATGGGATGGACGTCGGTGAGCATCTGAAGGTGTTTGGCCCCTGTCTTGATGAGAGGACGGAATCCACACAAATAGGTTTGTTAGTCAGTTCCATGGTCTGCCCCGTTATATCAGTACATTGGAAATACCCGATGTTTATGGAAATATTCCATGTTTTTAAAAAAATGACAATTAGTATTTTTATAAGGTATATTTTGTTTTTTGTTTTACATATTGGAAATATTACCTGTTGGTGCATTGGAAATACCCGATGTTTAGGAAATTACCGATGTCAGCATCAGCATAACAATAACATATCTAGTCAACCACATTACTTTAGTTTATGGAACAGATCTCTTCACCTTTGTGGTTAAGGGGTCTCGTGTAGGCACAAAGTATTCATTGTCACGGGAAATGGCGCTTGCGAAAGACAACATTTAATGTAGCTGATTATTCTAACCAGAAACTGACGTCACGATTTCAAATATTATAAATGTTTTTAGGAATCTTTTGATGATTAGAGGTGCTTACCATGCTGAAATGAATCTTAAATCTACACACTCTTTCGTGCTTTTAGTAACTTTTAAAAATCCATAACTTATTTTTTAACAGACCAATGGCTGCATCCCCTTTTTTCCCCATACTGCACATGCTCGGAGATGTTGACAAATCAGAATGCAGTTATTTTTGTTATACTTTTTAAAATCTTGAAGTGCGTTTCGTATATTTTGACCTACATTTTTCTCTCCAATGAGTCCATGGATAAACACGGCAGGCAGCACGGCGCAGATAAGTTTTATGATTGTGAGGGTCGTATCGCTTGAAATCGTATCTTTGGTTACCAAATGGTTCACCCCCGTTTGTACAGAGAAGTTTTCTCCAATGGCGTACTTGACGTGGGCGTTGAGAAGGAACTGTGTCTGTGGGATAGTAAACATTTTCAATAGCAGCACTGAGTAGAAGATGTAAAAACTAATTTTTTTTTAGATGAACAGTGTTCTTTAGAATTACTATAAAATAATAATCCTTTACATTAGCAGTACTGTATAGAATTACAAGCAAGCATCGAATAAACCTTCACATTTGTCACACCATGTAGAAAAAAAACAAAAATACGACTCTAAAACTTTGCAACATCGGTTCTAAATCCGTGGGTAGCGACCTCTTTGGGAGGGGGTGTCGAACGACCCTTTCACAGGGGTCGCCTAAGACCATCGGAAAACAAATATTCATGAACTTGCAACGAAAATAATTTTATGGTTGGGGGTAGGGGTCACCAAAACATGACGAACTGTATGAAAGGGTCGCGGCATTAGGGAGGCTGAGAACCACTGCTTTACAGTAACAGTGCTGTGTAGAATCAAAATAACGGGTATAAGGTAAAAATAGCTTTGCTTTTAATAAAAAATTCTCAAAGTTTCACCATTCCGCCATGGGTGTAGGGCTAGGCATGGGTGTAGGGCTAGGCATGGGTGTAGGGCTAGGCATGGGTGTAGGGCTAGGCATGGGTGTAGGGCTAGGCATGGGTGTAGGGCTAGGCATGGGTGTAGGGCTAGGCATGGGTGTAGGGCTAGGCATGGGTGTAGGGCTAGGCATGGGTGTAGGGCTAGGCATGGGTGTAGGGCTAGGCATGGGTGTAAGGCTAGGCATGGGTGTAGGGCTAGGCATGGGTGTAGGGCTAGGCATGGGTGTAGGGCTAGGCATGGGTGTAGGGCTAGGCATGGGTGTAGGGCTAGGCATGGGTGTAGGGCTAGGCATGGGTGTAGGGCTAGGCATGGGTGTAGGGCTAGGCATGGGTTTAGGGCTAGGCATGGGTGTAGGGCTAGCCATGGGTGTAGGGCTAGCCATGGGTGTAGGGCTAGGCATGGGTGTAGGGCTAGGCATGGGTGTAAGGCTAGGCATGGGTGTAGGGCTAGGCATGGGTGTAAGGCTAGGCATGGGTGTAGGGCTAGCCATGGGTGTAGGGCTAGGCATGGGTGTAGGGCTAGCCATGGGTGTAGGGTTAGCCATGGGTGTAGGGCTAGGCATGGGTGTAGGGCTAGGCATGGGTGTAGGGCTAGGCATGGGTGTAGGGCTAGGCATGGGTGTAGGGCTAGGCATTGGTGTAGGACTAGGCATGGGTGTAAGGCTAGGCATGGGTGTAGGACTAGGCATGGGTGTAGGGCTAGGCATGGGTGTTGGACTAGGCATTGGTGTAAGGCTAGCCATGGGTGTAGGGCTAGGCATTGGTGTAGGACTAGGCATGGGTGTAAGGCTAGGCATGGGTGTAGTGCTAGCCATAGGTGTAAGGCTAGGCATGGGTGTAGGGCTAGTCATGGGTGTAGGACTAGGCTAGCACTTACGGCAATGGCCTCTGAGTGGACTGCGGAGCCTTTGAATAAACCAACACTGGTATTAAACTCCGGGTGAGTGAGGTAAGCTCCTATGAACACCTTGGAGTCGAACGTGCTTTGTTGTTTACCCATGGCGAAATTCATCATAAACTCGCCCGGTCTGGACTCCTGGGAATATAAGAAACATATTTAGGTTTGCCCACTTGAGTTTAGCTTATCAAATGAAACTTCGGTTTCTTTGACGTGAAATGAAGTATGTCTAAAACATGAGTGTGCAGCCAGCATGAACAGTTTGGAAAGCTCTTCTTAAAGGCATTCTGATATCTCATGCAATTATTTATATTTTGACGTAGAATATTCTTATTGCTGGATGTTATGCTTTACATTGTAGTATATTTGTTTAAACATAATCTTTTTTTTTTAATCCTGTATATTAACTTAGTTTTTGTTTGTGTGTTTCTGTAGCAAAAAAAAACCTCCGAAAGACTAAACTTTTTTCTCGCCATCTTATCGAACTGAAAATTGTCACATAGACTCGTTACCGATGACAACACATTATATGAAATTTTTAACCCCATCCCAGTGCCCAACCTCCAAACATCAGTTTTTTGTCCTTCCTGTTTTCAAGTGGAATATGAATTAAATATAGTTTGTTCAATGGTTGTATGTTTTTGCGTGGAGATCAATTGTGTAGCCGTTGCTACGTGCTGTGTATTGGTGACGTATTAGAGCATGCAGTTAAAAAATTATCTTTTTTTTTTTTTTTTTGAAGGGGAAAATTACGGAAGTATGAAACATGTTTTCGCCAGCAATATAAACATTTACATTAACCCTTCTCAATAAATGATACAACACGTGCAATTACATAAACAACAAACACAAATGAATATTAAGGATTTATATGAAAATATTTTTATCTTTAGGGGCTGTTTAATTAAAAGATTGCTAGCATAATTAATATATGTCCGCATACATTGGAACATCGAAATTCAATGTTTTTTTGTTTTTTTTTAAAAATTCTCATTTCATAATCTCTACCACGTATAAGGATTACAACCAGGTTTGGACCTACTGTCATGTGGTCGACCTTCACAACCTCGTGTGGATACTCAAACTGGCTCGTGTAGGCCAGCAGGAAACTCTCGGGGACGTTCGGCTCCACGAGGATCACCGTCAGGGTCTCGTAGAAGCCGTCGAGCAGGAAGTAGATGGGCTCCTGGTGCCGGGACACGAGGGAGCCTTCGTCGATGGTCGATCCGTACAGCACAAAGACGAACGGCAGGGCGAGCAGCATCAGGGACGTTATCCAGGTCCGCTTGTAAAGTGTAATTCTCTTGTAAACGAGCCCGAGCAGCTGCTGTTTGAGAAGCGCTATCCCCGTGCATTTCTCAAAGGAGAATTTTTCTTCATATTCTTGGGTATCCGGTTCAGGCGCTTTCCCTACTAAAGAGTAGGTTGAAGCTTACGTTAGTAAAACATTTTTAACAAAGATACTAAAGGGTCTAAAAATAAATGCCCCCACCCCCAAACTGCTATGTTCTTTGTTGCAGCTTAATTTGAGATCAGGAAATTGGTCAAAATTGACATGCAAGGTTCTATCATAAAAGGTATCTATCACAAGGTATCTATCAAAAGGTATCTATCACAAGGTATCTATCACAAGGTATCTATCACAAGGTATCTATCACAATGTATCTATCACAAGATATCTATCACAAGGTATCCATCACAAGGTATCTATCACAAGGTATCCATCACAAGGTATCTATCACAAGGTATCTATCACAAGGTATCTATCACAAGGTATCTATCACACGGTATCCATCACAAGGAAACTATCACAAGGTATCCATCACAAGGTATCTTTCACAAGGTATCTATCAGACGGACAGAGCAGCCTATCGAAACGTCACACGACATCATTGTATTTCAACGACGTCTTGCGCTTCTTGAGTCATCTCACTGTAACAACGCTGAAGTTTTGTGCGACATTTAGTTGACACTTTTTATTACATTGTGGAAAAGCACGTTAAAAAAACTTATTGGTTATTTTAAAAAGAAAATTGTTGTTGTTGTAATTTTTAATTCAATTTTACATAGTTTCAGCTCAATTGTTGATAAGAAAGAGGGTCAAAATCGAGATAAAAAATGTCACCCGCCGAGATCACTCAAGGGTCATGGGAGATCACTGGTGACCCTCTGATCATGAAGGGGTGTATTGTCATTGGAGGAGGGTAGGAGTAAAAAGGGTTTGGTCGACTGGATATCAGGAAGAGGGGGACGAAATTGAGATGCAAGGTTTAACCACCTACAAACAGACAAACAAGCAAACAAACGGACAGAGATACCCAAGATAAAGGCGTGTAAAAATGGACAAAATACGATAACATTTAACCATTCTTTACGCCAATGCGTTTAAAGCACAAGTGACAATGTCGATGTTATTTTTTAAAAATTCTCCATACTCGTTTCTTTGCTCCAAAAATATTGATCACAAAAAAAGGGGGGAGGGAAGGTAACACTCAACATGGACGTTGCAAGCATCAATTTAGTTCCGACCAACAAAATGGTATTTGAGATACAAAGCCGGTGAGGAACATAGAAGATGCACCAACCTCTCTAAGTTTAATTGTTTCACCATTTCTGCTAGACGTGTGTGCTCTTTATAACTGACGGTCTTTTAACTTTACGAGTCTTTCTTGAGAGTTAGCCCCCATCCATCCACACCTACCCACTCCTTCCTTCGATTGGCTGAATTTGTACCCCGCCCTCAGTTTGTTTGAGTTAACGGCCATGCGTTGGACCAAATAAGACGTTTTAGCTATAAGGGCTAAAAGGGGGCCAAATGATGCATACTTGTTCATGGGGGCATTTCGAACACATGGTGGGGAAAGATTACACTGGGAGCCTCACTGGACGCCTCACTGAATTTTACAAGAGGTACATTGATGACGGTATTGGGGTCACCGCTATGGAGGGGCGTGACCTTGACCAACCATAAGCTTGGTCTCTTTTCGCCCTTACGTTAATTCACATCAACGGTCTCTGAATTCTCATCTCCGCTACTTTAAACATACCAACAGCCACAGCTATTTACGCTACTCTTCTACCCACCTTAAATCCCTTAAGGAATCTAATCCCCATTTTCAACTACTTTATCTTCGTAGACTTTGGAGAGTATAAAAAAAAAACTTTGGTAGATACTCTGTGTTTACTACCGCAGCAAGAGTTTAAAATCCATGGGTCTTAGTATTTGGTTAAAAGCGTATAAACTTACTTTGAAAAATTGAATTGGCACAACTGAGTCAAATATTTTGATAATAGTTGTAGTTTCTAGAGAATATTAGAATTATTATTGTGTTCTAAATAATCTTAATGTGATCAATCTTCCGGTTAACAAGAAGATGGCTGAAATCAGAAATTGTTGTAGTCCCCAAATGAAAATTCAAACTGCAACATGCCTAGCAAGTGGGAAATGTCCATAAAACGTACAAATAAGTAAAATGGAAGAAAGCGGATAAAAGTATTCGGAAGACAGCCTAGAAGCGGAAAAGTTATTCGAGATCAACTAACGAAAGTGGGAACATTTGTTCTAGAGATACAATGAACCGGAAATTGTGTAGTTTATGCCGCGACACAATATCTCGGAGTGCAAACACTTCGGTAAGAAAGGGAAACTACTAAAAATGATCTAGTCATGATAATACATAAAATTAATTAATTATAAATGGCATGGAGAGGGATGGGCGCCGCCATGCGACAACTGCCCTAGTTACGCTAGATGTCCATGAGACCAGATTCACAATCCATACCGGCTCGGCCGTCGCCCGGGTTACCAAGTGCCGCGCCTACCGTCTCTGACCAGTACGGAGGTGGAAAGTATGCAACTGATCAGGAAAAAAACAATATCAGTGCCAGGAATAACATTACGATAGGTACCTGGAACGTGAGATCGTTGAGAGAAACAGGCAAGGTGGAGGAATTAAAGCATAAAATGAACAGATACAGATGGGACATCCTAGGTCTGTGCGAAATGAGATGGAAAAACTTTGAAGAAACATTGACCCAAGAAGGCCACAGACTATATTTTAGTGGACGGGAGGACACACACCAACAAGGAGTTGGCTTCCTCGTCCATAAAAACATTAAGAACAGTATTATGAGCTGTCGACCAATTTCGAGCCGACTCATCACTCTCCGTCTAAGGGCAACACCGTTCAACATCACCATCGTACAAGCGTATGCACCAACTTCAGATTATGATGACGCAGAAGTGGATGACTTCTACCATCAACTCCAAGATGTGCTGAACCAAACCCCCAAGAAAGACATTCTTGTTGTTCAATGTGATTGTAATGCAAAAGTAGGAGAAGATGCCTATGCTAACTGGAAAGGAACGTGTGGACGCCACTGTAACGCAACTTCTAACGAGAGAGGTCTGAGGTTCTTGGAATTCGCCAGCTTCAATGAACTCATACTGGCCAACACACTGGGTGAACATAAAATATCCAGGAAAACCACATGGCATAGCCCCAATGGGAAACATCACAGTCAGATTGATTATATCATGCTGCAAACACGTTTCCGGTCTATTATAAACATTGCAAAGACTCGCAGCTTCCCAGGAGCTGACATCGGAAGTGACCACGATCTAGTCATGATGACCTTTAGGCTGCACTTAAAGAGGGTAAATAAATTTGCAGCGCTTAACATTATAGATGCCAACTGTTCAGACATGGACACAATGATTGATAACTTCAACATAGCTGTGACGGACACAGCCCATGACATCCTTGGTAAACATCGACCAACACAAAAACCATGGGTGACAGCTGACATCCTCGATCTGTGTGACAAACGGAGGCAGTTAAAGAAAACAAAAATGGTGGATACAGAGGGGGCCAATAAATATAGAAAAATTAACCAAACCATCAAAAAGGGTATGAGAAGGGCAAAGAAGAACTGGATTGAAGAGCAATGATACGACATTGAAAATTGCTTGAAGAAAAACAATAGCAAAAAGGCATACCAGTTGGTGAAAGAACTAACCACTGCAAAACAAGGGCGTAGTACTACCATACAAGATAAAAATTGCAAATGTTTGACCGAGGAAAATGATATCCTAAAAAGATGGACTGAATACTGCTCAGAGCTGTATAATGAAAATATAAAGATAGACTCAGAGATCCTTAATGTCCCCCCAGCAACGGACAATAAAAGCTTCCCCATTATCCGCGCAGAAGTAGAAGCAGCAGTCCAAGCACTCCAAATAGGAAAGGCCACATGAGTAGATAATATCCCTGTCGATTTAATAAAACAGGGAGGAGAAACAATGATAAATGCCCTAACCAATATTTGTAACAAAATATGGCTAACAGGGGAATGGCCCAAATCATGGACCCAATCTCTCATCATCACCCTCCCCAAGAAAGGTAACCTACAGCTATGCTAAAACTATCGCACCATTAGCCTAATAAGCCACCCAAGCAAGGTCATGCTCAAGGTCATACTGAACAGACTAAGACCATATGCCGACAGAATCATTGCCGAAGAACAGGCGGGCTTTAGGCAAGGCCGTGGCACTACTGAGCAGATCCTAAACCTCCGGATACTATGTGAGAAATATGCTCAACACCAACAAAACCTATACCACGTCTTTGTGTATTTCAAGAAGGCATTCGACAGGGTTTGGCATGCTGCTTTATGGGCCACCATGAGGCACTACAACATCAACACAAACTTAACCAGAATGATAAGAAGCCTCTATGATAAGGCCACCAATTCAGTCTTCAACAATAACATCGGAGAATGGTTCAAGACCACGGTTGGAGTACGACAAGGCTGCTTGCTCTCCGCCACCCTGTTCAACATCTTCTTAGAGAGAATTATGTCAGATGCACTAGAAACGCATGTATGGACAGTCAGCATTGGTGGCAGAACGATCACTAATCTACGTTTAGCGGATGACATAGACGGACTGGCGGGAAGCGAGAAAGAGCTAGCCAACCTAGTAAAGAGTCTCGACAAGACTTCATCCTCCTTTGGCATGCAAATAAGTGCAGAAAAGACAAAAATGATGACGAATAGCACTAGTGGCATCACCACTGAAATTAAGGTCGGAGAGGAAAGATTAGAGACAGTTGGCAGCTTCAAATACCTCGGAGCAATAGTATCGGAACAAGGCTCCAGGCCCGAATTAAGGGTCAGGATTGCGCAGACCACGACATCACTAAAAAGTCTCAAGAAAATATGGAACGATAAAAATATAACCCCCAGCACCAAAATCAGGCTGATGCGCTCATTAATCCTCTCCATTTTCTTATATGCCTGTGAGTCCTGGACATTAACAGCAGAACTTGAAAGGAAAATAAAGGCGATGGAGATGAGATGTTACAGAGGCATTCTTGGCATCTGCTATAGAGACCACATCACCAATGAGCAAATAAAAGAAAGGATACGTCAGGCAATTGGGCAATACGATGACCTCCTGACGTCTGTTAAAAAGCGCAAACGTGAGTGGTATGGCCACGTGACCAGAAAACAAGGGCTCGCCAAAGAGATCTTGCAGGGCACTACTAGAGGAGGGAGAAGAAGAGGAAGACAAAGAAAAAGATGGGAAGATAATATCAAAGAATGGACTGGATTACAACTAGGCGATGCTATGCGTAGGGCAGAAGACCGAGAGGAATGGAGAAGAATAGTGTATATGTCATCTGTGGCGCCCCAACGGTCGAAGGACTACGGGACCTGATGATGATGATGAGATACTCTGGAAGAACATCCGAAATCCACATCTCTACACTCTTAGAAATCTTTTGTAAAAGTACCCCGAGAAAACGGTAGATTATCGTGTACAAGCTACCAGTAATTTATCGTAAGTATTTGGACTAAGTGATATCTTATTGTAATTTAACGATAACAAGTTCATATTTTTCAGGATACCGTTAACGATAAATTTGCACGAACTATTTTGATCTGATGTTTTACCCTGCAACAATATTGCAACTCTTAATGTGCTAAATGTAACTATAATAGCTTTTTAAAATTTTTCCATTCCACCAATCGTCTTTCAGAGATACTGCTTAACAGATTTGTCCATAAGCCGTTAGTCTACAAGCCGTCAGTTCACAAGCCGTCAGTCCACAAGCCGTCAGACCACAAGCCGTCAGTCCACAACTACTACTGTGTTCTGTTTGTATGTAACCGCCAACTTACGTTTGTCAACAGAAGATTCTGTGATCACTGTCCCTCTTTCAAATCTTGAAAATTTCTCAAAATTTTCTGAATCGTCTGAGCTAAAGAAGAAATGCTACACATAAATAAAAGCGTCATCAAATTTTTTCGCGATGGTTTGTAGTGATAGCTGCATGCTATTAAACATGTTTGTGGGACAAATGAATTGTACAGACTATGGGAGTCCCGGGATGTGGATGCTCCAGGTACTTAGTGTGCTTTAGTAATTATTATTATAATTATTATTATTATTATGGGTATTTTTCTATAGCGTGGTACCCCAGCCTAGGGCTGGGCTCACCACGCTGTGCATTCAATTAAAATGAACTTAAAAATTGAAAACCAACCATTCCATATCAATTTACATGTGAAGCCATGGACTGCACTCCGCAGCATCGTTTAACGGTCAGAGGGGGAATCAGTCAGGATAATAGAGTATAAAGAGATGTGTTTTGGGTGCAGTTTTGAAGGCTGTGATGGTTGACATATTGCGGATGTGAAGTGGAAGAGAATTCCATTGTTTGGGGGCACAGTAAGAGAAAGATCGTTCACCGTATGTTTTTGTGCGAGTCTTGGGGACAGAAAGAATACGCCCGTCTGCGGAGGAGCGAAGCTGTCGAAGGGATGAATAGACAGAGAAAATTTCGGTTAGATAGGAAGGGCAGGAATTCGAGAAAAAGTTGTGGCACAGTACAGAGAGTTTATAGTCAATCCGTGCTTGTACAGGGAGCCAATGAAGTGAATGAAGTAGTGGTGTGACGTGATCACGTTTTTTTTGCTCTTAAAACTAGCCTAGCAGCTGAGTTTTGAACCTTTTGTAGTTTTTCTTTTATGATGTGGTTATGCTTAGTTTCAACTTGTTCATCTCACGTTTCAGTTTGTATGCCTTAATTTCGTGTTGTACAACTTATCTTCATTTTGTAAAGATTAATTTCATTTTGTTCATATCACCTTAATTTTGTATACCCCACTTTCATGTCGTAAACCATAACTTCTATTTGCACACCTTACCTTCACTGTGTACACCTTAACGTTAGTGTGTACACCTCACCTTCTTTTTGTACACATTACCTGCACGTGTACCACCACCTCCATTTTTTACACCTTACCTCCATGTTGTTCACCTTACCTTCATTTTGTACACCTTACCTCCATTTAGTACACCGTATCTTAATTTTGTACACCTAACTTAAGGCTGTACACCACACCTTCACTGTGTACACCCTACCTTCATTTTTTTACACATCACCTTCTTGTTGTACACCTTAAAATCATTTTGTTCCCATCTCACCTTCTTGTTGTACACCTTAACAACATTTTCTTCACATCTCACCTTTCTTTTTCTTCTTCCACTTGCTCCGACTCCTTGCACACCCTGTAAGATTTGATAGACATGCATTTAGTACATTCGTCTGCTCTCCCCGAATCTGAGCCCAGATCTCTAGGCCTCCGTCACCCTGAACGATATCAGAAAGGACATAACCACGAATGTCCTAAAGAACCACTGATCCGATTATCAGACGAGTCTAGTTCATTGAAAACTCGGGTACGATGGACTCCCGTAAGTTGATAAGCACGGCTCTTGTGTTTCTAATTATTCTGTAAGCGTTCTAAAGCATTAACCAGCGAGTCGTTCGGCTGTGTAATTTACCCTAGAGATTTGCGCGCCTCATGATGCAAGTTGTCGGTGTTGTTGATTGTAAGTTTGTTTCCTTTTTGTGTGTGTGTGGGTGGGGAGTGTAGCCAAAACAAAAAAGATTCAATTTAAACAGTTTAGTCTTCTAACTTTTCTTTGTTTTTTTTTTTGTTTTTTTCAAAGTGCAACTGTAACTTAAGGTGCCGAGAATATAGATTAAAAGAATGTTGCTTGTTTACAACAAAAAAACAACAACAAAAAACACCACACACACACACAATAATAACAACAACACACCTGATAAAGACATCTTCAAGAGTCGTGCTTTTCAGGTAGTAGGAATGGATATTCATCTCTTCTTTGTTGTTCTCAAGGATCTTCAGGAGTTTTGACATGGGTGATATCTTGTCCTCGGGAATGCGAAACACAATCTCATCGTCTAAGTCAGCCTTTGTTGTAAGCAGAACAAGGGTCATGAGGCGTCAAGTCTAGACACGGCACTCAATGAGCTAACAACAATATATTTGCTTAATCGAATCCAGACAAATCAGTTAACAGGCACTCGACGTTTCACTTAAAACCATTCTTTAAAAGCATCAAATTTCTACTCACTAAAGGCACCAAATAAAGAGACTGAATAGTTACTCCCTAAAGGCATTTAATAGCTATGCACTAAAGGCATTAAATAGTTACACACCGAAAGCATTTGAAAACTACTCATCAAAGTCATTATATAACTACTGACCAAAGGCATGAAATAACTACTTACTAAAGGCACCAACTTGCTACTCACTGAAGGCACCAACTAACTACTCATTAAAGGCACCAAAGAACTACTCAATAAAGGCATCAAATAAAGACACAGAATAGTTACTCACTAAAGGCATTTAATTGCTACTCACTAAAGGCACCAACTAACTACTCACTAAAGGCACCAACTAACTACTCACTAAAGGCACCAACTAACTACTCACTAAAGGCACCAACTAACTACTCACTAAAGGCACCAACTAACTACTCTCTAAAGGCACCAACTAACTACTCACTAAAGGCACCAACGAACTACTCACTAAAAGCACGAACGAACTACCCACTAAGGGCACCAACTAACTACTCACTATGGCCACCGCGTCGGGCAGTGTGTGTATCACAACTCTTGAAACGAAGTGGAAGCTGCACTCCTCACCTTTCATGATAGTCAACTGGTATCCAGTCCCTGACCATGATAAATCGAACAGCATCGTGTACAATAAGATTTCTTTATTGCGAGAAGATGGATGGTGTACAATAAAACTGATATTTTAGCACGAGGCGGCGTATAGCATAGAACGACATGGATATGGTGGATAGGATAGAATGACATGGGTATGGTGGATAGGATAGAACGACATGGATATGGTGGATAGCATAGAACGACATGGGTATGGTGGATAGAATAGAACTACATGGATATGGTGGATAGCATAGAACGACATGGATAGGGTGGATAGCATAGAACGACATGGATATGGTGTATAGCATAGAACGACATGGATATGATGGATATAATAGAACGACATGGATATGGTGGATAGCATAGAACGACATGGATATTGTGCATATCATAGAACGACATGGGTATGGTGGAAAGCATAGAACGACATGGATATGGTGGATAGCATAGAACGACATGGATATTGTGAATATCATAGAACGACATGGGTATGGTGGATAGCATAGAAAGACAATGATATGGTGGATAGCATAGAATGACATGGGTAGCTTATGTGAGATGGAAATCGGTTAAATGAAATTGATACACATTTTTAACAAGCGTGATGGTCCAGGATACATATTCGCTAAATTTCTACTTTTAAACAATTAGGTATTTTTAGATCTACTTAGGAACCCGTATTACTTTCTACTTTAGAACTATTGAGACTTATGGCTATGGGACCTACATATAAACCTATGTATTTCTTTCTACCTTAGAACTATTGGGACTTATCATACCTACATATGTATTACTTTCTACCTAAGGACAAGTGGGTCTTATCAAATCTACAGCAACACGTCTCTTTTTCTTTCTACTTTAAAACAACTGTGTCTTAGAAGATTTACTTATATACTTACGTCTTGTGAGTAGTTTCAAGACGTTGGATTTCGTGCCTTCACGACTTACCGTAGACATTCTTCAAAAACAAGGGTGTCCCATAACACTGAAGCACGCCCTTGGCCATGATGGCTATACGGTCTCCGAGGATGTCCGCCTCATCCATGTAGTGCGTCGTCAGAAGGAGCGTCCGTCCAGTGTGCATAATCTCCAGAAACTTCCAGAGTTGTTGCCTGGCGTTAGGGTCCATCCCTGTCGAAGGCTCGTCTAGAAATACGATCTATTGAATGCCAATTAGACAGTTGTGATAAGGGGTCGTTCACAAATTACGTCACACTCAGGGGGGGGGGGGGCCAGAGAATTTGTGACCCTTTGTGACAGGGGGAAAAGGGGTGGGGGTAAAAAAATTATGACGCCACACTTTTTAAAATATTAAATTCTTTAATTTTGAAAAAAAAAATTAATTTGAAGTCGAAATTGCCTCAGGTATTACAAGTACCGTGAAACTCATATCGAAAAATGACGCAAAAACTGTGGCCATTTTACAGTCAGCTTGGGGAGGACTTAGTTGTTTTGCGTTTTAAGATAAGATAAGATAGATAAGATTCGATTATTGATCCAAACAAATGGAAATGTTTTTTTGATTGCATTGTACATTTTCAGCACATAAATAAAAACAATTTGAACACAGGACATTTATATTAAGTTATTTCACTAGTGAAAAAAAAGCAACAACAAAGACAGCCATTCAGTGAATTCTCTTAGCCATATCAGGGACTTATTTGTTCTCCTGAAGATTGGTGACTACAGGGGGGGCACGCTGGTACATTCGTAAAGATTGGGGAACAAAAGAAATTTTATATGTCAATCCATTATGGGAAAAATTTTAAAGAATAAAATAAAATCTTAGTTTAGTTTTGAAAATTGTATGTATATTTTCATTTTTTAGGTGTGACGTGACACTAAAGAAAAGGGGGGGGGGGGGCAAAGAATTTGTGACACTTTGTGACCGGGGGGGGGGGTCTGAAATGTCATTTTTGGCGTGACGTAATCTGCGAACGATGCCCTGAGAATCCGTTAGTTTTTTGGTTTGTTTTTTATGTGTGTCTTAAGGTGTTTGAGCGTGTGTGGTTGTTAAAGTAGGCATTGTGGTTTTGTTATAGGACACAGTTATATTGTACATTCGCGTTGTATGCCCGCGGTGTCGAAGTGAGGTAAAACGTTAGGTAGTGTGTTGCAACAGGCTCTAACATTGCTTCCAGTGGTTTATTAAATGGAAAGACCCCCACTTCAAGTCTAATGGTGAAAGTGAGAAACTGAAATGCTTCACACTCAGATTTTATTACGCACACGGTGAGATAGTTGAGAGTTGAGACACATGCATGAGATAGATAAAAGGGGACACATGTTTGGGAGATACTTGAGAGGAGACAGAGGTCCATGAGATAGATGAAAAGGGACACAGGTGCATGGGATAGATGAAACGGGACACATGTTTGGAAGATAGATGAAATGGGACACACGTTTGGGAGATAGTTGAAAGGGGACACACGTTTGGGAGATAGTTGAAAGGGAACACGTGTTTGGGAGATAGATGAAAGGGAACACGTGTATGGGAGATAGATGAAAGGGGACACACGTTTGGGAGATAGTTGAAAGGGGATACACGTTTGGGAGATAGATGAAACGGGACACACGTTTTTGGAAGATAGATGAAATGGGACACACGTTTGGGAGATAGTTGAAAGGGGACACACGTTTGGGAGATAGATGAAAGGGAACACGTGTTTGGGAGATAGATGAAAGGGGACACGTGTTTGGGAGATAGTTGAGAAGAGACAGAGTTCCATGAGATAGATGAAAAGGGACGAAGGTGCATGAGATAGATGAAACGGGACACGGGTGCATGAAATAGTTGAGAGGGGGACGCAGGTCCATGAATCACCTTGCTGTTGCCAACAAATGCACACGCCACTGACAGTTTCCGCCTCTGCCCCCCAGAAAGCTGGTGCGGGAACGCCTTCCTTTTCATCCCTAGGTCAAGTCGATATATCATCTCATTCATCTCCTGTTCGGTCCCCTCTCCGTACTGACCACGAAGCTGAAGAAGGGAAAGACTTAACCCTAAAACGAAATACTACATAATGGTCAACACTGAACGCTAAAGCTCTGGTCAAGAGTTTTCAAACAGACATGAACATTTCTCAAGTAAATTCATGCATTTTAATGAATCCTGACTTTACCATGAACAGAAATTCAAAGCGACCAAGTGTATTAATAGTCTTGACTCTTGAGTTTTTACATTGGTTTATGATATTGGTTTATGATAGCGTTGCCCGATGATTACCCACAATAGCATTTGTAGAACTTGCAGCTTTTAAAGGGTTAAAAATTAAAATGTAATAACGCAATTTCTATCACCAATGGTTAATAAATGAGCCATAATCATAACATCATATTGTTAGGGTGTTTTAAAAAATATATTTTTGAAAGCAAAGCTTGTGAAATTCATCTCCAGACAACTTTGAAATTCTGACATGTGCATTAGAATGGTCCCATTATGAAAATAATAGCAGGGGCACAATTCGAATTTTACCCTTTCTCGGAATATCAAAACGTAAGTGAAGAGAAATGAACACACGAAGCCAATTAAAAGCATATAGAATCAAGCATTCGAATACGAATGGGGGTGATTGCATGTTTTAAATTCTGATTTAAAAATTAACATTTCTGGTATTGGATGCCTAGCTACTCGTGACCCCCTGGGCGTTCGCCGCGTCTGTTGGATTCATTCTTGTCATGTTCCTCCTCTTCGGGGACCCGAGCCCTCCGTCACTGCGGGCCGGCGCCGGAGACAGCGGCGCACTTACGAGCCCAGTGCCATATTACTAACCAGTGGAGGGGTCGGGAACACCCCAGACATCCACGCAGAAAGACTGATTTACGGGCGATGCCCAGCAGATGCGGCATGCCTGGAAAAAGTACTTGCCGGGGGTTCACAAAAGAGCAATAGCTCGGTCCCATAAAAAGGAAATGTAACGGCACAGTAGGATTCATTCCACAACTTACTTTGCTGTAAAAGTAGAGATGTTCCCGGACGTTCAGTTTGGGGAACAGGACGTCGTGCTGAGGGCAGAGTCCAATGTTTTCCCGCACCTGTTGGATGTTTTTCTTGATGTCGAATCCGTTGACATACGCCGTGCCACTAGTTGGGGGAATCAAACCTAGGAGAGTGATGTATGTCGAGTTATTGAAACTTAGAAGTTTCGTTGTGTCCCGTATACAGTAATCGCGCCTAGTAGTATAAGACATGTACGGTAATTTAACGGAGAGATTCCACCATGCATCATACCTATCCGAGACATGTAGAGTAGCTTTGACTTGGTCACACGTTCAAGTATACCATATGTTTAAGTCATTTAAAATAGCCAGAAGTTCTATTGTAAGATGTCTTGAGTAATTTAACATACGGTCAGATATTCTATAGTGAGATATCTAGAGTAGTTTAACGTATAGCCAAGACGTTGATAAGTAAGTAAGTTTATAATAACATTTTGGTATTATCAGGACATGCAAGTTAGAAATAGACCTATTTCTCAGCGCTAATTTTCAGTTTGATTAATATGATAGAATAAGAGAAAATTTATTTTTATAATATTGACCTATGCTTATAGATATTGCTGTTGTTGCGACCTGTGGTTAGAGATATTTTTGTTGTTGTGACATGTGCTTATAGATATTGCTGTTGTTGCGACCTGTGGTTAGAGATACTGCTGTTGTTGCGACCTGTGATTATAGATACTGCTGTTGTTGCAACCTGTGATAATAGATCCAGCGGTTGTTGCGACCTGTGGTTATAGAATCTGCTGTTGTTGCGACCTGTGCTTATAGATATTTTTGTTGTTTTGACATGTGCTTATAGATATTGCTGCTGTTGCGAAATGTGATTATAGATACTGCTGTTTATGCGACCAGTGATTATAGATACTGCTGTTCTTTTTGCGACCTGTGATTATAGATACTGCTGTTGTTGTGACCTGTGATTATAGATACTGCTGTTGTTGCGACCTGTGAGTATGGATACTGCTGTGGTTTTCCCCGCTCCATTAGGTCCCAGGAGTACTGTGATCTGGTCCTGGTAAACATCCAAGTTCACGCCACGAACTGCAACCATGTCACCAAACGTCTGAATACGAGGCGAAATGAAAAAGATATTAAGTTTGGTAAAATAAAAATAAAAAGTTTCCCCTTTAAACGTCTCTTCAATCTATCATCTCAAGTAGCCATACAAAAATAACCTAATCTGAACTTTATGAAAGTCAAATCCAAAGCACAATGGTTTATTTATGGCCTATTTATGCTCTTAAGTGACGAGGTGCAGCGAAAGCGACCAATTGGACAGAGTCTATATCATTAATTTCAAAAGGAATACATTTATCTTTATCATGTAAAGCAGGGGGTCTCAAACTCAAATTACCCTGGGGGCCGCAGGGGGTAAGAGTCTTAGTGACACTGGGCCGCATCAAGTATTTCACAAAAGAAGCGATTATAAATTCAATAACGTAAAACTGTTACAATCTGCTCAACCCGAGACCCTCAGTATAGCCCGAAGATGCTCATCAGTAAGTTTGGCCCTGAACGTTGACTTGTTGAAGTTCGTAGTGGAAAAGAGCTTTTCACTCAGATAGGTACTTCCAAAAAGGCACATGTTCCGATTGAACAACCTGGACATCTCAGGGAAGGTGGAGGGCAATTCTCTCATCAATTGTCCAAGCTTGTCTGTTTTCCTATTCACCTCCCTGCACTTAGCCTTGAGTTCAGAATTTTGCTTTTTTTTATCGTAGAAAAGGCCCCTTTCGACTAACCCTATTTTGAAAGTGACAAAGCTGAAGGGCTTGGAATTTCCCCCGCTCATCAATCGTACACTCTAGCAGCAAATTTTTGATACTCTCTCAGATTGCTACGATTTACACAATTATTGTTCTGCATTACCAACTAACCTAAAATGGCCCGCAGGCCGCGCGTTTAAGACCCTTGATGTAAATTCTAGCTTTCCATTGTGATCGGGAATGTGTTACATGTTTTTTTAGCACACGCCAGTGCTCGGCTTTACTTAATCGCTGGTCTGGCATCGACCGCATTGAAGAAACACTAGGCATACAGATTTATATTTAGCACACGCCAGTGCTCGGCTTTACTTAATCGCTGGTCTGGCATCGACCGCATTGAAGAAACACTAGGCATACAGATTTATATTTAGCACACGCCAGTGCTCGGCTTTACTTAATCGCTGGTCTGGCATCGACCGCATTGAAGAAACACTAGGCATACAGATTTATATTTAGCCCACGCCAGTGCTCGGCTTTACTTAATCGCTGGTCTGGCATCGACCGCATTGAAGAAACACTAGGCATACAGATTTATATTTAGCACATGATATAGCACCCATGGTAGCTTCATTCCCTCCGTAGTCATAAAATTCAGTACATTATACGAAATAGCGACCTATTGTAAAACGCTGAACGCATAATAAATGTATTTCAGAGTCAGCCCTGACTTTTTGGTTATTGGACTTAAGAAATAGGTTGTGAATTGCGAGTTTAGTCGGTGATCCGGTATACTGGTTTTTTGAAGCTCCTACTACATATTTAATATCTGAAATCAGAGGCGTAGCTAAGGGATGGCAGGGGGGACAGACGTTCTCATGGGCGCCAGACTAGTTAAGGGCGCCAAAATGTGCTTTGGTGTTATTTCATTGATGAAAATAATGGGTTTGGGAGTTGTTGTTTTTTTAAAAAGTGATGCGCATTAAACTAATCTTGTCGTCTGGCGCAAAACACCCTATCTACTCCTCTGTCTGGATTTTGAAACGTTTCTCTAGTTTGTCATCTCACCGACTCGAGGCGACCAATGCTTACGACTCCGTTTGAAGGACAATGGTTGATCGATTACCTTCACCAGATTCTGCACCTGTATTCCGGGAACCAAGTCTTCGCCCGGCCGTTCAAAATACTTGGGGTCCTGTGGTGGCATCGCGGGAATAGCAACATCAGCTTCTGCTTCTTCCGGGAACCAAAACGACCTCTAGAGCAGAAACGTAGAATGTGCTAGAAAATAATAGACGACTTTGTCGTTAATTAAAGAACGCATTCTCTGGGTGGCTATTTCAGCTCCAGTAGATTGCTTTCCAACATATGAGCAAATGAAAAGGGATCCGAGGTTTCTAAACATAGATCACCCTGATCACTGTCATATGGGATGAAATGACCGAGTGGCTCTGAAATAATCGATTGCTTATAAAATTATCGATTGGTTATTAAAAGATTGATTGCTTATGAAATGATCGATTGGTTATGAATTGATTGATTGGCTTCTGAAACGTATAATTTGGCAAACTGGTGTGTGTTGCTATGGCAGGTGCGTAGGCCTAATTTTTTAGCCCCCATACCTTGTCTCCCTTTTGTTTTGTCTTGATATTGACTTCACCCAGTAAATGCGCTTTCTCCCCGCCCCTCCCTTCACCCAGTAAATGCGCTTTCTGCCCGCCCCTCCCTTGCTTCGGAAAAGGTTGTTTAGTTTCCAATGTGTTCTATTTGTTCTAAAGATTGCTATCACGTGATGCAATTTCTAGAATTTCTACACTAGATGTTTCTGATTCACTCCCTACATATAGGCCGGCAGCTTTCCTAGCCGGGAGAGATTTTGCTAATTTTCTCAGACCTTTAAGAGACGTTATATAATTGCAAGAGTGTACTCTTTAAGTGATTTTTTTTTTGGGGGGGGGGGGTAATTTTTGAGGATTGTACCTGACTGTCTGAGCTGAAAGATGATTTAATTATTTTTTTTCCTATATGTTTGAATGTTTATTTTTATAGAAATTCTATTGAACACATAAATTGATTATTGTTTGGTTCCCTACCTTTGATAACGTTTTCTTTGTATACTGGTTTTCAGCCCTCTGTTACGTATTGTTCAGTCTACGAGTCAAATATTCAAACAGAATACATTTGCAAAACCCTATGATGGTACGTAAATTAATGTGTTGATATGCAGATGAGGAAAATAAATCAGAGATTTAAATTTTCACCCCAAAAGAGAAACATTTGCTAAATTGTTGAACATTGTTAATGTTGCGTCGTCTATCCAGTCCAAAACTGTTATGTCATTTGTGTGGATACCGATTACCTTCTGACCTACTTCCTACGCAACTGGTCCTTTTCCATGCCGTTATGAGGCCCATTTTTCTTACCGTAAAGAGAAAGTAGTAAGGCTTGGCTGTTAGAACATCATCTCTGAACACCTGATCCACGTACCAGGTGGCGATGACATTGAAAGATATGTTGAGGAGGATGATGATCGTGCCGTCCAGCACTGAACCTTCTTGCTTACTCCTGTAATAAATGTTGCCGAAAGTCGAAGGCATTTCTGAAAATAACAGCGTACTCATTACACCATAATGTAGAAATGGAAGTGGTTACATATTGCTTAAAACCCAAGTTTACCAACACTGGTAAACAATTTCTGCCATATGGCCATAAATAAATGGAAGCAGGACCGAGCGAAGGGTGGGGCAAAATGGGCAATCGCCCCGGCTGCTAGCATCAGGATAATCAAAATCGTGTTTAGAAAGGATCATAATAGTGAATAGAATGTTATCATTACTCACTCTATCATCATTTCTGTCTTTACTCACATCTCCCTTCATTTATATCACAACTTACTCTCTCACTAATTTCAACTTTACTCATCTCACCCTACATTTCCAACTTTATTTAACTCTCCCTTCATGACCATCTTTACTCAACCATCCATTCATTTCAAACTTTACTCACCTCTCCCTTCATTTTCTGTGATTTTCCTCATCACAGAATCGTATCCTACACAGAAGAGGACGGTGCCGATGATGTACCGGGCAGGCAAGCTTTTGATCGTTGTGTCCAGAAACACTGAGATCCACAGACTTGCTGAACTCACGACGATAATTGTAGGAGTCACATGACGAGCTGGACCAAGAAGGGAGTACATGAACATGCGTCTTTTAGTAAGCACATCTCTCTTACGTCCTAACAGGCCGTCTATAACTGCTCTCAGTGATCTCACTGCTCTCACTGCTATCACTGCTCTCATTGCTATCAGTGCTCTAGTTATATGTCTTAATTTTCAAATTGTCTCCTACACTGTCCTACTTGTCAATGGGTCTCTAACACTGTCCTACTGGTCAATGGGTCTAAAACCGTCCTTCTGGTCAATTGTTCTCTAACACTGTCCTTCTGGCCAATGGTTCTCTAGCACCATCCTTCTGGTCAATTGTTCTCTAACACCGTCCTTCTGGCCAATGGTTCTCTAGCACTGTCCTTCTGGCCAATGGTTCTCTAACACTGTCCTGCTGGCCAATAGTTCTCTAACACTGTCCTTCTGGCCAATGGTTCTCTAACGCCGTCCTTCTGGCCAATGGTTCTCTAACACCGTCCTTCTGGCCAATGGTTCTCTAGCACTGTCCTGTTGGCCAATGGTTCTCTAACACTGTCCTTCTGGACAATGGTTCTCTAACATCGTCCTTCTGGCCAATGGTTCTCTAACACTGTACTTCTGGCCAATGGTTCTCTAACACCGTCCTTCTGGTCAATGGTTCTCTAACTCTGTCCTTCTGGTCAATTGTTCTCTAACACCGTCCTGCTGGCCAATGGTTCTCTAACACTGTCCTTCTGGTCACTTGTTCTGTAACACCGTCCTGCTTGCCAATGGATCTCTAACACTGTCCTGCTGGCCAATGGATCGTTAACACTGTCCTGCTGGCCAATGGTTCTCTAACACTGTCCTTCTGGCCAATGGTTCTCTAACACTGTCCTGCTGGCCAATGGTTCTCTAACACTGTCCTGCTGGCCAATGGTTCTCTAACACTGTCCTGCTGGTCAATGGTTCTCTAACACTGTACTGCTGGTCAATGGTTCTCTAACACTGTCCTGCTGGTCAATGGTTCTCTAACACTGTTCGTACTGATTAGATGCAAACTTTGGGGCAGTTGTCAGTCTTCTAAAGATTCGTAGGGTAGCAGAGGCGTAGCTAACTAACACACATATTCGGCTGAGGGTCTGAGATTACTCTCTATGACCCCAGCTAGAACATTGACTACTAGCTCCATCTGCTGAGCTGAGCAATACAACATTTTCCCTATGTAAGTTTCTACAACCGCCCTGGCTTTCCCCGGGACATCTAGTGTGGGGACATTCGGTCAGCAGGTGGCAAGATTCATTTTAAAGAGACTCCCTTTTTTTTTTTCAACTCTCAAACCCATTATTTTCATCAATAAAATAATCTTAAAGCACATTTCAGCGCCTAACTATTCTGGAGCCCAGGGACATCTGTCCCCGTGTCCCCCTTAGCTACGCCTCTGAGGGGTAGCTTAACAAAAAGCCTCAAAACCGATATGTCCTGGACTAAGGAAACATTCATGAACGCAGCACTGTGTACACGACTGGTGGACATGAAGACGTTGTTCGGGTTTCGTCTTTTGAAGTAACGTGTGGTATTTCAAACCGAACATGAACAGCCTTTAAACTGAAGCTGTCGTACACACTTCAAAATGAAAAGACAAAACACAGAAAACACACAACAAGCAACAACAACAACAATACAAACAGACTCATTCATTTCGACTCCTCTGTTGCAACACTGACACCCACAGATAACATATACACAGATAACATGTACTCGTTGAAATGCGCAGTTAACCTTGCACAGATTAAAAACGTACCACACGTATTTAAAACGTACACGTTTAACATGTGCACAGATAACATGTACACATTTAAAATGTACACAGATAACATGTACACATTTAACATGTGCACAGATAACATGTACATATATAACATGTACACATATATCATTTACACATATAACATGTACACATGTTTACGCATATAACATGTAAACAGATCACATGGACACAATCAACGTGTGCGCCAACAGCTTGTGCACAGTCTAATTTCACACAGACATCATGTACACAGAGGAAATATACACAGACCACATGGACACAAACAAAGTGTGACCATCCAACTTGCACACATCACGAATCGTACGCCTCCAACGTGTTACCGCGTCCGGCTTTGCAACAAACCCTTTTTGATGAAGTACGAGACGAGCAGCGAGAAGGAGATGAGGTCGGCGATGTGCAGGAACGACACGAACCCGATGAGGGCAGGGGATGCGAGGAACATGCGGCCGCCGCCAGTCAGGTCGGCGCACATCACCACAACCGTCCCGGTCACCAGGAAGCAGAGCCAGAACGTGTTGATAAAAGACCAGGCGAGCCAGTAGATCTCCTCATTCAGCCCCATCAGTGTCATGGATTCCTGGAATGCGCAACAGACACGTGATATGGACAGGGCCGGCCTTAGGCCACTGCAACCTATGCGGCCGCAATGGGCCCCGCACTTTCATAGGCCTCGCCCCGAATTTATTTTCTAATACAAAATCTTAATTTTCACTTTTTATCCTTATCCTTACCCAGACCGGGCGCCGCGCAATCCGTTTCGCATAGGGCCCCGCAATTGTTAGGGCCGGCCCTGGATATGGAGACAAGGGGGGGACGGGTTGGGGGGGGAGACTAATGTCGGGAGAAATAGTAGAGGGACGATAATATCTAGTTTCTGGTGCTCTTTAGAGCTGCCTATTTGAAACCATATGACGCCATTTTTTTGACTAAACACAACAAGAGTAAGATTTTTAAGAAAACATTTAGGGAAAGCAAGGGGGGTGGGGGTGGGGCGTGAGTCATGGGTGGGTTGTTTTCTTAGCACATTCAATTATCTTTCATTTGATACCTCATTTGGTCTTACAAGCACAACAATAATGTTTTAATCGTTTTTTAATCCCAACCTCTCAATTCTGGTAACCGGGTACCAATAGCCACTTCGTTAAAAAAATGTGTATGTTTTCAGATTTCAAATACAAACAATTCTTTAATACTTTTATTATATATTGATACTAAAAATCACTTTTTATTTGTTTAAGTTGCGTTTTAATCGAATTTTCCACTTTATCTCAGGGACGTCATTTCGATAGGGCAGTAGGGCATCCCCCCCCCCCCCCGCACCCGCTTTTTTTTGCAGGTTTTATTTATATTGACTTGTATTGTGGCGCCTCCAGTCATAAACAACTTAACAAGCCCGCCAAGTTATGGTTTTACCTCCTCCTCCTCCCCCCCCCGGCCTCCGCCTGAAAAAAAACTGAAATGACGCCCCCCTTTTATCCGCTATAGCAGCAGTTCTCAACCTGTGGGTCGCGACCCCTTTGGGGGGGTCAAATGACCCTTTTCCAGGGATCGCCTAAGACCATCGGAAAACACAGATACTCTACAGTTACGAAGTAGCAACGAAAATAATTTTGTGGTTGGGGAGTCGCCACAACATGAGGAACTTTATTAAAGGATCGCGGCATTAGGAAGGTTGAGAACCACTGCGCTATAGCAACATCAAAAGGCCCGGTGCAACTTTTGTCTGTGATGTTGTTTTAAAATCACACCCCCTCCCTACACTGCAAGCGATTGGTCCGCATCTTGACGTTTTCAAGCCTAATGGAAGGCTGACGCGACTCACCTTCAGCTTCAGCTCCCTCTCCTCCACGAGGGTCCTGGTGGCGAAGCAGACGAACGCCAGAAAGACGAAGAAGAACACCGACTTGGTGTTGGAGATGACGCCCTTGCGCATGGGATTGGCGTTCCGCTTCGGTATCGGCATCTGCTGCGTCGCCATGTGGAACGTGATCGGCTCCAGGCCCTGCTGGACTCTCCAGTAGTTGATGAATATGTGCGTCATGAACGTCTCGGCTATCAGGGCGCCGGAGCCGGAGTAATCTGAAAATAATGATGAGATGTGTTATGGTGGCAGACGATGTGTTATGGTGGCAGACGATGTCTTATGGTGGCAGACGATGTGTTGTGGTGGAAGACGATGTCTTATGGTGGCAGACGATGTGTTATGGTTGCAGACGATGTGTTGTGGTGGCACACGCAGACGATGTGTTATGGTGGCAGACGATATGTTGTGGTGGAAGACGATGTCTTATGGTGGCAGACGATGTGTTGTGGTGGCAGACGATGTGTTATGGTGGCAGACGATGTGTTATGGTGGCAAACGATGTGTTATGGTGGCAGACGATACGTGACAGGACGTTATTTTATTACATTTAATATTTATTTTATTTAAGCTTGACGTCCCATTAACAGGTATAGGGCGCGACGTCGTAACTAAACGGAAACAGGTATGGAGTGTGATGGCGTGACTTCACTAAAACAGGTGTGGAGAGTGCACCACTTCCTTACAATAACAGGTATAGATCTTTACGTTCCTAACACAGTATTTCGAATGGCAACCCAAGGGTTCCCATATCTAGTTCATCGTCTAAACACTCTGGGGACACACAACCACAATACTTACAGAATGAGTTCCCGAAAACCTTCTCTGTATTAACGTTCTTGTCGAGGACAACTTTAAACTTTAAATTTGAGGGCACTTGCTTTGACTGAGCGTTGAGTTCATCGAACGCAATCAGCGGGTGGTTGTTCCTAGTGTCTCTCGAGTACTTGTAGCCCTCTGCTATTGAGCTGAAGCCGAGCACGGGTATAACTGATATTTTAAGAAAGATAGACATTGAATGAGTTTCAGCACAGAGCTTTTGAGGGCAGGGGCTGGGGTGGTAGTCAGGTAGGTCTGACCTCTGTTTTTCCATAACTTCTCACCGAATTTATCTGAATGTGGCACGTTTCGTGGGTAGGCCGGGTGGGGGCAAATACGTTATTGTAGTAAAATGTGAGAATCACTGCATCTGCAACCAACGGTTATTCTGCATGGTGGTAGGTTGATGAATAAACTAACTACAACAATGCATGGTGGTAGGTTGGTCACTTAACAGGCGGCTACTCTGCATTATAAATGTCCATGTCACCGCTATTCTGCATTATAAATGTCCACTACTCTGCGTTAAAACGGTTCATGTCATCAAAATGGACATTGAAGAAATGTCAATCAAATTAGAATTCAGCTTTTACGTTTGATGCAACATCAATTTACCACTGATTGAATGCACGCGTTGCATCCTAGCATTGCCTGCCTATCACTTACAATGGCCGAGGGGTTAAAACTGCGAATCAAGCCAAGCTTGTGGACTGGAGTTCTTCAATACCCAGCAAAGTCCTGGACAAGCAAAAACATGACCAGCCAGCAACCCGAGTGAATGGGACTCATTAACCTTGGAATGCAACTCATCAAAGAGAAGGAAAACTCTGAAATCAAACCCGGAGATTGAGTCCCATACGCAGTATGACACTGACACAATGAAAACTCCGACAACTCCCGTGACGTGGAGCGCATAAAGAGCACAGGCGGACACAAGAAACACTGCTGGTCATCCACTGCCCCCCCCCCCAGGCCTATCTCCAGTCGTCCTGACTAGGTCTTGCCATTGGGACAAAGGAAAGGACGAGAGTGTGAGGCTGACGAACTGAGCAACACTCCCTCACTTTAAACAAAATACAGCTCGTCAATTCGAAGCCTTGGTCATATTCGCATGACAAAGGACGAACAATAATAATTATTATTATTATTATTCACGGCATTTCAATAAATTAATGAGGTCCGCATTCGTAAAATTACATTAATACAATTAAGGTTGTAAGATAAAAGATGGCTTAATACAATGTTTAATGTTCACGTACGCGTAGTGGCATTTTTGCCGACGCGAAACATCTCCGTTAGTGCCGGGCACGACGGCACGTACAAGATGGGCACGTCGATCAAGTAGTTCCAATATTCCCAGTCGTTGTCCAACTCTATGGGCTCGTACCAGATGTCGGCGGTCTCCAACGACTGGTAGTACTCGATGGAGAGGTACACGAAAAACCACAGGAATAACGGCACACCTGAGGAGAGGGATGCATCATGACATGTTATAAGATATTTCAACCTATGATATAATGCATTATAAGCTATCATTTTCAGCGCTGCTCGAGCAAACCAATTGTTCCAAAACAAAAATTGTAAACCCCAGAGGTTTCTGTTTTACGTTTTTGTCTTGATTTTGTTTTACACCTTACGACCCCCCCCCCCCCCTTGTGTGTGTGTGTGTGTGTGTGGACAAGGCGGCTCATTAAGTTGAACTTAAAGTTTCGAGTGAGATATGTTTTTTCTTCTGTGTCCGTTTACCGATTTAGACCTGCGTGTGATTTATCACTTGATAAATTGACAATAAATAAAAATTCAACCAATTTCCTAACAAACAAAAGAATAAAAATTAAAGCTAGCTAAAAGTTAAGGGCAACATCAGTAAAAAAAAAAAGGGATTTCTTTTGTGGGACTGGTAAGGGATGAAGCGTGGGCAACGACAAACACAGTAGGATAAAGCTTTGGCAAAGACAGACTGGGTAAGGATGAAGATTGAGCATTGACAGACTATCGTACAGCAAGTTTTATTAGGTCATGAATGCAAAGTATATAAACATTTCCGAACCATTTAAAATTAACTTTAAGGAAACGCTGACCTATTTGATAAAAGACTTTGTAACTTGCCTATTTCCAGTATCATGCCCTTTCCCGCCCGCAGTCGAGCCTTGTAATTCTTCATCACTAACGCCTGGAACTGGGACGTCTTTAGCCCCATTATTCTTGTGGTCAGTTAGTCCTGGGGAATGGATAAAAATCAAAATGACACGTCCGCTGTTTTGACTCAAACCGGTGTCATCTTAAACCTCGGCGAAGGCTTATTACTATAAATAAATCTAGTGTTAACTTAGAGCCGGTGGTGGGCAACCCTAACGCAAACCCATATATCTACTGTAGATTGGTGGATGGTCAGCCTCAAACAGCTGCTGTAGGTTGGTGGATGGTCAGTCTAAAACGGCTACTGTAGGTTGGTGGATGGTCAGTCTCAAACATCTACTGTAGGTTGGTGGTTGGTCAGACTCAAACATCTACTGTAGGTTGGTGGATGGTCAGTCTGTACGTGCTAAGTATAAGTGAAACTTAGGGCATTTCAGCATATGCAACTAGATCTATAAAAATTTGAAGATGTTGTAAACGCACAAATACACGGATCCATAAACGAAATGGCACGCGGCAGTATGTTGAACTATGTCGCTATCAATGTTAATGGGTGGATTGAAGGGTAAGTTTTCAGATAATGGACGATTTCCCTTGTACTAGAGGCAATGCTGTCTACGCCTTTGTTCCTAGCCACTGCAGAATGGCGTATCTAGGTCAGGCTGGGCGCCGCCTCGCTGACAGAGGTACTGAACACCTTCCAAAATAATGCGTAAGATAAGAAGAATCCCATATCAAACAGTTCAATAAAAGCGACCACAGAGGCTCAAAGGATTTTGGTATCACCGCCATTGTGTCTTGAACAAACACGCCCAACCGAGTGAACTTGTAAAAAAAAAAAAAAAAAAGAGAATACTGATTCAGACGTAAGATGTCCTTGACCACACATGGCATGAATATCATTTTATCGTTTACTTGTTAAAAACCTTTCTCACTGCCCGTACCTTGTTACGAACAATCGCACTTGACTTACATTTCCTATTTCCCGTTCGATCATGACTGTATTAACTTTCTCACCTATTAATTTTATGTCACATTCCTCTTGCTCTCGTCTCGCGCGTGTGCGTGTGTTTTACATTGTTTTTACACTAGTTTTTTCGCTGAAGAAGGCTTCTTGCCGACCCGTTCTTTGTGGGGTTTTTTGCGTCCTTTTTTCGGGTTTTCTCATATTTTGTTTCGCCCCATTGCCTTACAATCAATAAACCGACAATTAGCTAAATTAAACCACTCCTTAACTTGATAAGTAATGAACAGGAATGGTCCAAAACAAATTGTGCTCTACAAATACACAAGGAGGTAACGCGCGCCATATAGGCCGGTGTAATAAGTAAGAACTATTGTTGCTTACTACAAGTGCTCTCTATCAATTACAAATAAGCGGGACTAGATCTGCCTCATATAGGCCGGTGTAATAAGTAAGAACTATTGTTGCTTACTACAAGTGCTCTCTATCAATTACAAATAAGCGGGACTAGATCTGCCTCATATAGGCCGGTGTAATAAGTAAGAACTATTGTTGCTTACTACAAGTGCTCTCTATCAATTACAAATAAGCTGGACTAGATCTGCCTCATATAGGACACACCGAAGAACAATGATGTTATAATATGTGTTTTCCTGCGTTACATTAGCATGGAGAAAGAGAGGGTGTGGTCGCGTGTTCGACGTGGGAAGGCCACTCGCCGGGTATAATCACCAATCAACAGGTTAGGGCACAGCACATGGCGTTGTGCTACTTTTAATTTCAGTGTGTGTGTTTGTGCACGCAAAAGTATAGCCTGGAGTCTACCAGCAGATGCCCACAGCGTGTTTTCCCATCACTACTAAGTGACACCTTGCCACATAACAAAGTTTACTATTGACCAGTGGTCAATGGAGTAGTCGAATTGATTATACTACTGACAAAAGGGAGGGTCGAGTTAATTATAATGCTGACCAATGGAGGAATATAGTTCATCTTATCACTGGCCAATATGGGTTTCAAGTACATTCGGCCCTATTATTACTATTAACAAATGTTTCCATTTGATCAATTTGACTTTATAGCAAACACTTTGAACGGACGAGTCTGATGATCTCAATAACGAAAGGTAGGGTAGGCTACTCACAAACTGAACAGAGCCACATACCGGTTTTAAAGCAGTTTTGACATTCCTTATTATCATCAGATAAATAAGCTGACTTACAATAGACTTACACTTGGATATCACTTGAAGATCTCCGTACGCATTAATTCCATTGCTTAGATTCACACATCGCATTATACATTTTTATGTGCTCAATTTACAGAAATATCGGAAATTTCCAAAGCAATTGGTGTGAAATTTTCAAAGTATCTCATTGTGTAATCACAAATGGCTGACTGATCCTGAGATGGCAAAGTATAAGGGGGTGATCAGCTCGATAAGGCATCTGATATTTACAGAGATGTTGGGTGTTAGCAGTGACGAGGTAAATCCTGAAATATATATAAAGTCTTATGGTAACAAGTAGATTGACTTGGGCAAACAATTTTTTTTCAAACAATATTTCTACATCACCAGGACGACAACACTTGACTCATTTGCGTCTATTTCCTCAGGCCTTCCAACCCTCACTAAGTAACTCTTGCAACCAGTGAAATATCCTCATCAACACCAGGCACAGAAACATTGCAAATCCCCTCTACATTCATAGGAGCCAGAATGATGAATAAATTGATCTTGGGCCCTTAATATATAGAACAAGCAGAAGAAGAAGAAAAACGCATACAAATTAGAAGAAAGGCATCACAAAAGAACAATGCAGTAGTTATTGTACACCATGGGGATGAACTCAAGCCGCTTTTTCCTGGGTAATCTTAGGCTAATCAATATGTCAACGGGTGGGTCGATGGTGGCAACTGTATACTGTGTCAACACGGCGATCCTTGGTGATTATTGTAGGCTCATTATGTCAACGGGTGTTTCCACAGTGGCTATTGTATACTGAGTCAACATGACGGTCCCTGGTGACTATTGTAGGCTTCATATGTCACCTGCTGTTTCCTTATGTATATTGAAGGCTAAATAATTCCATGTATATTATAGACTTAATCAACACGACAGCTAATATGGCTTTGTAGCGTATTATATACCAATACTTTACTTTTTGTATACTACCGATTTGTTCATTATTACTGTATAGAACAATGGTTCTCAACATGTGGGTCGTGAACAATTTGGGGGTCGAACGACGGGGTCAAATGACCCTTACACAGGTGTCGCCTAAGACCATCGGAAAACACATATTTATGAAGTAGCAGAGACAATAATTTTGTGTTTGGGGGTCATCGCAACATGATGAACTGTATTAAAGGGTCGCGGCATTGGAAAGGTTGAGAACCACTGGTATAGTACATTATCACTACCTCCCACACCACCCTAATCTATTGTTTGCAAGTAATCTACCTTTACACGTGTACTTCGTGCTCAGCTTTTTTCTTGTCACTCTCCACAATGTACTTGCAGTTCCCAGATACGCCAGGGCTTAACCCAGTTTTATATTTTTTTAGACTGAGTTTATGCATTTGTTTGCTCCCGAGGAGGGCTTTTGGGCGACACTTTTATTGTTCGTTATTTACTTTAAATGAAACATACCAGTTTCACGAAACGAGCCTTTCTCATTCAAAAGAAGAAACAAATTCCATTTAACCTACAGGAAAATCACCCGGGCGCGTCTTGTGCAATGTCTCAGGCAAGCAGATGACACCGTCGTGTGGTGTTCACATCGACACGTCTGACACGTCTGCGGTCATGCGCAGTAGAAGACAAATCGTCATAGCATGGGGGTTAGTGAATCACGCTTACAAGTAGCTTGACAACTGATCAACACGATACGTGCGCACCATTCAGTACGGCGGTCGAGCAGCTAGGGGTTAATTAGCAAGCATGATGAGATTGCAAGCAAAAAACGGATTAAAGATCTATTTTCATAGTGAGGAGCGATTCAGATTTAAAAAAAAGATTTATTTTTTTCGTTTTTTCTAACTAGAGTCTAATCATTTCATGAAATATTACAAGAAACAACCGATCTTTAATAAATGAAACGTTTATAAATATCGAAATGTCGGAAATTTATAGCAATGTTTTTATGACGTCATGATTCCTGGTTAGGGGTTTGCTAGCTAATTTATAATTGTTTTCAAATTTACCAAGCACATTTCTTCTACGGCCACCGCCTACATTGTAAGCCAATATCGCCCGTCAAACCTACCACTTATAATTCTTGAAGTAGGAATGTCCCCCGAAATTTTTCAAAGACAGATTAGGGGTTGGGGGGGGGGTTGAAAAGGGGGGGGGGTTGCATTCTTGAAATTAAATGGTTGCAAATGAGAAGTTAAGAAGTCGAAAAAATTTCACTTGAAAGAAAACCCCAGTCCTATACAACTTAAAATTGGTCTTAAATTTAACGAGAACATTTGAAAGGCTCTATTTTTGAGTATCATAGCGACATTTTTTTTTTTTGGACTAGACATGTTACTAACACTCCCTAATCCCATTCCCCCTATCTTGACTTTTTACGTCTATAAAAAAAACCAACACCATTAAAGTCAGGATGATAACAGTGTCCCCCCCCCCCCACCCCGGGCCCCAACTTTCCCAGCTTTGTCCTTTTTTTCCAAACTACGTACTAAATTCAGACCAAAATATTTTAAATGCGAATGTTGTATTCAAATCTCATTCATCCTTAACTGATTTGATCAACTGTTGCATGGATATTCTATGTGTACAAAACTGTTCGTGGATATTCTATGTGTACAAAGCCGCTCGTGGATATTCTATGTGTATAAAAATGCTCGGGGATATTGTATGTGTACAAAAATGCACGGGGATATTCTATGTGTACAAAACTGCTCGGGGATATTCTATGTGTACAAAACTGTTCTTTTGGATATTCTATGTGAACAAAACTGTTCGCGGATATTCTTTATCTCTGTACAAAATGTTTGTAGTTGGTTTTTGTATTATTTGAAGAAGAAAGAAGAGAGTGGGGGGGGTGAGGGGGTGACATTAGTTCTAAACAAGTAAAGCAGCTCGTCGCCCAGTTAACACACTGCTATATAAGGTCTTCTCATCTCGTCCCAGGTCGGGGAAAAAAAGCAAGACTTCGATCAGTCTCAGTGACGTCACAGGTAAGTAAGTCCTTTTTAACTCTAGTGTCTCTCATGGACATTGTTAAGGGAAGAATGAAGACATTGTTAGGGGAAGAATGAAGACATTGTTAGAGGAAGAATGAAGACATTGTTTGAGGAAGAATGGAGACATTGTTAGAGGAAGAATGAAGACATTGTTAGAGGAAGAATGAAGACATTGTTAGAGGAAGAATGAAGACATTGTTAGAGGAAGAATGAAGACATTGTTTGAGGAAGAATGGAGACATTGTTAGAGGAAGAATGAAGACATTGTTAGAGGAAGAATGAAGACATTGTTAGAGGAAGAATGAAGACAACTTTAACTCAATTGATTTTAATGTAAAAATTTCATTTGATATTCAAGCGTTTTCCAGAGATGGTAATGTTCGGGAATTCTACACAAATTAAAATGTCACCACAATGCGCCCCCACCCCCCCCCAACCACAGTAGCGCGAATTCTCATATAACGCGGTCGGGGCGTGGCTCCCAAAGTTTCGCATATATCTGGCGCGAGAAGTTTTGTACGAAGTGTGCGAAAAACCAAAAAGCATTTATTTAATGTGTTGAATTTTATTTTGGAGATGAAATCTCGTTATGACTGAATATAATGTGATCGTGGCTGGGCTTGGTGGAGTCATTAGACGCAATCAGTTGAAAGTAAATAAGGGTCCGATTTTTTAAATCCTTTACATCAACTTCACTTTTAAGAATGTGTTTGAGGGGGGAAAAAAGGAATTCGGAAGGCTAAATGACCCGCGACCCGTCATCCTATCAAGCTCAAACTTGGCACATAGACTTGATGCCGATAACAACACATTCTTTCAAATTGTCAGCCTCTCTCCCAACCCCCCTAAAATACGTTTTTCAAGTTTAAAAAAAAGTGGGTTGGGGGGGGGGGGGACGGACGGAATGGAATGTTAATACTTTGTTACATGGGTGCGTGTTTTCGTGTGGAGATTACTTGTGCAGCGGTTGTTACGTGCCTTGTACTTGTGACGTATTTGGGTATTCAGTAAATTGAAAATGAAGAAAATATGAAATGTGCGCTCGCTAGAAGTTTACTCACTGACATAACCGCTTCTTAATAAACGATAAATCACGTACAACCGTATAAATGCAAACAAACATGCATATAAAGGATTTATACGAAGAACCTTCCTTCTTTTTTTTTGTAGAAGGGGGGGGGGTAGTTTGCTTCTCATTTAGCTGTAATAGGGACACTCGCTATTTGCACCGATGCATTGGGGGTGCATTAGGAGTGCCAGGGGCAGGTCGCATAATGTTACTGTAAAACCCTGAATAAACGCTTTTAAGGCCATCCTATTTTAGCGATCCCTTATCTCGGGGAAAAAGGTTGTGTGTTATATTTTCTTACAGTATTTAAAAATATTTTTTAAAAACTATATTATAATTATTTATTTATTTTGCATTATTTAAATTCAGATATTTAAATCGCGAAGCCTTACTGATACAGTTTTCATTTAGAGAGCAATTAAATCAAACGAGAACACAGGATGCACTCAAGCAAAGCTTCGGGAATTTCTATTAAAAAGTGCTATTTAAGAATCGTTTGATGACGTTCATTTGTTGTGTGGCTGAGGATTTCTTTCAGTAAAGCTATGGGATATGCTTCAGCAAAGCTATGGGATATGCTTCAGGAAATTTATGAGATATGCTTCAGGAAAGCTATGGGATATGCTTCAGGAAAGCTATGGGTTATGCTTCGGGAAATCTATAGGATATGTTTCAGGAAAGCTATGGGATATGCTTCAGGAAAGCTATGGGATATGCTTCAGGAAAGCTATGGGTTATGCTTCAGGAAAGCTATGGGATATGCTTCAGGAAACCTATTGGATATGCTTCTGTAAGCGGTTGATAGAAGGCTGAGTATTAAAAGCAAATTAATTTGTAAACCATCTCAGTTTTATGGATTAGAGAGTAAGGACAGTTATCAAATGTATCACCGTAGATAACGATTGTAAATAATGAATTTATGTATTCGCTGTAAATAATGAATGTATGTATTCGCTGTAAATAATGAATGTATGTATTCGCTGTAAATAATGAATGTATGTATTCGCTGTAAATAATGAATGTATGTATTCGCTGTAAATAATGAATGTATGTATTCGCTGTAAATCATGAATGTATGTATTCGCTGTAAATAATGAATGTATGTATTCGCTGTAAATAATGAATATATGTATTCGCTGTAAATAATGAATGTATGTATTCGCTGTAAATAATGAATGTATGTATTCACTGTAAATAATGAATGTATGTATTCGCTGTAAATAATGAATGTATTTATTCGCTGTAAATAATGAATGTATGTATTCATGTATATAATGAATGTATGTATTCACTGTAAATAATGAATGTATGTATTCGCTGTAATTAATGAATGTATGTATTCGCTGTAAATAATGAATGTATGTATTCGCTGTAAATAATGAATGTATGTATTCGCTGTAAATAATGAATGTATGTATTCGCTGTAAATATTAAAAGTGTGTTAAAAATATATAAAAGAATTGTTTATAATAAAAATTTGAATAATAAGATAATATGATTCTTGTTTAACATTCGACATCCGTGTAACTCAGAAGTAGTATGTAATGACCGATTACGGCCCAATTTTGGCGTGTTTTCACGGGTCTTGCTGGCGGTTCATGGCGGGTTAATTAAGGATCGATAATTATTTTTTAATAAATAATTTCTCTTGTTTTTTTTAAAATTGATTTTTAATTAATCGACGAATTAATTTTTTATATTGATTTACCTTTGTATTTGTTTTAATCTCGTGTTGTTGTACAATAGTGTTGTTGTACGATATTGATTTTTTATATTGATTTTGATTTTTTATATTGATTTTTTACATTGATTGATTTGATTTTTAATTGATTTTTTTTTAAAAATTTTTTTTTTATTTTGATTAATTATTGTACCATCGTATTGTTGTACAATGATGATTTTTATATAGTTTTTTTTTTTTTTTTTTTTTTTTTATTAATAATTGTACCATCGTGTTGTTGTACGATATTGATTTTTATATTGATTTTTTTTTTAATATTAATTTTAATAATTGTTATAATAAATAAGTTTGGTTCTCAAACTTAATTAATTAAATAATCGAATAGTTTTTAATAATAAATTCGATTGTTATTTATTGTGATTTTAATAATTTTAATATTAATTTTTTAATTAATTGATTGGCTATCAAAATTATTATATAGACAACAAAAATAGACAAAAAAGACGTGTAGTTTTATATAGTACTTTATTCATTCCAAGACAAATATGTTCAATAATCATTATTAAATAATTATCATTATTACAAAGGTTATGTACATATATTTTGCTGACATCAGCCTCCAAAATGCGGCCCAAACCCGACCTATACTACTACTCGCAGAGGCGGCTACTATTTTATACAGACAACCGCAAAGGATATCGTTTTCAGGGCAGGCTCCTTTGCTTTTATTTTCTTTCTAAATTTATTTTTGTAATGATAACTTTTATTATTCGCAGTTGAAGAAATAAAAAAACAACAACAACAAAAAAACTCCAAATATATTTGTTAATTTGCTATTGCAATAATTATATAGTTTGACCATTTTTATACTGATTATGATTATGAATGATTTTTTTAAAGTTTTCAGCAGCGAATAGTTAAATTTGTAAATTTTACGAAACTATCAATCGAATTCAAGGCAGATCACCCGGGCTGCAATAAACAGTTTCGGGTGGTGTCATGTGACTCGCTGGGTCGTAGGTTGCCACCTCTGGTATAACGTCTCAATTAGTCGCTAAAATCGATGTCCTGTTTCAACAGCTGTCAGTTTTAAAGTGATCAGCTCTCTAAACCCCCACTCCTTTCCGCGATTAAGGAACTCACTCTGTGTGGACATCTCATTGGTTCAGATCTGAGACGCAGGTGTAGCATCAACGGTGTAGCATCAACGGTGTAACATCAACAGTGCAGCCCAGTGTCAACCCCAACAGTTCAAGCACAAACCATGAAGTGCTCAGTTGGGACGGTGGTGTGTGTTCTCGTGGCTCTTGCCAGCCAAGTGGAGCTCATCGCTGGAGCGCCAAGTCTAGGTACGTGTAGAGACTAGGAACCTCACAGCTTCTGGTTTTGTTCAATGTCAAGGATCTTTAAAATGTTGATGATATTCACTCCTTTATTAAACCATTGATCAATCCTGTCAGTATTCATATGTACAGCCATGACAAATAGCAAATATTTAAATGTCGTTTAAGGACATACCAATCATTGTATTCTTACGTTCATAAACTAATCAACAGACGTACTTTAATTTTACTGAGTATTTCAAACAGGGACTTGCTTACACAATCCTTAACTACTGTAATTGTATCGAGAATTTCAAACAGGGACTTGCTTACACAATCCATACCTACTGTAATTGTACTAGTATTTCAAACAGGGACTTGCTTACACAATCCTTAACTACTGTAATTGTATCGAGAATTTCAAACAGGGACTTGCTTACACAATCCATACCTACTGTAATTGTACTAGTATTTCAAACATGGACTTGCTTACACAATCCTTACCTACTGTAATTGGATCTAGTATTTCAAACATGGACTTGCTTACACAATACTTACCTACTGTAATTGTATCTAGTATTTCAAACATGGACTTGCTTACACAATCCTTACCTACTGTAATTGTATCGAGTATTTGAAACAGGTACTTGCTCACCGAATGACAATGGGAAAAGCTACTACCAAAAGGCAGATAACCTCTGTTACAATATCTATTGCGATAATGGCCTCGAACAGCTGGGAAATGATCACAGTAAGCTTGTCCGGTCATCTAAAAGTGGTCTAAAATATTATATTATAAGTAATTATAAACTAACAACTAAAAGCTCATTTCTCATTCGTCTTGTTGCTGTTGAAGGCGTTTAGCCGACACGTTATTTTGGTTGTCTTGTATTATCATTCAAGCTGTCACACAATGGCTTAGCAAGGGTGGGGCAGTCGGGTCACACAATGACGTAGCAAGGGTGGTGCAGTTGGGGCACACAATGACGTAGCAAGGGTGGGGCAGTCGGGTCACACAATGACGTAGCAAGGGTGGTGCAGTTGGGGCACACAATGCAGTTGGGGCTGGCCGTCACTTCTTTTTCCAGGGGCGACAGTTTCGAATTTGGAGGTGGAGGTAAAAACTCTTTCTCGCATCTGGGGGGCACCAACTCTTGCTACGCCACTTCTTCGTGTTCTTACTATGTCATTTACACAGCTTCATTGTAGTCCTTACCGTATTACTCTTTATAAGAAATAACAAAAATGTGATGCCCAAATAATTTATATATATGTGTGTGTGTGTGCGTGTGTATTTTTCTGCATTGAGGGTCCATAATACGTATGAAGATGGTATAAAGCATCTCACTCGTTGAAGAACGCATCTAAGCATGTGTGATATTATCAAAAGTTATTTTCTTTGTGTCACAGTTCTTGTCATTCTCATGCATTATCAACAAGAGCTTAATCTCCCATTTAGGATGTCTCAGCGACAACACGTGTTTTCCACTCGGGACCTCTGTAAACCTCAACAACTGCGTCATCAAAACCTGCCAAAGAACAGGAAATGTTATTGGATTTTCATTTACCAAAAAAGATGAGTCTGGAGTTAAAATGTCGCGAAACAAATTATGTTTCTTTATTTCCAATGATATCATTTAAATTAATAATAATAATCTGGGATTAAACAAAAAACTTACAAAATAAACTTGCCGAAAAATCTATTTTAAGCTCGGCTCCACGACCAATCACGACTCTCTGAGCCGAAGAGCTTCACTTTGTATAAACCTTACGTTTTGTAAGACTATATGCCACATGACTTAAATGATACTGTTTGGGAAGTATCAAGAAAGATAATCACAAGGGTTCGATCGTGAACAGGAACGGACGAAGTCGTGTAACCGCTACGTCATATCCTGTGGGAGAGGTGGCCCTAGTTTGTACCTGTCGGCTCCTGACAGAACCGATAAAAATGTTGCGCGTACCATGACCTTAGGTAAACGTGTTAATAACTTTTGAATAAACTGACCACCAAAACAACAACAACACGGTTGACGGGTTATATAAACTTGTATTTTGCAGCATGTCCCTTCCAAAATGAGTGCTTGCTGCCGGGCACTGTGAAGACAAGTGGCTGTATGAAGTACCAGTGTGTTGACAAGTCCAGATCAGAGTACAGCTTGGCGTTGTCCCTTCAATCAATTGATGTCGGTAAGTACCAGCCCCCCCCCCCCCCCACACACACACCTTTTCTTCCCCATCAAAATAGACCTAAAAATACAAATGTTAATAGAAGAATAATTCTAACCCAATGGTGCTCAACTTCTTAGTGCCACGACGCCCTTGATAACACGTGCCAAGTTGTGGCGACCCACAACCAGATATATACCTTGAAATTGAGAAACAGCTGTTGTGAAAGGGGAGAGAACGGAGTTTTCTTGTACATAAGTAGTTGGTACTTTAAATTTGATCGGGTTTGGGGTGGTGGGGGAGAAGAAATATGGGGCGCACTTTAAGTCAATTACCAACATTTTTTGTTGTTGATGAATTCCGACAACTTGCGTTGTTTTCCTTTGATGACAAATACTAATAAAATATTTAGAGTTATCCCTCTAATGAATTTTTTAGTAAATTCTTTGTGGTTTATGGCCTAATTTCGAAATTTCGCAAATGGATCAGCCACAGAGGAATGCACGCAACGGCCCTAATGCAGCATATAACAAACAAACTATCAAACAAACAAACAAACAAAACTGACCTCCGGACGTCTGCAAGATCCGTTACAACTTTTCCCCCTTGTCCGCATTGTCCAATTTCGAACTAAGAGCCGCTCCCCCGTCTCTGCGGACTTCCTTTGTGGACGACTCCTAGTTTTATTGAAGATGTTATAAAGCGTTTACCCCACAAGTGATCTAATGAGACTATTTGGTCCATAGTAGGGATGCTTGTTTAGCCTAAGTAAGTAAGTGCGTGGAATTCAGGAAAGTTACTCATTACTAAGGTAGTCTACAATGCTAGTCAGGGCCGACCCTAACAATTGCGGGGCCCTATGCGAAATGGATTGCGCGGGGCCCATTCTGGGTAGAGGATAGGGATAATAAGTGAAAATTAAGATTTGTTTTAGAAAATAAATTAGCGCGGGGCCCACTGCGGCCGCATAGGTTGCAGTGGCCTAAGGCCGGCCCTGATGCTAGTTTACACATAATGATATCACAATTCATACAATTCGCCACCACTATTTGTAACTAAGCTTATATTGTAGCCAGCTATCGAGAAGTTGAAGTATTAACTGCTAGCGTGGTGTCGTAGGATGTGTTGACAAGCATGGGCGATGTCATCCGGTTGGAACCACACTTTCGGACAGCCCTTGTATTGAGCAGATGTGTGTGATGACCGACAGAAGAGTTTTTTTCAACACAACTTTAACAGGTTAGTTCCCTTCTTCTAAAAATACTTTTAACGGTTATTTCCCTTCTGCTAAATCTCCTTTAACACTTTAGCTCACTTCTGCCACATCTTTAGCCACATCAACTAGTGCTCTTTAACCTATAGTAATTGAAGACCTTAGTACTAAAAGTACACATTTTGAGATAATCGCGTTTAAATGTTCTTTATGTCAATAAAATGTGAAAATTTCATATTTTGTGTTATTTCATTAAGGACTTTGGCACAAGTTAATGTGTTCAAATTTCTGCTGTACACTTGGCTAAACCCGGTAAGAAAAGGTCACAGTTTAGATTGATTTTGACAAAAATGTGACTTAAGTACTTTTAGCACTAGGGTCTTCAATTTCTAACCAACACGTCCCTCTAAAATTTAGATTCTAAGTCATGTATTTATTTGGTAAAACGTTTAAAACCACTTAAAATTTATATTTACATTAAACTGGCTGGTGTCTCTTTCTTCATAATCATTGTCTATTTGTTTCACAACCGTTCACAGCTGGTTTCATAACAGGTGTATTTTTTCCCATGACACACTCTACTTGTTTTATGCCAACTGGCTATTTTTCTTGACAGCTTTTGGTCTTATTAATTTTTTTTTCGGACAATTTTCTACTTAAAGTAAATATCATTTAATTAGAAGAGGCGCCGCCTTCGGTGGTATTAACTCTCATGTGGCGTCTAGTGGGCAACATAAATTAACACTCAACACAATGTTCTCATGTAATGAGCGAAGCTATCATCTTACGCACCGCGCACGGACAAAGACTTTCATTTTTTGAGCACCAATGAAAACGTACACGAAAAGGTCATGGCAAACTTGGCCGCAGCGCAAAAAATCATGTGTTTCAAAAAATGTGTATAGCTCATATTAGGAGAAACAGGAACGGGAATCTACGGATCCAGGGATGTCCCAAGGCACGAAATGCGTTTCCTCTACCCTACACGCAGTCCCAGGAACACATCTATCAAACAGATTTTTTTCCCATAACTACCGACATCTCACCACTTATGACTCACTAAATCCAATTTGTTACAATGATGTGTCGTTGACAGTGACAACACAAGAGTATCCCATTTACAAATTTGATCTGGAAATACTTTTATCCATTGAGTGTAGGTAATACAGGGACGTCTCTCCCCCCCCCCCGCCCAAATGAGTGGTGGAATCCAATCTCCTTCCACACACCCCCCCCCTTGCCCCCAACAGACCTTGGACTTAGTAAATTCTTTGCGTAGGACAGGCCCCTAATGGTATGGGTATTTTACTCAGGGGATTCAGTATGAATATTAGTCATTTAGAAAAAGAAGAAAGTTTTTAAAAAACTTTTTAGAACATTGTTATTTCATAATGATATTAATGACAAACCATAACAGTTTCGCTAATAGCACAATAATTTTTTTTCAAATTTTTCAGCAAATCAAACTACAAATCTATTGATCATTCATAAATTTAATGTTAGTAGTCCTTTAATTATTTTTTTTAGATTATATTCTTAAAATCAATCTGTAATAGAGGGTTGGAGATCAAATCCCAGCCTATGACAGGCTAATAAAATGTCCTTTTTTTTGCTCCTAACTAAAATCCCCCCTCTCACCAATATTTATATATAATTTCTTAATTATTACAACAATTTTACAATATTCAGGTTGGGTGCGGGGGGGGGGGGGGGGGCCTACATTCGTTTTTTTGTGTGCTTATATGAGCTATATAAATATAATGTCCATATGCGTTAAACAAAAAATATTATCTCATTTAAAATTACTTCAAAAAACATAATTAACACAATCGACAATTTCTTTCTTTGATTGCCATTGCAACGCATGCCGGGTACTCGCCAGTAATTAAATAATTTATAACTAAGCAACAAGTCTATATCAAGAGAAAAACAAAAGAAAAACTAGAACACTCCAATATTCTACACTCTCCACTCTTATTACAGAAAATTACATGATCTACGGATCAGGTCTTCACTGACAAATAAATTGATGAATTCAGTTTAGATATTTCAAGACTACTTATTTATCTAAAGTTATCTTCCGTAAGATCCATCGTGTTGGCTGTACCGGTCCCCGTGATGGATATATCCACTGGGTGGGTTGATCCGATAGTTGGTACCGTAATCGCTTCGTCCAGACCTGTAGATGTCATCATTGTATCGAGCATTGTAGTTGTTAGCGAATCGGTTGAAATCGTTGCTGCGATATCTTGATTCATAGCGGGAGAGTGTTGGCCGTCTGACGTAACTGAGAATTTAACATACACACAAAAGAAATCACTATGTTTGTTGACATGTTTTTTTATGAAACAAACCATAGAAAAGTATCATTTCATTCAAGACTACATAACAATCAATGATTGAACCGTGTAAAGTTGTAACCTAAGGTTGGCAAGGATTCTTGGATAGGTACAGGGCCTGGGGCTGACATGGAGGGCTTACACTAGCATAGGGGCTTGGACTGACAAAGGATTCTTGGGTCAGACATGCGGTCATTGGGTTGGCATAGGGGCTTGATGATACCTTGTGGGCGTATGGCTAGACTAGGGGCATTTAGACCAAATGGTCTAAAGAGTGTTAATGTCCAGATAGAGGTAATTACACAAATTATAGAAATTATAGAATACATGAGAAGTATTGTTGGACTTCGTTAGTTTAAAATAGTAGTTTGTTGGATACGTTCAGTGGTCGGCTAGGTTTACTAACGAGTAAGTTACCTGACAAAACATGAACTCAAGTAATGAACATTTAAGAATCCCAGTTTTCGCTACACCCTTTCCCTCGATGATGCGTCACTGCACACTTTTTATTTCACGCCTTTGAACTATATTAAATATTCTGATGTCCCAACCACTTTTAACCCGGATATTTTCTACACCATACTCTAATTGAGACGATTCCATTTTCCGAAAAGAAAGTATTAAGCGCCAAATACATCATTTAGTGTAGTTATCGGGAATTATATTTTGCGCGCTATTGAAATCATTATTAAACCATACTTTCTTTCAAATATTTAGATTTATTTTTAATATACCCTCAATACCAAATTCGCTGATTAGGAAGCAGTCCATGAGGAATTATTTTTAATATACCCTCAATACCAAATTCGCTAATTAGGAAGCAGTCCATAAGGAATTATTTTTAATATACCCTCAATACCAAATTCGCTGATTAGGAAGCAGTCCATTAGGAAGCAGTCAATTAGGAAGCAGTCCATTAGGAAGCAGTCCATTAGGAAGCAGTCCATTAGGAAGCAGTCTATTAGGAAGCAGTCCATTAGGGAGCAGTCAATTAGGAAGCAGTCAATTAGGAAGCAGTCCATTAGGAAGCAGTCCATTAGGAAGCAGTCCATTAGGAAGCAGTCTATTAGGAACCAGTCCATTAGGAACCATTCCATTAGGAAGCAGTCAATTAGGAAACAGTCCATTAGAAAGCAGTCCAAGAGTCACACCAGAAGCGTAATATATATTAGAGATTCTCGACTATTTATAGCATATTGTCGTTTATTAATTGCAATTCGCCCCCAATGTTGGACGTTTCCCTTTATTGGATCATGAGAAAATTTGATTATTATTTTTAAATTTTAATTTCTGGTTGTTGGGAAATGTGACCAAACTTTCTAGAAACTACTAAGGGCCAGGAGATATGACGATGTCAAATTTAGTTATGCTCCATTCTTTTGTTTTAACTTTTCCAGCCAACTCGGGTGAATATATACATACATAAATACATACAAAAATAAACACAAACACAAGCCCGCGGACGTACACACATACACATACACAAGCCCGCGGACGCACACACATACACAAGCCCGCCAACGCACACATATACAAACATACATACCTACAGGCAGTTAAACTGCCCTTGATATAGCTAATTTGGGTTAAGAAATATATTGATTGCCTCATGTCGTTAAAGATACCAAGCAGCATCTGTGTGTATGTGATGTGCAGCAAGATTAGAGCACACTCATTTCACATAGTCGGTGTATAGCATACTTACATCACATAGTCGGTGTATAGCATACTTACATCACATAGTCGGGGTATAACATACTTACATCACATAGTCGGGGTACAACATACTTACATCACATACTCGGGGTATAACATACTTACATCACATACTCGGTGTATAACATACTTACATCACATCATTGGGGTATAACATACTTACATCACATCATCGGGGTATAACATACTTACATGACATGGTTAGTGTCTCGTGACCTGTACTGTTCGTCAGCTAACCCCCCAAAGACAAGTAGCAGGCAAACAAGGGAGACAAGCGGCAACACTGAGGTGTTCATCTTTAACCTAAGGGAGAAAACACATTTTAACGCCTATTAAAATAATAGTAATATAGATTTTTGTAATGAATTCAAATATAATAGATATGAGGAAAAGTTGTTTTATTTTTTTTTTTAACTAACGCTGATAATTTTAAGATAATGAATAAATAATTCTTCATGCTTTACTTTAGATCGACGCGAATTAAATTTAACGCTTACTAAAAATTGCGGATCGTTTCTAACACTTTCTGTTACACGAATTTCATATTTTTCTTTAACATAACCTAATTGGAAATGGCTGCTAATGTTCATAACATTATTGGAAATGGCTGCTAATGTCCATAAAATTATTGGAAATGGTTGCTAATGTTCATAACATTATTGTAAATGGTTGCTAATGTTCATGACCTTTTTGGAAATGGTTGCTAATGTTCATAACCTTACTGGAAATGGTTGCTAATGTTCATAACCTTACTGGAAATGGTTGCTAATGTTCATAACCTTACTGGAAATGGTTGCTAATGTTCATAACCTTACTGGAAATGGTTGCTAATGTTCATAACCTTACTGGAAATGGTTGCTAATGTTCATAACATTATCGGAAATGGTTGCTAATGTTCATAACGTTATCGAAAATGGTTGCTAATTTTCATGTATAAAAAGTAAAACAACCCTTTTTTTCTCCTTCCAATAACTCATTGCCACAGACCACTCTGAAAATCCTAGATTAAATCTATATAAATTTGTGTTCACAAAAGAGCTGACAAATGTTAACCTAGCGTGTGGTCAAATGACCCACGGGGCACAAAATGTAAAAGCCTTATTTTAACGTAAACAAAATAATGTGTAACGACTGAAATGGAAGAGAAAGTGTTTCAGTCTGATTCTATATTTGTATAATTGAAATGAGTGAATTGAGGTAACTTTTTTTTTGTTTTGTTATCAGTAGAGTTTGTCATTTAATGGCGGAAATTTATTAACAGAGCATCCGGGCATCTAGTCTGGCCAATCTCATACAGAAAACAACATCATGGTATTCCGTTTGGCCAAGCTATTTAACAGCCGTTCGATACATCTACGTTGATGTTAGTATTGTCAGCCAGCCCAGTGAAAACGTGCATACTACTTTATTTTGCGAAAGATTTTACAGACGATTTTGTTACTGATATATATATATATAATATATATATATATATGCGGAAATGTATTGTTGAAGCTTTGCTTTAAGAAAACATTATCTAAAGATAGTAACATTACGTAAAGACATGTGACGGTTCCCGGTCTCAGAAATAACTAACCTTGTCATGTACAAATCTTATGCAACTATTAATACAAAACGTTCGGTCAAGTCTACACAACTGTAAATCAGCAACAAATTTTACGAAATGAAAACAGCCAACAGCACAACATTCTTATTTTTTTTTCGAACCTGCTCAAATAGTCAGAAAAGGAATGTATCAGGTTATGATTTGGTCACCTGGCCGGTTTGAAATAGTCTACAGAAGCTGTCGCCACCCGATGCTATTTATAGTGGTAGTAAACCGCCTTGACGTCACGAGTTTCATTCTTGATGACATGGACACGTATCCAGCGGACGGCTTATAGATTTATCGCAATGCCTCAATGTCACTACCGACTATCAGTCACTTGAACGATTCTCAAAAAAAGGTCATCATGTCCCTTTATTTGTTTACTTATCCCCATGCTGAATATACTATCTGACGAGATAATTTCACACAAAATTCACACAAAATTCACACAAAATTCACACAAATTCACACAAAATTCCACAAAATTCACACAAAATTCACACAAAATTCACACAAAATTCACACAAAGTTCACACAAAATTCACACAAACTGCTCATAGTTGAGGATATCTACGGGTGTACACATTGAAAAAGTTGCTCCACAGTGCACCTAAGTTTGTTTGTTGTTTTTTTTAAAGTTTCTTGGAAACATAATACATTGTCATATTATTCAACTAATCGGTTAAGTAATTCGTGAAGGGTCTATTCCATGGCAACCGATTCCTCTCAGCTGCGATGTGAATTATTGACGAAGTAGAAACCACTTGTAGAAATCCCTATTAGAGGGGGTCGTAAGCCACCACGGGGTGGGAAGGGTGTTTTAGGGAACGTTGAAATAGATCTGTCACAGTTCAAGCAAGTTCAGTTGCTGGTGCTGGTAGTGCAACACAACCAACCGGCTGGGGTTTTCTCGGTCGGTGAGGCCTCCACTTGCTTGCTTGGCGGGTCTGGGGGACAGGTGGGGCTTTCCCGGCGGCGGATTGCTACCAGCGTGCCGCTTCGTAGTCCGATTAGTGGGAGGAGGGGGGGCAAGTTGAGTTAGTCTTAAAGAGATCTGGTTCGATGGTCTACAATTTTTTATTATGAGATTAGATTAGATTATATTAGATTAGATTAGAGTATATTAGTCGTAAGTAAATTGTAGTCCGACCCACAAGTACCCAAAACATAAAAAAACAACAAAAAAAACAACCGTCCAATAGAGCATTTACCATCTTGGCAACAGGTCATCGACCACTAACTTTGCAACTCCAACAGTGCGAGTGACTGACTTTTAAAGTAATACAGTAACGGTCATTGACTTTGTTGTCTGTCATACCACTTCATTAGTGACATGACTACAGGATGATTGGTAGAAGGGGAGACAATCCCTTGAGTTTTAGCTGATTGATCGATTGTTAAGAACTTGTTTTTGCTAAGTTTCAGGTTTTTTTCTAATTTCTTAAAATAGATGTATATGGTAGGTATATATGTATGGTAGATATATATGTATGGTAGATATATATGTACGGTAGGTATCTAGGTATGATAGGTATGTATGTATGGTAGGTATATATGTATGGTAGGTATATAGGTATGATAGGTATATATGTATGGTAGGTATATAGGTATGATAGGTATATATGTATGGTAGGTATATAGGTATGATAAGTATTTATGTATGGTAGGTATATATGTATGGTAGGTATATAGGTATGATAGGTATATATGTATGGTAGGTATATAGGTATGATAGATGTATAGGTATGATAGGTATATATGTATGGTAGGTATAAAGGTCAGATAGGTATATATGTATGGTAGGTATATATGTATGGTAGGTATATAGGTATGGTAGGTATATAGGTATGATAGGTATATATGTATGATAGGTATATATGTATGGTAGGTATATAGTTAAGGTAGGTATATATTTATGGTAGGTATATAGTTATGGTAGGTATATAGTTATGATAGGTATGATAGGTATATATGTATGATAGGTATATATGTATGGTAGGTATATAGGTATATAGGTATGGCAGGTATATAGGTATGATAGGTATATAGGTATGATAGGTATATAGGTATGATAGGTATATATGTATGGTAGGTATATAAGTATGGTAGGTATATAGGTATGATAGGTATATAGGTATGATAGGTATATATGTATGATAGGTATATATGTATGATAGGTATATATGTATGGTAGGTATATAGGTATGGTAGGTATATAGGTATGGTAGGTATATAGGTATGGTAGGTATATAGGTATGTAGGTATATATGTATGATAGGTATATATGTATGATAGGTATATATGTATGGTAGGTATATAGGTATGATAGGTATATATGTATGATAGGTATATATGTATGATAGGTATATAGGTATGATAGGTATATAGGTTTAGCAGGTGTATAGCTATGATAGCAGTGGCGTAGTAAGGCTAAGTGTCACCCGGGGCGGACCCCTCCCTACGTACCCCCTCCCTCCCCTCCCCTCCCTACGTACTCCTCCCTCCCCACCCCTCCTTCTGCACCCCTCCCTCCATACCCCTCCCTACGTACCCCCTCCCTCCACACCCCTCCCTCCGCATCTCTCCCTCCCACCCCTCCCTCCACACCCCTCCCTCCACACCCCTCCCTCCACATCCCTCCCTCCACACCCCTCCCTCCACACCCCACCCTACACACCCCTCCCTCCACACCTCTCCCTCCAAACCCCTCCCTCCGCACCCTCCCTCCACACCCTCCCTTCACACCCCTCCCTACACACCACTCCTTCCACACCTCTCCCTCCACACCCTTATCTGCATTTATGTAAATACACGGGATTTATCATTTATGATTAGGAAGCGGTTATGGCCATGGGTAAACTGCTGGCGAAAACACATTTCATATTTCCTCTTCAAAAATACATTTTTTTAACTGCATACCAAAATACGTCACTAATACAAAGCGCGTAGCAACGAGTCTATGTAGCAAGTTACAGCTCGATAGGATGACGGGAAGTGGGTCAATTAGCCTTGCGAAAAATTTTTCAAAACACCCAGAAATAAACAAATGCGAATTTAATATTAAAGCTGTTTTAAAATAAAATTCTATTTCTTAGTAAGGAAAATATATAAATGGCATTGAATCATTATTTTTCACCTTAGTTTCATAAGTCTCATATTCAGAAATCACCACTTTTCTGTTACTATCTCCTTTAGAGGCCAGCGTTATCAGGTAAACCCACCCCCCCCCCTCCTTTCACCCTTCCTTTCAGAGACCACCATTCTCCTGACACCCTCCGTTTCAGGGGCCACAATTTTCCTGTCGCGCTCCCATTCAGAAGCCACCATTGTCTTGTCAACCCTCGTTTTAGAGGCCACCATTCTCCTGACACCTCTTCCACTTCAGAGGCCACCATTCCCTTGTCACTCTCCTATTCAGAGGTCAATGTTTCCCCACCTTCCCTCACTTCGTTAGTTCTCATTTAATTGTATCCGACCTTACCATGTTACCTGACATTGTGGTTGACCTAATTTTACCTGGACACTTCAACCAGCTTAGGCACCTTTGAACTTGAAAAATTGTCTTTAAACGGTTGTCATCACTTTGACACAAAAAGTATCTTTAAACAGTTGTCTACTTTTTGTGTCACGGCACCCACAGTAGGCTAACTGTTCACGGCGCCCACAGTAGGCTAACTGTTCACGGCGCCCACAGTAGGCTAACTGTTCACGGCGCCTACCGTAGGCTAACTGTTCACGGCGCCCACCGTAGGCTAACTGTTCACGGTGCGTACAGTAGGCTAACTGTTAACGGCGCCCACCGTAGGCTAACTGTTCACGGCGCCCACCGTAGGCTAACTGTTCACGGCGCCCACCGTAGGCTAACTGTTCACGGCGCCCACCGTAGGCTAACTGTTCACGGTGCGTACAGTAGGCTAACTGTTAACGGCGCCCACAGTAGGCTAACTGTTCACGGCGCCCACCGTAGGCTAACTGTTCACGGCGCCCACCGTAGGCAAACTGTTCACGGCGCCCACCGTAGGCTAACTGTTCACGGCGCCCACCGTAGGCTAACTGTTCACGGCGCCCACCGTAGGCTAACTGTTCACGGCGCCTACAGTAGGCTAACTGTTCACGGTGCCCACAGTAGGCTAATTGTTCACGGCGCCCACAGTAGGCTAACTGTTCACGGCACCCACAGTAGGCTAACTGTTCACGGCGCGTACAGTAGGCTAACTGTTCACGGTGCGTACAGTAGGCTAACTGTTCACGGTGCGTAGAGTAGGCTAACTGTTCACGGTGCGTACAGTAGGCTAACTGTTCACGGTGCGTACAGTAGGCTTATTGTTCATACTTTCCAAATACAAGTTAAGAAAAATAATTTTCTTTTTCATTGTTTGAATAATTTTTTTTTTAAACTATGAAATAATCTCATTACCTAATCGCCACTTTCTTTTTTCTTGCACAAAATTTTATACTTAAAAAAACAGGTGCCAAAGTTAAGCTTTCCCCCAGAGGCGCCAGCAACCGTAGAGCCGCCCCTGCCCGTTATTCGTGAATAGTAAAAATAAATGTCATTTAAACTTCCAACATGTTTATCACACGGACGTTAGTTCGGTTTAGAATTTGTTCAATAAGTTTGGAACGACTTTTTTAGCGAAAAAAAAATAAATATAAATATATATATAACAAACTTCCTTTCGAGCTAATTTCCGTTTCGGACAACATTCCTACGTATAAATTTGTTTCAAAAGAATTGGCTTCGTTCTAATTTCCGGATACGAACAAAAAACATCAGTGTGATAGACGAAGTTACCCGCTACCTGTTACCTGTGTATTCAACTTTCTCCACTTAAGTGTGCTACTTAACTAACATATAACACGAATAAAGCTGGGGACTTGTAGGAAGTTAGCCTCGCTTCAAGGAAGTCAAATTCTAAAAAACATATTTAGAATGTTCTAGTACAGTTGAAAAGTACAGTATATTATGTCTAGGTCAAGAGAACAGGTGAAGTTTGTCGGATCACGTGACAGTGTCATGACCTTTACAACCCCCCCCCCTCCCCACAGAACCAGCCCATCGTCTGTAACTCTGAAACTGTTTAGAAGGATCTGGAAAGAAATTAGCTGTTATAGCAGTGGGTCCTCAAAATAGTTTCACTCGATGTCTTGGCCCAAAGCAGTGTTTCCCCAAACTATGTCTATAATTTTCTTAGCAATGAGTAGCCCTCTTTAAAAAAAAATTGCAAACACTTAAATAACGATCAAAAAAAATATTTTTTTTCTTTCCAGCGCTTACCCCTACCAAGCTCCTCCCGCACCCCCAGGGGTAAGCGTACCACACTTTGCGGGGAGGGTGACCTAAAGTATAGCCCCCCCCCCTAGTGTTGTGACATAAGCGCTGCTGTAAAACATAAATCTTAAAGGACAGTAGTACTTATCCTACTTTCAGTGACCCTGAACTGTAAATGGTCGAAACCTGAGTTATATAAACCGTACCCATCTATAGTGATTAGCCTATTTCTCGTTAAGCGTCCATCTTTGATTCGATAGGCTCGCATCATCCTGTAGCCGTTATTTCTTTACTTGACAGGTGAACATATTTTGAATGTGTAATAATTTTTTTTTTCAAATGTGCGGTCTATTTTCTTATTTATTGCTGTCAAGCCCGCCCCAACACCAGAGACTGAAAAAAATGCGTCAAACACATGACAGGAAAGAAAGTCATCCTTCATTTTATGCGTTTCTTTTCAAATTTCTAAGAATCTTACTGAAAAAGTTCTATGAAAATCATTAGTATGTTAAAAATTTGACCAAAAAAATAATACAAATCGAATTATTGCTCCCATTAAAAAGGATATATGGCAGTGGTTCTCAACCTTTCTAATGCCGTGACCCTTTAATACAGTTCCTCGTGTTGTGGCGACCCCAGCCACAAAATTATTTTCGTAGCTACTTCATAACTGTAGGGTATATGTGTTTTCGATGGTCTTATGCGACCCCTGGGAAAGTGTCGTTCGACCCCCAAAAGGGTCACGACCCGCAGGTTGAGAACTGAAGATCTATGGATTAGACAAGGTCAGTGTCTTGTGAAAGGAGGCGGGTGAAGATGGCGGCCGTTCCAGGTGCTAGCTTCGCAGGGGGGCGGATGTAATTTTTATTAATTATCCCCATATTTTTTTAGGTCTATCTTAATTATCCATTGTTATATAGATCTATTAGCACTAGGGTAGGAAGGTACCGCCCGGGCGCCAATACCAACGGGCACCAAAATAGTAACTTATAGATTTATATACCAACATAAACTAGCCTATATAGTATTTATAAAATAAATCAACGATGTGTGAAACGGGGGGATGGGGTGGGTGGTCACGTTAAAATGATTTATGTCCCTTTCACTTATAACATAACTGTATAATATTGCATGCAGCCCGTTACTTCAAACGATGTCAACATCAAGAGGCGTCACCAGGGTGGGCATCACTCTGTGCGGTAAGCTCGTGGTGTCAGCTCCGTCCCCTTTCCAGGGTCCTGATCCCCTCCATGGCCAGCACGGGGCTCATTTCTTAACCAGGTCACACTGAACGGCTTTGGGTATTATTTTAGGCACCAGTGTTGAAAGACAACAGTGTTTATGTTTTTTTTTAATACATGACTTTCCTGGTTTTCAAACATGAAAACTAACTTCACTAAAATCAACATTCAACACCATCATCGCTTTTTTATTGATCTGCACGCCTGGACTGTGTAGATCGCAGCAAAGTTCTTTATAAGTTTAAGTTTTTTTGAAAACTTCCTTTCACATGAAGCCACAATAACGCTGAATGAAAGGATTGTGAGATATTCTGGGACGTCACATTTTGCTATGATTTTCAAAACATCAAACATTGACCAATCTTCGGCTTCGTCGAGATCAATATCTCCTGCCCTCGGGTGTCTTCGTGTGCCTTCGAGTGCCTTCGGGTGCCTTATTATGCCTTCGGATGGCTTCGGATGCCTACACAGCCTTGCTAATAGAATTGAAGGTTCACTTTAAGATAACTCATCAGGGTCAATTTGGGAATGACACCAATAACTCTTCTTCAGTCACCAATAGCAAACTCTTGCCTTCACCAGACTTAAACATGTAATATTACTTACTTGATGGCTCTTTGTCTGTTCTTGAGTTCCGAATGAAAATGATCAAGTACCACCCTCTTTTTTTTATTCCGGCAAAATAAGTATCATGTATTTTGATTGCGCCCCTTTCATATATTTACCCCCTCCACATTTCCACATGAAGCTCCCCCGTCTCTGCTGGCACCCTGTTCTGGTGACACCCTGTGATGGTGACCCTCTGTTATGGTGGTATCATTTTATGTTTGCAACCTAATCTGAATGCACCCATATCTGTTTGGTAACACCTTGTCAAAAGTTGTATTTTCCATTTTTTGTCACCTCCCCATGAGAGTGTCACCCGGTGCGGTCAGCACCCCCGAAACACCCCCTAGTGACACCAAAGTTCACCATTACTCTTTTGCTAAACAATCAGGATTCTCACTGAGCGAAAGCTTCGCACACTTTTAACTTTTAAGCCGTGATGACTGCAAATGAGATCAGTCTGTGGGAGCCTCCAAGTTATATGGATGACCAGGCCTGCAACCCACCTGCAACCCACCTGCAACCCACCTGCAACCCACCTGCAACCCACCTGCAACCCACCTGCAAGCCTTAACCAAAGTTGGAGTTTTAGGCATGCGAATGACGTTACATAACGAGTTGTAAATGATAAATAGATGTGAAAGGTAGGTGTGACAAATAAATGACAAGTAGATGTGACGGATAAATGAAAAGTAGGTGTGACAAATAAATGACAAGTAGATGTGACAGATAAAAGAAAAGTAGGTGTGACAAATAAATGACAAGTAGATGTGACAGATAAATGACAGATAGTAATGAAGAAAACAGACAGGGCTTTACAACATGTGAATGACACTGAGCTTCGGCATCACACAAATATTAGATTTTCTTTTCCAAAGCTGCATTTTAAAAAAAGTATTCAAAACATTTTAGTAGGCTACATAAAATTAATTTTAAATACATATTCCATTATTGTCAACTATTTTGTGTAGTTCACTTTTGTATCATTTACAAATTCTAGAAACGACCAGTTTGTTTGTTTCCGAGAGTCATTGATTAAGCGTTAGTTAAAACTTGTTTGGTGTCGTCACGTAACTGTGTCATGTTAGACTTCTAGCCCCTGCCTGTCTTGTTATGCTATACATGAAATCTTTATGTTATAATTATCTGACATGACACGTTTTATCCTTTTTTTTTTGCCCGGATCCCAAAATCTCTCCAGCTTCTTCTCATATCCCCTATCACTGGTATGTTCCTATTTCATATAATTCCAGCTTTCGGCATCCATCCAGATATTTTTTGAGGATATTAAACACGCCTTGGGTATTGTTTTAAAAAAATCGATACCATTACAAGAAGATTTACAGATCAAAGCGTATTAAAGATGGCCTCTCTCCAAGGAGTAACAGCGTATACTCATATAAAATGAATATATTTTTCTGGCCCTTGAGATTATGTTAAAATTTTGATTGGAAACAACCATGAGACATAATGTATGAACACAAGAAGAACTAAACCGAAGACAACAACATCAAAGTAAATGAACTGACAAGTTCCAAGACGAAAAGAAAAAGTCATTAAATAAATTAAGACCACAGCGTTTTATTTTGCCATAGCCAAACATTATTATAGTTATTAATTAACCAAGGCCCCCAAGTCCACCGAGGCCACCAAGTCCACCTAGGCCACCAAGGCCGCCGAGGCCGCCAAGACCGCCAAGGCCGCCGAGGCCGCCAAGACCACCGAGGCCGCCGAGGCCGGTGAGTAGTCCATCGAGTCCTCCGCCGAGTCCGATCAGCACTCCACCAAGTCCATCAAAAACTGCATCGACACCCAATCCTCCCAATCCTCCCAATCCAGCTAATCCACCAAGTCCTCCCAGTCCTCCTACTCCATCCAAGGCTGCGCTAACACCCAATGTTGCACCGAGTCCACCAACTGATCCCAGACCACCCCAGTTCCGACCTCTACCACCCCAGTTGCGGAAGCGAGGTCCACCTGGTATTCCCGAAAGCCCGTAGCCACTGTGGAGAGAGAGAGAACAACCTTTGTTATTGGAAAGTAGACCAACAAGCTTTGATGCTACTAACTTAAATTCTTTGTGCTGTATCGTTTTGCCAACACGCGCTAGTGCACGTGTATCATTGTAATTCAGCGGTTCCCAACATTTCCAAAAATAACAGTTTTAATCACTAAAACTAATTCGAATGGCTCTGGCTGTCGGTTCATTGAAGCCAAAAAAGTCATTTCACGATACCTCTGAGGGTCGCAGCCCATAGCTGTTTTCTTAACACACCTGATGCTTCATATCATTCACAACATACTATCGATAAAAACTTGTCAGATTTTGCTTGCTTTCCATTTATTTCAAAATTTACACATACTGTTAGGAAAAAATACGTGTCTAAATTTGTGTGTTGTGTGTGTGTTTGTGTGTGTGTGTGTTTGTGTATGTGTGTGTGTGTGTGTTTGTGTAGTTTTTGGTTCGATTGGCTCAAAAGAGTACCTTTCGAAATGTAGCATCCCAACATCTTGCACAAGGTTCACTCTAAGTCACAGTAAATAGATCCGTGTCTCAAGTTTGGAGACGTGTTACCAGCCTGGGGTGCTCGCAAGGACTGTGATTATATAATCAGAGGAGCCCTTGTGTTTCTAATTATTTTTACAAGTTTTGTGTTCTTGTTTTCTTTCTTTTTTTAATAATTTTTTTTATATTGTATTTCTTAATGACATTAATAATTTTCTTTATAAAATAAATCACTAATTTATTTCCTAAATTCTGCAGATTTCTTTGTAACGAAGTAACGAGAAATGAGAAGTCCATTTTTCTTAAAATGTATAATACACTCTTACTCTTGTAGGGGAATGCATGACTTTATCGAAATATTGGTAAGGTGGGAAGAATATAGAAAATGTTTAGGAGACCTGATGTACTGCTACAAAGCTGATATTCCTGATGTACTGCTACAAAGCTGATATTCCTGATGTACTGCTACAAAGCTGATATTCCTGATGTACTGCTACAAAGCTGATATTCCTGATGTACTGCTACAAAGCTGATATTCCTGATGTACTGCTACAAAGCTGATATTCCTGATGTACTGCTACAAAGCTGATATTCCTGATGTACTGCTACAAAGCTGATATTCCTGATGTACTGCTACAAAGCTGATATTCCTGATGTACTGCTACAAAGCTGATATTCCTGATGTACTGCTACAAAGCTGATATTCCTGATGTACTGCTACAAAGCTGATATTCCTGATGTTCTGCTACAAAGCTGATATTCCTGATGTACTGACACAACTCTGATAATTCATGATTTACTGCTACAACGCTGATATTTTGTACATCGCTCTCATAAAAATGGGAATTCATATTTAGGTGACTTCTTAAATAACCACCAAAAAAAAGGTGTGATTTTGAAATTATCATTGAAACAAAGAAAGCGGGAAATGCCTCGTTTCTAACAGTTCAGCCAGTTTAAAATAAAAAAATAAAAATAAAAAGAAATAGCGCTCTACTTGGAATCCTCGTAAAAAAAGGTAAGTTATTGGATTTTGTTAAAAAACAAAATAAATGTAAAAGTTAATTTGAGCGCATTGAAAATAAATCAGAAACATGATTTCAACACAATTCCGAATCAGTAATATTGTTGGGGATACAAATAATACTATATTTTTAAAACTTTTGGGGGCAACACGTTGAAGATGTCTTCCATATTTTATTGATCACTGTTTTTTTTTTGCTGCTTCCGATTCCAACGCCTAAAAAAAAAAAAAAAAAAATAAACGGTCCGACAACTGACTGCTACTCTCACATTTGTATTTCTCTGACCTCACATTCGTTATGTTTTGCCTGCTGTGCAAGGTCCTTTTATCCTCTTTTGTTTTACAATTATTTTTTTCTCATATGAAATGCTTTCCTTGAAAGGAAGATGCTCAAATGTTATCGTTTTTTTTCGTAAACTGTCCAGGTCAAGGGCCGAATTAAAACTTCTTCTCTCCCCCCCCCCCACCCCCTTTTTGGGTACCGTTTAATTAAGAATCCATATTTTCGAATAAAAATGTTTCTTACCCGGCTACGCTGACATCACCAGCGACAAAACAGCTGGCCATCAGCAGGCTGGCTACAACGGCTAGAGAAATAAGACTGGACGTCATGGCGGGGGAACCTTTTTACTGCAAAGAAATATTTTAAAACATAATAATAATACAATGATTAAATATAAGTTTACAATTAACATATTTTTTCAGAATGATGATAATATTGCTTTTAAGAGAGCATTTCCGCTAAAAACGTCTGTTGAACATTAAAGTTTAGAAAATATTATTTGGATATCATAATTATATTGTTAAGGTAAGAAAAATTGGACCTGAATCGGATGACATTAAATGTCTTTAGTATCTGGACCTTATCTTTTAACGTTTCTTAATGTTGGCATCCAACGTGATATTGACATTCAGCATTCAACTAGCATGAAGTGGTCAGTGGGGGGGGGGGGGGGTGGAATGACTAACTCGGACTCTGTCGGTCTAAGTTCCAGGCTTACCTTCCCGTATCAGTTTCAGACAAGAACACAACAATCTTGTGCGGTTCGGCTGGTTAGAATGGCGGTGGTCTTACTGCCGACCTGTAGACCGACCTATTTATAGTAACCGAGGGGAAACCTTGTGTAAGATGTCGAGATTTAACAGCGGACAGCTTGTCATAGAAATTTCCGCATGACCCGAGACATTCCACCTCACCCCTCCCCCGTCCGCTATGAAACCATTTTGAGGTCACGGCTTTTGTTTTGATTTATTCAGTCTGAAATACGGCGCCCAGAATGTATTTTTTATGGAGCTAATGTTTTCAGCAATCGTGCCCTGTCATGGCCTGGATTGTACTGGAAGTTTCTAGAGAGATTCTCCGCCCTCTTCTAGTCTATTTATCTTGGGTACAAATGTGTTTCAGAGGAAACTGGATTAAATTTTGGAGCCTTTCCCACAATTTTATTTCATTTTATGTCTTACATGGCTTTCCTAATGCTACTTAACCAATTCTAATACAACCATTTACATAATAGTACTTAATTTGAAGACAATGTTACTCTTCGTATATGTCATATAAATCATTTATAAACATTTCATACTTCAATTAGTGTATAGGCAATGCATACTCCATTAATAGACTATACTTCACTTATAGACTACTTCATTTATAGACTACTTCATTTATAGACGACTTCATTTATAGACTACTTCATTTATAGACTATTCATAAGTCGCTTGTTGGCTAAGCACAACATAGGTTCTGAAAATGTCATTTTCTTTGTGGTATAGTTCCTTTTGTGTGTGTCTCTCTAAATTTAAAGAGGGGGGGGGGGATAAATTGGCTCATATTCTCTGATTATTTTATGATTCTTTAAAAAATTTCACTTTGTTTAAACGTTTTTCAAGTTGTACAGATTCGGGGGCCATCCATAAAGAACGTCTCGCTGAGGAAAGGGGGGGGGGGGTCTAAGAAAGTGTGACAGATTGTGACATGGAAAAAAAGTGGGGGGCATAAATGATGTGTAACGTTATACATTTATATATCTTTATAACAGACGTATAAACTGAAATTGACAGAGATGTTTAACTTTCTTTTGTGCTGGATGTATTGTGACAGAAAATGTCACTTAGTAGTGTCTAATTTTAATAGTGAAATGTCTTTAAGGTTGAACTTTAATTAGTTGTTACTTTAAAAAAAAAAAATTAATTCTGTAAGTGACGTACTTTGGGAGTAAAAGAAAAAAAAGGGGGGGGGGAGGCGAGATTTGTGAGAGATTGTGACGGGGGGGGGGTTAAAAATTATCATAAAATAGCGTGACATACTTTGTAGACGGCCCCCTTATCTGTACAACTTGAAAAACGTTTAAACAAAGTGAAATTTTTTAAAGAATCATAAACCAAGTACAGTAGAAGTCCATTAGTCCGACATCCAACAGTCCGGAATGCCCGATAGTCCGGCATCGCTCCGGAAAATTGTAAAAATAAGTTTATCTCTTTTGCTGAGGCTAGTACTAGCTACAGTGCTTCAGAAATTATTGATTTCCATATCATTAGAAATAAATTTTATACTAAACGCCAAAAGTCAAGAAAACAAAAAGACTTTCGTGACTTTTTTTAAGTGAAATATGTTTTCCAGTACGTGTACATACATTATATGAAATGTAAAATAAACTTTGTTGTATTTGCATATTGTATTTGTAGTTTAATTATTAACCTAATTGTTCTTATAATTAAGATTTATGAATGTATGTAGTTAAAAAACAAAGTACATTTGTTTTACGGCAAAGCCTACACTAAAATGAAGGGGCACCGCCCGATAGACCGGAATTTTCGGTAGTCCGGCACCGAGCCGGTCCCGAACGAGCAGGATTATCGGACTTCTACTGTATCTGATTGTGGATTAATTTTTTTTTTAAAATCTAACCTTAAAGTAACACACGGTTGCATGCTGGGTTAGATGAAACCACTCTGAAACTATACTATAATTCACTCACAACTGTTTCAAGGGGTTTTCTGTTGATCCACGAGTTTTAAAAATAATAATAATAATAAGTGAATTGAACAACATTGATTTTAAATCTGTTTTTTTTTAAATCGAGGTCTCGAAATGTGCATTATAACATTAGCTACTTCCCGTCTCTTCTCCACGTCTCTGTGAGGGTGGGTTATGCTTTCAATCCTTAATACTGACAGCGATTTTGCTTGTGTCTGGCGTGGTGGCGAAATTGCCGGTTCATTGACAGACCTCCCGCTAAGCTATCGAGCTGAAACTTGGCATATAGACTCGTTGCCAATGAAAACACATTGTATCAAATTTTCAGCCCCACTTTCCAGCCCACCAAAAATCTGTTTTTTTTCCCCCTGTTTCTAAAGGGAGAGATAAAAGAAAATTCCGTGTAACTGTGCTAAGTGATATTCTTTTTTTTAAAAAAAAAAACAAATCTCGCAAATATGTTTGGTAAGTAATATGTTCTTTTGCTTTTTTTTCCTGAAATGTTTGGTGAAATAAATCTGCAGCGTAAAAAAACGGTTGTGTCATTAGAATAGTAATATATTTCAGTGGTGTGAAAAAAAAAATGTGCTGTTGCGAGCCTTTCTTGAAGCACTAATTTTAATTCTTTACAAAGTGCATTACTTGTATGCATGTTTTGTCAACCCCCCCCCCCCCACCCCCGAAACTCTCCAATGCTTGATATTACATTTTATAAATGAATTATACGAAAATGTTTGATCCTTTAATTAGGGTAAAAAGAAGAAAAACTCATAACCGAAAAAAATATCGCTTATTAAACAACCCTTAAAGACAAACATTTTCGTATTTAGAGGTTGTTTAATAAGTTATATTTCATTTGAAGAAGAAGAACAAAATTTTTGAGAATATCACAAGGTTAACATTTAAAAAAAAAATCAGATGTAAGTTTGTATCGTATTTTAAAGAGATAAAATTTTCAGCGCATTCAAAAGATCGTAAGTCAAAAATAATATTGGACTAAATTATAATGAAAAATATTTTTTCGGTATTTTTTTTTCTTTTATCCTAATTAAAGGATCCAGGTCGCCAGCCAGTTAGTCACTTAATGACTTTGCTTATACAAATGGGGTCGTCGTCACGACTAAAAATAAAATGGGTTGGGCATCTGCGAGCTTGACTCTTTTAATCGAACGAACTTGACAACATACTTAAAAAACACAAAACAAGTGTTTGAGAACTAAACGAAGGCCCCGTGTTAGTTAATGGTCATGTCATGTGTCATTTGTGCCCATATCACGGATTGACTATAAACTCTCTGTTCTGTGCCACAACTTTTTCTCGAATTCCTGCCCTTCCTATCTAACCGAAATTCTCTCTGTCTATTCACCCATTCGACAGCTTCGCTCCTCCGCAGACGAGCGTATTCTTTCTGTCCCCAAGACTCGCACAAAAACATACGGTGAAAGATCTTTCTCTTACTGTGCCCCCAAACAATGGAATTCTCTTCCACTACACATCAGAAATATATCAACCATCACAGCCTTCAAAACTGCACTCAAAACACATCTCTTTAAACTTTACTATCCTGACTGATTCCCCCTCTGAAAGTTAAACGATGCTGCGGAGTGCCGTCCATGACGTCACATGTAAATTGATATGGAATGGTTGGTTTTTAATTTATAATTTTTAAGTTCATTTTAATTTGTATGTACAGCGTGGGGTACCACGCTATAGAAAACTACCCATAATAATAACAATAATAATATCAAGCGCTGTATTCCAGCGTGTCAGGACACAGAGAGCAACGTGTGTCGCAGTGTCGGGGAGACATGGGCGTCAACTTGTTTTGTCTACAGGTGTGTCAAGACAGAGTCGGCCGCCAGCATTACCTTACAGACGGACGTCATAGAGCAAAGTGAGTTGGTTGACTGGACGTTCACTAAATAACTGTAGCATTACCTTACAGACGGACGTCATAGATCAAAGTGAATTTGTTGACTGGACATTAGATCAAAGTGAGTTTGTTGACTGGACGTTCACTAGATAACTTTAACATTAACTAGATACCTTTTACATAAACTGGATACATTTAACATTAACTAGATAACTGTAACATTAACTAGATAACTGTAACATTCACTAGACACCTGTAACATTCACCAGATACCTGTAACACTAACTAGATAGCTTTAAACACTAACTAGACAGCCTGTAACATTACTCATATAGCAGCAACACTTACGATTTAAAAGGCATGATACCTGAGCCAGGTATTGGGACGGGCTCTATGTATGACGGATGGAGAGCTGTAAACCTCATCCTTAATTAATTCTGTATGAAATGTGCGCCCCTGGCTCTGTTGAAATATACGCCCCTGCCTGTGAATAACACAAAATGTTTTGCGGCATCCCTACTCCCTATGAAATATACGCCCATGCCCATGATTAAATATACCTCTGCCTGTGACCCACTCAATGTTTTATCACGTGACATATCAATGTTGTTTTTTTCTTTTGTTCCACCTAGAATGTTAGATGTCCACCGTCATTTACTACTACATAAGATATGACCCAAATCTTCCATTGGACATGTTGGGGCAAGACAGTGTGCTATACAACACCAGGTGGACAGGATTTGACCTGATAGGGTGTTGGTGCTTGTAGTCGCACATAACTTTGGTTAAGATAAGACCCCTGAACATTAATACAAACAAAAGCAGATTTACTTTATCTGAATTTATTTTTTACCGAATACCAAGATTTGAAAAAAATAGTCAGACAAGACATCTTGAATATAACGCTAGTTTTGAGAATGATTCTGTGAGGAGCATTTTTAAAAAAAAAAAATTTAAAAAAAAGCAATTTTGTGATGTGTTAATGATTAGTAAATTACCGTAAATAAACAGGTTTTTTTGGTGGGTTTTTATTTTTCAATCCTTTACATTAACTTCGCTTTTGTTCATGTTTTTATGTAATTAAAGACAAAAATCTTTGGACGGCTAATTGACCCACTTCCCGTCATCCTATCGAGCTGAAACTTGGCGTGTAGACTCGTTGCCGACGACAACAGATTCTGTTTAAACTGTTAGCCTCATCATCGTCCCCGATAATCTTTTTTTTCCTATTTTTTTTAATTTGGGGGGGGGGGGGAGAAACCATTAATGATCTGCTCAATGGGTGCGTGTTTTGGTGTAGAGATTAATTGTGTAGCTGTTCCTGTGTGCTTAGTATTTGTGACGTATTTGAGTGTGAAGTAAAAATAAAATGCATTTCTGAAGGTAAAAATAAAGCAAATAAAACGTGTCTTCTCCAGAAGTTTACCAATTTACGCAACCGCTTCTTAACAAATGACAAATCACTTACAACTGCATTAATGCAAACACAATTGCATTTATGTTTCATTACTCAAAATTTTCGGGTTTTTTTTTAAGTTATTAAAAATATACGTTAACGGCCAAAAAAAATTAAGTTGAGACAGTTCAATAATGTATAATATAGTCATGGAATGGAAAATAAAACCTTCGCCCCGCTTTGGTGATGGACACATACGCGAATGGCATAAACTTTTGGAAAAAAAAACTTGAAAGCCAATGAGGACACATTGAACGCAATAATCTTTTACATTGAAATTGTTTAGCAAATAAACTGGAAGATTGCAAAATAGTCCAGGGTACTAAACAGCTGAAAAACGCACAGTCTCAAACAAAAGAATTGTACCAGCGACGTGCATGGAACCAACGACATGCTTGGAACCAACGACGTGCATGGAACCAACGACGTGCATGGAACCAACGACTTGCTTGGAACCAACGACATGCATGGAACCAACAACGTGCTTGGAACCAGCGGCGTGATTGGAACCAACGACGTGCATGGAACCAACAAAGTGCTTGGAACCAACGACGTGCATGAAACCAACGACGTGCTTGGAACCAGCGGCGTGCTTGGAACCAATGACGTGCATGGAACTAACGATGTGCATGGAACCAACGACGTGCATGGAACCAACGACGTGCATTGTAACAGCGACGTGCATGGAACCAACAACTCAGCATGAGACTCAGCAGGATGTATACGAAAAAAACCTTTCTTTTTAGGGGTTGTGTAATGAAATTATTCTTATCAACACCTTTGAAATCTCTACGTCAATTGGATTTTGTTTTCAAAGGGAAATTCGTAAGAATTAAAATTATCCATGACTAGTGCATTATATTGAGAACATACATGCAAGTACATGTGTGTCATAATTAATAAAAAGCAGACGTGATATGAATACGACCAAATACTGTGTAAAAAAAAAGGACAAACCAAAGACATTTCTATCATTAAAATTTTGTAGACTTTCGGGGTTAATAATCAAGTTATTTACTTAATTTACAGTGTAGCCATTGGTAGCCTGCTAGACTTCAGTGTTGCCTGCTAGTGTGGGGATTCATCGTCTGACATCAAACCAAGAATATTCAAGACAGCGATTAATATCACACAAACCAAACATCGTTCACGTGAACAGCTACTTTTTTTATTTTAAATTTGGTTGTTCAATCCCTGCCACTTCATTACGGATACCTAAGACAGCAGGAGAGGCGAATTTTTCTCTTAAAATTACGACCATGTAATACGCACAAGTGCGCAAAATGTAAATAATAAAGGATCCCCCCCCCCCCAGTGTGTAACAAATAAATGGATGATAGATAGCCCAACATAAAACCCTGGGGTTGTCCCAAACGTTAAAATAATGCAAATTTTTTTTTTCAAAAACACTCCTTTGAGATTTCTTATAGTTGTGTTTTAGCTACCCGACTGATTGCATTACGTTATGATATTTGATGAGCATAACATAAATTTCAAATGACATTCAACATTACTCTGTCCTAACGAATATACATCCATCAACATTCCTCCATCATGGCCCAACCAACTTTCGTTATATCCTCATCGTGTTATCTTTGAAAGCCATTTATACAATTGGTTCCACAGAATTAAATTAAAATTATATTTTTTTCAACAAGAGTTTTATTATATAGAATATTTGATGTCATTTAATTGTATACATGTCTACTAAAAATAAAATGTTACATCTCGAAGAGATTCAGACTTTGCGTCATGACTCTGACCAATCACTTTATGAAACACGTGAAGTAATATTCAAGTAAACGTTATCTTAACTTTACTATAACATAGGCAAAAACGGGGTTATGCAAAATGGAATATGGTTACATTATGTTTTTAAAATGTCAAATGACTGTTACAATTTTAAGACACATAATAATAAATTAAGTACACTTTTGTTGAAAATTAATAAATAGTATGTGGTTGAACATTACAATAACTATAAAACGTTAGTTTAAGTACTCTGTACGTGTAGCGGTGTGGAGATAATGAAACATAGATGATGTACAGCCATTTTTCTACATTCCCTACAAAACCCGATGCAAATATTTCATTAACTTCTGGCCTAAGAGTAAGTGACAAAGCAAATTATATCCCATTCATACAGACGTGAATTAGAGCAACGGGCAGCTAATTTATTATACACCAGCGACAACCCTCCAAACCATGGCGGCGACAATGCGTGAGCTTCCCGTGTACCTAAGTTACTGGACAAAACATTGCTTCTAGTAACAGCTTTTAAAAGAATCCGAATTATTGCTAACTTCTGGGAATTTAATTTTGCGCGCCTATTGAACACAGCGTTACAGCCATACCTACATTCTTGGAGAATTATTAATTGTTATGACATGTTCCAGTCTCCAGTACCTTCTGGTCAGTCTTACAAGTAGGCCAAGCAAGCAGATTAAAGAGAGCTGTGAGCATTTGATTTTATGCAACTTTCGCTTTACATAGTTCGCGGTGTGTTCATCCTTAAACAGAACTACATCCATGAAGATGAAACTATTTCATTTTTAAATAGGGAGATCGAAATCACAGTAGGAATAAATAACATCAACATTATTACATATTTGGTCAAAACATTTGTTTTTTGTGCATAAAAAAAGAGAACCCAATTTATTAACATATGACTGGAAAACAACACACACAAAAAAGATACAAAATATTTTTAAAAAAAAAACAATACTTAAGTAACAAAATATCGAACTCATGTATTACAATGTTATGGAGTTACGCTATGACGCTAGTGTGATGACGTAATGTTTGCGTTTATGATGTAATGTTATATGGTTTACAAAATGAAACATTATCTCAGAGCCAGATCTTTTTTTTTTTAATGCTTAATTTTCTTGTTCAACTGAATTTTTAAAACTCCAACACCAGACAAACACACTACAAGGGCCACTGCGACCAAGAGCGATGTGTTGTGTCCACTAACTGCCATATATCGAACAATCCAGGCTTAACCATCCCTGAAAAGATCTCGACCCCCATACAGTGTTAAACGAATGTATTAACGTGTGAAGTTATCGAGACGGCGAGCTGAGGCTATGGGTTTCCTCTACCCTCTCATCGCCCACAAAACGACCATCTCGTTGAGAGTTTACATACTCGCCTAAGTCATTGTGATCATCCCTACAAACCCGGGCACGTCTTGGAGAGCAAAGATGGTTACTCATTCGTGCTTTCAACCGCTGTTTCATGATGAACGAACCGGAGACCATTCTCCTGTCAATAATAAGGCATCTTTTTTAATAAGAGGAAGTTGTTATGGGTGTTATTTTATTTTATTTATTCTCATACTAGGAACAATAGCTTCCAGTAAATATAAAGCATTTTTTTAAATAATTACCGTATTTATCGGCGTATAACACACACCGGCGTATAACACGCACCTCATTTTAAAAAGGAAAGTTTAGGAAAAACAATTAAAATTACATCGGCGTATAACACGCACACATCATTTGCACCCTATTTTCAGGAAGAAAAAGTGCGTGTTATACGCCGATAAATACGGTATATCAAAATCAGAAAATTATGAACTAACTAAGGTCACGTATCTCAAGCCAGTCTCAACACTAACAAGCATGTGAGAAGGGTTAGTGGAGTTTTAGATGTATGTATAATGATTGTGCGCTATTTTCTTTTGTACATAAAATATTAGCGCGAAATGCCTTAAAAGCGCAGACATTCCAAATGGGCCAAAATCAATTTCAAATATGTATGGCCCTTTCACCACTGGTCAAGAGTAACTTGCCGAATCGTCGAGTACAATTATAATTAAAGGTGAACAGTATGAAATGATCTTTTAACGCAGTGAGAGAAGTAAAGACACATACGTCATAAGACCCAAAATTTCTAGGTGGCTACTCTATATCCAAGTGTACAGCGACTATTCAAAATTCTCCCCAAACTTCTAAGTGGCTACTATATATCCAAGTGTAAAGCGACTATTCGAAATTCTCTCAAAACTTCTAAGTGGCTACTTTACATCCAAGTGTACAGCGACTATTCGAAATTCTCCCCAAACTTCTAAGTGGCTACTCTACATCCAAGTGTACAGCGACTATTCGAAATTCTCCCCAAACTTCTAAGTGGCTACTCTATATCCAAGTGTACAGCGACTATTCGAAATTCTCCCCAAACTTCTAAGTGGCTACTCTACATCCAAGTGTACAGCGACTATTCGAAATTCTCCCCAAACTTCTAAGTGGCTACTCTACATCCAAGTGTACAGCGACTATTCGAAATTCTCCCCAAACTTCTAAGTGGCTACTTTACATCCAAGTGTACAGCGACTATTCGAAATTCCCACTGTTAAATGACTCGCTAAAAACAACTGCCTCCCGCGACCTTGAAAAAGAACCACGTGACTTGACCCACCTTCCAGAGCCTGGAGAGACAGTCCACGAAGCGGTCCATCATTAAATGAGTGTGACTCGGAGTCGGTGCCACGCGGAGTCTCTCGGTGCCGCGTGGTACACTGGGGAAGTTGATTGGCTGAACGTATATTCCGTATCTCTGAACGAGGTCATCGGACAACCTGGTGCTCGCCTTTGCATCTCCCACCTGAAACGTTGGTAAATAATTTTCATTAGGGTGGTACTTGGTTAAAGCTCTGGAACTATTCTGCGTCTGACCCGGCCAATTTGCCAATGTCCCCATGAAACATGCACAATTGCACTTTCCCTGAACAATGAAACTATTTGCACCTTCCCTGAGCAATGAAACTATTTGCACCTTCCCTGAGCAATAAAACCATTTGCAACTTCCCTGAGCAATGAAACCATTTGCACATTCCCTGAGAAATGAAACCATCTGCAGCTTCCCTGAGCAATGAAACCATTTTCCCCGTACCTGAAATATTAAACTATTTGTACCTTCCTTAATGTATGAGTCCACTTCGCCTATTCTCAGTTCTTAAACCAATCACCCCTTCCTTGAAATATTTACTAGAATTTATCTAGGGCCAACTCTGTCTAGACTGTGTTCGTCTATTAACTTAACAAAACATCACGAACATAGATACATAGAACGATCTACTTACAATAACTGAAATCACGTGACTAGACCCAGGAATATAAGGTATCCCAACAGACGACAGTTCACGCTTCAAGTAGGCAACGTTGTCATGGAGTTTGTCACGGCGTTCCTTACCTTCGGGGCTTTGCAGAATCTGAGTCAAGAAAGAAGGATTACACAAATGGAACAAGATCAAGAAGGATGCATAGATAATGTTACAAGCGCAACATTCGTTGTATAACTTCTGGGTGAGATAATAAAATTATATAATTAAGACATAGATTAGAAACAGGTTGGCTAAATCTAATGGCCCCACGGGCCATTTTTTGGCGAGTCTACTGTCCGCGGGGCGAGTCTACTGTCCGCGGGGCGAGTCTACTGTCCGCGGGGCAAGTCTACTGTCCGCGGGGCGAATGTCACACAAAAGCATAACAAATCCTACAAATAGGTTTATATACTATCATAACATTTTAATGCACAAATGTGGGTAGGGATCTGGAGTGCCCCGCCACGGAAAATTTGTGATGAATTCAAAATGCAGGGAAACAATTTGTTAAAATTAAAAACTTACTTTTCTACACTGAATTGTAAAATAATAGATGCGAGAATAGTAGACTTTTAGGTGGCACCTTGACCTAGTCGTGTCTATACGTGGTGGACTTTTAGGTGACACCTTGACCTAGTCGTGTCTAAACGTAGTGGACTTTTAGATGACACCTTGACATAGTCGTGTCTAAACGTAGTGGACTTTTAGATGACACCTTGACCTAGTCGTGTCTAAACGTAGTGGACTTTCAGGTGCAACATTGACCTAGTCGTGTCTATACGTAGTAGACTTTTAGGTGACACCTTGACCTAGTCGTGTCTATACTAATCCTTTGTTTTAAATATAATTTAATAGAAATGGTGAGTTATGATTTTAATATAAAGTTAATAATTTGTATTATTGTTTTTAATGAGTTCAAAAATGGCCCGGCATGCTGTACCTGTACGTAAAGGTGTGAACCTTAACAAAATATACACTCACATATTCGTTTATACCCAGTGACATAGCCTGTGTGTTGACCTCATTTTGTTTCATCGTGGAGCTAAAGCGTCTACTACATATCACGTCTTATATATATATATATATATATATATATATATATATATATATATATATATATATATATTAACACTACCGATGTAATGTGTAGCGTTATACCAATCGCCCACCCCTACCTTGATTGGGAAAAGGTTCTTTGTGTTCGGATAAGTTCTAATTTGTTCTAAAAATGCTATGCAGTGTTATGCTAAGAGTGATACAATTTCTAAAATTTCATTTCTGGAGGGCTTCAACTCCCTCTCTATAAACAAGCCGGTAGCTTTCCAAGTCGTAAGAGATTTTTCTGATTTCATTTGCGAGACTTAATATACTTATAGGAGCCTTACAATATGGTACTCTTTGTGTGGAGGTATATATATATATATATATATATATATATATATATATATATATATATATATGAAACTATTTGTATATAATGTGTATTTTCTATGATTATACGTTTCACTCTAAGTTAATTTGTGTTTTTTCTGTTGTTTTTTTTTACTGTAAAGCATAATGTTAATATAATAATAAATGTAATATTGTTAATATCTCTAGCTTTGGGATCGTTTTTTTTTTCTTTTGCATTCTGGTTTTAACAAAACAGACAAATATAAAAAGAGATTACTTTTGAAAAGCCATATAATGGTACGTAGCACGGAGAATAAAAATAAGCGCCAATTAAATATAGCAAAAAATTTCATTTGTGAAACATCCGGTGGGTCACGTGATCGTCCGCATGACGCCCGCGGGTGGCGGGAGTTGGCCATTTGTCGTTTAGTAGCTGGTATATTAATCGGTTATGTTGTTCAACTTTTTGGGTTGTATATATATTTTGTTCCCTTCAATTCATACATCATTATGACGTCCTATTGAAAAGATAGCTAATATTATTCAGTATCTTAAATGACATAACATGCAACTAGCATACATTATCATGATTTATTTAAGTTCAAAGATCATCTCACGATCATATTTACCTTGAGTGACGCCAAGCAGCCAGCCATGATGTGCGGGGGGAGAGCGGTGGTGAATATAAACCCGTTGCCGTAGCTGCGAACGACATCAATGACGTCAGTGTCCCCCACGATGTAGCCGCCCATGACACCAAACGCCTTTCCTATAAAAAATAAACATATGAAATTATTCAATTTTAGTGTCATTTCAACATTTCATTAATCTTCTAGAGGTTTTTAATAGTTTCCAAAATTTTGCAGGAGACCACATCCACTGGTAAAATGGTGCGCGAAACGTGTCCGTTGGCATTGGAGAAAGACTATATTACTATGTTTTGGCAAATAACATTATGCCACGCCAGGCAGGAAATCAAATAACATTAACTCAAAATACGAAGCTAAAGATACACGCGACATCCATATATATGTTAACATGCCATTTTGACAGACCAATAGGATTTAAGCTTTGTTGTTGTTTATTTGCCGTTTTCTTATGTTATTTTTCGGTTGATCAAATCCAGTTTTAATACAACTTACAAAGTCACGTACGGCCGTACAACCGGTTACACGTTTAAAACCCGTACAAAGTACTGGCAACACGGACAGGTTGACATGTATGTTTATGGCACCAACAATGACAAACCATGCCACATGACGCACCGAAATAGCACGTGACCCTCAAAGTCTGGAAGCTTAAAATAACGAAACCCACAAATAGCAGGGAAAAGTCTACTTAGCCTTAAACAATTATACATTAGGCTAACGGAATTTGCAGCGTATTTCTCACGTCCCCTTAACACAGTCTATGTCCGCTTTTAAATATGTGTCTCTTTTATAAGTATGCGAAAGAGATGGCATAATTGTTATCATAATTCAATACATGTTTACTTGTTCCTTATTATCTCTCAACGTAGTCTTCCCAGAGGGAAGATGATGTGATGCCCACTTCTTTAATCTGCATTTACAGACATGTAGATCATATGATACCAGCTAGTTTACTCGAACCCCCACCAACCTAATGTAGATGATATGATGTCCACTAGTTCAGTCAACCCCCACCAACCTAATGTAGATGATATGATGTCCACTAGTTCAGTCAACCCTCACCAACCTAATGTAGATGATATGATGTCCACTAGTTCAGTCAACCCCCACCAACCTAATGTAGATGATATGATGTCCACTAGTTCAGTCAACCCCCACCAACCTAATGTAGATGATATGATGTCCACTAGTTCAGTCAACCCTCACTAACCTAATGTAGATGATATGATGTCCATTTTGTCCACACAACTGTCCCTCTCTCCTATCCCAGCACCGGTGCTCCCATACATCCCCACGGCGTGAACTTCATCAACAAAGGTCATGGCGCCATATTTGTGTGCTACGTCACACATCAGTTCTGCTGGGGCGATGGAACCTGTTTACATATTTCATTGGACACCGGTTATCATTGTACGATATGTAAACAATACATACACAATTTGTTAATGATAAAATTTAAAAGAAAAATTTCAATAAGACATTCAGAGAATTAAAAATGTTAAATTGGCCTAATGTGTTAGAGGCCAACTTCTCTTTGTGTAAAATAATTTAGAAATTTAAAGTCTTTTATTTAAAATAACGACATTCTTTTTATCTAATTGACATCTATAAGCAATTATATATTAACTACGGTTACCGGAAATTTGATCGAAAGAAATTTCGTCGACGGAAAATTGATCGACGGAAATTTGATCGAACGGAAATTTGGTCGAATCTTTTTTTAAGTTCAGACGTTAAAATTTTCGTCCAATTTCTTTTTGAAAGCACTATACTATATAGTACAACAAAATAATGCGTTCAAAAATAAATTTGACGCAAAATTTTAACGCATAAACTAGAAAAAAAGAATCGACCAAATTTCCGTTCGATCAAATTTCCGTCTATCAATCTTCCGGATACGGTTAACAACAGATAATTTTCGTTTATTTGTCTTGTGTAGAGCTGTCGAAATTCATTACAGTACATCTTTCACACCAAAAAATACCACCTTCATTATCTTAAAAACCCAAAAATGAATATATGATATCTAAACCAGTGTTTCCCAAACTTATAAGTTTAGAGGACCGGTGGATAAGTTTACTATCTAACCAGTGACCGATGCTAAAGTTATAAGTTTAGAGGACCGGTGGATAAGTTTACTATCTAACCAGTGACCGATGCTAAAGTTATAAGTTTAGAGGACCGGTGGATAAGTTTACTATCTAACCAGTGACCGATGCTAAAGTTATAAGTTTAGAGGACCGGTGGATAAGTTTACTATCTAACCAGTGACCGATGCTAAAGTTATAAGTTTAGAGGACCGGTGGATACGTTTACTATCTAACCAGTGACCGATGCTAAAGTTATTTATTAGTTTCAGTTGCTTTTTTATTTTGACCGATTTGCCCCTAAATATGTCCTAGATTTATTGTATTATCCGCACCGGTCCGGCTACTCCATTTTTGAAAAGACTTCTCTCAATGACAAAACATTGTCTTTCATCTATCAATTGTTCCGAAACTGGAATATCCCGGATGGCTTCGTATGTTGCTGTAGGTAAATATTGCCGTAGCTGAGGTTGGGAAACCTACCATCCATTGAATGGACTGTCTCGAAGACAACCACCTTGGGCACGCCAATGTCCACTTGGCTCAGCAGTTCCTCCAGGTGGCCCGGGTCGTTGTGACGAAAGACGTGCTTCGCGGCCTTGCTGTTCTTGATGCCAGTGATCAAGGACGAGTGGTTGCCAGAGTCGGAGAAGTAATGGAGTCCTGCACAAACACACACACACACGTTTTTAATATAACTTACCAAACTTTTTAACTACTCACCTGTGAATGGTTTGGTTGCGAATCGTAAGGGTTATTGTCTTTTTTCAATTTAACACTTGAAAGTTTAATTTTAACTTAATAAGACAGAAATAGTTTGTGTAATAAAACAATGTGTAAAGCTTTAATTAAAAGACACAATAAAAATAGAGTCGTTTCGGCAAACACCTTCAGTAGTAAAACAAAAAGAAAATTGTAGATTTTTCTTCTGTAGTTTTTTTTTTTTTTTTTCAAATATTAAAAAAACCGAATATGTTAAGTTTTTATGTTCAAACTGTTATGGCCTATGTTTAGGCCAATTTTTAGCCACCATCACTAGTCTCCCCTTGGTATTTCCTTGATATTGATGTCAACGAGTTGGAAATGCTGTGTCAATCCTTACCCACCCCTTCCTCCGTTGGGAAAAGGCTTGTTAGGTTCGAATGCGTTCTATTTGTTCTAGAAAATGCTTATCAGGTGAAGCAAATTTTCTAGAACTTCTTTACTAGATAGTTCTGATGGAGTCCCTATATATATATAGTCGGCAGTTTTCCTAAAGAGAGACAGGCAGGCCGAGAGAGAGAGACAGAGAGAGAGTGGGAAAGAGAGGAGAGTTAGAGAGATATTCCAATTTGCCTAAGATATACGAGACATAATGTAATTGCAATATTGCACTCTGTATGTATGTATGTATGAAATATAATGTTTGAATTTTTCGAGTACGTTTATACTTTCTGCGCTGTAAGTTGATATAGTTTTTGTTAGTTTCTATATTTGAATTTGTATTTTTTTTTTTTGTATAGAATGCTAATTGTTTCACTAAATTGGATACCGCTAGTATCATAAAATTTCGTTTCGCTTTCCTCGCACACTGTTTTTTTTGTTCGCACTCCTTTGTTTGCGCATTGTTCATTCTACGAGCCAAATATCAAAAACAGACTACATTTTCAAAGCCACAGCGGTGCGTAACAACTTAAATAGTTCTTTCGCCTTATTTCATAAAGCCGCCGTGTGATTAGAACACGTAATGTAAACCAACATGTGTGCAGTGATTGTTTCTCCAGGCAACGCCTTCTCACCTGGCAACTGTTTCCCCAGTGTAAACAACGCCGTGTCGTTGGCAACGAAGCCGGAACTGAAGACAAGCCCCGCCTCCTTGCGGTGATATTTGGCGAGCTCAGATTCCAGCTCTTCGTGAAGCGGAGAGTTCCCGGAGATCGACCTTGAGCCTCCCGATCCACTTCCATGTTTGGTTACTGTATCTCTGGTAAATGTGTTTGGGGAAGAAAGGTCAAAACTTGGAGATTTGAACTGACGATTTATTTCAGATTAAACATCCGCTTTAAAAATGTCTACATTGTGTATTATAAATAGTTAATATCAGGTAATTGAGAGAGGGTTTGACTGCAATGAATCTTAATCAGAGTAAAAAAAAATACAAAACATTCGTATGCGAAACACACATAATATGAAGAATTTGTTTTAGTGGTTGTTGCAATAAATGTAATTTATTGGGTTGAAATTTCGATGAAATTCAAAAAATAGAAAATACTTTTCATAATTAGTCATTGGTGTTATGAACACCAGAAGCTCTTTAGCTGACACATGTATAGATTATTAAGAAATGTAGGACGTTGACTTCCCATCACAGCAACCAAATCTACGGATTTTGGCCGTGTCACGCAAAAGCTGCGCCCGTAGGGAAGCCCGAATTAAAGCGTCGTCTATACCACAATAAAGTATATACATACATATATAAATATTTATATATAAACATATATATGTATAAAAAAAACTACGTTTTTGACGCCATCTGAACCGGATGGATTCCCCTCCCCCATTTCTGCAAACCTTTCAACCGCTCCCTCATAATGATACGTTCGGTAACGCAATCTATCCAATGTAGTTTGTGTGAAATAAATATGAAATTACACATATTTTAATAACTTAGTTAATTAAATGGCATAAGGCAACGAGCTTGAATACCGCTCTCTAGTTCCTAGGAATATCCCCCCCCCCCCGCCCTGCTCGTCTCCCACCCCCAATGAAAACAAAATATTTTTTTTTTTAATTTTGAATTTATGCTTCAAGAACTGGGTTCTCTGGCTGTTAAATTCAGAGAATGTATGTTGTTAACAACCAAAAAAATAAAAAGGGAACGACTTAGTTAGGGAGCACCTTTATCTTTCAATAATATTTTGCGCCACCCCCTTCGTCCCCTCCCCTCCCCCCCCCCCCCGGGCTAAATGTTGTCTTAAGGAATGACTTCATATACAGAGCCTGATTAAATTGTTAACATTAAAAAAAAATCTATAAGTCAACTTTGAGAGACTCACTTGATGGCCTCCAGCACTGTGGGGTGCATGCTGAGCTCCATGTAGTCGTTGCTGCACCAGATGGTGATGTTGTGGCTCCCGCGGCACGTCTCCAGGGCCAAGGGGAACTGATCCTTACTGCGCAGTATGCGTTTAAACACGCGATACGAGTTGTCCCGCTTTTTCATATCAATCTGCTGCCGAAAGACCTTTTTGTAGTCGAACAACTGTTTCAGTTGCGGCACTGTGACAGAAGAGGAAATATACTCGATTTATTTTTGTATAGAGCTGGTATTTTTTTCGGAGATTTACTTCTTTATTTTTTAAATTGTATTTATTTATTTATTTTTTAATTTTAATTAATGTATTCATTTATTTTATTTTATTTATTTATTTATTTATTTATTTTAATAATTAATTATTTTTTTTAAATTAATTTATTTTAAGTTTTAATTAAGCTGGTGTAAGCCAGCTATTTATTTTTTTAAAAACAACAGTTTTAGCAAAAAATCATTTGAAAATAATCATTTATTGAATAATTGAGCTCCGAAATATTTTGTTTGTACAACTACGGAAATTTTTTAGGGTGGAACAATATGTTTCAAACTAACTCACCAACTTCACGTGCCGATGTCCTGCTCATTAATTTGCCCGCCAGTGACGTCATTCCAGCTGATGTGTTTGAAATATAATTACCTAAAAGATGTATGACCCTTCAGATGTCCGTATTTCTTTTTTTTTCAACAGCAGTTACTGAATGTGGACTATACGGGGACTTTGTATCCCTAACATTGACAGGATCTGACCTAAAGAGTTTGGCTTTTATAACCTAGCTCAGCGGCCAGAAGGGAGGCTTACAAATTTAAAAAAAAATGACGTAGTCGAAATATCCGGGACTGACGTCTTATTTTTTGTTTGAAAATGTTTGCATAGATTATGAATCCCCAATAAAATGGCTTTTTTTAAAAAATAGGCTTTCAGATTTGTTGTAAAGTAATTAAGGGAAACGTTCACATGGTTCATTACTTCCTTAAAATGTGATTACGTGAATTTTTTTTAATTTAACGTAAATCCGTGAAGATTAGTCTATAATACTAGCGAGAACCCGGCATGCGTTGCAATGCCAATCAATGAAAAAAGGTGTTTGTGTTTTAATTAAGTATTAAAGTAATTTTTAAATAGAAATTATTTATTGTTTTTTCGGTCTGCTGTGTACACAAATAAATTAGAAGTTTTTTCAACGCGTGCGCAGGCAACATACAGCTGTCCACGTGAGCAGGCAACATACAGCTGTCCACGTGAGCAGGCAACATACAGCTGTCCACGTGAGCAGGCAACATACAGCTGACCATGTGAGCAGGCAACATACAGCTGTCCTCGTGAGCAGGCAACATACAGCTGTCCACGTGAGCAGGCAACATACAGCTGTCCACGTGAGCAGGCAACATACAGCTGTCCACGTGAGCAGGCAACATACAGCTGTCCACGTGAGAAGCATGGATTTTAAAAATTTAGTAAACACACTTGTAGCGATTGATTCACCCATGCAGTAGCTCTGTTTTAAATTATATTTTTATAGTTCAAATATTTTAACTTGTTTTAAATAAGGCCCCCGGCCCAAAACGCATAATTGTAAAATGGTTGTACTTTTGTCACACACAAACTGAAATGACGCATAAATTTGATTCATTTCCATCCATTCATGCAATAGCACCGATTGAAATTATATTTGTAAAGCTCATATAAGAAAAAAATCATTTAGGGCCCCCGGCCCCAAAAGGAATATTTCAAATAGAATAAGCTAATTCAGAAACCTTTGCTGCGCACAACAACTTACCACAGTTTTATCGCAATGGGATGAATGGTATAGGAACGCATACGGAAATTATCTTTATTTCATAAAAGGGGGGGAAAAAAGAAATGAGGTCCCCGGTCCCAAAACGGAATATTGTCAAATGTGTGTAATAATTCAGAAACATTTGCGGGCGTGTGTACAACGACTAAAAATTTTTTTTCATCTCTTTTGGTTTAATGGTTTAGAACCCCATACAGGACATGCATCTGTCTGTCTCTATGTCTACATGTCTGTCTGTCTATATGTCTCTATGTCTGTCTGTCTCTATGTCTACATGTCTGTCTGTCTCTATGTCTACATGTCTGTCTGTCTCTATGTCTACATGTCTGTCTGTATATATGTCTCTATGTCTGTCTGTCTCTATGTCTACATGTCTGTCTGTCTCTATGTCTACATGTCTGTCTGTCTATATGTCTCTATGTCTGTCTGTCTCTATGTCTACATGTCTGTCTGTCTATATGTCTACATGTCTGTCTGTCTCTATGTCTACATGTCTGTCTGTATCTCACTATGTCTGTCTGTCTATATGTCTCTATGTCTGTCTGTCTCTATGTCTACATGTCTGTCTGTCTCTATGTCTACATGTCTGTCTGTCTATATGTCTCTATGTCTGTCTGTCTCTATGTCTACATGTCTGTCTGTCTCTATGTCTACATGTCTGTCTGTCTCTATGTCTAGATGTCTGTCTGTATCTCACTATGTCTGTCTGTCTCTATGTCTACATGTCTGTTTGTCTGTCTCTATGTCTACATGTCTGTCTCTATGTTTTAACGTCTGTCTCTATATCTTTCTGTCTTCTTTATGTCTCTATGTATGTCTCTATGTCTGTCTCTATGTCACTATGTATGTCTGTATGTCTCTATGTCTTTATTTATGTCAGTCTGTCTGTCTGTCTCTATGTCTGTCGATATGTCTGTATTTCTCTATGTCTGTCTGTCTGTCTCTATGTCTCTATGCATGTCAGTCTGTCTGTATATATGTCTGTCTGTCTCTAAGTCTCTATGTCTGTCAGTCTTTCTGTTTGTATGTCTCTATGTCTGTCTATATGTCTCTATGTCTCTTTGTATGTCTGTATGTCTCTATGTCTGTCTGTCTGTCTCTATGTCTGTCTCTATGTCTTAATATATGTCTCTATGTCTGTATGTTTGTCTTTTTGTCTGTCTGCCTCTATGTCTGTCTGTCCCTATGTATGTCTCTATGTCTCTATGCCTGTCTCTATGTCTTTATGTATGTCTCTATGTCTGTCTGTCTCCATGTCTGTCTGTCTGTCTCCATGTCTGAACGTCTGGCTCTATGTCTGTCTGTCTCTCTCTATGTCTCTATGTCTGTCTGTATGTCTCTATGTCTTTATTTATGTCAGTCTGTCTGTCGATATGTGAAAGGTGAAAAATCATCTTATAAAATCTTTCACAAGAGCATCAGGGGCGGAGAAGACGTCAACAAAATGTGGCGCCGTTGTTTAAGAACTATAACAATTTAATTTTCCGGAGAATTGTTTTAAAAGGTTATAATTTTACGAGCCAATAAATAATTGTATCATGTACCAGTATAATTCAATGAATCTCTGATCTACTCTCCTCATCACTGAATGACATTGCATGTTGAACTAAGTGTGTCTTCCATGCAGGTGTCTCGTGTTTAGTAAAGGTAAGGTTTAACTAGCACCACGATAAAGGTCTCAGACATATTTACGAAAAATAACAAATTTTAAAAAAAAAAGAAATTTAAATGTGATTTTTTTTAAAAATTCTCTTTATGTTTTGGACATTTAACATCATAAATTAATTTATATGAGTTTTGTTTTTAGCTCAGATCAACGTGTGTCTTAAATATGAAGAGAAGAGAACTCACAAAAACGTAGACATGTGTTTCAATAACATGACTACAGCTGCAGTTCCTGGTGGCCTGTCCAGATATATTTTCTTTCACTGGAAAAGAGAATAAAGGAAAAGGTGTGGGTGAAAGTGAAAGAGAGCTACTAGCATAACTAAAGTTAACTCAGATAGAACTCTTCCCTTGTAAATCAATTTCCTCTTTACTAGCTTACACCTCGAGAAGCCAAATCAACTCATAGTTACTTTTGTAACAGCAAAGAATAATAGGTAGCGTGATTCTTGTCGGATTTCATAGTCATGTAATCATATAATCATGTAATCATATGATCGTATTATCATATAATCATAAAATCATGTTATCTTATAATCATGTAATCATAGGATCATGTAATTATATAATCGTGTTATCATATAATCATGTAATAATATAATGGTGTAATTATGTAATAATATAATGGTGTAATCATATAATCGTATTATTCTATAATCATGTAGTCATATAATCCCTTAATAATATAGTCATGTAATCATGTGGTCATATAATAATGTAAACATATAAACATATTACCACTTAATCGTGTAATCATGTAATCGTATAATAATATAATCATGCAATCATATATACTATAAATAATTTATGTTGTTAAGAACGATTTCATCTATCACGAAAACAACCACTTTAAAGGTGAATTAAATGGAGTAATTGGGTTCGCCCGCTTTCGAAGAGATCATTGTTTAAATTTCAAATATTTGCTCGTGACCTTTCTCATTGGGTTTGGGGGTTGGGGGGGGGGGGGGTGTGACAACGGTTTTCTTCATGCGGAAATAAACTTCCTTTCTATTATTACCCCCACCCCCCACATGCTACGTTCCTAGTGATCGATTGTGTTCGGCGTTAGAAATTAAACAGGATGTTTGTACACCGCCCCCCACTCCTCCCCCACTCCAGTTTACTAATGGGAGATTCTGACCCGTATTCGGTAAGTATCATATCCGGGTCGGAAAGTTCAGTTGTGAGTGTCAAAATTTAGGAGCAGGATGTTGATGGGCTGGTGGGATCTTTAGCTGCGTGGATATTTCACCTTCACCTTTCATCCCCCCTCCCCCCCCCCCCAATTAATGGTACCGCTAGTTAGTGTAACGTCAATAAAGGAATATACACTTAACCGATACACCACAGGGCCAGTGGAGTAGCCAGGGTTAGTGCCACCCGGGGCCATTCAACGTATTTGGCGCCCCTTTCCACGAAACAAACTCTCCAGTCGCCGAAAATGCCGCCCCTCAATCTTTATTTCCTACGCCCTTGTACAGGTCGCCTAAATTATCTAATTATTACATTATTGCTGTTATAATTAGTCATTTTATTATTATTAATAATATTGCAATAATCATTATTATCATTATTATTATCATTATTATTATTCACCCATCTTTACAATCTCTGATACAACAGATAGTGTACCCATTTATTTCCCCTTCATATAAGGTCCAATATCACATCGGCCAGTGATAGTTGTGTTTACCTCCCTTCAAAGAAAGCTTATTTATTTGTATCATTGTTAGAGCAGGAGCCAGTTTAATTCACAAAGATAATCACCCGAGTTGCTGACGTGGAACTTATCATTGCTAGTTGATAACGTGACACACATTTTGTATGCTAACGTGACACACATTTTGTATGCTAACGTGACACACATTTTGTATGCTAACGTGACACACATTTTGTATGCTAACGTGACACACATGTTGTATGCTAACGTGACACACATTTTGTATGCTAACGTGACACACATTGTGTATGCTAACGTGACACACGTTTTGTACGGATGTTTTTGTTTCAAAAGTTGATTCATTTGTCCTTTTGAAAACGTATCAACGTGTCAGATACCTATGACTTTTTTTTAAAAAACACCATTAAATCGTAAACGTGAAATACATTTCTCTTGAGTCATCTGTTATTGTAACTGAACAAACACAAAATTGTTTGACAGTAGTGGTAGAAGAGTCGTAACCAACTCTGCAGTGGGGTCTAATCATATGAATTTTAACCCCTAAAAAATTCGAAAACAGGATAACGCGTCAAAGACAAGTTTCAAGTTACTCTGAACAAACAGTGCTACGTGTTGACATATGACGTCGTATTAGTATAAGGAACAGTAATTATCCCAGGATAATACTGGAAAATAACTGCGAGGGCGGAATGTTGTTTTTTTAAAACTAGCTCATTAATCCATTCCTATGTAGGGACTTCCCAACACCATCTCGCCCCGTCCCCCACCACCCCGACCCGACCCACACAACCGTACTGACAATTTTAGAGTCGTACCTCTTGGTAACTTATTACTGAAGGTTCGAGACGTCAACAAGAAGCGAGATTCACACCTCACAATGGTGGCAAGGATTTCCCTGCCTGGCTTTAGCGAGCTCTATCCATTAACAGACCAATAATCGCACATTACTATGACGCACCTTTGTCGGGAACCGTAGTTCCGTGATAAACATTGACTCACGTGACGCCGAAGGACAATTACGGGGTCATGCCCGAAGACCATGGGGTGGGTGTGGAGCGGGGGGGGGGGGGGTTCGCTGGGTTGCCATCTGGAGAGCGAAACAGGCGGCTGAGTGTAGTAACTGACAGATAAACTGTTTTTACGTCTCGGATTTGTTCCGAACAGCTGTGCTCAGAAGTCCATTTCTGGTGTGGGGTTTATAGCGGAGACAGCCGACTTACAACACCCTGCCGTCCAGGCTGTTGTCTTCTTACTTCGGTTTTAGAGTTGTTGTTTTTTACGCAGGCCTTGTCTCCTCCACGAGTCAAGCTCCATCTCTTGGTAAGTGAGTTCATTCCGCCCCCACCATTTTACCAGCAGCTGAGTACGACCCCCGGGACGAAGTCAGACTTGAAAGTCGGGTACATTTGGTACTCGATGCTGACAAATTGACCCTTACATTACGTAGGTAAGAAGGTACAGTGTTACAGACAGATCCGTAAGTCTAACCCCCCCCCCCCCCCCGCCATTTTTCAAAGAGCACTTTTTATCTTCATTTAGAGTTCCCTCTTTTTTGTTTAGGTCGATGAGATCAGATTGACTGGACCTTGATGAGATTGGATTGACTGGACCTTGATAAGATCGGATTGACTGGACCTTGATGAGATCGGATTGACTGGACATTGATGACATCGGATTGACTGGACCTTGATGACATCGGATTGACTGGACCTTGATGACATCGGCTTGACTGGACCTTGATGAGATCCGATTGACTAGACCTTGATGAAATTGGATTCACTGCACCAAGGACTGTGTCAGTGGCGGCGCCACTAGCTCAACTCAAGCTGACTAAAAGCTAGTGCCCGAATACGTCAGGAACTAATAATACGATGACCAGAGGATCTAACAGAAATGTGTCCGCAGTGGACAGTGTTGAGAACACTTCATCAACCATCAGCGCCATCTCCACACCCAACAAGGGAGACAATGACCTAGAGCAGGCAGGTTTCGAAGATAAACCGGAAAGCACAATGTAAGTAAATCCAGCATTCTGTTAGCAAACTTGATACAGTTTTTATTTATTTTTTTAAAATTAAAAATTAAAAAAAAAAAAAGATTGCACTAGTTGAAGGATGTAGCCTCTGCTGGAAATTGTACCAGTTACATATGGTAACCACGGCTAGTTATTGTACTAGTATAGATGTGGCAGTTGTCATGAATATTTAAGTAATTATTGATGATGAAATCTGTGTACTTTTATGTCACCACTAGCGCTATAGAAAATCCGGAAGCCCCATATTGCAGAAATCGATTTCTGCAACCTGGCGCTCCCCCTTCCGCTATTCGCTAGTCCGTTACTAAAATATTCCATATGGCGTATTCGATACTCTATAACTAAAGCTCCCAAATCCTTTATTCGATACTCCTTTACTAAAGGCTTTCCATTCTGGTATTCGATACTTCTTTATTAAAAGCTGCACTTCCGCTATTCGATACTCCTTTACTAAAGGCTTTCCATTCTGGTATTCGATACTTATTTATTAAAAGCTGCACTTCCGCTATTCGATACTCCTTTACTAAAGGCTTTCCATTCTGGTATTCGATACTTCATTATTAAAAGCTGCACTTCCGCTATTCGATACTCCTTTATTAAAGGCTTTCCATTCTGGTATTCGATACTTCTATATTAAAAGCTGCACTTCCGCTATTCGATACTCCTTTACTAAAGGCTTTCCATTCTGGTATTCGATACTTCTTTATTAAAAAGCGTCCAATCCCGTATTCGATACTCCTTAACTATACGTTTTTATTCCTCAAAAGACATTCAGTTTATATGGTACAGTAGTAATAATTGTCATATAAATCTGAGATTCGTTACACATCAACAGCTCACGTCACAGGACGGCCGTGACCTTGTGCATCCTAATGACGGAGATGTTTGAGCGCCTGGCCTTCTACAGCGTGAGCGCCAACATGGTCTTGTATGGTACGAGCAAACTTGGCTTCAGCACGGTCGACGCCACAACCACCAGCCTGGTCTTCAGCGGTAAGGGCCACAAACATTTATTCTGTCTTTAGCGGTAATTGCCGCATAAAGATAGCCGTCTACTGTTCACTGAGAAATTGTTGACATTTTTTGTTTACCAAAAAACAGATCACTTAGCACAGTGGTTCTCAACCTTCCTAATGCCGCGACCCTTTAATACAGTTCCTCGTGTTGTGGCGGCCCCCAATCAAAAAATTGTTTTCGCTGCTACTTCATAACTGTAGAGTATGTGATTTCCGATGGTCTTATGCAACCCTTGAGAAAGGGTCGTTCGACCCCCAAAGGGGTCCCGACCCACAGGTTGAGAACCACTGACTTAGCACAATGGCAATATGCATATACAAGATTCCATGTTATGTGTATGTACCAGGTTTAAGAAATCATAGTATTAATGAGCTATTAGGTTTATAACGGTCATAATCGTAACAGAAGTTTTGTGAATGTCCTCCAGCCCTCGCCAACTTGTTTCCTGTCCTTGGTGGTTACGTGGCTGACTCGTGGGCAGGACGATTCCGAACAATCATCTTCTCCGTGCTTCTCAATCTTCTAGGTGAGTTACCTCGTATCTATACGCTTTAGGGTGGTTACATCGAGACAATCATCTTCTCTGCGCTTCTCAATCTTCTAGGTGAGTTACCTAGTATCTATAGGCTTTAGGGTGGATACATTGAGATAATCCTCTTCTCTGCGCTTCTCAATCTTCTAGGTGAGTTAAACAATCATCTTCTCTGCGCTTCTCAATCTTCTGGGTGAGTTAGACAATCATCTTCTCTGTGCTTCTCCATCTTCTGGGTGAGTTACCTCGTATCTATAGGCTTTATGGTGGTTACATTGAGACAATCATCTTCTCTGCGCTTCTCAATCCTCTGGGTGAGTTACCTCGTATCTATAGGCTGTAGTGATGTTATATTGAGACAATCATCTTCTCTGTGCTTCTCAAACTTCCAATCATTTATTAAGACAGCGATTGTTTGACTATAGCATTTATTTGGACTGCGCCAATTTACCAGAGTAAGGGGTGTGACAGTCTACTAAATTAATATAGCGATATCAGGTTTAGAAATAAATATTTCACAACCCTGTCAGATGCTGAGTTGGCCAATTTAATGATTTATTCACCAAAAGCGTTCAGGCACTCACCACTGACAACATTCTATTTCAACCATTGATATTTATACAACATTCTATTTCAGCCCTTCTATTTATACAACATTCTATTTCAGCCATGATATTTATACATCATTCTATTTCAGCCATGATATTTATACAACATTCTATTTCAGCCATGATATTTATACATCATTCTATTTCAGCCATGATATTTATACAACATTCTATTACAGCCCTGATATTTATACAACATTCTATTTCAGCCATGATATTTATACAACATTCTATTTCAGCCATGATATTTATACAACATTCTATTTCAGCCATGATATTTATACAACATTCTATTTCAGCCATGATATTTATACAACATTCTATTTCAGCCATGATATTTATACAACATTCTATTTCAGCCATGATATTTATACAACATTCTATTTCAGCCATGATATTTATACAACATTCTATTTCAGCCATGATATTTATACAACATTCTATTTCAGCCATGATATTTATACAACATTCTATTTCAGCCATGATATTTATACAACATTCTATTTCAGCCATGATATTTATACAACATTCTATTTCAGCCATGATATTTATACAACATTCTATTTCAGCCATGATTTTTATACAACATTCTATTTCAGCCATGATATTTATACAACATTCTATTTCAGCCATGATATTTATACAACATTCTATTTCAGCCATGATATTTATACAACATTCTATTTCAGCCATGATATTTATACAACATTCTATTTCAGCCATGATATTTATACAACATTCTATTTCAGCCATGATATTTATACAACATTCTATTTCAGCCATGATATTTATACAACATTCTATTTCAGCCATGATATTTATACAACATTCTATTTCAGCCATGATATTTACACAACATTCTATTTCAGCCATGATATTTATACAACATTCTATTTCAGCCATGATTTTTATACAACATTCTATTTCAGCCATGATATTTATACAACATTCTATTTCAGCCATGATATTTATACAACATTCTATTTCAGCCATGATATTTATACAACATTCTATTTCAGCCATGATATTTATACAACATTCTATTTCAGCCATGATATTTATACAATCGTCCACCTTAGAGTTCAACACGTGGTTTGAGGTTGACCTGAATCAGGTATGTAAACAACGCTCATCTCTTTGTGTGTTATATGTGTGTGTTTATGTTTGAGTGTTTGTGTGTATGTCATTATGTGATTAGACATGTATGTGTGTGTGTTATGAAGGACGACGTGTTTTTAGCACGCCTATCTCGCGTCCCACGTGCATGACCCCTCGTGAACTCTCGTGACAGCCTTTGTAGTGTGGCTAGAAAAAAAAACTTGTTTACAACATTTATTCCAGTCAGGAAAACTGTCGAAAATAATAGAAGATTCTGGATAACACGGAAAGGCGAAACAATGTGTTAGGTGGTTCGAGAGACACTAGTAGGAAATGCCTATAAAAAGGGCTGACCGATAGAGAGGTGGAGAGATTTTTCTTTTGATCACGAGATGTGCTGTGTCATTATTTAATACGTTGTTGTGTGTAGATTTTTCTATTTCCTCGTTGTACCATTTTGTGCTCGTTGTATTTTTATATACAGTACCGATACCAGCAAATCTGTAAGTTTATAATTTTAATCATATTTCTCTTGCTGTTATTATTTAATTGAAGTTCACAAATTAAAACGTTATTAATTGTAATTAGCTCTGGCCTTGATTGAAGTTTTATTTGTTATTAATTTTAAACTTTGGTATCATTCTTTATTATGGACTGTTTTTAGAACGAGCCATAGACTAAAATTAAGATATTAATTTCTCCATTTATAACGTTCCGTAATAGTGTGTGTGTGTCAGTGTTATTAAAGGTCATGAAATGAGGTTGTGATACTCGCCACTATTTTATGTAGCATGATTTGAATTTGGCTATAATATTACCAAAAGTAAGCAATTTCAACAAAACCTTTCTTCACACAGACCTACAGATTTATGTTTTACGATTTCTTGTTACACGTAGGTAGGTCTGTATAGACCACTTGGTACGGTCACTAATATTGTTTTACAATCATCATCTCACCACCCAAGAGAGCCAAGAGAAGCTTCTATCTCGTCGGACTACTGCTTCTGACGCTGGGCACTGGTGGGATCAAGGCGAACACAAGCCCCTTTGGCGCCGAACAACTGGAGAGCTTGGGTAAAGAGGCCGTCCAGTCCTTCTTCAATTGGTAAGAAAAAGAGTGGCCTATTAGCGATACGTCTTTGTCAATCATTTATTACTCTATAATTGGCTTAGTGCAAGGGGTCGCCCAAGACCATCGGAAAACGCATATTTATGAATTAGCGACGAAATTAATTGTATGGTTGGGGGTCACCACAACATGAGGAACTGTATTAAAGGGTCGCGGTATTAGGAAGGTTGAGAGCCACTGGCTTAATGTATTATAACAGCGAAGCGCCGACCTCACATTCACGTGCATTAGAATAAAGCACATCACCACGTGACATCCCGCGCCACGTCATCTGTTTGATCTTGATGTCGTCCACCAGGTTCTACTGGGCCATCAACGCCGGCGCCCTGCTCGCCTACTCGGGCGTGGCGTACCTGCAGCAAAACGAGAGCTTCACCTGGGGACTGTTCGTCCCGCTGGTCGCCACCGTGACGGAACTCTTGGTCTTCTTGGCCCCCTGCCGTCTGTACGTCAAGACCAGGCCGAACGGTTCGTGTGAATATTTCACCTGATAGTTTCGTTGTCATCTCATCGAAACCCGTTTTTTTTTTTTTTAAGTCTTCTTAATTTTGTGCTTCATCTTTTATAGCAGCGATTCTCAACCTTTGTGGGGGGGGGGGGGGGGGGTCCGAACAACCCTTACACAGGGTCGCCTAAAATTAACAGAAAACGCATTTTTATGAAGCAGCAACGAAAATAATTGTATCGTGAGCGGTCACCACAACATGAGGAACTGTATTCAAGGGTCGCTGCATTAGGAAGGTTGAGAACCACTGTTTTTTTTTTACAGCCTGCAACCTTAAATTTTTATTTCTCTATTTCTTTTAAAAACATTAACTAATCTGTATTTCCTTACATTAACACCAGCACTCTCCGGCAGATATAGCTGCGTTACATGCAGTGCGGTGCTGATTGACCGTGTCGTCATTTCAAAACTTTAACTTTAATGCTTAAACGATTTAACGATTTAATTCAATGCTAACATCCTGAAGTGGGAGAACAATATTGTAGGGAAAAGTCTTAAGAAGGGATACATCTTCTCTGTGCTTCTCCATCTTCTGGGTGAGTTACCTCGTATCTATAGGCTTTATGGTGGTTACATTGAGACAATCATCTTCTCTGCGCTTCTCAATCCTCTGGGTGAGTTACCTCGTATCTATAGGCTGTAGTGATGTTATATTGAGACAATCATCTTCTCTGTGCTTCTCAAACTTCCAATCATTTATTAAGACAGCGATTGTTTGACTGATTGTATAAATCAGCATTGGGGGAATGGGCGGGGGGGGGGGTAACTCCTAGGGTTATTGCGTCCCAAGGTAACGTGTTCATTGGTTTTGTCAAATTTTTACTTTTCTAATTACAGGGAGCGTGCTGACTACAACTATGAGTATTTTGAGGCAAGGGTGCTGCAAAGTAAGTGGTCGCACTGTCCCGGGTGTAAGTTGTCACACTGTCCCGGGTGTAAGCTGTCACACTGTCCCGGGTGTAAGCTGTCACACTGTCCCGGGTGTAAGTTGTCACACTGTCCCGGGTGTAAGCTGTCACACTGTCCCGGGTGTAAGTTGTCACACTGTCCCGGGTGTAAGCTGTCACACTGTCCCAGGTGTAAGTTGTCACATTGTACAAGGTGTAAGTTGTCAAACTGTCCCAGGTGTAAGTTGTCACACTGTCCCAGATGTAAGTTGTCACACTGTCCCAGGTGTAAGTTGTCACATTGTCCCAGGTGTAATTTGTCACACTGTCCCAGATGTAAGTTGTCACATTGCCCCAGGTGTAACTTGTCCCATTGTCCCAGGTGTAAGCTGTCCCATTGTCCCAGGTGTAAGTTGTCACCTTGTTACACATTTTTATCAAAACATGAATTGATATCTTTTAAGATTTAAAAATGGGCAACAAATATTGTATTCCAAGTTTATCGCATTTGAATATAGTCTTCTGTAACTTGAACTGGGAAAATAAAACAAATTTAGAAGTTATTCAAAAAAAAAACGAGCATAGATAGAAAGTAGTAGCATAAATTGCCTGGAGTTGTTTGGGAAGAAATATCAAAGATTTTTTATTTGATTGGACGTTCTTGAAGACACAGACGACAAATCATGCTTTTTAATTTCTCCGAATCATTATTGTTAACACGTTTAGACAATTATTTTAATGAACAATTTCCACTACTTCATCCGGTACTCTATCCACTATTGTTTCCGGTACCACATTTTAGGAAAGAAATGTTTTATTTTGTGGGGGGAAAAGAGCTTTCGTATCATTGGTTCGCGGCTAGGATATGTAAACATGGATTGGATGATGATATCGTAAATTGAAGGGAAATATTTTTTTTAATTACATTTAAATATATATCATTGGATCTGTTTTAATTAGCCCTTACTGGAATCGAGTTTAGAAATAATAACAAAAAAAATTAAACCCTCTTGAAATTGAGAACAAGGTGAGTCTTGGCCACGGCAATCTTCTCTGGTTTAAAAAGCCATGGGCGTACACCACATTATGGTGAGCTAGTTTTTTTTTTATAGAAATATTTAAAACTTGTATCCGACTCTCCTGTGTTCCAGTCCCATCCGCACCCCAACCCTGACTTGCCAGACGGCACTGAGCGGCAGCTTCTGGCCAGGGCGAAGAAAAGTTTCGGCGGCGACACAAATGACGTCATAGTCGATGGACTCGCCGGCGTCATCGCTGTCCTGCCTTTCTGCTTCCTGGTCATCATTTACTACACGATCTATTCGCAGGTGCTTCAGCTTAAATAAAGATATACCTTTTCTGTAATTATAAGGCTAGGCTAAAGCTAATAAAGTTAGGATATACCTTACAGAAAGTGGAATATTATATCTTCAGTAAAGAAAAGATTAAACTGATGTTAGTAAGCTGTATCTTTTCAGCCTTATTCCCGCACAGACATTGAAACTCTTATAAACGGTTACAAAGAATTTGTTTGAAAGAAATTTCTTCGACGGAAAATTGATCGACGGAAATTTAATCGAACGGAAATTTGGTCAAATCTTTTTTTTCAGTTCACACGTTAAAATTTTCGTCAAATTTCTTTTCGAACGCGCTATACTATATAGTAAAACAAAATAATGCGTTTGATAAAACTCTTTTGTACATTTTTCCATCAATATTTTGCAGACGACCAGTTCATTTTTCGTCCAATCAGAACGGATGGACGTCGGATTAGGTCCCGCTAAAATCCCCGCCGCCATGTTGAACACCGTGGGTAACATCAGCATCATCATTCTCATCCCCGTCATCGACCGTTTCTTCTACCCTTGCATGAAGAGGGTCGGACTGCCCCTGACACATCTCAAAAGAATAGGTTTGTAATAAACTCTGTAATACAGTTCGCAATTTTGTTTTAGAAAAAAATAATGTTTAGTCATGTTTCTTTCTATTTAAAAAATTATTTAAAACCCTCGGTGCAGTAAATTCTTTCATTTTATCGATCATAGATTAATGTTTGCGTCACGGTCATAGATTAATATTTGCGTCACGGTCATAGATTAATGTTTACGTCAGGGTCATAAATTGATGTTTGCGTCACGGTCATAGATTAATGATTACATCTCTTTAACTGTTCATTTCAGCTAATACTTCTACTTGATCTTTCTTAATTTGAGAACCACACATCAATCAACACACATCACTGAACACGCATCTATGAATATATATCTCCAGAGTGGTACATTACTCGGTGTCTCCACAAATCTCAATGCTCACATGTATTATTTTCATTACATATCGGGTAGAAAATAATGACAAAAATAATGACAGTTATAAACAACAGATGAACAATACAATTACGTACCAAAAATTATATAGCAGCAGAGCTGTTTTAATATTCTTGATCACGTGAATCACATGAATGCCTTACATATCGACGCCATAATTTATTTTTGGCCCAGGTGTTGGAATGATATTGGCGCTCTTGGCCGTGGTGGTTGCAGGGATTGTGGAGATCTACCGGAAGGACGTCATGCATCAACCTGGTGGGTCGCACGTGCAGGTGCTGGCCAATGAGAAATTCACAGCGTCGTCTCTGTCGGTGTTTGCCCAGGTGCCACAGTTTGCCCTCATCGGTGCAAGTGAAATATTCACCAGTGTTACTTGTAAGTATCTTGTACATCAGTGAAATATTCACAGGTTTTTGCTTTTAATTATGAGTTATGAAGTAAAATACTCACACGTGTTACTTGAACAGTCCTGTACACCAGTGAAAATATTCACACAAGTGTTACCTAAGTACCAGTCCTGTAAACTTTAAAGGTAAGGTGATATTTTACTCCATTTTCAGAACACTTTCGGGAATACCCACTTACGCAGAGTGAAATCCAACATAAAGATGGCATCATGTGATAGCCCAAAATTAACATGACGTCACCTAATATCAAACGTAAAAAATCATATCACCTAATGCCCAGCCTAGGCCCACGTCACACCACTCCGTGCACCAGAGACTCAACAATGATATGTCTAAACGTGTTTTTGCGATTTGTGGCCTTTTGGTGAACTCACGCAAACATTTTTTAAGTACTTTACTCTGGGGAAGTTAGGTTGTGCCATTTGCTTGTTTTGAACTTCTGAGATTTTTGGTTTCGGCCAGTTCTTTGGTTGGACATGCAACTGACCACCAACAAGTCATGTACAAAAATTGTATGTGTATAAAACTGAATAATCTATCTATAAATGGTTGTTGAAACATTTTTTTTAAAAAATGCCAACATTTGATGGCACTGATTAAGCAAGAACTTGGTTCAAAATAGCCTGAAGCAGGGAGCGGCAACCTTTTAGTATCATCTTTCCAAACTAAGACTTCTTAATTCAGTCAAGGTGCCAAGAACTTATAAGTCTACCATTTAAGAGACATTTTAGTCATTTATTTATTTTTTGTGTCTTTCGCGTGCCAATATTAATCGCTGTGCGTGACCGTGGTCTTAAAGGTGTCACAGACCTAGTGGCGTTACGGTAGTGATTGTAGGCTGAACGAAACTGATTGCGGAATATTTTCTATAGGTTTGGAGTTTGCCTACACGCAAGCCCCTGTGTCACTACAGGGCCTATTGACTGGCCTTTTCCTGGCGGCCTGGGGCTTTGGTAATCTGCTTTCCATGGGGATACTTCTGGTAGTCGAGGAAGCAACAAGGACAGGTAAGTGAACTTCCTGCAGTCTGACAGGAAACCAAGGCCGGTAAGCTGGTTTAAACCATGCTGCTTTTTTCGTTGTTAGTTCCCTTGAAAATCCTCAATTTTTTTTGTCTCTTTATTTCTCTGTACATGTATTTGCCTTAATATTTTTTCTAACAATAAAAAAAAATGTTTTTAATTTACATCAAATTTCAAATTTTTTTTTAACGCCTAAACTTGAAACATTTTTTAATTTTCCATACTGCGTTTTCGGTATTAATTAAAAGTCTATTAATTATTTTGAAATTACAAATTAGTTTTTGCAAAGTTGACAAGAGCTAATAATAGATTATTTATCATTTTGGCAACGGGCATTTGAGCCACTGTAAACAGAGTGAGTTGCTGTTGTTGTACATACTCACGTAATTGTGTACGCAGTTTCGTTTTGCTTCACAACAAAAGTTCAATGTTAACGTTCATCTGTTTCAATATAATTCCAGATGCCTGGTACGGTGATGAGATCAATCATGTGAAAATGGAGAACTTCATGTTTCTCTTGGCGGGTCTCATGGGCGTCAACTTTTTAGTTTTCTGTGGAGCCGCCAATGTGTATCGGACAATCCCAGCCGGCACCGAAGGTTCACCGGGTCAGACTCTGAACCATGGCAGCAGGGGAGACGCCAGCAGTGATGATGATGGTCATATGTTGTATGCCAGTACAGATACCATCGTCACTAGCTGCGGTTCAGCAGTTGACTGCAGTAGAGAAAATAGTGCACTAAGTCAATGTGCACCAGTTGATAGCAGTAGAGAAAAGAGTGTACCAAGTCAATGTGCACCAGTTGATAGCAGTAGAGAAAACAGTGTACCAAGTCAATGTGCACCAGTTGGTAGCAGTAGAGAAAATATTGTATCAAGTCAATGTGCAGCAGTTGATAGCAGTAGAGAAAAAGGTATTGTAAACAAAAGTACAACAGCGGAGAACAGAGCGGTCTGCTGTCAAAATACGGCAAGTGGCTTAATAAACGAGGACCCACATCATCTTGTATTTGTGCGATTGTGAAAATGATTTTAAAATTAGTTTAAAAAATAAATGAACATCAATATCATAAAACATCATTAAAAATGAATTGAAAAATGGTTCTGTCAAATTGACTGAAAAAATTATTTTTAATTAATTAAGTTATTTTAAATACGTTAAAAGTATTGCACGTTAAGACGTCAATTGTGTCGTTTGAAGCTTAAAGTAAATTTGTAGGAGCCGCCTACGATCTGCCTATTTTACAGCTATTTTACATTTCTTCGGTAACACATATCTGGATCGTATCCGGAAATTTGTTTTGCGTAAAATTCTTTTTTAGAACACATTATTTTGTTTTACTATATAGTATAGTGCGTTCAAAAAGAAATTTGACGAACATTTTAACTGAAAAAAAAAATTAGAACAAATTTCCGTCGATAAATTTTTCGTCCACGAAATTTCTTTCGAGCAAATTTCCGGTAACCTATCTGGATGTATGAAAAAGTATCTTCGATTGCTAAATATAAATCTAGTCAGTTTTAATAAAATATTAAATATTGTATACGTTTCTTAACACATTTTTTACCAAAACAAAAATTTGGAAGTCTATGAGAACGCTATCGCTCTATCCCTCATTTCTGTAATAGAGGTTTCAAGTCAACGTGTCAGTACCTCGTTGTGGGACAGAGTTATGTTTCTTTGCCCCTTGGCTACCAGTTTGTACCCAAGAACAAACAAACAAAAGATATTGTTTTTTGTTTACCAGTACATAATCTCGAAAACTCTAACGACTCCATTTTGACTATGTTTGTTTGTTTGTTTGTTTATGGGTTGAACAAGACAACACAACCATGGATCGAAACCAAATTCAACATGGTCATTTATTCTGACCAATAGATGGTTCCTGGAAAGTTTGATCATAGTCCCCTCATCCCAAAAGCACTGTGTGTGCAATTTTCTTAATTTAAATATTAAAATTATAGAAAATAAAGAGTAAAATAATATAATTATCAAATGGCTGGACGTTTAAGTTAAGTTATTTTTGATCGAAGCATTTTTAATTAGCCTATTTTTTTTCAGAACGTTGCGCTATCAAACATTTGTTGAATGAAGGTTCTTGGTGCACTTTTGTTTGGTGCATGCATTTTAAAGAAAGCTGTATTCCAATGTTTACAAGACAGTGTGCTGTCAACAAAATATTTGAAATAAATTTTTCACTAAAGATTGAACTACGACCACGTCACCGATTAGGTTGGTGCATTTTATGAGGATATCAATGTCTTAAAGTCACAATTTGTCAAACACGGTATAATTTCAATTACTTTCTAGATTTTTTGTTACGGTCGTGTTACTGACTTCAGATAATGACACGGTCGTGTTACTGACTTCAGGTAATGACACGGTCGTGTTACTGACTTCAGGTAATGACACGGTCGTGTTACTGACTTAAGGTAATGACACGGTCGTGTTACTGACATCAGGTATTGACACGTTCGTTTTGCTGACTTCAGGTAATGACACGGTCGTGTTCCTAACTTAAGGTAATGACACGGTCGTGTTACTGACATCAGGTATTGACACGGTCGTGTTACTGACATCAGGTAATGACACGGTCGTGTTGCTGACTTCAGGTAATGACACGGTCGTGTTCCTGACATCAGATAATGACACGGTCGTATTGCTGACATCAGATAATGACACGGTCGTGTTGCTGACATCAGATAATGACACGGTCGTGTTACTGACATCAGATAATGACACGGTCTTATTGCTGACATCAGGTAATGACATGGTAGTGTTAGAGATAAAGACGCTGCAAGACACTCAGCAATGAGAAGCCACTAAACGTCATACGTTTTTTTTCATTTATAAGAAAATAGGTTACTCTCTTTCTCTTTCTCTCGGTGTTTAACTTTCTCCCTCTCTCTTTAACTCTCTTTTTCACTCTCTGTCACTCTCTCTCTTTCTCTCTCTCTCCTCTCTCTCTCTCTCTCTCTCCCTCTCTCTCTCTTTCTCTCTCTCCCTCTAGATATATGTATGCTACTGTTGATTTGCAAAACTATGAGTCGCGATATTTCATCCCAGGGTAACAAGGGGAGAGACTGCACTCAGGTTAGCACAATGGGAAATTAGTAAAACAAAGTAAGGTTAAACCTGAAAAAAAAAAAAAAGGAACGCAACAAAACGTGCATTCGTCAGCGATCAAACAGAAAAAAAACTAATAAAATTTAAATATATTTTAAACAATTTTAAATAGCCCTCAGCTGAGCTGAGAAGTAATATCCAAGAGGGCAGCAGACGACTTGTGCATTCCTTTATGTGATTATAATAGATTCTTTTTTTGTGCGCACAAACGTTTTTTGGGGTGGAGTGGAGGGGGTGGGGGGGTTGGGGTGTGTGAGAGGGCGTTTGGCGGACAAAGGGTCTCAAGATAAGTATATAGTTATGGTTCAAATTGTTCGGATATTTTTAACCGCGCACTTCAGCGGGTAATCATAACTTTCATCTAAAATGATTGTGCGAACTGAAAAAGATAATAAGTCTGGTTCGGTCATCTACCTGCGATATACCACAGCGAGTGTTTTCTCGATGGCGCCCCCCTGGGGCGGTCACGAAGGTGTCCAGACGGGGAACTCTGGTCACTGTAAGCCACGGTCACGTTTACCTGAGTCTCAGTTTTATTCATCCGATCATTAACTGCAGGTCATTCAAATGTATGAGGTGTTAGCTTTGGACCGGGGGGGGGGGGGGCTAACGCCTGCCTTAATTAAGTCTACCACTAATAAAGGAGTCACCTATTAACATGGTATAAATATAGATCTTTTTTTTTATCTGATGTGTAAATATACCTCAATATATACTATTTGAAATAAATAGTGGGGAAAATTTATGTTTAGGCTTAAGAAAAAAAAAGACAGGACATTTACAATAATTTTTAGGCTAATAGCCTATTTCAGAAGACTTGACAAAACAAGAAACAACAATTAGAAAACTTCTTTTTAAAAAGACTTTCTTTCTAAAAACGGACTAAAACAGAAAATAATTAAAAATTTCACAAAATGCATTACGCTAAGAAAGACTGTGCAGAAGTGTAGCTGAGCACTCTTTTTAGCACTCTGTGTAGCACTCTATGTAGCACTCTATTTAGCACTCTGTGTAGCCCTCTATGTAGCACTCTATGTAGCCAAAGAAAGACTGCAGAAGTGTAGCTGAGCACTCTATGTAGCCAAAGAAAGACTGTAAAAAAGTGTAGGTGAGCACTCTATACAACACTCTTTGTAGCACTCTAGGTAGTCAAAGGATTCGAAATGAATGTAGACGAAATTTAAATGTTTTATTTTTATTAATTTTTGAAAATATTTTCTTCACAGTGACCTTTCCCATCTACTAAAGTTACTCGACAAAACATTCATTCCAGTAATGCACTTTTACAAGATTCCAAATTAGTGCACCCCCTCCCCAGTACGCCACCGCCCCTGAGCTATATTAATAATTTGACGCCCCACCCCCTTTTAAACCGCAGATTTATTCAACCAATAGCTATAGCCTCCACCCCTACGCCTTAAGCCTTCCCAGGTTAGCAAACCGCACACTTTTTTTCACACCCCTGAAGTATATTAATATTTCAATGTCCCTCTTTCTGTCCGTTCGAATACTACATTTCACCTAAGTGTTATTTTTATTCTGTTTTTTTTTAACTGTTGTCTGTTCGCTGATGAAGGCTTCTTGCCGACACGTTCGTTGTTTTGTTGCGTTCGTATTTTCAGGTCTTCCCATAATTTGTTTCTCTCATTTCCAAACAAAGGTAGCATCAATGAAGGACCTCCACACCAAATAAAGTTACTTACATAAAATAATCTAACTGTTCATCTATAAATTTATTTGCTGCTTACGATTACTCAATAACTCTTAACCACTTGGAATTGTGTATACGTGAATATGTTTTTTATTTTTATACCGGTTCCCCCGTTGTTGTTATTTTTCATAAGCTGTCAAATGACCTCTTTAGGACATGAAACTTGCTTTATATCAGCTGTCAAATAACATCTTTAGGACATGAAACTTGTTTTATATCAGCTGTCAAATGACATCTTTAGGACATGAAATTGTTTTATATCAGCTGTCAAATAACATCTTTATGACATGAAACTTGTTTTATATCAGCTGTCAAATGACATCGTTAGGACATGAAACTTGTTTTATATCAGCTGTCAAATAACATCTTTAGGACATGAAACTTGTTTTATATCAGCTGTCAAATGACATCTTTAGGACATGAAACTTGTTTTATATCAGCTGTCAAAAAACATCTTTAGGACATGAAACTTGTTTTATATCAGCTTTCAAATGACATCTTTAGGACATGAAACTTGTTTTATATAAGCTGTCAAATGATATCTTTAGGACATGAAACTTGTTTTATATCAGCTGTCAAATGACATCTTTAGGACATGAAACTTGTTTTATATCAGCTGTCAAATGACATCTTTAGGACATGAAACTTGTTTTATATCAGCTGTCAAATTACATCTTTAGGACATGAAACGTGTTTTATATCAGCTGTCAAATAATATCTTTAGGACATGAAACTTGTTTTATATCAGCTGTCAAATGACATCTTTAGGACATGAAACTTGCTTTATATCAGCTGTCAAATGACATCTTTAGGACATGAAACGTGTTTTATATCAGCTGTCAAATGACATCTTTAGGACATGAAACTTGTTTTATATCAGCTGTCAAATGACATCTTTAGGACATGAAACTTGTTTATATCAGCTGTCAAATAACATCTTTAGGACATGAAACTTTTTTATGTCAGCTGTCAAATGACATCTTTGGGACATGAAACTTTTTTTTCTTTTTTTACCTCGGCCAGTATGCTTTCCACTCGTGGTCAATTAACTGTCCAGCACTGACTGATGCTCCGGGCTATTTTAACCAAATCCCCCCAACCAAAGCTCAACGCGTAACACTCATACACACACACACACACACACACACACACGGTCAACCTCTCTTCCCACACATACACAGAGAGTGGGAGTGTGAGAGACAAGTTCCTTGAACCATTCATCCTTATTTTCCTAACCCTGCCTCGGTTTTTTATTTCCTTTTTTAAATAGATGTTTCAGTCCATAGATGGGGGACATCGTTCAATGCTCTAGATCTTCTCTCTTTAAAAGTTGAGACTAGGATTTCTGTATTTTACTTCTAGGTAGCACAACGTATGTAATGCCCCTGAACGAGGAGTTAAACAAAAAATAAATACGTGTAGGCTCATAGTGTATGCTCATAGTGTAGGCTCATAGTGTATGCTCATAGTGTAGGCTCATAGTGTAGGCTCATAGTGTAGGCCCATAGTGTAGACACTTAGAGTAGGCTAATTGAGTTAAATTTGATAACCTTGAATTTTGAGTTCCAGAAAAGCAAGGTAAGTGATTTACACAATTTTATGGATTAAATCAGGTCTCTTGATCAGGGTTCTCAGTCAGGGTTGATGGGCACAAGTTTGTTTACTTTTCATCTACAATGTTAACACTCATCTTAAATCGTGTTCAGTGTGTGTGTATGAATTCAATGTGTGTGTGTGAATTCAATGTGTGTGTATGAATTCAATGTGTGTGTATGATTAAATGTGTGTGTATGAATTCAATGTGTGTGTATTTTATCGTTTTTAATATGTTGATGAAGTGAATGTGCGGGCGATAGTCTACCTTTTTCTATTCGAGTGAATAAATAAGAAGGATATTTATGTACACTGTCATTACTGTCACCAAGGGAGTCAGGTTTTAAGGTGTACGATGGCCTTGTCATTATTGTCACCAATGGTGTTCAATTAAGTTATATGATTGCTGATTCTTACGCTAGAGAGTTACTTTAGATGTCTCGCGTTCAACTTGCTCTAATGACAAAATGTTACCCAGGTAATAATATTTATTTCGTATTCGCTGAAACTGAATAGTTACTATGTAATAAACACAAAGCAATTCCATTTATTTAAAACACAAAGCAATCTTATCTTATCGTATATGGATATGTGCATGTGTTATTTTGAAATTCATTTTTATGTTGCGTATGCATCTTAATGATGGGGCAATATGTTACGTTGTGAGTGGGTGGGGGGGCAATTTTTTTTTTCTTTAATAAATTTGTTCACGGCCATTTCCTATTTTTTAAATTATATTCAATTTTAATTCAAAAGTTTTCAATAATACTTTTCATGTTTACGTGTTTTGTATCAAACAAGTATGTTTCGTACTTATTACAACAATCAAATCTTACCATTAAAAAAAATGGATGCCGTTATATATATATATTTTTCTATTAGTTGACCTTTTATTTAACAATCTCACTTAATTTTGTTGAACTTATCGCAGTCCCGTACACACTGGCCTTGTTTTTGAAATATGCCAGCAGTCAGCGAATACGAGGTTTCGTGAAATTTTTAGTAACACATTTTGTAACCGTTGAACTGTTTGGCAAAACTTTCAGTTCGCTGATTTGAGATTAGGCCGGCTGATGACGTTACTTGGTTTAAGTATATATAGATATATAATTGGTTAAATGTGACATTTTTCAACCACTTTTTTTATTATTATTCATACCAACGAGATAAACAGGACACGCTTTCCCATGCTCTTTTAACTAAATCATCTACGTCAGCGTGTCTCAACCTGTGGGTCGCGACCCCTTTGGGGGTTGCACGACCCTTTCTCAGGTGTCGCCTACGACCATCTGAAAACACATATGCTCTACAGCTATGAAGTAGCAACGAAAATAATTTTGTGGTTGGGGGTCGCCACAACATGAGAAACTGTATTAAAGGGTCGCGCCATTATGAAGGTTGAGAACCACTGATCTTAGGAAGGTTGAGAACCACTGATCCAGTGGCGTAACAACGGCTTGGGATTGGGGCAGTTGCCAGGGCGCCGGCCTGCCGCCAGTTCAAAGGGGCGCCGCTAAATCTCTAAAGCTGAAACTTTTCAATATATCAAGGGCGACAAAAATAAATTAGCCAAGGGCGCCATAAACCCAGTTACGCCTCTGCACTGATCTACGTAGTTTTAAGACTTTTAATCGTTTTAAATAATTCTCTTTTTTACAGTTTACATTACTTTGTAATGGTCTATTTTTATGTAACTTTTGTGCGTTTAATAAGAAGTACGCACCATAATGTATCTTGATTGTTGTTGTTGGACACATTTTTTGTATTGATATTTATTTGATTCCTTTTTGTTTATAAATCCCTCCATCGCTACTGACACTATTATCCGATTCGCTGAACTGGTGCTCACCCGTAAATCTTCTTGTAACTTCAGTAGTCATTTCTGTGACCAAATTAAGGGCGTTGCCGTGGGTACCAAAATGGGCCCTAGTTGTGCCTACCTTTTTATGGGTGATTTTGAATACCTGGTAGAGAAGGCATGTGCTGGCCGTGTTCAAGAATTTTTTTAAGAGATACATTGATGACGTCATTGGCATCGCTACCATGGAAGCAAATGAACTCCAACAATTTATTGATTTCTTAAACTTATTCCATCCATAAAATTTACCTCCCAAATCTCTGGATATTTTAACAACGTTCTGGATATCGCCATAGTATTGAAAGAAAACGGATCTATCCCCTGAGTTCTACGAGATCTCCATTGGGTTCCTGTGAGTGAGCGCATTAACCACAAAATTCTGTCCCTGGCGTACAGCTGCATAGAAGGCTCTGCACCGAAGTATCTGAAAGAACTGCTTTATAAACATGTAACCTTAAAGAACCTGCGGTCCTCAAATCAGTCCTGACCGAAAATTCCCAGTGTGGATGAACACAGAAAAAAGTAGTACGGAGTGCGCTCTTTTGAGGTGATAGCGCCAAAGTTATGGAATAGTTCCCCCCCCACCCCCAACTTTGAGGAGTATTGAAAAGGATAGGAAATCATTTAGGAAACATTTAAAGACTTTTTTGTTTAAATAGATTTGAGGAAACCAGAGCGCACTGAGCATGCTAAAGTAGCATGGATACCAGCGCTACAGAAGTACCCAATCAATCAATCAATCTGTCTACTACAAACCCCACAGATAACCATAGTTACATATTGTACTCATCTTCCCACCCCAAACCATGCAAAGACTCTATACTCTCTACCTTTCGCGCAATTTTTCAGACTACGTCGCTCTGACCGCTTGATGAAGACGTTTTAGATAGGGCTAATGAAATGATGGACTCTTTCGCTCCAGAAACTACTATTCTCTTGGCACTCCATCGAAGCAGCACTACCACAAGGAATGATGCTCTTAAACGTCATCCAAATAAAAATTGAGATCAAACAAAACTCATACTAACCTACCACCCTCACAATTTGATTGACAAAGAAAATGTTCATAAATAATCGACACATACTTCTTGCTGACCCTGACACTAACAGGCTATTCTGATTAACTCCACTTATTGTCTTCAGGCGGGACGAACAAAATCTAGGTGCCTTTTATTGATTGTATACTTATTTGCGCTTGTATCCATGCTACTTCAGCATGCTCACTGCGCTATGATGTTCTTAAATCCATTTAAAGAAAAAAGTCTTTAAATGTTTCTTAAATGATTTTCTTATCATTGTCAGTTTCCCTCAAAGATTGAGACAAACAGTTCCATAATTTTGGCGCTACCGCATCAAAAGAGCGCACCCCGTATGCCTTTTTTTCTGTGTCCATCCACACTGGGAACTCTCAGTAAGGACTATGTTGAAGACCACGGGTTCTTTAAGGATATTTGTTTACAATTCATTTCTTTAAGATATTCCGGTGCAGAGCCTTCTATACAGCCTTTTGGATCACAGTCGCCCTCGAGCTGACCCGTCTTACGCTCGGGCTAAGCCATGCTTAAATAGCCGTTGTCGGACTTGTGTCCCTATACACTCCAAACCAAAAACATTCCCCCCTGCCCTAAAAAATACGTTTACCATCAAAGAGGGCTTTACGCGTGTTAGTCGAAATTTGATAGATGCAATAGTGTGCCGTAGATACCGCTCCTGTTATATAGGCGAAACTGGTAGACAATTATCAGATAGGTTCACTGAACATCTTCGTAATATTGAACAGGATAAACCTTCCCTAGTCTCATCCTACTTCAACGGAGATAAATATAAAAGAACATCACATGTATCCATCACGGCACAAAACGCACTTCTTGATATTTTTATGAATCTTATTTTGCGCAGTTATTGGGAATTTTATTTGGTAAAATCTGTGGCATCTGGTAGCGTTAAAATTGATTTGTGCGGGTTTGGGGATGAAAATTTGATAGAATATATTGTCATCGACAACGAGTCTATGTGCCAAGTTTCAGCTAAACGGATGGAAGAAAGGAGGGTCAATTAGCTTCCCCTTGAAAATCAGGACAAACGGATTTTTCGGGGCATGGGGAGGGCTGAATATTTGATCGAATTTGTTTTCATCGGCTTTGAGTCTATGTGCCAAGTTTCAGCTCGATAGGATGAAGCATTTTAAAACCCTTAGAACACAATATAATGATATAGAATAAAATAGAAACTTCTGGAAACTTATGAAAGATAAAAATCATCGCTACAGAGGAAATGTACATGGAAAATATAGAAATCTGTAAAATTAAACTAAAATGTCCATATACTTTTTAGATTCCACTGCCATTTTCATAATCTTCATATCTATGTCGAACAATATAGATTTCTCTGGATAGTCCAGACAAATATCCGACCCCTAGAACTGGATATTGTAAATTTGGAATTCAGCGTCATTTTAATTTAAATCTTAAGAATCTGCAAACCAAGTGTGGCAAATAAGTAGAACAGTTTTACAGAAGCGTACTAATATTATATAGCTCAGGGGCGTCGACAAAGGGGAGGAGACAGGAAACAGTTGCTTCCAATCTGAGTTGGGGGTAGGAAATAAAAAGTTACCCCCCCCCCCTTTTTTTGCCAAAAAGTCGCCCCCCCCCCCTTTTCCACCTGCCTTTTGAAATTTTCCAGGTATTAAAAATTAAATTTCATAGAGGAAAGAAAACAAGACAAGTACTCAATATTTATTATTATTTAATTACTTTATTGGGCGTGGAATTTTGTTTGCTAAAACTATATATTAAGATTTGTTTCCTTTGTGCAGTTGTAACAATAAATAAAAATGACGATAATTTTATAAACAAAAGAAAGACTTGACACAGCCCTTCAACATTGGAAGTTAATGTGATACGACAGCGTATGAAGGCAAATGTCATACGAGTTTATTGGTTGTTTTTTTTCTGAAGTGAGCGCAGCTATGTCATTTCTGTATGTCATCCTGTTATTGTGACACTCGGTTCTTGTGGCACTCCATCTGGTTGCACCCTGTATGATGGCACTCTGTCTGCTTGCACCCTGTATGATGGCACTCTGTCTGGTTGCACCCTGTATGATGGCACTCTGTCTGGGTGCATCCTGTCTGGTGGCACCCTGTATGATGGCACTCTGCCTGATGGTACTTGGTCTGGTGGCACCCTGTATGATGGCACTCTGTCTGGTTGCATCCTATCTGGTTGCACCCTGTATGATGGCACTCTATCTGGTTGCATTCTGTCTGGTGGCACCCTGTATGATGGTACTCTGTCTGATGGCACTTGGTCTGGTGGCACCCTGTATGATGGCACTCTGTCTGATGGCACTTGGTCTGGTGGCACCCAGTATGATGGTACTCTGTCTGATGGCACTTGGTCTGGTTGCACCCTGTATGATGGCACCCTGTATGATGGCACCCTGTATGATGGCACTCTGTCTGGTGGCACCCTGTATGGTGGTACTCTGTCTGATGGCACTTGGTCTGGTGGCACCCTGCATAATGGAACCCTGTCTGGTTGCACAATGTGTGGTGGCACCATCCTCTTTTATTCAATTGAAATATGCTATAAATCAACACGAGCGAGCTCTGTCGAATATGCAATTTTCTGTTTGGTCTCACCCCCGTGCAAGGTTGTCACTCCCATGGAAGATGTCACCAGTCTCCGCCTGCAACCCCCACACCCCCTAGTAACGCCTTTACCTTTCAGGTGTATAATGATTGGTCTCAAACTTAAAACCCATTAATGAGAACAGCCTGAAATGTTGGTCAGTATGAATGACCTTGCAGAAGAACAACGCAAACCTGTCCAAGCGGTCAATAGTTGCCTCAGACCAGCGCGTGATTACAACATCGTCAGAACTGTGGACATCTGCTGGTATGTATTTACTCACTTAGATCATCCTGATCTGAAACCAACAATCGATAACCGTCTGAATAGACTGTAGACAATACCTGGGAGCCAGATCACGTACAACGTGATAACATTGTCTGGGACTCCATATGTTTACTAACAAACAAAAAAATATGCATCCTATTGTCAAGGCCATGTTACCAAGACATCGGCTAAACAACACATATTTTACGACGCTGGAAAGCGACTAGGTTGTGATTGGGGTGGAGTTGGGTCGGGGGGGGGGGAGGGTAGTTTAAAATTCTAATCTTAAAATAAATAAATCTAATGTAGAAACCGTGTGCATGTATTTCAATATTTAATTTTAGTGTATAGTTTAAATGTCTTTAATTTAACCCAAGTGGGGTGAGCAATCTTTTAAATGTCGCAAGGAAAGAGATATCTCGTAGTAAAAGAGCCTTTTTTATTTTAAATTCCCTTTCATTACTCTTACGATAGCTTGACAATATTAGACGGTGATTTTAATTTTTAAAGGCTTTTCCGGATGATCGTTCACAAGTTTTATATTTTATGAACAACTTTAATGCAGTCCGCTGAAGTTCTTGCGGACCAGATTAAAGGTTTCAGCGTGCCTTTAAATGTTTCACGAACCTTAGGTTGCCCAACTATGAGTTTTATTTCCCAGCATTCACAATGACTTTTACTGACCTTGGAAAAGAATAATATCAACACCTTTTTCTATTTTATGGATACTTGTTAGTGGAGGTAAAAAATAAGGGGGGGGGAGGGGTTGGGGGTTGATTAATACCATTGCTAATTTGAATTTTTATGTGTACTGTCAAATGACTTTGAAGGTTTCATTTTGCATGACGCATCTCTTGAAATCTAAGACAGTGGCCCTGGGTGAGCTTTAAGGTCACACGTCTTTCCCGTATTCCATGATCCCTTGCCAGGTCAATTGACAGCCTTAAGGTCAGATGTCAAAAATGTCAAAGGCGAGCACACTCGAAAAATGTGTGTTTCTTTTAGTTGGTTGTTAAGGTGATTACAATCACCGGGCCACGCGATCATGGTGATGTTAGAACATTTGGTGGTTAAGGTGATTACAATCACCGGGCCACGCAATCATTGGTGATGTTAGAACATTTGGTGGTTAAGCTCATTACAATCACCGGGCCACGCGATCATTGGTGGTGTTAGAACCTTTGGTGGTTAAGCTCATTACAATCAGATGAATCATTTTCGATTGGTCTTTTGCCCTCCCCCTTTTTCCATCCTTTTTCTACACACTGTTTTCTCTGATAGTTTGTTGAGTTCTAATTATTTGGGCAGGAAAAAGAAGTTTTAGCATATTTTGTACATTCTGAAGCCATGTGATCTTTGAAATGTTGCCCCTTCCTTGGGATTTTATTTAGTCACCAATCATAGTGACCCAAACTGTGGTTGTCAGTCAGAGTTACCTAAACTGTGGTTGTCAGTCAGAGTTGCTCAAACTGTTGTTGTTAGAGTTACCCAAACTGTGGTTGTCAGTCAGAGTTGCTCAAACTGTTGTTGTTAGAGTTACCCAAACTGTGGTTGTCAGTCAGAGTTGCTCAAACTGTTGTTGTTAGAGTTACCCAAACTGTGGTTGTCAGTCAGAGTTGCTCAAACTGTTGTTGTTAGAGTTACCCAAGCTGTGGTTGTCAGTCAGAGTTGCTCAAACTGTTGTTGTTAGAGTTACCCAAGCTGTGGTTGTCAGTCAGAGTTGCTCAAACTGTTGTTGTTAGAGTTACCCAAGCTGTGGTTGTCAGTCAGAGTTGCTCAAACTGTTGTTGTTAGAGTTACCCAAGCTGTGGTTGTCAGTCAGAGTTGCTCAAACTGTTGTTGTTAGAGTTACCCAAGCTGTGGTTGTCAGTCAGAGTTGCTCAAACTGTTGTTGTTAGAGTTACCCAAGCTGTGGTTGTCAGTCAGAGTTACCCAAGCTGTGGTTGTCAACCAGTTACCCAAACTGCGGTCGTAAATCTTCCGCTGGTCAACTCACATCCCATCAATCCAGTCATGTTCCACTGTTTAACTCATACTCCTTCGTTATAGTAATGTTCCACTGGTAAATTCATAATATATGATTATATCTTATAGTGAACTAATTTATTTTAAATAAGGCAGTCGATTGGGACCAAAGTCTTACTCTATCGACTCTATTCTCGTTTTTATGCACACATTAAAATGGTATAAACTAGATATTTTTTTTTAATTTAAGAGGCATCTGATGTGTAAATGTAACTCGATATAATCAGTTCGACCTGTCCTGAAAAATCATATCCATCACGATTGTACGCCATTTTTAGCCGTCTGTCTGCTCGTTCTCAGGCTCTTCAAGCTGCCAGCTTTAACCCATCGTCATCTATTGTAGGCATCTTGATGTCATGGTCATCTATTGTTGACATCTTGATGTCATGGTCATCTATTGTTGACATCTTGATGTCATGGTCATCTATTGTTGACATCTTGATGTCATGGTCATCTATTGTTGGCATCTTGATGTCATGGTCATCTATTGTTGGCATCTTGATGTCATGGTCATCTATTGTTGGCATCTTGATGTCATGGTCATCTATTGTTGACATCTTGATGTCATGGTCATCTATTGTTGACATCTTGATGTCATGGTCATCTATTGTTGACATCTTGATCTCATGGTCATCTATTGTTGACATCTTGATCTCATGGTCATCTATTGTTGACATCTTGATCTCATGGTCATCTATTGTTGACATCTTGATCTCATGGTCATCTATTGTTGACATCTTGATCTCATGGTCATCTATTGTTGACATCTTGATCTCATCGTCATCTATTGTTGACATCTTGATCTCATGGTCATCTATTGTTGACATCTTGATCTCATGGTCATCTATTGTTGACATCTTGATCTCATGGTCATCTATTGTTGACATCTTGATCTCATGGTCATCTATTGTTGACATCTTGATCTCATGGTCATCTATTGTTGGCATCTTGATCTCATCGTCATCTATTGTTGACATCTTGATCTCATGGTCATCTATTGTTGACATCTTGATCTCATGGTCATTTATTGTTGACATCTTGATCTCTTAGTCATCTATTCTTGGCATCTTGATGTCATGGTCATCTATTGGTGATCTACAAGCCAGAGTAAACCGTGAATATATTCTGAAACCACAGAAAATTTCAGAGTTTTGCTAGCACCATGCTTTTTATAGAAATATCCGTGTATTAGTGGATCGTGCCTTTTCATTAGTTTTTTTTAAATTTTAAATTTGTCAAATCTCAGATTATATTGGACTATTATTAGGGAAGTCTACTCGGGAGGGGGGGGGATGTTTTTTTCCAATCTGAATTGGATGGGAGTGAGAATAAATTGTGACCCTTCTATGAATTTCTCCACATAAAATACTAGTATAGAAAAAGGAAAATAAAATTAAAACCTAATCTAAATATTCCATCTGACATATTTTTGACCGAATGGCCATCATGCCGCCCTTGAGAAACTACTTTATTAATTTTTTTTATAAGAAGTAAACAAAAATTTTAAAATAACATTTTTGAACAATGTCTTCATTTGATCATTTGATCTGCTTTAAAATTGTAAAGAATTATTGAGCTATTAGCGGAATAGTAATCGTTTGCTTTCAATAACTTTATTGAACAGACAACAATGTTCTAACAATCTTTTGACTGCATATTTTTTGTATGAATGATATTCATAGTGAACTCTCGAATTAAATGCCATGCAGAAATGCCAAAGTTGACGAAAATCCAGTTGAGAGAAGGGGGAGATTGGGGTTTCGCTTCCACCTCTAGAGTGGAGGCGGGGATAGACGCCCCTGATTCTTATGTTATAGCAACGTTTGGTTCAATTTAAATATATTTCATAACATATATTTAGCATGATATAATTACTTATGTAGCTCACTTTTCTAGACCTAGATATCAATTTTTCATAGTTCCTACGTTATTGCATCCACCAATGCATCTATAAACTAAACTCATACTATGCTGACCTTTGAACTTGCAATCAGTAGCGAAAAGTTCCCTTTCTTATCTAATTTAAAGATGAAAATTCTTTTTTTAAAAGATGAGTGTTATTTTATCAACAATATGTTTCTTTATTTGACCTTTAATTTAAGAATCAACTTTCTTTTGTTAAAAATCTTACCATCTTGTACGCACTCACCTTGCTTTAAATAAAACCAGCAGACAACAATACAATGTGTCAAGAAAGTTCCTCTCAAATTTTTATTCATGGATAGTTGGATATTGTTTAGTAGCTGAACTTTTCCTTCGTAACAATCAACCGTGTTGAAGCTCTGAGGTGGCAGTGTCTAATTTCTTAGCAACACTATGTAGAACGCTGTGCAGCAATCATTCATGCCACAATAGTGTCTGTCTGTTTCAAGTTGTTTTGACAGTCTGAGAAATTAACTTAAAAGAAATGCCCCGCCTTCACTGCTCATCGACAACACTGCGTCAGTTGTGTACCCCTGATAGCTATATCCTTGGTAGTGAAGTTCTTACAAGATGTCGAACACTTTGTTTAGTAAAAAAGAAAACTGCAAGAGGTTTTGTGGGGGAAGAAGAAAGATGGGATCTCGACACTCAGCTCCCACAAAGATAATGCATCAAAAGACTGGCGATGTTACCGTTGGGCTCATTAATGCGAAGTCATCAGTCTCTCTATGATGAGAGTTCACGTGCGCTTAACAAGCAGCAGTGAAACCTCCCGAACATGTTCGCACATCGGAGCGCCGTGAGCATGCTATCATAGCATGGAAATGAGCGCTATATAAGTACTCAAATCAATCAATCAATCAATCAATAAACTAATTTTAAACTGTTGCACTGTCAGACAGAGTAAAATCTTGTTTATAGAGAATGACCTGCACTACAATATGGCGGCGATTTGGAGAAGGCTTCCCATGGTGGAGCAAGGCTCCAGCTCCGCTCCGAACAAATGTTTTTTGTCAGATTCACTCCGAGTTTCAGGAATATTTAAAAGGGGGGGAAAAAAAAGGGGGGGGTGCTTCAAATGTTTAAAGGAATGTGTTGTTGTTTTTCATACATAACCACCTCATTAACTAGGAATTAGAAATTGCATGTACAAACAACATAGGTGTAGAAGAGTGGAGAAACATGGACGGTGAAGAGGAAAAAAAAGGAAATGGGGGCAAAATAACTGTTTAAAAAGTTGGGTGACAGAGTTGTAAAAGAATGTGGCAACAGAACTGATTTAAGAGTTGCGCAACATGGCTGCTTGAAGAGTGGGACAACATATCAGGTTGAAGCGTTTTTTTTTAATTAATTATTGTAACATCGTGTTGTTGTACCATTTGTTTTATAATTTATAATGATTGGTTTTAATTAATTTTTAATTAACATAAAAGACGTGGCGTATACTTATATAGTATTTTTATTGAAATTATTTAATTTATCTTGTTGTTTTAATTAGTTTTAATTGTCTTTTATCGAGTGGTTTTCAATATGGGGAAATCATTTTTTATTTTATTTTTAAAACGAATGGTACCGGCATATCGTATGGGGGTTTTAATTTTGCAATTTCCTTTTGTTCTTTTAATTATTTTTAATTGTTTTTATCGAATGGTTCTCATGTGGGGGTCCTTTTTGTGTTTTATTCTTAAAACGATTGGTTCTTGCGTAGAATATGGTGATTTTAATTTTGTAAATTCCCTTTTTGTTTCAATTAGTTTTAAAAAATGTCCCCTAATTCAAGCTTGAAAATCACTCGATAAACTTAAATAAAGCCATCATACCACACCCAACACCTTTGACAAGTGACACCTACCCCAAGATAGAGAATCTGAAAATCACTTTAAAATAACGACCAGCGTAATACAAACCGCCCTTGTGACTGATGACTGATGACCACTCCTAACCTACACAATAAGAAACACTTGAGTACCACTAAATAAACGTAAATAGCCTTATCATGCTACAAAACAATTATTTCAAAATGAACCCACTCAGTGAGAAAAACTGCTCTAAGAACTCATGATCGTAAATTCCATCAGTTAATGCCCTAAATTCTTTCACGCGTCGTTAATCTAGATAACATCTGCACGAGTGAGTAAACACTCGATAGTCTTTATCTGGGTCTTGACCGCCTGCTGTTCACACACACACACTGACCACATAAGTGAAATTCCAGTCCTTCGTGTGAGCAAAAAATGCGTGGTAAGTGAATTTAAAAATAACAACCATCGTCCTTATGCCTAGTGACCACTCCCAACCTACACGAAGAGAAACACATTGAGACCATTACTTTAACTTGTTACAAATATTCAAAATGGGAACCCACCAAACATACTACAACCCGCCCCTATGGATAGTGAACCTTAAACTAAACTTGAGAACCACTCAAAATAAATAAAATATAACCCAATAAGACCACTCTTTAGGAGCCCTTTAAAATTTTAAATTTTAAAAATACAACCTCTTACGACCACTGACTCTAACCGAAACTTGAGTACCCTTCAATAACTTTAAATAACCTTATCATGTTACAAAACAATTATTTTATAAGAAAAAAACACCCTTATGGCTCCCACACAATGTGAAGTTACCAACATACGGACCATCATAATTTGAGAACCCCTCAAAATATACTATTTTTAAAAAAAATCAATGACTACTCATTAGAAAATACACAACATGACAATAATTTTGATAATCAATCAATATATTCAAAAACTTGAAAAAATACCCACCCTTTTGACAACTGAACCTTAACCTACACAATAAGAATCACTCTATATAGATACAAATTATCAAACGACACTTCCTTTAATTACAAAATATAAGAAAAAAATAATTAAAACAACACACTTCGAGTGACTAGTGACCCTTAACCCAAGCTTGAGAACCTCTCAAAATATACAATTTTTATAAAAAGTACTATTCAAATACAACTATAATAAATTTAAAATAATGTTGTTTTTAAAATAAAAAAGGATCACCACATATTGAGAACCACTCGATAAAAGACAATTAAAACAACAAGATTAATTACAAAATTAAAATCACCATACTACACACAAGAGCCATTCGTTTTAAAAATAAAATAAAAAAGGAACCCACATATTGAGAACCACTCGATAAGAGACAATTAAAACTAATTAAAACAACAAGATAAATTAAATAATTTCAATAAAAATACTATATAACATAACAGAAGTTAACATAGTTTGGATCACAACTACGTGTAACATCCCAGAAGTCAACAGAGTTTGGATCACAACTACGTGTAGCATCCCAGAAGTCAACATAGTTTGGATCACATCTGATCGAGCTGACTTATCAGATAATGAGCTGACTTATTAGATAACGAGCTGACGCATCAGATAACGAGCTGACTTATTAGATAAAAATTAGCTGACTTATCAGACAATGAGCTGGCTTATCAGACAATGAGCTGACACATCAGATAACGAGCTGACATCAAATGAGCTGACTAAGCAGATAAATGAATCTTTGTTTCCTGTAGGTTCGGATCAAGTGTTGTCGTTGGCAAGACGGCCAGCAACAGATACCAAGGACTTTGTCAAGGTAGTTTGTGTTGTTGAGCAATTCTTCGGCGACAAGGAAGTTCCGCTTCGTAACCTTAACAGAGTAATTGCAGGTGAAGCATCCTGACCAATCCTTGTGTCATTCATCTCAAACATTTGGTTGCTAAACCTCCAGGTGGAAGCGGGCTGTGGGGGAGTAGTGAGTGGATGTTAAGGCCATCATATGGCTTTGTATATTCCCCCATGCACCTTGCAGGTACATAATATACCGGCTTCAGAACCCTAAAACATGTTAATGGGATCAGAACTGACATGTTGCTAAGTACCCCCTGTTCTGACGTAGCAACATAACATGTTTAAAAGCTGTCGATCGATAGTTCCTGTCGGACCAACGCGTGATTACACCTTCATCAGAGCTGTGGACATCTGCTGGTATGTATTTACTCACTTGGATCATCCTGACTTGACTACATCAGTCGATAAACGTGCTGGTAGAAATGTATTGAACAAGGTTAAAAAAACTATTTTTTTAACATTGCTAGAAGTCTAGGAATCCAAATGTCGGATAACATAGGATAATTTAGGAAAAAAACTGCGCATCGTATTTTGAAGGCTGTGCACAAAAAGTTTACATAAATGAGTATATATTTTAAGACGCTGAAAAAAACCTGGATTTGTGGTGGGGGTGCAGTGGTGTGGTTCGGTTTAAGGCCACCCGGTTTGACCCTCGAGCCACTCAGTGGCGGATTGAGACCTGCGGAAGCCCATATGAGGTCGAAATTTTGTCTCCCTGCAGTGGCGTACCTAGAGGGTGCAAATGGTGCGACGGATGACGGAAGAGGAAGACGGGTGAACATTGACACTTGTATGTGAATGTTAAAACCATATGTCCATAGATTGCGCGTTCTGTCTCATCTTATCAAATTATTTACAGGGAAACAATACGGATCGCCTTCTCTTAAGGGAAAGCAATCCTGGGACTATTTAATAGTTTGATTGTCAATCACAGATATTGAGAAAGGTCTTTTTTCACATCTCAAAGTAATAACGCATTACGCAGAAAGTGCAGACATTCATAAACACATGCCTTAGAAAGATCCTGAACATCAAATGGCCAAGTACTATCACCAACAAAGATCTACTAGAAAGGACATACCAGGCGCCAATTGATGAAGACATCATAAGAAAAGATGGAAGTGGATTGGGCATACTCTCAGAAAACCCCCAGATAGCACCACCAGACAATGCCTTACATGGAATCCAAAAGGAAAAAGAAAGAGAAGAAGACCTAAGAATACATGGAGACGTGAGCTAGAGGCAGACACGCAAAATATGGGATACACCTGGAAGCAAATGGAAAGGAAAGCACAGGATCGGGATGAGTGTAAAATTCTTGTGGACGGCCTATGCCCCAGACGGGGTAAAAAGGCATAAGAAGAAGAAGAAGAGACTATGTCTCAAGAGAATTTATCCGCACTGAGCATTCTCAGCATTGAAAGATATAAGTTAAGAAAAAACTTATTGTGTTGAACTTTTGGACGATTATGCTTCTAGTTCTAGCAAGACTTGGAAACAAAAAAAAATAAAGCCTTTGACTGCAGGTATTTCCTATATATGTTGAGCTATAAAAATATTCTCTGAAAACGGATTGTTAATAATAATTAATATTTAGTGTGACTGTCATGTAGACAGTGCTATCTCACCAACACATATTTCGAATAATAAAATCAATGTTAGAATAAATGAAGTTAGCTAAATTCTAGACAAGCAAATATACCGCCAGTCTCCTCGGGTGGATGGGATTCGTTAACCTTAGATGGCAACTCATCTAAGAGAAGGAAAACTCTGATTTCAAAGCCCGTATGATGGATTCGCGTATGCGGTATGATATTAACACAATTAAAATTCCGGCAACTCCTGCGTCGGTCCTGGTGCCAATCTGTATCATTCACCCATGAAGTTCCCTTGGGTTCACCAGAAGCGTGGAGAGAGCTGATCTGCTGACTAGGGAACCAGGATATGAAGTTCCCTTGGGTTCGCCAGAAGCGTGGAGAGAGCTGATCTGCTGACTAGGGCACCAGGATAATCCCAGTCCTTGTGATTTCGTCCTGCCAACTCTACACCATCGTCACATTGTGACATCTACACCATCGTCACAATGTGACGTCTACACCATCGTCACATTGTGACATCTACACCATCGTCACAATGTGACTTCTAAACCGTCATCACATTGTGACGTCTACACCGTCGTCACATTGTGACGTCTAAACCGTTGTCACATTGTGACGTCTACACCGTCGTCACTTGTGACGTACACACACTCACCACATTGTGATGAATGGATGCCAATTTATTTTTATGATATAAAAGGAAACAGTTGACAGTTGGTTGTTTTTTGTTTTTTTGTTTGGTTTTTTTTGTTGTTTTTTTTTTGTGGTGCAAATGCAGGAGCTTGGTCCTTTTATTTATTTTTTTTGGAGGGTGGGGGGTGGTTTTTTTTTTTTTTGTTTTTTTTTTTGTGTGTGTATTTAATATATTTTGTTGAGAACGGGCGTGATTGCCAGGGGCCTCAAAATTTTAACAATCTGGAGCCACTCGCTAGCTAATTCCGGCCTTGAATCTAAATTATTATTTAAAGTCCACATCTTTCCCAATGTGGACGCTCTACTGACAAGGGTGATAGAAAATCACAGAAAAATCTATTGAATAACAGGCAAAACTGTCAAATAGCAGACCAATCTATTAAATAACGGTAAATCATTTTAAAAAGGAGTATGAGAAAGGACTTTATCATTTTATGGATATTTTACGTGTCGACTGTAAATTAAGCCTATCTGTTGGCAGAAGTGCTTAATTTCTAGGCTACTGAAATGTCTTACGAGAAATTTCAAAATGACTTTGACCGTTTCAAAATCTATGCCGTCATGCTGGCTCATCTGAGACATAGATAGACCTTTAACTTTCACATCACACTGCTTTCGTTTCATTTCTGTTTAGTTTCTTTCTTCCATATTCTGGACTTCACTTTTCGCCTCACAACATTCAGTTCTCATTTCAAAAAGGTCAATGACAAGCGAAAAATTAAATTTTTTTACAAAAAATATGTTTTGTTATTAACTGGGCTGAAATGACCTGGGTCAGCAATTTTAACCGTTCACGGTTAACCCCATCACAGTTACAGTGCAACATAACCGTCATAGTGCTAGAACCCTTGGTGGTTATGTTTTTTCTTTCTCTCAAATACCACAAATTCATTGGTGAAGGTTACAGAAATGTTTCTCAAAACAGCGATAAAAAAAAATTGTTTTATAGACGTGGATTTTGTTTTTCTGAAAATATTAAAACATAAATTTATGAATTGGTCTATGATTTTTTATGGTTTGATGGTTTATTTGTTGTCCCCCACGTCCCTCCCGCCCCCCGGTCCCTCCCCTCCGGTCCCTCTCTCTCTCCCCCCCCCCCCCCCCATTTTAAAAAATAATTTGGGATTTAAAAACAAAAAATTTACAAATATTTTGGTTAAATTAATAATTTTGTTTTAATGCTGTCATTGCCGATGACAAATATACGCTCTCGAGCCTTGGTGACCAACGAAACGGTTGACTGGTCCTTATATCACCTCCACTCCTTCCGGCCGGCCCTTCATTAGTCGTGTCAGTCTCCCGTTAAATTGGTGAACAGCGGGTCAGCTGCGAGCCGAGTCAGGATGTGTATTATGTGATAGATTGCCATAAACACATACGTATGCATTTTGTCTGCGATAAGGCTATCTTTTAAGGTGCTTTTGTTTGTGTGGAGACTGTTTGTGTGGCCGTGAGATAAGAAGCTCGGTCGAGAGTTCATAAGGCCGTGTTTAAATTTAGGGACTTCATTTCATGATCAGTTGTTGTGAAAAAAAGGTACAGGCGTTGAACTTACTCAGTTCCTTTACGGTTTTGTTTGTGACGGGAAATGTGAATGTACTTGATTGAACTGATTTAACCTATGTCTAAATGCGTTGTGGTGGAGATAAAGTTACAGGGCCTAAATATTTACAATGTGAAAGTTTCTTTCCTTAATATGTGATATGCAGCAAAATTATCTGCAAAAGATTATGGATTTTTTTTTTAAAAATGCAATACACTGATATGAGTGGAGATATAAGTCTATAAATGTTTTGGTTTTTAGTTTGTATAAGTGTATACCTGCATCATATATACATATATATATTATATGTATATGATTATGCTTTCTGTGTGAGTTTATTCAGGAGCGTAGTAAGGGGGTGCGGAGAGGCGGCTTGTTTTTCTTTGTATGGAGGGGCGGAATTTTCGGCCAACTACAGAGTTTTTTCATGGCAAGGGACAGCAAAAATTTTGGCCCGCTCCTGGCGGCACTAACCCGACCTTCGCTACTGAGTTGATACAATTTTTACTTTAGAACTTAATTATATTTTAACACAAACTAGAAGCTCTCACTGTACTCATCATAACTGATTGTGTGCTTAGTGACAATTTAATATTGACAAAATCTATCAGGTGTGATCACATAATGTTTGAGTTACTTGCTAACGTTCTACCGGGGGGGGGGTGGTATTATAGTGTTGTGTAATGACGCTATTTATGAAGAAAACTAAACACCGCATCTCTGTTATCTTGTGTAATTTAAGCCTTATCTCTCAACGTTCATCAGTCATCACCCTTTCTAATGGAATCGTGCATCCTTAGTGCTCACTAGCGCATTTAGCTTGTAAGACGATGACTCATGTGTTGCTTGTTTTATTTTTTCAGATGATTTTCATTTTTGCATTAGCTCTTGTGGCAGCCTTTGGACAGGGGGCCTATGGTAAGTGACATTTGACACTATTATTTCACTCAGTTAGTCACATTTATACCATCATCCCACTGTGAGATCTACACCATCGTCATATTGTGACATTTACATCATTTAAAAAAAAAAAACACGCGCTAAATACACAAACGTATTCCGTGCGACCACACTATTCAACAAACAGTAACTCTAGCAGAGGGGCTATGGCTGGTGAACCGGCGATGAGATGACTTCTGAATTAACTTAATTTGATTCAATCCTGGCTCTTGTAAATTGTTTTTGAACAAGCTTGTTTTTATTATAAACTCAATGATAAATGTTTTAGTTCAATATATTATTTTTATTAAAGGGATCCATTATGTTGTGAGCTCCTGTCGAAATTTCTTCTGATCAAACCAATGGCAATGATTTAAACCGTTACTAATAAACTACTACATTCAAGACCTGCTTCCTTGTGTCCACTACTACATCATATTTCCTTGTGTCCACTACTTCTTCATATTTCCTTGTGTCCACTACTACATCATATTTCCTTGTGTCCACTACTACATCATATTTCCTTGTGTCCACTACTACATCATATTTCCTTGTGTCCACTACTACATCATATTTCCTTGTGTCCACTACTACATCATATTTCCTTGTGTCCACTACTACATCATATTTCCTTGTGTCCACTACTACATCATATTTCCTTGTGTCCACTCCCCAGGTGCATCATGTCAAAGGCGTGTGTGTTACCATACCAACTGGTCACAGTACCGGCCCGAGCCTGGTAAATTCATGCCTGAGAACATCGACCCCTTCCTGTGCACGCACATCATCTACTCCTTCGCCAAGCTGGCCAACAACCAACTGGCCCCCTTCGAGTGGAACGATGAGGACACTGACTGGGCTAAGGGGCTGTAAGAGCATTACCAATTATCAATAATTAGACTGCTATATGTAGAGTGTTTTGACAGGTTGTATGATATATTTGGCTTAAGATGATTACCTACTATCGATAGTCAAACTGAGACAAGGAGAGAGTATTGACAGAGTGTATGATATAATGGCTTAAGATCGATAGCTAGGCTGTTATAGGTAGAGTGTATTAAAAGAGTGAATGGTCAAGATGCCGTAAGATGCTTACCAAATATTGATAGTACGCCTGAATTTTAAAGTGATGCTATTCAGGAGCCATTTATAAATTTAGACCGTATCAAAAACTCGACACAGGAACTTACAAAAGCATCAAGACATAAATGGTGAATTGATAGACACAATATGTTTCAAATTTCCCAGCACATTTGAGCGCCTCTCATTTCTTTTCAGGTACTCCAAATTTACCGACTTGAAGAAAACCAATTCCCAGCTCAAGACCATGATCGCCGTTGGAGGCTGGAACCTGGGCACCGCACCTTTCACCCAGGTGGTCGCCTCGGCTGGCACACGTCAGAGTTTCATTCAGACGTCCATCAAGTTCTTGCGCGACCACAACTTTGACGGCCTCGATCTGGACTGGGAGTACCCTGCTCTCAGGGGCAGCCCACCAGAAGATAAGCACAGGTTCACCCAGCTAGTTGAGGTCAGTTCCTTGATCAGCACTGGTTTGTATTGTAGATCAGATCGATAGTTATTAAGATTATAATAAGGGGGTGATGTATGTGCATTGGAAGGGGTCGATGTTTTCAGTGTGCAATCAGGTAGGCAAAAAAGGAAATGAGCGAAACAAAGATAGGAAAAACCTGGAGGGAAAAGAATGCAACAAAACAACGAACGTGTCGGCTGAAAGCCTTTCGTCGGTGATCAAACAGCGATAAAACCCGAGTTAATTTTTTTTAAATATCATCCCTTGCTACTTTTCACTCATTTCCATTTTTATTAAGATCAGTAACTATGACTGACAGATCTTTTACTTTATTTGGGGGGGGGGGGGGCGTGTGGTTCTTGGGGAGAGGGAGCCAAACAGAAGACTAGATCAAAATACGTTACTTTACAACTAGGCTGTGAATTTCCACAACAATGGCTTCATTCTGAAACCCTCCAATCCTAACACTCCTTATACCCTTCTATCAGGAACTTGCCGCCGCCTTCGACCAGGAATACCACACAAGTGGCAAACCTAAGCTCATCCTGTCAGCTGCCGTAGCCGCTGGCAAGGACAACATTGATGCCGCCTATGAGATCGCTCAGATCGCCTCGTGAGTCAGCTTGTCTTTTAGTGGTAGTAACAACAGTGCTACCTGTTTGCTAGCCAAATTTTAAACCTCTGGGTAATTAATTCGAATTCATGGTATGCATGAATGACAACAATAATAAACCATAGACGTTTACTTATTGGTGCCTGTTGGTCCATTTGGGCTATTTTAAAATCTTTTTTTTTTAATCTTCTACAACCACGTAGACATCCGCTACTTCGGGTATGCGCTGAGCTCAATACATTACTCAAGGGCTTAAAACGAGCAACAATTTAAAATTGCGTTCATCTAAGACAGCGGTTCTCAACCAGTGGGTCGCGACCCTTTTGGGGGTCGAACGACGATTTCCCAGGGGTCGCATAAGACCATCTGAAAACACATGTACTCTACAGTTATGAAGTAGCAACCAAAATAATTTTGTGGTTGGTGGTCACAAACAACATGAGGAACTGTATTAAGGGGTCGCGGCATTAGGAAGTTTGAGAACCACTGATCTGAGATATTGCATTTCATATTTTCACTGAGGTGCATGATTACATGTTAATTATGTTCTTTTGAATCGTTATGTGTGATTACAAGCAAAAGTGAAGATTTGTAAAATAAAAAAAAATAATAATAATGATAATAATATTAATAATAACTTGCTTTCCCCCGCAGTAAACTGGACATGATCAATCTGATGTCCTATGACTTCCACGGAAGCTGGGATCCATTCACTGGCCACAACTCTCCCCTCTACGGCCACGCTGGTGAGACTGGTGCTAACGTCAACATGAATATCGTAAGTTGGCGTGGTTAGCTCGTATTACCATGACAACCTTGCCCAGCATTAACATAGCAACCTTGCCCAGAATTACAATAGCAACCTTGCCCAACATTATCATAGCAACCTTTCCCAGCGTTATCGTAGCAACCTTGCCCAGCGTTATCATAGCAACCTTGCCCAGCATTACCATTGCAACTTTGCCCGGCATTACCATAGTAACCTTGCCCGGCATTACCATAGCAACCTTGCCCGGCATTACCATAGCAACCCTCCCCGGCATTACCATAGCAACCTTGCCCGGCATTACCATAGCAACCTTGCCCAAATTTCCCAATTCAATATACTATTTCTTATTTCAGTGTGTTAATATTTATTTCCTTATTTTCTTGTTGTTATTTACTTTTCTTTGATTTGTTTTCGAGATGTGTTAGTGTGCTCAGTCGATATCATGCCCTGTGCAATTGATTTTATCAGCTAACGCCTTTTGTTTGTTTTTTTGTTCGTGCAAAAACACGACCTAAGTTGCAGCACTTCGGTAAATTATTCACAAACAAGCAGATGGACCCCCGAAAGAGGAGGAGTTAAAATAATTAAAAGGAGTTGAAAAGAAATGTACAAATTCGAAACAAAAATACATGTCATGGAGATGTGATAAAATATAGTTTTAAAAAGCACCATATCTAAATGAGGCGCATTGGCCGGAGTGGGGAAAATAAAAGTGTGGGGGGGGGGGGCCCTCAAACTGTTTATCTTCGATTCACCATGCGATCCTAAAAGTTGTTTAAGGGGGGATTTCTAATAAATTTTTTATCAGAGCCTTCACTAATTATCGGGGGAGGGATGTGTTTTGTGTTCCTTGAGCAATCTAATTATCCTCATCGGGCCCTTCGGCTAGATTGAATGTGAGATCCCCTGCTCTATACCTTCCTTTTAAAATATTTTTTTAAAAATTGTTTTATAAAAATAATAATGTGACTTCCAGGACTCTGCTGCCAAGTACTGGGTTTCAAAAGGCGCGCCCAAGAACAAGATAAACATTGGTCTGGCAACATACGGACGTACGTTCACGCTGTCTGACCCCAACAAGCACGAGGTGGGTGATGGTGCCCCGAGTGCGGGCCCGGCCGGACAGTTCACACGGGAGGCTGGATTCATGGCTTATTATGAGGTAGGTGATCGTGTTTGATCGTGTTGATGGTGACTCATCTCATTTCATCGTAATTTAACATTGACTTTTAAAGTTTGAGAGCTATGAACAACACTTTTGTGTGCAAGTAGCTAACAGTTCCATAATGGGAAATGAAATCCTATTTTCTAATTTCCTGTGTCATAAACAAAGTACCCTTACAATGTACCATGGCACTTTGTAAACATGTTTTTACTTGATAAGATCCTGGAACAAGATCTATAGCAGCGGTTCTCAACCTGAGGGTCGCGACCCCTTTGGGGGTCGAACGACCCTTTCACAGGGGTCGCGCAAGACCATTGGAAAACACATAATCCCTACAGTTATGAAGTATCAATGAAAATAATTTTGTGTTTTGGGGGGTCGCCACAACTTGAGGAACTGTATTAAAGGGTCGCGGCATTACGAAGTTTGAGAACCACTGATCTATAGTGTAATACAAACAACCGATGAGAATTGAGTGTTTGATTTACATGCCTTGAGTCCCCCCCCCCCCCCCACACACACACACATTTTTTTTTACCGTGGTCTGTGATCATGACGAAGAGGGAGACACGCAGGGGATGACACAGTTGTTGACGTTTGATGCCACTCTGCGGGGCACTGAAGACAAAGAGAACACTTCAACTATTACCAATAAATTAAATGGAAGGGCTTCGTAAGACATGATCATTTATTCAAAAGGGGGGTGGGAATATAACGAGTTGGGGGAAGGGGGGGTCCCTATTTATACAACACATTTGTGTAATATATGCAGTCATAACTACATCGAGGTCAGATCTCAAGCATAAGCTCTGTAATCGTGTGTTTTCAGATCTGTGATTTGATAAAGAGTGGCGCCACTGTCCACCAAATCGCTGATCAGAAAGTCCCATACCTGGTCAAGGGTAACGTCTGGATTGGCTACGATGATCCTCAAAGTTTGAGAAACAAGGTACAACTGGTGTTCAATTATCAGGACATTCTTTATATCCTTTCATATCAGCATGTCATAACTCGAGAAGTTATTCTCGATCAATGCATTAGTGAAATGTATTTCAATCTTTAGGGGTTCACTTAAAATATGAGAGAAATAGTGGATTTGAAACATTTATTATTTTTTATAACCATTTGGTTGAAGACTAGGAAGTAAAATAATATAACGTAAAAATAGAAATTGGAACAAAAATTTAGTCTTTTATTTTGCGATGTGCTTTATTTTTCTAGGTCAGTGATCCTCAACCTGCGGCTCGGGAATGTATAAATAACGGCCCTTATCATTATTAAACCCGCCATTCCTACTGCTCTCTAAACATTCTCTTAGGACATTATAAATTATAAAATGGCTTCTCACCCTAGAAAGGGATGACAAGACACATGACCTCTATTAAGTACATTCACATTTTCGCATGTGTCGTCATGAAACTTTGTTGTTTTTAGGTGAAGTACATCAAGGACAACGGTTATGGCGGGAGCATGATCTGGGCTCTTGACCTCGATGACTTCCACGGGACAGCTTGTGGCCAGGGAGCATTCCCATTGGTCCACGCCATCAGCGACGAATGCGGGGCCGCACCACAAGGTCCTAGGTATGCAGAGCCAGTCGGTACCGACACAGCTACCCCACCTCCAGAGCAATCAGCCACAACAGCAACAACATCTACAACAGCAACAACTGCCACATCAACAACTACAACAGCAACAACTGCTACAGCAACAACTACAAAAGCAACGACTGCTACAGCAACAACTACAAAAGCAACAACTGCTACAGCAACAACTATAAAAGCAACAACTCCTAGATTCACCTCTACAAGCTCCACAACTACAAAATCCACCAAAATTAAAAAACCAGTTAAAATAGAACGAGGAAACAAATAAAGCATAGCGGGTTCATCAACATCCTGCTCATTTTACAAAGATCACAATGCAATAGTAGAAAAAAAAAGCACAATGCTATAGTTTAAAAAATCACAATGTTATTGTTGACAAAAACACAATGTTATTGTTGAAAAGTGCAAATCTATTTCGAACATGAAAATTTAAGAATCTCAAATATTAAACACGAATCTCAACCACTTACTTCGGTCTTTTTAAATCATTTTCAACTGCATGCAGTTTATGTAGAAAATATGTTCAATGTCATCATATTTTTTTTTTTTGTTGTTGTTACAGAAATGTCCTCCTTAAGTGAAAGTGAAACATAACGTGTCTTACAGTCATTAGAGCTATTTCTGTTTCAACGGGGCTTCTACAACAGTTGGTTTGATGGACAGGGGGTGGGGGGGGGCTGTGAGGGATGTTACATCACGTGTTGTTCAATGCCTTTATGTTCTTTCAGTGTAACATTTGCTCCAGTTGTAACCCAGGGACCTGTCGGAGTCGTCACACAGGCTCCAGTGGTGACGCAAGAACCTATTCACGGTGGAGGAAGTAAGTGAAGCAGAGTTTGAAGAGTTGATTCGTGTGTTTGAAATGGAGACTTGGGGGGGGGGGGGGGTGGCAAGGTGAACACTGATAGTTAAAAACAAGTATTGTGTTGGGATTTTTTTTATATCTGTTCTCAATTCAATTCTTCGATGGTTACACGTGTAAAATCTCTGTGCCCTCCTTGGCAGATAATTTAAATCGTGTCTAAACAAAGGTCAAAGTATTTTGAGAGCACATCCGGTAAGGTTAATTTAATGCTTTAGAAAGTCGTTTGATTTTTAATAACACTTAAAAGATCAGAATGGTAGAAATTCTGTTTATAAATGAATGCTTCTGTCATGAAATTTTTTTTAAAATGTATCTTATAAATTATGGTTATACTTGATTATTATTGTTTTCAACTATCGCTACTCTTTTATCTGTTGTTTTTTCTTTTTAAAACGGGGTTTCCCCAAATTTTCAGAAACTCATCCATTTTTTATTTCTATTTTTAGACTTGGCTTCAATATGCAGCGACCAACACCTCGGTAGCGGAATCCACGAAGCCCCAGGGAGCTGCTCTCAATTTATTGAATGTGCTGGAGGAACTACCTTCATCAAAAGCTGTCCAGGTGGCACCGCCTACAACAAGGCGATCAAAACCTGTGATTTTACGGCTAATGTACCTGGCTGCTAAGAAGAAGAAATAGCTGCTCATTTTATACCACACTCACACGGTGGAAAAATATTAAATATGGTTATAAAATCCTGGTTTATTACTATAAAATGTTAATAGCAATTGTCCGTATACATTTATTTTTTTTAATGACCCAAAATCAAGGGATCTCTCGCAAAGTTAGTCGGATTTATTTCGCTATGTGGATTCTGAGCATGTTTTTAACTTTATACATTCAAGTAAAAATAGCAGCAGCACAGTATAAATAGCAAATGTTAATCCTACGAAAGGCCCGATATTCTTTCTGTTTCACTGGGTAGGAGATTGTGAAGGGTTGCGTTAGCTTAAATAAACACTGAACCAATTATTTTTTTCAACATTATAATGTGTCAGCGGTACAGAATCTATTAATTTGACATTATTGTTGCACGACCGGTTACCCAATCTTAAATGATCTCACTTTTTTGTACCTGCTGTTGTTCTTGTTAAATCAACCATGTTTATTCAGCGAAATAAAAAAAATATATAAACACCATTATTTTTGTTGTATAGTGTTAATTCATTTTAATTTTAAAAGCATTGCCTTTTTAAAGAATTTCACTCTACTCGCATTTCCATCTTGTGTGTATGTGTGGATGGAGCGTTATATTTGTGTTGACTTACCTGGCATTTAAAGATTTTTCGGCGGGAAAAGTGGGTCGATGGAAGAGGGTTGACGTTATCACTCAAATTATCGCGATTGGCCGCGTCTGCTGCGCGGTTGAGTGATCGAGTGTTGGGTGAGCTTAGACCTACTTGTTACTTTTTATGCCTAGATAAAGAGTTAAGTCACTTTAATCGGGACTTTATAAGCATTCGGTGTTTGAAAAGGTAAATAATTCTGCTTTTGTCCATAATTTAAAGATTGCAATTTTAATACTAACAATTAGAAGGGGGAAAAAATAAAAACAAGGTAAAAAGGGTGGAAAATAATTATACATTTCTTAAAATGCATTACTCAAAGAAAGAATCTGCAGAAAATATTACCTTATTGGCTCATCCAAACCTCTGCACGGTCTTTCTTTGCGTAATTGATTTTAGGAAGATTTTAAATTATTTTCGAATTGTTAATTTTTTTTAATACTTTTTTTTAAAAAAATACTTTCTATCAATAAAGTCTTTTTTGTTTATTTTTTTTAAAATATTTTTTTAAATTGATAAATAATACTACGATTCATTTGTTTTACAAGTTAAGATTTTTTGTTATTATTAAAGGATCATCGGCATTAATTTTTTAATTTTTTTTTTAATATCCAAATAATATAAAAATAGCTCAACTACATTAAATGATGTTTCTTTTTTTTTTACTCCAACTCCAAGAAGTTTAAAGTCCGTTTTAACTTATTTTATTTAATCGCGTTGTCATCTCTGGTAACTTGATTATAAGAAGTCCGGCATTCGGTGAAACGCAAGGGGTCTTTCGCAAATTACATCACGCCAAAAAATGACATTTTGAGACCCACCCCCTTTTCCCCCTGTCACAAAGTTTCACAAATTCTTTACCCCCCCCCCCCCAAACCCTTTTGTGTCACGACACACCCAAAAAAAATTCAAAACATACATACAATTTTCATAACTAAACTAAGATTTTATTCTATTCTTTAACATTTTCCCACAACTTCTCACTCTATTACCCTGACTGATTCCTCAAATCTGACCGATAAACGATGCTGCGGGCCGCCGTCCATGGCTTCACATGTAAAAGTTCTGGGGTGGGTGGGGTGAATATGAATTTGTTTTTTGTTTTGTCTCTATACAGCTGTTCTTTATTACATAAATGTATTTTGTTTTATTGTCACGATTATGTTTATTTTGCTAATATTTTTATGTACAGCGCGGTGAGCCTAGCCCTAGGCTGGGGTACCGCGCTATATAAGACAACATATAATAATAAAAATAATAATAATAATGGTTTAATATGAAGTATTATTAGTAAACTGTGTCTTAAAACGCAAAACAAGTCCTCCCCAAGCCGAATGTAAATTGGCCACAACAGTCATTACGTCATTTTTCGATATGTGCAGAAGGTGTGAGCGACTGAATTTCAAGCTATTTATAATGCCTGGGGCAGTTTCGACCTCAAATTAATGGGGTTTTTTAAGTTAATTGAATAAGATTTTTTAAAATTAGAAAATTTTAGATTTTTTTTTTTAAAGTGACGTCAAAAGTGTTTGACCTTTTCCTCTCCCCCCCCCCCCCTTTTCACAAAGTGTCACAACTTCTCGACTCCCCCCACACACACACACCCACAACCCCGCCCTGAGCGTAAAGTAATTTGTGAACGACCCCTAAGTTGAAATAAAAGATACAAACAGGCTGCCTACTTAAATAGAATGCTGACAAGACATATGAGTTTGACGCCGTCTCGCAACCATTAAAACTCACATTGGTCCTTATGGTATTGAAATGAATCAGATGACCTTCACTCTGGTCGTATTCAACATCAAGGATGATTGTAAAGATAGCATTGAAAAAAAAAGGGGGGGTGGGGGATAGAGCCGTCATAACAACATAGGAGGCTCTGAGCATAGCAATGCACTGGGCCGTGAGAAGGGGGGTACTCAGTTGGAGGTGATAAATTTTCATTATTGACAGATAAATTATAGAATAAATTATTTCATATAAATCAACATATTAGTTTGCGTATTTTTTTTTGTGTGCAGAGAATTGTTTTATTATTGGGTTGAAGTCAGTGGTCTTAAGGATCTCATTTCCCATGCACATAAGTGAAAGCCAGTTCAAACGTTTTTGTCCCATTGTATTGCGAAGCTGATTCTTACCCACAGAGCTATAATATAATTATATCTCTATGTCTATGTTCTTACCTTATTTTGTTCGATTCATATCTGGGAAAAGTAAAACATGTTGACGAAAGTTGTTCCCATTCAAAAATTTAAAAACCATCTAACTTTGATTCGCATTTATAATATTAATTTTGGAATGTGCTAGTATATATCGTGGGTTAAAATTGGGAAATTGGAAATTTTAAATCGCATTAAATTGTCAAAAGCTTTCTATATTCATTAAAAATATGAAAAGAACGATGCCTCTATAAGAAAGAGTCTCCTAGAAACGTAGGGCCCCCATACAAGCGCGGGGCCCTGTGCCAGTACTCACTGAGTCCATGCCTTAAGACGGCACGGGGGGGGGGGGTGTATTGTAAAGGTAAAATTTTTAAAAAACTAATTAGCCCATGCCCCATTTATGAAAGTGCAGCCCTGGCAGCCCCCCCCCCCCCCAATGCCCCTTCTGTTTGCCACTGGGCAAAGCATAAATTTATTGTGGCACTTTTGGCTGAGGATGAATTTTTTTGCCCCCCCCCCCTTTCCCGTAGACAGCTTAATATTAAACTTGAACATCTCTTGATCGATCAAATGATGCCATTATTTTTTTTTTTTTTTTTTTTTTGGGGGGGGGGGGTTTAAAGGGGGGTCGTAAATAGCTGAAACATAATTATGTGTTGTGATTTAAATGGTGACTCACAAGAATATTAATTAAAGCTGTCTAATTTTTATATAGTGCTTTACGTCCCTCTAAATATATATATGTTGTTCCTCTAAGCCCTAGCTCCAGCTAATTGCTAAGCATTTTTTTTTTTTGCGATCACCTCTTTATTTCTTTCACTTTTTAGGTTACTAAGTAGGTAGAGTAATGCAGAATTATTATTTATTTTTTCATTATTTAAAAATCAATCGATTTACATATTTATTATATTCAAAAAATTGTGTATGTTGTAGATAGTAGATTTTATTTTTATTTTAAAAGCCGTTCGGCTGTAGGGCCTATATTCTCTGCCACAACTTTTGCTCGAATTCCTGCCCGTCCTAACTAACCGAACTTCTCACTGTCTATTCACCCATTCGACAGCTTCGCTCCTCCGCAGACGCGCGTATTCTTTCTGTACCCAAGACTCGCACAAAAACATACGGTGAAAGATCTTTTTCTTTCTGTGCCCCCAAACAATGGAATTCTCTTCCCCTACACATCCGCAATATACCAACCATCACAACACTCAAAACACATCTCTTAACTCTACTATCCTGACTGATTCCCCCCACTGACCGATAGACGATACAGCTGGGTGCCTTCCATGTTAAAATGTTATGGAATGGTTGGGCGAATACACATTAGTTTTGTTTTATTTATTAATGTATGTTAATGTTTAAGTTCATGATTATGTTTGTCAATTGTATGTACAGCGTGGTGAGCCCAGACCTAGGTTGGGGTATTACGCTATAAAAAAAAAATAATAATAATATTACTATTTAAGAGTAGACGCCGAAATAAAATAGTCACTTTTTGTAAGTATCGTAGCTTATCGATCATCGCGAGACTACAGTTGCTATGAGAAACGACAAAAGCTACACCAGGCTATTTGGAGGATACCAAGGTATGGTTGAAACGATTATAATTTTGTTTTATGCTTTCTCAACTTTTGCTGAATCTGAGACTGTTTATAACCTAATCTAATATTTTTGCATTGACTTAATCCTATTTCCAAGCTGGTCTATGTATTTACAATTCAGCAGACACTTTTATTAAATTTTATTTTAAAATATAAGAAGACACAAGTAACTTAAACTTGTGACACAAGTAACTGTAACTAATAAACAGTTAAGTTAGCATACATTTTAGTTACGATTATTAAGACAATTATTGCCGATTTTCAACTTGATTTGGTTAATATCTTATGACTATATCGTAAGACGTGCCTTGGCCTTGAGCTCCTATTAATATATATATATTATATAATATATGATATATGTATTGTAATTTAATTTGATTAATTTATTATTTTCTTACTTTAAATTTATTCATAAACAAAGGATTGGTAAACGTTTTTCCTTTGCCTTTAGTTTATTAAAATTCAGCTATATTAAATATTTTGAATCTCTGAAAAATTCTTACAGGATCTTGAAGCTTTTCATGACAATTAAATAACTTGAAAATGGAAATAGTTTACGTATACACAAAAAAGAGATCAGAGTTTGGTCGGCAATGCAACTTTGCAGACCGAGCTGCAGAACTCCATGTGGATATTCCTCCAGATGACAGTGTTCTGGAAGATTTCATAGAACGGGACCCAGTTGATATTGGTATACAATGTGTTCAAGAAATGTCTGAGCATGATGTAAGAATAATAAGCCACATTATTATATTTTAGTTTTTAAAAATGACAGTGTTTATAAGTTTAAATTGGTATTTGAATTTAATTTTTTAAAAAACACACTTTATGATTATATTTAACTAAAGAAAGCCTAAGACATCAATGAATGACTGAATTACTATTTTTTTAAAAAACAAATTATAATCCTTAAAAATTTAATTGAATTTACAAATTTCAGGCCAATACAGAAAGATTTGAGACTAATGTTCGAGGCATCAATCACACAGAAGGAGGATGGCCTAAAGATGTAAATCCTCATGAAGTTGAACAAGTTACTCGCTACAGAAAGAAAGTAGAAAAAGATGAAATGTACATCAGTGCTGTACTACAACTGGGAAATGTAAGAAAATAACATAAAATCTTCTGAATTCTTAACCGTATTCAAATGTATAATGGTCAAGATATATTTAAACAGTTCATTTCTTCAACTCAAACATTTTGAATTTCTCACGTTAATAATTACCTTAAATGTGTTCTTTGTAAATATATAAACTTGTCATTTAACACCTGAAAATCACCCATTTTGATTTTTTCTTAAGGCTATGGAACATTGTATCAAGCAAAACAATGCTGTAGATATCTATGAAGAATACTTTGAAAATATTGATGCAGAGACAATAGATGAAGCTGCAGCTGCAAAAACTATTAATGTTTTCAGGTACTTTTTTAGTTTTGCAGTTCAAAGGTTCAGTAAATAAATATCTGACATTAATTTACAGCATCTTTTGTAAGAAGCTAAGATGAGTTAAAGACTATACCAAGCAAAAAGCTGGTTTTTATTTTCACAGTTTAATCTAGTTTGATATATATATATTTGTAAGATTATTTTATTTAATATCAGACTCTAAAAAAACAATAACCTCAATTTTAAAGGTGTTCAATGTAATATACATGTCTTGGGTTTTGAGAAGAGTGATGACTATAGATGGGTTATAAGTATGGATTGCTTTAGTGTAATCCCAAATGTGTAACCTCCATCAACCAGCGATTTAGAGCAGTTTTTTTTTGCCAAACTCCTCTTCAATTTCACTCTGGAAAAATTGTATTTAAATCTGCTCCAAGCTCCTGCAAAATTAAAAAGGGAGATGAGTGGTTGAGTGGGGTGCTGAGTGTTTAAATAATATGTTTATTATCCTCATTTACCCATCTTATTGACTAGGCATTAGAAATGCATGTACCAGCAACAAAAGAGGTAGAAGATTAAGGCAACATAGCTATAGAGGAGTAGAAAACATAGCTGGTGTGACAACACAGAGATATAGAGGAGTGGGGCAACATAGAGATATTGAGGGATGGGAAAAAAATAGCTGGTAGAAAAGTGGGGCACCATAGCTGTAAAAGAGTGTGGCACTATAGCTGGTTGAAGAGTGGGGAAACATTGCTAGTAAATGAATTGGGCTACATAGCTGGTAGAACCAAAGAGTATCAATTTTAATAAACTAAATTTTAAAAATTAAAAAGTTCCAATTTTAATTTTTTTGTTATTGTATTAAACTTTTATGAAGCTCCAAGCAGTAAGTAACTTTACCAGCACTGCTCCTGCTCCAGGCAAGAATACTTGATCTAGGGTTACAATTCATAACAACTGCTATGAATTAACCAAATACTAGACGTGAAAATAAAAATTGGACTATTTCATGAAAACCGTTGTATGATTTCCCCCTCATTTTGCATTATCATTCATAAAATGTTATGGTTGCATATATTTTTTATATTTTAATGCTTTTATAAGGGATCCAAATGAAATTAAAAGAACAGCAACACACATTTCATGGTTTCCTGATGGACCTAGGAAACTTGCTGTAGCTTATTGTAATCTACAATTCCAAAGTACTTCTCCTGATACAAGTATGGAGTCTTACATTTGGGATGTGGGTAAGGACAAAATACACGTGACCATTTTCTAAACAGTATTGTTACTGGCATTTAAATGTAAATCTTATGAGCTGATGGAAGTCTTCAGTGATGAAGTGATTGTGAAAGGGGCCTTGAAAGAAAAAAAAGGGGGTGGCAGAACAATCTCAAGGGAGGACATTGTGTCAATGGAAGAGGAAGTGCTCAGGGCCGCTTCTGCCGATTGTTTGTCAGGTTGACCAGTAAATGTTTCAATCAGGAAAATCATGCCCTTGTTCTCCAGTAGATGCTTCATTTGTCCCCTATGAAATATACTAGGAACATCCTTTAAATTGAACATAAGCAATACATCATTTCACTGATTGTTTAAGGACATAGGTGCATTTTTGTACATGATACAGGTTTGACAATGCTTGGCAAAATCAAGTATGGGAGCTAGGATGATGTATTGTGGAAATTTTTGGCAATGGTCTAGGAGGATCCAGATTTGTATAGGAATGAGTGGTTCTTAGACAAAGTCACTTCCACTTACAGGTTGATAAGACTTTCCATTCCATTGACAGGGTACATTTCCAAAATCATGTTACTTGGTGCCATTTTTAAAATCTAGCTTGTAATTGCTCTTCCCCTTTTTTTTTTTCAAATATGGTCATCATTTACGTTCACTAATGTTTGGAGCCAAAATATTGCTCAACTATGAATACTTTTTCCTCTGTGGATTGACCCATTTCTAATAACAAGTGCCCTACATATAATCATTTTAAAATCTTCGGTCATCTGCAGCTGGAATTATGCACCTATGACAAAATGATGTTGGAGTTACAGTACTGCTAGTTTTGGTACATGCTTATATAACTGTTTAAGCACCATGAAGATCTGGCTGTTACTGAGTCTGTTTTGCTTATTGGCACTTTATTACCAATATGATAAAGAAAAATTTTTAAAACGACCCTGCTCACATTAGTCTAACACCAACATATTTTTATCAATCTCATGTGTTCTTGAAAATAGCTATTCTATTTAATCTTTTTCAATGAGTAGCATGATGAGTGGGGCTAAGGCTTTAAGAAATAATTGACAAAATGTTTTAGACCTGAGAAAAATGCTTTATTTTAAAATCTTAAAAGATACTTTTGATTTTATTGAGCTTTTTTTAAGTTATCATAATTATGTGTTGAAGTTTTACTATTGCACATCAAATTTTTACTCATAATTTTCAGAGAATCCAAACAAACCAGAAATGACAATAAAGCCAGTTTCTCCATTAACTTGTCTGGAATATAATCCTAAGGATTCACACATTCTTCTTGGTGGGTGCTACAATGGACAAATCGGTAAGCAGAATGATCCATATTTCAGATGAGATATTTTTTTAATAAAATATTTTACTGAGCTTTCAAGAACTAGAGAGGAAAAAAACAAATTTTAAAAAGTGTATATATCTAATTTTCCAATAGCAAGTTTTCTTTTATATTTTTTCACATTTATAGCCAAATAATGTTTGTTCAGTACCCTCATGTACACATGGTCTGTAGATCTGAGTTTCTAAAATGAATTGGATGATATAATTTACTTGAAGATTTAGACTTAAGAGGTTTTTTTTAAAATCTGGTTCTGTCTAAAACATAACACACTATATGTTTTAAAGCCTACTGGGATACAAGGAAAGGTTCACAACCAGTTGAACTGACTCCAATTGAACAATCACACAGAGACCCAGCTTACAAGACAGTGTGGATTCAATCCAAGACAGGAACAGAGTGCTTCTCCACATCAACAGATGGTCAAGTGCTCTGGTGGGACATCAGAAAAATGGGTGAACCAACAGACAAGATGTATCTAGACAAGAAGCAGGAGTTTCACAATGCACAGGGTGCCTACTGTTTAGAATATGAGCCGACGATGGTAAGTTTATTTATATTCCAAATTTATAAATATATGATCCTATTATTTGAAGTTTAGAGCATGTAAAAAAAAAAAAATGGATACATCCTATTTTGAGTTTTATAAAATTTAGGGGAAATTTATTATCTAGAAGCATTTACAATACAGGTACATTTTCTTCAATATACTGGCCTCTAAATTTATGGCTTAATGGTTTATATTAAAATAAACTACAGGTACTTAGAATTTTTTCAAGTGACAAATATCTCTTTTACAGCCCACAAAGTTTATGGCGGGAACAGAACAAGGAAACATCATCTCCTGTAACAGGAAAGCTAAAACACCACTAGATAAAATAGCTGCTGTATTCACAGGCCATATAGGTCCAGTGTATGCACTGCAAAGAAACCCACACTTTACCAAAAATTTCCTCAGTGTTGGAGATTGGTGTGCAAGGGTATGATATTAATATTTCAAATTTTTAATATCAAATTTCACTTTTTGCATAATTATTTGCTAATTGGTTTCAGCTTTATCTTAGTTTCCAAATAAATCATATTTTTCTTAGGAAATCATGAGATATTATGATTTAGTAGTCGGTGATGACAGAGTAGCTGAAATAATTTTCACTGATTAAACTTCAATTTTAAGTATACTGGGTAACATATTTGAACCTTTGATAAGTTTGATAAACATCATATATATATATATAAAAGTGAAAATTTGTGGGTTTGTTTGTTTGTTCCACAAAGGCTTTTACACGGATTGATGGATCTTGACCAAACTTGGCACATATATCCATCATTATCCAGAAGGAACTCTTAAGGGGTTGAGAACTTTTAATAACATTTCGTGTGGGGCCGGGGGCCCCGAATTCGTTTTTTTCTTATATGAGCTATATAAATATAGGCTTAAAACTCCTACATGAATGGATGGATCTTGACCAAACTTAGTTCACATACACTTGATTATCCATACTCAAATACTAAAGGGTACCGAACTCATAATATCCATTCCTCTGGGGCCTGGGGCCCCATTTAATTTTTCCTTATATAAGCTATATAAATATCAATTGTCAATAGGCTTAGACAACACTATAGTTTCTATGTGAATTGATGGATATATGCCTAACGTGGTAGCAATAAACTGTCTGTACTGAAATATCCGTGGATTTAAAACTAAGAATATCCAATCTAGAATTTTCCTGAAAGTTCGATAACTTTAAAACGCTATATCTATGGCATTATTCAATAGATTTTTGTGGGACAAATTTTAAATCTTAACTTCATAACTTACCTGAATGATTTTTATAGGGCCCCAACTCAGGCACATATAATTCGGTACATTTATGGAATGGGCCCCCGGGGCCCCTCTTTTAACTTAAATGTTCTACAGTTTTAGAAATGCATTTAGTTGTATAATTTTTCGTATTGGAAGAATAATTACTTAGAAAAGACAGTTTTTACACGTTTTGAGGAGGATAATACATTTAATCTAGATGTTCCAGAAAGTTATATAGGTCAATAGGCTTAATACTCCTACATGGATGGATGGATTTTGACCAAATTTGGCACATATATCCATTATTATCCGGAAGGAACTCTTAAGGGGTTATGAACATTTATGACATTCCGTTTGGGGCCGGGGGCCCAAAATATCGTTTTTTCCTTATATGAGCTATATAAATACAATTAACAGTAAATACTCCTACATGAGAAGATGGATCTTGACCAAACTTAGTACTTATACACTTGATTATCCATATTCAAATACTGAAGATTACTGAGCTTATAATATCCATTTTTCTGTGGCCGGGGGCCCCATTTAATTTTTCCTTATATAACCTATATATAAATATCAATAGGCTTAGACTGGTACCCCACCGGTATCGGGATCCGAGAGCTATCATTATCCCACTGATATCGAGATACCACCGGGATCGGAATACAGACAGGATTGGGATCATACCGGAATTGCGATCCAGAGGGATCAGAAACCCACCGGGAAACGGTATACTAATGGGAGCGGGATACCGATGGGATTGGGAGCCCACCGGGATCGGAATAATTATAAGGCTGTGAACTGTTGCAGTTCATTTGTTCCGAATGCTATACCGGCAAATTTGCCAGGTATATCCGCTAGTAAATAAATATAAACAACCAAGAGCAATTAACTCTGCCAGATCTATCCAGACAGGAAAAGTCAATTCATTTTTGTTTTAAATTGATTTAATGTTTCACTTTTTTCTATATGCTATTTATGCAGAGATCCTTTACTAATTTCGTATTATTATTTTCATGCAACTCATAGATCTGGTCAGAAGATATAAGGGAGTCATCCATCATGTGGACAAAGTAAGTAGGTCTATTTGAGTGACTGTGGCTAAGAGTTTGTTTTCATCAAGTCCGTGTTTAGTAGGTTAAAATAATCACAATATTTCTTTGCTACACCATTCACTGTGTATATAAAACAGATACATTTCTTGGCTCATCGGCATCTAGAAAAGTTAATTAAATGTCTTTATTTGTCCCTAGGCAATATTCATCATATCTAACAGATGGCTGTTGGAGCCCTATTAGGCCAGCAGTTTTCTTTATTACCAAAATGGATGGCACCCTTGATGTGTGGGACATAATCTTCAAACAGAATAATCCTACACTAACACTGCAGGTTGTTTGCTTAAATTTAGATCAAGTTTCAAGACACTAATGGCTGTGATACATTCAATGATTTTTCAATTAATCTTTTTGCAGAATAACAAAAACCTAGAAGGTAATGTTACAACTTTGTTTCTATCTTTAGGTTTGTGATGTTCCATTGTATAGCTTAAGAGTTCAAGAGTCTGGAAAATTAATTGCAACTGGCTCACAGGACGGCACGACTACATTACTTGAGTTATCTGAAGGGCTGTACACCATGGGACGTAATGAGAAAAATTTGGTTACAAATGTAAGTTCTTCAAATGAAGACATGCCATTTATGTGGTATTGGATCTAAAATTATTCAGTATTTTAGTGGACATTTACTTAAACTTGAAATAACTAAATTTGTCATTGTTTTTTTTTTAAATCCTTTAAGAAATGTTAATAACCACAGACATTTTTTAAATTTTAGATGTTTGAAAGAGAAACAAGGAGAGAGAAAATTTTGGATACAAGACACAAAGAAATTAGACTTAAAGAAAGGTCAAAGTTGGAAGGAAAGGTAAATATGGTGTAAAGAACTAGGTACTCCCCAATCATAATATTATTAGTGACTGCCAAGGCATTTTTTTTTAAAGGGACTAATGTAAAACATATTATTTAAAAAAAAAATTTGCTCTTAGTCTCTTATCCTGTAATTAGTATTCACCTTTCAAAATATATTGAACCAGATGAAAATAAATGATAATAATGTCTGAAGTTGTATTAATTATTGCAGGAAGAGAAAAAAACTGCTCTAGAAGGAGGAAAGGTTCCAAGACTTATGTTTGAATGTTAAATTTTCTTACATGTTAATGTTCATTTCATCACTGTTAACAAAATGTTATTTTATTATTCTTTTCAAATAAAACATTAGTTTTACATTTTTAACAAACTCTTTGAAACCATTAGATAGTTAACAGGATTACAATTTATAATTAAATAAGTTGATGGCAGTTACATCAATTATGTAATCAAAATTGTGCCCATTAAAAAATAATACATTGAGACACTTATTAATCAATGGAATTAAATGGGCCATTCAATTATATGATATAGAGTCTTAGATGTAAAAATGACCATACTGCACAAATCTGTTAGAAGAAAAATAGTTAGCCTTGCTGTCCTCTTGGATACATTTCAGCTAAGTTTTTATTTTTATTTTTTTTTACTCTTTGTACTGTTTGCTGCAGAAGTCTTTTTGCTGACACATTTGTTGCATCCACTTTTTCAGGTTAACATATTTCCTCTTTAAATTAATAAATTCTTTGATATCAAATTGCAGTGAAAAGCCATTAATGTATCATTTTAAAACAGTCAATATTGTTTACAGCAAGATGGCGAGGAAGGAGGAGAAAAGCCAAAGGAAGAAGAACAACTTGAAGATGAGGATTTATTTGCAAAGGCAGAAAAAGACTTTTTTGATGTCATTGAGCAAGAAAAGAAAAAGCAACCCACTCCTAGCCAAGATTTTGGGGAAGTGGAGAAAAAGGTATGTATTGCCCTATGTAGCATTCAACAATTCATGCTGTTGTTTTGTGCAAGCTTTTTAACCTCTAACATAAACAGTTCCATTTAAAGATATTTTAAACTAAAATTTTTATTGAAAAATGTTTTTTGCAACTTACCACATTATGGATAATACTTAGGTCATCAGATAAAAAACAAATGAAACAATTTGTATCGAGTTAAAAGATGAAAGGGATATGATAAATCAAAACAGTTGCCTTGCGCATTTATTATTATATTTTTTTAAATGTCCTGTTTTTCTTAATTCTTGTATACTTTAGGACCAAGCTTTTAGGATCAAAATCAACTTTTTTAATGTAAATAGAATAAATTTTGAGAAAATTATGCATTAGCATTTCTTATAACTTAAACATTTCCTAAGCTAACAATGATTAAAATCCCCCACGTCCCTCAACATTTTTGGAAACCACATCAATGCATAACACATCTATTAAAATAAGGCCTTTCAAATTTAAACAATTTTTTTAGCCCTCTAATCTTTTCTTGTAAAGACATTTTTACTCATTATCAATAAAATTTGTAGTGAAGCTTTTGTTTTTATAAATTCTTGCTGTAGGAGTTGATTCCTGATCAATGGATCAACATGACATTGGTGATTTGAAACTAATTTTTATTTTAAAACTTCACCTGACCCTGTCCCTCACCATCTAGTACAGCTGCATATGCTATATCCTCTAAAATCTTCAGTATTTTAAATACCTCTTTTAGAGTCTTCTCTCCAGGTACACTTTCAGTTGTGACAGTAAAGGAATAGAATCCTATGATTCTCACAATTCGTGTGTTTAACTTAATTTGTTGAGAGTTCTTCCCCATCCCATATGAACCCAGATTAAAAAAATCTCCTAATCTAACTAACACTCATATGGCATAACCTATACTGGCCACCAATACAGGATATTTCAAAGGAATCAGATAAAATGGTTTCGAAAGGATCATAAGAACTTCAAGTGATATGAAAATATAAAATGCAAAGAAAATCAAGTCATTGACTCAAAACTTAAAATAAGGTCCATTTTTTTAGGACTGGCAAGATGAACAGGCTAAATTAGATGCACACTTGGTTGATGCTATTGTGGAACCTCAGTATGAAGATGCTATTGAAGGGCTCCAGCCTGTAACTGAAGAAGTTGAAATGGATGGGGAAGAAAGTGTTACTGAATCCATTCCAGCTGAACCTGAGATAGTAGAAGGAAAAGAAGAAGAAGAATAAATATTACACAAAATAATATTATTAAATTGCAATGTTTGCATTATTTGCTATCCCCATGTAGAGGTGATTTTATGATTTTGGAATTATAAAATTTTTCTATTTTCAGTTCATTTTATTACTTTTATCAGACTAATTTCAATTATTCTTCAAATCATTTTGCATAAGAAGAATTTTTATTTAAATCTTGTTTTAATATTACTTAATGACATTTTCTTTAGAAACTTAGACTACACATTCATTCAAAATTAGTTTTGGTAGAGTTTGCTTTTTTTCAGAATACATTTTGAAAACCCTTAATTTAGTGTAATAAACAGTTCAGGGATAGAAAACTGTTTTTACTAATCTAATTTGCTGTAAATAATGTAAATTTTAAAGCTTTATTATCATCACTCTCACCCCCATGTTAAGTTTTGTTATTTTGTTTAAATTTTATTTTTTTAAATCTGATACTGATATAATTTGGTTTTGTTTATTTAAATTTTAAACAGTATTTTGCAGTTTGAGGACCAAATATGGATTAGATTACTTTTAAGTTAAAATGAATATTAGAGCACTTACTAATCATATATATATTCCTCTATAATATCAGCTACCCATTTTATTTAAAAAGTATGTTTTTAATGATCAGCAATCTGATAATCTAATCTTAAATAAGCCAGATTTACCATAAGAAATTTTTAATGCTGATTTATTATTCTTAATTTAAAGGATTTTTTTCAATTTGAAGTGTAGACCTACAGATTGATCACAAGAAAACTATTTATATGATTTACATTTACAAAACCCCAAAAAATTTGAATTTTTCTTTTTAACAGGATGATAACAGGATTAACAGTGATGAAGTATGTGGATAATTATTATTATATTTTATATTGTTAAAAAATTGTATAAAGTAATTTTTGGAAACAGCCTCCAACAACTTGTTACGCTTAACTTATGACACATAATTAAACCATTCTGGTAATGGATAGTCTATTTACAGAACTTTCTATCTCAGTATTTTTAAGAGATGTGCCTTTTGTTGGTTACCATCATTAATAACTATTTAGGTTATTCATCTTTTGTATGCAAAATATTGAAAAGTGTAATGCCCTGTTCCATAGTTATATGAAATAAGATATTTGCAATAAATGAACATTCATCTTAAGTTAATAGATGTTCTCATTATCCTTTTACACATTCTCAATTTAGTTTAATTATTGTAATATCAGCTTTTTTCTATAAATTTACAGAATTTTATAAAATTGTTACAATAAAATCTTTTTCTTTTTTATTTCAGGATTCAGAGAAGAAAGATTAGAATATCTAATAATATCAACACCAAAAGCATTAGTAAACACTGATAAAATAAAACAAAGGAGACCTAACTGAAGCTATTGAATCGGATCAATATTACAGGAAATCGTTTGAAAAAGATGATAAAACATAGGCAGCAAAACTTTACAACTGAAAGGAAAATATTACCAATAAATATGATTTGTTCAAATAAATTGATACCTTTGTTAAACTTCAAATAGTTACTGAAGATTTTTATTTAAATTGTTTATACAATTTTTTTATTTATAAACTTTTTTCTGAGAAGAACATTTCTATCTATTGGTAAATTGAAATGGATATTCTTAAATCGTAAAAAACATGTGTTGCTTAATTTGTTCAAATAAACAAAATTTATTGATTGCTCCTAAATAAAATTTCTTGATAACAATGAGAATGACTTAAAAAGCACAATTTTCAATTTTAATTTAAGTTGCCACAAAATAATATATTTAATTTGTAATTTAGAACCTCAGCAAATATTATTGTTCTATAACATCACAGATATACATACATTTTTTCATAAATTTGTCAATGACTACCTGAGGCTAATTTAACAGCCCACTGAATACATTAGAGGTAAATAAAATGAAGCTCAAGAACAGTGTATAAAAATAAGTGTTGTTCATTGTGATGTTTGAATGGCTTGAATGTGTTTGTGTGCACGCAAACAGAATGTTCATAAATGGTTATTGATTTGAGTAAATTAATTTAAAAAGTGTTACCATGTTGAAAAACCTTTGACATTTTAGTATCTTTATGTGGGTGTTTGTGCCTACAGTTGCTACTCAACATACTCTACAGGTAACTGCACAATTTATTTGATAAATGTATATGATATATACTGTGTGACCTCATGAGATATTATTTGACTTTGTGCTGAAAGAATTTTTACACAACTTTATCTCATGTTGCATATTCATTATAGCAATAGATCTGAGAGAGTGAATTTTTTACAATAAAATACACTTTTCATTACACTTATTGTTGAAACTGTCATCTTTTTATGATAAAACAGTGGGCAAGAATAAGCTTCATCAAAAATAGACAGTTGAGTTATTTTTAACTTTTAGTACACTATGTTGACTGCCTTTCAGATAACAACAGTTAAAAATTTTACCAATTTATTTTTAGTTTTTGGATAAAATAAATGTTTTAACATACTATATCATTACTTTGTTTACATCTTTGATTTATGTATTTATAATACAATTTGTTAAACATTTTAAAGCATCTATATTTAATTCAAGATAATAATGGTGTATAATGGAAAATACAGCAGAAAACAGGGTTAGGTCATGGCCTGAACTGGAATAAAATATGACAAAATACTAAATACTTACAGCAAATACAGATGTAGTATGTTTTTTTTTTTTTGTTTTTTTTTTAAATAACCTCATCTTTCTAGCCAAAAATTCCCCCAACATTTTCAAATGATTTGTTGGAAGCATTTGAAAATAAGCACACATTTAGCTTGTCCAGCACTCTGTTGAAATTTGGGCAAACATTTATTTGCACCTTACCCTGCACTTTACCAACTTTTTAGCACAAGAAACACTGATGCTTAGTGATTTGCCTTTTATCCAAAGTACTCAAATGTTGTTGTTGCCTCCCTTGTTTTGCCACAAATTGCATTGGCAGGAATGATATGTGTCATGAAAAGCTTAGTCTATAAACAGTCATCAATATCTTTTTTTATGCCCAGTGTATTTTCAATGTGGGTTAAGGAGGCAATGTCCAGTCCCCAGCTTTTAGTTATACTGGATTAAATTCATATCTATGGATTTCAAAACAAAGTGACCATAAAATTTATTCAGCATTGTAGAATCTAAATTAATTGTATCTGCCACTTTACACACACCATGACAAAAAATGCTATTAGTCAAGATGTAAAGCTCCACGTAATTGTCAATACACTTGATCTTATGTGCTGTTCACTTGTGTAAACAGCATTTTGGAAGAAATAAAAGAGGAAAATGTTTCAAGCACTTCACCACCAGTGAATGGATGCTTTAAAAAAAGAACTTCCAAAGGGCGGCAGTTGATATCTATTGGCTTGCTTCCATCTCATACAACTTAGCGCCGGATGCAGGAACATCTTCCATGATCTCGTTTTCCCTAATCTTATAACCTATACTGTTGCTTCTTTTTCGTTCAACATTTGTGATGATGATAGCAATCCTTTCTTATGACAAAGAACATTTTTGTTAAACGAATTTATTTTTTAAAATTCAATTGCTGTAGTGCAGCTTAAACTAATTGATATTTCGAATTTAAAAATTTAATACAATAAACCTATAATTTAGAAACAACTAAAAATCAAGGATTTGTTTAAACATAACCAGGCCCAGGTAAATGGAACCTACATTTCCATTAGCATGCCAAATATTGCTCACCGATTAAGTGTAGAACAACGGTTCTCAACATATGGGTTGTGACCCATTTGGGGGTCGAATGACCGGTTTACAGGGGTCACCTAAGACCATCGAAAAACACATGTGCTCTACAGTTATGAAGTAGCTACGAAAATAATTTTGTGGTTGGGGGTCGCCACGACATGAGGAACTGTATTAAAGGGTCGCAGCATTAGGAAGGTAGAGAACCACTGGTGTAGAATAATTCAAAACTAAATTTTAATATCAGTTTTTTGTTGTTCTCCAAGTTTCACAGCCGTACAGAAGAACTGCCTTGACATTTGAGTTGAATATTTTTTAACTTTGTTTTTGTCAGTATTTCACTTGAGTTCCAGGTGTTGCGCAGGGCATTGAATGCTCCTCTGGCCTATTTGGACCATAGGCTTTATGTCCTCATCTGTGCCACCATTTTTATTTATGATGCTTCCCAGGTATGTAAAAGTCTCAAATTCTTCAAGAGAGGCTCCTCTCAGATTAATCCCAATGACTCCATCATCCGCTGCATTTATTCTTAATGTCTTGGTTTTCACTTTATTAATGCTTAATCCCACTTGCTGGGATACAGAGTTCAGTTTTTTTGTTTTCTACTGCATTTGTTTGTGGCTTTGTCATAAAAAGTGCAATGTCCTCTGCAAAATCCAAATCCTCCTACTGTCTGAAAGGTGTCCGCTGGATTCCATTTTTCCCATCCCGTGTTGTTTCTCTCATAATCCAGTCAACGGAAAGAGAAATGGTGAGAGCAGGCATCCCTGTCAAACTCCAGATTCTATCATAGATGGGTTTGTGAGTTCACCTTTATATATAACCTTGCAATTCATGTACTTGTTTGTGTCCTTAATAAGTTAGTTAGCTTTTGGGGAACACCATAATGTCTTAGTAGTTTCCACAGTGTATTTCTCCCTAAGCTGTCAAATGCTTTTTCGAAGTCAACAAAATTTAGGTACAATGATGCATTCCACATCAAACACTGTTCCATGATTATACGCAGGGTTGCAAATTGGTCAGTACATGGCCTGTTCATCTCTTAGTTTGGAGTCTATCGCTTTCATTTTATTCTCTGCAGAATAATTCTATTTAGTATTTTTCCTGGTACAGAAAGCAGCATGGTGCCTCTATAGATTCCACACTCTTGGAGATCTTCTTTCTTTGGAAGTATCCTTCCCTCCACTCCACGGGTATCTCTTCTTTGTCCCAGATAGTCACAATTAGCTGGTGACGTATGCTTGATGACAGTCATCATCTGTCATCAAGCAGACAGCACAGGGCTGAGACAAGTGGAGATACGCTGTCAAGAAGGGGAGCTCAATCTCATGAACCCAAAAGGATAGCGACAGCTGAGACACACACGCTAGCCGCAAAAAAGCAACCTTAGCCCACCGACCACAGCAACTATCCCTGCCCACAGTGCCAGAGACTATTTCGAGTACGGATCGGACTTGTAACCACCTACGCAATCATCGTGGCCCACTCCACCCTTAACCGGATGACTAGATTGTCCTTTTGACGGACGAACAACCATTATTTGATAGAGTAGACTTAAAACTGGAAGATTAGTCTTATAAAATAAAAAAAAAGCATTGTATTCATAGTTGTTACATATTCATGTCATTATCCTACAATTATTTTGTCATTGGACTGTTTTTAGTGGAGTTTAAATCAGTTATGACATTAAAAAAACTTAATTACATTAATAAGATACAAATTCTGAATGATTATTGCGAACCCAATTTTAATCATATCCCTCTTCATAGAAAAGAAATTGTAAGTGTCATCATTTATAAACATGGCATCCCAGATACGTGACACGTCTACGATTTGCTTATTTGACGTTGATGGTACTTTAACTCCATCTCGACAGGTAGAAAATTATAAAATAAAAATATTCATATATTTCACCAAACCAAGCAACATGTTGTTTTTTTAGTCTTCTTAACACGGTTACTATCCCATGGCGTAAACCGGCATTTTGCTGTTTCACTACACGATTTAAGGTTCAGGTTAAGTTTAGGGATAAATTTAGAGTTCAGGCAACCAAGATAGCGGCCATGGTAAAAAAACGCAGTACGATCCTTCCGAATTTACCCAAACTTCAAATAAAAAAATGAAACCAGAATAAACTTTTTAGCTTTAGTACTTTTTGAGCTACGAATTTTTAAAGTGAGAGTTCGTTTGGTATTTTTTACTATGGACGAAACCTCCACATCTTGTGACCTCATTCTGCTGATCGCTCATGCGCAATGACTATATAGTTTATATAAGGTAACGCATCCCCTTATTACTAAAATACTGTTTAGGGTCGACTTATTTTAATCTTTCAATTTGGCACATGAATAATTAATTAAAGCTCTCCCTGACCTTTAATAATTTTTGAATGAAATAGTATTACGGTATAGCCATTATGCAAGTGGCTGTGTGAATGGCTGCCAAGTACAACGTTTTGCACACAGCAAATTGTGATAATTTATAATATGGACCGGGTTTTTAAAACTCAAATTAGGATATTCTTGTTTAAAAGACACTCGAAACTATAAGTTATAGTAAATAATGATTGAATATTTGTCGAGTATCGGCATCTGCCGCCATTACGTGAACTCCATCTCCTCATCTCCGGGTTTGAATTCCGAGTTGCCTTCTCTTAGATGAGTTGCCGTCCAAGGTTAACGAGTGCCATCCACCCGTGGTGCGTGCTGGTGGTGTTCTTTTTGCTTGACTGGGCTTTGGCGGGGATTGAACTGCTGACCATTAAGTTGAGATTTGCTCAGTTTAGACCACTCGGCCACCCAGCACCCATAGATCAATGTATGCCCGAGATACATAATAAATATGAAAAAGACATGTTTTGTACTTTGACTTATATTAATGGTGAAAGTTGCCTTATATTCAACAAGGATTTTCTCAAATATTAACCGATTGTAAATAAAAAAGAGATTGATTAAAATGTAGGCCAAAATGTCCTCTAAAGCGTAAGGCCGGAAAAGGAACACAATTGTGGGATATAGTCATTATTTTATTAATGAAATTGCACCAACATCAACAAATTAAAAACACAGATTTTCGTGCGCCAACGCCCATTTCCCATACAAAATTTTTAGTAGTCTCCCTTGCTTTACCGAATTACTTACATTGTGCTTGACTTGAGTTGAGATAATGAGGGGAAGCGTTATGGACACAGTTTTGGACGTGAGAATAATTTCTAGCATTATTCCCCACAACCAGAAATGTGTGATGTTTACTTATTTTAACTAAAATTATGCATATTTAAAATTTAGCCTTTATTTCAGGAATTAAAAACTGATAATTAATTAAACGTAGCGTAAGTTTAACTTAGTTTAAGGTGACATTTTTCATAGGCTTATTGAATGCAAATTACAGTGTGGAATGAATCGTAAATGTGTGAAAGTCAGCCTGTCTTAGGTCTAGGCCTAGATCTATAATGTAGGTATAGGCCTATAATCTTGTAGACTAGTAGCAGGGATGCGTTTTATTTAGGACTTATGGCCTAGAGGCTATACAGTCTACTACTAGACCTAATAAGTCAGTGTTTAGCATTCCGAGAAAACCGCGCCATGTCTAAGCAATGTTTCCAAAACTACGAGCGGCAGACCAACACATTTCATGAAATTTCAGAAAAATTCTGTACTCAACACTTTTTTTTCCTTCACATATAGATCTAGAAATAATGCATGAAATGTCAATAATGTGTTTTATTTTTCATTAATTGCATGTAAGAGTTGAAAATAAAACACAGTTATTGTCGATCGTGCAGTCGTACTTGAAATCATAAAGAACAATATTAATGGTAATTAGGGCAAGTGTATAGCGCGTCATCGCTTTTTTTCAATGTAACATGACCAGCCGCTATAATGCGTATGCGCTGAGGAGCCGTGCGGATATTGCTCGGCGTCATCCTCACGACCAAAACCGTGCGGATAACCACTCCGGATAAAGAGACTTATGATACTGATAGTAATTACAATTCTCTTGTTTTTCTCTATTCCCTGAGATTCTACATTTAAGCTAATTTGATATTTTTTACCTTTTGTTAGTACTGTTCGTGTTAGCTAAAGAAGGGTTCTTGCCGACACGTTTTTTGTTTTCTAGTGTCCTTTTTTTTCAGGCTTTCTTGTTTGAGTTTGGATTTAGTCACTTAATGTTTAAACATTCCAAAGTGACTGGGTGGAGTAAGTTGAGCATAATAAATAACTGCAGCTTTCCAGGGCTCAAGTTACGATCGTTGCAATACAGTCGACACATCATGCTTCCACCTTTTCAGAACATAATAACCACTGCCCTCTAATTGGATTACAAGGCCTAAATGGTGTTGAGAGCACCCAATTAAATCAATTTAAATACCAACTGTGCATGTAGTGAATATAATATGTTAATCTTACTTGTAATCTACCAATTGTTCTAGTGTTTTCAGTATTAGCATGAATGACTCTTCTTAATCTGTTACTTGTATGTTTTTTGTTCAAATATTTCTGTCTAACATTTTAAATTCAGATAGCCAACATATGAGGTTCCAATGCTAGGGTCAAGAAGTGTGGTTCCCAATTAAGCTGAATTCACATTCTTTGGCAATTTCCTATTTCAGTTTCAGAACTATTTTTTTTTATCACAGCAAATGATTTTTAATTTTAAGTGAAAAGAAACTTTTCCTTTCTAAATCTCTAAAAGCTTAATGTTGAAATCTTCATCCTGTACTTAATAAATGCTTTCTATCTAAAAGGCTAATTTAAGCTTTAATTGTGCATTTCTCTGTTGAAATAGTTTTCTCTGCTCTACAATAAGTTTTTAAACAATTTTTTTTTAATTTATCGTCCTTTTGGTTCACATATTGGTGTGCTCTGGCTTTTCACCTATAGTAATTAATGGTAGCTCTACATTTTACAACAATTTAGACAACATCTTTTGAACATTTTAATTATTTGTCAAAAATGTTATTTTCGTATATGTACAGCTGGTTAAACCACATGTGGAAGAATTCCTACAGCAGCTCAAGCAAAAAGTCCTTGTTGGTCTGGTTGGGGGATCTGATTTTGTCAAGATAGCTGAACAAATGGGAGGGCACAAAGATTGTAAGAGCTTGCTAAAAATAGTTAAAAAGTTATTTTTCACAACACGTTTTTTATTTATTTTTATGTTAGACCAATTTTATGAATAGAATTATTGTATGGTTATGTCTCATCTTTAATTTCTACTGGTACTTTAATTATGTCAATAAGTCCTCATATTAACACTGCCTTCTTCTTACACTTTCTGGTTAAACCTTTGTTGCTGTTTTTTAGCAGATTCTGTAGATTCTAGTCTCCCCTGGTTTTAATTTTATGTCATAAGGTAAAAAGAATTTTTTTTCATTCAAGGAATGTTCTTTTTTTTTCAGTGTTAAATCGCTTTGACTATGTGTTTGCAGAAAATGGACTGGTTGCTTATAAAGGAACTACTCAAATAGGTCAACAGGTGAAGTTTTTATACAGTTGTTGAGCAGTTTGAAAGAAATGGTTGAGAGCAAGCTTAAAACATTGTTTTAATTGAACAGATTATAAATATAAATGCTGATGTTTTGTTGAACACATATACCAGTGTTTCATAATTTTGCTAGTTCAGTATCTCTTAAATAAGCATAGGCACTACTTTTCTTTTTATTAATTGTGGCTGCAAGAACATCTAGTAGATAGGATGCTCTATATTTATATGTTGTGGATATTTTCTCTTGTTAATACTAATTTTGTTAAGTAGATATGCTGCAAATATAAATTTCTTTCATTCACTCCTTTAATTTAGCTTTTATTTTTTTCCAGAATCTCAAAAAATATGTAGGAGATGAAATCTTACAAAAGCTGATCAATTTTGCCCTAAGATATATGTCAAACCTCGTATTGCCATGTAAACGGTAAAATTTATATTCATTGACTAAATATAAGCAAATTGTTCATGCTTTGTATGATTAATTAACATTTATTCCAAATTTTCTCATAAGTAATTATTCTCTCCTTTATTTTTACCAAAAGATTTCCTTGTCATGTCAAGCAAGGGTGTTGGCAAGATGAATAAATCTTTATTAAAATGTATAACAGGATTGGTAGACCCTGTAAAGAATGCCATCCTAAATAGGCTAACATAATAATAATAATATAAATAACAGCAATAACATAGCCCGTCAAGTATTGCACTTTTTTTAATGCTTGTTTAACAAAAGTTATGGTTTATCTGAGATATATTTTACAAACGGCTAGAATTGATTGTGTCTGCCAAAAATAGTTTTTAGCAGTGCACTTCAAGTCATGCATGACATAATTTTGGCTTCCCTATTACAATGCAATAATACATTTAGATAATAGAGAGTTGAGATACAATTAATTACTATCTAAGAGCTTGAATTTTTATAAAATTAATTGATTCCTTCAATCCAGTATTATTATCATTTTAAGATCTACTTTTACAAAAGTGTTTACTGCTCTTTATGAAAATAATTGTTTGACTTAACCACTGAGTGTTATCTGGTTTTGCTCCTCCAGTTTTAATGGTATTAAAACTTTGACAATCAGTGTACATTTTCATATTCTTTAGCTTAATTAAAATTTTAATGTTGGAATATTTTCCCTTTAGGGGTACATTTATTGAATTCCGAAGCTCAATGATCAATATATGCCCAGTTGGGAGAAGCTGTTCCCAGGAGGAGAGAGATGAATTTGTTAAATTTGATGAGGTAAAATTTGTAATAATTATCAAGTCCATTTTGTGATATATTTTTTTTTTTTTTTTAAATAGTTTGACAATTATTTTTTTAAATATTGATATTAGTCCGATTCATTTATTTAACTTGTGTTTTTTAGATGATTACTATTTTTATCAAATAACATATTAAAAATAATATATATATATATTTATTGTGATTCATTACAGGAGCACAATGTTAGATTACAATTTGTTGCTGCTTTGAGAACAGCTTTTCCTGATGCTGGTCTTGTATTTGCTATTGGAGGCCAGATTAGTATAGATGTGTTCCCTGAAGGATGGGACAAACGCTACTGTTTGCAGTATTTACAGAATGACAATATTAAAACTATTCACTTTTTTGGTGATAAAATTGAACAGGTACTTTTCAAAACCATGTTGGATTTTCAATAGGTCATGATGTTCAATTTTTGCTAAAGCAATGCACCTCACTCACTTTTTTCCACATTGACTTATTTTCTTCTCAGTCTTATAGATTTTGATGTAAATCAAATTTAATAAACTAGCCAATGGTCAATTTTGTCACTCATATAAAAATAATTGTATATATCTGTTAATTCTGCTTTCTGTAAATTGTCTTACCATTATGATGTATGATTAGTAAATTTCATTCTTAAAATTTTCAGGGTGGAAATGACCATGAGATTTATGAAGATCCTCGGACTATAGGTCACAAGGTCACCAACCCTGATGACACAATTAGGCAACTTAAGGAGCTCTTCTTCTCTTAACAAAAGGGGTGTTAAAATTTTATAAGGTATCTTTAACTTACAAAATTGTTTCTTAAATTGTAACTTAATACACTTTTTAATTTAAAATACAATGGAATTTTTAATAGTATGCTTTATAATATATTGAAAATGCTTTTAAAGCATTAGGATTTCATATTTTTATATAATATAATATAAAGGCTTCTGAAGCAGGTCTCCTCAAACTTTCGAATCATTGGGCCGGTTCCTTGTCCCGCAGACACTTTCCAGGGCCAAACTATTAGTTTGAAAAAATATAAGTGAATTCCTATGAACACTGCACATATCTTTTTTGTACCGCAAAAAAAAAAAAAGCAGGAAAAAACAATATATCTAAAATTAAAAAGAATTTTAACCAATATAAAGTTATTAGTATTTAAGTTGGAGTTAAGGCCACTGCTTTTGGCTAAATAGATGGCCTATGTCAAGTTTCATATTTGTCACCACTACCTTGCTACCCGTACGGTGGCCAGGCAGGCCTGATCTGGCCCTGGAGCTATAGTTTGAGGACCCCTGTTTTAAGGCATTAGGAATTAAAATTTGTATCAAAAGTCATTTCATTTCAATACTATGAGCTGTGTGAAACCTAAATATTGATTACTTTTTGCCAAACATTGTGGGACACAAGTTACCGGATGGTGTACAATAATTGTTTGTTGTTGCGGTGTATGCATTTCTGATAACATAAAAGTGTATTGTACATACTGAATAATTTAACACAATTTGGTGCATTCCTATATGGTTCATATTCATCACTCATCATCAGGATATATGTTTACAACTTCAAGACTCACTTCTTCTTCAATATGTGCCACTATTTGTGTTGACAATGATCTCAGGTGGACTAAGTAATCAAGTGGTTTTATAATTATTGACCACATCTGTGCTTTCATTTTTTTTCATTAGCATATGTATTGTTAGCTAAACTGCGATTTGTTTTAAAAAGCTTACTTTAAAATTTGTATTGTTTATAAGTAACTTGTTCCTGATCATAAGTACTGCTTTAATTTATGGCATAAATGCAAACTAAAAATGTTGATGAGAAGTTGTAAGATGGACCAGATGAGTGGGATATATATATATATATATATATGTTGGGTTATTTTTTTAATGTTGGTCTCATTTGTAATCTACATATAATAAATATTTTGTTACAAAAGGATTTGTCTGAGTTGTTTTTATACATTATCTTTCTCTTATTGAGATTTTATTTCTCATATTTCTTAGTAAGTAACTTAAATGTGATTCTATGCTACCTTATATAAATAAATAAAAATTATGTGGCAGTGTTTTGAACATGGTGATTTGTGCATGTTACTTAAAACAAGGTAATAATGTATGTGATCTTTTCTTGAAGCTCAGATAATAAGGCTATAATCTGATACCTGGTAACACTAATAAACAAAAACAATGCTTCACTCTGACATAGGCATAAAAACTTGATCAGAGATGCACAAAGTTAAGAAAAATAAACCTCTATGTCATGTGTTACTGTTGTTTAGTTGAATGCCTTACTACCCGTAACATTTACAACCCTTCCCTTATCTATCTTCATTCTTATTTTCTAGTCTTTTCCATCCTATCTTTTAGTTTAAATCTACCCAAAGCTTTTTTTCAAACTTTTTTCTTTCTAGTTGTAGAATGGTGTCTCTTTCATAACAACTATAATACCTCTGTATAGTACAGTACATTTTGCTCCTCCTTTAATTTCCAGTGCTTTGAGTTTGTTATGTTGGCCATTTTTAAATTAGAATCCTACCTTGTGCCTAGCTGGCATGGGCAATCATGTCCTTTCTCCCTCTGGTCACTGTAATCATCTCTGTTGCTTATATCATTCAGTGCCAGTCTTTGCTATTTTTCTGTCCAGTTTTCCCAGTGACTTGAAGATTTTCTTTTCTCATGTGACCAAAAAGAAAAAAGATTTTCTCTTTTTGGCCTTATTCAATATTCCTTTCTTACATTACATAGCAGTTTAGATGCCATACATCCATGTTGGATATTTTCTATGCCCATGCCATTTTTTTCTGACAACATATGAATTGCCATGGATCTTTCTATCTCTTCTAATTTAAAGCAAGATATTCTGTTTAAAGAAAAATTGAAGAATGGCTCAAAAGTATATATATGTATTTTTTTTTAAAAAATAGTTATATCGACAGCAAGGTGCTTACTTCCCATCTACTTAATTTACTTGAGAAAAGATGTATTCAAGAAATGCACTTTATATGGATCCCAATTGGTGCTAACCTTACCTCCCTGTATGCCATCACACACTTTTTGTTACATCCCAGAACTGTTTGATAATTCCTATACTGTTTCACCCTCTTTTATATAGCATATTTATTACATCATATTTAAATAGAGATCATTTCTTTAAAACAAGAGCAAACATTACAAACCAAACACAGTTGCAGTGTTTTAGTGTAGATATCTGGAATTTAATTTTGCGACTCACTAATACACCATACTTACTTTCCTACATAGAGATTTATATTGATAGATACAATTTACAGTAGATCCCAAGTCTCTGGGTTTAAATATTACAATACATGTAGCTTAAAACGGAAGAAAAAGGAACATGGGGATTAACAATGTGTTTATTAGTTCAACATTGTAGGGTGTCAATATTACAACTCTTTTAACTGAAACAACAATAACAGAAACAATGCCCTTAATTAATCGTTTTGCCAGTAATTTCACAAAGGGTAAGTTACCATAACAAAAGCATTTCCTTACTACAATCTTGTGGTTCATATTAAATTTAGTAAAGTAACAAGAAAAGTAGGGATGAAGGTGGTAACAGATAAATAAACTAAATTACACACAAGAGTTGCTAAAAACTTTAATTTTGGCAACCTGCATTTAATAATTAAGCTTTTTTTTTTTATAATGACAAGATTATGCAGGAAATAAAAAACACTAATTGAGAAAGCTTAATAATCAGTAATTTTAAAAATAATTTTCATACATTTGTAGAAAATATTTAACTTTTTAAATTAAGGCATCCGAATTTACAAATCTGCAGTATGGTTAAATATGTAAAATGAGTATTCATAGACAAATTAAACAGGTTTCAAATTGGAGGGTTTTTTTTTAAAATTATGTATACATTTTCCGAGAGGCATTTTTTTTTCTCTCCTAAAAACTACAAAAAGATACGTAATTAGATTGAGATAAATCTGAAATTAAAATAGTTAGAATTTTTATCCTGAATGAGTTTCACCATTGTGCTTACTTGTTGACCTTTATAGTTTGTCTTCTTTTATCTTGTTTAGCTATGGTACTGGGCAATCAAGACCTTTGCCAAAAAAAACTGTGTTCCCCATTATATTTAATTCCTACACTCTGCTATTTTGCTTTGGGTTCTGTGTATCGGTAATAAATGCTATTTAAAGTGGCAATATCTTTCCACATATTTGCTGTTCATTAACAGAAATATCTTCCACTCACAGACAAAATTACAGTGATTAAGAGAGGGCAACATAAATGTTTATACCCGTAAAGAGTTTTTAAAAAAAAATACTGAGGACTTTGAATACATTTTTCTGTAAAGAATACTATAAATTATGAAGTGTAAATGATCTTAGGTAAATTTCTGTGTTTTATGCTGACTTTAAAAAGTTAAGTTAGTTGAAAAGGTAAATTAATAGTAATATAATAACGGTAATATATAATATAACTGAATACTAAAATCAATATTTACATGTCTAAATTTACCAACCAATTAATGGAAAATTTGTAGAAAAATATTAACTAGAATTTTAAATTAGGGATTTTAAAACATACACATTGAAAATTTAGTTTTCCAAAAGGCACATTAACAGACACCCCAGTAGATTGTAACAATGCTGACAATGGAACAAAACCCAAGCAGAGATGTGATCCTTTTTTTGTGTATTTGACAAGTTGAAATTTTACATTTGCAAAGGAATTTCATTTAAAATATTCTTTGTTGAGATGACATTTTTAACAAACAATGTTCATTTGTGCCTAGACATGGTACAGTTTAAAAAAAAAAAGATTGGAAAATTGTAATACTTCTGTTTTTTCTTTAAAAATCTTTGCTATTTGAAAATGAATCAACTTTGTATTCCCAAATAATAGTTAAATATAAAATAATACCAACACTTTTTAACAATATGGAAATAATTTTAAAATATGTCTCAAACTTGGCTACAAATAAGCTGTAAATGCATTAAAAAAAATAAAAAATGAATTCTCACTGTCAAACATTATTTTTTCTACATTGACTAACGTTGCAGCACATAAAGCTAACTTCAATATCACTAAGATATCAATCAGTTTAAAGTTGGCCACTTGTAGGCCTACATGGAATTCCGGCTAAATTTTTGTCATAAAATTGCATACTTTTTTTTTTTCTGTACCAAAACTGCCAGTGAAAAACTCAGCAAGTTGTGTTGCAGCGTTCTGTACCCCCCCCCCCCCCCCCCCCCCCGAGACATCTGCACTTCCTCTTTGATATAAACTTGTCATTATATTTTTACTTGAACATAAATTCAGATGCATAATTCGAATTAACCAAGCTTGCCTTGTTTTGTTTGTTCCATAAGGTAATTTTTTTATTCTTCTTTTCATTCCTGGCAAGTTTAAAATAAAAATCTCTTTACATATATCATATAGTAATAAGATTCTAGCAAACATGATCTTAATGGAAGTTCGAATAGCAGTGTACTCCCCTAGAGATATGTGATGTGAGATCTACAGCTAAAATTCAAACTGACTGTCACTGTATTTTTTTGTATTATTTTAATATTCCATTTACTGATCGTTGCCTCAGCTGTAAGAAAGGAATATTTTGAAATGTTTTTTTTTTTTTGGATTAGGCAGCAGAGGCCCAAATGAATCAACTTTTGACCGTGTCCATAGAACTAACTACATATTTATTTGTACTCATGCTTCAAATATGTTTTTTTAAATAAACTCATTATCTGGCTATATCAAACCAAAAAAATAGAAAATCTATGCCACCATTTAACATTTTTGCGTGCATGTGTTCTGAGACAGTTGTTTTTATGAAAACCTTTCTTTTTAAAAGGACTATGCCTAACTGAAATCCATTCCCTTTTGGCATATTGTAGCCTACATTTGTGCATTTAAACATGGGATTTGTCATTATGTGTATTACAAGCTTTAGACATTATTTATAAATAGTATGGATATGTCATAATTGTGTGACAAGTGAATTCTAATTTGTATAAATACTAAGAGATCATGTCAGAAACAAGTGTCATTCTTTATTGCACTCTACTGATTTCTTCACACACAAGTCTTGTGTCATTTTGATGAAGAAAAATGGACCTAGACTAGAAATAACCCTGTAAGTTAGTGTAAGACTAAGAGCCCCTTTTGTTAAAAATGGCTTTTTAATGGATTTCAATAACACGTAAAATAACACCTCTGAAAGGGAAAATAACCCAGACCTCAGCTTTATTTTTAAAATGAAAGCTTAAAAAATTTCCTTGAAAAATCATCTGAAAATAGTGTTCAAGTTCAAGCAATCTATTGTATCCTAAAAGTTATTAAATAACATGCTTTCTTATTTAAAATGGGTTTAAAAAATACAACATTTATAGCAAAAGGTTTATTTTCTCAAAAACATTTTATAAATCAGAAAACCCTTCCATATAATGTGTGCAGAGTAAATCAAAAGTTAAATCATTCACTCTAATTTACAGCTGAACTTAATATGCTAAAACATAAGAAAATAACTATTGAGGAAAGATTGCATTTGTTTAAAATCAAAACAATTACTCCCAGGTACCGGTACCTACTATCTATTCATATTGTGACAATAAAACTTGTCATTTGTGTCTTTGACTATTCTTAGCCCAACTGTTTTAAAAATGGCCTGAAATGGTGCTGCACAACATTTTTCATAAAGTTGCGATAAATCTGGTTTTCTATAGTCCACTCTAAAAATTAATATATCTAATTTAATTTTTTGTGTTTTATCAATTGCCTTAGGACACTGACAAATGCTGTTTTAGAAAAATTTGAAACATAAATTCCTTTAACAACATAAATGCATATTGTTTTCAGTTATTTTATTTACAAAATGTTTACTCTACAAAGATTATATAATGGTATAAACAATTATAGTGAGATGTTGGCATTAAATAGCTAACATTCATACTCGTCACTTTTTGAATTTCTATTTTTTTTATAAAATAATATTTTCCAAAAAGGAAATATTATGCCTATGTGACCAATTTTATTTTCTATAATGTAATCTGTAATACATTTTAGGTTTATCTAAAAGATGCCACAATCATTAAACCACCAATCCCCCTCTTGGATATACTTTTAATGGGAATTTCTGATTTTTATTATTTTAAATGTATAATCTAAATGTCATGAAGTATACCCTCAAATAAATCACTTCTTCACAATAGGCACCAATAAACCATGGTCAGTTTAGTTTAAAAAGTCAATGACAATTATGTTCTTTCCTCTTCACTCATTTCATAAAGTAAAAAAAAAAAAAAATGTTATTTGTTGCAAAAATCCTTGACGTGCAATTAATCTGCAAATTTGTCAGGGCTGGTGGGCACAGGTGAATCCCATCTTTCATGTAAGACACCAGGTTTAAGGTGTGTAATTACAACATGAACTGCCTGAAGTTTTTCATTTCTTGGTGGGATGGTTACAGTTTTGTATGTAACTTGGTCACCTTCTTTTGGAACCCATTCACCATCAATGCTGTTGATGTAAAGCAAAAGCAATTTACAAAACACTAATGGTGATTAATAAATAGAAAAGTAAGTTCAAAGAAGTTGATTGCTAATTTAATATTCATTTTTTATTTAGTTTTTCTATTCAACTCCAAAAATATCCTATATTTAGTGAAACTCCTCCAATTACTCTTTTTTATTATTTATTAATAAAGTATTTGTACAAATTTAATACAAAATAATTAAGCACATAAGAGTCCCTTATGTAAAGACAAATTTTAAATATCTTATAACACATTTTTATTTAAACAACAATGATCATTATCATTTATAGATTTTCTATGGTCAGCTTCTTAAATTGATAAAACTTTTCATTTTAATAACCTTCACTTGTGGATAAGTAACATTCACACAGACTTTTCTCAAAGAAATAGATATCTTGATTACGAGTTATATTTAAAACTAAATGTTTCTAAATTTCTAAAGTAAAACAGATGTGGAAATGAATATTGATCCAAAGCTGCTGTCTTTTTTTCTATCAAGGGATAGCTTACTCTGAAATATGAACAAAAATATCTTCTTTTTTTCCATCTTCTGGGTGAATAAATCCATGGCCCCTTTGTCTACAGAAACTTTTTACAAGCCCTTTGTATGTTGGTCCTTCAGCAGCACGCTCTGACCTGCTCAGAATAATCATAGGAATCAGTTTTAGAATGTATTTTGGTAAATCTGAAATGTCTCATCCCCCAAAAATAAAATCCTTTAATCACAGTATTTTAATATCAGAAATTCAATTATATATTTGTTTATCTCGGCAACAAAACCAGATATAGTAAGACTTAGACAATCTGGGCTGCCAAATCAGAAGAAATTAAGGAGCAAGAAGTGTAACATATAAGTAGTTTAAAGTGAACACATTGGCATCTCTAAACAAGATTAAGCACATCACAAAACATGTTCATGGGTACCACCATAACAGTATCCTTTAACAAGTCACATGGTAGACCTTCACCTACATTTAAAACACATGTTAACATGTTAATTTGATGGAAGGTGTCAAACGATAATAAGTCTGAATTATCTAGGTCATAATCTATATTTTAAGGTAATTAAATAAAATTGAGGTGTATGTATTTTAGCATAGTATTTTTATTCCACAGTTTTCATTTATAGATTTACCTTTAATGTACGGTACGAGGTTTTTTCCTTTATTTTTTACACAAAAATTAAGATGATTTATTATAAATTATAAAATTGTAATTTTAAAAATTATATATAAAAATAATCATTTTACAAAGAAGTTGATAAAGCAGTCTAACCAAATATCACAATGCCAAAAAATTAAAAAGGATAAAGCATATCAGGCATGGAGATGCACTCCACTCCTATCAAAGATTTGTTTTTGAAAAGTCTCCTTTTTGAACGCAAGCAATTACTTGTTGGGCATTTTTATTTTTATTTTGCTTCACACAGTTTATTAATTTTTTTTAAATATATGAGCTTTTAACAGTCTCAAAATACACATCAGCCTTGTAGGGGCTAGGAGACAACAGATAAGTTCTAGAATCTTACATTGTTTTCTGGGGACCTAATCCTAGAAAATGTACTATTCGCCACAAGCACACAAATATAGTTCACAAGGGCTGGTGTGAAAGTTTTATTTAAAAAATATGGACAATATTTTATTACAATTATACAATTCTAGATCCTTTAATTCATCAGCTCCTTTCCACCATGAGTAACTTATGCATTTACCACACAAAAAAAACAAGTTAATTTTTATGGATATCTCATAAATACATTTTTTTTAAAAGAATAACCCAGCAAATGCATTTTAGTTAAAAAGATTCATAATATGGTGTCAAGGTCACAATGGTAAATTTATGTATGAGAACTGACAAATGACCCTGATGCAGCTTTTCTAGTTTTGCCCTATCCCTAGAAAAAGTAAAGAATATATTTCTATTATTCTCATAATTAGAGAATATAATTAAAAGAAGCTACTCAAAGCAATGCTTTATACAACATGTCATGTGAGTATTGGAATACTATTATGACAGCCATTAAACAGATGAGAAATTGATATCTTTAACTCCCTAATTGTAATTTTCTTTTTGTCAACCAAAACTTGATAATGATTTTCAAAACAATAACCGGAACTCTGATTATTGTTTAACATCCTCAAAAATGAAAACTTATCTACAGTTCTTCACTGCAACTGCTTATGTGCAGTGTCCACTCCCACACAAGGCTTTATTTCATGAAACAAGATTAGAGTATTAATTTAAACTGTATGTTTTATAACACACCGAAATAGTGATAAATATAAATATATTTTTTTTAAAAAAAGATAAATAATAATTTTCAAAATCAATTATCAGATTTCCAATAATTATTTAGCAAAGTTTTTTTGGAACGGAATATCATCAAATATAACTCAAACATTGCTTATCTTAGTAACAGAACATGACCTAAGAAAAAAACACACCGGTACAGGCAGTTAAAAATAATTATATTAACCTGTAAAACACATATATTATTTAAAATAAGTAAAATTACTGATACATACATAGACTTTGTTCGTGTGCGTCTGGTAGGGATAGGACTAGGTATCAGAAATTTTCTACCAGGAGAGTCTGAAATTTGAGCACTGTTAATGGCTTGACTTTGTGGAATATCTCTTGGACTTGACATTGCTATAAAAAATGTAATTAAGTATGTTATACATTTTTGAGTGCCTAAGATTCATTATTTACAAAACAAACACCATAACCTAACAAAACTATTGGAATGGTGCGTTTGGGGAGTCTACGATAAATTTGTATTCTCCACTACAGTTAAAATCCACAAGAAATTTATTACCACACATTCATTATTTATTGTTAATCTCTAAAACATTACAGGGGTGATGCAGAAAATAGAAGATATGGATTATTGAATAAGATACACTATGTCCATAGATATTTTTTTATCTAATAGCATTAGACTATATGATTTTAGCCTAATTAAGACCTACCCTATCATAGTAATAGGCTCTGTGACTGAAAGAAAGGGTGGGAACCAGCCAGGTCTCTATTAGGCGTAATATTCATAGTCATAGGCACCTCAAATTTATACAGAAGTATAAAAGATCTTTTTTTCAAACATTTTTATAACAAAATTATCTTTATTCTAAATCTAATGTGACTTTTTTTAGTCTATAATTTTAGTTAGCAGAGCCAGTTAACAGAGAAATAAGACTTTATCCTAACGTCACTAACATAGATACTTGGATACTCTCTTCACTTAACAGGTCGAAAAATGATCTGCATCATGAGGTCTACAAAGTCAAATATCATTAATTTCCTTATCAATGACAGAAATTTTGTGTTCCAGTGACACAAATGAAATTTATGCAACAATTTTTGTGTTCCACATACAGCGTTAAGGTAAGTAAAGTAACAAATTTTTTAATGTTTTGATCACTAATACTTTTTATAAGTTAATCTATGAGAATACAGTTTAGCTTTAGAAATCCATCCTTTTGCCCATTCGAATATACTGAAGTTGCTAAATACGACAATACCAACAAAACAACGCACACACACACACAAAAAAGGGACAGAGGGGGTTGAAAATGTCCCAAGAACAAAAGATCACTTTCATTTGCACCTGATGCCAGAAATCAATCTTATCACTGTCAATTATGCAATTATGAATTAATCTATTACTGTTGAATCCTGAGAAAATACATTTTAAATAAGCAAAGTAGTTTATAATGAATAATTTGTAATAAATTTTAGGAATGAAAATAATCAAATAAGAGAAGATTTAGCTACGGAGGAGAGGCTATTACTATTTAACAATTTATTTTTATTAGGATCATAGTTTTTTTTACCCACGAACTCCTGTCAAATGCAAATGTGCTGTCAACACTTTTAATTAGTAACTTTGATATGTAATTAAATGTAAATGATTACTAAATGATAAATGTAGGCACTTCAGTAAAGCATGCGGACATGGGAGACTACTAAAAGCATTGGTATGGGAAATGGGCGTTTGCGCAGAAGAATCCGAATTTGTAATTTTTTAATGTTGGAGCTTTTCCATTAATAAAAATGACTACTTTTTCATAAAATTGTGGTATCCTTCTACATGTTCACAATAGGGGACATCTTGACCTACATTCCAACATACTGTTTCACCTTTTTTGATCGCCATTACATTTAGAAGTTCATAGGCATATATAATCATAAAAATAATAATCCCAGGCCTTGTAGACTTTGTCTACACCATCGTCACATTGTAACGGACAGATATACCCTGATTAATATAGTTTAAAAAATACGAACCTTAGCCTGAACTTTAAAAATTCAATCATAGCTCAAAAAACACTAAAGCTAGAGAGACTAGAGAGTTGATTCTGGTTTCATTCTAAGTCTTCTTTTCTTTGAAATTCACTCTATAAATATATATTATTTGTATAATCTTTTTTACCGAATTCCTTAATAAATGTACCACTTTATAATTATAATTTTAAAGAAGTTCATGCTTGATTTGGTCAATTTGGAGAGCTATGCTGTATAAGTATAAATTAGTATAATTTATAATAGTTTAAGTGTGTAATGTATAATTTGAATCATGAAGATTTGTGTTGTGACATTTTTTAATTCTCAATCTTGTTTATATTGAATTGGATTATAATTATTCAATTGAATTCTCCAGTAGTCTTGACTTGAATATAAATTTTTTGCCGTTAGACATAGTCTAGTATTAATTTATTTATAAATGAAACTTTATTTTATTTAATGATGTTGATTAATGTCTTAATGAAAGCATGAGTATGGAGTATGGTCAATGGTCGAGTATCATAGTATGGAATTACTAACGAGTGTCAAAATAACACTTTATTGTTGCGCTAAAATAAGGGATTACCACACTTTATATGTTCAAAACTTAGAAATATATGGAATTAGTTTTTAAAAAATATTTATTGCATGTTAACATAAAATACATTTGTAATAATTGTATTATTTAAAAAGTACCTGCAAATTTTTCACAAACACAAGTTTAGTGGGTAAGTTCAATGAAAGGACGAGTTTCCGGTTACCTGATAGTACTGACAGTGATGAGAACCAAAAGAAAAACGATTATTTACATATATTTCTTAGGCTAGTTTATTTTGAATAAAATGACACACATCCCAAGTTGAAATAAATCATAACATCCAATCTTTTGACTAAAATTAATAGAGTTATAATACATTATATTTTCGCATTTATCACATCGATCAAATTTGTTACAGTTTATTAAAAGGAAAAAGAAAAGGGAAAAAAGCCGTTTTTATTAACATTCTTAACCACCTGGCCAACAGACAATTGGTAAAAGGAAAAGCTAGAATCGGAACAGAATCACCAAATTTACAAAGTATTTTATTGAAATAGGCCTAGTCTAGACAATAGTTGAGGAGGCTAAACTAAAGTGTAAATTTAGAATGTCGTTAGATTTGGTTTCTCGGTCTCTTAATTTAGATCTAGGTGAGAATTTTGTAATTAGAAAACGTTTAATATTAAATACAATATTTGGTAAATTTCCATAACTAGACATTAGCGTTGGCGTTAGCCAAATTTTCTGTTTCCCATTTTACACAATTAATGATTATTAAACATTATCATTAATGTGTAAGCTATTTTTTATGTGGGGGTTTTTGTATGCATGTAACTGAAATAATAATAATGTTTAAATAATGCATATATTAACTATATCATTCATTTGTTAACCATTTTCTTTAATAAAATCAATTTTAAATAATAATTGCCGTTGTTTCCATTTAGAACAAGCTGAAACCAAACAAAAACAAAAATACAACCTAAATATAATTAAAGGGAAAAATGGTGGTGATGTCAGCATCACCACAAATCGCCAGGGAGTATTGAGTAAGAAAAGAAAAGCTGATGTAAAGGAGAAAAAAGAAATTATTGAAAAGCGAAGACGAAAAAAAAGAAAATCTGCAATTGGTAAGTCTTCTTTAAATTAATTTAATACATATTGTTTTAAAAGAAATTTTGTGTGCAGATAAAGAAATGAAAAGAGCACAATAAATGTAAGAACTATCACTAAATATTACCTATAACCGCAGCTATGAATGTCGGTGCACCATCAAGTTCCTTTAAATTTACTGCTACTACTTTTAATGCTGAGGAGATTAAAAATTTTAAATATATTGAAAAGCTTTTTAAACAATTCTTTCCTAGAAAAATACAAAGAGGAAAATGCTCAAGACCATACAGAAGTTAATGTAGAGGCTTTGAAAAGGATCACTGAACTAGGCAAAGTTGTTGAAAAAGTAGCTGAGAAGGTAAATAATTCAATTATAAAGTCTGTTACTGTTAAAGAGTTTAATTATTTTTGAAAGAATGTTTAAATTCAATTTATTTTGCATACTTAAACATTTTTTTTTTTTATAAACTAACCTGTCATTAAAAAACATGAATTTCAAATTAATGATAATAAATCTAAGTAAAGAAACTGAATATATTTAAGACATTTTCCACTTAAGATAGTTAGTGATCTTTTATATTGCCAAGCTTTTTCTCTGGTTCCTGTCCTTCCTATCTTACTGAACTTCTTACTGTCTATTCACCCCTTTGAAAACGACCTACATAGCCTTCAAAACTGCCCTAAAGACCCATCTCTTTAAACTGTACTATACCGACTCATTCGCATCACCCTCTGAATGATAAACAACGCTTGATTCTGCTGGGTGCTGTCTATGGTTGGACAGGGGTAGATAACTTTTGTGGAGAAGTCAAGCTTTTCACCAATTGTTTTTTTTAAATGTATAGGTTTTTGTAATTGCTTATTTTTATGTGAAGTGCAGTGAGCATAGCCCAGGGGTGGGCAAACTACGGCCCGCAGGCCACATGCGGCCCGACAACTGATATTATGCGGCCCTCTAAGGCATTTATTAATTAAAAAAAAACTCTTTGTTTTTAAGTCATATTGTTGATTTTCACAGAATTTCATGTACTGTTATAATTGTTTTAACATTTTGTATCCAAATTTTTTTAATTTTCAATTTTTTAAAAACAGTCCTTGACTTTTATCTTGTACTTGTAATGCTAAAATGCGATTTTTAATATAGAGAAATGTTTATCGACACGAAAAAATTGGACATAATATACATGCGGCCCCCAAATAGTTTTACTTTTACATATGTCAATGTGGCCCTCAGCACAAAAAGTTTGCCCATCCCTGGCCTAGCCCTAGGCCTGGGTCCTGCACAATATAAAACCAACTTATAATAATAATAATAAATAGGTAACACATCTTTTTTTTAAAATGCATTTGCAGATCCTCTACAAGCAACCTTGTCAACTTTCAAGGGATTTGAAAGAAGTTGTTAAGGAAACAGAGAGTTCAGTTTTCACTGAAGAAGATTTCAAAAAGTTTGAAAGAGAATATCGACCTAAATGATGAATCATTCTTTATTTCTAGTGGTATCATCTTGCAATTATTTGTATATCTAAATATTACTGGAGATATAAATTATTTATGTTTATGTCTTTAAAAAATAAATGAAAAATACAATATAAGATGCATTTATATTATAACGCATTATATACATTATTTGATTCTTTAAAAAGCGGCTCTAATTTTACATTTACACCTAAAATGTTGTTAATGCATCAGACTATTAGAAAAATGAACTAGCTTGACTTTGTCTTTAGCAATATTTAAATTGCTTAAAAGTAATTTTTTAAAATATTTATAGTACCGATATTACAGATAAATTATGTAGTTACTCTCACAGGTGACAACATAGTAATACTATAGTTAACATAGCATCGTTCTTCGGCTTAGCCACCTAGAAATAACATTGGTTTTCACTATCCTTCACACTATAATGCCGTAAACATTTTAATTAATTGATTATATTATTTTTATGTTTCCATGGTAATAAATCTTATAGGAAATTTAAATACAGAGTAGGATAAAACCTTAAAAAGAGACTTGTTGGCGAGATGTCTTCATCAGAAAACTAAACCGTACATAGAAAATGGAAACAAATTATCAAAATAACTTATAGTTATATTGTGTCTGAGAGAAACGCATAATCGTCAGGTTTTCTCCTACCAACAAAGTTTTATATTTCCCATTGCTTCAACCTCACTACAGTCCTCCCCTTTAATGTTACAGCTACTTTGCGAACTATTAGCAAGGTAGAAACCAAATTTAAAAGTAAACGCTCTATTAGAATTAGAGGACATCCAACTGCTCCCCTGGATGGGGAGGGAGTGGAGATAAAGTACATTAATGCACAGTGCTGTTACAGGGGCAATATAAGTAATCAAGAGATACTTTGGAACCCTCAATAGATTATAGAGAGAAATGTGTTTTAAAGCTATCGAGGTCACAGAGAAATATGGTAGTTGTTAAAGAAAAAATAAATCGTCAAAAGACCAACACCGTGTTGAACCATAAACTTAAACTCCAGTAGTATGTTTACGATTATTAATCCAATTTAAGAAATATCAACTAAAGAAGTTTTCTTGAATTACTAGCAATAAACTGCAAAAATGACGGCGGCAGTGTATGAACTTCCCGTCTACTAATAATTTCTTGACAATATACACATTGGAATAACTCACTTTATAGGAATCCCAAGTAGTGCTAACTAATGGAAATTTTATTTTGTGCATCTATTGAACACAGCATTGCAGTTATAAGTTATACATAATGCTTACATAGAGAATTATTTGTTACCTTTATTATAAATAAAAAAATTCAAAAACTAACTCAAAAAGGTCTTTAAAGGTACATTATCCAACTTAACAGTTGTTTCCGTTTACCTAGGTCAGTGGTCGGCTCTTTAGCGGTTCTACTCTTTGGCTCTACATATACATGCGAAACAATCATTTTCGAGCATGAACCTCATCAAGAGTAAATTAAGAAATTGTCTTACTGATGAGTATCTGGAATCCTGCTTGAACTTAAAAACAACATACAAAGCAGACTTATAAAAACTTTCTAAGGAAATGCAAGGTCGTAGTTCACATTAAATGCCTGTTTTGTATTTTTTGTCAATAAGATTATTATAATACCCGGTTGAATGTCATGTTTAATGTATGTTTTGTATTTTCTGTTAATAAATAAGATCATTATTATAATTATATCTGGTTGTATTTAATGTTGAGTAGCTAGTTTAAACTGACTCCGAAAAACATGACTCTTGACAAGTTCTTAAAAAGAATTTTGGCTCTCAAAAATTTTTTAATCGTCCTGCTGTTGATTTTTGGCTCTTTTGACTAATGAGTTTGCCGACCACTGACCTAGGTAAATTTCTTTTCTATTTATTCTTTTCTTTTTTGGAAAGGGGGAAAAGAAGACAACAATTCTTGTATTAGAAGTAGAAGAAAAGATTAAAATTAAAAACAAAGACCAAATTGTTTATCATTTTGTGTCAATTTATTAATAACATACAAAATAACATTTAACATACACAATATAGATGTCACCTAGAATCAAATCAATATAAAGAATTTCTAGGTGATCTTTCAGTTTCAGGCTGAAAAATACTTAATCCAAGTCATTGCTTAGTAAAACATCACTTTCATAGCAAGTAAATGGGTGACTAACACCACTAGATTATTTCACCAGCAGATTTTAAATTAGAACAGATAAAAGAACATGTAATTCTGTAACTTGTAATTCCGTTTTAACATTATTCCAACTCTAAATGACATAATCGGTAAGTTGTGTTTTTAACCTTAGTTTATTGGGTTCATGCATGCGTCACAGTACAGGATTAAACAGAAAGTAAACCATATTTCAACTATTCACCTAGACTGTCAAAGTGATAATATACCCGGTATCCAATAACTATATTAAAATATATAAATTGCCTATTGGGCTGATTTTCTATTTAGGTTAAAGCAAGTTCTTTTGTCTAAAATATTGAAAGTCACCAAAAGTCATTAGCTGTGTTGCGAAGATGCTGACAAGTCTGGTACTGTTTTTTATTATGATGGAGGATTTTTACAAAAAAAGACAAGCATTCTACATGTCTTTCTTCTTAAATTACATAAATAATGTTGTTTGCTTCTTGATAACTCTTTGAAATAAGCTGCATTTGAAATTCTGAACATCAAAAAAAAATCTTTTTTTTTCTTCTTCTCAATTTTCTTTATTTTTTAAAACGCAGTAACAGTGATTAACAGCAGGCAGGACAAAAAGCCTACACACTTCACTACTTTAGACATGTATATGGTAATCTCTATATGATAAATCAATATAGTAAGGATATATTATACGACTTTCATAAAGAGGCTGAACATCAGTAATCGCAGAGGTGGTGCACATAAAAAGATCCTAATGTTTTAATTTTTTTTTCATTAAATGCGTCAGTATGCTTGAATCTTCCCAGGTCCAGTTGAAGTACCAGGAAGGTCATCTTCATGTGTGCCTGAGCTCTGAAAAGAGTAAATAATTTATTTAAAGATCAATGGTAATAAAGAAAAAAATTACGGACAATGAAACACCAAGATTTTTAACAGTATTTTAGTAGTAAATTACTCACTTTCTGAACATACTGTGGGTTGATTGCAATCTCCCTATCCATTTCTCTCAATTTTTCATCCAACTGAATGCATCGTTGCATCTGAAATAATAATTTGACATTATTGTAAATATTTGTAGTCTAGAAAGTTCATGACTTTCAAATTAGTTTTAGCTTATAATAACGGCAGTTGATAAACAAGAATTGATTAAAATAATGATAATGAAATTTTAGACAAAATTAAAATGCCTATTACCTCTTTGTCTAATTCAAGCAGCATATTTGGGCTATTGTAATTTTCAGGGTTGTCGTGGAATCGAACCATGCCATCCTTTTGATTAATAGTCGCAAATATCTCACCATCCTCAATCTGTTTTTTTTTAAATGGACAGTTATTTATAATATGTATGGGTGTAAAGTAAAAATGGAAAAGCAACCGTGCTGTTTTTTATAAAGAAATAATTTTTTCAAATTAAATTATTATGCCTAAATAATTCCTTTATTAAAAAAATAGATGTGAATGTTGATGTGAACATTAAATTAATCTAATTGATAAAATAAGAATAAAGTTTGTTCCTGCAAAAATTAATTATATTTAAATATTGATGAATGACAATTTTAACAACAGGAAATTAATCCAAAAACTGACCATGTGGAGGACATATTTCTCTGCTTCTTTCGGACTTGTCAACTGCACTCTGTTAGCCATATCGGCAAGGGATAATGTTAAAAAAGTCTGAAAATATAAAATTAGAACTACCAGCTTTTAACATTCAGATCAATTAGGGTGAGATAGCTGCCTCCAATACAATCAAATGAGATGAACAAATAGTTCTAATAAGAAATTTCCACAAGGTTTTGAATCAAATATGAATATAATAAACAATAAATTGAAACATTAATTCGAACAATTGAATTTATTAAATCATTCCTTTCAAGAAAATACATTTTTGTTACATGAATTTGCCTGTATATATTTATGATTGAGCTCCACAAATATGTAATATACTTCTATCGTTGACAGTTGATGGAAAATGTCTATATACTGTCGACCCTTGTTTATCACGGTTGATCAGTTCAAGATTCTATGATAGGTGAATTTCCCCAAAGCAGGTTTCTTTATTTATAAATCGAATATTTTCGTATAGAAAACCTGATTACCACCTAAATATGTTTTTCATCAATATTAGAGATGTGAAAAAGATACCATTACACTTGTATCATCCTATATATTACACAAATTAAGAGAAAATAAGACATATTAGACATTACAAATATCATATTATTACTGTTACTGTTTAATTACTGTTATATCATTGATCAAGGAACACCAGCCATGCAAGCGTGACTGTTCATTGCAATATCCATGCATAGACTGATCCGTCATGGGAGCAGCTGGTAATTACAATCTTTTCATCACCGCTGCTATTCACATCCGGCAACTAACATGTATAATTGACGCAGACATCCAAGCGCGGGCTGTATCATTTTCACTGTCTATACCAACTTTTTAATGAATATAGTTTGTGAAAAAAATGCAATACAGTGAAATCACAAAAGTCGAAGCGCAAAGTGAGGAAGGCCAACTGTATTAAATGCAGTGTGTACAGAATTTAAACAAGACACACTTATTTTTCAGTCTGCATCTACAGGTTAACAGGCAAATGAGTAATAATATATGCAATTATCTGTAGTAGTTAGAAAAAAATTGATAAGTATTATCCTTGTATTATCCAGACAGAGCCTTTCTTTCATTATAATATTACAGATTCTTATTTCTCTTAAGAATACCTTCGTAAGTCTTTGAATATTTTTCTTTATTAAGGATGTCATACACTGTTTCACAAGGCCCATGTTATTGTCCTGTAAGTTGAAATATAAATATTTATTCATTAGTCTTTCTTAAGAAAAACTTATTTCGATGATTATTTTTTATTAAATATAATACCACAAATTTACATGACATAAACACTGGAATATTATAATAAATACAGCAAAAACTTACTCTGTTAAATACATCTGTATGTTTAGAAACTGTGATCCGTAGATCAGCTAAATTATTCTGTGTGTAGACAGCTGATAGATCCATGTAAGGTTGACACAATGGCTGAAAAGTTCATCACAAGATTTATTGGCTATTTTATATCATATAATAAAACTGTGCAATGTCTAGGATAGTACTCAAAATCTTGTTAATGTAAAGAATATGAACAAAGACAGAAAAAATATTTTTGTATAGAACGATCTAGTAAAATATCCAATACCTTTATATATCTTTGCAGAACCTGAGGTGTGTATTTAGGTAAGGAAATTATCTGGAATGAAATTGAAAGATAACATTATACACAAAAGTAAATACCTAAATATTTTTTTAATCAGATACTGAGATTACAATTTTCTTTAGGGTAGTAAAAAAACACAATAACCTTCCCATTTGTTACCTTGCCATGCAATATGAGAGAAACCAATGTGAATTTTTTATAGGCCTCCATCATGATGTGACTAACTGCAACACTTGGGGTAGTGATCACCTGAAAATAGTTTCATTTTAAACATAATAGTATTTCTGAAAAAAAATTTTTTTTTAATTCACCCCTCTTCTCTCCCTGCAATGTTATGTTGTCAAAAATGTATTTAAGACACTTTTTCATTTTTTAAAAAATATAAATAAGTCTTTCTTAAAAGGAAACATTGAATACCGGTACACATTTTTTAAAATAAAATTTCTTGAGAACATGTGTTATGGTAAACTTTATCAAAGAAAGAGCTTTTACCATGGTATCAAAAACATGTTAAGTTAGCCAACTATGTGCATAACATAAATAAATACATTTAAAAAAAAACAATCTTATCTAAATTTTTCCTATTGACAATACATAAGCATAGCAATATAGTGGATTAGATATGAAATCTGCATACTTACAATTTCAAAACAATATAAAGCTCTGTCATAGTTTTTCAAAGCTGTATAAATCATTCCACCATAGTAGTAGTATAATAAATAGTCTTTTGCATCAAAGTGACCTCCCTAAGAAATGTAACATGCTATTACTCAAATTGTTTGTTATGGTAAGAGCACATAATCTATTTGTCAGTGTTGCACAAATCACATTTTTAGTAATAAAAATTCAGTATATTTTAATTTTTTTTATCTTAAGAACGATATTCAAAATCTGAAACAAAGAAATATTACCTCTCTACTGATTTCTGTGACATCTATATCTAAGAACAGCAAGGCTGGTTTCATGTTCTTTGTTAACAAGCACAACTAAAAAGTCAATAAAAATTAATATTTAGTCTAACTGTATACATCATCTCTATGAATCAGCTAGTTAAAGAATTGTTTTAAAACTTTGTTAAATATTTGACTCATTTTGTTACAAAAAAAAATTATATGAAATAAACCTGATTATGACTACCAGAAATTCATACAATTTTAAATGAGATTTTGCCAAATTTATCTACAGATGAAAAATATCTTTAACAAACAAAATAAAGACCATTGCTTAATAGTTTTTTAAAAGTCTGAAGCTATTTCTTTTTTTTTTTAAATAATAAATAAATTTTAAAAAGTGGAAATTCTCCAAAATAACTGCATAGTGATAAGAATGATTTAAAATAAAACTTGGATAGAGATTAAATAAGCAAATGAGAAGGAACAGCTTTTTTTATTTAGCAAGAACTGTTTAAATACATACCTGACATAGGCTTGAATGAATAGATGTTAATTGGGCAGGGTGAATCTGAATCTTTTGAATGGCCTGAACTAATGGTGCTATCCCCCTGGCAAACTGATGCAAAAATTAAGTGAAACTGTTATCTTCAATTTCAATAGAAAAAGATTCAGTAAGACCCAACTTCATTTTAAAGTCCTAATTTTTTTGTTAATTCACATTCACATTAAAAATTTAACAACTTATTATTTTTAAATAGATAAGCTTACTTTTAATAAAATTAACAACACTTTTCCCTTTTCACAAATGAACTCTTAAAATTCTTACCATTTTTCTCTCAACTAGAGCCTGGGCAAACTTATGACAGAGTTCAGCATCTGGATTTGTCACACATAGAACATTTGTAATAATGATGACTATTCAAATAATAACAAAGTAACAAGTATAGAACATTTTAATACTTGGGTCTACTACACAATGCATTTGAAAGTAACTGCATACAATACATCATAAATTATGTTAAATAATAAAATAAATAAGCGAATTTATGGTTCTTTTTTCAACCCAATGTGGTTATCCCCAAGTGTCAGCTTATGAAATATACATCTTTAGGTATATTTGTGTAATGATTAAAGAACATAACAACATAACTGGATAAAGCTTTACAAATAACATAAAACAGAGAAAATTTGGCATCAAGAATTATAATCAGAGTAGTCACATGAGCCCTGCAACCCACAGCGGTGGCAGGGAGCCTCGGATATTAAAGGGGACCAAAGCTGTCATGTGAAAACTTGATTAAATATTAATTGACTTTGAATGGAAAAGGTGGAGGGTGCAAAAATGAATAGTGGAAGGGGGCCTTGAAAAGTCAACTGACATCTCTGATTATTATAATCAAAGCACAGAAAAATATAAGTCAAGATTAAAACATAACACTTTTGATTTGCTGGTTTTTGTGCTTATTCGTTTTATAAAATTATTTAAACTGTAACGGCTAAATTTCTTTGTAATTGCTAAAATCAGAGTAGAGATTTATTTTGAAATATTTGTTTTATCAGACTTACAATTATCTGTTGCATATCTCACATGTTCACCATTGCACTTTGCAAGAAACTCTGTGGTCTGGATTAGGGTAGTTTCAAGATCAGGAATGTTAGGCAGACTATATTTCACACATCTGTACAAATTATATTAAAAAATTTAACCTTGGGCGTGAACCTTAAGAAATAGAAACTAATTAACTAAATTGTATGGATACAATGACTGGCCAACCATTTAACAGAAGTAATGCAAATAGTAGTGCCATAATTAAGGTAACAGAACTTGAGACTTCAGTACACTTTAAAATTTGACATTGAAATTTTAAATACTATGTATAATCCCACAACCCCCACCACTTTGAAAAGGAAACAATTTAAAGAAGAAAAATGCTGTTTGTTTCATGACTGCTTGTATGCACTGAGTAACCAACAGGTGGCACCATTATTCAGAGTAAAAACTTTCCTAGATTATACAACATAAAGGCAAAGAAAACTAAATATTTATAATTAAGAAATTGTTCTACTAATTTAGTGAAATACTTTGAAAACTTTCCTATAATAAATAGAGAAAATTAAAAACCATTGATAACAAGAACAGAGTAACTGGCTCAGTTACAAAACCACTGCATATATAAAAAAAATTAAATTATATAAAAAGTTATTTAATTTCTTAACTTTTTGGGCCAGTATATATTTAAAACCAGAGATAGACTAGCCTCTTTGTTAAAAGTATATTTATTTAAGAATAATAAAAATGGTAATACTGGTAGTTAAAATCAGTTCCTCAAAAAAGTTTCAAGTAATAAATTCCTTAAAAAATTCACCAAACTGATCAAACCAAACATTTTAATGTTCAAACACTTTTTTATTATAATTTGTTGAAGAAAAAAAAAAGAATAGTGAGATAGGCTAACTAAATAACATTTGAATAATGAATGCCTTACAAAATTCCTAATATTCCAAGTGATGTTTGCTGTATGTCCAATGTTGCATAGACATTATCAAGGTGAGATGCATTTTTTGCAAGCATATCACTGCTCTTATTGATAAAGTCACACAGCTGTGTAAAGTTACCTGCAATAAATAATTAAGTCAAGTCAGTTCAGTGTACAAATAATAATCTTTATCAATTTTTTTACAGCTGTGTTAACTGTGTCATTGATGCAATAATTTAGACACTTTCTAAATCCTATTTACTCCAATTTGCTGAAATGTTATTAATAAAGGATATAGCACAAAAAAAAGAGATGTCAACATCCAGTGAATATCAAAGTAGTCAATAATACTAATAATAATAGTCAATAATCGGGATAGGCTATATTCTATATTTAATTCAAATTATTTACGCTACCGGTATTGAAATAGTAACATCACTATGGGGAATCCTAACAGTGTACTGGGTGAAAGGACCAACAGTATAACTTTCCAATTTTTCATTGAGCTTTATTTGTGTGATAGACTAAATCTAACCATCGATACATTTAAAATGAAAATTTCCATTTGTTTTTATTAAAATTCAAGTTCAAAAGAAATTTAAAAAAAACAACTCATCCTTGATGTACCCCAACATGAACACCGGAAAAAAAGAAGTATGCATTTTTAAAAGTGCTGGTTTTTTTTATTGATTGAAAAAGCAATCCCTGTATGTATGTAGGATATTCATTTCTGTCATGTCACAATTTCACTGGACATTTCAACAAAATTTTCTGGGGAGGGGGCACCTCCCCACTTACAAAATAAGGACCACTACTTCGAGGGCGAGGACACCCCATAACCATCCCCCAATTTCAAGACAAAAATTAAAAAATTTGAATTTTTAAAAAATCAAATACAGAGCTAAATATTTATCAAAATATTTTAAATATGGAACTATGGTCAGTAGTTGGCCTGAGGAACTTCCCTGACCTATGCATATACAGTGGAAGACATCACGGGCCCTGCCAATAACTGCATGTTAGATTTTAGAAAAGTACTTGGATAAACTATATTTACTGAAAATAGGCCAACTGATACTGACTACTGCAAATGTGCCAGGGCCAAAGCACTGGCACTACTGAGCCGTTGAAACTGCATGTACTAAAGAAGTACTGGTATGCGTATGTTCATAATATAAACTATAATTAACTGAAATATTGTTCGTTAACCGAGACAACATTTGTCATTTGTTTAACTAATCATCTAAGAAGCAGACTAATGGCTAAGAGAAGACTAATGAATCATGAATGTTTACAACAAAACTTGTCATTACAAATAAATTTGTCATTTGAGGTTCTACATTCATTCAGTGACAGTGTGATACAGTCTACGGTAAATTCGCACAAGAAGTACCTCGCATTTTAATATGGCCGCCATCTTGATGTAAAATTAAGAATAAAACGTTTAAAAATAATGAAAAAACTTCCTAAATGTATCCCTCACCCTAACCTGAACCCTAAATCTATCCCTCACCCTAACCTGAACCCTAAATCTATCCCTCACCCTAACCAACCTGAACCCTAAACTAGGCTAAATCTATAAACACGCACATGAATTCAAGGTACTCCTTGTATGAAATAGCCCAGTCTACATATTAAACTAATACTAATATAAAGTATTATTAATAATAATAGTATTTTGTATAATAGTATAATAGTCGTATTATATAATGTTAATATTACTTATTAGTAATATTATTAGTAAAATTAATAATAATAATTTATAATAAAGTCGCCCACTGTAAAAGTAAAGGCCTATAACAAATTTAAAACTAAAATGTGGGTAATCAAATAGCTTTAAATTTTTGCATTTTTCTTTAACTATCAATCAGAATAACTCTAATTAGTGTAATGCATTTTAATTTACCTGTAGAGGACATCGTTTGTACCATATTAACGTAGTGCTCCAGAGTAGACGCCATCTTGTCAATAATTTTTGAGTTGAAGTTGAATCATTTGCTTATGGAGTTGTTAAAAAAAAAAACATTGTTAAAAATGTCATTTTTAAACAAAAATATATTTTTGAATGCCACAGTAAAGCCATGAAAACAAATTAAAAAAATTAGAGTAAAGAATATGTTTGAACCGTTAACTTTGTAACACCTTAAGCCTTAAGAAATAATATTTTAAATAATGTCCCTTACTTTCTGACAGTCCCATTTGGACGTCAACGTTAAGATTATACCAAAGTTACCCATGTTATACGCAAATAGTTAAAATACCGCTGTAGCAAGCCCAGCACATTCACATTATTATCACAATTTTAAATTGTTTTTCATAGGTTAATTTAAGGAATGTTTGAGTTTTAAAAAACTGACATCATAATGTTTAAGCTTGATAGAGGGAAGAATTTTCGCCAATCTACATTCATTAAAATAATTAAATGTGGGACACTGTATTTATAGTGTATTATAAATTAGCAAACTCAGCAAGTAGACCTATATTTTACTTGCATACTGCAGCATATTCTAAACTTTTATTTGTCCAAAATTGTAGCTTTCATATTTAAACACAATTACTTTGCTTAATTATTTATTTTTAAATGCACATTAAATTTCTTGCTTCAAACTATATTTTTATTTACCATTCGATTTGTACCTGGCATTGCTCATACAAAGTTGGCCAAATTATTTAATTCAATTGAAACTTGTATCGAATTTCATATATAATGGCGACAATATACACTGTCACAAACCCTTCCTCGTCTGTTAGTAGACCGAAATCGTCCGTAATAGTTGACAAGAATGCTCAATCAAATACACCTCAAACACTAAGGGTTTTAATTGATATGGATAACGTTCTGTGTGACCTGGAACAAGGTCTTTTGAAAGCATTTCGAAGTGCTTACCCAAGAGAACCATATATTCCGCTTGATCAAAGAAAAGGATTAAATATTAGAAAACAATACTCAGAACTCAGGCCAGACTTGGGTGTACGTAAATATTTTTGGTGACATTTATAACAGGAGGTTGACATCCTCCTCATAACCCATTCTTATTCATATTTTTTTAATGAACGATATAATTTATTATAATTTATAATATAGCCTAAGTTATAATATAAATGTTACATTACTGTCAGTAGTGTCAGTCATTAATATGTTAATGTAAAAATGGCAAGGGTTGTTGAATATAGACTATAGTATAGAAATTTTGCATGGCATATGAGTGCGAAAGTGTTTGTGGGGAACTCGGCAATGGACATATTCCATAATAATTATCATGAAATTTAATAAAATTCTGAAACTTCATAAATGACTGATTTATAATTTATATCAATGTAGTCTAATAAAGTTAATAAAGCCAAATGCCACCCGAAAAATTTGTGGAAGCACAGCCCAAACCTTTGTAAAATAATAATAAAACAATATTTTGAAAAAAAAAGAGGATTTGAACTGATTTGGAATGAACAATTAATGCAGATTGAATGTGCACTTATGTTAAAAATCATTTAGGATGTCATTTAATTAGATTTAGATACAGTACATGTTCACATAGACATATCATGTAGGCAATCAAAATATAAACACTCAAACTTGCCTTACACATGTCAATGATATTATATTATTTATAAGCCTTAGAAAAACTTGTTTTTTAAATTCAGGAAAAGATTCACAAAATTTACTGTGCTGATGGATTTTTACGTGACCTACCAGAAGTGCCTGGTGCCTGTGATGCTCTTAAAGAGATGAGAAAAATAAAAGGGTATGTCATTTTTTTTTAAAAGATAAAAAGTATTTTTATTCTGGTCAACGTATCGATTAGAATCAGAGTCAGGGGCCTCACTTTATGTGATAAATTCCTTCAACTTGGCAATAAGAATTAAAAAATCATTTAATGCTAATCATACAAAAAGATCAATCTATTAATCAAGATGATACATTACACCCACTAATTGGTTAAATGCGATGTGTTGCTTAAAAAAAGGAATCCCCCACACAGGATGTGTGTGACAATATAATGTGATAGATACTTTAAGGGTAGCCCTGTGTGTTGGGTAGGACATAACTAGGCCAATGGACTATTATAATTGTTGCACATTATGACTTTAAAGTCTTGTATGTCATGACGTAAAACATGCCTTGTACATATGCTATAGATAGCTGGCTAGATTTTTGTTTTAGCTAATGTGTATATGTGATCATGTTGATATGACTGCCACCCCACATTGACAGGTATTAGTTGATTTGACTGCCACCAACCACCCCACTTATATAGGCGTTAGATTAATTTGACTGCCACCAACCACCGCTCATAAATAGGCATTATATGTGTGCACCCAACCATCAAACAATAATTTCCATTATCTGTGTGCCCCCAAACACTGCACATAAATTGGCAGCATTGTATTTATTAAGCTTATTGGTTATGCGTTGTCACTACTAAAAATCTCAAATAAAATATTAGTAAAATATTAGTAGCAACTTTAGTAAATGCAAGAAATACATGTTCCTTGATTTCAGAGTCCAAATTTTCATCTATTCAAGTCCAGTCACTCCATATGAACATAGTCTTAAAGAAAAGGTTAGCTTAAAAATAGTTAAAACTTTTTTCTTCAAAATTTTGAAATGCAAGCCTTTTGTTTATTTATGATATTCTGATATGCATTGCAATTTTGATGTGGGGCTTTGTGCAATATCGACTAAATACTATGACAATTTGATTTTTATGGAATTGATTTCAGTTAAATTTTATAAACAGTGAGTAAAATCCCTGGAGTTATGACTTATAACTGGATTATTTGTTCAGACTTTTTTTTTTCATTATTGAGTAGATGTAATGAACGATCTGAACTCGCCCCTTTCCCACCCCAGGGAATAAATGGATACTATTAAGAGGTTCTCTCTATCTCTAATGACATTGTAGTGAGCAAAAAAAAACCTGCCTTGGAAAAAATCATTTAATAACATGTAGAGTTGTCATTAACAGCAAAGTCATTGTTTAGTATTAATAAATGAACTATGTTTTTTCCTCTAGTGCCGATGGGTGGAAGAACACTTGGGACTGGAATGGCTGGATAAAGTTATTTTTCTCAAAGATACAACTCTGTTGACAGGCCATGTGTTAATAGATGATAGAATTTCATTTAAAGGTATTTTCTAATCTGGTTTCTAATGAAATTTTTCACACGGTTTTTTGAATATTTCTATTTGTTTGAACCACTTAGTGAATGTAACAAAGGTAACGCTGCATGTTACAAAATTTTATGCTTATGTCATATAGTTGAAATCTTGGAACTTTGGCCAACACACCAGAGGTATTTTCTTCATTATTTTTTAACGAATCTGAGGTGGTCCTAATTATGCCAAATTCCAATTGTCATGTCTGTATGGCAGACCTGTTTACTCTTATGATTTTGGTGTACAATGTACGATTTTGAGGTGTGTACATTATATATACTGTATGTTTATTTTTTTACTATTAAAATCATGTTTTGAAAGATTTTGTGATGATATTGTACGATTTTAAGAGTTTGAGGGTAAACAGGTCTGGTATGGTTACAGATGCCAACTGAAATCATGTTATATCCCTATCAACTAGGATGCATCAAATCCCCGAAATGGGAGCACATCGTGTTCTCAGCCTGTCACAATAGCAAGTGCAGCATAGGGTATAAGAAACGATTGAACAACTGGTGTGATGGCAGCTGGAAGCGTCTCATCCTTGACCAGCACAAACATCTACTAGCTTCCTGCTAGGTTTAATCAAAGGGTTTTAGTTTAACATAATATGCTATGTTTCAAGTTCCAATATCTTTTCTTTAAAACTGTGTGGATTTAAATGCGCTTACAACACGAATTTGTTTTGGTTGTAAATGCAAAATAGTTACGGTACAGGCTATATAAAATAAACATAATTTATTTTATGCCTTGGCATACTTACTTGTAGGTGCTTATTATGGTGCTTGATGGCCCGAACTAATAAGCCTATACGCCGGTGTTCTATTCTAGATTTTAAATGACCTATATATTTTTAAAAGCCTAATTATGTGTGTGTATATATATATATATATATATATATATTTATATAGGCCCTATATATATATATATATGTAACATAAGTATTGTATGTAATATAAGTAACACTGGGCAGGGATATTGGATGAAGACATTTTGAACATAGGGGAGGTGATAATGGATAAATTCTTGTGTACCAGGAATTATGATGGTTATATATTGTTGACATTTTTATGATAGAGGAAAAAAAAACTTTATCATTTTCATAGGCCAGAAATTTATTATTTAAATGTTCTGATACGTCATATCACAGTTTTGAGTCACATACAGTTGTAATTTTTTAACGGCTTTTGGTTTAAATGCGCAAATAAAAAAAAATCACGTTTATTATGTTAATTAATTTGGTATCATCTGTTATCTTTATATTTTGTCCACGACGATGCTTCACTAATTGAGTGTGATAAATATATTATTTCCACAAACCTTGAATTTACTTAGGCCTACATGATTAAATTAACATTTAAAAAAAAAAATAAAGCATCGGTCTATTTAAATTCAAAATTTCTGTGATGAAATGAAAGAAACCAATTTTAAGAATTTTTTTTATGAAACGTGTAGAGAGGACATGTTTACATGCTACAACAGGGGGGGGGGGGGAGAGATATTTAAATAGAATGATGCATATATATATATGTAATAATAATGAATGGCCCATAAAAAGATCTTACATTAAAAAGATCCTATATTAAAAAGATCTTATATTAAAAGATCTTATATTAAAAAGATCTTATATTAAAAAGATATTATATTAAAAAGATCTTATATTAAAAAGATATTATATTAAAAAGATCTTATATTAAACTATATTTGTTGAACGAATGATGCTAGTTGAAAATATCTGTTTCTCCAACATTCATGTTTATAAAGTCAAATACCGACTGACTCTATAATATAGTAGTAATAGTTGGTGTACAATAGCTCTATACTAACTCTACAGTAGGCTTACAATATCTCTATCTAGAGTATGTTTACATTCTTTTCATTGTATCTTTAATTCGGTTACAGCTGATCCCAGTCACCCATTTCCTGCTTTTGGGCATTTTCGCTTTTTAAAACTTAACTGATGCCCACAGTAACATCTTAATGAATGTCATATCAGCAGGGGCGTTGCTGCCGCCTGTGGTGGTTTAAGCTTTTTTTAGCGCCTCCCTTCAATGTAAAAAAATCTCGGCAGTTGGTGGAAAATGCCGCCCCTCAGTATAAAGAGAAAAAAAAAGGTGTCACCCAGGATGGACCTCCCGCTCCAGAACCCCTTCCAATGCCGCTGCATATCAGTTGTCGGTACTTTAAGTTATAATAAAACTTTTGTTAAATGTGATGGCCTTGCCGAGAAAAAGCGGCGCCTAGGGCGAAGCCTGAACATTGGAGGGGGTGGGGGTAATTATAAGGAACATTTGTGAGACATTCAAAATCAATCTTGCATTTTTTTAAAATCTAAATTTAGTTTTTCACCGTAAAATTGTGTTCTGCGTCTTATGCTTATTAAGTACTTTCAATTTTGACCACAAATGTTCATCCTCATAATAGTATTAATAGTCACATAATTTATATAGAAAAGGAGTCGACCCGTTGAGCGGAACTCCCACCCCCTCCATCAAACGCTTGGACTATATAGGCTTATCTACGATAATTTACAATTTGCCTGTCGTCATTTATGGACCCCCCCCCCCCCCCCCCAAGATGTCTTTAAAAGACGACAGACTCTCAAAACCCTACCTATTTGTTTCCAGGGCCGTCAAATGGGCCTCGCTGTGATATGGAGAGAAAAAAATAGCCATGAAATTTGAATACAGAGGGAATTAATTCGAAACGTGGCAAATGGTCTCCAAAAGTTGATTGATACACCGCTGAAAGACTTTTAAATCTTTAAATTGAAGAAATATTCACTGAAACGTTTCATTCGGATAAGTCTACTTTTAAATATAGACTCAGTTTTTCTGCATAAATTCCCGAATTAAACCACACCAGGCCCCGAAGCCAAAAGGGCCCCGAGCATATAAAAGTATAAACGAAAAATATTAAATCAGTTGTTTTTTTTTATTACTTAACACGCAGAACTACAGTAGTGTTTTCTACACGCTCACGTGACTTTATGGTGCAATGTTACTACGTAGGCTGCTCACTTAACACACAGACCTACAGCACTGTTTCTAAACGCTCACGTGATTTTAATGATGCAATGCTACTACGGTCTTACATATTTCACGTTATCTGTTACTCCTGTTTACTTTCAAATATACAATGTTTCTTGGTAAATCTTTAAATATGACAATACAATTCATTTAATGCAATAAAACTGGAGCAAGTTTTACAATTGTAACAACGATTAAAACGATCGTTTAAAAAATTAACGTCCTTTTCCTAAGTCCTAATCTCAGACAAGCGCAAATATTACCTATTTATATTCATAAATACAACGTGTATTATACTTGTTCCGCGTTTTAAAATTCTTAAGCTGGGAGTAACGTCTCTTTTTAAAACGTGTGCTTTTTTAAACCACTCTCCCGCTAGTAGAGATCAAAGTAAGTGGGTGTTTTTGGTTTAGTTGTATACAGAAACAGAAACGGGGCCCGTTTTATATCTCGCACCAGGGCGCCCACGCAACTCTAGCTACGCGACTGACACAGATGATGGGTTCGAAGAATAAAACGTTGTTTTTGAAATCAATTTATTGAAATAAGTTGAAAATGAGCCATGCTATTGAGTAAAATTCATTTTAAGTACTTTGAAAGAACCAACATTGAAATGCACCCTGTTAGTGTTAGCTACACTACTGCCAAAATATTAACACGAGTTTACTTGACTACAGTAGGTGATCACCAATGGCAGTACTTGTTGGAACAATCTCCTTGATATGCCGATTAACATTGCAGTCGCGTGACTTATTGAGCGCCCCCCCCTCCTCCCCCCCCCCCCCCGCACAGCATCATACAATTTTGTGCCATCTAAGCCACCTGAATTTAAAAAATGATTGTATTTTTCCGCATCACAACTGTGGCCTCTTAGATATCCGACGCCAACTCGATGACACTGAATATTATAAAATACCGTACTTTCCATACCAAAGCTTCCATTAAAGTAAATGAAGGCGAGTAAACAATGCGCATTTGGTGCGCACTCCATGTGGGAATTAATGTTTACGCATCAGATTCCTCTGGCTATAACTGGATATATCTACACAAAAAAGGTTTCAACTCATTGGGAAAGAGACTAAATAAATCAATTATCAAAGTGCGCGCGCTAAACAAGCTGTGTCATGTCCGCCGAACCCACAGTAGTCCTTGTTGACATGGACATGGTGATTTGTGATTTTGAGCAACAGCTGCTCAAAGAATTCCGCCGAAAGTACCCGGATGAAAGATACATCCCCCTTGAGGAGAGATGTGGGGAGTCTGCTGAGCAACAATATTCTGAAATGAGAAAAGATTTGGGTGTGCGTAATAGTAACTGTAGATATTTTTTTCTCTAGTTTTGGTCTTTAGCACTTGGTAATCCCCTGAAGGCTAATGGGACACTCGCCCCGGGCGCCGTCCCGATGGGCGTCAAAAAACTCCTTTTTTTTCATATCTGTCATCTGTATTTAAATTATATACTATTTTGGGAAGAGGGCGCCTAGACATAGGCTTTTTGCCTCGTACACAGCCTTGCTTGCCACAGCCCTGTATGAGTCTAGATGTAGGTACAGGAGCTGGTGTCTATACCTCCAGTAAGGCATCCAGCCCCACGCTGCCGTCTTCACTTTAAGGTGCTTGTACTACAGTGTAGCGCTATTTGTTAAAAGCGCAAACATATCCAACGTTTTCTGGGTGCAGGTATTATTTAAAATAGCTTGGGCCTATATATTTATGTGAGCCTAAGATGTTTCATTTTTTAAGACTTGGACACAAGTTGTGTTACTAACATAACTGATAGAATTTGGGGGAAATTTAGACTTTAGCAAAGGAAATTTTAATCTTTAAGAGATTTCAGCATGGTGTGTGTGTGAGACCGATAATAAAATAATGAGGGAAAGAGGTTTTGAATAACGTCGTTCACATTATATAGAAAATTTGTTTTATTCTAAGTTAGAAGCCTATATACCCACTTCAGAAATTCTAAATTTTGCTTTATTCAGATGAAAGTTATGCAGATCTACACAGCTTACGGATTTTCCCAATCTTTGCCGGAAATCCCAGGAGCGTGCAGTGCGTTAAAAGAAATGAATGCCTTAGACGGGTAACATAATTTCATTGGAGTCACAACTATTTTACACCCCAACGTCACTTTCCATGCTGCTGGTTCCAACTTTTAAGCCTTTTAAGTTTAATATATTCACGTCTATACTTGCTATAGTCAAAATAGGCAATCCAATACCCTCCCTTGAGCATATAATGATATTCCCTCCCTTGAGTTTATCATAAGACAAGCATTCCAAGCTTTTATTCAAAGCAAAGGTTAAATAATTGTCACACTGGTAATTACCATTTAGGTATTGCTAAGTCTGATGATATCAGTCCACTGGGAAAAAAGTGGGTGGTGGGGGTGTGGCAACAAGGTCAACAAGTACACCTTGTAAATTAACTAATTGCTGTTTGACTGGAAAAGCCCAGATAGAAATTATTGATTGGAAACAAATCACTGTTTAATCACCTGAAATTTGATCAAGCGTCAACGTTGTATCCAAAAAATAAAAATAATTTTGCTTAAAAGAAGAATCAAGTAAAAATGTTGATAAAAATCCCCTCCATTATATGGTCATAAAATGAACATTGCTTTTAATGTTTTAATCTGTATTTAAATTTTATGGATTTTTCTGACAGCAATTTGCTTCTTTTGTAAGAAATGGGTACTTATAAATCTTGGTCATAAACAGCTTTTTTAATTTTCACTATATATTATATCCCACATATTTATTGGGAAGTTTTTTCTTATATATATACCTTCCAATAATTTTTTGTAAAATCTCTCTAGTCTGGAAGTTTTCATTTGCTCAACTCCCCTAGTCTCCTATGAATTCAGTCTGAAAGAAAAGGTAGGTAAGGTCAGGAGTCAAAGGTTAGGGTTACATAGAGGCCTACATGAATTTCAAAATTTAAATTGAGGAATGAATATTTTTATTAAAAAAAGAGCTGTGTAACAAATTTTAAGATTGGTAGATTGCACAAAACAGAAATTAGAAGTGATATCCAAATCAAAGCATATCAGATTGAAAAAAAAACTAGCACATATATGAGGTATAGGAAAATATTTCAAAAAAGAAAGTTTGAGTTGCTTTTTCTTTAAAAAAATAGTTAGAATCTAAGATAATATGAATTTCTGAAGAGGACAGCTCTCAAGTTGAAAATAACAATTTATAACATAATTAAAGGTAAATAGGATTTCAAAAATTTATTTCATTAAAAATAATTAATCTCGCCAATATAAGGCATTACCATTATTAACATAAGTAATTCTTTTCTCAATTAGTGCCAGTGGATAGAAAAACACCTTGGAAAAGATTGGCTGGAAAGAATAATTCATGTTAGTGATAAAACTTTGATAACTGGTCACCTTCTAATAGATGACGATACAAGCATTAAAGGTTACTTTACAGTATAATTTATGTCAATTCTTAAAAATTAGTTAATGTTTATAAAAAATTCCAAATCAATGTTTACATTTGCTATTGCAATATGTATCCTTATTTTGCAATTACCAACCAAGTGTGTTAATACTATGCAACACTATCAGGATTAATTCAAATAACAAACCTCCTATAGTGTGCATGTCTGGAAATAACACTAAAACTAAAAGAGAGAAACTTTGGAACCGTGTTGAATTTTCAGATTATGAAGCTGCATCCCCTTTAAAAATCTTTCTTTGTTTTTTTTTTAAATTTTATGTGACATAGTCTTATGATATAAGTGATGCCATCAATCATCAATGTGGCAATTAATTTGCAGTTTAAATGGACATTGTGATTACTGATCTTCATTGTTTTACTAATTTTAGCACAGCTTGTTTTAATGTTGTGTTGAAAAGAATAGATATCAAAGTCCTTCAAGAAGCTTAAGATTGAATTACTTTATTCTTTTGGTGAACTCTAAAGTAAAATTTATCATGCAATGTTCTTTTGTGAATCCTAAACAGATGTGACAGTGCTTTTTTTATAATCTTCTCTTTCAAGGCGCAGAGAAAATTGCTGCCTGGGAGCAGGTTGTTTTCACTGCCTGTCACAATGTCAACTCCTACATAGGCAATAAAAAACGACTTAACAATTGGACTGATGGAAGTTGGAGAGAAATAATACAAAATATTAAAAAGTAATATTTTGTGTAGTTTTATTTTGTAGGTAATTATGGTCTTTAGGATAATTTCACAGAGTTCAAATTCCATTTGTGCAATAGCCTGAAAATAAATTACATTATCTTGTCATATGCCATTAGCTCCTTAAGGAGGGAATTTGAATTTATTTCAAAGTCATAGCATATACATGTTTCTTACTGTGGTTAATATTCCCGGCGATGATGTTTACTAAAAAAATTTGGACTAATCACACAGAACGTCTTGACTCTGTAACTGTAAGCTTTATACAAAAGCTCATCTTGTGAAAAGTAACTTTTATGGGCACAATTAAAATTAATGCCAGAAGAGTTTAATTTCAGTGTGATGAAAGTGTAAGATCTCATGTTAAATAAGGCTTGCAACTGTCAGGGGTGAATACCTAATACTAATATAAAATGTAGAATTTTTTTTAGGAGTTTAAACATATGACAGTGACCTCATTTGAAATAGTCATTTATTTGTAATTATTTGGGAAAGATTGAGGAGTTTTATTTCTTTTGCAGCATCATCAAATCAGTTTAAAAATAACATAATATTATGTACACCATCTGATAATGTGATACCTAGTTAATTTTCTCTCTCTTTTATTCATTTTGATTCGCCATTATTTGACCATTATAATCTAGATAATTTACATTTCATTAAATTAAAATATGTAGACAGGAAACAACCATGTACCAAATATAGAGAAAAGGAAAATAAAAAAATTAAGTTCCGAAAGTGTTCAAATTTGTTTAATTTCTTTATTGTCTGTTTAAATTTTTTATTTTAAATGACACTGTTATCTTAATGAATAGTAATTTACAGAACATTTTTTAAAGTTAATATCGGAGCTCATGTACATTTAACTTAATTCATGTCATTTACATTTTTATTTTTCAAAATGGACAAGTTTTACAAAAGACGAAGTCATTTAAAATTAAATGGACTCCAACTTCATTCTTTAAATTCTTAACATTCTGCTGTTACTGAGTGATTCTAGATGATTTCAATAAAGGAAACATGAAGTTTTTATCTTGTTTCACTTTTAATCTATGTGTGTAGTAAGGTGCATCTATATCTAGTTCCAAAAATTGTTTTTATCATTTTTTTTTTTCACTGTTAATGCAATACTTTTCTAATTCCTAATTCATTTCTCCATGTATCTGCCCTTAATTTTTTTAAATTAATTAATAATTAGCAGCTGAAATTTTTCTTTACAAATGTAAATAAATTGCAAATCTGAGCTACTCCCCTTAGTTCAGGGATATGTGACAAGTACGGAAGTTGCACAGCAGTAGGGAATGAGTTAACAAATTACAATGGAGGCCGAGGAAAATAAACATAAGTCATGCCGAATTTTAGCTCTACACACAACATTTCAAGGCATCTTCTGTTTCTGCCTCAGTCTGTTCCCGTATACGTTTAATGTTTTTTATCTCTAGTCTCTGGAGCTCATCAGCGAATAATTCAGTAAGAGCTGGGATGAGTTGGGGGAGATGCCCAAGAGTGCGAGGACAGACCTGCAAACAATATTAACATTAATTACTAATAATGCAATTTTCAATCTTAGGGGAAGTCATATGGGAGTATAAGCTTTAACTTTTTTATAAAAAAATAAACTTTGTGCATAAGTTGCCCATTCAATGACAAGGAAAACATGAATTAATTATTTTTGAGAGTTCCAGTCAAACAAATATTTGTAACTTAATTTATGCATGGTTTAAAATGTTAAAAAAAAACTCAGCTGACCTGCATGTTATCAAAGGCAACACCGACATTTTTTGGTAATGTCATGTCAAAGAAAGGAGTCATGTGTGGGTAACGCTGGCTGAAATGTGTTAATATGATGTGCTTTGCGTTCATCTTTTTACCAGCATCCATTGCTTCAGAAAATGTGCTGCAAAGAGAAAAATTGACAGTAGAATAAACAAGCCAGCAGTTAATGTATCCAGCTGTTTTATGGGAATGTGACACAGAGGTAAAACATTATGGAGGGGGATTTGTTCTGAAGCTATCAAAAGAACATTTCTGAAGTTGTCATTATACAATTTAAACACAATTGTCAGTGATTAACTCGCATCTCTTCAAAAACATGAGGTATCATCACACAAGCTAAACCTCCTTCACTTGAGGAACTATTTGAAGAAAAATGATGGTGTAAAACTTAAATTTTTGGATGATACATCCCAACAACTTCATAACAGATATGTCAGATCAGCTCAATCCGGGCAAATTCTTTCTCTTAAAGTTGGGACCCAAAGGTATAAAAAATAATTTTGTGCCCCAGTCTGTACAAATTTACCAGCTGGCTCTTTCAGCAATAACCAAATCTAAAGGATCACTAATTAAGTAATTATTGTCACAAATGGCGTTCTTTTATGGCTAATTTTTACACTAGAAAAATACTTTAGATGTCTTTTGTTTAAATTGTTATAATTTTAAAATGTTGTCTTGGTTAAAAATATGTATTTATTTATGTGCTGAAAATGAATATGTACAATGTAATCAAGAAAAAATTTCATTAATTTGGATCAATAAAAAAAATCTTATCTTATATGTAAAAAAAATATATTTCCCCTCATTCTACTTCTGTAATTGATATGCTTAGTTTGCATCCTAAATGATCTGTGTAGTATAATGGAAGATCGCTATAACAGTCATAAAAATCAGTCACCATAATAGACAGCTAAGCTAGGCAATTGAAATTCTCCATACCTGTGTTTACTGGCCTTAGCATGAGCCAACAAACTGTCATCATGTGTTGCTTCATGAATGAGGAGGTCGCATTTTTCACCTATTCAGGAATTTATTCAAGCAACATATCTATTAATCTAATTATAGTATAGCTTATAGAGTAATATAAGATTAGTCATTCTACTCTTAAAATGAACATTTAAAAAAAGCCAATGAGACCACATAAATTAAAAAAAAAATCCTCATCATTTACAAACTTTGCCGTTTTCACCCTCAAAAGTTTGGCTTACAAGTGACATAAATTTACTAGCCTGCTTTAATTAGAGCACCACAGGGTCTTGTATCTCCTGAATAAACCAATTTAAATCCATTTGCATGTGTGAGAGCGACTCCAAATGCATTGTTGCAATGGTCAACAGGAACTGGATTGAACTGATAAGAAAAGTAAAGTTGATTGAGAGTGGATCACTTCATCACTGATCTAGACACAACTTTTCTAATACTAATAATGACTAAAATAAATCAGGATTTGCTTTAAATGTCAGTGGATTTTTAGCCTTAAATACTGATATTAAAGTTAAACCTTTAATAAAAAGAAATAAATTACAATGATCTCAAATGTAATGAAATTTTCATTGACAATATAACCATAAGTGATCATTTACAAAGAAATTGTGTAGCGAAAATGAAATCATCTTAAATGCATTTGCATCCCACTCAAATAATGAGACTTTATTCCCATTTCTCAGAGAATCTTGTAAACATTTGACTGTACATCAATCTCACCTCCTTTAAATTGAGCTCTCTTATGACATCCTCAAAGGAACCAGACTGCAAAGACAAGCCATCGTCATACGCAGATAACAATGTCTGCAATTTTACAAATCTGTTTAAGAAAAATTCAGTATTTTAATATTAATCATAACTAGAATTTATAACATTAAACAAAAGTGATTGATAAAAATTGCTTGTATTAGAACAAACCATAATGCTCCAATACCGTTAATATGCGACACATGCTTTAATATTCAGAAAATATTACAATACTAATGTCAACATCTCTAACGCTTTTGTATTCGTATTATCATTTAGTTATTGTCATCAAAGCAAATAAATTAGATATCTACATTTGTTTGTTTCTTTAAAGCTTAAGTTATTTATTTAAGTTAAAAATTTGCAAGACCTGAAAAGATCTTTGCTTACAAATTAAACAGAAGAAAAAGATGAAAATGTCCATACCTTAACAGAGATGTGACAGGTTCAAATTCTGTATGGTAGAATTTCAGCCATCTCCTCATTTGAACTGGAGCTATCAGCAATGCAGGGGAAAATGTCTTTTGTTTTTCCTCAAAGGCTCTCTGCCGCTCTTTCAGCAAAGTAATTAAACCCTATTTGATTGTTAACATTACACTGAGAATCAAAATTCAGGAAATACCAAAAGTTAAGTACATTAGTAGGAGATGCGACCTGACCTGACTTAAATTTTTAAATATTTAAATGCAATTCTTTAAACAATTGGCAAAATTTAATCATTTCAAAAGGGTCACATGTATACATATATAGTTGTTGTTTTTGTGCCAAACTATCAACCTTATAAACAAGTTCCTTCAATTGGTATTTCGTAATCAGAAACTGAGACTAAAAAATTTACTTAACAGACTTTCTTTTCATCACCAAACCCATTGAATTTATTGAATCAGTTTTTGATTGATGGTCAGTTCTTTAATTAGATACTATAGTATAATTTTTTTTTAAAGATTTAAAAAGAAAACAAGGCAAAAGTTAATATTTAGTATATTTCTTCTATTTTTATCGATAGGACCCAATTCTGCTTATAAGGTTGAGCTATCACTCAATGATTTTAAAAAATATAGTTTAGATTGAATACTTTATACATTCTCAATTAAAAACAAATTTTCAAAAAGACTTACTCTGGTGTAAGGATGAAAAATTTGGAACTTTTGCACACATCTAATTTTAGGCATATACTTTATCATCAGTTTTATGACCCAATTATTTCTACAGATAGTACAAAATATTAATTTGCAGAGAATATTCAATGCTAAAATTTCTAGATGCTATTTAGCATTTTCTTATATGCCATCATGATTCTAGAACATTTATAGCCCATCATTTTAAATTAACATGAAAATATTACTTTTACTAGAGTAAAACAATTACTTAAAAAATGTCTTACCAAATGATGGTCCCCATGCATATGGGATATGAAAACAGCTTTGACTTTTGTGAGTATCCTGTTAGCCTTGGCCTTCCCAAAGAAGCGATATATTTGCCCATAAGAATCTTCCCCACAATCCAAGATGACAACAGTGTGCTTGCTTGAAAGAATTATCAAAAGAAAAATTATAATTTTTTTAAAGGACATTGGAGAACACCATAAACAACCAAAAAAGAAAAAGCTTTACATAACAAAAGAACTATATGCAGACAATTGAGACAGACCAACAAAAGAAATATATGCAGACAATTGAGACGGACCTTAGTTGAGCAACAATGCAACTCTGTGCTCTAATCTTATTAGGCTCCGAGGATCCTGTCCCCATAAATACAACTTTTGGATACTTGGTGGTGCCATCTGGGAAAGACAAGCGAATTATAAAATTAAAATATTTTGCCATTGCAAGTTAAACTTGAACTGGTTGACATTTAGAGATTTCATTTATATATTAAAACAAACATATTAGCAGATTCATTCAAGGTATGGAGAGGCAGGTAACTTAATTTTTTTTGTTGAAAATGAGGTATAGAAATAGTGGATAACTTTAAAAACTCACACCTATCAATTTCTTTTTTTGTCAGCAGTTATTTTTACCATGATTCAATCAATAAAAGTGCACATGATGATTTAAAATCACTGAAAATAAATTTCTAACAAAAAGGTAATTGTTACCTGGGCACAATTTTAAAATGAAAAGTAAGATCACATTTCCAACACTGCAAACAACAGGGAACAATTAAAACAGACAATTTTGAGATGTTACTTTTTAAGTGGATCATGAAAAAGCTCACGTTTTCTAATCTTAAACTACTAATATCTCAGTAACAATGTGCCATGAATATATTATCGAAAATTTTAAAAAATCATTTTTTTTAAGCAATGTGAGGTACTATGTAGCCAACAACTTATCTACCTTCCTCAGTTTCTTTTTCATCTTCTTCTGCAATAATTATGGGTGTTGGAGACATTTTTTCTCTTAATGCGTCTATTTCCCTTTTAATTTCAGGAACATCTAAGTACCGTTGCTGTATATTCCTGGAGTTGAATTCATCAATTTCTCTGTAAAAGGAGAATGTTGAAAATAAGTGAAAGCTCACTTCTAAAGACTTGAAAAAGGAAGTGAATTTTATGTATAACATTTAAAATTTTATCATTACTTCTAAGAAACTAATATAGTGAGCCGCAGACTTGCATTCAAGTTGATATTTAAACAGTTCAAATAAATCTAAAATGCAAGTAGTGATCCTTTTTAATGAAAAAGTGGTCAACAGAACTCTCCTATTATCAAGATGGTTTCAGCAGAAAATAAAATTGAATCTAAAACTAAAAAAAATTTTTTATCTTACACTTGAAAACCAATTCTCTTTCCTCTGCATACATAATGGAGTCCAGAAAATGCCATCATGACTTGTCCATTCTTTTCCAAAAAGTTACTCCCTGGCTTTTCTGTCTTCAAATCATCCTCATCCTTTTTGTCAACCATCAGATCGGCATCTATGGTCATTCCACTGTCAACTTCTGGAAGCAGTGGAAAGAGATCGTTACTGACCAAATTAAGTCTTGCCTGATGATCTCGCACTCGGATCAGATCTGCTTCTACTGCATCCCTGTTCAAAACTAAGTGGTCTGTACTGCAATGTAGCCTGCAAAGAAAACAAAAAAGGGTAAATAAGTGATTAAAAATTGCAGTCATTTAGTATCTAATTTACCATTTGTATTCTGTATAATTTTCCAAGAGACACTTTTCTTTACTTTTGCTATTGAAGTCTTTATGTGAAACATTGCTAAAAATATTCTTCACTACACAAAGAAAAATTAAAGTTTCACTAAACCTCTTCATCCACAACTGGTAGTCTTTGCTATTGAAAACTGAAGCTGGTGTCATATGAACAACAATAGAAAAGGATTTTTCTGGCTTTTCTGTGATGTATTCTTGCAGGACTTTGTTTTTGGAGAGTGAAGGTAAAAACTCTAAACTTGGACATTCCAGCACTAGAAGAAACAAACAAGCATGAACAGTTTGGACATTTTGCTCGGAAGCAGCCTACCATTTCCTCTATTTATAACTTGTGGAAATATTTTGAAATTGCTTGATGTGCTTCCAGAAAGGATTTTGATTTTATATTTAATATATCTAAGACCATAGATAATCTGAAATTGTTCATCAGAAAAATTGAAATAATAATTAAAATATGCAGTAAACGTAGCAGTCCTGTTGCATGGGAGTTACGTTACTAAGGCCCTGAACATGCATACTAAGGTCCTGAACATTCATACTAAGGCCCTGAACAAGCATACCAACGGTGATGGTAAGGGAAGTAATTTTGGAGAATGAAAAGCAGCATTAAAGGCAGAAGTGGGGTTAAAAAATGAAAAGAACAAAAGTGAATGTACCTACCTAAGAAAGGACGTGTATCTGCAATTGAGATATCTGTGACTTCCTCGGGATGCACAACTCTTCCATTTTCTAACACAACAGATTGACCTCTCTGCAGCATTCCAACCATTGGACCACTAAATCCAGAAAAAAAAAAGAGAATTATGTTTAGAATATCCCAGATCCCAGATATTGACAGCAATTAAAAAATGTATTAAAAAATTAATGATAACAACACAGAAAAAATTGAAAGCTACCTGCAATTATTAAACTTTCGTCCCCAGTTCTCTGGGGTCCTAAGAATAATATTGGCATGAAAGCTCACATTATCGAAAGTAAAATTGAAGTTAACATTTTAAAAAGGTAAATTACATGGTTATTCCAGCATCCAGACACTTCTCCACATTTATCTTAGGTAGGGGTGCTTTGGCCTGAAACGGGTAAGGTTTCAATGAATGCATTTTAAGGTTTTTTTTAATGTACCTTAACAGTGGCTTCCTAATTCACATAAAAATTAATTATAAATCTTTCTTCGAAAGCTTAATTATATCTAACTTTGCATGAAAGTGGCAATCAGATTTACCGTTATGATGTATGCAAAGGCGACATCTCTTGAATCGTGCACTAATGTGTCACTTTGTCTTCTCTGACGTTTTTTAGCTTAATCAAAAATAAGAATTTGAAAAAAAATATCAAAGAGTTTTTTTTTTTAGAAAATGAGTCATTCATTTTTAGACATATTTTTAAATAAATTAGAGTAATTGATGAACTGCATTCAAGTTGTGTAAATGAAATATAAGAACAAGGTATGTTAAACTTGAATTAATAGATAGGACAAAAGATTTGGATGTTTCGGGTTAGTAAAAAAAACTACCTAGGAGACCTCCAAACCTTTTTTACTGTGCTCTGTTACTTATTCTACTTCTGTTTGTTTTGTTTGCTGATGAGCCAAAACGTCCTAATCTTTTGTCCTGTCTATTAATTCAAGTTTAACATTTCTTATGCTTATATTTCATTAAATGAATAAATGGATTTCAACTATCATAAGGATTTAATTTAACTATAAATAGTTATGCATTGGATTTGGGAAAATAGTTTCCACTCCAAACTATTTTCATAATCCAATGCATAACTAAATACTGTCCTTGACATGATAGAAAATGATAAATTGAAAATTACCAGGCTCAGGGTTTTCCATGTTTGTTGTTTCATTATTTTCCTGAGATGCATCTTGGAAGAATGTAACAGGCTCTACTGTGACAGCAAAATCTTCATACACTCCTTCACCTTTCACTAACAATAATAAAACTGTCATTACGTAAGGAACAAAAAAACTAACAACATAAAAATAGAACAAACATTTTAAATTGAACAACCTAAAAAACTATTACAAGAAAAAAAGAAAAAAAAAGAAATGGCAACTTGTTTCAAAGTTAAAAATGAAATACCTATGTTCATATTGGCAGATACACTGAACTTTTTGGCCATCATCGCAATATTTTCCTGAAAAATATAGCAAAAATAACATAAAAAGAAGCACCCATTTTATTATAAGTCAGAAATTATTCACCCTGTTTTGTAAATGGACCCTCAATCAATCTGGTGTTCCCTTAATTTTAAAATTTATGTTTTATAAATCAAATTTAAAAAAAAATACTGTTGGTTACAGAGTTCAGGATAACAGTGAGTTGAGTAAATTTATCATTTATTTTTGTTATTCTCAATACTGGTAATGAATTGTAATGTCTGAAGTAGATTGGCACTTAGGCAAATCAGTAATTTTCAATGAGATGATTAAATAAGCTACAACTGTGACTTGAACTGTATTATATTTAACTGTTTTTTTCACACTATTTGTTTTTAAGTGCGCTTTATTTAGTAAATCTGACTTTCAAGAAAGAGTTTTTGTTAAATAATGAGTTTATAGAAATTAAATAAAGAATTACTTATTAAGTAAATCACAGGTTTAAAAGAGAAATATAACACATAGAATTAAAATACTGACCACATTTGGAGGACCATAAATTTTTACTTCTGGAACATTTTTAGAAAATGTCTTTACACTAGTGTCTCTGGAGATATATGTTTTAGAGCCTGGATTCTTCTGGCCTTCTAAAGTCATAGCCATACCTAATAAAGAAAAAAAAATTTAAATGGCTTAAAATTTATAATAAGTTGATTAGCAGAAGCAAATATATTTAGTGCTAAATTGTAATATGAATGTCATTTAAAATTTCAATACATACTTTCTTTATAATACTGAATGGTCAATACTTTGGTGGTTCAAAACTAAATAACATGTATACATAACACTTAAGATTTTTAAACAAATGAACTTCATTAAGTTTAACAGCAAATTAAATAAAGTTTAATTTGAATGTTAGAGGATCCCACAATAGTAGGGCAGGCAGTGGTGGGTGGGGCATCTAGAAAGAAAGCCAAATGACAGAGGGGTGATGAAGATAAACAACTAAAACCCCAGAGACAAACAGATCAAGGGAAGACCAAGACTTTGATGGATAAACGATGCAGAAAAAGATCTACCACAGCTTGCAAACCAAGCATGGAAAAGAAAAGCATCAGTTAGGTCTGAGTGGAAGGAAGCAGTAGAGAAGGCCATAGCCCTCCATGAGCTTTAGCACCACAGGGATGAATGGATTAAATTTAATTTGATCTATCCATAACTGACAAGTTATCTTAGACGGACAGGCACAGTATAGTTGAAAAGGAAGCATTACACTCATCTTACTACTCCAAGTTCCAATACATATACAGGTAGTAACAAAACACAATATTTAATAGCATTCAATAATGGCATCCTACCAACATACCTAGCAAACCTCCAGTGTTTTCCCAGCTTTTGTGCGTAATGAAGATAGTCTCTAAACCTGATAATTTTGCATATGCTGCAGTTCTTAAGCTAATGGAAAAAAAGTTGAATCACATGTAGCAGTGTCTTAAGTTGTCAGGTGTGAAATACAAATGTTGATTTGAGCTTCAATGGCCCTCATAAAAAAATTTTGATGACTATAACTAAGAGGACATGTAAATGAAAGAAATATAATCATGAACTTACTTAGAAACATATAGTAGAGGCAAAAAAAAGTTACTTTCTTATAAGAAATATATTTGATTATTACTGGACTCACACTTTGCTCATTGCAGCAAGTCTTTGTGTTCCTTCACCACAGTTAAACATGTACCTGTAAAAACATATTGATGACGTTAATGAAGGTTTTATTATTAGATATTACTTCTGGTATATAGTGTGAATTATAAAGCAAGCTAAAACGTTTTGAATTTAGTCTGAGTAGTTCCATAAAAATTTTTAATTATTATTATAAGGTCCTACTTTTTACAAATATGGACATGGACTAAACCAGCAAAAAATCCAGTGGAAATTCTATAAGGTTAATTCAATAATTTAAGAATTTGCTATCTAGTCTGAAGTGTGGGCAATGGTGAAAGTGAATGGCTTTCACCACTTCATTACTTAGGTTATAGATTTATATTTATAATAAAAATAACATTTCAAGTCATCCTCTCACATATAATAACAAAAGTTTTACAATAATTAAAATGTTCAATAAACTTAGAACTATTACTGTGTATCAATGTTATATCAACAATATGTCCCATTAAATACCTGGAGTATTCTGTAGTTACAAGAATTGATTTTGCAGTACCAGGCCCTCCTGTGCCTATAACAACGACATTTATTATTGTTGGAACCTTTGAGAGATGTTGAAATTTTTTCAAACCTTTAGGATGTGAATTACACTTGCTTTGATTAGTTTTACTTCTATCAAAGTTAATGCTTCCTGAAGCCAATGAGTGAAGTTCTGGATTTTGCAAGGAACCTTGCAACACTCGAGTTTTTTTCCCTTTCCGTCTACCCATTACATATAATGGACTAGGAATTATCCAAGAAGAAAAATGTTTAAATAATATATTGTGACAATCTTGACAAAGGCGAATATTACGATTTTTTAAACCATTAAGACTAAGAGTCTGCAACAGATGTCCTCTTGTGTTTGTATTTAATGATGAACCAAGTTTACCAAGTACAGTTCGAGCAGGGTGATGAAATTGTCTTGACTTTGTAATTGTTAAAACATTGCTGTGATCTATTAGACTACTTTGTAGTAGCTTTAAGGGATTAGGGCGTATATTTAAAACAGCCAACAGTCTTGTTTTTAATACAAAATAAGTAGACATTGACATTAGGTTAAACTAAGTCTAAGTTACAGGCCGCACGCCTCACTTCAAGTATTAATTTTTAACAGAGTAAAGTTTTTTTGAATAGCTGAGAGTGGTTACCCTTGACATGATCTAACATTATTTTTTCGCAGAATTAACCTTAGGCATGAATATAATTATATTATAATTGAGAATACAGTACATCCCAAAATAAAGTTATATTTTGAATATGATTAGGAGATGTAAGATAACAGAGTGTTCAAAGCTTTTACTTCATAATATTACTATGAATGTTTGTGAGATAGCAGGAAAACGTAAAGTTAGTCAATCACACTGTTTCGCCAACCAAATTAACAATTCTAAAAGTTAAAAGCAAATGCAGGTCTCCAATAGAGGTTGATCAATATAGTAGAATATGATCTGAATATTTAAGGCAAATCTTAATACATCATCGAATTCTAAATACCGAATTTTCGGGATATAAGATGCGCCCTTACTTACCATTGTTCACAAATAATATTGTTATATAGCTTACAGGGCAAGTATAAGTTTATTATTTATCTTGATTTAATTTTATTTATTTGTTTGCAAATCCCTACTTTAAGGATTTACTCTATGTCTATGGGGAAAAGTTTGGCTTTAATCATGGGGCTCTTAATGTTCTTGCAACCCCCAACCAGTGGCGTAGTTAGATGGGGGCAAAGGGGACATCATGCCCCGGGCGCTACTCACAAAGGGGCGCCAATTGGTATATTTTACTATAATATTGTATGGTTTTCGAATAGGGGGGTGGCGCTAAAAAGGTTTTGGTGGGCGCTAAAAAGGTATTGTGCCCCGGGCGCGAGTTAAGCTCGCTACGCCACTGCCCACAAACTTCTTGATTTCAAAATATTCCCCGTACCCCATCTCAGTTTCAAAATAATGCCGCCCAACCCCCCAAAAAGTAGTTACCAGATTAGTTAAATGCATACTCTAGGCCATTAATAAAGTGCCGACCAGTGACCAGGGTTACCAACCGTGCATACATTTACGTACAGTTCGTAAGACTTGTCCCTAAGAATTTAAGGATGTCCACACACACACAAATGTAATAATAATAATAATATAGAGGAAGTCAGTGTACAAGAAAAAAAAACACACGCTTGAATGGAAACAAAATGGAATATATCAACCTTTGGGATGTTTTTTTCTTGCTTGCTTTAAACTTTTATGATCATGATCAAGAGATTCTCAACACTAAGAGAATGCCAAACAATAAATCAACGTTATAATATAGGCTCAATAATGAGGGAATGTGACGCACTCACACATAGAGCGTCATAAAAACACGACCGAGGGTATTGAAAAAAAAATAATTTCGTAATTAATTTTTTTTTTTTTTTAAATGTTCAGTTTTTTTTTTCTTTGTTTCTTTTTTTTTTTGCTTGTCCTGAAAACATTTGGAGATTTAGCATATTTGGGATGTTAGTTTTTGGTTGTTTGTTTCTGTTGTTATAAGTTGGCAAAGCTTTCATTGCCTCTGATTAAATTGCTATATATTGACTACTGCAATGCTCTCATGGTGGGTCTTCCAGCTACGCTCCTTGATAAAATTCAAAAAGCACAGAATAATGCGGCTCGAATTGTTCTTCGTAAACGCAAATTCGACCATGCTCAAACTCTTCTGAGAGAACTGCATTGGCTGCCGGTCCGCGCTCGCATAGAGTACAAAAATTGCAACTCTGTGCTACCGCTGCTTGCATGACCTGGCGCCGTCCTATCTCCAAGCGCTCATGACGCCTTATGTGCCCACTAGACAACTCCGCTCATCCGATAGTGGCAAACTCTCGATACCGCGTGTTCGCCTTGAAACTTACGGAAAGCGCACGTTCGCATTTGCTGGCCCAACCATTTGGAACACCCTTCCTGACGCTCTCAAAAACAGCCAGACGCTGGAGTCCTTCAAAACAAATTTAAAAACTCATCTATTTCGCAAACACCTGCTGGAATGATGATGTCTACAATCTTTTCCAGCTTGTTATTATCTCCCAGCTTAGTTTTTGTACCGCGCTTCGAGCCTTTGGGGATGAAGCGTGCTTTTTCAAATGAACTTTATTATTATTTATTATTATTATTATATTTACCACTGAACACAAAGACCATTATTGCTGAGACTAACGAAAAGAAAATCATGGCATCAAAGAAGCTAGATTACGAAACTAATAAAAAGAAAATTACTTTTGTCCAGTTAAAAAAAAAAAAAGTTGTCCTGATTAAAAATCTGTGAATGCATGTAAGTTTTGGTATTCCGTAAGTAAGCCACGTGCCGTGACGTAGATCCACCAATCAGCTGTGGCGATACACCCATGGCGCAGTCAATCCAAATTTAACCGAGTCTACTTTCTTCATTACGGATCTCGTTTTCCGAAAGGTCTTACCTGGCGGGCATGACCAAAAAGAAATAAAACTGCATGCGACTATTTCACGCTATTAGTGCCCTGCGTAATTGTTTAGGGTTCAGGTTAGGTTCAGAATTCAGGGATATATCTTTTTAGAGGTTTAGGGATAGATTTAGGGTTCAGCTTAAGGATACATTTAGGAAATTTTTTCATTAATTATTTAACGTTTTATTCTTAATTTTACGGTTCGCGGCAAACAAGATGGCGGCCGTTTGAGACATCGCGGAACTAATTCTTGGAATTTACCCTGTATGCCTCTGTAGTAAAAATATATTTTTTTTAATAATCCTCTCATCCAACAACTCTAATAAAATTGTGCTTTTTTTGTGTTCTGAAATAGACCCCCCCCCCCCCCCAAATAGATGTATGTAAAATACATTGGATTTTGACTATTTGAACGTTAAAATGTACACAAATTAAATTTTATTATGTCAACTACGTACGTTTTCGTCAATGAATCCACTGAACAAGACACGAGTGAATAATGACGGACAACTTAATTGTACAGCCAATGAGGCGTACAGACTACCACAATATAGGGCCAATAAGGCGTACAGACTACCACAATATAGGGCCAATAAGGCGTGCATGACTACTTCAATGTACATCCAATAGGACTTACAAGACTGGTATCACATCCAATAGGATTTACAAGGCTACATCACATCCAATAGGACACACGATTACATCACAGCCAATAGGACTTACAAGACTACATCACAGCCAATAGGACACACGATTACATCACAGCCAATAGGACTTACAAGACTACATCACAGCCAATAGGACACACGATTACATCACAGCCAATAGGACTTACAAGACTATATCACATCCAATAGGACTTACAAGACTACATCACAGCCAATAGGACACACGATTACATCACATCCAATAGGACTTACAAGACTACATCACATCCAATAGGACTTACAAGACTACATCACATTCAATAGGACTTACAAGACTACATCACATCCAATAGGACTTACAAGACTACATCACATCCAATAGAACTTACAAGACTACATCACAGCAAACAGGATTTACAAGACTACATCACAGCCAATAGGACTTACAAGACTACATCACAACCAATAGGACCTACATGACACCATCACAGCCAATAGGACTTACAAGACTACATCACAGCCAATAGGACTTACAAGACTACATCACATCCATAAGGGCTTACAAGACTACATCACAGCCAATAGGACACACGATTACATCACAGCCAATAGGACTTACAAATTCTGGTTGGAAATTTTCCCACAGGCTTCACGACGTCGCCTGGTGCAAAGTTAATCTTTTAAAAATGGAGACTGCGTTATGGGAACATGTTCCTATCAGTTAGAGAAAAAGTGACGGTCGATTCTGTGGGAAATAAACTTTAATTCCCTAATAAGTTTCACGGTGCGTATTAAAATGTACGGTTCATTGTGATGATGCAGCCTTTCACGGAACAGGAACGCCACCATTGAAAATATTCTCTTGGTCTACCAGTGACGTTGTATTGCCTTAAAGCTAATTGTCCCGTGTATTATAATCGCGCTGTATTTACAACGAAATATTAAAAAAAAATTAGTTGTAAATTGAATTACAGAACAATAGCATCGAAAGAGTCTTTCGACTGAATGATATAACCCCCCCCCCCCCCCCCCCCCGGCGCAAACGCATCAATACGTAAAAAAGTTTTTTTTAAAAAATAATGAAAAAAAAAAAGTTCGTGAGTAGCTTGACTCTCGTGAACTATTGTCACACTAAAGTTCAGTCACAATGAAGTTCAGTCACAATGATGTTCAGTCAGGATGATCTGATTTATGGTTATCAATTTCGAAACATAATATTTTTTTTTTTGGGGGGGGGGGGGGAATTAAAAAGTAACAGATAAAAATAGCAATAACTTGTGTGGACTTGAAATGTTGGAGAAAAGGAAGTCGTTATTAATCTGTGATAGCACTATGTTACAGGTAAAAGAAGTCGTTATTAATCTGTGGTAGCACTATGTTACAGGAAAAGGAGTTACGTTGACCGTTCTAAGTATGGATCCCATAAAAAAAGCATTTTTTAAAAATCAGACAATGATGTACGGAACAGTAAAGAATGTTTTGCAAAAACAAATACTCGGCTTGAGGCTGGATTCCTAAAACCGATAGCAGATGTGCTTTAAAAAACATAGATCAATATGCCTAATACATGGGGGTCACCAAACTACGGCCCGCGGGCCGGATCCGACCCACGAGGCCAGTTCATCCGGCCCGCCGACGGTACTTGAACTTGCTTGTAAGTATTGAACAGAATGATTATCCGGCCCGCGTTCGTTATTTTTTTCCTTTATCCGGCCAGTTCATCCGACCCGCTGTGAAAAAAGGTTTGGTCACCCCTGGCCTAATATGAGATATAACAGTCTTGGAAATTGAACAAAATTATGGATATAAAAAAAGTTTGACACCTATTACTTCAAGAACCACCGATATCCTTAATCAAACTAGCGCTATTCTACTTCATTACAAAACCCCCAAAATATTTTCTCACCTATCGTCACTAAGCAATTTTGTTTAATATAAAAAGTAAGAGTTTGAATAACCAGTTTGAGTAAATGTTGTTGTTGCTGTCCACCCTGAAAGTTAACTTTAAATAGACATCTTAAGCTGAGCGTAGTAAATTTGAATGTACAAACTTTATATGTAGTAAAACGGTCGTTTCATTAACTCAATATTTCAACTGAGCAACACCACAAATGACAGCGTGGGAAAAAAAGCAAGCTTTCCTAAATCCGCCCCTGTATCATCCTTGGTCGACCACGGCCGGTTCCGAACCGCCGTCGTTCTCAACCACTGGCTCTGTGCCAGAATCTCCCAGGAGACCGGTCCGCTCCGCAGGAACCCCTGTCTTGGTACTGAAGCGGAAAACGGATGGTCAATGGAAGCAAAGAGATCTACAAGCCCCCGGGGAGTGCGAAGAACGAAATAGCAGTGCTTCGTGTTATTGGAATATCGCATTTTATTAGGCGTGGCTGTCAGGCGGCAATGTAGCCGTAACTCTGGTGGTCGGGAGGTCAGGAAACGCACTACAGTTGTCTAGCCTTTTTTAATGGCTTAAAAATACACTATAGTAGTTTTTTTTTTTTAAACATGTTTTTGGAGTGCAAAGTAGTTGACAAAGTTCAATCTGTGTTTCTTTAAATTGTATTTCCCTGCGAAATGATCCAGATTGGGACAAAGAGAGAGAGAGAGAGACAGAGAGAGAGAGAAAGATAGAGAGAGACAGAGAGAGACAGAGAAAGAGAAATATAGAAAGAGAGAAAGCATCATAGATATAGGATATAATATAAGCTCCGCTAATTCCAAACATCAGTCAACTTTCACCTCCTGGCACTGCAGCGTTTAAGGTACTCTCTCGTCCACGGTGTAACAGTGTATTCCCTGTTATCAGAGAACTTAACACCACGAGAAAGACACTACTGTCATAATTAGTTTACTGCACAGGACGGAATCTAACATTGGACATTGGAATCTTTATTAATAATAAAAAAAATTATGATATAAGCCATGGTTAAAATTAGTAATTAAACGACAAAGTTCATCAGAGATCGACGTCAAGGATAAGGTGCGCCCCAACAGGAATACTGAGATGCGCCCCGACGTGAATTGATTGATTGATTGATTGAATACTTATATAGCGCTTGTATCAATGCTGCTTTAGCATGCTCACTGCTCTCTGATGTTCTTAAATCTATTTAAAGAAAAAAGTCTTTAAATATTTCTTAAATGATTTTTATATCATTTTCAATTTCATTCAAAGATTGAGGCAAACTGTTCCATAATTTTGGCGCTATCGATTCAAAAGAGCGCACTCGTTATAACTTGTTTGTGTGTCCATCCACACCGGGAACTTTCAGTAAGGACTGTGTTGAAGACCGCAGATGAATACCGAAATGTGCTCTGATGAGAATACTGAGATGCGCCCCGACCTGAATACTGAGATGCCCCCCGATGTGAATACTGGAATGTGCCCTGATGAGGATGCTGAGGTGCGCCCCCACGTGAATACTGAGATGTGACCCAACGTGAATACTGAGATGCCCTCCGATGAGGATACTGAGGTGCGCCCCCACGTGAATACTGAGATGCGCCCCAACTTGAATACTGAGATGCTTCGTGGCTGCACCACTAATGATTTTCCCTGACTGCTGTACTGAGATTTTTCATGACCACAGCACTGAGATGTTCCCTGATGGGAACACTGACAATGTGTTCTGACTGCTATATTCAGATCTTCCCTGACTGCAACACTGAGATGCACCCAGACGAAACACTGAGTTGTTCCCTCACGGGAACATTTAGATGTTCCATGACTGCAACACTGCTGTTCGCATTGGCGGAAGCACCGAGGTGGGCCCTTACTGCAAAAACTGAAATGCTCCCTGACTGCAACACGGAGATGTGCACTGACTGCAACATGGAGATGTGCACTGACTGAAGTACGGCGATGTGCACTGACTGCAACACGGAGATGTGCACAAAATACGGACATTTTACCTGACGAAAATATACAGAGATGCGCCTTTACGGGAACTCTGAAATACGTCCCGTTATCCAACACAAACAAACCCAAGGCTACTGAGTAAAAAATACAATGTGAAATGTTGCATTGTAAGCGTATGTTAAATCCGTGCAGCCTAAAAGTCTTCAGTGAAAAGGTTGAAGTTCACTGTAGATGAATAGATTTATATGCTTGTATTTTTTTTTTTTTTTACAATTTCTCTTACCGTGCTGCAATAGTTATGATGACTGACAGAGGCGTAGGAAGGGGGGGCAGGGGGAGACAGATGTCCCTGGGCGCCAGAATAGCTAGAGGCGCCAAAATGTGCTTTTTTTATTATTTTATTGATAAAAATAATGGGTTTGAGAGTTGGAAAAAAAGAAAGGGAGGCGCTTTAAAATGAATCTTGTCTCCGGGCGCCAAACACTCTAGCTACACCTCTGATGACCCTTTATTTGAGAAAGACGTATTGGAAGTGAATGTTCACAGTTAGTTAATACATTTGCATTAAGCAACATAAGCTTGCAATAATTAAAAATCTGGTAATTCATTCAAATAAAGAAAATAGTTACAAACAAATGAAGGGACTAGATGATATTAATGTATATGGTGCATGATGAGTTTTAAATAATGAACTGTTAACTTGCACCAAACCAAGTTTCGGGAAACATTTTTCTGGCAAAGAGCCAATAAAATTTAATTTTGATCTTGGTTATTTAAAATATCCAAGAGCTACATGAGAACAATCAAAGAGCCGCAGTTTCCCGACCCCTCCGCCAAACAGACAATGTCCAAGAAGTTAAAGATAACGTTCAGCACATCAGATCACTCTGTGGCATCAATTACTCTAACGTCATGTGGTCAGCGTCATGTGGTCAGCGTCATGTGGTCAGCGTCATGTGGTCAGCGTCATGAGGTAGGCGTCTATACAATACCTTTTTATAGTTTTTTATTGCTTGTTTGTTGTTTGTTTTTTTTTGTTTCTTTAAACCTTGGAATTTAAGATTTACTCCCCACCAGTAAGTGTTACTTCTCAACAACACTAAAGTCAGTCCAGATTTACACTACCCTAAATAAATCTATGGGCCATTACTCAGTGAGAGAAGAGTGTAAGAGGAGGATGAAGGAACGAATCAGAAGACAAAAAACAAAAACAAAACCAAAGTTCAAAGTGTTTACATCAAGACTCTACCCCGTAAGTCCTTTATGTTGTGACGTCAGTGCAGTTTAATGCCGCACAGCGAATAGAAATCCCATGTGCAGAAGAGCTCCTCACTTGAATGGGCGAGCAGTGATTCTAAAAGTATACTGTTCAAAGCACAATCTCTGAAATTTCATTTGCCATATTTAATGCTGTAAATTCGTAATTTATGAGGTTAAAAAAAGGGGGGTGAGAGGTGGGCGCATAACATTGACACATAATTAAACTAAATTTGGGTCAGGTATATTAAGTAACATATCATGCAATCTAATTCTACGAATTGCTCGACAGCTTCCATGGGTTACCCCATTAATGCAAAGTTTTGTTTAAACGAATGGATATACAGACTAAGTTTAAATTCCGATGTGTAAAATGGTTTTATGACGAACATCTACCTTCAAATAGTCAATGGTCTTTGTCGTAGAGAGTTTGAAAATGTAAGTGTTCTATTTAACGTAAACTCATTTCTTTAACTTAATTTTGAAATTTAAAAAAAAAGAGAAAGATGTTAAGTAGTGTCAATATAGATCGTCTCTTGAATAGCAAAAGGTAGTGAAAATTTTAAATATGATCCTTAACAGGACTTAGTTACGGAACTAGATAAGGGGTCCTCAAACTCTTTAAGGCGTGGGCCGGTTCACGGTCCTCAGATACTGCTGTGCGCCGGACTATAGCATGAGAAATGTAGGACCATATCCCTATGTACACTGCAATCATCTCATTAGTTGTGCAAAAACATGGGGAAAAAAGAATGCCACATTTAAGACGAAGAACAATCTTATGCAAAATTAAAGTTAATAGAATTTAAAAGAAAAGTAAAGGTCTGCTTTGGCTGAATAGATAGTCAATGTCCATTTCTATATTTTCCCACTGCTTTCCAGATAGGCCAGATTTGGGCCTGCGGGCAGTAGTTTGCAGACCCCTGCTCTAGACAGTTTTGTCACATTAGTCGTGAATTAAAGGCATTTTACAGTTTGATGCAGTATGGGAACGTCACACATTTGTTGAAGTACCGGTACATCACACATTTGGTGAAGTACCGGTACATCACACATTTGGTGAAGTACCGGTATATCATACATTTGGTGAATTACCGGCATATCACACATGTGGTGAAGTACCGGTATATCACACATTTGGTGAAGTACCGGCATATCACACATGTGGTGAAGTACCGGTATATCATACATTTGGTGAATTACCGGCATATCACACATGTGGTGAAGTACAGTATATCACACATTTGGTGAAGTACCGGCATATCACACATTTGGCCAACACAGGAGTCGGAGTTATATACCTGACCTTTGACCTGACCTTTGGTAAGGTCATGATGAGTTGTACTGGAGCTTACATTGTGACCCATCAAAACTTTCTTAGAACCCTCGAACTGTGTTAACTAAGTGTGTGTCTATAAGAATAATGAATGGTAGGTTATTCCAAAGGAAAAGGGTGGGCATGTTTTGTTGTTGTTTCTTAAGGGGAAATGGTTTTAAGGAGTAATTTGTTTGTTTTGAACATGTTCGTTATGTTCGGTGAGTCGTTGGCTCTTATTTCAATCTAGTAGTTCAACGACTTTGACGGATCTTTGGGTTGGTAAGACGTTGACGGATCTTTGGGTTGGTAAGACGTTGACGGATCTTTGGGTTGGTACGACGTTGACGGATCTTTGGGTTGGTAAGACGTTGACGGATCTTTGGGTTGGTACGACGTTGACGGATCTTTGGATTGGTAAGACGTTGACGGATCTTTGGGTTGGTAAGACGTTGACGGATCTTTGGGTTGGTAAGACTTTGACGGAGTTTTGGGTTGGTAAGACGTTGACGGATCTTTGGGTTGGTAAGACGTTGACGGATCTTTGGGTTGGTAAGACGTTGACGGATCTTTGGGTTGGTAGGACTTTGACGGAGCTTCGGGTTGGTAGGACTTTGACGGAGCTTCGGGTTGGTAGGACTTTGACGGAGCTTCGGGTTGGTAGGACTTTGACGGATCTTTGGGTTGGTAGGAGTTTGACGGATCTTTGGGTTGGTAGGAGTTTGACGGATCTTTCGGTTGGTATAAGGAGTTTGACGGAGCTTTGGGTTGGTAAGACTTTGACGGAGCTTCGGGTTGGTAGGAGTTTGACGGATCTTTGGGTTGGTAGGAGTTTGACGGATCTTTGGGTTGGTAGGAATTTGACGGATCTTTGGGTTGGTAGGAGTTTGACGGATCTTTGGGTTGGTATAAGGAGTTTGACGGAGCTTTGGGTTGGTAAGCACTAATTTGGAATGTTATGAAGTGCGTTACTTGAGTGCATATTTTGACAAGTAATTTTAGTGGATGGGAAGTTCACGCATTGCTGTCGACATTGTTTCTTGGGATATATAGCGAGGTATTTTAATAACATTTTATGTAAGTATGCCAATTTTTGCGTAGGTGTGAAATAAAGAAAAAAATTATCCCATCACGAAACAGTGAATTCTTTACAATTCTTAAAGAAAAAAATTATCCAATCATAAAACAGTGAATTCTTTACAATTCTTAAAGAAAAAAATTATCCAACCATGAAACAGTGAATTCTTTACAATTCTTAAAGAAAAAAATTATCCAATCATGAAACAGTGAATTCTTTACAATTCTTAAAGAAAAATATTATCCAATCATGAAACAGGGAGTTCTTTACAATTCTTAAAGAAAAAAATTATCCAATCATGAAACTGTGAATTCTTTACAATTCTTAAAGAAAAAAATTATCCAATCACGAAACAGTGAATTCTTTACAATTCTTAAAGAAAAAATTTATCCAATCACGAAACAGTGAATTCTTTACAATTCTTAAAGAAAAAAAGTATCCAATCTTGAAACAGTGAATTCTTTACAATTCTCCCAATCAATGTTTTGAAGACAAATTTTGCTGTTTATATAGATGAAAAAAAAGGGAAATTATTTGTAACTGTTTTTCCCCCTGATTTCATCCCTTTAAAATCAATGTCCATCAAAGTAATCGATGCGGTTGTCTTATCGAGTTAAAAAAAAGAAACTGTTTTTCCAGTTTTCCACTTATGGCAATTCAATAATTAAAAACTAAGTTTATTTTCTGAAAAAAAAAAATCTTGCTTTCGTTCACGCTACAATACAAGAACAATTCATGAACATTTTCTAACGTTAACGCAGAACTTAGTAGGATCCTCTTTTTGAAGACGACGGGCTACCTCCTGCCACGCTATAATGAATGATTAGTTCATGAACGCGCGACCCCCCCCCCCCCCACTCCCGTAAACACAGTAGGTTGAGCTTATGGGCCCTGACTGACTGGCTTGAGACGATATGTCATTAATACTGTTTAAGTTTGTGTGAGCTTAACTTTCAGCCGGTATGCGGATAGCTCATAAAATATAATATGCCAGAACTATCTTTAGTATCTATATTAATAATTCCTTGAAAAAATATAAGCTATAGTCTATGTGGCTCTAGTTGTTGCTTAAGCTATAACAGTATATAGTTCAACTCTACCCCCCCCTTCCAACAGTGTATAGTTCATGTCTACCCACCCTTCCAACAGTGTATAGTTCATGTCTACCCCCCCTTCCAACAGTTTATAGTTCAACTCTACCCCCCCTTCCAACAGTGTATAGTTCAACTCTACCCCCCTTCCAACAGTGTATAGTTCAACTCTACCCCCCTTCCAACAGTGTATAGTTCAACTCTACCCCCCCTTCCAACAGTGTATAGTTCAACTCTACCCCCCCCCTTCCAACAGTGTATAGTTCATGTCTACCCCCCCCCCTTCCAACAGTGTATAGTTCATGTCTACCTTCTCATTCCATGCGCTCTACCTTGGTACATGAAAATACATGTGCATGGATTGTACAATAATAAAACTATGTAAGTTCTCTATGTTGTTAAATCGCCTTATAGATCGCCCCCCCCCCCCCTTTTTTTCTTTTTGCTGCGTAGTAACAGACGGTGAGACAGACGTTCATGTAAGGAGACTTCATTTCCAGACTACCATGACGTCATTGTTTTCTTTACTTCACGGCGTGCAAACCTCGTTTTAGATTTAGACCAGTATTTTTCAATATAAATTGTGATAGTCTGTTTACAGGCAAGCGGGGCACGCACCATTTTAATCAAATATCATTCGTAAATATCTTAGCAGTTTGACGTGTTGCCCCTTGTTCAGATATGACCGTGCGCGTGTGTCTTTGTGCTCATGTGTGTATATTTGTGTGTGTGTGCTCATGCGTGAGTGTGTGTGTCAGTTAACAATGATATCAACTGTTACCCCAATTGTGCCTTTTTTACATTTCTAAAAAGATCGGTGTGAATCAGTTAACATCTTAAAACGTTGCTCAAAATTTTCTCTTTAAACAATTAGACAATAAAAGGGACTATATTTTGAAAATGGATATTAAAACTAAACGAAACACTGATATTATAACTGTTCTTGAACAGTGCACATGTAGAAAATGGAAGTTGGGAAACAGAATGTATGTGATTTGTAGATTATTCAATAATTATTTATTTTTCAAACCAATAGTTCCCAACTTTGGACACATCGAATGGACACCACCAGTTTTTTTTAATGTGATTAGTAATAGTATGCGTCTGCATAGGAAAGGTGGACCAGGCGCTGTGGTCAGTTATTCGATAATTTTTTAAATTGTGTAGCATGTCGTGTGCTTCAGTTAAAGTTCAAGTAATGTCTGGTGTGAAACTCTTTCAGGCCTTGATGCCACAAGAAGTCGTTTGTGATGAACGTCTTGTCTAGTTCGTATTCCTTCTCAACTGTGCTCTGTAAGTGCAAACACACGGATTGTTCTTATCTTATTCTTTACACGTTTAACACGTATCATCACCTACAGTAATGCGATGTAGTTTGTCGTAAGTGCCGGGACATCGGTCGCTATGAAGGATTTGTGAACTATTTTTTGATAGATGTGTTCCTGAGATGGTGCAGGCTGGAAGAAGAATAATTTCGGGCCATGGGAAATGTCCGGATGAGGAGATCCGGGTGGTCCAAGGAAATGGGTTGTTCTTATTTAGTTGATGCCTGTGATGGACCAGTGAGTCAGTGACTGGCATTGTGCAAGGACTTTTTCATCGCACTTAACGGCCTGAAGGACATTTTCTTGTTGAAAATGTTAAGCGTTTTTAAATTTGGTTAATGCAACATTTTTGGAATGAGAAAAAGTACAACTTATTAAATATAAAGAAACAAAACTTAACTTGGTTGAGGTGAGTTAAAACGTGACTAAATCATTTTTTCCGATTTTTGACGGAGACTAAAGCAATATAATTATAATGAAAAAAAAAAGTGATAAGAACGTCAACCTTCTTCTAAACAATATCGTAAATCTTACATCATAACAAAATAATTTAAAATATTTATATTATTATTATATTGGAATTATTTCTAATTAATAAACATTACATAATATCGATTACATTTACTTAAACTTACATGCAAGTGTAAGCATGTCTATTTTTATCAGATTTAATTGATTCGATTATTTCCCTATCATTGTTTTTAAGAAATCCAGTTAGTGCAAGAATTTTCGTTTGCACGGCTATTAAACAAAAATTCACACGCTGTTTGGTGCACTTAGAGAGAATTTTTATATGGTGCACTATTGAACTCAGTGTTACATGATGACATTGGCTTTTTCTTGAATTATTATTTCATTTGCCTATCGTCTCTAGACTCTATAGTGCCAAACGTATTCTTCTTGTTTTTTTGCTTTTTAGTAATAGATAACCCATGCCAATAAAATACAATTTTGGTGACTTAGTATATTAAAATCGGATCTGTTGATTTGAGTTTTTTTTTAGGGGGCACTGATTCAGAAAATGTCTTTTGATAGATTGCATTAGCTGTAGTCTCAGAGATGAGAAGTCCAATTGCAAACCCTGCTAAGTCACTTTTTAAAAGAAAATGGGTTATCTATCTTGGCTGGTTGATTAAGTCTCAATCTACAGTATTTTGTGTATTTAATGATCAAAAAGCTTTATGTAAGTCTAAAATTCGTCATTTAAAAATATATAAATGCTATATTCGCTACATAAATTAATTTGTAAAAAAAACTAATTTGTCTCAGAATCAAAAAGAATTTACTTAGCAGGGTTTGCAATTGGACCACTCAGATAGCATAGGATTATTGCACTTTTTGAAAGATCACTTCTCTAGATTCGGAATGTACCATCAAGCGTTACCGTTGATCGGGAAATGTATGTATTTCTACAAGACACATTTCGTGTGTGTGTTTAATAGAGAGAGAGAGACAGAGACAGAGAGAGAGAGACAGAGAGAGAGAGAGAGTGTGTGTGTGTGTGTGTGTGTGTGTTGATGTGAATGTGCGTATGTTTGTGTGAGGGGTTAAAACTTTATTTGTGATTTCACAGTCAGATCTCACCCTCGGGGCGTGTTAAAAAAAATGAGTTTCCTTTGTGTCGAATGACTGAATTGTATCTTACAATACAAGCTTAAAACATGGCATACATTCTGTATCAAAGCAATCCACACGAGTTGCCATGTGAAAGCTGGCGCCGTTTTGGGAATCGGCAGAAACAAACTCTAAAGTTTGGAGGGCTCAAACTAAAAGTGTATAGGTCAGTGTAATATAGGTCAGCCTGTTATTTAACCCCTTTTTATTTCCTTTATTGTGCTATCTTGCGCGACTCACATAAACATACCAATAACTGTACTTTTTACAGGTACGGTACTAAAAACTCTTTAAATCGTCTGTTGAAAAGATGAAATCAACCCTTGCAATCAACCCTTGCAATCAACCCTTGCAATCAACCCTTGCAATCAACCCTTGCAATCAACCCTTGCAATCAACCCTTGCAATCAACCCTTGCAATCAACCCTTGCAATCAACCCTTGCAATCAACCCTTGCAATCAACCCATGCTCGTAATAGTCTGATCAAGAGTGTGCGTCTTTCAATTCTTGTCTTGTTAATTGAACAATTTACAAGTAAAAACTGAAAACATTTACGTCATTATTTGGGCACCTATTTGCTCTGTTTGTGTCTAACGTGACATTTGATCTGTTTGTGTCTAACGTGTCATTTGATCTGTTTGTGTCTAACGTGACCATTTGCTCTGTTTGTGTCTAACGTGACATTTGATCTGTTTGTGTCTAACGTGACCATTTGCTCTGTTTGTGTCTAACGTGACCATTTGATCTGTTTGTGTATAACGTGACCATTTGATCTGTTTGTGTCTAACGTGACCATTTGATCTGTTTGTGTCTAACGTGACCATTTGATCTGTTTGTGTATAACGTGACCATTTGATCTGTTTGTGTCTAACGTGACCATTTGCTCTGTTTGTGTCTAACGTGACCATTTGATCTGTTTGTGTCTAACGTGACCATTTGATCTGTTTGTGTATAACGTGACCATTTCATCGGTTTGTGTCTAACGTGACCATTTGATCTGTTTGTGTCTAACGTGACCATTTGATCTGTTTGTGTCTAACGTGACCATTTGATCTGTTTGTGTCTAACGTGACCATTTGATCTGTTTGTGTATAACGTGACCATTTGATCTGTTTGTGTATAACGTGACCATTTGATCTGTTTGTGTCTAACGTGACCATTTGCTCTGTTTGTGTCTAACGTGACCATTTGATCTGTTTGTGTCTAACGTGACCATTTGATCTGTTTGTGTATAACGTGACCATTTCATCGGTTTGTGTCTAACGTGACCATTTGATCTGTTTGTGTCTAACGTGACCATTTGATCTGTTTGTGTCTAACGTGACCATTTGATCTGTTTGTGTCTAACGTGACCATTTGATCTGTTTGTGTATAACGTGACCATTTGATCTGTTTGTGTATAACGTGACCATTTGATCTGTTTGTGTATAATGTGACCATTTGATCTGTTTGTGTATAACGTGACCATTTGATCTGTTTGTGTATAACGTGACCATTTACTCTGTTTGTGTCTAACGTGACCATTTGCTCTGTTTGTGTCTAACGTGACCATTTGATCTGACATCTTGTGGAAAATTTCTCCCATAGAGGGAAACAAAGAGGTTATGTATAACTCTTGTAACTTGCTTTTTTACAAAAGTCTGGACAATTAAAAAATCAAAATGTAACTAGGCATTACAATAAAGTTCATAGTTTATTGGTCAATCTTTGAAACTAAAACACAATGTTCATTGGAAAGTGGGGGGGAGGGGGGAGAGAGAAAGGGGAGTGCTAAAAGGAATAGCTTTACATGTTTAAACAGAGTCAAATTTGCCCTCATTCATTCAACATGAACATTTTTATCATACATTCAACATGAACATTTTTATCATACATTCAACATGAACATTTTTATCATACATTCAACATGAACATTTTTATCATACATTAAACATGAACATTTTTATCATACATTCAACATGAACATTTTTATCATACATTCAACATGAACATTTTTATCATACATTCAACATGAACATTTTTATCATACATTCAACATGAACATTTTATCATACATTCAATATGAACATTTTTATCATACATTCAACATGAACATTTTTATCATACATTCAACATGAAAATTTTTATCATACATTCAACATGAACATTATCAGCATGTAATCAACAATGACATCTGAATCTTACATTCATTATGAAACATTTTTTTACTTGCATTCACGTCAGCTGTTTTTTTTATTTACAAAGGGTAACAGATGGAAACTAGTTTTTAATAACAATATAAGATTATTATATTAAAATCCTGGTAAGTGAGACTTTGGATTTTGTTCTTATCTATTCCCCGGTCTCGTGTACGAATGTAGTCTGTGAAGTATCCACTGAGGTATTCTTGATTTGTTGAACCATTTTTGGGCAACACGTCAATTTGGTGGTGGGCAGAGGAGATGGATGCTGGATATTAAACTATTGTGCGTGCAATGGTGTGTGTCGTCGGTATAAGGATTCTGATTAAATAACTGGATGTCGTGACATCCAAGAGGTGACAAATGAACTGTACATTCTACATGTATGCATAAGAGCTGTACATCCGAGTGGTAATAAGAGTTGTGGAGATGAGTTTATTTTTATTTGCCCGGAGCCTTGAGATTGGGAGTCGGATTAAAAGTTCTTTTTTAACACCAGGTGGACCTTGAGTTATAAATATTACCAGGTGGACCTTGGGTTATAAACATTACCACCATGACTGTTTAATGAGTCCCACCCTTGATTTCATCTGAATGTAACATCTTATTTCTAACAACCCAATGTCTAGTAACAATACGATGCCTTCTAACAACCCAATGTCTAGTAACAATACGATGTCTTCTAACAACCCAATGTCTAGTAACAATACGATGTCTTCTAACAACCCAATGTCTAGTAACAATACGATGCCTTCTAACAACCCAATGTCTAGTAACAATACGATGCCTTCTAACAGCCCAATGTCTAGTAACAATACGATGCCTTCTAACAACCCAATGTCTAGTAACAATACGATGCCTTCTAACAACCCAATGTCTAGTAACAATACGATGCCTTCTAACAGCCCAATGTCTAGTAACAATACGATGCCTTCTAACAGCCCAATGTCTAGTAACAATACGATGCCTTCTAACAACCCAATGTCTAGTAACAATACGATGCCTTCTAACAACCCAATGTCTAGTAACAAACAAATGCCTTGTAACAATCTAATCCACTCTGCGTTTATGTTAGTTTGTGAGAACTTCATCCTATCTTGAAATGTCTGATGACTTAAGTTCCACAAAGATTTTCAGACAAATTTTCAAGAGACAAAGCTTGAATCTTTGTACATAGATGTGTCTTTATCTGAGCCATGTCATTTATATATTTACACATTCATTGTTATCTTTACTTGACAGAATAGAGGAGATTCAACAGACTATAATGAACACAATAGTTGCATGCTTGGATTCTCTCCAAACAACGATCTTGGTCTGTCCAGGTTCTCCTGGCAGCGACCGTGAAGCTGGTACGGTATTTGATGCTGGTGCTGCATCGAATGCTGATGGTGCATTTGTTGAGATTGTTGTTGGTGGTGGAGTTGATGATGATGATGGTGATGTTGATTTTCAGGTTGCTGGTGGTGGTGCTGGTGCTGGCCGGGGTAGCCGCTGCTTTGTTGGTGGACATGTTGGTGGTAGTAGCCAGCCCCGGCCGGCATGTCGTTGCGGGCCATCGTCACGGTCGGACACGGCAGTGAGTGTTCAGGGAGTCTCCTGCGTCGCCCACCTCTCCCCCTGCGCCGCCCTCTCCTGTCGCAAACGCCAGTGTCCTTGACGAGCCGGATCTCAGCCCCTGTGGCCTTGAGCGTTGCGGCCAGTGCAGATATGTAATGGATGGCCAGGCGCAGGGTGGCGATCTTGGAGAGTTTCTGGTGCTCGCTGAGGTTGGATTTGGGCACGACTTTGCGCAGCTCGTCAAACGCGTCGTTCAGCATGTGCATGCGCGTTCTCTCGCGCTCCGTGGCGCCCAGTCGGGATATCTCGTAACATTTCGGTGGTTTTCTCCTGCCCGTCAGTGGATCGATGCTGGACGATTCGTGGAGAAGGGACGAGAAAGCCACATGATTGTACCCGGGATGACTGACATCCATGTGATATGTTCTTGAGTATTGGGCCGAGGCATACACGGAAAACGGTGAACTGAAATCCATGAAAGACGACGGAAAAGTTGAGATGTCTGGACTGCTGACCACGTCACTAGTACTGCTATCACTGCTGCTGCTGCTGTGATTCTGAACGGCTTGGTCATATGACTTACCCTCGAACGCGTCGTGTCGCTTGTTGTGGTGTTCTGCACCGTTGTTGTCATCGTTGTTGTTCATGACGATCTCGCCCATACAGCTACGGCTGGGCCGCTGCTGACAGTGGCTCCAGGCGTCGGGCATTCTTGTGTCACGTGACGCCGGTGGACAGGTCTGGTAAAAAGCACCGCTGTCCTCTAAAAAACTCGGACCGTTAAAACCGGCCGCAGAGCCGTGAGTGACGGCGGCGGCGGCGGCGACGCTTTCACTTTGAAGAAACTGACTTGGCACTTGTGAAGTTTTACCTTGCACGTCCGCAAAATTCACAATCATGACTTTTGATTGTAAGAGGAACAACAACTAGGCTGTAGCACAATTTCTTGATTGAAATAGAATGTTGGCTGCGTCCAGTGCAGACTGCTTGATTGTTAAACGTATGACGTCATAAATGTTCAACAAAAGATTTAAAACCCTTTCAAGTTTCAAGTGTAGAAAAGTTGAGCTGTTGAATGGGAAATAAAACACTTTCTTTATTGTTAATCGACGCGCACTATTTCAATTACTTCACAATTTCATTACTTTCCCACATATTTTTCTAAAGTCTCACGAAACAAAGACCACTTATTGGATTTGAAACAATCAACTCATCGGAATAAAACTGAGTCCGGCTTTAAACCTTTCGCCACTGGGAAAAAATGCGCAGCACACGTGATAACTGCGTCTCAATCAAAAGACGACGCTAACTGATAGTCCTACCCGTACAACGGAAATATCTGGATTTTTTTTTTTTTTTTTTGTAAGACATTTCAACGGGTTTAAGAATTTTAAGAGGGCCTCCGCGGAGAAACGAAGACGTGCGAGAAAAAAGGAGGCGACCAAATTTTAAAAGAACAAAGAAGTAATAAGATGATTGACAACTGTCGCGTCTCGTTCAAAGGATATTGTCCCGCCCCCCAATCTTTCACGTGCTCTTTTAACTGCCATGATTAGGCTCCACCTCCTCCACATGTCTGGAACTCGTAAGGTTTGATGTCTGTCTACGTATGCTGTGAGGGCGCTGCACACGACTGTGTGAGCAGATGGTGCCCCCCCTACCTGTTGGATTCATCCGCGACCAGGCGCACTCAGGGCGGGGCTAAGTAACATCAAAAAAGTTTTAATGTTTGGCTCAGCAAATTCCATCAGGGAAAACTTGTCTTTTTTTTTTTTTTTTTTTGGGTACATTTTCAATAAATTTTACGACCGATGCTAGATATATAGGCAAAGGAAAACGACAAAGAAATGACAGAGAAAGACGGAGAGTCGGCGGCGAAATGGAGAAAAGACCGAGAAAAGTGGCAGATAAAAATGACAGAGAAAGGTTTGGTGAGAGAAGTAGAATAAGATTACAGATAAAAGGCACAATAAGATTACAGATAAAGGCACAATAAGATTACAGATAAAAGGCACAATAAGATTACAGATAAAAGGCACAATAAGATTACAGATAAAAGGCACAATAAGATTACAGATAAAAGGCACAATAAGATTACAGATAAAGGCACAATAAGATTACAGATAAAAGGCACAATAAGATTACAGATAAAGGCACAATAAGATTACAGATAAAAGGCACAATAAGATTACAGATAAAAGGCACAATAAGATTACAGATAAGGGCACAATAAGATTACAGATAAAAGGCACAGAGAAAAGCGGCAGAGGAACGCCGAGAGAAGTAAGATTGACCAGTTATTTCGGATATGAACTTTGAGACACATTCATCCCACGGGGGGCGCTCACGTTCAAAACGGAAACTCCAGCCTAAGATGACGAGCACCTTGTTGACACATGTTGACAGGTGTGTTGTTGGCAGCGAGTCAATATTTTTTTGCACCCCCACACACACCCCCCCCCCCTTTTTGCGCTTTTCCACGAAAAAATTCTGCCGTTGACCGAAAATGCCAGCCCCTCGATATATCAAAAAGTGCCCCACTCCCCCTAAGACGCCACTGTCTTCCCATGAAAAAAAAACGGAAGTAATTTTTCATGCTTTAAGATTTTTAACTTGTGGATAAGTTTTTCCCGGACGTTCGTACACATCCCTATATCGCACTGTACATCATTCAATAATTATCCAGTGCACTCCGTGTCTGTGCATATGGACCAAAAGTTTGGACATGGGGATGGCTGGCTGTCAGCGGATGTGACCTTCTTTTAAGTATATGTTTTCCGGCGGTCCGCCCCCCCCCCCCCAGGGTTTCAACAACAAATATAATTACTATTTACAGACCAGTATTCTAAAAATCATAAAGTTTCATGGAGATGCACACATTTTTATAGACACATTTTTAAAAATAAACTTTGCAATCTGCACTCCGGTATGTATATTTTTCTATGTCAATGTTTGGACGGCTAATTGACCCACTTACCGCCACATGAAACTTGGCACATAGTCTCGTTGCCGATGGCAGACATTCTTTCAAATTTTCAGCACCGCCTCCCAAAAATCAGTCTTCCCCGTTTTTCAAAGTGGAGATGAAAGCAAATTCCCGATAACTGTGCTAAACTGATAAGTCGATTGAATCAATGTCTTCTATATTTAGAATGGTGCGTCGATTGAAATGAATGTCTTCTATATTTAGAATGATGAGTTGATTGAATCAATGTCTTCTATATTTAGAATGGTGCGTCGATTGAAATGAATGTCTTCTATATTTAGAATGATGAGTTGATTGAATCAATGTCTTCTATATTTAGAATGATGAGTTGATTGAATCAATGTCTTCTTCTATCTTTTCAAACATAATTCATATCTGTGCACGCGTCTAATTAAAAGAACGTATTCCAAACAATACACGATATTTTTTCAAAGAATATTTAAAAAAAAATTCTGTATAAATATAAATGAAAAAAGGGAGAAAGATTAATAAGTGAATATTATAAAATATATTTATATATTAAAATAAATATGAAATAAATGTAAAATAATTATTATAAAATCAATGTTATAATTCTATAAAGGAAGATTTAACTTCATTTATTCACAAACTTCATCCATCCATCAAATACCTCCCTTCTTAATTACCTACGTACCGTCGCATCAGCCCATCCATTCATGTCCATCGAAACAGACTATATGTTTGACCAGAAATGAAATATGACCTCACCAATACAAGACACATCTGGACTCAAGCGGCCCTCCTTAATCGCTAGTGGTCAGCCGACGAGTTCACTAAGCTGCCTGGTCCAGTGCAGGTGGAATGGGGAACAATTTAAGACAGAAATGTTTTGACAAGGATGAGATCTGTATGAAACATGATTTTGTTGGGCTCTAGGTTTATCATTGCTGTTCATCGAAACAAATGAAAATTACAAGCAGTGCGAAGTAGATCCCAACTACACATTGCAAATGACAAGAGGCGCCAGCCATAATAACTACAACATACAAAATTGTATGATACAAAATCTACAACATACAAAATCTACAACATACAAAAACTGCAACATAAAAAAACTACAACATACAAAAACTGCAACATATAAAAACTGCAACATACAAAAACTACAACATACAAAAACTGCAACATAAAAAAACTACAACATACAAAAACTACAACATACAAAAACTACAACATACAAAAATTACAAAATACAAAATCTACAACATACAAAAACTGCAACATACAAAAACTACAACATACAAAAACTGCAACATAAAAAAACTACAACATACAAAAACTACAACATACAAAAACTACAACATACAAAAATTACAAAATACAAAATCTACAACATACAAAAACGACAACATACAAGAACTACCAAGAACAAAATAGTACATATAAAAAAAGTTTCAAATTTGAATGGGGGGAAAATAACAGCAGATTTAACATCGTTCTTATTTTATTACTTTTTAAATTTACAATGATTCAACCATTTTATTTGTTAAAAAGCCTCAAAATGTAATAAATAATGAAGAGCGTATTTAATTAATTTGAGCGAAATATTTGTGCAGATTGTAGATATTTTCATATAGACGATAACAAGTAATACATGTTTATTTAGTGTTTAAACAAAAGATGTGTGAATAGAGATAAGAGGGCCACTATTTTGACGTCTCGTTGCCATCTGTAACATTCCTTTCACTCAGCTGTCTACCCAGCTCGCCCCCCGCCCCCGCCCCCCCCCCAAATCACTGTTGGGCTAAGCCGCACGCGCCCGGCAGAAGGAACCCCCGAACTGATACAGGTCAAATTATGAGTCAATCCAAGAGATAATTGGGGTCGGGGTGAGCACCTTAAACACAAGACCTGCAGGAAAACAACACAGGGGCGTGGCACGCACACCCGAAGCGTAAGCTCGGGCGCATTTGTTTACAATACCGACCAGGTCTACTTAAGGCGCCCGGATTTGTTTGGCGCGAACCTCTAAGGTTTACCCCTGTTACAAAGGAATAAGCGACGTTAACTGGGGATCTTTAGGGATCAGCCATGTCATCTAGGAACCAGGCAATTTACCAAAGGATCAGTAAATTTTCCTCCAGATCAGCCACGTTACACTGAGATCAGCCACGTGGCCTTATATGGACCAGCCACATGACCTTATAGGGACTAGCCATACCATCTCACATAGACCAGACCAGTTTCGAACTGCACACGTTAGTAGAAGCTGTCAAACTGCCCGTACCACAGTATGTTACTTAGCGGAACTTAAAAGATAGGCTCAGTATGTTACATATTGGAACCTAAAAGGTAGACTCAGTATACTACATATTCATCATCATCAGTGGCTCTAAATCCTGGCCTGCTCCACCACATCCTTCTATTAGGAACCATGCACGAACCGCCAACTGGTGTAAATCCTTCTCTACATTGTCGATCCATCTTAGTCTTGATCGACCAGCGAGCCGTCTGCCCCTAGGCTTTTGTCTGTATGTCACTTTTGCTCACTACCATGCGGCATTATTTCAATATGTGATGCCCAGCGCAGTCTGCCTTTTTTTGTTGTTGCGACAACGGGTGGATCTTTGTACAATTGGTACAGATCTTGGTTTGTACGGATTCTACAGACATCATTGTCTATCACAGGACAATCTATATTCCTGAGGATTTTCCTCACCCATGTATTGAGCAGGTTCTTTGCTTTTCTGGTAAGGCACCACGTCTCCCTAGTTTAAGTTACTACTGGTCTTATGATAGGGGTGTATATTGTCTTCTTTGTTCCCCTTGAGAGGTTTTTGCTTCCTAGTAGCTTTTGTAGGCTGAAATAGGAATGGCTGCCTGCTGTTATCCTTTCTTTCACCTCCGACATTATTTCATTGTGCTCGTTTATAGTCGCCCCTAGATATTTGAAAGTAGCCACTTTCTCAACAAATGTGTAGTTGTTTATATTGATGTTGCCATCGGCGTGGGAGCTTCGTGACATTATCCCATATTTCGTCTTCGATTCATTTACATCAAGCATTTTTTAAAGTTCCCTGAATCCTTTAATTATGTCATTTGTTGTTTCTGCCCACTAGCGCCACAATGTCTACGTATACCAGGCACTGCAATGGCTGGCTATATAAACTTCATACTGGAAACTTAATAAAAGACTCAGAAGAAAATATCTCACATGATGCGTAGAAGATCTGTTTCAGACAGCTAATGAATTAATGAGAAGATTTTTAAAAAAAAAAAAAAAAAAATTTTTTTGTTGAAACAAGAAACATATTTTGCTTGTCTTTCACTTTTGTAAAAATGTAAACCTTAATTATCGAAATACCAGAAATTGTTGTGTTTTTTTTTTAAGTCAGCTGGTAATTTTATGGATCTCATTTAGCGGCTGTAAGGTGGTATTCGGGGGGGGGGGGAGAAATCAGAATATAACAGTATATATAAGAGTGAGCAAGGCTGACCGTGTAACACCAAAGAAACCAATTAATTTAAATACGTTCTGATTCTTAAAAACAAAGATTTTACGGAAATGCACAAAACATTAAATATTTTCCCTTCTATTTTATAAAATGTTTAAGTATTATTATTTAAAATGACAAATACACTTCAATTAACAATAAATAAAATAATTTAAACATTTTATCCGATTATGAAAGTTAAGAAAAATAATTAATTTTTTAAAATATCCTAAAGAATTACACTGTAATCAAATTTATCGGGAAAACGCAAACATATGTTGTTTTTCGTGCGTTTTTTAGTACGTAGTTAATATTGCAAAATAAAATTAACATTAATTTGTTCTAAATAAATACAAAAATGACGTCATAGCGATATTGCCTATTTTATCCTCAGCTCAATATTGTTGATTTAATAACCGTGCGTGACAAAACTGATAATTTATTTTCATTTTATTTAAAAGTAAATTATAAACATATTTGATTGATTTTTTAATTGTTTAAAAAAAAAAAACATTTCAGCTTTGCATTTTTAACACTAAATAAGATTTTACATTTTCTTCATTCCAAAAAATACTTTTAAATTTATAACGTAACAAAAACTTAACTTTTAAATATATATTTAATTTTTTTTAAAATGCCTTTTAAGTCAAGCAGCGAAACTCCATAGCCAAATAGCATACACTTATGCGCTTATCACTAACCTAAATAATAACAAACCATAATGAAGTGCAAAAATCTGTGTTTGCGTACGTAGGGGGCTACAATCCCGTGGATAATTTTTTATTAATATCTGTGTGTAATGGGGTGGGGGGGATTCCATAATTTCATTTTGCCACAGGCTCAGGCAGCACAATAAAAGCCTCAGACTAAACTAAGGAATTGGATAAATAATAAACCGTCTTAGGTATACGCAAATATCGGGTGTAGGAAATAAAGTGTGCACATTCTTACACGGATAACACTATCTTTAAATCCAATGATATTATAGTTGTGAAGAAGAGATGTTACATTCTCTTTTTACAAATAAACATATGTTTACCAATTAAGAAAATCAATGGCTTTAGCAAAACTTGGGCACATTTTTATAAGTATACAAATGAATTTCAAAACTCAATCATTTTAGACACGTGAAAATTTAATTTTGAAAAATGTTGATAGGTTATGATTTCTTTTCAAAAAAATATGAAAATATATTTTTGATTTTACCTTGCAAAAAGTAAAAGATGTGTATATTTTTATTTAGGAAACATTTAAAGACTTTTTTGTTTAATAGATTTGATGAAACCAGCGCGCAGTGAGCATGCTAAAGTAGCATGGATACCAGCGCTATAGTAGTATCCAATCAATCAATTTCTATGAGATTAATAACATTTCTTTAAAAAAAAGACAATCAAGGCTGTTACAGACGTGAAAAGTGGTTTAAGAAATTCTTCTTAAGATAAAAGAATTCTTTGTTTTACGATTTTTCGATAATATAGTAGAAAATTTCGTTAATATAAAATATATTTAATATGGTATATAGAGTTTTTGTTGTAAATTTATGATTAAGTTTTCACAATTTTTAGAGAAAAATTTTTTAGTTTAGTGGCACGAAAAGAGGTTGGGGGGGGGGGGGGCAACATTTTACAACATAAAAACACATATCTAAAATATTTAACTAGCTGAGAAATCAGCCGTCAATTAACTGAATTAGTGACAATAATGATTCAATTATTGATCACTTAGCTTTGGTTATTTAAGATCATGTTTAGAGAAAACAAATTGCATTTTAGGGGCGTCAAAAAGGGTATATGGTAGGCGAATGATATATATTGCAGAAAAATACTTCTCAAAAATTTTAATTTTAGAAACCTTAACACCATTACATAGATACTTCTTTTTAAAAATAAGTAATTTGTGACGAGTTGTTTGCAATCGTAGGTAGAGATTATTGCAAAGTTCCTACCATAATATCTCGATAACATCGGGTGATATTTTCTAGGATTATAGTATATAAGTTTGCGAAAATCGCTGTTAAATATCATAAGGTAAAATCACCCTCCACTTCATCCAACTCCACACGGTTTTATGTTTAAAAAAAACAAGCTCACAAAGATTGGTGGGGGACAATAAATAAATCATTGCGTTTTGGCGGGCTCAAAATAGGCATCATTTTTACTGCGCTCAGCACGTCACCAGCATTTGGACGGTTTGGGAATAAGACCATTTCTACTTCCCTCAGCATGTCCCCAGCATTTGGACGCGTCACAGACCACACAGGATTGCGTGAAGATGCCATCATCCCGATCAGATGACCTTTTCTTCGCGCCGTCTCGGTGTCGCGTGGGGTTCCCCACATTTCTTCACTTCCCCGTGATACCCAAGCTTTGGAAAGTTTGGTCAGAAAATATACACACTTGGACATCCTGCCAGGATGACAGCGGCTAATTTCCGCCCTACTGTCTGTTGTTTTTTTTCTTATCTCTCTCTCACGTTTTACTAGTTATGTAACGCCATTCATACTCCGCCCTAACCGTTGACTCGTGGAAAGAGCACTGCTGCTCCCTCCCGGGAAGCTGTCGGTGGTAAGACAAACAGGACCCGTTTACTCTATTATACCAGAACGGCTCTCCGACCTCGGCTTACTTACAAGCAGGGGAGCTTTTGATCGCCTGCCTGGGTCTGGGAGTGTATGGGATTCGGCTGAGCGCCCGAATCCGAAGCTAAAAGATAGAACAGCTCTTAGCACTTGCTAATTACACGACTATCGCGTGGCGGAACATCATCAACCCCCTCCCCCCACCTAGCCAAACATGTTGTCCTTGCGCAAGGCCGTGAAAAGTGATTCCCCCTAGTCTAATGCCTTTGCAATGAAACCGATGTTTTGTATTTACGGAATTTTTACGTCGCGTTTTTTCGTCCACACCGCCTGTGATATCCATCTTTTTACCCGCTTGTTTGTCCCCGAGTCTGGGATGCAGAAACAAACTTCATAAAGTACCCGGCCGAGTCCTGGACGACGGTATGGTGTTAACATGTGCACAAATCGAGGCTCCCGCACGTGGTAATTTAATTCGCGGGGTACGGAGAGGGCCGAACCGAAGCGCTAATGGATAAACACAAACAATGTTAAAACTTAATTTTGTACCTGGCTTTCAACTCACAACCGTGCTCATAGCCAGAAATCCCATTCAAAGCTGGAAAGTGATGGTTTTCATCCGCTTGGCAAGATGGCGGACTGTTAGCCGCGAGATTAACGCGTGAGAGTTGAAGAAGCCGCGATCAAACAGCAATGATCGCAAGGGGCAGTTAAAACAACCCCCACAGTTTTCTCGTTTGATGGCCTTGTTGACACGTTGTTAAATATATCAAGATCAATTACAGACACGCCTGGTACAATTTTGTTTCACGTGATAGAAAGGTGCGAAACTGACATGGAAGGGGGAGCTTAAAAAAAATAGACATGTGCTATACGGTACATTGCAACCAAAAAAAAAATGTATTTGTTTTGAGAATTTGTGCCAAAATTGGAACTTTAGTACGTTTTTAGTAGCAGAAGTTAACAAACCTTTTTTTTCATCGATTAAATATGGAAATATAATAACATTGTACAATTGAATCTTTTAACAGATTTACCCGATACGTTTATAAGTTATATTTTTGTTGGTGTATCTATAGCCACCCACCAACCCTAACCTTCTCTGTCTAATTCAATACTCGGGAGATGAAATGGAGATTTAGGGTCGGTTCACACGATCAAATTTTCCTTCAAGCATTTGATGCAATTCGTGTATGAAGCCCTAGTCACAACTTTCAAATTACTATTTGATAAAATTCCCCCCGCCCCCCAAAAAAACAAAAAGAAACCACGCACAAAATAGTGCGTGCATACAACAATTTGACGCGAAATTTGATCGTGTGAACTGACGCTAAATGTGACAGGAACGTTAAGAGATGCGATACGCATGACTGCATCGCATTCACTGAAGAAATTAAACAAGCCTTAAACAGAAAGCTTTTCGCATAAATCTCTTATAAAAGTTAATATTGAGCAATTTGAGGGGGGGGGGGGGGGTTTGCGTAAAATTGGACACATGCTTACAAGTAACAAACACACTTTATAAGAATCCCAATTAGTGTCGTTCCCCTATCCCCAGTGGCGTAGCGAGCTTAACTCGCGCCAGGGGCACAATACCTTTTTAGCGCCCCCCAATACCTTTTTAGCGCCCTCCCACTTTATTCGAAAACCATACAATATATAGTAAAATATACCATTTGGCGCCCCTTTGTGAGTAGCGCGCGGGGCATGCTGCCCCCCCTTGTTCCCCCCTCACTACGCCACTGCCTATCCCCAATCCAACCGCACATTTTTTTCATTCACGCCCCTGACTTATATTAATATTCTAATGACCCGCCCGCTTTTTTACCCAGCAAAATTATTTCACCTATGTTTAAAAAAAAAATGAAAACACTACGCACCTAACGCGCTTGCGATATTAAAACCAAAAAAAAAGACTCTCATTTAGCGCAGTTATCAGGAAATGTTCCATCATGTACCACTTGAAAAACAGAAGAATGAAGATTTTTGGGGGTTGAGGCTGAAAATAAGATAAAATGTTTTGTCATCGGCAATGAGTCTATGTGCCAAGTTTCAGCTCGATAGCTTGACGGGAAGTGGGTCAATTAGCCGTCCGAAAATTTTGACACGCAGCCATTAAAAAAAATCGAAGTTGATATAAAGAGGTAAAAAAAAACCTTCACATAATAGATAATACAGAGGAAGATATAGTAAGCCACACATCATGTTGATCTGTGTACAGTGGGCTCAAAACGTCATTCTGTGTGGTGTTCTAGCTGATTTGTGTACAGTGGGGTCAAGTTAGTCTGTGTACAGTGGGGTCAAGTTAATCTGTGTACCGTGGGGTAAAGTTAGTCTGTGTACAGTGGGGGGTCAAGTTAGTCTGAGTACAGTCGGGTCAACTTAATCTGAGTATAGTCGGGTCAAAATGTCTTTGTATATTTGTGTCAATTTAGTTTGGCAAATTTAGTATGTGTTACGTTTGGTAATTTAGTCTATGAACCGCTGTGTAAAGTTAACGTGTGCACAGTGTGGAGAGTGTGGTCAAGTAGTTTAGTCTATGTACCGCTGTGTAAAGTTAACGTGTGCACAGTGTGGAGAGTGTGGTCAAGTAGTTTAGTCTATGTGCCGCTGTGTAAAGTTAACGTGTGCACAGTGTGGAGAGTGTGGTCAAGTAGTTTAGTCTATGTGCCGCTGTGTAAAGTTAACGTGTGCACAGTGTGGAGAGTGTGGTCAAGTAGTTTAGTCTATGTGCCGCTGTGTAAAGTTAACGTGTGCACAGTGTGGAGAGTGTGGTCAAGTAGTTTAGTACTAACAGCAAGATCTGTGACATGTTGCTGAATTCGACCATAGGCTGACGTCACCAGAGAGGGAGTAGTCTTGAGACCGATATAACGTCTTGATGCGCAATTATTTACAGTACACTGCACAGCTTGGGGTTACGACACACTGCACAGCTTTGGAGTTACGACACACTGCACGGCCTGGGAGGGAAACAACAATTAAAGACAATCAAGGGGACGTTATCTACTTGCATAAATGTTAAGCAGGCGTAACGCTCGCTGTGAGAATTTATAAATTCTGGCCACATCTACCTTCACCCAACCCGGCAACTCGCTGTGAATATAGACACGGGTTGCACGAGACGACATCCGCGGGAGATATCCATACATTTGATGGGGGAATTCCCGCTGCGCCTTCGTGGTGGCCAGGGAAAATAGGAAAACAATTTTACTCACTCGTTTTTCATTGTGGGGGTGGGACGGGGCTGACTACCGGACCAGTGGTGAAGAGGGTGTCAGGGGCGGGTGGGAGTGTGGGAAGGGCAGGTCATTTACGGTCAGTTGGGCAAGTTTATGAAGCGAAGTGGTCCACGGGATAGCAATAGCAACACTGACCTCTCCTCCTCGGCCCTACCGATGTTAAATGCATGGCATGAGAGTTGCGCTTGGATTGCTGAAGGTAAGGGGAATGGCTTTGGTAGGGAGTTGAACTTAAATCTGTGACGTGAACCCTGTCGTGAAACCACAGAGGAATGAACCATGTCCCTGTCACTGACTTAAAGAAAAATGAACCCTGCCATGGAACCAATGAGTAATGAACCATGTCAGGGAACTAAAAATTGTGTTAACAAATTAGTCAGCATGTCGTGACATTACTGATTACTGACAAATACATTGACAAATATTACATTGACAAATAATACATTGAAAAATAATTGACAAATACATTGACAAAAACACTGACAAATACCTTGACAAAAACATTGACAAATGCTAAACAAAACATTGACAAATCTTGACAAATACTGACAAATACATTGACAAATATATTGACAAATACAATACATTGACAAATGCATTGATAAAACATTGACAAATACAAATACATGGACAAATACATTGACAAAGACATTGACAAATACTACATTGACAAATACATTGACAAATACATTGACAAAGAAATTGACAAATACTACATTGACAATACATTGACAAATAGATTTGACAAAAACTGTTGACAGCTACATTGACAAATACATTGACACTTCAGTCAGCAGTGTCAGTGACAGCTCTGAGTCAGCAATGTCAGTGACAGCTTGAGTCAGCAGAGTCATTGGCAGCTTTGAGTCGGCAGTTTCAGCGACAGCTTTGAGTCGGCAGTGTCAGCGACAGCTTTGAGTCGGCAGTGTCAGCGGCAGCTTTTAGTCGGCAGTGTCAGCGACAGCTTTGAGTCGGCAGTTTCAGTGACAGCTTTTAGTCGGCAGTGTCAGTGACAGCTTTGAGTCGGCAGTGTCAGTGACAGCTTTTAGTCAACAGTTTCAGTGACAGCTTTGAGTCAGCGTAAAGTATATATATTAAACTTAAGTCGTTGACTAACATATTTAAAATATTTTTTTACATATATCTTACCGCCTATTGCTGGCAGCGGTGGATGCAAATTACCATATAATTCTACAATAACAGTGGAAATAAGACGGAATAAAAGTGGGGAGGGGGGATGAATCCACTTTTATAATACTTATTAAGGCTTATATCATTTACCTGCATGTTGGATGTTTCGTTTGTTTTCTTGAATTCAATTCTTTCATACCTTGAAGCTGTTGAAAACATCGAATCGGCAACAAACAGGTAGATTTCAGTTTACCTTCACACACCTGCACGAACATTCACAGGTGATAGAATTGTGTGTGTGTGTGTGCCGTAGCTCAAGTCCTCGTTACATGTATAATAACTAATGGGCGGCATAACCCCACCGGGGGGGTTGGTGGGGGTGGGGGGTGGGGGGAGAGATTTCTCTTTTACTCACTTCTAGTGTTAGTTTTAGTGATGTGCCCAAGGGAAAGAGACGATCTTTGACAGGGAATGTGATTACTAGAGGAAAGGAGGATTGAGTCGTGAGAAGTGAGACAGATAGTGAGAGAGATAGTGAGAGAGATAGTGAGAGAGATAGTGAGAGAGATAGTGAGAGAGATAGTGAGAGAGATAGTGAGAGAGATAGTGAGACAGATAGTGAGAGAGATAGTGAGACAGATAGTGAGAGATGCATGCAACTAATAGAGAGAGGGAGATATATACAGAGTGAGAGCAGACAGAGAGAGAGATAGAGAGAGAGAAAGACAGACACACACACAGACAGAGTAAGGGAGATATAGAAAGATAGATACAGAACATGATAGGTCCAGTGTGAGAGTATATATATATATATATATATATATATATATATATATATATATATATATATATATATAGAGAGAGAGAGAGAGAGAGAGAGAGAAAGAGAGAGAAAAGGAGAGAGACAAACACACAGAGACAGGGCGAGAGAGACAGGCAGAAAGATTCAGACAGAGATAAATACAGAGTGAGATAGATACAGTGTTAGAGAAGTAAGACATTTATAACCACATATTCAGACAGAGACAGAGTGAGGAAGAAACAGACATAGATAGAGTGAGAGAGAGAGACAAGCAGAATGAGAGAGAGGCTGAGACAGAGCGAGAAGAGAGACAGACAAGCAGAGTGAGAGAGAGAGACAAGCAGAGTGAGAGAGAGACAAGCAGAGTGAGAGAGAGAGAGAGGTTGAGACAGAGCGAGAAGAGAGAGAGAGAATAAGAAGAGATAGAGGCGTGAATTCATAGTATCCATTACAGCTGATGTGGATGGCTCATTAATGTTAATCAAAATGTGCTGAAATATATTATTCCAACTTTTCACAATGTCACTTTGTCACTACGTATTCATGTCACTATTAGAATTCTTCCAATGCCTTTTAGCTTTATGTCATATGTAAATTTCATCATTTTCTGCACTCATAGGAATCAAAGTTTGAAAACTATTTTTTAAAACCTTTCCGTCATGGATGAAGTGTGGTACAAATATGTGGAGAAATTCCGGTAAAAATATGGTGAATGTCTGGTGCAACATGAGGTGAATGTCTGTTACAAAATGAGTCGAATGTCTGGTACAAAATGAGTCGAATGTCTGGTACAAAATGAGTCGAATGTCTGGTACAATATGAGTCGAATGTCTGGTACAATATGAGTCGAATGTCTGGTACAATATGAGGCGAATGTCTTGTACAATAAGAGGCGAATATCTGGTACAAAATGAGTCGAATGTCTTGTACAATAAGAGGCGCATGTCTGGTACAAAATGAGTCGAATGTCTGGTACAATATGAGTCGAATATCTGGTACAATATGAGTCGAATGTCTGGTACAAAATGAGGCGAATTTCTTGTACAAAATGAGTCGAATGTCTATTACAAAATAAGGCGAATGTCTGGTACAATATGAGGCGAATGTCTTGTACAATATGAGGCGAATGTCTGTTACAAAATGAGGCGAATGCCTGGTACAATATGTATCAATTTCTGGTACAATATGAGGCGAATGTCTTTACAATATGAGATGAATGTCTAGTACAATATGATGTGAATGTCTGGTACAATATGAGGCGAATGTCTTGTACAATAAGAGGCGAATATCTGGTACAAAATGAGGCGAATGTCTGGTACAATATGAGGTGAATGTCTGGTACAATATGAGGTGAATATCTAGTACAATATGAGGCGATTGTCTGGTACTATATGAGGCGAATGTCTGGTAAAATGTATGGTATCCAGAGTTTGCCACTATCGGATGAACGTAGTGATCTAGTGGGGACATAAGGCGTCATGAGCGCTTTGAGATAGGACGGCACCAGGTCATGCAAGCAGCGGTAGCACAGAGTTGCAATTTTGTACTCTATGCGAGCGCGGACCGGCAGTCAATGCAGCTCTCTCAGAAGTGTTTTAGCATGGTCGAATTTGTGTTTTCGCAGAACAATGCGAGCCGCCTTATTCTGTGCTTTTTGAATTCTATCCAGGAGTGTAACCGGAAAACCCACCATGAGAGCATTACAGTAGTCCATGCGTGATAGCACGAATGCAGACATCAGCCTCTTTGATGTATCAAACGTGAAAAAAAGGTCTGATATGACTAATTCTGCGCAGCTCTTTAAAAATTGCTTTGCAAATCATATTAATGTGATTTTCCATAGTTAGCGTTCTAAGTATACACCCAGGTTTCGCACCATTTGAGCGAACTTAATCTGCACACCTGAGAGAGTAATGTATGGTGCGTTGTTTACAGATTTTAGCCTCTGAGCGGTAGCAAGGAGATCGGTCTTTTCATCGTTCAGTTTGAGGTTGTTTATGGTCATCCCGTGCTTAACTGACTCCACTCTCCTGTGTCATACTAAGAACCTGAGGGAACTGAGAGGGGATCACGGATTTCTGTAGTTGGATGTCATCCGCGAACATGTGATATACCATGTCAAACTGCTTGTTCTCTGCACCCAGGAGCTGAACGTACATTGTGAAAAGCACCGGGCCTAGGACCGAGCCTTGGGGTACTCCGAATTCGATAACACGAGGCGAATCCACGGTAAAAACTATGACGTATACACCGAGGTCAGGATTTAGAGGCTAGATTTTTCTTACTAAAACGAGTAAAACCCACCAAATCCTCTGTATTTTTATGCTAACATGGTCTGAGCTCAACTAAAACACCTATCAGACGTCCACTGTATAGCACAGTTATCTGAATGTTCCTTATGCTCAGCACATGGTACAAAAATTAATTTTGTTTTGTATAATGTGTAATAAAAAAAAAACATTCTCTGATGCATTGTTTTTAAATAGTTACGGGAATGAGGTGATTTTATAGTGAGCTAAATCCAGTGGCGTAGCGAGCTTAACTCGCGCCCGGGGCACAATACCTTTTTAGCGCCACCTTCCCTATTCGAAAACCATACAATATTATAGTAAAATATACCATTTGGCGCCCCTTTGTGAGTAGCGCCCGGGGCATGATACCCCCCTTGCCCCCCCCCCTCACTACGCCACTGGCTAAATCCCATAACTTCTCGCTGTTTCAAACGTAATATTTGGAGATTTGAACGAAACCCAAAACAATAAAAAAAAATCCAGTGTAATTTCTCTGCTCTATTCACCCAACTTTCACCCACCGCCAAGGCTTATCAACAAAACAGTTCAGTTTATTAATGAACACTTGCATGATTAGCCCAGGCTGGCTTAGCAGTTGCTGAAAGGTAAATAGTAGGATTCCGCAGGCCCCAAAAAAAAAACAAAATGTCTTGGGTTTTGGCAACAAACTTTACAAGCAAGTTATTGCACCCATTCACATGTAGGAAAGGAACTGGGACAGCGATAATGGGGAGTGTTGGGAGGGTAAATGATCCCTTTGGTTATAGGGAATGGGTAATTCTTTTTGTATGGAGTTTGGATCCCTTTATTCAGGCGGGATTGGGGATTTAAAAAAAATAAAATTGTCCCCAATTTGACGGGGGGAATAGTGATGGGAGAATTGGTTCCTTTGGTAAGAGGAATAGGAAATTATATTTGGGCATTGTTTCCTTTAGTCTGGGAAATAGTGAATGGCATTGTGGTCAAGATCATAACAAAAAAAACAACGAAATAAATTATTTCCGTTTTTAAATTAAGGATTTCTTAGTACCGGTAATATTGTTACTGTTGTTACTAGTTACGATACAAATAACTAATGACCATAACAAGTGGACAGTATATGACCATAACAAGTGGACAGTATATGACCATTACAAGTGGACAGTATATGACCATTACAAGTGGACAGTATATGACCATTTTAAGTGAACTGCATATGACCATTAGAAGGTGGACAGCATATGACCATTACAAGTGGACAGTTCATGACCATTACAAGTGGACAATACCTGACCGTTACCAGTGGACAGTAGATGGCCATTACACGTGGACAGTACATGACCATTATACGTGGACAGTACATGACCGTTACAAGAGGACAGCAGATGGCCATTACAAGGGAACAATACATGACAATTATAAGTGTACAGTTTTGACGATTGTAACTGGACATTACATAAACATTACAAATGGTCAGTATAATTATGACCATAATAAAATTCTCTTGTTTCAACAATACTTCTTTCATTCACCGCGATTCACCAAATCGCCTACTCTCTTCACCAAATCGCCTACTCTCTTCACCAAATCACCTACTCTCTTCACCAAATCGCCTACTCTCTTCACCAAATCGCCTGCTCTCTTCACCAAATCGCCTACTCTCTTCACCAAATCGCCTACTCTTCACCAAATCACCTACTCTCTCTTCACCAAATCGCCTACTCTCCTCCCCCTCCACCCCTCTCCACCCGTTTCCCTCGAGACCGAGGAAATTTTGTTTGTGTGAGTTTCTCAAGGAAGGGCAGTAACTCGACACGCAACGGGACGCAACCGTGGGTCCAACATGAGGCAACGGTAGCCGAATGTTGTGACACCGTGTGGAAGGAGAGCAGTCGAGCTTATTTTATGTGCTTCCGCGCAGTTAAGTGTAGATTTGTACATCTTAAGAGCCAGCGCTTTGGGTGAACCGGCCAGTGACCTGCCTGAAAAGCCTCGGCCTGGAAGAAAGTAACGATTTTCGTCTCATCCTGCCACCCCCCCCCCCCCCTCCCCCAAAGCGATTCCTACTTTGGAAAAAAAAAAATTAAATGAAAAAAAAAATAAGCAAAAAAAAAACTTCTTAAGACTGAGTTCCGCCCAGGTGCGCAAACAGAAAGAACAAAAACATTTCTTCTCTCAAAGCTCAAACTGGAAAATGAAACTTTCAGCAACATTCCCCCCCCCCCCCCCCAAACACACCCTCACGGTTTCGTTTATATTTTCTTTATCTTTAAAGGCGCAATAAAAAACCCACGATGCAGAAGTTAAGACCAAAGTTTTAATTGATGATCTTTAAAGCAATCTATTATGAAATGCAAACTACCGCCCGGTTTGTCTGTTTGATGTTACTGGGATAATACGGCTCCTCCGCGCTCGGGTTACGGGCACATTTGTTGTGCGAATAGGTTTCTGAGGTTAGGCACACACGAAATGTTTCTACGAGCTCTGCGTATAATAGGAGCAACTGCTTTCGCCCCAAAAACGAGGTCGCCGTTATCAATAATAAATGTCGGGAGAAAGCACGGCTAATTATTATGAATACACGTGTAGATCTGTGTTGTATTAAGGTGCGGGTGTTCCCGAAAACGCGGACGCGTCTTGGTGTTCTCTGAGTATATTAATACATGCCGTGCGTAAGCATCTACGGAAATGGTGTTTCTTTTCTTGAAGTAAAAATTGTTTGAACATTGCGGGAGGTGACAGTGGTTAGTACAAGAGTGGTGTTTGCGAATGAAATAAAAGAACGTTTCAATAAGTATAGGCTGTGCGCACAGGGGTGTCGTGCCACTCGGGCGAGCAATCACGGTGGTCACCCTTAGACTTTGGAGTGGCGTCAACGCTTTGAGGGTTGAGGGGGGGGGGGCTTCTTGCTTCGACGCGGTTAGAGATCACACTCATGGTCACGGATCACTTTTGTGAATCCGTCAAACATCACAATTTTTTGGGTGCGCATAGCTTGTTTCGTAACTACCACGGTAAATTTTAGGCAGTACTTTTATACTTGTGCTAAAAAATTACATCTGTTTCTCCGTACAGGGTGGGGTAGGTGGGGGGGGGGGGGCTTCGGCTCATTATTGTCTACAAATAATGCGTACATGTGTTTTATTTAAAAGTGAAATAGTCGAAATGTTTATACTTTTTAAAAAGTTTATGTAAATTCAATTTTGTCATTTATCGGCCATAAAATTAAGGCCAAGAACAACAGACAGGGTAAAGAGTGAACAAATGAATAACTTTCTTTTTTTGTAAACAATGTTTACTATAATACCGTTGTGTGTGAGCAGATGTGAAAGAACTAACATGTGAGAAGATGTGAAAGAACTAACACATGAGCAGATGTGGAAGAACTAACATGTGAGCAGATGTGGAAGAACTAACACGTGAGCAGATGTGGAAGAACTAACATGTGAGCAGATGTGGAAGAACTAACACGTGAGCAGATGTGGAAGAACTAAAACGTGAGCAGATGTGGAAGAACTAACACGTGAGCAGATGTGGAAGAACTAACACGTGAGAAGATGTGGAAGAACTAACACGTGAGCAGATGTGGAAGAACTAACACGTGAGCAGATGTGGAAGAACTAACACGTGAGCAGATGTGGAAGAACTAACACGTGAGCAGATGTGGAAGAACTAATATATGTGCATCCAACATAAAATTGACCGTGGTAAAAGACGTACAATGTCTGATCAATGCCTGTGATTTGTTGATAGTCATCCCAAAGCAAAGTTTCAAAGATAACAGGTTTTTTTTTGTTTAAAATTAATTTTGCAGTCTGAGGCTACCTGCCAATCTTCCTGTATGGTAACCTGCAATATATTATTGAAATAACGATTGCATGGGTAACCAAAGAACCTGAACATCTTTTGACAGATATTTCCTCATAAGACTGGGCCAATATGAACATCTTTTGACAGACATTTCCTCACAAGACTGGGCCAACATGAAGATCTTTTGACAGGCCTTTCCTCACAAGACACGGCCAAAATGAACATCTTTTGACAGGCCTTTCTCCAAAAGACAAGACTTATCTGCGACCAATCCGTTTGTTTTACAGTTTATCTCGAACAGAATTGCCATGGCCTGACTAAAGGCTTCAGCCTAGTCAGACGTATGCAAGGTACGGCCCTGTATTTTTTAACGTCTCGTCCCTTGACAATAATGTACCGCACAGCCTACCGACAGACGCAGAATTATATTGACGGTAATAAGCATGTTGAGATCTACCGGTTCGCCACATCTATGAAATGAAAGCAAATACCTTAAATAATTTAAACTACATAATTTCAACAAAAACATCAACAAAAACACAATTCATATGCTTTAAAATAGGATTACAGAAGAAAAGCTTATCTTGTAATTTCTTCTCTTAGGCCACTTAGAGTAGAAGAGGAACCACCGTGTTAAGTTGTATTTTCGTAGGGCTTGTTAATTCTGATATCTTGTGATCAGTCTTGAAGCTATTTTGGGCTATTATATATAGATGGACAATAAGACAGGGGCAGTCATAGATAAAGGGAGAGAGAGAGAGAGAGAGAGAGAGAGAGAGAGAGAGAGAGCGATGGAGAGACAAAGCGGGAGGGAGACAGAGAAACTAAATAAATCTGAATCATACTGTAAACCGCCTTCATAAGACATATGGTATTGCCTTAAAGTCGATTACTTCCTTCTGTTACAAAAATATATCAACAGTGTTTCCGATGTAGCACACACTCTTCTCATTCCATGATTTTGTTTCGGTTTTTAACTCATTTTCATGCCAGCTAAAGAAAAACAGCCTCATTATCTATTTTGATTGCTATAAATTAATGCACCACGTTTTTTATTTTACCAAGAATACGCATGATCAAAAATAATTTTGTTTCATGTCTTTTGGGAAAAAAAGTAGGGGGGGGGGGGGTGGTGTCTAATCTAATATGGATTTATCCAAAGGTGTTCATATCCCGAAATTTGTTTGAAAGAAATTTCGTCGACTGAAAATTGATCGACGGAAGTTTGACCGAACGGAAGTTTGATCGAACGGAAGTTTGGTCGAATTTTATGTTCAGTTCACACGAGCAAATTTTGCAACAAATTTCTTTTTGAGCGCACTATATTATATAGTAAAACAAAATAATGCGTTCAAAAAGCGTTTAAATTTGTATTTGGCGAAATCATAATTAAAGCTTAACATACATTTTTTTATTTACACAAATAGTTTGTGTCTCATTGGTCTACTCGAAAACATTATCGCAGTCCAACACTTTTAATATTAGTTTATTGCGTTTTCCAGCGTCCTCTTATGCAACTCCGGCATCCACATCACTCTACCGAGGCTTGCATCGCCCCGCCTAAGCCATCGGGACACCCTTTGGGATGTGGGGGGTTGGAGGAGAGGGTGTCGTCAGTACCCGTTATAAGAACCAAATGATTTAAAGCTCTGATATACTTGAATACCTCGCTAGTGTTCAGTCGGGGGGGGGGGGGATGAAAGAAATGCTTCAGTTGTACCTTGTCGCTGGGGGTTAAGAAATACAATACGAGAAATGTAGAATTTCTAGCCCTACGTTTTGCTTGCGAGTACAACTGACACAGACACAAGGCGTTCATTAATTTGTTGACACTGCTCGCTAACCACATACAAACATCAGTCAGACGGAGCTAACAGTTTTTTTAGGGAAGAAAAATCATACTTGGTCGGGATCTACAACACCCCCCCCCCCTTTTCTCATGTCTTCTTTCGTATCCCCCCCCCCCCCAACTTTTCCCCCGCGAGATTCTGCCAGACATGATATTTATTATTTGGAGCGATCAAAAGCTATTTAAAAATATGTTGTTTGGGCACGCGTTTCGTGGCACATGCATTGCTCTGCGCCCCCGGGAACAGCTCTGAATAAAGAAGCGGTGTTTAATTGTTCACGCAGCCTTGTACTAAGTTGTACACGATGTCTGGGTAGAGGCGCGTTAATTTTACACACACTGAACAAATAGGACAGTCGGGTGCAGAGCTAGAAGCAGAAGGTCGCCCAATCTCGATGCTGTTTCACGCCATGGACACCCCCTTCCACCCCCTACCCGATTTGATTCCGTTCAAGTTTACATGCTCGGGGTGTCTGCTCGCACGAGCCAGACAAACATACATCCATTTAACGTGGGGGTCATCACCATCGACGAAATAATGTATAGAGATGATTTTTTTTTTGTATTTTTGGTTTGAAGACCAAGAAAAAAGATAGCGTTTGTAGGGTCGGTGGGTAATGTCGAAAGTGTAAGGTCAATGGGTATAATCACGAGTATGAGGCATGGGGTCAATGGGTTGTGTCGCGTGTATCAGGTCAATGGGTAATGTCACGTGTATCAGGTCAATAGATAATGTCACGTGTATCAGGTCAATTGGTAATGTCGCGTGTATCAGGTCAATTGGTAATGTCGCATTTATCAGGTCAAAGGGTATTAACCGGAGTATAAAGTCAATGCGAGAATAAGGTCAATGGTATATTATCAAGTCAATCACGAGTTCGTGGTCTGGAGTTCAACCCCCGCCAAAGCCCAGTCAAGCAAAAAAAAATAAAAATCATCAGCACCTCGGGTGGATGGGACTCGTTAGCCTTATCTAAGAGATGGAGTCCCGTAGGCGGATAACATTGACACAATCAAACATTGCGGCAACTCCTGCGACGCCCCTGGTGACAAGCTGTATCATCCACATGATGTTCCCTTGGGTTATCCAGCGGCGTGGAGAGGGGCGATTTTGCTGTGTAGGGAACCAGCTTATAATCCTAAAAAGAATAAACCCAGGTCTAGTGGATTTCGTCCTGCGAAGACCACACCATTGTCACCTGCATTGTGACGGACGGGTGCCTGAAAAAATAAAATAAAATAAGGTCAACGGGTAATATTAAGAGTATTTGTTCAATAGTTAAAATAAGGAGACCATATTATATATATATATATATATATATATATATATATATATATATATATATATATATATATATATATATATATATATATATATATGAAGAAACTAAATTTTGAAAAACTTGCTAAAAAAAGTGGTATCCAAGGATATAATGCTAAAAATTGTATTTGAAAAATGTGTATACGTTGTTAAAGTTATATGCAAAACGCTTTTTCACCCGTAATTTTTTGGACCCACTACCTGTATCGGTACCTAATACAAATATAACAAGAAATAAATAAATAAATAAAATTAAATACATATACTTTTTATTAAGTATTTTTAAAAAAATGGAATTTACTGATAGATATTATATGGAACAAAGTCTCAGCAATGCATGTTAACAGAATTATAAAACGGGTTCTGTCTTCCCTTCCGCGACTTCCGCTGGATGGTTGGCACCTGTGACGACGTGGTGACCTTGGTTCTGCCGGATAAAATAATTTATGTCACAAATAATGTCACATGAACGGAGCAACACTGTGGAATCGAATTTTCGAAAGGCTAACAATTAATGTTGCGATATCTCTAGCGAGTACAATTTTATAAATGCAAAGCAGCAGAAGAAGAATACTAGCGAGAAAGTTCGGTGATATTTTCATAGCCTTGACAAATAATTAGAAATCATTGATGTTATGGCATTTTTGAAGAGCTAATTTTAGCCCCCATCACTAGTCTCCCCCTTTTTTTGTTGTGATTTGATATTGACGTCACGGATTAAACATGCTGTGCCACTCATTTTACCCATCTCTCCCTTGATTGGGAAAAGTTTGTATATATTCGAATACGCTCTATTTGTTCTAAGGAATGCAATCAGGTGACGCAATGTCTAGAATTTCTTGTCTAGACGGTTCTGGATCAATCCATATATACATAAGCCGGCAGCTTTCCTAGCCGGGACATATTTTCGCTATATTTCTTAGACATATGCGATATTGCAACTCACCATCTCCGATGCTGCTCACCATCTCCAGTGCTACTCACCATTTCCAGTGCTACCCACAATCTCCATTGCTACTCACCATCTCCAGTGCTACTGACAATTTCCAGTGCTATTCATCATCTTCAGTGCTACTCACCATCTCCAGTTCTACTCACCCTCCCCAGAGCTACTCACCATCTCCCGTGATACCCTCCTTCTCCAGTGCTACTCACCATCTCCAGTGCTACTCGCCATCTCCAGTGCTACGCCCCATCTCCAGTGCTACCCACCATCCCCATTGCTAACCACCATCCCCACTGCGACTCGAAATCGCCAAACCAACACAACTTCTAGCACCAGCAGTTGTGACACCGGGGTAGGGTATCGCATGGCAGGCAAATGGACCTCGTCACCACACAGGTCCGGCGTCTAATTTGTTGCTGGGCTTGCAATGCTTGTGTTAGGAAAACAAACTCGCGTATGAGGTTACCAAGGGAAGAAAGGAGCAACAACTGCACTAGGTTTAAGCTCCATTTGCTCTTTCTTATACACTCTCCACCCCTCTCTTCCTCTCTCTCTCTCTCGCTCTTGAGTTTCACGCATCGGTAGATGCCTCACTTCGCATGGCTTAGACGCCACAAAAGACGAATATGAATATATATTATTTCAAAAGTGTGTTGCTTTTTTGTTTACAAATAATCGAGCCTATAAATTAGGAAACTCTACAATGACAGTGACTCTGGCTACCATTATAACTTATCCCAGTCATTCCTTTCTGATGAAATTAAAAGTGGTAAAACACGAAGGCCCTTATACGACATATCCTCAATATGTATACAACACAGATAATTTGTAAATCTCCGACTCCATCTTTCAATCTTACTCCAAAGATTTTTTTCTTTTTAGCACCAACAAATATCTGCTTATTTTTTTAGCCCCAACAAATGTCTGATAATTTTTTAGCACCAACCAATATCTTCCATATTTAGCACCAGCCAATATCTCCCCCTTTTTTCAGCACTAACCAAAATTTGCCACCATTCAAGATGTTTGTATATACTTCAAAGAAAAACAACTCTTGTAGTTTCCAAACGTAGCTCGCTGTTTTTCCTGACCTATTACAAATGTTGGATCCTCTCCCCACCCCCCCCCCCCCCCAAAGCTATTTAACAAAATGTTTTTTTTACCGTGAATGTATTTATTGGTACAGCCACTAACGTTTAAAAAAAAAAAGTTCCGTAAGTGGTTTTCCCGGGAGTTTTAAAACTTCAAAAAAATAAATGCTTCAAACTTCTAGAGTGAAACTCGGCACTGCTGAGAACGCGAAGAGGAAATCGGTCGCACCGCCCACTGCAGCAGCGGACCGCAGGAATGTCGACAGTGATGGGCTGTGATATAAATAAATACTTGATCATACCGAGAAGGATTGTGTGGAAGCGGTGTTCTGTTTTACGACTTCTGCTTCGAGAGTATTCAATTTTTTGACGTCATGCGTTGATTCAGTTTTTTTATAGTAAATAATATGGACTCGGAAAGACGATTTCTGAGTTAATTGTTAGTTGTTGTTTTTTTTAAATCATGATTTTCATATTTTTAAAACTCATTATTCGGAAATCCGGGTTCAAGTATAACTTTCGGCAGTTATGTGTAAGAGAAAAACCCCAGCTTAAAAATATGTTCAAATAAAACACATGTGCGTAACCAACCAAGTATTGAAAATAAAATTTAAATTTAAAAAACTAAGTGACTGCGTTGGGTGAGTTGAGCCCAATGAATAATTGTCGCTTCCCAAGGCTCAATTTGTCATTTTGGTGATACGCATGCGCATCCAGTCAACTATTTTGTCGCTTCTTGCCGCTTATCTAGAGCAGGCCTGCACAACTCAAAATGGAAGGCGGGCCATACTACTTTATGAAAAACGTGTGCGGGCCAAAAGAAAATAGGACAAGACTTGTGTGGGCCAAAAGAAAACCGGACTAGACTTGTGCGGGCCAAAAGAAAAAATGACAGGGGGGAAAGCTATTAAGAAAATAATAAGAATAAAGAATATTTCGTTACTTCGCGGGCCGCCAAGTGGTTTCTGGCGGGCTGCATGCGGCCCGCATGTTGTGTAGGCCTGATCTAGAGGGATACAATACAGTTGCTACGTTCGGCGCGAAATTTACATAGGAAGCGTTGTATAGTGAATTATGCTTAGTGCGTTCTACCCATCGCCTAACATGCTTAGGGCGCCTCTCGATTACCCCGCACCTAATATGCTTAGGGCGCCTCTCGATCTACTCATCACCTAAAATGTTTAGGGCTCCTATCGATCTACTCATCACCTAATATGCTTAGGGCGCCTCTCGATCTACTCATCACCTAATATGCTTAGGGCGCCTCTCGATCTACTCATCACCTAATATGCTTAGGGTGCCTATCGATCTACCCATCACCGGCCCTAAAAAAGATTGTTTTCTCCATTTCTTCCCTTTGAGCATAACACATTGTAAATGAATTATAGCTCAAAACAATATCCATACAGTGGCGTATAGAAGTGGGGAGACGGGTGGTCCGCCCTTGGGTGGCCCTCTTTTTATCTTAATGTGGAGGGCCAGCATTTGCGGTCAACTAGTACTGCTACTCGTGCAAGGGGGCGGCAAAAATCTCGACCTGCTCTGGGCGGCTCTAGTCCCAAGCAGTGGCTTATACTTAAAGACGAATCGAGCGTTGTTTAAATTTTAGGGAATAACTTCAGCAGTAGCTAACACAGAAAGATAAAAAAAATAATAATAATAATAAGGGGGCGCTGTGTATCAGTGTGGGTGTTCACTTCGTGTGTTAAAATTTAAAATAAATAATAGTGAACACATTGCATCGCCACCAGTAAACCAAATGCAACCCCCCCCCCCTTTTTTCCGCCCACAAAATTCTCGCCGCGGTACAAGTACAGTCGAAATGATGAGTTAATGGTGGCGTCGGTGAATATGTTAGCAGTGGCGTAGATGGGGGTTAGTGCCACACGCGGTGGGCCAAGATTATTTCCACCCCCCTGTCCCTTGTCTGAAAATGCCACATTAATCGTGGCGGTTAAGTAAAAAAAAAATTTTGCCCCAAAAGAATATTTTAGCTGCAGCAGGTACAGGACGTAGTTTCAGAGCATTAAATTGCGTTATTGTTTTTTTTTTTTTTTAAATATATATTTTTTTTTAAAAATGTATATCCGATTCTCACGTTGATTTAGATTAGTGGGTGGAAAGAAAGCTTTAATAAAAACAAAAGAAACGTGTAGGAACAATTGGACGTTCATATTAAAAAAAAATGGAAAATAAAAACGATGGCCAAAAAAAAAAAATAAGTAATTTTTTTTTCTTACTTAAATGTCAATAATTATCATGGGACATAACCAAGGATTTATTGTAGGGGAAATAACTTTATATTTTTATTTGTTTTAAATAAAGTATTAATTAAATAAATAATTGAGAAATATTTTAATTATTTGACCAAACAGTAAATTTAATAGTTTTTTCTTATTTTTTTAATTAAAAATTATTGACATTTGTATTGTGTTTTTTTCTTTCCAATCTTCCAAATAATAAATTCAAAATATATTGATGATTGATAAACATATTTTTAATTAATATATATCAAAATTGAAACTAAATAAACGTCACTTGAGCCCTAATAAAATCTCTGTGCAAAGACACAATCATCTTTGTGTCGTCACATATGAGTGTCATTCACTTGCCTCGCTAAATGCTCAAACGGGCGCCACACGGTACCTACAGTGTGATTTTCAACCTTTCAATTAAAGAATTTCAGTACAGTTTCTCTTAGTTATTAATATTCAATTATTGTTTTAGTACTCCTTTAACTGACACTTTATTCAGTCCTTTCAAGAACTTCAAGAATGACGGTGCGGTAAAAAAAACTTTATCTGCTTGAGACTTACCACTTCACTTAACGTTCCTTGGGCCCATGTTTCCCCAATTTTTTACGTTTCCGGTCCGAACAACACGAGACAAGACCTGGATATAAATCAAATTAGGATAAATATCTACAGGACACATATTATTAACGACAAGCCAAATGCCACTGCCTCACTGACCGACTGACTCACTGACCGTCTGACTCACTGACCGACTAACTCACTGACCGACTAACTCACTGACCGTCTGACTCACTGACCGACTAACTCACTGGCCGACTAACTCACTGACCGTCTGACTCACTGACCGTCTGACTCACTGACCGACTGACTCATTGATCGACTGACTCTCTGACCAACTGACAGACAGACAGACAGACAGACATACAGACAGACAGATAGATCGATAGACAGATAGATAGATAGATAGATAGATAGATAGATAGATAGATAGATAGATAGATAGATAGATAGAGATAGATAGATAGATAGATAGATAGATAGATAGATAGATAGATAGATAGATAGATAGATAGATAGATAGATAGATAGATAGATAGATGGATAGGTAGGTAGGTAGGTAGGTAGGTAGGTAGGTAGGTGGGTGGGTGGGTAGGTAGGTAGGTAGGTAGGTAGATAGAGATGTATTTAGATAGATAGATATTGCTTATGGCTTGGCTGCTTCCTTTTCATGAGATCTCGAGAACAAGCCATATGAAGCTGAAATTTTGCATTGTGGTTCCTTCTTCTTATACTCTTAGATAGGCACTGACAAGTTTTTGTTGTTGTCTTTACATTTTAATTTGGCTTTTAGCTGGCCTAAAATGACCAAAGGCCAAAACGCATATTAAAAGCCAGGGTTTATGTCATGAGCGTGTTTTTTGATTGTGTGTTTTGCTGTCAGGTTGTAGGGGTTTTGCTGTCAGGTTTGTGTGTTTTGCAGTGCGCTTATACATGAACTATGTTACTTTTGCGAATGATATTTAAGTTCTTGAACCACGTATCTAATTTAAATATCACCAAAAGATGTAGACACTTCAATCTTTTATACATATTTTGCTTATGGTGTGGCTGGTTCCCTTTCTCAACCGGCCCTTACCCCACTCAACATGTTTTATATTAAGAGTACTGAGTGGGAAAAAAAAAAGCTGTCAAGCAGCGAGCGCCATGCGTGACGGTTGAACTCGGGGCAAAAAGGTTGAATATTTTCGGAGGCGCCTAATATATTAATCAATATAGAGAGCCACAGGTAGGACTGTCTGTAGGACTGTCTGTAGGACTGTCTGTAGGATTGTCTGTAGGACTGTCTGTAGGATTGTCTGTAGGACTGTCTGTAGGACTGTCTGTAGGACTGTCTGTAGGACTGTCTGTAGGACTGTTTGTAGGATTGTCTGTAGGACTGTCTGTAGGACTGTCTGTAGGACTGTCTGTAGGACTGTCTGTAGGACTGTCTGTAGGATTGTCTGTAGGACTATCTATAGAACGGCCTATGGGACTGTCTATGGGACTGTCTATAGGTACATTGTTTAAAGACCGGCAGTTTGGGTGTAGGGCTGTTTGTAGCCCTTTTGTTTAAAGGCCGACATATATTATAGAACATGAGAAGTTCACTTTTTTGTGGTAACACTTGGACCCACCGGGTATTTTCTCAAAATGCCCGGACCCGGTGTAAAAAAACATCAACCCCCCCCCCCCTTTCCCGGTTAAGCCCTAGACTACAATAATGTTTCATGATTGTTTTGAATTCGACATCAGTATTTCTTTAGCTGTAAAAATTGGGAGATGTTTTCGCCGACAAAAAACAGTCGCTGACTAAATCCCTCGCTGACTAAATGCCTCACTGACTAAATCCCTCGCTGACTAATTCCCTCACTGATCACGAGATCTCAAGCAATCTCGCACTGTGATTTCTCTTATACTCCAGAGGTGCACTGATAAAGTTTCAAGGGCCCTAAAATAACCAAAATCCTGAAAAATAATATTCCTATTAATGATTTGTTTCGTGAGAGCATTTTTCGTTTAACTTTTTGGGATATTTTTAAAAATATTTTTTTTAAGGAACGTGTCTTTCTTTCGGGGCTGAGAAAATATGTTGCTTGATGTTTTTTTGTTGTGTTGGCGTTGGTGACGTTTTGAATGCTTACTGCACCCAGAAAACATATTGTTTTTAATGCCTAGCGTAACAATGAAGCAATTCGACCTCAGTTCGCCGTACTTTTTTCATGATCTGAACTTAGTCAATGTTAATCGTGAATACTTGAGAGACTTAAAAAAAAAAAGGTGTGGGGGGGGGGGGGGGGGGGTTTACAAAGGACTTTGACCAAATAATCTGATAGTTGTTTCAATAAAAAATCATGACTATCAATAACGACTAAGTATTTTTTTAAACTTCCCAGCCAATCATATTGACTCATTTTCTGCACTTGAAATTTCCAGAAACGGAATCTTTGTTTTTAAAAATACCTCAATCTTTTATTCAGTTGATTGTACTTTCCGTTTTCTCAAACACTGTTGTGAAGTAAGATATTCAACTCATCATCATCAGGTCCCGTAGTCCTTCGACCGTTGGGGCGCCACAGATGATATGTACACTATTCTTCTCCATTCCTCTCGGTCTTCTGCCCTACGCATAGCATCGCCTAGTTGTAATCCAGTCCATTCTTTGATATTATCTTCCCATCTTTTTCTTTGTCTTCCTCTTCTTCTCCCTCCTCTAGTAGTGCCCTGCAAGATCTCTTTGGCGAGCCCTTGTTTTCTGGTCACGTGGCCATACCACTCAAGTTTGCGCTTTTTAACAGACGTCAGGAGGTCATCGTATTGCCCAATTGCCTGACGTATCCTTTCTTTTATTTGCTCATTGGTGATGTGGTCTTTATACCAGATGCCAAGAATGCCTCTGTAACATCTCATCTCCATCGCCTTTTTTTTCCTTTCAAGTTCTGCTGTTAATGTCCAGGACTCACAGGCATATAAGAAAATGGAGAGGATTAATGAGCGCATCAGCCTGATTTTGGTGCTGGGGGCTATATTTTTGTCGTTCCATATTTTCTTGAGCCTCTTTAGTGCTGTCGTGGTCTGCGCAATCCTGGCCATTAATTCGGGCCTGGAGCCTTGTTCCGATACTATTGCTCCGAGATATTTGAAGCTGCCAACTGTCTCTAATCTTTCCTCTCCGACCTTAATTTCAGTGGTGATGCCACTAGTGTTATTCGTAATCATTTTTGTCTTTTCTGCACTGATTTGCATGCCAAAGGAGGATGAAGTCTTGTCGAGACTCTTTACTATAGGTTGGCTAGCTCTTCCTCGTTTCCCGCCAGTCCGTCTATGTCATCCGCAAAACGTAGATTGGTGATCGTTCTGCCACCAATGCTGTCTGTCCCTACATGCGTTTCTAGTGCATCTGACATAATTCTCTCTAAGAAGATGTTGAACAGGGTGGGGGAGAGCAAGCAGCCTTGTCGTACTCCAACCGTGGTCTTGAACCATTCTCCGATGTTATTGTTGAAGAAGACTGCACTGGTGGCCTTATCATAGAGGCTTCTTATCATTCTGGTTAAGTTTGTGTTGATGTTGTAGTGCCTCATGGTGGCCCCCCATAAAGCAGCATGCCAAACCCTGTCGAATGCCTTCTTGAAATACACAAAGACGTGGTATAGGTTTTGTTGGTGTTGAGCATATTTCTCACATAGTATCCGGAGGTTTAGGATCTGCTCAGTAGTGCCACGGCCTTGCCTAAAGCCCGCCTGTTCTTCAGCAATGATTCTGTCGGCATATGGTCTTAGTCTGTTCAGTATGACCTTGAGCATGACCTTGCTTGGGTGCCTTATTAGGCTAATGGTGCGATAGTTTTGGCATAGCTGTAGGTTACCTTTCTTGGGGGAGGGTGATGATGAGAGATTGGGTCCATGATTTGGGCCATTCCCCTGTTAGCCATATTTTGTTACAAATATTGGTTAGGGCATTTATCATTGTTTCTCCTCCCTGTTTTATTAACTCGGCAGGGATATTATCTACTCCTGCGGCCTTTCCTATTTGGAGGGCTTGGACTGCTGCTTCTACTTCTGCGCTGAGAATGGGGAAGCTTTTATAGTCCGTTGCTGGGGGGACATTAAGGATCTCTGAGTCTATCTTTATATTTTAATTATACAGCTCTGAGCAGTATTCAGTCCATCTTTTTAGGATATCATTTTCCTCGGTCAAACATTTGCCATTTTTATATTGTATGGTAGTACTACGCCCTTGCAAAAACAAAAAGATATTCAACTAGTAATTTAAAAAAAAAAGTGATCTTGCATTTCCTGGCTTATCGCGGATTAGCAAATATTTTATGACATATTTAGGATCAAATAAAAAGATAAAACGTATTTATAAATCTGGCTCCGGTCCCCACGGTGTGAAGAAGTATCCATCCGGTTCCCCAAAACTTAAAAGTTTTACAAACACTGACTTAGCCATTAGCTTTTAATTTATGATCAGGTATGTTACAAAGCTTTTCATCTCCACCAGATATTGAGATTCTTGGAAGTCCCATTGAGCTGTTAATGTCAAATCTTGACCAAAAATCAGTGGCTTGGTCAAAATGAATATTTTCTGCTTTCAGGCGCCCTTCCCGACCTTGGTTCGTGTCTGGATAACTCATCAGAAAGTGGCCAGTTTGGATTGGAAACCAGGAACTCTTCTTCAGTCGCCAATAATATATATATTTTTTTAGCTTAGACATCTTCAAACGTATCTGTTGTTTCCTTGATGGCTCTTTGTCTGATCTGGAGTTCAGAATGAAAACGACCAAAAACACACAAGCATCGCCCTTGGTCAAAATGAATATTTTCTGCTTTCAGGCGCCCTTCCCGACCTTGGTTCGCGTCTGGATAACTCATCAGAAAGTGGCCAGTTTGGATTGGAAACCAGGAACTCTTCTTCAGTCGCCAATAATATATATATAGATTTTTAGCTTAGACATCTTCAAACGTATCTGTTGTTTCCTTGATGGCTCTTTGTCTGATCTGGAGTTCAGAATGAAAAGGACCAAAAACACACAAGCATCGCCCTCTTGTTTTGTTCTTGCAGAGAGCCTCAGAAGTCTCTTGATTACTCCCTTTCCATTTTCTTATTGAACTTTAATACTCTCTATACCGATATGCCCCATTGTTATGATTTAACAAAGTGCTTTTGCAATAACGTGCTCCACTATTTAACAATGATTCTCGCGCTTCTACCTTTGATCTCCACTTTGTCTTTAATCTCCAGATATTCCTGTGTAAGAACAGCATTCTCAAGTGTATCAACCCAAAAGTAAAGGTGGCACAGAATACCTGAAATCCCAGACAGCGGGCAAAATACTTTGCGCTGTATTAAAGTTTTCACGGGGGGTCACACTTAAAACAAATAAAAATGACACACAATTTTGACACAAAATGAGCTAAGCTCATAGGAAGCTGTGCTGCTTATACTTCACGAGGAAACTGTGGGACTGATTGACTGATGTCTGCACCAAGAGTGTCTTTAATAAAAGCTACACAATATTTTTACAAGAGCTTCTAAAAGTTTAAAAGTCAATTATTCATTAGCCGCTTGACAGCCTATTAGCTCAATTATGAATTGGCACATATTTGGAATCTGCATCGTTTTCAACATAGAGCGTTCAGAACGGTCGATCATTCGTAGGATATGGAACAATATTGGTCACTTCGCTAATGGCTGTCGTGCAAACTAAAAAAATTGGGAAGAATTTTTTTTTTAAAAGTCAAATTATCAAGTATCATTTACTCTAGTTTCTGGTGTCATAAATTGATTTATAGGTTAACTCACGTTTTCTTAATATTATGTTTAACGTTAAATCAGATTTTACATTCTATCGTTTGTCTCATTGTAACGTTATCCATAACCTTGGCTCAAAACAAAAACACATTCATAAAGGAATTATATTTGAATAGGGCCGCTATGGCTATTGTCTTTTTTCCCAGTCCGCTTGGCCTTGGCTGATAATATAATAAACATGTAACTCACTCTTGTTTATTTCTGACTCTCCCCCCCCCCCCCCCGGGTCTCTTCATGAAAATAATAAAAACATAATTTCTCTTTATTATTTAAATTACATGTATTTATAATAATTAATATTTTCCTTTAATTGGCCACAATTAATGAAATCCACATATGAAAACCCATTCCCCCCACCCCATTTTCCCACCTCCATTTTGAATTACTGTGCAATATGTAAGGATTGTCGCTTTCCAAGACCTTGATCCCTTACTTTAAATTAGAAATATTTATTTGAGAATGGACCAGTCAATGATGGTCCCCACATTAAAAACCAAGCTCTCTCGAAACAAAAATACAAAAATGTTAACGAGAAATCTTGTTAAAATAGCATTTACGTTATTAACCAATTAAATACTTTCAAAACAATTGTTTAAATAGACACTACTATTTTTAAACTGTAATGAGCATTCCAATCTAAAATTAACACCTTGTTGGAAATTTCAATATATTTAGTTATTTACGTTATTTAATTTACTTATAGGTAGGTCACAGTTTCTACGTATTAAATTAATTTTTTGAAGACATTCCTCTTCCTTTATAATGTAAAATAAAAAGTAGTTTCTGTTCAAGAAGTTTACTACTAAGTCCGTTTTTAGACTAAGTTCAATTCATTTTCAATAAACTAACTCATTACTAACAACACTAACACTGAGTGACTGCCAACAGACTGACAATATATATTATTTATTATATTATATTCATTCATTACTCTTAGTAGTCTTAGGCTTGGGCCTAATTATTAAAAAGGATAGACTTACTACTTTGTGAACTAACTTCGTCTTTTTGGTCTCAGACTTGGACTTGACATAAATAATAAGAAGAAAGGGCCTTGCCTTAGTGGCCTTAGAATTAGCGTAATGAATGCAGAATTTGAATGACAATTAAATGACTTGAAATTGAAATGAATTCATTTGATTTTTTACATTTAAAAAGTTAAGTTTTAAAGTTGGCCTAATACTTCTACTAAGAGTTTAAGAACTAATTATCCATTATTAGTACTAGGCTTACACTCAGTGGCATATGATGTGGGGGGCTGACCACCCCAGCCCCAGGTGGAATTTTCTTTAGTTTTAGTGAGTGACTATAAAAGATGGATATGGAAAAGTTGAGTTTAGCCCAACTAATGTCATCACTACAGATTATTTTTTTGTGGAACGGGGCAGCATAATTCTCTGCTTGGCACATGTGACACTAATAAACCTACTTGTTACGCCACTGGGCCTACAACCAGGGCAAACTCTTATTTTAGCGTTAGCATTCATTGAAAATCATTGCTAATTTTTTTTGGTCATTATTTATATATTGTTATAGTGATTTATAGGCAACATATTATTGTTATTTTTGATAATTCTTGATTCAATACTAGGTAGTTTCACGCTGCTGGTACCTGTATCGTTCACCCGAACCCTAAATCATAAACAAAGGGCAGTGACTCCCAATGAGGGACCACAGAAGCACATTAGCCCAATACTATTACTGTTACTTGTCAATGGTCCAGTCTAATAAATATGAATACTTCTGAGTACAAAACAAATTTTATTATGTATTAATGATTTCGGCCCAATTAAAATTTTGTTTATTATTCCTTGTTATTGTTACCGCCTATGCCTATATTATTTAAAAGAATCAGAATTAATTTATGCATGCTACATTATTTCATTTTTTATCAGTGTCTAACAAATTACTTTATTCTTTACTTTATAATTTATACCATAAGAAGTTTTAAGCCCCCTATAGGTTAAGGTTGTTTTTTTATTTAATTAGGTAAACTAACTTTCTTAGTCTTTCAAAACAATCAGCTTCACTTTCAGAAAAGTGTACCGAATCAAAAAAGTTCCAGCAATCTAAACTTTAGTCATTTAAGCTGTAAGCTACATTTAGCCTTAGCTCTTCTGTCATTAATGTGTTCCGTCAAATTTACTCAAAGTCAAAGAAAACATCAACATCTCAATTATTTATCAAACTTCACTTAAAAGTATTAATGACATATGCTCACATTTTGTTAATTCTTCCGAAATGTTTTGTTACATTGGTCTCTGAATAAATAATTAAAAATGCTATAATACTATTACTAGGAATGATCTTTAAATTACGAAGGAAAATAAAAACCTAACCTAAGATATATGAAGATCATTGAATTATTAACCAAATTGACTGAGCTTATGTTAGTTGGTATTTTTTAGCCCGTCACCAGTATTTTTTATCTTAATTAAGTACAACTTATTCTTTGACATACACACAACTTGAATTAGTTTATTAATACAAAAATCTTGTAGTAATGGTTCACATAGACAGTTTGTGACAATTAGAACCATCACTCCAGCTACATAAAATATATTTTGTAACTAAGTAACTAGATAAGATTATTAAGATTAGACAAATTTTGAAGTTTAGGTTCAAAATGTTTTAACATGATGTTGATTGACTTGAAGTTGGGATTAAGATTTTAAAAAGTAAAAGCAAGAATTATTAATTACAAAATTATACTAATAAAAGTAAACTTGATACACTAATGATGGTTTAAATTATTGGTTAATTTTGTCTGTTCTTTTCAAAAAAATAATAATTTGATATTTTTAACAGATAATATAAGAACTCTTTAAAAACCTTTCCATGGTTAATGTTTATATAGTCTTGCCAACCCATACAATAATTTTATGTAGCATTTTGACTTTTACAACATTGTTATTACTGACAGACCCTAGCCCTAGGGAAAAAGTAATGTAAAATAAATTTCCTGCCTGTCAATTATCTCTATCGGGAAAAGATTGTTGGGTCATTTATAAATTATTTTAAAACTAGTCTACTCACTGACTCTCATTGTCTGCCATTGTGTGTCTAGTGAAAAAAATGTGAAATATTTTACTAACCCAATCTTAATTTCATTTATTTTAATTAATGAATCAGAAATTGAAAAATAAATGTTTTAATGTTCTCCTAAAAAAATTCACTTTGTCTTACCTGTAGAAATCTAATACTTAACTGCATCAATTAAGTCTTATTTAAAACTGTATTGCTATATATAACAATAATTATAATTGAATTTTTTTTCTTAATGATAATTTTCCTTGGGTCAAGACATGAGTCTAGCTGAGATTAATGAGAACACAAGAACTGGGCGTGAAAGTGCCTTACTTGGGGATTATGACACTGCAATGGTGTACTACCAAGGTGTCATCCAGCAAATCCAGAGGCTGATAGGCACGATAAGAGATCCTGAAAAAAAGAGAATGTGGAATCAGGTTGAGATTTAATTTACTCATTAAGCAACCTCTCCAAAATTTTTATGATTTATGATTATCACTCTGTACCTTCTAAATATAACTTAAATAGAGTTAGGATGAAGAGTTTAATAGACACATTTTAATGGGGCTCTTATTTCTTTTGCAGCAATATCTTTTAAGTTTATTTTTCAAAAACATTAAAAAATCTTTTTGCTCAATATTTTAAATATCTGCAACACTGTAATATAATTTTAATCATTGATTATTTTGGATATGGTTTTGAACTGGTCTTCTGGTCTATAGACTAATGGCCTGATAGATTTGAAATTAAGCATTTATAAAATTTCAATAGACCAAAAAAAATACCAGTAATTTCCATTTAAATCGCCCGAGAGCATACAAGTCACAAACCAGATAAACAACTGGGCCCAGAAAGAAGGTTGTAGAAATAAATGATTTTAAAATAAAATTTAATTCATTCTTAAGCATTTTAAAAAATAATTATGCACCAAGACCTGCTGAGCATGCTATGAATGCTGTGCCGTTTAAGCTCTTCAGGACATGTTCTAGTGGAAGTCAGTAAATGTCGTTTTGAAAGCCATCATTAATTTGTTTTGTTTGTTTTTTAAGCTGAAGCAGGAGGTCATCAAAGAGTATGAACAGGTTCAAGAAATCAGTAAAACGCTGCAGTCCTTTAAGACTGAATCTGTTCATAGTCCTAATGGCGCCTATGGTGCATTCAGTGGCTATGACAGAGGATTTAACCAAGATTATCAAGATCCACGCCATGAACAGCCTACTCGAGATCCAGATGTTTGGCCTCCACCTACTCCTGTTGAACAGCGGTAAGTTTTAAAATATAAATTCTGATAATTCAAGAGACACCATGTAAGGTCTAGAACAAAATACTTAAGGTTTCGGCGACACCCATCCTTGAGGGTGATGGAAATAACATGTGAAATCATTATTATAATAAAACTAAATACAACTCCTAAAAAAACCAAATCCTATGAAAAAATGATACCAGACCTCAAGATACAATTTACAGGCAAGTGGTACACTTTGTGTAAATCGTAAGGGGTTGGGGGGGGGGGTGGTTAATCTGGAATAAATATTTTTTTAGACTGTAAAAAAACAACTTGCAAGTAATATTTAGAGAACAAGACTGTGTTAGAAATGATGAAAGTTTGCATTTAATAAATTGACCCAATATGAACAGTCTTGATATATGACTATAATCTTTTGATCTCTTAAGACCATCTCCAAATATTAGAGGTCAGCAAAGGCCAGCACAGCCGAGAGGTGCTTCCAACGGCAGAGCTGTCCGTCCTGCCGCTCCCAGCCAGAGCAGACAAAATGCCGGTACACCGGGGCCACCTAAAGGTCGTGCTGGTGGAAGTGGCCGTGATGCTAGCGCTAAAGGAAAGAAAGGGGAGCCAGTAAGTAGGATTTGTTGGACATATTTCATTTTACATTAAAAAAAATTCTTTTTAAGAAATTTTACCAGTTTTCTGCTATTTAAAAAAAAACATGGCGCATGATTTGTGTTAATTTTTAAAATTCTCTCTGCATATTTTACTGAACTAATCTATATTTTTATCTACTCGTATTCAGACTGATGAAAAGAAGTTTGATGCACAAGGTCATGACAAAGATTTAGTTGAACATCTTGAGCGAGACATTTTACAGAGAAACCCAAATGTTCGATGGTAAGGGGGGGTGGGGGGTAACATTGTATCTGTTTTATATATATTCTACAGTAATCTACTCAATGTAAAGAACAATAACCTTTCTGGTGTAGTCTCAACACTATGGCAAATATAATTACATTCCTGACATGGTCTCAACACTATGGCAAATATAATTACATTCCTGACATGGTCTCAACACTATGGCAAATATAATTACATTCCTGACATGGTCTCAACACTATGGCAAATATAATTACATTCCTGACATGGTCTCAACACTATGGCAAATATTATTACATTCCTGACATAGTATCAACACTATGGCATATATAATTACTTTCCTGACATAGTCTCAACACTATGGAAAATTTGAAATAAATACTTTTGAATAAACATAGAATTTTTTAACACTAACCTGTTAATGTACACAGTAACAAATGTTTAAATAAAAAGCTAGATTTTTATACAGATTATAACAGCTTTGTTGCTTGCATTAATTTAAGCAGACTTTAATTTTGATGGCAAGTGATGTTTTGAGCTTGAGAACTTCCCTGTCATCTTTACGTTCATACTTGCATGTGATTTACTGACATAGTTATAGCATAAAAGTAAGGATTACATTTCATTGCTCTTATTTTCAGGGATGACATAGCAAGTTTGACAGAGGCCAAAAAGCTTCTGGAGGAAGCAGTTGTTTTACCACTGATTGTTCCAGATTTTTTTAAGGGCATCAGACGACCATGGAAGGTGAGCTGCTACATTTACCCATCTCTTATTTATAGTATGCTTCTGGTGTGACGCGTGGACTGCTTCCTAACAAGATGGCTGCTTCCTAATCAGCCTATTCGATATTGAGAGTATATTACAAATAATTCTAAATGTTTGAAAGAAAGTCTGTTTCAATAATGAGTTCAATAGCGTGCAAAATATTATTCCCGATAACTACGTTAATTGATATATTTTTTAGAAAATAACGCAACTGCGTTTGGTGCATGATATTTTCTTTTCGGAAAATGAAATCATCTCAATTTAAGTATATTGTAAAAAAATATTTGGTTTAGAAGTTGGGACATCAGAATATTTAATTAACATAGTTCATGGACATGAAATAAAAAGTGTGCAGTGATGTATCATGGAGGGAAGGGGTGTAGCAAAAATTGGGATTCTTAAATGTGCGTTACTTGAGTTCATGATTAGTCAAGTAACTTAAAGTAAATGGGAAGTTCCTCAGTGCTGCCGCTAATGTTTGGCGAGCTATATCTAGTCTGTTATATTTCTTTTTATTTATTTATTATTTCTTGTTTTGAGTTGTCTGCTGAAGAAGGCATTTAGCCTATAAATTCAAACCTAAACATTTATTGTTTCATTATTTATTTACTGTTATATTTCTTAGCTCTTTCATTAAAATTTTTTGTTTTGTTTTGGTCTTCAAAAGTGCTCAAGATTTACAAATTGTCTTAATCATAATCGTTGAAAAGCAGTCTGATTAAACCATGCATTTTATTTGTGAGTGATCCAGAGTTTAAATAATACTGTAGGTTTGTTAACCAAGTAGCAACTTTTACTACAATATAAGGATGGCAGTTATTTCATTTTAATATTTGCATTATCTTTTAAGTTTCTCCCATTGCTTGCATTTTATTCATGGAGAATTTTTAATTGTATTTGGCTTGTCTGTCTAAAAAAATGTTGTTTTTATGTAAGACATGATAGCTCAATACAAATGTAAATGTTATTAGGGCCTTGATATTGTGTTTATGTTTAAGATCAAATGCTTGGTTTAGTTGCATCACTTCAGACATGGTTTACCGCATCTACTGTAAATGCAGCTTCAGGTGAAACTAATAGAATTTTGTCATGTGATTTGACAGGGTGTGCTCATGGTGGGTCCACCTGGGACAGGAAAGACCTTGCTTGCTAAGGCTGTGGCTACTGAGTGTGGAACAACATTTTTTAATGTTTCAACGTCCAGTCTCACATCCAAGTGGCACGGAGAGTCCGAAAAGCTTGTTAGACTTTTATTTGAGATGGTAAATATGAGTTGTGGGGAATATCTTACCATTACATATTAGTTGTTGTGGGGAATCAGTTAAAATTAGTATATATGAACGCAAAGTTTATATGTGAGAACCGTTAATTTTTTTTTTAAAAAAAATCTCTAAAATGCCATACCCTAGTATAAATCATAATAAATGCCATCTCTTTATATTGTTCCATAACATGTCTTTTTTCCTCCAGAACGATGGAAGTTATGGTTGTTAAACAGTTGGCTCAATAACTATGTCTAGATGGACAATATTGTTTTAGGTAGTTTAAATTCCATACAGGAATCTGTATAGTATTACTAAACCAAGCATCATTAACCCATAAGTAATCATTAATTATTGCTATTAAAATCAACATCTGAGCATTTTTTTCATTTCTACAAAATTGCCATGCATTGGTGTAAAAACTAAATATATTTATGGAAATCAGACTTAGAAGCCATTTTCATTAAAAGTTGTGATTTATCCATTAGGAAAGACAGAAGCATGCTGAATGCATATTTCAACCAAATAGCGCACACTCATAAATTTTCATTTTTAATATGTTTGAATATATAGTGTTAATGAAAAGATGGCTTATATGCGCATATAACGTGAATTAAATTTTTCACATTATATGCAGTAACATCTGGTAGTAGTTGTGGAGAATCTCACATCAGCAAACAATTGTTATTACCAGTATTGAAAACCAATGGTTATCAGTAAAGCCGACATTTAAACTTTGTTTGAATTTATTAAATGTTACTTTTTAATACAGATAGAATTAATTTGACCTTTTTTTAGCTTCAAATCTTCCATTTACTCCTAGGCCAGATTTTATGCCCCAAGTACAGTATTCATTGATGAGATTGATTCAATTTGTTCCAAACGGGGTTCTGGGTCAGAACATGAAGCAAGCAGAAGGGTCAAGTCAGAAATTCTTGTACAGATGGATGGTAAGCTGTTCAGTTAACACACAGATAAGATTACTTATGTACAGATGGATGGTAAGCTGTTCAGTTAACACACAGATAAGATTACTTATGTACAGATGGATGGTAAGCTGTTCAGTTAACACACAGATAAGATTACTTATGTACAGATGGATGGTAAGCTGTTCAGTTAACACACAGATAAGATTACTTATGTACAGATGGATGGTAAGCTGTTCAGTTAACACACAGATAAGATTACTTATGTACAGATGGATGGTAAGCTGTTCAGTTAACACACAGATAAGATTACCTACCCCCCCAAACAAATAATAACTTATAACAAGGCATACGCAATCCTCCAAAATCCAACCTGCAAGATCACTGATTGTCTTATTTACTGTTTTAGTGCTTAGAAACAAAGCTGATATCTGATTTAAAATGATATGTAAATTTCTCTAGCTTTTTCTGTTAAACAAAAATTGTGTTTGGAGAGAACATTAAAAAAAACCCAGCAAATAATGATGTTTTTAAGCTTAGAATTTGGTTTGAGGGATATTCAGAGCTTTCATAATCAACCTTACCTGTCCCAGGCTTTCTTGGAGTTGTATTTACAAAAAGCATTTTTTTTAATTCAAAGGAAAATTGTAATGATTACTTGCTGTAATGGAATGTTCACATGATTTCTTAAATTTCTGAAGCCACTGGTTGGGTGTCAGTTCTATAATACGAAAACCATATTGCCTGTTATGAAATAGTTGGGACATTTAGTCGTTTTGTCTATTTACACTTCACACAAAAAACGCAGGTGTCAGCAGCGTGAGTGAGAGTGATGATGCTGCCAAGGCTGTGATGGTTCTGGCAGCCACAAACTTCCCATGGGATTTGGATGAAGCTTTGAGGAGGAGGCTAGAGAAGAGAATCTACATTCCTCTGCCAGATGGTGAGTCTCCAGCAATAGGAGGCTAAGATCCCAATTAGTAACAAATGTTCAGAGGTGCTTAGTTTGGGTTATAATGTTATAGATTAGTGAGTCTCCAACAATTCGAGTCCAAGATCCTTATTAGAAACAACTGTTAAAAGGAACTTAGTTTGTTGTGTAATGTTATTTGCTTTAGTCCAATTTTTGTTCTTTGATTAATGTTTTTCATTATGTCTGACTAAGACAAGTTGAGCTAATTAAGAAATATTCAATATATATATTATAAGAGATAAACATCCTAGTGATGTACTAATTAATAATACATTTTACACCCAGCTGAGGGCAGAAAACTGCTGTTGGACATTAATCTGAAAGAAGTAGAAAAAGGAGAAGATCTGGATTTGGGCAAAATTGCTGACATGCTGGAAGGGTATTCTGGTGCTGACATCACCTGTGTCTGCAGGTCAGTAGATTTTAAGTGTTTCATCACCTGTGTCTGCAGGTCAGTAGATTTAAGTGTTACATCACCTGTGTCTGCAGGTCAGTAGATTTTAAGTGTTACATCACCTGTGTCTGCAGGTCAGTAGATTTAAGTTTTACAGACCTATTTACTGCAGGTCAGTAGATTTAAGTGTTACAGACCTATTTACTCTTACAATTTTGGCGTAAAATGTACGATTTTGAGGTGTATACATTTTATATACAGTATGTTTATTTTTTTTACTTTTATGATAATGTATTGAACGATGAGATTGAGTGATGATATTGTACGATTTTAAGAGTTTGATGGTAAACAGGTCTGGTGTTATATTAATTTTAACTTGCATAAAACTTATCATTTAAAAATGCAGTATGATTTTTTTTTAAATATCAATTGGGTGGTTTGTATCATTCATATTTTGAATGACTTTGCTTTATATTCCCAGAGATGCAGCTATGATGTCATTCCGGCGGAGAATAGCCGGCCTGCGCCCTGAGGATATTCGTAATATTCCTAAAAATGAGTTGACACTGCCAACCACCATGGATGACTTCACTGAAGCCATCAAGAAGGTCAACAAGAGTGTCTCCCAGGAAGACCTTGAGAAATACAAGAAATGGATGGAAGAATTTGGCTCAGTTTGAGGTGGAGTGTTCATGGTTTATCAAGACAATGTGTAGTCCCAGAGGATGAGTGTCTGTATTATTTCATTTTTGAGAATCATGGCCTTTCCTTCCTTGCAGTGCGTCATTAATTTATGGCTACTGGTTATTGCTTCCACTGTGGAATGGTTTATACATTTTTATTACAACGTTATCTGTTGATTTAGAGGTTGAGGTCAGTGCGTCCCTCACTCTCCCGAACCCCCCAATCTGACCTCCAGATACCACAGTATATTTTTAAAAAATGGGAACAAATTGTGTTCTGGTGTATATGCATTAAATGCTGTCAGTCCTCTTGATGGATATTTATGTCCATGTAGTGATTTTTCACATAGCTTTTACTTTTAGACAGCTGCAGCTGTAAGAATGAAAATAGCGTTCTCATATTTTGGGTTTAAAGGCATAGATTTGATCAAGTCTACTTAGCCCAGAAGTAGATAAATATTTAAAGCTACAAATCATATGCTACTAATAAAACTATATGGCTGAAGAAATCTTCCGGGGGGGGGGGGGGTATCTTTATCTATAATCAAGTCTAAATCTACTGTATTCATCCACTATGTTCTAAATATAGACATAATGCTGCGCAATAAAACCTTTACTGCAGTGCAGCAAACTACAAGCTCATTGAAACTATTTTCATCTTACAATGTACTTTCTTATGGATTTGGCCACTGCTGTTACTTGCATAAGTAGTTCAACTTTTTCAAGACAAATCATGGGAAACACCTAAGACTGTTTATTTGTGGTGCAGCATGCTCCTGACTTTTGCATATTTTTTAATGATAAATTTCATTTTTTTAAATCTGTATTAAAAAAAAAAGGAAAACAGGGTAGAACATGGTGACCTTAAATTTTAATGAAAGTGGTTATTGAAAACTTAATTGCCTCCCCCAGTACCCAAACCAGTGGATTTGAGACCCCTTTGTTTAAATTTGACAGATTTACAGAATGTGAGCCACATGATGCCCAGTCTTTAGTTATTAACTGTATGATTAGGGAAACACAAAATCTAGGGGATAAAAAATATGCCAGCTCAGTGGGCTACAAAAACCCTTGTTCATTATCAAATCGGAAGTAATGAGCTCTCTATACAGTCTGCCAAAGACATGAAAATTATGGAAACAATTTCTGTGCTAAAATTTTTTTTTTATTTCAGTCTTATCTGTATACATGTTAAAAAAATAAAAGTAAAAATATATTTATTATCAGAACTGCCCAACCATTTTGCTAAGGTATTTTTCAACTAATTAACCTTCATCTTTTAGTTCAAACTTTTATGATGGCTTAATTATGGTGTCTCCCATTATGAGGATATGAACACTTGTTATTGCATTTACTAGGGACTTGCACACTCCTTATAAACATGATGCATTTTTACCTAGGCCAACCAATGAAGAATTTAATAAATTACAATGTAACTGTTGTGAGAATAAGGCTGGTGTTTTTTGTTCTTACTGAGAATTTCCTATGTCCATATAGAAGCACCAATTATCCAAGTGATTGATTCTTATGTTTCCAGAGTGAATCTCAAAACATTATCAATCTGGTGTGAAAGGGTTGGGCCGGCGGGGTGGGGGGGGGGGCCTCAGTTGTTGTGTTAAGCTGCATCAAAGCTGATCTAAATGTCTTAATTATAACGGGGCGGGGGAAGGGGGGCCCTCCATTGTTGTGTTAAGCTTCATCAAAGCTGCTCTAAATGTCTTAATTATAAAAGCTGTTAATCCTCAGTTTAAAATTAAATGGCTCATTTTATTTTTGAGGTTTCATTCAGCCACAAGATGTTTGTATATAAATGTATATATAAATATCTATGAAAGTGAAGCTGAGAGCTACAATGCATATTGGGCATGACAAGATGAGCAGTAGAAAATCCAGAATGTCGACATATTTATTTGTTAAGTTATTGTTGGTGAATCTGGCCATTTTGATTTAAAACCATCCACTGAATTATCTTATTTGTAAATATTTAGATCATGGAATGGTTGTGGTTTAAGAATTTGTTAATATTTGAGACCAGTGTTGAAATCAAGAATTGTATAGATGAAGGCTTGGCATAGTGTGTTGTGTTTAGCTTTTTTGCTGTGTTCATTATGCTTGTATGTGTTTCTTTTATTTTGGTTTGCCTTCATATGCTAAAAGTGAATTTTTAAAATTATTCTAAAATCTGCAAGTCAATGATTTGTTGTACCTAGCAGAACTATCTCTAAATTTTGGGAGCAGTTTTTGCTCCAAGGCCAAAGAACTTTTAACACTAGATTGTTGACAACATAATGTAAAAACTGTTATGTTTAGATTAAAACCTTCAGTAGTAGTCTTGTGAAATAAGATTTTGAAATCTATAATAATGCTCATTGTCAGATTATAATTGCTTTAGAGTTATTTTCCCTTTGGTAGACAATGTCCTTGAATGTTTCATAATGCGTTTGGGAAATGGGTTGTCTAAAGATACCCTGGGAAATGGGTTGTCTAAAGATACCCTGGGAAATGGGTTGTCTAAAGATACCCTGGGAAATGGGTTGTCTAAAGATACCCTGGGAAATGGGTGGTTTGAAGACGCCCTGTTAGTAAAGTCTGTGTAGCTGTGGACTGGCTTTATGTGTAGTCCAGCACATTCTGATATCCATTAACAACCCTTAAATAATTCAAGGGAGGCTCAATTAAAAACATTCCCTAAATTATCAAAGACGGTCATATTGTAATTTGTTCATTCTAACAGAGGTCTCATTGTTGTTCATTCTAACAGAGGTCTCATTTTATCACCACTCTAACAGGGGTCTCATTGTATCAAAGTATATTAAGATAAATGGTCAAGTTTAGAATGGACATTTGTGTTATAAAAGAAATTAAAAAAAAAAAAATTGTTTCTACCTAGCCTCTGAGCAACAGTAGCCATGACTTTCTTATTGCTGGTCCAACAAATATTTACTCTGATCACATTATCTCTTTAAATCAGGCCGGCACAACTTAAAATGTAAGGCGGGGAAAGCTAATAATAAGAAAATAAATTATAAAGAATATTTCGTTAATTCGCAGGGCCCAAAGTGGGTGATGGCGGGCCACATGTTGTGCAGGTCTGTTTGAATTATTAACTGGAGGTGATAGAAGCAGTGTCCCATCAATCTATCATCTCTGTGTGCTTATATTTTCAGTTTTTAAGATGACCAATTGTTTATTATTTCCCTTGATTTAAGAGTGTTAAAGATGGGCAATTACCTCCCTTGGTCTATCTCAACAAAGGCACTTTAAATGAAAGCAGCGAGGCATGCCTTAAGATTTCATAAAGAGAAAGTTTAAAGCTTGCCATGAGTTGCAGTTTTTATAATTTATAAAGAACAAAAGATATAATCCTACATGTTACACATACTATTTCTCATCAGTCAAATGTGAATGTATTTAAATATTGAGTTCTAAGGAGATCAGATTATACACATCTGATTATGAGTGGATAATTGACATGGAAAGTGATTTATATATGTTTGCACACATTAGTTGTCAAATAAAAATAGTGTTTTGAAGTATGAAGTGTCATTTTATTAAAAAAAAAGGCCAAAACACAGAGTGAAATATCCTGCCTGTACAAAGACTGGCCAAAGATTCTGGATTTAAATTTTTTTAAGCAGTATTTTTAAGTGATGCATCACGGCTAACGCTAACCTTTTACAATGAAGTGAATTGAGCTGCAAATTTAATGAATTTTAACACATGAGATATCTTTCTAGCAAGTAAATCTCAATGGAAATGTTAGAAATAATCCTCATCTCTTATCGACTTAGACTCTGAGTCTGAGCAGACTGTCTGAACAGAATCGGTTCAAATATCCATAATCGTAAGATCTGTTAACCTCAATAGGGCAATCCGTAAATGGACTTTTGACTTTTCACATACTATCTATTTCAAACTGAATGTCGGGTGACCAGTCTTAATCTAATTAACATTAATTTGTTTGGCATTCATCCATTATCCATTGGTCTTGAGGTCGCATACAAGATTTATCCCTGGATAACCGTAATCAATTTAGCATGTCCGACTTTTGTCTTCAAATCAATGCACTGTTTTTCTTGCTACATCCAGGCCACATCTGATTGACATTAAAGCACTCATGACATGCACTGTATATTTATATGATGTTCCCACATTTACAAATAAACAATCAAATAAATTCTACTGAAAGTTTTCCTACTTAAACGAATGCTTTTTTTACATGTTTCTTGTTTTGTCTTCCTCGCGTACATTCATTTTGTTATTTGAAGAAAGAAAAAATCTCTTCTTCTTCTATATATCAAGGGCCCACGATCAATTTATTGATCATTTTGGCTCCTATGAATGTAGATGGGATTTGCAATGTCTCTGTGCCTGGTGTTGATGAGGATATTTCACTGGTTACAAGAGTAACTGTGTGAGGGTATCATGCACTAGGGCAGCGGTTCTCAACCTTTCTATGGCCTCGACCCTTTAATACGGTTCATCGTGTTGTGGCGACCCCCAGCCACAAAATTATGTTCGTTTATACTTCATAACTATAGAGCATATGTGTTTTCGTATGTGTCTTAGGCGACCCCTGGGAAAGGGGTCGCGACCCACAGGTTGAGAACCGCTGCACTGGGGGTTGGAAGGCCTGAGGCAATAGACGCAAATGAGTCAAGAGTTGTCGCCTTAACTGTTCCTAGTGGAAGCTTGTTCCAGTCCCTGATTGTCTTTGGTAGGAATGAGCAGTTCCTATACTGGCTTCTCGCTGGTATGAGCCGGAACTGCCTGTCATGGCCTCGTCGCTGTCTATGGGGGAGAGGGACGAGTTTCTGTTTAATCTCTAAGTAGGTGTTTAAAGAATGATCGATTGCTCACGGATTATTTGCATCAGTTGGTTGATTGTGATTGATTTGTGGTGTTGTATTGTACAAAGAAATCATGCCCGGCACAACTAGAGGAGGGAGAAGACAGAGGAAGACAGAGAGAAAGGTGGGAAGATAGCATCAAAGAGTGGACGGGTGACGGGAGTAAAACTAGGCGATGCTATGCGTAGAGCAGAAGACAGAGAAGAATGGAGGATAGTTTTCATGTCACGAATGTCAGCTGTGAGCAGCTAAGGCAGAACTGTTTACTCTTACGATTTTTGGCGTACAGTGTACGATTTTTTAGGTGTATATACATTATATATACTGTGTGTTTTTTCACTGTTAAGATAATGTATTGAACGATTTGTGATGATATTGTACGATTTTAAGGGTAGACATGTCTGCTAAGGGACATGATGATGATGATTGTACAAAATAATCCCATCATCATTTGTAGTTTACGAAGGAGATAAATATCTTCTGTGCAAGATAAAAAAAAAGATTGTCCATTATTGTGATGAATATCACCATGCTTCTCGTTGGGGAACATAATAATGGAGCAACAAGTGTGTGTGGCCGTGTTATCTAACAAGCTTATGACGTCAAGTCCACAGCTATCTTTGTGATCTACCGCCGGTGTCTTGTTTTATATGAGCGCTGTGAGAAAATTGGATTTCTAAGAGTACTTAGAGGCTGGGGGGCGTTCTGTCTCGATGTTTTCAATTACGTTTACGGAGATTTGGAGTAATATGGCCGACATCAATCACGTGACATGCTATCTATTTTAAGAGACGCAGAAGTAGACAAGGAAGTTTGAGTTTGGACTACACGCGTAGTGATCTGCTTCATCTTTTTTTAAAAAAGATTTATATAAGAAAAGACCAGACATGTCTTTCTTTCTGTCTGTCCGGAATGCTCAGCGCAAGCAGAAAAACCCGCTTTTTTTTTTTTTTTTTTTGCGTCACAAGTGCGTACATTTAAGTAAACGAAAGTTGAGGATTTAAAAAAAAAAAAAGAAGTATTAGTAAAACAAATTTTAATGTTGATGCTGGCTGATAAGATCAAAAACATTTTCTGAGGATTTGTTAAAATGTAAATAGATATTTTGCTTGAATTATCGCATGTAACCAGAAACATTGAAATTTTGATTTACAGAGCGCTGCAAACATTCGGTCAGTGGTTCTGATAGACCAGTCATTATCAAGGGGGTGGGGTTGTAGGGGAGCAGAAAAGCATGTGCGCCGAAGGCTCTCGAGCGAAAGTACTGCAGCGGTTTGGGCAGGATGTGGAGCCTTCTGTGCTTCCGTGTTTCTCCACTGAATATTTCTAGTAGATTATTTTATTATATCCTTTAATTCTGAGGGTAGGTGTCAGGTAAAAAGGGTTACCGGAAATTTGATCGAAAGAAATTTCGTCGATGGAAATTTGATCGAATCTTTTTTTTTTCAGTTCAAAATGTTAAAATTTTCGTCAAATTTCTTTTTGAACGCACTATAGTATACAGTAAAAGAAAATAATGCGTTCAAAAAGAAATTTGACGCAAAATTTTAATGTTCTTATCATTAATTAAGGCTGCGACTATTCGCACGTGGGTACCAGAAGGAGAGATTGCGCTGTGGCTATTCGCACCCGGGATCCAGAAGTGAGAGGTTAGGCTGTGACTAGTCGCACCTGGGTATCAGAAGTTGGGATTAAAAAACTATTTATAAATATTATTGTTGGGTTTGTAAGACCAAATGAGGTATCAAATGAAAGATAATTGAACGGACTATACGTTTGTAAACTTAATTCTTCAGTTTAACTTTAATAAACCACCACAAATGACATCCGAATAGGTGGGGGTGGGGGGATGCGTAAAATGAACGTGTTTCAAGGATGAGCGGTGAGGCCACTAAACTCAAACTAAGCACACTTTCATAGAAATAGGCTCTGTGATGGTCCGTTAAGGATAAGATTTATTTTTTGATAAATAAAAGATGATATTAAGTTTAACACCATAATATGTCACTCATAAGATGAAGGCATCGCGGGAACAATGAACTTAGTGGTAAGCCGACACGATTAATTATTTATGGTATATAAGGGTGTAATAAACTTAGCAAGAAACTTTTTAGCACATTCACTCATAAATAACTTTTATTTTTTCGTTTTTTTTTCTTTTTATTGTGGGGTGGGGGGGGGGGGGGTGATGCCAGGGACACCTGAATGGTGACTTAATATCAAGCTATTATACAATGTTATAGAAGAAGCGTGGCGGGCATCAAAAAGGGATTTTGTTTCTACGTATTTATTTCTAATGTTTGGTTATCGATTAGCTTTTAGCATTCAGCCAACCACGCGTCAGAGCGAGGCAGGTTTTTTTTGGGAGGTGGGGGGCGGGGGGGGGGGGGGGGGGGAAGGATCAACTCACCCTGTACAATTTCTCACATCTACTTCCTGTCTAGTTGCCATGCGTAGAGACCAGAGATTCAATGTGTAGCCGCTATAATTTGATAGCAGAGTAAAAATAGTTTACTCCCACCCCTCCTCCCACCAGTCTTTTGAAACCATTCCGTGGCTGGCGCGTGGTGTTAAAGTCTCAGACGTCATCAAATCTTTCATTGACTTTTGAAGCTTCACTGCATCTGCCCCCCCGCCCCCCTTCTTTTGCAGCCATTCCCTTTAAAGTCCTCTCTAAAAATTTGTAGTTGGTGTTTTAGCAATAACTGTCCCATAATAAAAAAAAAAATCAACTTTACCAAAATAAGATGTATTCCTCGTGATAGAACATTTCTTTTAAAAGTTCCAAACGAATAGTTTGCCAAAGGATAGGTCACCTTGACACAGTCTGGGGCCAAAAATAGGCGCACTGCCCTAAGTGCCGTCAATCAGACTAAAGTAGCCAAAGATTGGTCTAAAGATGTGACTAAAATAACGTCTATTCCTCCTTAAAAGTCTAATTTTCATAATATTAGTTGAATGTGTCTCACACATAGTGATTTAACGACCAATAAGAGATTGTTCTCTAACACAAAGTGACTTACTGGCCAATAGGAGATTGTTCTCTAACACAAAGTGACTTAGTGGCCAATAGGAGATTGTTCTGTAACACAAAGTGACTTAGTGGCCAATAGGAGATTGTTCTGTAACACAAAGTGACTTAGTGGCCAATAGGAGATTGTTCTGTAACACAAAGTGACTTAGTGGCCAATAGGAGATTGTTCTGTAACACAACGTGACTTAGTGGCCAATAGCAGATTGTTCTGTAACACAACGTGACTTACTGGCCAATAAGAGATTGTTCTGTAACACAAAGTGACTTAGTGGCCAATAGGAGATTGTTCTCTAACACAAAGTGACTTAGTGGCCAATAGGAGATTGTTCTGTAACACAACGTGACTTAGTGGCCAATAGGAGATTGTTCTGTAACACAACGTGACTTAGTGGCCAATAGGAGATTGTTCTGTAACACAACGTGACTTAGTGGCCAATAGGAGATTGTTCTGTAACACAAAGTGACTTAGTGGCCAATAGGAGATTGTTCTGTAACACAACGTGACTTAGTGGCCAATAGGAGATTATTCTGTAACACAACGTGACTTAGTGGCCAATAGGAGATTATTCTGTAACACAAAGTGACTTAGTGGCCAATAGGAGATTGTTCTCACATTTTCAAAGTACTGCTCTCCATATCCTTCTAGACCAGTGGTTCTCAAACTTCGTAGTGCCGTGACTCTAATACAATTCCTAATGCTGTGGCGACCCCCAAACCACAACAATTATTTTCCTTGCTACTTCATAACTGTAAAGTACACGTGTTTTCCCCCCAAAGGGGTCGCGACCCACATGTTCTCGACACTGATAACACTGTAAAGTATATTAAAAGTATATTAAAAAAAAATATATATATATTACCGCACATGACGTAAATAACAATAATAAAAAAATTACCGCGCACCCCGTGCAGAGCCCTGATTTTACTTACATGAAACCTCACTATCTTGTCACCCCACCGACGTGAAATTCCACTAACATGAAACCCCCCCCCCCCCAACTGACGTGACATTCCACTGACATGAACCCCCCCCCCCCCCCCCCCCCCCGATATGACACAACCACCATAAGCTAGCAGAAGTGTCCACCGGAAGCTGCGGTATCCAAGGGCTTAATCCCCTTCCATTGATTAAGGCGACACGGGAGACAATTCCTCGCCTGAAATCTCCTATTTTTAGGCACTTAAGTTTCCAATACTCACTTCCCTCATTCATTGGCAGTCTGGCGATACACGAATCCCCCCCCCACACCACCCACCCCCGCACCCCAAAACACGCAGTGAATATTGTTGCTGACGGTAATTCACAGCAGTTCCATCAGTCCATTTCTTTTATTACGAGGCTGGTGATGTTTAATCGTAAATGTGCACATAAACGCATGTCTCAAACAGCCATCAAGTACATTTTTTTCCTTCTAAGCGTACATGGCCCTTAGTGTTCATGAGTCTAAGTGTGCATAACATTAAGTGTACGCGACCCCACGCGTGCAATGTACATGTCTCTAAGAGTACACGACCATAGGTAATCAAGACTGTACATGTCTCTAATTTTACCCCCCCCCCCTTTTTTTAAGTGCACATGCACATGACAAGTCTGCATGAACTAAGGGTATATTACCTTTGGTTGTTGTGACAATAAGTGTACATGACTCTAAGCTGACATATTATAAGAGTTAAACAAAATGCTTCGAAGGGATGATCTGGTGAAGACACAAATGTGAACATAAGGGAGTAATCAATGACAAAAACTGAAGAGGTTCTTTTTTTCCTTTTTTTTTTTTTTAAAGAGGGGAACACTTCGAAGAAGCAAGGTATAAACAAGAATCAACAAAGGTAGTAGTGATGTGGTAGAGATAAATAGGAAAAGGTTTTGTTTTTAAACTTTTTATACTTCAATGTTTTTTAACACTGAAATTCTCCAATATTTTTTTTGTTTTGTTTGTTCTTATTATAAGATTTTAAAAACATTTTGAAAAGAGAACAGCCAGATGATTATTTTTGCCAAAAAGATTGACCCCACTCTTACCCGCATCATTCATCAATTATTTTTTTTTCAAATTATTTCCCTGCAACCTAAGATTGTCATCATTTGAACACTACCACGTTATCTGGATTCTTTCCCTTATCATGGCATATATTAAACATGGGCTAAAGTAGAACAAATATAAAAGTGGGTTGTTTTGACAAGAGGGGGAAGTTGAGCCACAAGTCCACTCAAGTCCGATTAACATGTCTAGAGTAGTGTCGGAAATTAGATTTCTTGACGCCACTCGCCAATTTATTCCTTTCAGAGAAAAAAACAAACAAAAACTTTGTGTAACTGGAAATATAAAGTGGAATAGATGCTTTTATTAGGAATGAAAGTTTAAAAAAAAGTATGTTAGGAAATTATTATATTTTGTTTGTTTGTTGTTTTTGTGTTGTTTCTTCTCAAGCGCTGAAATGCAATTTTCAAAAAAAAATCATTTTACGGCTTGAGGACCACTGGTCTAGACACGACGTCACATAAACCAATAAATCGATCAAGCCATTACTTTTTATGGTATCTATGAGAATATTATCTTGACCTAGTTCAAACTTATCTTATTTGCCTGTCATTGCCGATTGCCCCGATTGCCCCGCATACGTTTGCGTGAGCCCCCAGACTCACGGGGAGACGGTCGCCCCCCCCCCCCCCAAAACCCCCCAATGACGCACAACCACCATCAGAGAGATGCATTGTTTTTATAAATGGATGCGATGTTCCGATGCGAGGGTAAATGGGAATGTTTCGGGCTGGCTGACAAAGGTTGGTACGGCAGGGGCTTATCATGAAATCAAATGTATGGAAATGGTAGTTTGTTCAACGGCAAAAGAATATGTTTAATATATCGAATTTCAACGTTGTATAAACCCAAACTTTCTGGTAGATTAAAAAAAAAAACCATATTGGTAATGTAAAACCCGGCTAGCTAATTAGCTGATTTATCCTATTGGCTCAGGACTGAGTCACAAGTCCTATTCCAACTCTTGGTATACGAATACGATATCAACTCCAAGCGGTGTGTGTGTGTGTGGGGTGGAGGGTTTACAGCTATTTAAATAATGACGTCAGATGCAGACGCGTGCCGATGGTGTGGCCAGGTAACTTACGTGCATTGAGCGCAAAATGGAAAAAAAAAGTGTTGTGGTGGTGGTTGCTGGAGGGGGGGGGGGGATGTATCGTTTAACAGGAAAGATAAATCTTATCTATATGAAAATAAATTATTTTTTGGCTGCGACTATTCTCACCCGGGTACCAGAAGTGAGAGGTTGGGATTAAAAAACTATTTAAATATTATTGTCGGTTTTGTAAGACAAAATTTGGTATCAAATGAAAGATAATTGAAAGGATTATACGTTTGTAAATATACATATAATTGCTTCTGGTGTGGCTGCTTCTTTTTCACAATCAGCCCTCCCCTACTCAACATGGTTAGTACTGAATGGGGGAAAAAAAGCTTTCCAGCAGCGAGCGTCATGCGTGACGATTGAACTCAGGTAAGAAGGTTGCATTTTTACGGAGGTGACTATTATATTAATCAATAAAGAGCCACGGGTGTGGTGTAGAACTGGCTCTAGGACTGTCGGTAGGCCTATTGTTGAAAGGCCGGCAGGTAGGGTGTAGGACTTGCTGTAGGCCTATTGTTTAAAGGCCGGCATATATTATAGAATATGAGATGTTAACATTTTTTAAACACTTGGACTCAAAATACCCGGACCTGGTGTAAAAAAAATGCCCGCAGTTAATCATATAATCATACAACGTATTTACTTAGATGGGTGTTTACCATGCTCCATGAGGCGACCCCCCTCCCCCAGTAGCCTTTCATTTCGTTGGAGCCAACTCTATCAGCAAAATTAAACAAACATTGAGACATACAAATCTATCTGTAATAATCAGCTGTTAGATTGAGATGTAAATCGTAATCTAAAATATCATGTTTTCTCCCTAAGCTTCTTAAAGAAGAATAAAAAAATCAATAATTTATCATTATGTTATCATCGAAAACAGATTGTAAACTCTGTGGTAATCTTTCGTCTGCACGACTCGCTTATTTATTTCTTCCAGAAAACTTCCAGCCCCTTCAAGTGGCTCTAATCTGTGAGACGCCGAGACGATCGTTCGAGGTGGGACTGAGTCCGATCACATTCATCACGCCAGTTGTTGGGGGAGTCGTCAGAGCAAATCGATGTCAGTGCTCACCGCGTTGATGATAAAGCGATGTGTCCTCTCAGCTGGTTGTCACGTCTGTGAATCCTGTAGGTTGACACGTTTGTAATGTTAGTAGATTGTCAGGTCTGTAATATCAGTGGGTTGTTAGGCCCGTAATTTAAGTAGGTTGGCACGTTTGTAATTTCGGTAGGTTGTCAGGTCTGAAATATCAGTGGGTTGTTAGGCCTGTAATTTAAGTAGGTTGTCAGGTTTTAACTTTCAGCAGGTTGTCAGGCGCGTCTCTTGGCCTTCAACTCCGTGGGGAAGCATTGATATGTGATTTTTTGACACAAAATAAAACTTGCCTGCCTATAAGGAAAATAGTTTTTAAACTATAGACGTAGAGCGATTTAATATCGAATACTCAGCGGCTGGTTAGCTAATCCAATATGTCGCCACGGTGATTTGAAGCAGGTACAACCTTTGAACTCCATTCCGGTCGATGGTTTTTTAAAACATCATTCTCGCTTTTTATTTCTCAAATAATATGTAGCGTGATATGTTCATAATCTTTAAAAACGTCGATCATAATAAAGAATAATTGCATTCGCATAAATGTTGACGATAACGTGGTCTCTTTGGGATTTGAGTCGTTACTTTTTCTAGGCTAGTGTTCCTTGCTGATGCCTTTTGTCTTGTTGTTGTCGCTAAGATTTCAGATGTGTCGTTAATATCTAAGATAAAATATTGATATGACATTATTTTTTAAAGGAAGGAGCCACTGCCTGGAACATCGACCCTCTATTTCTTAACGTGTGTGTGTGTGTGTGTGTGTGTCTGTGTTTTGGGGGTGTCGCTATCAGTTTTTTTATGTTAGAACAAAAAAAAGTTAAGATAAAAGCTAGTCTTCGTTAACGTTTCAGGGAGGTCTTCATTGATTGCTTTGTAAAACTGCCTGGTTAAAAAAAAAATGATAATAATAATAATTCTCGGCCAGTCCAAGAGTGGGGTGACATGGAAAAAGTGGCTGGTGACAGAGACGAATGGAAAAAGATCGTGAACGGCCTATGGTTATACGGAGAAGCTTAGCTGTTTCTATTTCTTATCTCTGAAATATTCAATGTAAGATCGCCCGATGGCTAATTCATTTAAAGGCTTTAGGAAACATTGCATCCAAGTTCCCCTCTGCCTGACGTATTTCTGAAAGACAAAAAATGGAATTTGAGAGAGACGTTCACGTGTGTGTTCAAAAACAAAACAAATTAAACTAACATTTTTTTTCTTCTCTCAGCTTTGTTTTATACATATCGATGACATATCTTCACTGAGAGTCTTAAGCTATATAACTTCTGGATCACATTGAGTGACCACTCGCTCATGACAATTGTGGGGGGGGGGGGGGGTAGTTACAATCAGACTCTTAATCCTTGAGATTACACCAAGCTGAGTAATGATGAGTTCCCCGCACCAGCAGGTAGTGACTGAAGATCATTAGTCGCCATTGTGGAAAAGATCAATACAATTATTATTTTTAAATTAATGCATCAATTATTTACCAGCCATGCAGTGGAATACAACTTTTGTTGTTGTTTGTTTGTTGTTTATTTTTTCAATTCTTTTATGGTTTAAAAAAAAAATGTCTCATTTATTTTCTTAAATGTCTCCACTTGGTCAGTGCTTTAATTATTATTTTTTTAAAATGTCTAAATTTACAATGAGTTCCTGGGTTTTGAACACGCTAGCTGAACAAAAGATTCAACCAATTATAAAGCTTGATTTAGTCGGCGATATTGACTTTCATCTCCAGATCAAAAGAAAAAGAAATTCTATTCATAACCGGAGTTTGAGAGAAATTGTGGCCACTCGTCCTTGTCTGATCAATAGCTGGACACATTTGATAGTATAGCATACAGCCTATATCAGCTATAAGATCAGTAGCAACAGTCTTACCGTGAGACTACTTAACGTTATTGACGCGACAGACTCATTTTATATATATATATAATGCAATGCCATTTTATTAACAAAGTAACTTTACCAGGATTCACTCCTGGATGGATGTGTGCCATTGTGTAATGTTTAGGCGTGTTGAGCATGTGTGTTGAAATGCGTGTTTGTGTTGTGTCCATTTTTCCACTGAAGTCGCGCCTGCTCACATCATAGAAACACAAGATTGCGTTTCCTTATAATCCCCTCGTTATTCCCGGAAACGCGACTTTATTACCCAGAGGCCACAACTACGTGTTATGTTTTTTTTTATATTTCATCGATTCTGAAAACATAAATGGAAAATAATTTCATCGGCCTTCCAGTGATTCTTCAAAATATCAGACGAACAAAACAAATCATTTTGGAGTTGATAAAATGCCAATGAAATTAATAAGTAGTTGTTTTTTTTAGTACAATCGTTAGCTTATTATATTTACTCTTCATTTTGTAGCATAGGAAATGTCAGGTTTTTGTTAATGTTTTCCTAATGATGTTTCTATTAGGCTCTAAGTCAGTGGTTCTCAACCAGCGGGTCGCGACCCCTTTGGGGGTCGACGAAGGATCCTTTCCCAGGGGTCGCATAAGACCATTGGAAAACACATATACTCTAAAGTTTTGAAGTAGCAACGAAAATAATTTCGTGACTTGGGGTCGCGACAACATGAGGAACTGTATTTAAGGGTCACGTCATTCGAAAGGAGGAGTACCACTGCTCTTAGTGATAACATTATTATTGATTCCATGCTTTACTTTGAGACATTGGAATTGATTGTTGATGGTAGATGTAGCGTAACTGCCCAGATGGGAACACAATATTGGAGACCACTTAATCTCATTTTCATTCTAGAAAATGTGGTACTTTACAAGTCATATTCGATCTACTTTATCCTTAATTAAGTGAGCTCACATGAAATAATCTTTAAAACAAAATTTTAAAAATTACATAACTAAAGAGAATCGAAACAAGATCAGCTTAAACCAAACTGTCTGGGATAGAGGCTTGTGTCAGAGACCATTTAAAGTACAAACTCTCTGGGCTAGAGGCTTGTGTCAGAGACCAATTAAAGTACAAACTCTCTGGGGTAGAGGCTTGTGTCAGAGACCAATTAAAGTACAAACTCTCTGGGGTAGAGGCTTGTGTCAGAGACCAATTAAAGTACAAACTCTCTGGGGTAGAGGCTTGTGTCAGAGACCAATTAAAGTACAAACTCTCTGGGGTAGAGGCTTGTGTCAGAGACCAATTAAAGTACAAACTCTCTGGGGTAGAGGCTTGTGTCAGAGACCAATTAAAGTACAAACTCTCTGGGGTAGAGGCTTGTGTCAGAGACCAATTAAACTACAAAGACCAACCACTACTTTCATCGGTTATCTTTTTTCTCCACCACAATGTGGGTCTCGCGTGCCATTGGCTGCATTGTTGGACAACCCGTAGCCTACACTTTCTACAAGACACTGTAACAACCAACATCCCGTCATTACCGTCCTAAAACCCACTTACTCCCGTGCTGAACAAACCACTGGTTACAACTAGCCAAACTTCGCTGTCACTAAATTCTCTTCTCTATATAGTTGACTGTTGTCTGTACGCCAAGCAAATTCCTCTAGCAATTCTTCCCAGGTACTTTATATTTCAAATACCCTTAAAGAGATTTTTAGTAGTCTGAAACAAAATTTACTGTTAGTAGATATAGATTAGATTTATCTTTGGATTAAAAAAAAATGACATAAGTTTATAGATGCTTTGGTAGGTTAGAAAAAATACACATATTGTTGATTTAGTTGTAACATTAAGATGTGAACATTAAAAGATGTCGAGAACATAGGACTAAGAGATTTCGATAAATGTAGAACTTAAGTACTAGACGTTCTATGGCAGTGGTTCTCAACCTTCCTAATACAGCGACCCTTTAATACAGTTCCTCATGTTGTGGCGACCCCCAAACCACAAACATTATTTTCCTTGCTACGTCATAACTGTAGAGTACATGTGTTTTCCGATGGACTTAGGCATCCCCCGTGAAAGGGTCGTTCGACCCCCCCCCCCGCCAAGGGGTCGCGATCCACAGGTTAGAATCTCTGGTCTATGGGATCAGAAGTAATAAAAACAATCCTTAAAGAAAGCTTATTGTAACACAATTGACTGAATTGTCCTTAGTCATATTAAGACTGCAATGAGCCAGCAACTTGATACCTTTACGCAAAATGGAGACTACAATGACCCCATATCAAGAGATCACAGAGGCTAATCGAGACCCCTGTGATTTACAGAAGCTTTTAGATGTACATATTTTATAAAAACCTTTTCAAGGTCAGAGAATCTTCTAAGAGTCGTGTATAAAAGAGTTTATAAACATTTACAAACTAATAATATAAGTAAATTATATTTTTTTTAAAGATATTGACTCGAAAAGATTGTCTTTTGTTGTAGCAAAATGCACACAAAATATAAAAAAATCGTAACCCATTTATTGAAGAAAAGAATAGTTCTGTTTTCTCATTAAAACACAAATTAGATTTAGGTATTTTTTCTGTTTTCCAATTACAACTACAACAACAAAAAAATTAATACACCATTATCTGGTCGGTTTACGCACAAGAAATGTATCTTTCTGGAAAACAACAACCGGGACAAGGCTACAAGAGTGCTGGCCCCTTGGACGTTTCCAGAATTATTGTTATCAGAAGTATTCTATATTCTCTTAGCTCGGCTTAGACCAGGGGTGGGCAAACTTTTTGTGCGGCGGGCCACATTGACATATGTAATGGCTATTGTGGGGGGGGGGGGCGGATGTATATTATGTCCAATTTTATACCGATAAACATTTCTCTATGTTAAAATCGGTAAATTCGCTTTTTAGCCTTACATGACAAAAGTCAAGGACTGTTTTAAAAAAATAGAGAATTAGAAAGTTGATCAAACATTGTTAAAACAATCATAACGGTACAGTACATGAAATTCTGTAAAATTCAACAAAATAACTTAAAAACTAAGTAATTAAAAAAAAAATGTCTTAATGCCTTCGAAGGCCACATAATATCAGTTGCCGGGCCGCATGTGGCCCGCGGGCCGTAGTTTGCCCACCCCTGGCTTAGACCAACCAATGAGAAGCTTTGTGCTAATGTTTACGTGTGTGGTTGTCTGTAACGTAAAACTTACATCAAGCAACCGAAGAAGACGTATTTCTCCAGGGCTCGGAACAAGGTCACAAGGCCAGAAATTTCATAACTGCTTCTGTTTAATAATAAGTATTTTGCCAGTAAACAACTTTTTGTGGGCCCACTACTTGTGGGTCAATTACATGTGGGTCAATTACTCGTGGACCCACTACTCGTCATAGAAAAAAGCGAAAAAAATATAAAAAAAATTTTTAAAATGAAAATGTTTAAGTACCATGATTTATTTGCCAATGTCGGGCGCACGTTCGCGAGCTCAAGAGCGAGCCCATGACGTAGTAAGGGGCGCACCTTAGCGAGATCAAGAGCGAGCCCATGACGTAGTAAGGGGCGCACCTTAGCAGCTCAAGAGCGAGCCCATGACGTAGTAAATATTTCCTCGCAGGTCAAATAGCATAACTAAGATGGTTACCTTAGTCTGTAGACCAAAATGCATTAGTGTTTAAGAGTTATGTAATGACGTCACAACACTCTTACGCCACCAACATCGATCTTACGACCACTCTTAGCAACCAAACTCAATATCCTTAAGAACACTCGTTCAGCCCCCCACACAACCTTCTAGTGACCTCTGATGCCATCGGTCCTCACCTGTGTCTGACCACACAGTCCATCATAAGTTTGTTCTTGGACCCTACAAATGATAATTACAGAAACAGTTGAGATTTCTTCCCACCACGGTACGTGTCTCGTGCAGCCATAAGAAAAATATGTGTTGCGAATTTACATTTGAAACTGCGGACACGGAGGAGGTAGGCGGTTAAAGAAAAAAAAACTATCTGGGTACACACATATGATTCACTAGTCCTATGATACATTAATCCTATGATGCATTCGTCCTATGATTCATTCGTCCTATGATTCATTCGTCCTATGATTCATTCGTCTTATGATTCATTCGTCCTATGATTCATTCGTCCCATGATTCATTCGTCCTATGATTCATTTGTCCTATGATTCATTTGTCCTATGATTCATTCGTCCTATGATTCATTCGTCCTATGATTCATTCGTCCCATGATTCATTCGTCCTATGATTCATTCGTCCTATGATTCATTCGTCTTATGATTCATTCGTCCTATGATTCATTCGTCCTATGATTCATTCGTCTTATGATTCATTCGTCCTATGATTCATTCGTCCTATGATTCATTAGTCTTATGATTCATTAGTCCTATGATTCATTCGTCTTATGATTCATTAGTCCTATGATTCATTCGTCTTATGATTCATTAGTCCTATGATTCATTCGTCTTATGATTCATTCGACCTATGATTTATTCGTTCCATGATTCATTCGTTCCATAATTCATTCGTTCCATGATTCATTCGTCCTATGATTCATTCGTCCTATGATTCATTCGTCCGATGATTCATTCGTCCTATGATTCATTTGTCCTATGATTCATTTGTCCTATGATTCATTCGTCCTATGATTCATTTGTCCTATGATTCATTCGTCCTATGATTCATTTGTCTTATGATTCATTTGTCCTATGATTCATTCGTCCTATGATTCATTTGTCCTATGATTCATTTGTCCTATGATTCATTTGTCCTATGATTCGTTCGTCCTATGATTCATTCGTCCTATGATTCATTCGTCCTATGATTCATTCGTCCTATGATTCATTCGTCCTATGATTCATTCGTCCTATGATTCATTCGTCCGATGATTCATTCGTTTGTATTTATGAGCCCACTGGGCTGTTACCAAAAGGCACCAAGTCCTCTGGTCATATTGTCACACCGCAAACACACAGAGCTACGGGTTTGTTGACAATAGATCAAAGCTGAACGCTTACATTAATTTCTTTGAAGCGTAACTACACATGAGAATATACACTGTCGTAAACTTCGTTTACTGATATAACTCAGTGGTTCTCAACCTTCTTAATAACGCGACCCTTTAATACAGCTCCTCCTGTTGTGGCGACCCCCAACCACAAAATTATTTTCATCGCTACTTCATAATTGTAGAGTATAGGTGTTTTCCGATGGTCTTAGGCGACCCTAAGGGGTCGCGACCCAAAGGTTGAGAACCGCTGGTATAACTTGATAGCAACATAGACCGTTACTCAACCCAAATGTTACAACATAATTTTTTAAAGCATTTAATTGAATAATTTAAATTTTAACATATCAAATTAAATGCATGTCCCTTTGTTACTTGGTAATCCCTGCTGGCAGCTTCTGTCAACTCATCTGTTCTCAACTCAAACTGCCGTTTCCATCCCTAGTTATATCAATTTGAAACTTTTTTTGTGGAGGATTATAATTAGTAAAACAAACTTATCATTTTAAAAAAAATGACGCAAATTTAAGCCAGCGACGCGACATGGATCACTTTTGCGCAGACTTTTTTTTTCTACATCATCATTTCCAATGGTGATTTTGATTAGTTCATATATATATAAAGTTTGTATATTACACCACTGAATATGATTTGAATGTTATCGAATGTCCAAATAACGTTGCAGTCTAAACAATATCTTTGGAGCCGAGGCTCTCTTGTTTACATTAGAGGGCTAACAGCACGTGATCCCACCATTCACACAGGTTTAAGCTTCTATAAATGCTCATATACAATTTTTGTTATAGAAAATTGGAAATACACGACGGCCAGAAATGTTTTTTTTTTTACAAAATCTCTCTTAACTACGGACATGAACGCGAGGGAAAAAACAAAATTAAAAAAACCAAATAATAAAATCTCAAATGGGACATTGATAATAAAGATAAAGAAAACGAATAAGAAAAAAAAAATCTTATCAAAGCCTGATAAAGTCCATAAAGTACGTCACGCTAATTTTTGCCCCCCCCCCTCCTTCCATGCACCGTGTCACAAGCTTTCAAAAATCTCAAGCCCCCCCACCCCTTTTTACAAACAAAGCATAGGCGCTTTCAAATAAGAAACAAACTAAAAAAATAATAATAGCTAATTAAAATTTAATCCAAAGCACACTTCACTATTTAACTATTAAATTGATAAAAGTGAAATCTTCTGTCAGCATACATATTATGTCAAATCTTCTGTCAGCATACATATTATGTCACATCTTCTGTCAGAATACATATTATGTCAAATCTTCTGTCAGAATACATATTATGTCAAATCTTCTGTCAGAATACATATTATGTCACATCTTCTGGTCAGCATACATATTATGTCACATCTTCGGTCAACATACATATTATGTCACATCTTCTGTCAGCATACATATTATGTCAAATCTTCTGTCAGAATACATATTATGTCAAATCTTCTGTCAGAATACATATTACGTCAAATCTTCTGTCAGAATACATATTATGTCACATCTTCTGTCAGCATACATATTATGTCAAATCTTCTGTCAGAATACATATTATGTCACATCTTCTGGTCAGCATACATATTATGTCACATCTTCGGTCAGCATACATATTATGTCACATCTTCTGTCAGCATACATATTATGTCAAATCTTCTGTCAGAATCCATATTATGTCACATCTTCTGTCAGAATACATATTATGTCAAATCTTCTGTCAGAATACATATTATGTCACATCTTCTGTCAGCATACATATTATGTCAAATCTTCTGTCAGAATACATATTATGTCACATCTTCTGGTCAGCATACATATTATGTCACATCTTCGGTCAGCATACATATTATGTCACATCTTCTGTCAGCATACATATTATGTCAAATCTTCTGTCAGCATACATATTATGTCACATCTTCTGTCAGCATACATATTATGTCAAATCTTCGGTCAGAATACATATTATGTCAAATCTTCTGTCAGAATACATATTATGTCAAATCTTCTGTCAGAATACATATTATGTCAAATCTTCTGTCAGAATACATATTATGTCACATCTTCTGTCAGCATACATATTATGTCAAATCTTCTGTCAGAATACATATTATGTCACATCTTCTGGTCAGCATACATATTATGTCACATCTTCGGTCAGCATACATATTATGTCACATCTTCTGTCAGCATACATATTATGTCAAATCTTCTGTCAGCATACATATTATGTCACATCTTCTGTCAGCATACATATTATGTCAAATCTTCGGTCAGAATACATATTATGTCAAATCTTCTGTCAGAATACATATTATGTCAAATCTTCTGTCAGAATACATATTATGTCAAATCTTCTGGTCAGCATACATATTATGTCACATCTTCGGTCAGCATACATATTATGTCACATCTTCTGTCAGCATACATATTATGTCAAATCTTCTGTCAGCATACATATTATGTCACATCTTCTGTCAGCATACATATTATGTCAAATCTTCTGTCAGCATACATATTATGTCACATCTTCTGTCAGCATACATATTATGTCAAATCTTCTGTCAGAATACATATTATGTCACATCTTCTGTCAGCCTACATATTATGTCACATCTTCTGTCAGCATACATATTATGTCACATCTTCTGTCAGCATACATATTATGTCAAATCTTCTGTCAGAATACATATTATGTCACATCTTCTGTCAGAATACATATTATGTCAAAACAGAAAGATTGATATCACTGATCACTTCCGGTTTATTTGTTTAAAATAAAAAAATCTAAAAAAAGTGTAACCTCACACATGATCTTTAACACCCCCACCCCCAACTCGTGTCACAAACTGTCACACTTTCCTAGACACCCCGCTCTCCAATGCGGAGCGTGACATACTTTACGGACAGACCAAAAGTTGATTAAAAATATGTTAAATTTAAAAAAAAAAAGAATTTCTTGAAAAAAGTAGACAAAACGGATTATACAGCTTAGGTTGCAACACATGGGGTTAAATAGCTGGTGTTAAATAGCCGGGGTTAAATAGCATGGGTTAAATAGCAGGGGTTAAATAGCCGGGGTTAAATAGCAGGGGTTAAATACCTGGGGTTAAATAGCTGGGATTAAAATAGCCGGGGTTAAATAGCTGGGGTTAAATAGCCGGGGTTAAATAGCAGGGGTTAAATACCTGGGGTTAAATAGCTGGGGTTAAATAGCTGGGGTTAAATAGCTGGGGTTAAATAGCTGGGGTTAAATAGCTGGGGTTAAATAGTTAAGGTTAAATAGTTGGGGTTAAATATAGTTGGGGTTAAATATAGTTGGGGTTAAATAGCAGGGGTTCAAAGCTGGGGTTAAATAGCTGGGGTTAAATAGCTGGGATTAAATAGCAGGGGTTAAATAGCTGGGATTAAATAGCTGGGGTTAAATAGCTGGGGTTAAATAGCTGGGGTTAAATAGCTGGGGTTAAATAGCTGGGGTTAAATAGCTGGGGTTAAATAGCTGGGGTTAAATATAGTTGGGGTTGAATTGATAGAGTTAAATTAATGAAGTTTAAAAGCTGGAGTTAAATCGCTGTAGATAAAGAGTCGGGGTTAAATAACAAGGTCTTAAAAACTGCGGTTGATATTTTGGTTGCAGTACGGGATGCGCCGGGACCGCTTACGCCCCCAAGGAAAAGATTCAGAAAACGGAACAAGTTTTTTTGTGGGTTAAACATTTCCCGCAGCGTCGGGCAGACATTCAAACCACAAGTTGTTCTCAGCAAAATTCGTGCCACCGGGCCTGGGGGAGAACGTGCAGGAATTAATTTGGCGCGTGAAGGGAGACAATTCAGTTAACGGAAAATGAAAGCCAGGCTAAATCAAGGGAGAAAATTATAACAGAACCGTCTTACATGAGAGGTTCCCAAAGATTTGCAGTTTAGATGCTTGCTTGAGAGTTATCCAGAATAACATTTAATTTCTTCCCCATTGTCTATATATTAAGTGCCACTCAAATGGTTGTGCTGTCAAGAAATTTGATACAGACACAAAATATATTTTAAATTGACACCGAGACCAAAGTTTTTGTTCATTTCTCTTCGAATTTATTATAATAACAGGTAGCTAACTTCATTTCTTATTTAAAAAAAAAAAAAAACAAGTTGTATCGTTTTTATTTTTATCGAAAAAGCGCCAAAGGATGTAATAGTTTCAACTCGTGAGAACCCTTGTTTTTTAAATTTTTTTTTTTAAACATACCACCGTCCTCTTCCAGGGTGTAAAACATCAGTTCCTAATTTAGTATTTGTATTCAAAAGAGGCTTGAGAGTAAGTAAGTATTTTTGACCAATGATTTTCTCTCTACATTTCCATGAAAAATTTTAGTACTTGTATTCAAAAGACTCTTAAGTATGTAAGTAGTTTTGACCAATGAGTTTCTCTCTACATTTCCATGAAAAATTGTTAGCATTACATCATGGCGTTTTAAGTTTGAGAAACGAGTTCATTGATCCATCCCCGGTGAAGCACGGGTGTGTTAGCTAGTCAAATATCTCATTGTCTCTGTAGGTGCTGCTATCTATAGGGAGACAAGAGCACTTAAGGTTGTTCCGCCTTCATATCATTGGTCAATCCCTATGTAAACATGGATTGGATGAGATACCATAAATTAAAAGAGTTTAAAAAAAAAATCAGATTGAAATGCTACTATTTTAAAAATATATAATACTTGCTCTGAAAGAAACAAAACAGGGATTTAGAAATTGCTCGGAGGCGGGAAAAGTGGGAGGTGACCAAGGGCAAGCTACTCTGTTTTACAAAAAAATGTCGATTTCCCCTAATAATAGAATAGTTGTATATTAGATACTGTAAGAGTGCAACCGGAAATGCCAATGTCTTCAGTAATAATCAGGGTTTCCAATTGCGAAGTTGGATTTTTAATGCTCAAGTAGAACATATTAATCGTCCAATCTTGCATGTACCATCTTTAACGTTTTGTGTTAACCCAGGAAACACTACACACAAAAAATATATTCAGAGTTATACAAAATTACCCGGTTGGTTACGGACATTTTTAGGATATACATTTTTCCGCAGGATATTGCTCGACCGAAGGTTGTAAGAACGGAATTTTGTACGAATAGAAATTGTTTCGAACGGAAGTTGTTTTTTAAAAATTGAACTTTTTTTTTTTAGTTGAGTTGTTGGGGAATAGTAAACATTTCTACATTTTCCAAGTTTTAAATTTTAAAAAAATCTCTGTTCGAACAAGCTTCCAAGGAACATTTTGTTTCAAAATTTTTTATTTTCTATTAATTTCCGGCAGTTCATTGACTCTTGTATTAAACAATAAATTTTGAATTTACTGTCGATGTATCGTAATGTATCGGAGTATGAGAGTCGCTGTCTAGAGGGACCCCCCAATGCCGTTGGAGGGTGTTAAGATCAGCATAGAGAATAGATGAGCAGAAAAAGCGGGATGGAGTGGTCTAAGAGATTAGGGAAAAAATACGATATTAAATTCATGAGACATAAAAACTATCACGTGGGATAAGGCAGGCGAATGAGATTAGAATTGTAAAAAAAAAAAAGAAAAATTAAAATACAAGAATAAAAGAAAGTTCCAATTGATGCAGGCTCGGGAAAAATATTGGGAATAAATTGAGGCAAAGGGGGGCGCTGTTAAGAGATGTCAAGTGTATACATGCGTGAGTTTAAAGATTGTAGAATATGGGACATGTTTTGTACGACGTGTCTTTAAAATTTGGGTTGTCATATTAATGAGGAATTTTAAAAAAATAAAATCCTTTAAATTAGCTTGGCTCTTGTTCGTGTATTTGTTTGAGGAAAAATACTCGGACGGCTCATTGACCCACTCCCCGTCATCATATCGAGCTTAAACTTGGCACATAGACTCATTTCAGTTTTTTTAAAAAAAATTGAGTTTTATAGACTGCCCCAAAAAAAAATCAATTTTTCCTGTTTTTCAAGGGGAAGATGAAAATGAAATATGATTTGTTTAATGGTTGTGTTCTTTGGCGTGGAGCTTAATTGCGTAGCTGTTTCTATGTGCTTCGTATTTATGACGTATTTGGGTATGCAGTAAGTATAAAATGTATTTTTGAAGGGGAAAATGAAGGAAACACGAAACGCGTTTTCGCCAGAAGTTTACCCACTGACACAAACCCTTCTCAATAAATGAAAAGCCCCATACAATGACATAAACCCTTCTCAATAAATGAAAAACCCCGTAAAATGACACAAACCCTTCGCAATAAATGAAAAACCCCGTACAATGACATAAACCCTTCTCAATAAATGAAAAACCCCGTACAATGACATAAACCCTTCTCAATAAATGGAAAAACCCCGTACAATGACATAAACCCTTCTCAATAAATGAAAAGCCCCGTACAATGACATAAACCCTTCTCAATAAATGAAAAACCCCTTACAATGACATAAACGCAAACAAAAATGCATTTAAAGGGTTTATACGAACAACTTGGGCTTTAGGGGGTTAATTAATTTTGGTTATGGTTCCACTTTGGACGCAGACATAATTCAAGTGAGAAAAAGTATCTTAGAAATTGTTCAGGCTTTAAACTAATATTTGAGACAAACTGTCAGTACTGCAGCCATATCTCTAAGTCTTCAAAATAAATCGGTTTATTTAGGCCAGTGGTTCTCAGCCTTCCTAATGCCGCGACCCTTAAATACAGTTACTCGTGTTATGGCGACCCCAGCCACAAACATATTTTCGTTGCTACTTCATAACTGTAGAGCATATGTGTTTTCAGATGGTCTTAGGCGACCCCTGGGAAAGGGTCGTGCGACCTTCAAAGGTTGAGAACCGCTGATTTAGGCCAAGCTACGCTTAGTTCATCTGTTGGAGAAAATATTTGTCATTTGAATGCATGTATGCGCTCCATCATCAAAAAAAAAAAAAAAAAAAAAAAAAGGAAACGAAATATTTAGTGTTACAGTTGCTAGTTGCCAACACCAATACTAAAAAGATAAATGCTTACAAATTAAAAAATAATAATATTTAAGCCATTTAATTTAACATAAACAATTTAATAAAGATTTTTAAATGACAAAGACAGTGAAAGTGAAATAAAATAAATCCTTTTATAAAGAATATGAATAATAATAATGATAGCTCTTTATATACAAAAGATATTTTGATATTTTTTTCTTCCTAAATCTGTCAATGAAACATTTTGATTCAAAATGCAACATGATTTTGGAGTCGGTGCGCATTGACTCCACGACAAGAAACACGGCTGACCAGTGCTGACAATGTGTCTCATCTTATTTACGCTATATCAGGTAAGACGTGAAGTAGTTTCAAACTCGCCACACGTATTCCTGTCACCAAACCTCGACACTCACAGATGCTGGACTTGTCGTGCTAATGACCATTATTTGGCCGGCCGGAAGTCGTACAGCCTAGTGGAACGTTCCAGATCGCGTCAATAATTCGAATGAAGCTAAATTGAAGCTAATTTTTATGGCTGGACTTATCTCTTCGCTTGTTTCACGTTAGTTCGATTGGGAGCTGGGGTGTGGTAATGGTGATTTAGAGGGACAGCTAGGGTGTCATGGTGATATGCTAGAAAGTGTGTGTTTATAGTGAGTGATAATAGAGATGTTTGAACATATTGAAGTGCCATGGAAGAGTTTAAGGTTGTGTTTGTTGAAAAAGGTTGCAAGGCTCGAAATTTTATGCAGGTTTTGGATAGAGGCTGGAGAGTGGGTGGTGAGTGGAAGATGGGGAAATTGTATGTCTGTAGATTTATGCTTGGCTGGTGGTTACAACATGGTAAAATTGTATGCTGTACAAAAAAAAAACACCAACAAAAAATTAAAATAAGTATACAATAAATTTACATATTAGGTTGGATATATATAATATTTAATTTATACTTATATGATTTTTTTCCCCTTTAAAACGATAAAAGAATTTGCCACAACTTTTACATTTGTATTCTATATGATCGTTATTAAAGCTTAAGATATATTTTTTTATTTATACAAATTGTTTATAATTAATTTCAAAATGTTAAGGTCTTTTCTTTAAAAAAAAATTATGATGAAGATAAAGATATGTTAAATGTTGCAATCTGGTTATTGACTTCGATCTAGCGAGTCATGGCGTTGACATGTCAGTTGAGGGTATCAATGCTTTACCGCCCAGGGTGTTGGAGATAACAATGGATAACAGTGTTTTTCTCTCAAGCTGTTTGAGCTCACAGAACACTCACGTAAGGCGGAGCTCTGCTTGATTTTTTTGAAAAAGGTGTACGAATGGATTGTCGACGTTTGTCATCCTTTATATGCGACGGTGGCCAGGGCTGTATGCGACGGTGGCCAGGGCTGTATGCGACGATGGCCTGGGCTATATGCGGCGATGGCCAGGGCTGTATGTGCCGATGACCAGGGCTGTGTGCGACGATGTCCAGGGCTGTATGCGACGATGTCCAGGGCTGTATGCGACGATGGCCAGGGCTGTATGCGACGATGACCAGGGCTGTATGCGCCGATGACCAGGGCTGTATGCGCCGATGACCAGGGCTGTATGCGACGATGACCAGGGCTGTATGCGCCGATGACAAGGGCTGTATGCGCCAATGACCAGGGCTGTATGCGCCGATGACCAACCAGGGCTGTATGCGACGATGACGATGACTGCATTCGACGGTGTGTGCGCTTGCTGGCGTGTGAATCCTATAATTTCTGCTTCGATAGCTTGCCAGCAAGTAGAATACAAAGTGTTTTATAGGTCAATGAGATATCAGAGGCGATTATGCTTTTTTCATTGATGTTCCCTTTCTTTCAGTTATATTGGTATGGTCATCCTCTGAAGAGTGCCCGGACAGCGAGACTGCTTCGCCGGCTTGCGCGATCCAAAGTAAGTGTTTCTGATGAGTGCAGGTCGAAACAAATTTAGAACAATGTTTGAAAAGCTTTTTTTTTTTAAATGGCCAAAAACTGAGCGTTCCCCCCCCCCCCATACAAAGTGCACCATTCTTTACTTGGTTATGCCGTCAGCTGTCAGACGTTCTCGCTGCATTTTCAGCCCAACTCACTTGTGCTTTTTGTTGGAACGTGCTGATGCTGAGGAAAGCGAGCCTGTTGCGGGACTTCTGTAAAAGGGACTCTGTCCGGCCAGCGTATGCCAAGAAGCTAATGCGTAACCAGCATAGGTGGGGATGGTTTCGTTGTCTATCATGTCTGCTGTAAGATTTCCAATCTCTTGGGCGCAGAGGAGAGTTGTGATATGGCTCTCGTACTATCACGTGTCATCATCATCATCATATCCCTTAGTCCCTGAACCGTTGGGGCGCCATAGGCGACATGAAAACTTTCCTTCTCCACTCCTCTCTGTTTTCTGCACTGCGTACATCCTCGCCTAGTTTTAGTCCCGTCCAATCTTCGACGTTATCTTCCAATCCTTTTTCTCCGTCTTCCTCTTCTTCTCCCTCCTCTCGCTGTGCCCTGCATGCTTTCTTTTGGTGAGCCAAAGTATACAATATCACGTGTATTGAAGCTAAATCTGATCGGTCTAGCTATTAGTATTGGCTTGAGTTTTTAATGCGATTCTTTGAAAATAAAATGGCGATGTTAGTCATTTATAATTTAATTCATCTGATATCTTAATATGTTTTTTTTAATATACATTTTAATCAAATAACCAATTACTTTAATTTAAAATAACTCACATTAATTTTATATATATATAAAATTAATGTGAGATATATATATATCACATTAATTTTAAATATATATATATATATATATATATATATATATATATATATATATATATATATGTTTGTTGAGCTTGGATGGTATCGCAAAGTATGATGAGCTTTGATGGTCGTATTGTTAGAGATTTTGATGGTCGTATTGTTAGAGATTTTGATGGTCCTATTTTTTGACATTTTGATGGTTGTATTTTTTGACATTTTGATGGTCGTATAGTTTGTTTGACATTTGATGGTCGTATTGTTTGACATTTTGATTGTCCTATTTTTTGACATTTTGATGGTTGTATTGTTTGACATTTTGATTGTCCTATTGTTTGACATTTTGATGGTCGTATTGTTTGACATTGTGCTGGTCGTATTTTTTGACATTTTGATGGTCGTATTTTTTTACATTTTGATGGTCGTATTGTTTGTTTGACATTTTGATGGTCGCAATGTTTGACATTTTGATGGTCGTATTTTTTGACATTTTGATGGTCGTATAGTTTTATTTTTTTATGTTTCTATTGTTTGACAGTTTGATGGTGGTATTGTTTGACAGTTTGATTGTTTTATTGTTTGAAAATGTAATGTTAAGAAAATTTAAAGACAATTTCTTAGAAGATGTGATCATCAATTTTGCCAGCGAAAGAATTGGCCCGGATCGAGCTGATATTACGTATCTCTGATGACGTGGATGCGATGTATCATCCACAATTTTTTTTAGTTTTGCGACGGCGATTTTCTTCAAATAATTCTTCACGTGAAGGATGTTTAGTTTGTGTGCTGTTCACGATGATTACAATTCGCAGGCAATAAACCAAAATATTATAGTATGGAAGTTAAGCTTGAATTTCTTCACTGTTGCAGTAGTGAGCTCTCATCTTGGCGTTTTCAAATTAGTCTACGGACTGTGCCCTTGACCTACTCCTGGAGTGGAGTGACGTGTTTTTGACTCCATTGATCAACCTGGTGTTGACCCGTTGAATTGTCCTCCTGAGCTTCAAAGTGAGAGATTAACAATCAGAGAAATCGATTAGGTTATTGGTTTTTTACTTTAAACTCTCCTGGATTATAAGACACGAAAGAGAGTGACTTAATAGAGTGACTTAATAGAATGACTTAAAGGATGGACTTAATAGAGTGACTTAATACTAATAGATTGACTTAATACTAACAGAGTAACTCAATACTAATAGAGTGACTTAATAGAGTGACACCTACTCACCTAATTCACTTACTACAAGTCACTTAATTCCCACTCACTCCCACTTATTTACTCCCACTCACCCACTCCCACTCTCCAATACTTTACCCCTTTTCCTTCGCCCTCCCCCCATTTATTTTACTCATTCCATTTTCACTCACTCAATCCTTATTTACCTCCGCCTTACTCACTCACAGTCACTCCCACCCATTCCCACTCACAGTCACTTCCACTCACTCGCAGTAACTCTAATTTAAACTTCCAAATTCGAGGTGCCACAAAAAACCAAGGCGATACCGTAAGGAAAGGTGTACATCTATTTAAAATATTCAATCTTTAATTACGATCACAGTTCTTTCGTCTGCTATACCAAAGATATTTTTTTAAAAAAATGTTTCCATTCATCTTCGACTAACTATTTAAGGTTTTTAAGCTAGACCGGCTCACCACAGAACAATTTTGCTCTCCACAGAGATTGAACAACGATCGTAGACGACGTTGGAAATGTCCTCGTTCAGATGGTTACTTTGTACTCGCTGCCACTAGACATAACCGCTCCTGACAAGACGCAGTGGAGACCTTGATCAAACATTCTAGCTTTTTTTAGGTCCCCAGACTCTCACGGTCCCTTTGATTTATAGGCCAGTCACACCGTGTGATGTCTCAGAAGCTAACGAGTCAGAATGTGGAAAGGGGGGGGGGAGGGGTTGCCGCTGATAGGCAAGTTTTAGCCAGTTGTTTTAACATTGGGCATCTTCCTTTCAATAGATTATTTCAAAGGTATATATATGTCATAGTTATGCGTGTCCAATCAAACGCCGAAGGAGGAAGAACACAGAGAGCTACAGGAAGTTACGACACAATGCTTGATATTAAACATGGACGAACTTCCTGTTAACTTTTAATAGTCCCCAAGCCTTATACTAATTTTAAAATGTGCCTAACTGACGCTACTGCTATACCCTTGTGACACCACCGTTATACCCTAGTAATGCCACTGTTATACCCTAGTTACGCCACCATTATACCCTAGTGACGCCACAGTTATACCCTAGTGACGCGATTGTTATGCCTTAGTGACGCAACTGTTATATCCTGGTGACGCCACTGTTATATCCTAGTGACGCCTCTAACACGACATCAACATGATTGTATCTCATTGGTCATTCTTGTATTGAGAACCTTTAGACGCCACTTGTTGCCGTGCAACGTCTTCCTCATGTATGAGGATTCCTACTCCGTAATCCAAAGCCCACACCTTAATCTACCTTCTGACCGGCCCCACTCACCCTTCCTAACATATTACTGGCCCACATACTCATTGTCCCCATAATTGCACAGGCCCAAAGATTCAAAGCTTTAGGCTAGACTACCACGCATAGCTTTAAGCTAGACTACCACGCATAGCTTTAAGCTAGACTACCACGCATTCATAGGTTTAGGCTAGACTACCACGCATTCATAGGTTTAGGGTAGACTACCACGCATTCATAGATTTAGGCTAGACTACCACGCATAGCTTTAAGCTAGACTACCACGCATTCATAGGTTTAGGCTAGACTACCACGCATTCATAGGTTTAGGCTAGACTACCACGCATTCATAGGTTTAGGCTAAATTACAACGCATCCAGAGCTTTAGGCTAGACTACCACGCATTCAAAGCTTTAGGCCTTCGTTTTTTTTTTACTTATGTCTATTTCCCCGCCCCCAATTTTTCGCTGAGCGCACTCTAAGCGCATTATGTAGAATTAAGCTAATATTCCTGCTCCCCACCCCACCCCAAAGCGCCAGTAAGCAAACAAAGAGAAATGATTTTTTATTGTTTCTGTTTCTGTTATCCTTATAACGTTCGCAATTTTTATTTCTTTTCTTTATGGACCGAAAATGGCGCCCTTCTTTGAATAGGAACCCCCAGCTCAAGGCGTCTAAAAGTCGTCATCATAGTCGAGCCAGAATAAAGATGTCTTTTCTATCATCAATATTTGATTGTCTGTACCAAGTGTGACAATGTCTTGGACCGTATGGGAAAACAAGGTGGGGGGAAATTGGGTGGGGGGACCGCAAGGTACAGATAACGTCTAAAAAGGTCATTGCCGTGTGACGTGATCAAAATTTATGTCACGTCAAGAGTGTAGCAAGACTTAAGTTCATGCATATTTAAAATCCACAGACCATAAGCTTGTCCCACCCCCCCCCTCCCCATCCCACAACAGTGAGGTACAGCTTTGTACAACGTGAACTCCATTAGGGGAGAGAGGACTGAGTACAACATGGGTGTTGCTGGTCCAATTGCATTATACAATAATGGAACAACATCAGATGCTGGTCTTAAAGACTTGAAATCAGCACCACACGTGGGCGGGGGAGAGGGTTGGCGTACCGAGAACTTATGGCACCCACGGCTGGAGTTTGAGAGCCCTTTTTTAACATAAGATTCATGTAATGTTCAAGAACCTCATCCTTGTATAAATGTTCATCTCTTATCCGTTCTCTCTTATTCTAATTGTCTTCCCTTCGGTTGACAATACTTTGAATCGTATCTCTTATACATATTTTGCATCTGGCGTGGCTGCTTCTTTTTCACAACCATCCCTTCCCCTACTCAACATGTTTTATATTAATAGTACTTAGTGAGGAAAGAAACTGCCAATTAGCGAACGTCATGCGTGAAGGTTGAAATCGGGTAAAAGATTGAATTTGTTCAGAAGCAACTAGTGCATTAAACAATAAAGGGCCATGTGGTAGGGTGTAGGACTATCTGTAGGACTATTGTTTAAAGGCCGGCAGGTAGGGTGTAGGACTGTCTGTAGGGCTATTGTTTAAAGGCCGGCAGGTAGGGTGTAGGACTGTCTGTAGGACTATTGTTTAAAGGCCGGCAGGTAGGGTGTAGGACTGTCTGTAGGACTATTGTTTAAAGGCCGGCAGGTAGGGTGTAGGACTGTCCGTAGGACTATTGTTTAAAGGCCGGCAGGTAGGGTGTAGGACTGTCTGTAGGGCTATTGTTTAAAGGCCGGCAGGTAGGGTGTAGGACTGTCTGTAGGACTATTGTTTAAAGGCCGGCAGGTAGGGTGTAGGACTGTCCGTAGGACTATTGTTTAAAGGCCGGCAGGTAGGGTGTAGGACTGTCTGTAGGGCTATTGTTTAAAGGCCGGCAGGTAGGGTGTAGGACTGTCTGTAGGGCTATTGTTTAAAGGCCGGCAGGTAGGGTGTAGGACTGTCTGTAGGGCTATTGTTTAAAGGCCGGCAGGTAGGGTGTAGGACTGTCTGTAGGACTATTGTTTAAAGGCCGGCAGGTAGGGTGTAGGACTGTCTGTAGGACTATTGTTTAAAGGCCGGCAGGTAAGGTGTAGGACTGTCTGTAGGACTATTGTTTAAAGAAAATGATAAGTTAACTCTTGTTTTGTAACATTGGGACACCCACCTAGTATTGTCTCAAAATACTCGGACCCGATGTAAGACCCGATGTAAGAACCGATGTAAGAAAACTGCACTCGAATAAGCCCTAGTAGTATATATCCTTGTTGGCGTTGCTCTAGGACAGCCTGTGCGTCGCGACCCCTTTGGGGGTCAAACGACCCTTTCAAAGGGGTCGCATAAGTCCATCGGAAAACACGTACACTCTACAGTTATGAAGTAGCAACGAAAATAATTTTGAGGTTGGGGGCGGCCACAACACGAGGGACTGTATTAATGGGTCGCGGCATTAGGAAGGCTGAGAACCGCTGCTCTAGGATCTAACCTAACGCCCACAACTCTTAACCTCATTACATTGACATTTTTAATAACTCGAATAAGAAAGGCCGAGTATTGCCGTCTTTGTGAAGCTTTGACCTATACAGTTAGAACTAGTTCAAACATTGTTGACATCCAATCTTGGACAGCCTCGGGACGAGAACCCTGTGAACAGAATTAATAAGGATTTTTTTTTTTAATTCTAGGCTCAACATTATATATTTTCGTCTAGCTGCCCAAACCGGGGGGCGGGGGGGGGGGGGGGTGTGGAGTGGCTATGAAATTAATTAGATTATTTTGATGTATCACTTAGGTCAGCTTGACCCAAATGGGCGCCCACGGACCAGCGCCGGTTTGCAAAGTTCCCGTAAATCCGTTATAAAGTTTAATACGAGCAATGGGGCAGGGGGAGGGGCGTAAAAATTCGACAAAACATGCATTCAATTTACAAGCTTTATAAGAATTCCGATTAGTGCTCCCCTCCCCCCCCCACCCACCCCCTGCCCACAAGGCATGCAACGGCCCACTTTTCTTTTTCTCGCCATCGACCTATAATAATATTCTAATGACCCAACCGCTTTTACACCGCAGATTTATTTCACAAACTTTTGCAGAAAAAAAACAAGAGAAAATATTACGTCGCACCAAACTCATTTAGCGCAGTGATCGGTAATTTTATTGTATCTTTCCATTGAAGAACATGGGGAGGAGAACGATTTTTGGGGGCTGGGGGTGTGGCTGAAAGTTGGATAAGAATTTGTTGTCATCGGCAAAGAGTCTATGCTCCAAGTTTCAGCTTCAAAGCTTGACGGAAAGTGGGTCTATTACCCGTCCGAATATTTTGCCACCCTGCCAGCCATAAACAAAAGCGACGTTAGTATAAAGGATTTACAACTGACTCCTTCTAAACTTTTTTTTGGCTGAACAATTAGCTAAGTTTTTTTTAAAGACATTTTAGGGAATTTAAACTGCACTTCTAAATAGAGATTATACCTCTATCTGTAGTTGAAGCTGCAAGTTAAGGGAGTTGGAAAAGACAGTTGTCACAGTTTCAAGTTGTCCGTGTACGAGTAGGGACGCAAATTCAAAACAGTCAAACGTAATGTCTGTTAGTGTACAACCCAATCAAAGTCACTAAACTGTAGACAGTCCTCAAACTTTTTAATCAGGGGAGCAGTTCACTTTCACCTTAGACACTGGGGTGCCGTTCCCTGTCCCTGAGCTACTGTTAAGGGGCGGAATATAGTTTGAACAATGATTTGAAAGACTTCCTATGCACATATCTGAATTGACGGGCTGAGTTAGGGACCCCCCAGGCTGGTCGTAGTTTGAGTACCCCCCCTCCCTCTGCTCTGAGGAATGTCATCTGTGTCGTCCAGCGAAATGTGAGTCTCGTGTAACTGTAAGAGAGTTAGCTTGAGCCCGACCGCAGAGAGCACTAAACTTGAAGGCGTGACAGACCAAGACACAGTTTTATCATTAAACGATACACGTCTGCTCTGGGCTGGAGAAGATATGCGCAAAGTCTACGGGAAATATTTCATTCTTTACTCTTGAATATTTTCATTTTAAAAGGCGCGTGAAAAATAAAATTCGAATATTCGTTGGAGCGAGGGAAGGATCGTTGTAGGGATGAAAATGATGAGACGACACAGCTAGGTATTTAAAAAAAAAACTACAACATTAAATAAATAATAATAAATGAAGGACTGCGTTCACGCTGTGTGAAGGAAATAGTAGAACAAGGTATGTGGAAGCTTGAAATAGAAAGACAGGACAATAAGATAAGAACGTTTCGGCTAAGAGCCCTCCTCATCAGACATATAAAGTTTCCTATCATTGTTAAAGTTAATAACCAAATCATAGCCCCCCAGGTCTTAAGTACATAGCCCCCAGGGCTTAAGTATATAGCCCCCAGGGCTTAAGTACATACCCGCCAGGGCTTAAGTACATATCCCCCAGGGCTTGAGTACATAGCTCCCAGGGCTTACGTGCATGGCCCCCATGGCTGAAGTACATAGCCCCCAAGGCCTAAGTACATAGCCCTTAGGGCTTAAGAACATAGCCCCCAGGGCTTAAGTACATAGCCCCCAGGGCTTAAGAACATAGCCCCAGGGCTTAAGTGCATAGCCCCCAGGGCTTAAGTGCATAGCCCCCAGGGCTTAAGTGCATAGCCCCCAGGGCTTAAGTACATAGCCCCCAGGGCTTAAGTGCATAGCCCCCAGGGCTTAAGTGCATCGCCAGCATAACACATGCAGACCGGTAGCTACTTTATACAGTACAGCCTAGTGGGCTTTTATTTGTGTGGAAACCATTTTTTACGTGAACGCGCTTAATTTTGGTCCACATTTTTGGACTGTTTCTTTGTCTGGGTCAAATCTTGGATCTCAATTCTTGACTAACTTCCTGTTATCGAGTTGACCAGAAACTTTGAACACATACCAAACCCCGATGACAATACAGCCCTTCATGATCAGTAGGTCACCGGTGAGCTCCGATGAACCTTGAGTGACCTCTGCGGGTCAAATTTTTCATCTTGATTCTGACCCAGTCCCTGATGACCCTTTGGGTGGAAACTTTGTACACTTTGACTAAAAAGTACAAAATAAACTAATATGAATATACTCTTTTTAAAAAATACCCTTGTTCAAAAAGTGTACTAAGAAGTATACGATAAATGTCCCCCAAGACTTCAGAGCTGTCACAGTCAAATGTGTATCAAGGCGTGGTGCGTCCATGAAGAAGTATAAGATAAATGTCCCCTAAGACTTCAGAGCTGTCACCGTCAAATGTGTACAAAGACTTCAGAGCTGTCACAGTCAAATGTGTACAAAGTTTGGTGCGTCCATGAAATACAACGATGCCGTATGACTTTTTCTTAAGTTTGTCTGTCCCGTTTGTTAGTTTGTGTGTGGTCAAATCTTGCATCCCAATCTCGATCCACCTCCTGGTCTCCAGTTGAGCCGGAAACAAAGAACATTGAGTTCAGGGGCGTCTCCACAATTTGAAAAATTTGGAGGACATTTATTTACACTTTTTAGTAATATTAATTTTTTTAATTTTTTTTTATATTGTCTTATTTGAATGTTTGTCAATTCTTTTCAGATTTGTCTGCTGACATTTAATATGTTTGTAAAGATCTAGCGTTTTCTGTGGTTTTCTGCAACCATTCTTTGTTAATGGTATAACGTTTTCTGGGTCAAGCTCTACATATGTTTGTTAAAATAATATCTAAGAGATCATTTTCTTTGAGGAAATTTCAGGAAATAACCTAATAATAAATATCATGTCTTTCTGTACACTCGTTTGGACATAAATATTTGAACTGTAACGGTCAGGGAGAGCGAGAGGGGCAAACGACGCGTCCTTAATATTTAGTTTGATCACATCAAATTTGTTCATCCGTTAATACGTCGCAATCTGATGAAAACTGAAAATAGGTTCTTACTCCGAGAACAACGTCAACTTGAATCCAAGTTATCTAACCACCTGGTCGCACAATAATTCAAACACAAGGCGCAGCTCGTTCGAAGACTTGCAATACAACCTTCTCACCTAACACTCAGACAGCAACTGCCGAATAGCACGTACTGAAAGATGGTCAAAGACTCTGAGTCACAGATACATAAAAACCCACGTAACCAATGCATCACAAGTGCCCCAAACAAAACGTTCATTAACGAAATTAACACTCAAGACACACCGCGCACTGCAAAACACATTACTGGGTGCGCAAAAATTACAAGTCAGTATCCATGCTCAACAGTAACTGGTTTGACTTTTTTTTTTACAATGCTGCCTACTGTAAGAGTTACACACGAGAATAACAACTTGTCGCTGGTGACGCGTTGCCTTTGTGTTCACAGAATGACGTATTTAGTCGTGACAATAATTGTTTTTGAGATTGGTGGTAGCTTTAGTTTCAAATGACAGAGTGAAACGGGAAGCTAAAATGGACTTGCCATTTTTTTCATCCTCAAAGGGTTAAAAGAGAAAAGAAAGAATACAACAGCTTTAGATTGAGAGTATCCCGTGACGTAACTTTTTTTGTTGTTGTTGTCTTTTGTGTGTGTCCTAATCCAGAGCGCTCGTAGGAGTTTCGTCCCTTTTGTCTCCTCCAGCAACGCCGAGTTATCCACCCCACCCCCTTCCCTCCTCGTCGGGCAATAATCAGGAGGAGGTAATCACCGTGGGTGAGCGTCATACGACAGGCGGGCAGTGGCGGGCTCGCGGGCGGCCCAATGGGGAGGGCACACGCTATTCCACGATGGCCTGACTTAAACCAAGTTTGGTGGCGAACCCGGGACGGTGCTAATGGGATTGTAACAAACCAATCAACATGTTGAGGATGTAGCTGAGATGTGCATGTGTGGATATGGGAGCATGACATGAATATTTTTGTGCATTATTTCATAACTTATATGGTAAACAAAACTTGAAATGTGTGTGTGTGTCTGTGCGCGCGTGTGTGTGTGTGTGCGTATTGTTTATGTTAACTAAATCATCCTCACACAGCTAACATTTTAAGCCAAGTAACAACAATTAAAACTCATTTTCTTGCGTGTACGTTTACGAAAGGGTCACTTATGGTTCATTTTCCTGAGCCACTAATCTAAATATTACTTTTTTTTCTTCTTTACATCAAGCCGTAATTGAGATTATATACGTTAAAAAAATATCAATTATGCATTTTTTGGGTTTATGAAATATCAATTTTGACTCAAAATACTTTTTTTTTTTTTTTTTTTACTCAAAGATGCGCTCGCGAAAATTACAAAATCTTTATTCTTTCATTTTTTATTTCAACACAACGTGACAGGATGCGACATCTAGCGGACCCAAAGCAACAACCAGTACTCAAATAAGGAATAACTTAATAACTGATTAGCAGAAAGCTCTACAAGTGCTAGCAAGAGGGCGATCTAAAAAATTAAGGCATAACCCTTTGTTTAAGTTACTTCTAAAAAATTTCTCAATATTTTGGGTTAGCGATTGTTTTCATTTGTTTTAGAAATATATTTTTTTTGGTGATGATTTGGCATACTTGGTGCTGTTGGAGATTTTGGTGATTAAATCAACTGAATGAAAAAAACTATGTTAGGAAAATCAATATTAGGAGGAAATGGCTGTGCCAAGCTCGATTCTAACATTTGAGAAATTTTGTAGTGATCCACAAGGCTAACACATTCCAGCAATTACTTTTTTTTTTAAATTGAATTTTTTCTAGGACATTTAAAAAAAAAAAAAACTAACTAACTCCCATTATACTTGTTTTAATTTACTAAACAAAAAGTCGTCATGGGAAAACGTAGTCAGAAATGGCGCCAAGAATTTAAAAAAAAAAAATAGGAACCGCTGAAATAAATGATAGGTTTAGATATCATTTGAAATTGTGCTTAATCTGTGCGGTAGATGAAGAAGTATCAAAGCAGATCGAAATCAGGTGTGTGTTGGCCTAACTTGAAAAACCGAACCGGTTATTGTAGGTTCTGTTTCAGTAACAAAGTAAGGTTTATAAAATGTTATTCAAGGTTTATAATAGGTTTATGATAGGTTTATGATAGGTTTATGATAGGTTTATGATAGGTTTATAATAGGTTTATGTAAGTGCTAGAGATAGGGGCACGTTTGGTTTTAAGCTAGTAACCGGTTAGGTTAATTCATACGTAATACCAGCTGAAATTGGGTCATGCCTTTTTTTGTGTGTGTGGAGTTTTTTGACCTGGAAGACGTTACAAAACTATATAACAACAGTTGCTCGACCAGACAGCGTTAGAAAAAGGTCAACTGCTAGCTCATCATAATCTGATACTGATATGTGTGTGAGAGTGTATGTATGTGTGTGAAAGTGTGCAATGTGTGTGAGAGTGTGCAATGGTGTCAATTTTTTGGATGCGCTTTACAGGGACATTTTTTTTTTAATCTGCACTCAAAATGAGCAAGGCTCTGAACGAAATGAAGGACATTTACGACAAAACGGACTGTCGTCTTTGGAAAGAATTCGTGGGGGCAATATGTTTTAGTGCATAGGACCTCCACATAACTTTCTAGGAATCTTTATTTCCAGACGATAAACTACACTGTGATTATACGTTTTCACATGCTTTTACAATCCAATTTGTATATTTTAACATTAATTCTGTTTCCTGGAAGTCTTATGGGCTGGATTGAACGTGTCAGCTGGCCGTATATTGTCCCTAGGGCCGTATTTAGTCCAAATAGCTGGATCGAAGCGGGAACTGATTTGATTTGACTAATTAATTACCCTGCTCCATTTCTCGGCCACAAACTTTTAGGTAGATAAGTGGGCAATTCATTTACAAAGGCCAACTCTTTTAGGTAGATAAGTGGGCAATTCATTTACAAAGGCCAACTCTTTTAGGTAGATAAGTGGGCAATTCATTTACAGCTCTAGTTGAAGAACTGATGTTCATGGAAGTAGTTAAGTTGGCCACATTTGTCGGCTACGTTCGAGTTGGCCGAATTTGTCGGCTATGTTCAAGTTGGCCAAATTTGTCGGCTATGTTCAAGTTGGCCAAATTTGTCGGCTATGTTCAAGTTGGCCAAATTTGTCGGCTATGTTCAAGTGGCCCAAATTTGTCGGCTATGTTTAAGTTGGACACGTGTTGACAATTTCTGAAATTGTTGCCTTTATAAAGTAAATCAATTGACGTATGAACCTAATTCTAGTATAACCAGAAATGTTGCCAGACTGCGTTGCCATGGGCAACGAGTCTATGTGCCAAGTTTCATCGCGATAGGTTGACGGAAAATGGATCAATAATCCGTCGAAGACTTCGCCCTACACACACACATAAGTGAAGTTCATATAAGAGGTTTTAAAATGCTTGTAAATTAATCCAACACAATTACGCCCAGCGGTCATAATCTAGAATAATCAGTTTGATGTCATAGGCGCGTTTTGTCCCCCCAACATTGACAGAACAAGCGCACAACCAGCTCACTTGCCGCGCTGGCTCGTCCATGGATTGTATTTTCTGTACGTATTTTGTGTACGCAGAGCCAACCTATGTGCCTCTTGACCTCATTGGTAAAAGCCACAGAACTACTAACAGATCGTTTGAGTTTTATGGATGATGATTGTACGCATACTGAGGATTTATGGCAGCGGTTCTCAACCTGTGGGTCGCGACCCCTTTGGGGGTCGCACGACCCTTTCCCAGGGGGGTCGCCTAAGACCATCTGAAAACACATATGATCTACAGTTATAAAGTAGCTACTAAAATAATTTTGTGGCTGGAGGCCGCCACAACACGAGGAACTGTATTAAAGGGTCGCGGCATTAGGAAGGTTGAGAACCACTGATTTATGGGATTCGGGATCCGTTGTGAAGCTCGTTGACACCATAGTGGTACTAGACTTTACCAAGAATGAATTTCTGCATTCGAAGCACGGAGGCAAGGTGACATGAGTTAAATTCGGTGTCGTTATTTTAACAAATCTGAATAAGTTGATTACGTGTCTTTAGCCTAGCTACATATAATGTAGTAGATTACCTGCCCTTAGCTTAGCTCCATATTATGATGTAGTACATTACCTGACTTTGAACTAGCTCCATATGATGTAGTACATTACCTGACTTTAGCTTAGCTCCATATGATGTAGTAGATTACCTGACTTTAGCTTAGCTCCATATCATGTAGTAGATTACCTGCCTTTAGCGTAGCTCCATATGATGTAGTAGATTACCTGCCTTTAGCGTAGCTCCATTTAAAGTAGTAGATTACCTGCATTTAGCTTAGCTCCATATAATGTACTAGATTACCTGACTTTAGCTTAGCTCCATATCATGTAGTAGATTACCAGCATTTAGCTTAGCTCCATATGATGTAGTAGATTACCTGCATTTAGCTTAGCTCCATATGATGTAGTAGATTACCTGCCTTTAGCGTAGCTCCATTTAAAGTAGTAGATTACCTGCATTTAGCTTAGCTCCATATAATGTACTAGATTACCTGACTTTAGCTTAGCTCCATATAATGTACTAGATTACCTGACTTTAGCGTAGCTCCATATGATGTAGTAGATTACCTGCATTTAGCTTAGCTCCATATGATGTAGTAGATTACCTGACTTTAGCGTAGCTCCATATGATGTAGTAGATTACCTGCATTTAGCTTAGCTCCATATAAAGTACTAGATTACCTGCCTTTAGCTTAGCTCCATATAAAGTACTAGATTACCTGCATTTAGCTTAGCTCCATATAAAGTACTAGATTACCTACCGTAAGGGTGTGTAATACGTTTACTTCCAAAAGTATTAATGGATAACTTTTAAGTATCTTAACTTATACAAATTTAACAAAAAATATTTATTATGTCTTTAAAAGATTGGAACATTACGTAACTTATTGCAATTAATTCACTTATATATATATAGACACACTCAACAATTCACTTATTTATAGATATACACTCATTTCACTTGTATATAGACATACACTCAACAATTCACTTATATATAGATATAGTCAACTATTTACTTACATATAGATAGATATAAACTCAACAATTCACTTTCTTTCCAATAATAAATACATTCAAACATTCCCTTACCCACCATTTTCCACCTTCATTTAAACATTCACATAAATATCCAATGATAAATTCACTCACCAACGCGTAAAATCCAGCAAGTTGCTACAATCACGCACATTCTCTTTGATCCATTCACTCGGCAGGTCACTCACATTGAGCACCTTTGGTGGCCAACAGGGGCAATTAGCACTAAGTTATCTTCAAGCAAGTTCAAACATCTTCATCCCCATTACTTCATACACCCTGGGACCTTATTCTGAGATGACTGTAATTACTAACATGGACGTTCCCAAACTTCCCTCTGTGACCGCGGTGGTTTTCACCTTGTTACCTGTCTGTCCACTGTCATTTGTTATATCGCTATTACTTAAGTCCTGTCTGTCTTTTGACTAAGGGCTGTCTGGACGTTTTGGTGAAGTTGATCATTCTAATGAACGTAAATCATGCCAGTTCGATCAAATGACGTCATTCGGTCAAGTAGAAAGTTTAATTTGTTCAGGGGCGTGCAATGAACCATTCAGCCTCGGATCGATTGATTGAACATTAACAAATAGACAGAGCCAATTACTCGCAGAGAGAAATTGATTTCTTTTTTTAAAAATAGAAATTGAGGATGAAGTTGCAATTTTATTATGTGACCTGCTAAGGGTGAGTTTGGTCATTTAGATGTCATCGATTATTTCGGTCATTTAGATGTCACCGATTATATCGGTCATTTAGATGTCACCGATTATGTCGATCATTTAGATGTCACCGATTATATCGGTCATTTAGATGTCACCGATTACATCGGTCATTTAGATGTCAACGATTATATCGGTCATTAGATGTCACCGATTATTTGGGTCATTTAGATGTCACCGATTATATGGGTCATTTAGATGTCACTGATTATATCGGTCCTTTGGATGTCACTGATTATATGGGTCATTTAGATGTCACCGATTATATCGGCCATTTAGATGTCACTGATTATATGGGTCATTTAGATGTCACCGATTATTTGGGTCATTTAGATGTCACCGATTATATGGGTCATTTAGATGTCACTGATTATATCGGTCATTAGATGTCACCGATTATTTGGGTCATTTAGATGTCACCGATTATATGGGTCATTTAGATGTCACCGATTATATCGGTCCTTTAGATGTAACCGATTATATCGGTCATTTGGATGTCACTGATTATATGGGTCATTAAATGTCACCGATTATATCGGTCATTTAGATGTCACTGATTTTATCTTTCATTTAGCTGTCACTGATTATGTGGGTCATTTAGATGTCACCGATTATATCGGTCATTTAGATGTTATGCGATTGCTCCAACATGAAAATCAACTTTCCGGGGAATCCAAATATGGACATGATCTTCAAAGACCCCCTCTATTTCCTGAAGCCACACTGACTCTCTGGCTGGAGATCCTCCTCAAGAAGCGTTTCGAGACGGATCAACAGAATCCTCTGCGAGTATCTGCCTGCACCCGAGAGACACGACATGACTCGGCAGTTGTCACAAGACTGCGTTTCTTCATTTGGACAAAAGATGCACCTTTGAAATCCTGTGGTAACGTCTCACGCTGCATCATACGCCGAAACAGCTCGTGGAGCCTTTTACTTAGGGCTATTTCTTCCCAAGATACCAAGTGGACTCTCCATAATGAAAATATGTAAGGAATAGAAATTATTGTTGCTTTTTTTAAAACAACAATAAACACATACTTTTTTTTTCTTGTTTAAAAAAAATTGAAAAATTTAATCGCCATATTAGAAAAAGTCGTGTCTATAATCTCTAATTTATTCTTTTCCTAGACTCCTCATCAGCATTTAACACTACCCAACCATTCTTTATGATAAAGAAACTTACCTCGTTATGTGTAAATTTAAATATTCAAGCTTGGATACTGAACTTTTTAACAAATCGCCCACAATTTGTCAAGGTCAATGACCAATTATCTCTAACAAGAGAAATAAGCACCGGGGCGCCACAAGGTTGCGTTCTCTCCCCTTCACGGCATACAATACATACAATATTACAATTTGCTGATGATACCACCATCGTTGGTTTACTATCTGAGGGAGAAGACTCATACCGGAACTCAGTTACAGGCTTTATCAACTGGTACGGTGAAAATTCTCTCCAGATGAATATCTCAAAAATAAAGGAAATGGCTGTTGATTTCCATAGGGGGAAACACCAGATTACAGATCTCAACATAAAAAAATCAAATTTTAAAGAAAGTAGAGGCATATAAGTACTTTGGTGTCCCAAGTAATAATAAGCTAACATGGCATGAGCACGGCCAAATGCTATATTAAAAAAATTGAACCTAAGACTTTGCTACCTTAAAAACTGTAACAATTTCGGCGTAGACAATCAAGTCGTTTCTCTCTCTTTCTCTCAGGGCGAAGACTGGAAGATATACAAATTCTTTTGCTCCGCAATCTGTACGAATTTACCAGCGTGCTCCCCCTGTAGTCACAAATCTTAATGAGAACTAATGAGTCCCTGGTATGGCTAAGAGAATTCACTGAATGGCTGTTTGTTTACACTAATGAAATAATTTAATTTAAATGTCTTGTTATCAAATTGTTTTATTTATGTGCTGAAAATGTACATTGCAATCAAAAAAACATTTCCATTTGTTTGGATCAATAAAAGAATCTTATCTTATATCAACAAACAACTTTAAAAAAGTCGAAACAAGTCGAAGGTAAAATTATATTTTTTTTACTGATAACATGATATTGTTTTACTGATAAAATGATATTCTTTTACTGATAAAATGATAATGTTTTACTGATAAAATGATATTCTTTTACTGATAAAATGATATTCTTTTACTGATAAAATGATATTGTTTTACTGAAAAAATGATACTGTTTTACTGATAAAATAATATTGTTTTACTAATAAAATTATACTTTTTTACTGATAAAATGATATTCTTTTACTGATAAAATGATATTTTTTTTATTGATAAGATGATTTTCTTAATACACACTCCCCCCAGTGGCGTAGTGAGCTTAACTCGCGCCCGGGGCACAATACCTTTTTAGCGCCCCCCAATACTTTTTTTAGCGCCCCCCCTATTCGAAAACCATACAATATTATAGTAAAATATACCATTTGGCGCCCCTTTGTGAGTAGTGCCCGGGGCATGATGCCCCCCTTGCCCCCCCTCACTACGCCACTGCTCCCCCCCCCCTTTTTTACAGCTCTAATGAGAGCGACATTATGAAAATAACAAATGTAGAATCCGCTTATCTCACACCAATTTCAGCTCAGTATCGATAATAGGAATTTTTTTTTTTTTTTTTTTTTTTTACTGTTCAGGTATTCTGTCCCACGTCACAAACTGCTCCAGCCAATGGCACGATGTGGATATAGCACGCGAACTTAAACTTAAAACATAGATGGTGTACACGCAAACAGGACTTAATGTCCTAATGTCCCCACGCATAGGCGGCGCGTCAGCTTGTGCAAGGGCGGTGTACGTGTTAAATGGACTTTATGACCCAACGTCATAACTCTAATTAAATTACACGGGACATGGTGGCATTAACGAGAGCAGATGTTGTAAAAGAATGGCAAAACGTTGAAGGAATAAATACCGGTTCTCAAAATGCAGCCTTCTTAACTTCTATTACCGTTCACTTCGCTTGTAATTAATTGAGTATGATTTTTAAAAAAAAAACACTTTATGGGATTAATCTGACATATGTCATGTGTGGGAATTGTTCTGACATTTGTCATGGGTGGGAATTGTTCTGAAATATGTCATGGGTGGGAATTGTTCTGAAATATGTCATGGGTGGGAATTGTTCTGACATTTGTCATGGGTGGGAATTGTTCTGAAATATGTCATGGGTGGGAATTGTTCTGACATATGTCATGGGTGGGAATTGTTCTGACATATGTCATGGGTGGGAATTGTTCTGAAATATGTTATGGGTGGTTCTGAAATATGTCATGGGTGGGAATTGTTCTGAAATATGTCATGGGTGGGAATAGTTCTGACACATCTCATGAGTGGGCATTATTCTGGTATGTCTGATGGGTGGGCAATATTCTAAACATCTTTCGTGGGTGGTCATTACCATGACAAGTGTCATGGGCATGCAACATTCTGATACCTTCACGGGTGGGGGAGGGTTAGTATTCTGATCCTCTCACTAGCTACATCTTGCTATTGACTATAAAAAAGAAATAGGTAGCACAAGGTAGGGGAAAGCCTGAAAATATCATTGTTCGTCGCCACCTTCTTCGCGCCACCCCTTCCGACTTTGGGACCAATCCACGTGGACTCAGCCCGTAACAAAACCTGCCCTTTTGGGGGTTGGGGGTTATCCAGACTTAACACCTTACCTTCCCTAATGGTAGCTTTCAGATTAGGGACGGTGTCCTTTGGTCAAGCCGCAGTGTTATCAACACCATTATGTGTACCCCTTGCAATATAGGCTACACTGGTGGAACGTGTTGGCGACTGACAGACAGATTTACTGAAACATCTTTGCAGTATCGTGCCAGACAAACGATGACCTTTACGGTCAAACTTCTATAGACGTGACCACAGGATTGCCGCGGACGGGTTCATTCCAGGTGTTCCCCCCCCCCCCGAATGACACGCCCTCCAGGATGGGCTTGGAGATACACATCCGTGGGGACCCTTTCACGACGTGGTATGAATGGCATATTCTCTTTCACCTGCTAAATATTTCCTCCGCCTTTTACCTTTTTACAGCCACTCGCCGTGTACTGTCATTCCTCTCTTCTCCTCCCTCCCCTCCCCTCCTTTGCCTGTACTACTTCACTTAATTACATTGCTGTTCTTTATCATTCTACATGAAAGCTACGTTGGCAATTCAATTATATTTATATACTTTAAAAAAAAAAAAATTCTCTTTGTACTATTCGCTGGCGAAGGCTTCTTGTCGACACGTTATTTTTTCCGGTTTTCTCGAACCTTGTACTTCTTATTGCCATTTACCTAAACTGACCGCAGAATCCACCCCCCCCCCCCACACACACTTATTATTATAATTAACAACTTCTAGTGGACATATTGATCTCTTCTCGTGTATCACGGATTTGAACTATATGTCTCTATCTGTCTCTATCTGTCTATATCTGTCTCTGGCTGTCTGTGACTGTTTTTCTGTCTGTCTCTAGTTGTCACTGTCTGTCTATGGCTGTCTCTCGAATACACCTCTTGGTTGGTAGCTGTTTGTCGTGTTTGGCAAAGTGCTGTCCGTTTTTTCAATAACAGTGGGAGGGGGGGGGGTCGGAGGGGGGGTCAGATCCAGATTATAGTTGAAAGCGAGTTACCTTGTCGTCGAACTATGTCGGCAGCTATAGATGATTACAATCCTGATACTCTTATCATCGCCTGAACTTATCTATCAAAACTTATGTGCGCAAGTCTGTACAGAGACATGTTCATAATTAGGCCTAAAGCCTAAAGCTAATTTTATGGTGAAGCTTACTAAATGATCACGTCATAATTACTGTGCTTGTGTCAGTGTTAGTGCTGGTCTACATCTGACCCAGGCTAACATATTGTGATCACGTCATGATTACCGTGCTTGTGTTAGTGCTTTTCTGTGAGAAGAGGGGGGGATGGGGGCATTGCGTTTTATCTTTGTGAAAATAGACGATTAGATATTCTGTGGTGGAAGACAAAAATAAAATGTTCATATGTATAGTTCAGAATTGATAATGAGGCAAACATAGATTATTTTCTGGAAACTGCTTGAAATTGGATGACTGGAGCCATGCATAGTTCAGAATTGATAATTAGGCAAACATAATTGGACAGCACGCAGACTCTCTGACCGGTGTACTGAACACCTCCGTAATATTACACAAGATAAGCAGAGTCCTGTCTCCAAACACTTCAATAGGGCCGACCACCAGGGCAAGGCGGACTTTTCAATTTGTGCGATTGTGGCCAGCACAAACGCACCCAGCCGGGTGAATTTGGAGCACAAGCTTATTTTGACCTATAACACCTTGTACCCACATGGTTTAAATGTCATGTCTCTATTCACTGTTTGAACCTAGCTCCGCCCCTCCACGTCACGACCTATCGCAGTGGACTTACTTCTCCTCTTTTCTTTCCCTCTTCCCTATTTAACCTTTCTCCCAGTTACTTTCTGTCACTAATCTTTTGCTGCCCTCTTGGTTACTATTTCTGAGCTAAGTGCTATATTATATTTTTTATATTTTATATATTTTTTGTTACATTTTTTAACTTTATTCGTGTTTCTGTTTGTTCGCTGATGAAGGCTTCCTGCCGACACGTTCGTTGTTTTGTTGCGTTCCTTTTATCAGGTTTAACCTTACTGTGTTTTACTAATTTCCTATTGTGCTAACCTGATTGCAGTCTCCCCCATTATTACCTTTTTTGAAATTGGATGATTGGAGCGATGCATAGTTCAGAATTGATAATGAGGCAAACATAGATTGTTTCCTGGAAACTGCTTGAAATTGGATGACTGGAGCCATGCATAGTTCAGAATTGAAATGGGATTGCTGGAGCCTTAAGTGTTCCTCATTGCACTGACTTGACGGTTGAGCAATCTTGAGAAATTCTCGCAGACTGACATATAGAAGCACAATTAACTTCATTGCCATGCACTCTATACAAACCGCAATCTATACCCGGAGAACTGAAATATAAAGGAACATAATTTTTACAGAAATAAAATTCTCGCCACCAACAAGTTGTAATCACTACTGTATTGATATAAACAAATGAACCTGTCACTAAGGGACTTTCTCAAGATGCGACTCGGACACGAATGGGCCTATTTGGTGGTCATTCGGAATGCTCAAAGTGGTAGAACTCAAAATTGGCATTTTGTGACTTCAGTGTTTTGAGCGCTATGGTCTTCATGAGGACACGACAAAATAAGTCTTGTCAATGTCGAAACCGTTTCAAACTGTATCATTGCCATAACTTGTTATAAGTTGGTCATATTGGATTTATCTGTTAAACATACATATATATATATTTCTCTTCTGGTGTGGCCCAACCCCTACTCAATATGTTTTACATTGATAGCACTGAGTGTGGGGGGGGGGGGGGTGAAGAAAACTGACGGTTGACTATAGGTAAGAAGGTGGGATTTTTTCGGAGGCGACTATTATAGTAATCCATAAAGAGCAACGAGTATGGTGTAGGACTGTCTGTTGGACTGTCTGTGGGGCTGTCTGTTGGATTGTCTGTAGGACTGTCTGTTGGACTGTCTGTAGGACTGTCTTTAGGAATGTCTGTAGGACTATCAGTAGGAATGTCTGTAGGACTGTCTGTAGGACTGTCTGTAGGAGCTGTCTGAAGGACTGTATTGCTTTTAGAAAATGAGAAGTAAACTGTGTTCTTCGTGCGTCCTAAGACGCAGGCGTTATCGGCATTGTAACCGTGCCTACGGGACTCCATCTCCGGGTTTGAATTCAGAGTCTGCCTTCATTCAGATGAGTTGCCATCGGAAGTAAAGGACTCACACCCACTCGGTGGGCTGTGGATGTTTTTTGTTATTTGCTGGTCTAAAAGTTTTTTGGGATTGAGCTTCAGTCCGCTAGCATTGGATTGAATCAGTTTAGACCGGCTGGCCATCCAATACCTAAAGTGGTTAAGGTTTGGTTAAGGGTGCTACGTTTTCAAAGATATCTGTTTATTATTGTCACGTACTCATATTATTATATAGGCTTTTGTAATGCATGTACCATCAACATAGCTTGTAGAAGAGTGGGGCAACATAGCTGGTAGAAGTGTGGGGCAACATGGCTGGTAGAAGAGTGGGGCAACATAGCTTGTAGAAGAGTGGGGCAACATGCTGGTAGAAGAGTGGGGCAACATAGTTGGTAGAAGAGTGGGCAACATAGTTGGTAGAAGAATGGGGCAACATAGTTGGTAGAAGAGTGGGGCATCAAAGCTGGTAGAAGAGGGGACAACATAGCGGGTGGAAGAGTGGTCATCATATATGATAGATGCTGCTAATCCCTGATAACAACACCATCATCTGGTACAACAGCCCACATGTCATGCAGTAGATAAGTTGCCATACCATCATCTGATACAACAGCCCACATGTCATGCAGTAGATAAGTTGCCATACCATCATCTGATACAACAGCCCACATGTCATGCAGTAGATAAGTTGCCACACCATTATCTGATACAACAGCCCACATGTCATGCAGTAGATAAGTTGCCATACCATCATCTGATACAACAGACCACATGTCATGCAGTAAATAAGTTGCCACACCATCATCTGATACAACAGCCCACATGTCATGCAGTAGATAAGTTGCCATACCATCATCTGATACAACAGCCCACAAGCCATGCAGTAGATAAGTTACAGCACCATCATCAGGTACAACAGCCCACATGTAATGCAGTAGATAAGTTGCCACACCATCATCTGATACAACAACCCACATGTCATGCAGTAGATAAGTTGCCATACCATCATCTGATACAACAGCAGACATACAATGCAGTAGATAAGTTACAACCCCATCATCTTGTACAACAGCCCACATACCATACAGTAGATAAGTTACAACACCATCATCTTGTACAACAGCCCACATACCATGCAGTAGATAAGTTACAACACCATCATCTTGTACAACAGCCCACATACCATGCAGTAGATAAGTTACAACACCATCATCTTGTACAACAGCCCACATACCATGCAGCAGATAAGTTACAACACCATCATCTTGTACAACAGCCCACATACCATGCAGTAGATAAGTTACAACCCCATCATCTGGTACAACAGCCCGCGCATCCTGCAGTAGATAAGTTACAACACCATCATCTGGTACAACGGCACACATGTCATGCAGTCGATAAGTTCCGTCATATCATACAGTATTTAAGTTACAACACCATCCCCTGGTACAACAGCCCACACACCATGCAGTAGGTAAGTTTCATTTGCATGAATGAGTCAGCCATGAAGGGAGAGAAATGATAGCCTGTCACATCACCAACTCAACAGTTATTCGCCACCCCCCCCCCCTTCCCGGGCATGTTCAATCAGAATATTTAAATATGTTTGCGGTGGATAAATGGATTGCTTGAATAATTTAGCAGCTATGTTTTTATGATGTAGACAATTTCAAGGTTATTTTCCCAGCGTGGAAAACAGCAAGAAGAAAACAGGATGAGTGGCTGCATTTTCTACTGTCTTACAACGCGAACCTAAGGTTGCTTGTGGGGGGGGGGGCATCCGGATAAAAACTTGGGTTGCTTAGGGAGGCATCCGGATCCAACCTAGGGTTGCTGGGGTGGGGGGAGGGGGGCTCCGGATCCAACCTAGGGTTGCTGGGGGGTCCGGATCTAACCTAGGGTTGCTGGGGGGGGGGTCCGGATCTAACCCAGGGTTGCTGTGGGGGTCCGGATCTAACCTAGGGTTGCTTGGGGGTCCGGATCTAACCTAGGGTTGCTGGGGGGTCCGGATCTAACCTAGGGTTGCTAGGGGGGGGGGGTCCGGATCAGTCATCACTTTTGTGGTTTAGATTTAACGTAACATAAATAATGAGTTTGCGTGTTAGGGGGCTCGCTTTTAGGAATTTACCCCGGGCGGCATTTGTTCAAGATTCGCCACTAATGGGAGAATAACTCCTCGCAAATATCTGGAATTTTGTGTTTGTGTCTAAGGTAAAAAAAAAAAAAAGGTTTTGATTTTTACTGACAAGGTGTAGATCATGGAATATAACATTTTACATTTTAAAAAAATCATTCCCCTTCCAGCTAGGCTCCAGTGCATGCACACATATATCTCACCAAATGATATCTATGATAAATATATCTCACCAAATGATATCCATGATAAATATATCTCACCAAATGATATCTATGATAAATATATCTCACCAAATGATATCCATGATAAATATATCTCACCAAATGATATCCATGATAAATATATCTCACCAAATGATATCCATGATAAATATATCTCACCAAATGATATCCATGATAAATATATCTCACCAAATGATATCTATGATAAATATATCTCACCAAATGATATCCATGATAAATATATCTCACCAAATGATATCCATGATAAATATATCTCACCAAATGATATCCATGATAAATATATCTCACCAAATGATATCCATGATAAATATATCTCACCAAATGATATCTATGATAAATATATCTCACCAAATGATATCCATGATAAATATATCTCACCAAATGATATCCATGATAAATATATCTCACCAAATGATATCTATGATAAATATATCTCACCAAATGATATCTATGATAAATATATCTCACCAAATGATATCCATGATAAATATATCTCACCAAATGATATATATGATAAATATAGATGAAAATGGTCGACTATCTGTCCCCATGCCCTTCACCCGATTAGATTGTTCGATCTGCGTGCATTATGCGCCAGCCTCCATGTGTTCTCGGAAGTGAGCATGTTGATATGTTGGGCAGTTGCTGAGGGAATTGGGTCTCGTGATGAAGGAAAAAGTATTCCTTGATGAGAATAATTTCCGCTCATACGTAAGTGATTAAGTTATTGTTAAAAAAAAAAGATGGGGGGGGGGGGTATTTGAAAAAAGCAAAGTTGGAAGGACAATGATGCGATAGATTTTACAAGGCGGCACCAACTAACACAGCTATGCCTTCTATTAGTCCACCAACTAACACAGCTATGCCTTCTATTAGTCCACCAACTAACACAGCTATGCCTTCTATTAGTCCACCAACTAACACAGCTATGCCTTCTATTAGTCCACCAACTAACACAGCTATGCCTTCTATTAGTCCATTCCCGAGAGGCGATTTGAAGAAGGGCTGGGATATGTGTATCTTTGTTTAACACATCAATCATGAAATCCACATTAAACGTGCAACAATCTGCTTTCAATCTATTTTTTTATTTATCTGAAAGGGGTTTAACAATAGGAAACAAATATACTTTTGTTTGCCTGGACTAGTTAAAACAAACAAAAACCCACCTGAAATCAAAGCGTTTGACAACAAAAATGTTTTCAGAAGCATAAACGAGGCCCAGTTTGATTGCGTCAGTCAATACTTATGGGCAGTTTAACAGAAGAAAAGGTACAAGGCGATTCTTAAGGTACAAGGCGATTCTAATTAGTGTACCAACCAGAACCGAACCTGTGACCAAAATCTATGGCCTAGAGAACAAGACCAGACACGTGTGGTGTTTGGATTTGGACATATCGGTGAACCAGGCTCCTCTGACAAGAGATTGGATTGACGTAATGGGACGACATCCAACAAGCAAGGTTCGGGGTTGGGGGAGGTGGGGGAGAGAGTATAGAATGCACAGTTACTTCCGGTGTACTGACATCACCCTTCGTTCTTAATTTTTTTTTTTTTTACCTTTGAGAGAGCAGCAGAAAGAAGTGCTTAATGACCGCAACAAAAGAAAAGCACCTCTAACAGGGCGTGCGACTGTGGGCCGACAGAAGGAAACCCGTGCCACGTCTGCTTCTATGCCACACATTACCGACGCCTCATTAGCTGATCCGGTCTGTTTCGAAGATTACAAACTTCGCCAGAGACGCTTTTCGCGTATCGTTTTTTTCAGTCAGTATCGAAAATTTAACAGTTTTCTCGTTCGTATGAAACTATTAGAGAGTAATCGAATGCCGTGTGTATTGAAATCGTCAGCCGCCCAGGGTTGTTCACGGGAGGAGATGAGCTATGGAAGATGGAGAATGTTGATTTTCGTTGAAATATTTGTTATTTGCTCTTAGTGAAATTATGAATAATCATTATACCGAATTGTATTTCCCATTATCCACTATACATTTGAACACTGACCATATTTAATCTAGACGGTACCTTAATAAAATCCAGTAACGACTGTTATACGATCCAGTAACGACTGTTATACGATCCAGTAACGACTGTTATACTATCCAGTAACGACTGTTATATGATCCAGTAACGACTGTTATATGATACAGTAACGATTGTTATATGATCCAGTAACGACTGTTATACTATCCAGTAACGACTGTTATACGATCCAGTAACGACTGTTATACTATCCAGTAACGACTGTTATACTATCCAGTAACGACTGTTATACGATCCATTAACGACTGTTATACTATCCAGTAACGACTGTTATACTATCCAGTAACGACCGTTATACTATCCAGTAACGACTGTTATATGATCCAGTAAGGACTGTTATATGATCCAGTAACGACTGTTATACGATCCATTAACGACTGTTATATGATCTAGTAACGACTGTTATATGATCCAGTAAGACTGTTATATGATCCAGTAACGACTGTTATATGATCCAGTAACGACTGTTATACTATCCAGTAACGACTGTTATACGATCCAGTAACGACTGTTATACTATCCAGTAACGACTGTTATACTATCCAGTAACGACTGTTATACTATCCAGTAACGACTGTTATATGATCCAGTAACGATTGTTATATGATCCAGTAACGACTGTTATACGATCCATTAACGACTGTTATATGATCTAGTAATGACTGTTATATGATCCAGTAACGACTGTAATACTATCCAGTAACGACTGTTATACTATCCAGTAACGACTGTTATACTATCCAGTAACGACTGTTATATGATCCAGTAACGACTGTTATATGATCCAGTAACGACTGTTATACGATCCATTAACGACTGTTATATGATCTAGTAACGACTGTTATATGATCCAGTAAGACTGTTATATGATCCAGTAACGACTGTTATATGATCCAGTAACGACTGTTATACTATCCAGTAACGACTGTTATACGATCCAGTAACGACTGTTATACTATCCAGTAACGACTGTTATACTATCCAGTAACGACTGTTATACTATCCAGTAACGACTGTTATATGATCCAGTAACGATTGTTATATGATCCAGTAACGACTGTTATACGATCCATTAACGACTGTTATATGATCTAGTAATGACTGTTATATGATCCAGTAACGACTGTAATACTATCCAGTAACGACTGTTATACTATCCAGTAACGACTGTTATACTATCCAGTAACGACTGTTATATGATCCAGTAACGACTGTTATATGATCCAGTAACGACTGTTATACGATCCATTAACGACTGTTATATGATATAGTAATGACAGTTATATGATCCAGTAACGACCGTTATACTATCCAGTAACGACTGTTATAATATCCAGTAATGACTGTTATACTATCCAGTATCGACTGTTATACTATCCAGTATCGACTGTTATCGACATATCGATATTTTTTAAAATTATTTAATGAATCGCTTTTCAACTGATATCCAGGGGGAAAAAAATATGTTCATGTATTGATGCATTGACCACAACTACACGACAGGTACACCACAGCTACATCACAGTTACAACTACGCCAAATCCACAACTACACCACAATTACACCACAAATACACCTCAGCTAAAACTGCACACGACAACTCCACCGCAGCTACACCACGGCTACAACTCCACCACAGCTGCACCACGGCTACAACTACACCAAAGCTACAATTACACCATAACAACACCACAGCTACACTACAACTGCACCACAGCTACACCACTACTTCAACTACACCATAACAACACCGAAACACTACAACTACATCACCCCTTAACGTTTATTTTCTTAAACCTCTTGCAGAGCTGGTCTTCTCTTTCTTACCGTTGTGTTCATCTCATGGACTCCTCCATTTCGATTTAACCCCACCATAAAATCTCAGATATGTCAGCGAACTCAGTATCATTACTTTAGAGAAAAGATCATACTAAAACTAAATGAGGAATTCTGAGACGCGGTCACGCCATCTTGTTACAACGGCCCGAGATCACGTGACCACCAAATGGAAATGGTTTAGTTTACAATAACAGAGAACCTGCTTGCGACCGTTGCTGCGATAACAGAGTCATTTTTGTTCAATGTAAAGAACTTAAAAATTGGCTCCCTTGCAACCATTCAGTTGTCAACTAAATATTCCATTATTTATGCAATCACACATGATCCCCTTCATTCCGAAGTTTGGAGCTTTCGGAGAAAAACCTGACGTCACAATTAGATTTCGACCTGTTGCCAGTTATTTCTTCTAGCGTCACAATCCCATTTTGACCGATTGCCAGTTATTACTGGCGACTTACAACTGTTCGATTACTGGTATCGATTTCAGTCATGACGACTCGCTCGAGGGTTCTCAATATATAACTGAAAGTAAACAAAATATCACATAACAGCTCAGACACATACACACAAGCTCGCACGAACACACACACACACAAACACACAATAACACACCCACTTCTGCATGCAATTGTTAATCCAATAAATAAAACGTTTTGCTTGTACTTTAGCCAATAACGATGTTCAGCTATACAGACGACATTAGTATATAGATGACATTAGAATATAAATGCATAAGTACATAGATGACATTAGTATATAGATGACATTAGAATTTAAATGCAATAGTGCATAGATGACATTAGTAAATAGATGACATTAGAATATAAATGCATTAGTACATAGATGATATAAGTATATAGATGGCATTATTTTATAGATGACATTAGTATAAAGATGGCATTAGTATTTAGATGGCATTAGTTTATAGATCACATTAGTATTTAGATGACATTAGTATTTAGATGACATTAGTATTTAGATGACATTAGTATTTGGATGACATTAGTATTTAGATGATATTAGTATTTAGATGACATTAGTATTTAGATGACATTAGTATCTCGATGATTTTAGTATAGAATCATACAATTGAGGATTATGCAGCACTTAAAATGTTTAATCAAATATCCTCAAAAGCAAATCTTTCTATTTTTAGCTTTAATCGTTTAAATATCCCATACGATACATTGGGTATCGCATCACATTCCCGCACGATACGTCGGGTATCGTATCACTTTCTCGCACGATACATCGGATATCTTAACAAATTCCCACACGACACACAATGTCTCATATCATATTGGTATCGTATCACATTTCCACACGATACTTCAGGTGTCATATCACATCCCAACACATTCGGGCACCAATAGTCCAAGCAACTATTCATCGAATAACCACTCTCTGCCTCTAACCATTTCCAACCTTCTTAAGGAAAACCTGGACATATTGGAAGTGGGGATTTTTTTATCTTTAATTAATTTTTTCTTCAACCATCAAACTAGAATTAAGTCAAACGAACTTTGATGACCATTCGACCCTTTCGACCCACTAGATCCACTAGACCCACTCGACCCATTCGACCCATTCAACCCGCTCGACCCATTCGACCCGCTCGACCCACTCGACCCATTCAACCCATTCGACCCACTCGACGACGTGGTAGAGAGATTTTTATAATAGACTTCACCCAGATCTACTGGCACACCATTAGACACCGGAAGTAGATCTAATGTTTACAAACCCTCGACTCAATGGTGGGCTAACTGACATCAACCTGAATTATACTAACGAATCTTTTTATCTTTTTTTTTTCTTCTTTTTTTCTGTCAGAGATTTTTTGCTGGAGAGCAGACACAATACTAGAAAAGAAAAGCACAGCCGAGTCACGCCTCCTTTGCTGACTGTTGATGTCGTAAAATCCTAACCAACAAGAACAGTCCATTAGGTCTGACCGACCCACGAGATCGGGGCTCTATCAGCAGGGACGTCACGAAGAGACGACGCGCTAGCGAGCTCACACGAACTCACTTGGAACGGCTCCACTGGTACAGCTTACTTGGCACATTGTCATTTTGCATAACTCACTTGGCACAGCTCACTCGGCACAGCTCGCCTGGCACAGCTCGCCTGGCACAGCTCGCCTGGCACAGCTCACCCGGCACAGCTCACTTGATACAGCTCACTTGGCACATGTCATTCTGCATAACTCCCTTGGCACAGCTCACCTGTTACAGCTCAAGCATGCTATTGTTTTACTATATTGCCATTTGCAAGGGAATGGCGTGCCATAATACATGGACCCGTCAGTGGTGAATCTCAAGTTACTACAGGGATTATGGACATTATTAGAGCAGACACCAGCAATTGAAACTTTGTGATTCTTTTTTTTTTTTTACGGGGATGTACATGGTATGATTATTCAAATTTTTATACCAAAAACAATAATAAAGACGCTTACGCAGTCAAACGTCTTGCTTAGCCAATAACATGCACTATCATTTTATATCGGTATAAGATTTCGTTCTAGTTATGTGTCCTTAAGTGGTAGCTATGGCTAAGGAGGTATATGTTCTAAATCAACCAGAGACATAGTCTAGCATCATACGCCAGTCACTATCAGCATTCGGCAGTGAGCCGCCGCGTTGTCCATCTCTGACAACCGAACCGAATCTCGGAGACGGGTCTGAGTTAAAGTAAAGCAGGCAAGCATTATGAACGTGAAGAGGTCGCATTTCCCTGCGTGTTGCCAGTGACTCCAATCATGTGTGAATATTTCAACGAGAGAATTGTCATCGTGATCCTGGCCTTGTGTCTTCCGCTAGCGAGAATTTCCACGTCTGCTTCCCACACGCGAAAGGCGGGAAGTAGACTGTCGAAGAACGGCGGATCTCCTGCGTTGTGGGCGCCCTCCTCATCGTTCTCCAAAACATCGATGCCGTCTTCAATGCCTGATCCAGGGGCGTACATCTTGCCACAGAGCCAAACATTGCACCCAGATGAGTTTATAGATAATGTCGGGTTGGTCGGTAACAAAAGCGTCCAGAACAATTCATTTGAAACGCACCCGCTTTTCTCTCAACCGGTGCCGCCGAGCGGAAACTCGACCTTGACATTGGGATATTTGGTCGAGAGCAGGAACACCAACGCCTACGCCCCCCACTGGAAGGTCATTTCCGGGGCGCTGCTGTACGCTATAGACAGCGTCAACAAGAACGGCCTGATACCTGGCCACAATTTGTCCTACGTTTTCCGAGACACCCGGGGGGAAACCAGCCATTCTCTGTACGAGATGTCTCATCTATGGCGAGAAGGTATCGTGGGCTTCATTGGTCCGTCCAGTGTGTGTACAGACGAGGCCATGTTGGCCGGGGCCTGGAATTTACCCATATTATCTCATGTGAGTTTTTTTTCCATACAACTTGTTCTGTTTTATAGGTTAAATATGTGATATTTTCATACAAGACTCTCTCTATTTTATAGGTTAAATATGTGATACTTTCATACAACGTTGTTCTGCTTAACGCCTTGACCACCACTATCGTCCTGATCACGGCTAACGTCTTGACCCCCAATAACGGGCAGACCCCCACTAACATCTTAACCCCCACTAACGTCCTGACGTCCACTAACGTCCAGACCTCCACTAATGTCCTGACCTCAAATAACGTCCTGACCTCCACTAACGTATTGACCCCCGCTAATGTCCTGACCTCCACTAACGTCCTGACCTCCACTAACGTCTTGACCCATGCTAACGTCTTGACCCCCACAACGTCTTGACCCCACTAACATCCTGATCCTCACTGACGTCCTGAACCCCCGCTAACGTTCTGACCCCCGCTAACGTCCTGAACCCCACTAACGTATTGACCCCCACTAACGTATTGACCTCCCTACTAACGTCTTGACCCCAACTAGATTAGCGTAAAACATTGAAACAATTTGTTTTCTTCAAAAAATGCGACTAATGTCTTAAAGCAAATTACGTTCTTTTTTTTTTTCAAAATCTACTCAAAGCGAACACAATACTTATATTTCAAAACAGCTTCCAGGCATCACGAAATGCTATATGACTTCATGCAGCATTATGAGTATAGTCGTCTGTACATCACGTCTCAAATTCAGGACACTAGTACATGTATTATTATTATTATTAAAGTGGTCTCACATAGTGCGTTAGCCCAGCCTAGGGCTAGGCCCACCGCGCTTCACATAAAAATTAGAAGAAAAAAAAATAGAAGAGAAAAAAAAGAAAAGAATAGTGCCATTAAAAACAGTTACATAATATTAATCATTTAAAAAACAGCTATGTTCAAGAGATGTCCAGACATTGTCAAGCTGTTTGCAAATGTAGGAGGTGGTGGAAAGTATTGTTTTTGTGTAGCTCTAACGCACCCTGTCGCCGTAGCACAAAGTTAGAAAAATCGAGTTCGGTTATCATTACTAAAATAATCACGTTAAATCTTTTATTTTAAGAAATTGATCGGGTTTTGCTTTAAAAAATGCCTAGTAGATGAGCGATAACTGCGCAATGACAATTTAAAAAAATGCCAAGTTGAAGAGCGATAACTGCGCAATGACAATTTAAAAAAATGCCAAGTAGAAGAGCGATAACTGCGCAATGACAATTTAAAAAAATGCCAAGTTGAAGAGCGATAACTGCGCAATGACAATTTAAAAAAATGCCAAGTAGAAGAGCGATAACTGCGCAATGACAATTTAAAAAAATGCCAAGTTGAAGAGCGATAACTGCGCAATGACAATTTAAAAAATGCCAAGTTGAAGAGCGATAACTGCGCAATGACAATTTAAAAAAATGCCAAGTTGAAGAGCGATAACTGCGCAATGACAATTTAAAAAAATGCCAAGTTGAAGAGCGATAACTGCGCAATGACAATTTAAAAAATGCCAAGTTGAAGAGCGATAACTGCGCAATGACAATTTAAAAAATGCCAAGTTGAAGAGCGATAACTGCGCAATGACAATTTAAAAAATGCCAAGTTGAAGAGCGATAACTGCGCAATCACAATTTAAAAAATGCCAAGTTGACGAGCGATAACTGCGCAATGACAATTTAAAAAATGCCAAGTTGAAGAGCGATAACTGCGCAATGACAAAGGGAGAAAACTAAAAGCCTTCGATTTGATGTCTATCGTGGTGGGTGGGTGAGGGGGGTGGCAAAGATGAACAATCAGACCTTTACAATTCTTGTTTAGCAATATCAGTTTTACGATCTCTGTTTACAATCCCTGTTTAAAAATATCAGTTTAACAATCCTCGTTTGAAAATAAAGGAATTCCAAAACAAAGATTGTTCAACTGATGACTAAAAGGGACTGAAAAGAAAAGGAATTATACGTCCCCCGTTTAACAATATCTGTTTTACAATCCCAGTTTAGAAATGCCTGTTTGTTTTACAATGTCCATTTCACATGTTTACTGCCTTCGTTGCACAGTTTCTGTTTTAAACATCTTCGATTTACAAATTGTTTTCTACTGTGACTGCTTTTCAATCTTTAGTTTTTCAATCTCTAGTTTTTCAATCTCTAGTTTTTCAATCTCTAGCTTTTCAATCTCTAGCTTTTCAATCTCTAGTTTTTCAATCTCTAGTTTTTCATTTTCTAGCTTTTCAATCTCTAGCTTTTCAATCTCTAGTTTTTCATCTCTAGTTTTTCAATCTCTAGTTTTTCAATCTCTAGTTTTTCAATCTCTAGTTTCTCAATCTCTAGCTTTTCAATCTCTAGCTTTTCAATCTCTAGTTTTTCAATCTCTAGCTTTTCAATCTCTAGCTTTTCAATCTCTAGATTTTCAATCTCTAGTTTTTCAATCTCTAGTTTTTCAATCTCTAGTTTTTCAATCTCTAGTTTTTTATCTCAGTCTTTTCAATCTCTAGCTTTTCAATCTCTAGTTTTTCAATCTCTAGTTTTTCAATCTCTAGTTTTTCAATCTCTAGTTTTTCAATCTCTAGTTTTTCAATCTCTAGTTTTTCAGTCTCAATTTTTCAATCTCTAGTTTTGCAATCTCTAGTTTTTCATTCTCTAGCTTTTCATTCTCTAGTTTTGCAATCTCTAGTTTTTTTAATCTCTAGTTTTTTTCAATCTCTAGCTTTTAAATCTCTAGTTTTTCAATCTCTAGTTTTTCAAACTCTAGTTTTTCAATCTCTAGTTTTTCAATCTCTAGCTTTTCAATCTCTAGTTTTTTAACCTCTAGCTTTTTCAATCTCTAGCTTTTCAATCTCTAGTTTTGCAATCTCTAGTTTTTTTAATCTCTAGTTTTTTCAATCTCTAGCTTTTAAATCTCTAGTTTTTCAATCTCTAGTTTTTGAATCTCTAGTTTTTCAATCTCTAGTTTTTCAATCTCTAGCTTTTCAATCTCTAGTTTTTTAACCTCAAGGCTTTTCAATCTCTAGTTTTTCAATCTCTAGCTTTTCAATCTCTAGTTTTTCAACCTCTAGCTTTTCAATCTCTAGCTTTTCAATCTCTATCTTTTCAATCTCTAGTTTTTCAATATCTAGTTTTTCAATCTCTAGTTTTTCAATCTTTAGTTTTTCAATCTCTAGTTTTTCAATCTCTAGCTTTTCAATCTCTAGTTTTTCAATCTCTAGTTTTTCAATCTCTAGTTTTTCAATCTCTAGTTTTTCAATCTCTAGTTTTTCAGTCTCTAGTTTTTGAATCTCTAGTTTTGCAATCTCTAGTATTTTTAATCTCTAGTTTTTTTCAATCTCTAGCTTTTAAATCTCTAGTTTTTCAATCTCTAGTTTTTGAATCTCTAGTTTTTCAATCTCTAGTTTTTCAATCTCTAGTTTTTCAATCTCTAGTTTTTCAATCTCTAGTTTTTCAGTCTCTAGTTTTTGAATCTCTAGTTTGTCAATCTCTAGTTTTTCATTCTCTAGTTTTTCAATCTCTAGCTTTTCAATCTCTAGCTTTTCAATCTCTAGCTTTTCAATCTCTAGTTTTTCAATCTCTAGCTTTTCAATCTCTAGCTTTTCAATCTCTAGCTTTTCAATCTCTAGCTTTTCAATCTCTAGTTTTTCAATCTCTAGTTTTTCAATCTCTAGTTTTTCAATCTCTAGTTTTTCAATCTCTAGTTTTTCAGTCTCTAGTTTTTGAATCTCTAGTTTTGCAATCTCTAGTATTTTTAATCTCTAGTTTTTTTCAATATCTAGATTTTCAATCTCTAGTTTTTCAATCTTTAGTTTTTCAATCTCTAGTTTTTCAATCTCTAGATTTTCAATCTCTAGTTTTTCAATCTCTAGTTTTTCAATCTCTAGTTTTCAGTCTCTAGTTTTTCAATCTCTAGTTTTTCCACAGTATTTTAGTTTCAAATAAGGAACACCATTACATATATCATACACTTGGGGGTGGGGCGGGTGGGCGGATTATCGTCCTTAGACTCTGTTGGGGCCTTCAATATATATATTTTTAAAAATAAGAACGCATTCTATTCACAGTTCACGCATTCTATGCACAGCACGCATTCTATGCACATTTCACGCATTCTATGCACAGTTCACGCATTCTATGCACAGTTCACGCATTCTATGCACAGTTCACGCATTCTATGCACAGTTCACGCATTCTATGCACAGTTCACGCATTCTATGCACAGTTCACGCATTCTATGCACAGTTCACGCATTCTATGCACAATTCACGCATTCTATGCACAGTTCACGCATTCTATGCACAATTCACGCATATCATTTTTAGTGGGGGGAAAAAACTTGAAAAAAGCAACAACAATAAAATTAGAAATGAAGAAAAAATGTATTCACCACAAACTTACTAGTATTTCAGAGGGAAGTTTAGCTAATGAGATTATCGATGCCCGCACCCCTATTGGGCGCTGCTAGCCATGTACAGTTACAGACGCACCCTTATTTGGCGCTGCTAGCCATGTACACTTACAGACGCCAGGCGGGCTGGATTAAGGCCCTGATGTGACCCGTGGGCCTCATTTCGAGGATCCTTGCTTTAATCCTTCGTTGTTTTTTTTATCAATTTAACTGTTGAAGTTGACAGACTAAAATAAAAACGAATTAAACATGAAGAAATAAGATTACAGATGGCAGACGACGGACGGCAGACGACAGACGGCAGACGACAAGCGTTAATTTACTCAATTTCTTTTTTCTATTTTTTAAAATGTGTCTTAAAAGTGTTTCTGATACTAGCCGAGAGGCTTTAAAACCATCTCAAAGAAAGTGCTTTGAAATCCTTGGGGGGAAATGTTGAAAAACAAAGTGGAAAAGGGGAAATGAACTTCAGCTGTCAACGAGCGAAACACGTCGTTGAAAAACCCCATACTCATGTTTTAGACTTCCGGTTCACGCCTCTTGTATTCCGGGAGTGACATCTAGCGATCGTTTGAGATCGACAAACTAGGTTTACAAATTTTAAACTCATTTCGGACATTTTAAAGTATACATTTCGACCTAAATAGTTTGTTAAAATCAAATACTCCATAGATCAGGGGTGGGTAAACTACGGCCCGTGGGCCGCATGCGGCCCGGCAACTGATATTATGCGGCCGTTATGATTTTTTAAAGATTTTTGATCAAATTTCTTTCTAATTTTCAATTTTTTTTAAACAGTCCTTGACTTTTGTCATGTAATGCTAAAATGCGAATTTACCGATTTTAATATAGAGAAATGTTTATCGACATGTTAAAATTGGACATAATATACATGCGGCCCCCCAATAACTTTACAGTTATCAATGTGGCCCTCCGCACAAAAAGTTTGCCCACCCCTACCATAGATTATACTACACAAGCACAAATTTTTACCTAGTTATTTTTTTGCCCTAACAAGACAAAACACCCCACTCCACCACACTCCACACCACACTCCACACCACACTCCACACCACACTCCACACCACACTCCACACCACACTCCACACCCACTCCACAACCACCTCCACACCACACTCCACACCACACTCCACACCACTCCACCACACTGGAAAAACTGACCGACTTGAAACAAAAACGTTTACATATCAGAAAGTCTTAGTGTCATAACTATGGAAAGTAACTGACCAGTCCAAGTGTTTTGTTGGCGTCATGATGTCACTAACCCATGTGCCCCGTCCATAACCCATGTGCCCCGTCCATAACCCATGAGCCCCGTCCATAACCCATGTGCCCCGTCCATAACCCATGTGCCCCGTCCATAACCCATGTGCCCCGTCCATAACCCATGTGCCCCGTCCATAACCCATGTGCCCCGTCCATAACCCATGTGCCCCGTCCATAACCCAAGTGCCCCGTCCATAACAACTGTGTCCCCGCAACTTTGACCAACCTTTTTAGAAAGTTGATTTTTTTTTATAAAAAAAGATTCAATTCATAAACGTATATGTCAATGATCAATGGTCAATGGTCGACGTCAGCAACAACATCTCTGTCTAGATCAGGGGTAGGCAAACTACGGCCCGCGGGCCACATGCGGCCCGGCAACTGATATTATGTGGCCCTCGAAGGCATTAAGACATTTTTTTTAAAAATTACTTAGTGTTTAAGTTATTTTGTTGAATTTTACAGAATTTCATGTACTGTACCGTTATGATTGTTTTAACAATGTTTGATCAACTTTCTAATTCTCTATTTTTTTAAAACAGTCCTTGACTTTTGTCATGTAAGGCTAAAAAGCGAATTTACCGATTTTAATATAGAGAAATGTTTATCGGTATAAAATTGGACATAATATACATCCGCCCCCCCCCCCCACAATAGCCATTACATATGTCAATGTGGCCCGCCGCACAAAAAGTTTGCCCACCCCTGGTCTAGATTGACTTGATGCCAATAAGGCGCGTGGCTTTGCCGCTCTAAGGGCTACACAAAATACGACGCCGTTAATCCGTAGTGACATGGCATGCCTGTGTCAAGTGTTAGCTCTTGACATGGGACAATATCTTTAGTCTAATTGCGAAACAAAATAAATTACATTTAACGTGCTCTACGCACTTGTAATTTTGTCTTTTGACGAAATTTGAAGGTCGTCTAAATTTATTGGATTGGACGTTTCCAGAAAGTGAGTGATTGTTCTTGAGTAGTCATAAGTCTACTGATGGGGTTTGTCTGGAGGCTGATTGATGAGATATAAAGGCTGATTGTGTGATATAGAGGCTGATTGTGTGATATAGAGGCTGATTGTGTGATATAGAGGCTGATTGTGTGATATAGAGGATGATTGTGTGATATAGAGGTTGGTTGTGTGATATAGAGGCTGATTGTGTGATATAGAGGCTGATGGTGTGATGTAGAGGCTGATGGTGTGATATAGAGGATGATTGTGTGATATAGAGGCTGATGGTGTGATAAAGCGGCTGATGGTGTGATATAGAGGCTGATGGTGTGATACAGATGCTGATTGTGTGATATAGAGACTGATTATTACTCCTTTTGAAAGGTTTCTGTTGTTACAGTGTTGTTACAGTGTTGTAGACCCGTAGACAGCGTGAGCCCGAACCGCCTGACAGCAGGCCGGAGTAGTTTTGCCATTTATCAGACCGGAAAACGCCAGAGCGCCCTACGTAATGTTACTATTTTTAGGCAGTGTTTTCGTAAAACATGGCTGCTAACATTGTATTTCAGCATATATATATAGCAGTAAAAAATTATTTATAAAATATAACTGTAAACAAGTTTTGGCCTAGGTTGAGGCCCACTTTGCTGACTCACAGTGACGTAGAAGTACCAAAGAGATGGTGAGAGATTGGTCAAACGGAATGCCCGCGGGGGCGGGGGGGGGGGGGGGGGTTGTGTTAAGATACTTTCGCCTTTAAATAAGACTGGACAAACTGAATGTTCTATTTAACATATTTCAGCCATTCAATGACGAGACCAAATAAAAGAATCGCTGACGACCGCAGCCAGCGATAACCGTACAAGTCACTTTGGCGAGTTAACAATTTTTGTCATGTATCAATCCGCCAGTAAAGCGGCACCGCCATGCAATACTAACTCAACATTTAAAACTAAGGCAACACCCAACAACAATTCAACATTTAATCATGCAACAACCAACAGTAATTCAACATTCAATGCAAATTCAACATTCCATAATAATTTATTAAACTTCAAGAATCGACACAATTTACATGTATATTTACAAATTTACAGATTTTTTTGTCTCTTCAGTTTTCTGATTCATTTTTTAAAATTCATATCTACTGCGCGATACTCAAATTTTACGGATTAAATCATGCGATCCCATTGTGAATTAGGTTCATAGTCGATTCCATTGTGAATTAGGTTCATAGTCGAGTCCATTGTTAATTAGGTTCATAGTCGAGTCCATTGTGAATTAGTTTCATAGTCGATTCCATTGTGAATTAGGTTCATAGTCGAGTCCATTGTGAATTAGGTTCATAGACGAGTCCATTGTGAATTAGGTTCATAGTCGAGTCCATTGGGAATTATGTTCATAGTCGAGTCCATTGGGAATTATGTTCATAGTCGAGTCCATTGTGAATTAGGTTCATAAACGATTTACAAGAAAAGAGTCAACAGATAACCTCCGTTCTTTCCTTTCAATTAATTCCACTTTTGCCTGAAGGGCTCTTGACATTCCGTTCGAATACTTAATATTGTAATCAACTCTCCGTCTCTAGTCCTGGTCATTTGTAAAGATCTTACCGGAAGTCAACTGTACGACCCGAGGTCAGACTGGTCATTAAGCGTCCATTAGCTTCAACTGTTAGAATTTTTTTTTACTTTTCTAATAAGCCCAGAATTCTGCCGGTCCAAACGTTATTCTCGTATTTGAGTGTTCACTACGAGGCTGTAACGTCTGGCTGTAACGTCTGGCCTGTAACCAAGGCTCCGAAGAGGGAGTAGAATTTCATTTCAATTTTCAGTAAAGAAACAGCGTGTTACACAGTGATATGCCCCCCACACACACACACCCAGTGGCACTTATCCGTTGCAATATAATTATGAAGCTGGTGTCACGTGACGGATGGGCCTGGGAGCAGACGATCAAAGTAATGGCCGTGCCGCGCGGGAAGCATGTGGGCAGGAATCCAGAGTAAATCAAATCTACATCGGTTATTTGACATTAGACATTTTCTCCTTGTTTGGGCAAAATGTAAAAAGAAAAAAAAAATTCGCTTCCATTTGCCAAACGATATTTTCTGGGGATCGATCTTCATTCGAAAATGTAAGAAGAATTTCTCTTACAACCTTTGATCACTATAATGAGATCCTGTGACTGTTTTTAAGCTCATTAAAATTGTTTACCGTTTGCATAGATTAATTTGTTGACTGTTAATCATACATGTATGAGATGTGCACTATGTCCTTTGTTAAGTTTTGATCTATATATTTGTATGAGATGTGCTCTATGTCCTTTCTTAACGTTTGATCTACAGCACTGTATCATTAATTTGTTAACTGTTGACCAACATACTTGTATGAGATGTGCACTGCGTCATTCACTTTTTAACTGTTGACCTACATATCTGTATGTGATGTGCACTGTGTCATAAGACTGATGAAGCTATTTCTTCTTGTCATCCAAATTGTTTCCAAAAGACTTAAGTCCTCTATGTTTTATTGTTGTTGTTTTTGTTACGGCTCTTGTTATTTAAAAAATCATTTGACAAACATTTGGACTGTGGACGTACAGCGATCACAAAGGAGACAGTAATCATCTTGCCACGTGTCAAACCTGTTTGCAGTGAGTCCCTCACTCCTTTTCTAATTCAAAAAATGACCCCGAGCATCCCGATAAAAATCGTCTGTAATAAAAAAAAGTTTATAAAAATGAAAATGTCAATAAATAAAAAAGTTTAAATAAAAAAAACTATTGTATTTTTCTTTCTTCAATAAACTGGATAGAAGAAAAAATAATGCAGTGGTCCAAACAAAGTAAATAAATAAATTTAAAAATAATGCTGAAACGTAGTGCACCGCACAGTCATCTGATGCTACAAATAAAATGAAAGAAAAGCTGATATTTCTTTAAAATAATTTTTTGGGGGATGGTGGAGGGATTTGGGGGGGGGATGTCTTTCAAACTCCCACTGGAACCGCTTCAAGCAAACTCATGGGGTGCGGGCATCCCTGGTAAAGAGCCCCCTGATCTATGATGATACTGATGTTTCCCATTGCCACGAGCAGATGAATGGTGTCATTGCTAAGCACTAAACGAATGATGCAATGTTGCAGATGTGTTCTTATTGATATCTACTCTGTTCTGAACTTGACCCATATTCTCATCCGTCTAACGATGCCCTCATGTCCTAAAGGCTCTATGTACCCCATCAACCAACTTTCCGTAAAAAGCCTCTGAGTTGTTTTTTTTCCAATCGCAAATCTTCCACAATTTAAAACATCAATTTCCGAAGTTTTTAGCTTGACGTTGATACAGATCTGACTTGTGACTGGCTGAGAAGAAAGAAAGACTGTCCGGACGTTTGAATATGGCTGGGAAGATAGCAAGACTGTCCAGACGTTTGAATATGCCTGGGAAGAAAGAAAGACTGTCTGGATGTTTGAATATGGCTGGGAAGAAAGAAAGACTGTCTGGATGTTTGAATATGGCTGGGAAGAAAGAAAGCCTGTCCGGATGTTTGAATATGGCTGGGAAGAAAGCAAGACTGTCCAGACGTTTGAATATGCCTGGGAAGAAAGAAAGACAGTCCGGATGTTTGAATATGCCTGGGAAGAAAGAAAGACTGTCCGGATGTTTGAATATGGCTGGGAAGAAAGAAAGACTGTCCGGATGTTTGAATATGCCTGGGAAGAAAGAAAGACTGTCCGGATGTTTGAATATGGCTGGGAAGAAAGAAAGACTGTCCGGACGTTTGAATATGGCTGGGAAGAAAGAAAGACTGTCCGGACGTTTGAATATGGTTGAGATCAGACGGCTCTCATCAAGGAATCATCGGGGCTGCGTTAAAAAAAACTACAGTTCTCAGTTAGAGGTAAGACGGCCGGTCAATGATAAAACCTTTTGACTCATGGTCAGTGGTAAAACGGCTAGCCTCCTGGCCAGTGGTAAAGTAGCTAGAGTCCTGGTCAATGGTAAAATAGCTAGCCCCCAGGTCAACGTTTAAACAAGAGACTTGAGTCTGTAGGGCCCCACTTATTATTATCATCATTATTTCGCTTTTACTCCTCCATCCAATCGCCGAGGAGGTAACTGCGAGTCTTTTTTAAAACTGACAAGAGAATGTCTTTGTAAGTCTTTCTTAATTAACCGACACGAAAATGAATGTCTAGATTGAAATCACGGACACATTAAACCCCATTCACCACCGTGTTAAAATGTCAGACTTCTATGTTCAAGAGTGAGCAGTTTTGTCATGAAACAAGTCGTACATGCAATATTAAAATCATTTTTTTTTTACTTTGATGATTCCCCCCCCCCCCCCCCCCCCCGGGGGCAGTGTTTGTTATAATTTCACGTGTTATCATCTTAACCCTTAACTTATGTGTGTCGTGTAAGGAAAATATATAAAATTGAAATCAAAATTTAAGACCGAAAATGGTAACGGAATGAAAATTGCTTACTTACTTACGACTTTTTAACCCGTCTCGGTCATACGCCGTCTACAATTTTTTTTTCCCATTCATCTCGGTCCTGTGCTTTCCTGTCCAGTTGATTCCAGCTGTGTCCTCCATACCGATACTTTGCGTGTCTGCCTGCCTCTAGCTCGCGTCTCCATATTGTATTCTTAGTACTTCCACTTTTCTTTTTTCCCTTGTGGATTCCATGTTAGGGATTATCAGGAGATGTTTTCCGGGGGTTTGTGGAGAATGTACCCTATCCACCTCCATCTTTTCCTTATGATGTCTTCGGCAGTAGCCTCCTTTGTTTGTTCTTTCCAAAGAAATGAAGGAAACAAAGTATGGGAAAACCTGAAAAAAAAAGAAAGAATCAAAACAACAAACGTGTCGACAGGAAGCCTTCATCAGCGGACAAACATCAGTAACAAGATAATTAAATTTTTCACAAAATAACACTTGGCTGAAATGTAGTAACTGACTGGACAACAAGGGGAATGTGGATGTTAGTCTCTCCTCCTTATTACCCTATGTCATTCCCAGAAAGTATTTGTTTGTGTTGGTTTTTGGCCATTTGATGTTCAGGATCTTCCTAGTGCAAGTGTTTATGAAGGTCTCTACGGCGAGCATTACCCAGAAAGTATAGACCTACATTCTGAAATATATTCTGGGGTATAATATTGCAGAGCCATGATACGTTTCACTCACTCAGTAAGACTCCTCGGTCGTCCCGCATCGATGAACACTTGGGATGAAAGGTGGTTAAATTCTTTTCTCATTTGGCGATAACCGCTCTCTGGTGTTTTTTTTAAAAAAATGGATCTTTACAGTAATCGACGACGTGAAGACGATCATCTGACAATTACCTTGTTAATTTAAATATGGCAAATATCAAATTCATTTCAGGCTTTTAGTCACTGTGGAAGGTAATGTCCCTCATTTAGTGTTAACCATGTAATGCCCAACATGTAATGCCCACCATAAAATGCCCACCATAAAATGCCCACCATGTAATGTCCACAAGGCAATGTCTACCATGTAATGCCCACCAAGTCATGCCCGACATGTATTGACCAACGTGCAATGCCCAACATGCAATGTCCACCATATAATGCCCACCATAAAATGCCCACCATGTAATGTCCACAAGGCAATGTCTACCATGTAATACCCACCAAGTCATGCCCGACATGTATTGACCAACGTGCAATGCCCACCATGTAATGTCCACCATATAATGCCCACCATAAAATGCCCACCATGTAATGTCCACAAGGCAATGTCTACCATGTAATGCCCACCAAGTCATTCCCGACATGTATTGACCAACGTGCAATGCCCAACATGTAATGCTCAATATGTAATGCCCAAAAAGTCCTAGAAGGCAGACGTATGAAACTAGTCTGAGACAGACTCAGACATTAAGAGCTTTGCATTGTGCCGACCTCAGCCTTTCACCACACACGCGTAAGCATTGAACAGATTTAGCGGAGAACCGCTCTTAGCGGCACCCCAAGAGCTCAATGAGTCACCGGCTAGGGACTTAACTATCACGAAGTTATTAAGTTGGACAAATTTCTGTTCTAACGAAATGTCTGGTCAGACTGTTTTGTCCGCAGAAGAAAACTTTGTCATACCAAGTGTCGTAATTCGTCTTGTGCATGCTGAGGATCGGTCAAATTTTCTTTTCAGTTCACACGACCATCAAATTTTCCTCAAATTTCTATTTGAACGCACTAAACTATATAGTAAAACAAAATAATGTGTTCAAAAAGAAATTTCACGCAAAATTTGATCGAGTGGACTGAAAATAAAATTTGACCTAAATTTCAGTTCGATCAAACTTCCGTCAATCAATATTCCGTCAACGAAATTTCTTTCACACAAAATTTCGGTAACCCTTTTTTGTACTGGTCTATTCCAAAACCAGTTTCACATTTATCGTGTTCCTTTCATCAAACAATTAAGATTTGTTTTCTTCTGACATCATTCTTGCCAGCAAAAAAAAAAAAGATACAGTTTTTTTGTTGTTGGAACGTTATGCCAGTGACTGATTGCATTGTTCATGAAACTGAATGATGTCATCACTACCAAAAGATGTTTTCTTGGTGAGCTACACACTACTCCGGTAACAGATTTAATGGCGTCAGACAGTTTCCCTCTGACTCACTCTCTGTCTCTCTCTGCCTCTCTATGTTTCTCCATGTTATCCCAACTGAAATATATCTCATTGGGAAATGGCGTCAGACAGTTTTCCTCTGACTCACTCTCTGTCTCTCTCTGCCTCTCTATGTTTCTCCATGTTATCCCAACTGAAATATATCTCATTGGGAAATGGCGTCAGACAGTTTCCCTCTGACTCACTCTCTGTCTCTCTCTGCCTCTCTATGTTTCTCCATGTTATCCCAACTGAAATATATCTCATTGGGAAATGGCGTCAGCGGGGCGTCAAGCCTAAGCTCCTTGTGCCCTCCCTGGCGCCCCCACACAAGCCAGGCGCCAGGTCTCCCCGACGTCAGACCGTGCGGGGGCACGCCAGGGACCTGCCCCCACCCGCAACCGCTCGATCGGGTTTGCTGATAGAGGCCCTTCCCGCCCGGTCGACCAAAAAAACGCTGTGTTTAAAGCGTTCGCAGTCCACTCTCCCAGGGGTCGGTACCGTAAATTAAAGTCCTAATATCTCCCCCCACCCGTCATGGGGAAAGCATCGGACGCCGTCTAGGAGGGATTCTACAGTGGGTTTCCACCTCGCAACCAACTCGTGAAGTAGCTGGGACGAAACGGTTGCCTAGGAAGTAGCTGGGACGAAACGGTTGCCTAGGAGCAGCTTTCTCAGGGTTGCGTATCTAGAATCATCCGCCAGACGCTTCCACCACAGCCTATCGCCTCATATCCCTTAACGGCAACTTGTAATCGTGATCCCTACCCTGTATCTGCCTTTTCTTCCACCTTTCTATCTCCCTTTCTCTCTCTCTCCTTGGGTCCAGTCGACTGATTAATTTATATCAGTTTCTAGGATTGTACAACACATTCTATTTTTACTAACCACAAGTTTCTCTCGATTTCTGCTGAGACACGGCGATCACACTGTGGCAACGCTGGCGTCTTGAACCGTTAGGCAACCAGTTTCCAGACTTATTCATATTTCTACATATCGACCCCCGGTCCAAGAGCCGACTGTTGATCAGCGAATGCTTGCATTCATGCCGACGCCATATTTACCCCCGTTACATGCTGGAAATTACCGCATGTAACATCGTCCCACACTGGCGCCCTTCAATAGTTACGTAACAAGTTTTTTATCAACGTTTCCTTTCCGTTCATTATTTGGGCCGCGTCCTTTTGCCCGGGCGAGGGGGAGAGAAATCTCATATATTTGTCCGACATGAAGGCTTTCATCAGTGTACATCAACCCCTCCTGGTTATCTCCCCTGCTGGCCACGGCAGATACAAAAGCCGGAATTAATCATTTAACCCGAGGGACGTTCAATGAGGCAAGACAAATACAACTTGTTATGGAAAGTTTGAACAGTTCGGAAGTTCCCGTTTTTTGTTGTTTTTTTTCCCTAAGAAAAATGAAAGTGGGAGGGAAAACGTCCTTTTTGTTCTAGGGTTATATAGAGAAGTTTGGCGTGCCAACAGAAAAATTCTTTTTATATTGATTGCATGTTGTGGTTTTTTTCCTCTGGATCAAATATTGTCTTCAATGTTCAAACCCATTTCTACCCCGGTCAATACTGTTACATTTTTGCACGCGAACGTTCTCGGTGATAATAGCTGATTCACTCAAGAACATAAGAGCTATTCTGACCACACAATGATTTACTCGAAGAACATAACAGCTTTTCTGACAGCACAATGATTCACTCAAAGAACATAAGAGCTATTTTGACCACACAATGATTCACTCAAGAACATAACAGCTATTCTGACCGCACAATGAATCGCTTAACGCTTTGCTGCTGATCAATTTTGGGGGAAGAGCAAATCCTCAGGACTTTCGAAAACAATATGTGCAATGCAATCAAAGAAATTTCCATTTATTTGGATTAATAAAAGCGTCTTTTCCCTTTTTTCTTTTTTTATTGTTGGTCATGCAACGCAACATCACTGGCAGAAATGTAAAGCGATACGTTCATAAACGGTGCTGCAGCTCGCCCATTTGGCCACGAAGCCTGGTCATCCAGAAATGAGCACTTTGATGTGCACATTTTGATTGTCAACCAGCAGGACGACAATAATCGTGCTCAACGAAGCCAGTCCCGGTACGTCACTTTCTTTGTTCAACTAGCCATCAACAAGGATTCTTTTATTTGAACGCATTGTTGGCCAACAAAACTGTCGCGCACAAGATCCCTCGACTCACAGCTTCAAGTTGAAGCATCAACAAAAGAAAGAAAAAGGAATTGAAGATTGCTGTTCGTTCTTAGCCGCGAATATGACCCAGGCAATATTTTGACTTGAGTAATAGCCTTGACTTGAGTAGTAGCCTTGACTTCTTCTTCTTCTATATATTAAGGGCCCACGATCAATTTATTGATCATTATGGCTCCTATGAATGTAGTTGGGATTTGCAATGTCTCTGTGCCTGGTGTTGATGAGGATATTTCACTGGTTACAAGAGTAACTGTGTCAGGTTATCATGCACTAGGGGTTGGAAGGCCTGAGGCAATACACGCAAATGAGTCAAGTGTTGTCGCCTCAACTGATCCTTTTGGAAGCTTGTTCCAGTCCCTGATTGTCTTTGGTAGGAATGAGAAGTTCCTATACTGGCTTCTCGCTGCTATGAGCCGGAACTGCCTGTCATGGCCTCGTCGTTGTCTATGGGGGAGAGGGACGAGTTTCTGTTTAATGCCAGAACAGTGGACTAGCCCATTATTTATCTTGTAAATCATGGAGAGCCTGGACTGTCATCGTCTTTCCTCCAATAGTGACCAGCCCAGTGTTTCCAGCATGCTGCCAACACTAGAGGTATTTCTGTAGCGGTTCAGGACAAAGCGTGCTGCCCGTCGCTGTACTGCCTCCAACTTGTCGATGCTCTTCTGAGTGAATGGGTCCCAGACCGAAGATGCATAATCTAAAAGCGGCCGGACAAAGGCTTTATAGGCTCTTTCTTTCACACCGGAGTTGCTGATCTTTAGATTACGCCTTAAGAACCCCAGGGTCTTGTTTGCCTGGTTGCACACATTGTTAATATGCTCGTCCCAGCGGACCTCTCTCTGAATGGTAACACCCAGGTACCTTACGGAGGAAACTGACTCAAGCAAATGACCATGCAATTCATAGTGGTAGCGTAGAGTAGTAGCCTTGACTTGAGTAGTAGCCTTGACTTGAGTAGTAGCCTTACTTGAGTAGTAGCCTTGACCTGAGCAGTAGCCTTGACTCGGTGAGTTGCTCAGTTCGCAAACCTCACTCACTCCTCCTTGCCCATTGGATCAAGACGACTGGCAATAGACCAAGATGAAGTAGATGACCATCATTTTTTTGTATGTGCGTGCATGCGGGCGTGTGTGTTTCGCTGTGTTCTTTATGCGATTTACTTCACATGAGTGGGTGGAATTTTTCATTTGTGTAATTATCATAACGCCTTTTCTTAGATTGAGTTGCCGTCCAAGGTTAACGCGACCCATCCACCCGGGGTGCTGGTGATGCTTTTGCCTGATCGATTTTCTTTTTACTGGGGATTGAACTCCAGTCCACTAGCTTTGTCCACTAACTAACATACTTAAGAAAATCAGCAGACCATCGAGCCAAGGCTCATAAGGTCTTCCCCAACACACCTCCACCGCCCCCAACTGGCATTCAACCACTCCCCCCGTGGTCTTTATTCCAGTCAGGCCGCGAAGCGGCATGCCGAGGGCTCCCCGCCCCTGAGACAGCCCCACCCACCCTTCCACTCGATTGACTATGCGAGTGAGGCCGCATCAGAGAAGGGACGCCTGGCCAGCCGGGCTGATGCTTACACAGCAACCGGGCCGGACTTCCTTGGGCTGGGGTTGATATAATTTACGTCTCTAAAGACCCCCCTTCCCACCCCGGGGGGACTCGTAGGTGTTAACAGACGCCCTCTAATAGGGTTTACGTGGTTTTCTGCGGCATGACTAATTCACACCGCAGCTGGGAAATGACAAAAAGAGAAGGTTGCCTAGGAGCAGTACCCTCACGTCTGCATATTTGGAATCATCGGCTAGGGTCGCCACACGCCTTCGCCTCATATCCATGCGGAAACTGTAATCATATCCCGACCTGTTTCTACGTTATTTTCGGCTGCACTTGGTAGGAAAACATGCAGTCGTGCTCTTTCTAACGCAGTTTCCATGCGTTACCTTTGCCTTTCGGCGCGGGTCCCCTACACGGTGATCATGTCCCCCGGGTAACGTTTCAGGGGGTTCGTGGCAAACGCCTCTTTGTCGACATGCCATTTATGGGACGGACATGCCGACTAGAGCCCCGGGGGGAAGCTTTGTCCACTAAATGTGTAAAAAAATAAATTTTCAGATAAACAGTTCTCGGTCATATATATTGCAAAATATATTGTGGATTTTAAGACAAATAATCCTGTGAGGAGAGCGATAAAATTATGTCTCTCTTTCTCTCACTACACCCTCACTCACTCTCTCTCTCTTTCTCTATCTATCTTTCTCTCTCTCTCTCTCACTCACTCATTCTCTCTCTATCTCTCTCCTCTATCAAATGGTCTATAGAAATTAAAAGAACTTTGCTTAGTATTATCAAAATAATTTCAATTTTACTCCTTGCTAAAAGATGAGCTCTAGATTCATAGTTGAATAAATTTTTTTCTTTAAAAGGAAAAATTGTACATGCTCAAATAGCGCCCAAGTCTAAAGAAATAATTGTTTAGAAATGAGCCTTGTTGAGTTTAAAACCAAGAAATATGAATTAATGGTCCGTTTGATTTCATTTGGGCACTAAGAAAACTTACACAATTACTCAACTGTGAATGCATTTTAAATATTTCTCTTTACATCGAGACCAGCGGTTCTCAACCTTCCTAATGCCGCGATCCTTTACAACAATTCCTCGCGCAGTGGTGACCCCCCCCCCCCCACAACCATCAAATTATTTTAGTTGCTACTTCATATATAATGGTTTTCCGATAGTCTTAGGCTACCCATGTGTGAGGGTCGTTCGAGCCCCCATAGCGGTCGCGACCCACAAGTTGAGAACCGTTGATCAAGAGTCTTGACCAGGGGTTCTCAACTTAACTTATGCTGCGACCCTTAAGTACAGTTCCTCATCTTGTGGCGACCCCCAATAACAAAAATTATTTTCGTTATTACTTTATAACTGTAGTGTATAATTGTTTTCCGATGGTCTTAGGCGACCCCTGTGAACGGGTCGTGCGAACCCCGAAGGGGTCGCGACCCACAGGTTGAGAACCGCTGGTCTAGACCAATAAATTATTAGCTTTGTTTTAAACAAAACATATTTTTAAAAAATACTTGTGTATGCTTTCTATGTCCTAAATGGCTGAAATCTGTGCAAGTACACAATGAAGTACAGAATAAAATACAGAATGAAGTACACAATGAAGTACATAATGAAGTACACAATGAAGTACACAATGAAGTACACAATTAAGTACACAATTAAGTACACAATGAAGTACACAATGAAGTACACAATGAAGTACACAAGAAAACCATCTGGGTAAATGGCGAGAAGTACGACCGAGTTTTTGTATACATTAAAAAGGATATTGATTATCGATTTGGTCAGTTACAGGAGAAATGAAAAACTTCCTCAGTGAAGGGAACATAACTGTAAACAAAATTAGCTCGCTCAAGAGGGCCTTATTTTTTTTATTTTTTTAAAGGATTTCCAAACATTGGGCCCTAGCAGCTCACAGTTTAGCACGACACATTCTAGTAGCCCAAAGTTTAGCATGATCCATTCAAGCAGCTCACAGTTTAGCACGACACATTCTAGCAGCCCAAAATTTAGCACGTCACATTCAAGCAGCCCACAGTTTAGCACTACATTCTAGCAGCCCATAGTTTAGCACTACATTCTAGCAGACCACAGTTTAGCACGACCCATTCTAGTAGCCCACAGTTTAGCACGACACATTTTAGAACGACACAGATCAGCACGGCACAGTCTAGCACCATGCTGTCTAACACCTCACTGTTGCGCAACCAACAATGTAGCACTATACTATATAGTAAAACAAAATAATGAGTTCAAAAAGAAATTTGACGCAAAATTTTAACGTGTAAACTAAAAAAATGATTCGACCAAATTTCCGTTCGATCAAATTTCCGTCGATCAATTTTCCATCGACGAAATTTCTTTCGATCAAATTTCCGGATACGATGCAATAGCTATGTTTGAAATTATATTTATATAGCTCATTTAGTACATATCAACAAATTTATGGCCACCGGCCACCCCAAACGGAATATTGTAAAATGGATGTACTAATTCGGAAACTTATCTATTTTGTCACATACAAACTGAAATGTAGCAGTTTGTATTTGAGTCGATGCCACCCACTCATGTAATAGCTCTGTCTGAAATTTTATTTACATAGCTCATATAAGGCAATCAAGATAGGAAATCACACCGAAGGGACCAGACAGTTATCGGAAATCACACCAAAGGGACAAGACATATCGGCAATCACACCAAAGGGACAAGACATATCGGCAATCACACCAAAGGGACAAGACATATCGGCAATCACACCAAAGGGACAAGACATATCGGCAATCATACCAAAGGGACAAGACATATCGGCAATCACACCAAAGGGACCAGACACATATCGGCAATCACACCAAAGGGACAAGACATATCGGCAATCACACCAAAGGGACAAGACAGATATCGGCAATCACACCAAAGGGACAAGACATATCGGCAATCACACCAAAGGGACAAGACAGATATCGGCAATCACACCAAAGGGACAAGACATATCGGCAATCACACCAAAGGGACAAGACATATCGGCAATCACACCAAAGGGACAAGACATCGGCAATCACACCAAAGGGACAAGACATATCGGCAATCACACCAAAGGGACAAGACATATCGGCAATCACACCAAAGGGACAAGACATATCGGAAATCACACCAAAGGGACAAGACATATCGGCAATCACACCAAAGGGACAAGACATATCGGCAATCACACCAAAGGGACAAGACATATCGGCAATCACACCAAAGGGACAAGACATATCGGCAATCACACCAAAGGGACAAGACAGATATCGGCAATCACACCAAAGGGACAAGACATATCGGCAATCACACCAAAGGGACAAGACAGATATCGGCAATCACACCAAAGGGACAAGACATATCGGCAATCACACCAAAGGGACAAGACAGATATCGGCAATCACACCAAAGGGACAAGACATATCGGCAATCACACCAAAGGGACAAGACAGATATCGGCAATCACACCAAAGGGACAAGACATATCGGAAATCACACCAAAGGGACAAGACAGATATCGGCAATCACACCAAAGGGACAAGACATATCGGCAATCACACCAAAGGGACAAGACAGATATCGGCAATCACACCAAAGGGACAAGACATATCGGCAATCACACCAAAGGGACAAGACATATCGGCAATCACACCAAAGGGACAAGACATATCGGCAATCACACCAAAGGGACAAGACATATCGGCAATCACACCAAAGGGACAAGACATATCGGCAATCACACCAAAGGGACAAGACATATCGGCAATCACACCAAAGGGACAAGACATATCGGCAATCACACCAAAGGGACAAGACATATCGGCAATCACACCAAAGGGACAAGACATATCGGCAATCACACCAAAGGGACAAGACATATCGGCAATCACACCAAAGGGACAAGACATATCGGCAATCACACCAAAGGGACAAGACATATCGGCAATCACACCAAAGGGACAAGACATATCGGCAATCACACCAAAGGGACAAGACAGATATCGGAAATCACTGTTCGAAGAAAGTTTAATATTTTGAATTTGATTTTTTTTTTAAATTCTTTTTAGTCCAATCTTTAAGTTTCATTTCATTTACTGGCCCACTTTTGAGAGGAAGAACATTCTGGACCATGGTAAAAAATACATTATGTACCCAATTGTCACGTGTTGAGTCTAATATATCTACTCCTGTAAAGAAAACTCTTAGTTTTACCTGTGTGTTGTAAACTGTTGGTCTTGGAAGCATTTGAATGTTTATGCCTGGAAACTGTCTTGTGTTTAAAGCAACGGAAGGAAATGGTTGGCTGAAGCAGACGTTTTGAGGCTGTTAGTAGTCCATATATTGAGACAAGGATGTTTATGGGATGTCTAGAGGTAAGGATTTTTATGGGGTTTATAGAGGTAAGGATGTTTATGGGATGGCTAGAGGTAAGCATGTTTATGGGATGGCTAGAGGTAGGGATGCTTATGGAATGGCTAGAGGTAAGGATGTTTATGGGGATGTATAGAGGTAAGGATGCTTAAAGGATGTCTAGAGGTAAGAATGTTTATGGGATGTCTAGAGGTAAGGATGTTTATGGGATGGCTAGAGGTAAGAATGTTTATGGGATGGCTAGAGGTAAGGATGTTTATGGGATGGCTAGAGGTAAGGATGTTTATGGGATGTCTAGAGGTAAGGATGTTTATGGGATGGCTAGAGGTAAGGATGTTTATGGGATGTCTAGAGGTAAGGAAGTTTATGGGATGTCTAGAGGTAAGGATGTTTATAGGATGTATTTTGTCCTTTTAATTTTCAAAACTAAAAAAATTAAAAATATTTGTTTTAGAGAAGGGTTGTTCTTTGGAAAGAGTTTTTGGGAGTATGTTATAAATACAAGTGTACATTTAAAATGTGTCTTAAGTGGGATGTACATTTAAGGTATGTGTTATAGCGATTAAAAATTGTAAATGGTAAGTTTTATCGTATCGGGTTGTGGGGGGGGGGGGGTTCAGGGCCGGCCATAGGAGGCCACTGCAACCTATGCGGCCGCATTTGTCCCCGCACTTTCATAGGCCACGCCACAAATTTATTTTCTAATACAAAATCTTAATTTTCACTTATTATTCTTATTCTCTACCCAGAATGGGCCCCGCGCAATCCGTTTCGCATGGGGCCCCGCAATTGTTAGGGTTGGCCCTGGGGGGGGGGGAGGTGTTGTATGTCAGTGCGAGATTAACCCCTACATGACAGCATCCGTAAGAAAAATCAACCATCCATCTCTGGATTCTGTTATAACCGTAGCACAGATAACTTCATCTGACTGCTGATGTGTGCTGCAACAGCACTAACCATAAAAGACAGCAAGCCGAGCGGAACCCCCTCCCACCCGTCCCCCCCCCCCCCCCCCGTCCACCAGTCTTCAGCTAACTTGTTATTTCAGTTCACTCCCCAGGACGATCGTCTGCCTGGCAGCGGTCACCGTGACCCGACTCTTTCTATCGGGTTTACTTCATTTACCCTTTGGCCTTCGACAATCGGCCCTCATCGAATTACGCGTGTTGTGTTCACCCCACTGTGAGGGAATTGCTTGTGTATATATATATATACAACATATATATATGTGATGTGTGTATATGTATGTGTATCGCAACTCATCTGACAGACGGACAGGTTTGAATTCAATCAAACTCGGAGATGGAGTCCCGTGGGCGATCTGACATTGAAAGAGTTCTCCTAGCGTAAAGCATTTTAAGACATTCAAATTTCTTTCGACTTTTTAGTGAGTTTTATCTCGTCTTTGATGGAAAATCTTTTTTTAAATATTTTTTTTTTTTTTTTTTTGTGTTTTTTTTTTTTGAGCTGGTTCTCAAAGCCTAGAGAATGTAAACTTTTTTTCTTTTTAACGTGTGGCTAGAATTTTTAAAAAATATTTGATCAAATGCGCATTGCTAGACGCATTTCTTGAGAAATGTTTATCACTTCGCCAATACAGAGAGGTCAGAGAGCAATGACCTGGAGGAGGGCATGTGGATCTCACAAACGCCGCTTGTCACGAGATCTTTAACATGTTGACAAAAACGAATGCTTGGATATTTATTTATTTTTATTTTAAATGTCAGCTATATTTACGTCATTCATCTAACATGGCATTGGCGTGACATTGTTTACTTGTTCATGTTTCTAAAGCTAAGGATGACTAAGGATGACTTTGGAGCTGTTTTTGGAGCAATTGGTTTAGCTCTTTTCTTAGCTATCTATAGATTTGACCGACACCATCTCTTCTACAGCATATTTTACGACAACTTTAAAAGAAAAAGCAAATTAATTAAAATTTTAGGTAAAAGCAGATGAAATAGAAGTGAGGAAATCGAGTAGCAGATACAGCAGATGTGACTAGCCGGAAGACTTAACCGCTTGTCGTCTTGTGCTCTACATTATCTCCTCATGAGTAGCGATGGATCGTTGGCTTTGTTTGATTGGTGGCGCAATCGTGGTTGCAAAAATGCCCCGGTAAATACTGGTAGGACTCTACGTGTTTATTATATAACAAATTCATCAGAGTCTACCACTTTTGTTTTCAAATGGCCGACTATGGGTCCTGTTTTGGGCTGCGGGTTCAGTGCGACTGTTTTCGCTCTTCATTTCTAGTTTCCCCATATTCCCTCAATGTTCTCTTCACACGGCGTGAACGCAATAACATTATACTTGACTTATTTTATTTTACGATGGTACAAATTCAGGGACCAAACCAGGGACCAACCCAGAAACCAAACCAGGGACTAAACCAGGGACCAAATGAGTAGCCAAACCAGGGACCAAATCAGGGACTAACCAAGGACTAAACCAGTGACCAACGAGTAACGAAGTCAAGGACCAAACGAGTAACAAAACCAGGGACCAAACCAGGGACCAAACGAGTAACAAAACCAGGGACCAAACCAGGGACCAAACGAGTAACAAAACCAGGGACCAAACGAGGGACCAAGCGAGTAACAAAACCAGGGACCAAACGAGTAACAAAACCAGGGACCAAATCAGGGACCCACCCAGAAGCCAAACCAGGGACCAAACAAGGGACCAAACAAGGGACCAAACGAGTAACCAAACCAGGGACCAAATCAGGGACTAACCCAGGACCAAACCAGGGACCAACGAATTGCAAAACCAAGGACCAAACGAGTAATAAAACCAAGGACCAAACCAGGGACCAAACGAGTAACGAAACCAGGGACCAAACAAGGGACCAAACGAGTAACAAAACCAGGAACCAAACAAGGGACCAAACGAGTAACGAAACCAGGGACAAAACGAGTAACAAAACCAGGGACCAAACGAATAACAAAACCAGGGACCAAATCAGGGACCAACCCAGAAGCCAAACCAGGGACCAAATCAGGGACCAACCCAGAAGCCAAACCAGGGACCAAACCAGGGACCAAACAAGTAACCAAACCAGGGACCAAATCAGGGACTAACCCGGGACCAAACCAGGGACCAACGAATTGCCAAAACCAAGAACCAAACCAGGGACCAAACGAGTAACGAAACCAGGGACCAAACCAGGGACCAAACGAGTAACAAAACCAGGGACCAAACGAGTAACAAAACCAGGGACCAACCCAGAAGCCAAACCAGGATCCAAACAAGGGACCAAACGAGTAACCAAACCAGGGACCAAATCAGGGACTAACCCTGGACCAAACCAGGGAGCAACGAATTGCAAAACCAAAGACCAAACCAGGGGCCAAACCAGGGACCAAACGAGTAATAAAACCAAGGACCAAACCAGGGACCAAACGAGTAACAAAACCAGGGACCAAACCAGGGACCAAACGAGTAACAAAACCAGAGACCAAACGAGTAACAAAACCAGGGACCAAACCAAGGCAAGTGCACACACGTTAACGTCGCTTTAGGAACAGAAACACGGAGTTTAGATTTTCGTAATCAGTGTGGAAATGTTAAAAGAGAAATTTTCTAAGATTTTTTTGCGTGTAGTTAATTCATATTGTGACTAAAGATAAGTTCAGATGTGACCTTGATGACAAGGTCATTTCTTGTCTAAATCGATCAACCGATCTTGTTACAGGTTATTATTTCCTAATCATTACTTTTATCGTGTATGAAATTAAATTCGAATAATAAAAAAACAAAAAAAGAAAGAAAAAAAGAAAAAAAAAGATACTCGCCTGTTTGAAACATGTTCCTATTAGATTTACATGTGAAGCTTGTTAGTCTAGTATTTATCAGCCACAGTTGTTTGTAAGCTATAAGTGAACCCGTAATAATGTGCAGGCAGACAGACAGACGGGCTGTCGCGGAGACGGACAGAGGGGGCGGGCGGACAATTGCTTCTGTTAAAATAAACATCTGGTGTTTTTTTTCTGTCATTGTCGAAGGCGCCGCGCAGACCCTTGAATAGAATTAGACCCCAATGAATGGGAGGAAAGCAATTGCCCTGGCGTCAACTAGGGCCTAATTATGACGTCATGCGTCTTACATTCTGGAATAAAATTTTAACTCGAACGGTCGGGCCTCCAAGATACCAAAGAGCTCGCGCTTTTTTAAGTGGAGGAATCAAGTGCCACGCCTCTTCACGTCTGTCTCAGCCTACCCCCCCCCCCCCCGCATTAAAAAAATCACCCCCCCCCCCCCCGCACAGGTCTAACGTTGAAACCAAGGAAGTTGATTGTGTAGATGTTCTGAAATAAAGGTTTTATAGTCGACATCTGTTACAATTCTATTCACGTCGGCATGTATAACATCACCCGTCTGTATTGACCGGTGGTTCTCAGCATTCCTAATGCCCCACCCCGTTATATTGCTTTTTAATATAGTTACATCATTTATGATCCACGTCTATACATTTTAAACATCAGAAAATAGTTTGGGAAATTTTTTTTCTTTTAAGCAAAAATTCGGAAGAGTGTGGAATATCACTCTTAATGTCATCCTATCTTAACAATGTTATCACTACTGTGTGTCCTCAATTCTGGCCAACAGAGCTCTATAATGTGTCTCTAATCTAAATGTTAAGAACTATCATTTTGATCACGGAATATTTTCTATGTATCTACATTCTATCCTATATCATATATTTTGTGCGTCCTTTGAATATAAATATAAATTCGTGTTTTGTTATAAATAATTTAATATCAGCCTTAATGTTCTTCTTGTGAGACAAATATTTAATTCTAACTAATATAAACGAATCTCTATTTACATATTAAAAAGTTTGTAATACACGTTCCCTATCATATATGACATTGTTACTCTCTAACCTTGATGACGTATCTTTTCAATTAATATCTACTAAACAGTGAATATCAGTGCCTATTTATGCAGGAATACCCATCCTTATGGTAATCTTTGTGAGCTTGGCCATCAAAACCTAAACTTGTATGGATCTGGATGCTATAGAATCATGTGTTATAGAATCATGTGTTATAGAATCATGTGTTATAGAATCATGTATTATAGAATCATGAGATTCTTAAAAAACTATGAGAGGGACTAATTACAAAACTTGACCAGTGCAATGTCCTGTCTTGTCTAAAATTATCCAGTCTTGTCGTACAATGTCCTGTATTGTCGTGCAATGTCTTGTCTTGTCGTGCAATGTCCTATCTTGTTGTGTAATGTCCTGTCTGTCGTACAATATCATGACCTGTTGTGCAATGTCCTGTCTTGTCGTGTAATGTCCTGTCTTGTCGTACAATGGCATGCCATGTTGTGCAATGTCCTGTCTTGTCGTGCAATGTCCTGTCTTGTCGTGCAATGTCCTGTCTTGTCGTGCAATGTCCTGTCTTGTCATGCAATGTCCTGTCTTGTCGTGCAATGTCCTGTCTTGTCGTGCAATGTCCTGTCTTGTCGTGCAATGTCCTGTCTTGTCGTGCAATGTCCTGTCTTGTCGTGCAATGTCCTGTCTTGTCGTGCAATGTCCTGTCTTGTCGTGCAATATCATGACCTGTTGTGCAATGTCCTGTCTTGTCGTGTAATGTCCTGTCTTGTCGTACAATGGCATGCCATGTTGTGCAATGTCCTGTCTTGTCGTGCAATGTCCTGTCTTGTCGTGCAATGTCCTGTCTTGTCGTGCAATGTCCTGTCTTGTCGTGCAATGTCTTGTCTTGTCGTGCAATGTCTTGTCTTGTCGTGCAATGTCCTGTCTTGTCATGCAATGTCCTGTCTTGTCATGCAATGTCTGCCTCTCCTGTCATTGTCTTTTTGTGTTGTTGCAATTTAACGGGGAAAATATTCAACCAAAAGATGGACGATAACAAAAGGAGATCAGACGATAAATACACACACACACATACACACACACACACACACACACAAACATACACACACAACACATATACAAAAAAATCAAGCATTTTAATGTATTATGTTATCTACATACCCGATCAGCTGAATTTTTTTTTAAACACCAAAACACTGTCTAGGTTTGCCAGACTTGTAAATGCATGAGTCAGATGTTCTTGATTGTGAAGTATGGGGACTATCTGTGTTTCCGACAAGACTGGCTTTGAGGTTATTTGAGTTCTTGGCTAGAGATGACGCTTCGGAAATTCGTTTGATAAGATCCACGGCATCAATGAGTTTTCTGTTGTCTTTATGCAAACAATAAAATATAAGATTGCCCTTATTGCTAAAAAAAATCGGACGAGGAATTATAATATGCTAGTACGCCGGTTGGAGTCCAAGATGGCGAGCCTTTGTTGCAAGAACGTGTGCAAGGGTGACGTAAATGTGGCAGGGATGGACACGAGTGTTTGTGAGGGGAAGGGCTTAAGACGATTAGTGCTGAAAGCAGTGATGTGAAACATCGAGTTACACGTAAACCTTGCTGGGAAGAAAAAGACAAGCAGGAAGGTTGACAATCACTTTCATGTGCAGGAGAGAAATACACTCTAGAATCAGTCATGAAATATTGGTAGAATGTGCAAGAGATAAAACCACTCTAGAATCAGTCTCATGAAACACTGGTAGAATGTGCAAGAGATAAAACCACTCTAGAATCAGTCTCATGAAACACTGGTAGAATGTGCAAGAGATAAAAACACTCTAGAATCAGTCTCATGAAACACTGGTAGAATGTGCAAGAGATAAAACCACTCTAGAATCAGTCTCATGAAACACTCTCGAAAAAGGGGGTCTCTGTAAGCTCCCTGGCCAATAGAAGGAGGAGACGTGATCAGGGGTCTCTGTAAGCTCCCTGGCCAATAGAAGGAGGAGACGTGATCAGGGGTCTCTGTAAGCTCCCTGGCCAATAGAAGGACGAGACGTGATCTGTGGGTCTCTGTAAGCTCCCTGGCCAATAAAAGGAGGAGACGTGATCAGGGGTCTATGTAAGCTCCCTGAACTCCCCCTGGCCAACAGAAGGACGAGACGTGATCTGGTGTCTCTGTAAGCTCTCTAGGCCAATATTCAAAATTTGCCAAGATAGCACGTTTATTTATGAAGTACTCTGTTGTATACAATGAAATTAAACTTCAATATCAAGTAGATTTGTTTCGAATTTAAAACATAGCCTTGTCCTTCTGTGTAATCACGGGGAAAAAAGAGAGAAAGTTGAAAAGGAGCTGGAGAAACATAACATTTTGAAAATATAAGCATACAATGTCAAAATAAAGATGTTATTGATTTATCTCATAAAAAAATGTTATCACTTTGGATGAATGGAAACTGATGCATTCGTTTTTTTTCCTCCGTCTTTTTTCAGGGTTTTTCTTTTTCATTTTTGTGCCCAGAATATTTCAAAAAATCTTTTTTCCTAATCAGGCAAAACATTCCCTGGCAAGGGGAAGACTCAACATTTTCTTGAAAGATTCTAGAACTCTAGAGCTCCACGGTACAGCAGATCAGCCGTTGAACAAATTGACAAGATGTTCGATGCACGGACAGATTGAATTTAAAGGGGGAAAAACACATTTTTTTAAACCGTCGTGACCCTAATCAAAAAATGTCTTACACGTTTTAAATGTCTATAATGTCGAAAGAAACTGATATAATTGAGACGACGAATATAATAAGTCCGTAGACAAAAAGATACACAATTTGCCGACTGGACAATCTGCACGTGTTATAGATGATCTCTCGTGCAGTGTTTCCCTAAGTGGCGGTCCGCCCACGGGCGCCGGTCCGTAAACTCTAACGTTGCCATTCCGCACAACTTGAGACATATTTAAGGTCAAAAAAAGAAAAAGAAAAAAAAATATATATAATAGATTTTGCATCGGTTCCTGGGGCGGTGGGAAATGTGTCATCTCCGTCCGCCAAACTTGAATGTTAAGACAACCCAGTCGAGTGTATGTTTTTGTATCACTTATTTTCTTCGTGAACATTTCATTAAGCTAGAAACAATCTAAACTGTCTAGGTTTCAAAACCTCGGTAATTAGTCATGTGTATTTGATGTCGTAGAGCTAATACTAGAGATTAAACCAGATGAAGGAGATCATAGAACGACAAGACAGGACATTGCACGACAAGACAGGACATTGCACGACAAGACAGGACATTGCACGACAAGACAGGACATTGCACGACAAGACATGACATTGCAAGACAAGAAAGGACATTGCACGACAAGACAGGACATTGCACGACAAAACAGGACATTGCACGACAAGACAGGACATTGCACGAGAAGACAGGACATTGCAAGACAAGAAAGGACATTGCACGACAAGACAGGACATTGCACGACAAGACAGGACATTGCACGACAAGACAGGACATTGCACGACAAGACAGGACATTGCAAGACAAGAAAGGACATTGCACGACAAGACAGGACATTGCACGACAAGACAGGACATTGCACGACAAGACAGGACATTGCACGACAAGACAGGACATTGCACGACAAGACAGGACATTGCACGACAAGACAGGACATTGAACGACAAGACAGGACATTGCACGACAAGACAGGACATTGAACGACAAGACAGGACATTGCACGACAAGACAGGACATTGAACGACAAGACAGGACATTGCACGACTAGACAGGACATTGCACGACAAGACAGGACATTGCACGACAAGACAGGACATTGCACGACAAGACAGGACATTGAACGACAAGACAGGACATTGCACGACAAGACAGGACATTGAACGACAAGACAGGACATTGCACGACTAGACAGGACATTGCACGACAAGACAGGACATTGCACGACAAGACAGGACATTGCACGACAAGACAGGACATTGAACGACAAGACAGGACATTGCACGACTAGACAGGACATTGAACGACAAGACAGGACATTGCACGACAAGACAGGACATTGAACGACAAGACAGGACATTGCACGACTAGACAGGACATTGCACGACAAGACAGGACATTGCACGACAAGACAGGACATTGCACGACAAGACAGGACATTGAACGACAAGACAGGACATTGAACGACAAGACAGGACATTGCACGACAAGACAGGACATTGAACGACAAGACAGGACATTGCACGACAAGACAGGACATTGAACGACAAGACAGGACATTGCACGACAAGACAGGACATTGCACGACAAGACAGGACATTGAACGACAAGACAGGACATTGCACGACAAGGCAGGACATAGTGCGTAATTAGTGATGTGTATTTGATATCATAGAGCTAATACGAGAGATTCAGCCAGAAAAATAAAATCATTGGTTTTTTTTTACGAAAATAGTTTCTCTGATTTTGTATTTATTAATTTTTTAGTTCCAAACACATTATAAAGATTTGCCCCATACTCTCATTGGAATACACTGAATTTAGATCAGCTCGCCCGGTGTTATCAACTCGTACTGTGTTATCAACTCGTACTGTGCTATCAACTCGCACTGTGTTAGAAGGCATCTATTCCATGCTCGTTAATCAATAGCACAACCAGATGAAACCTATTGGGCAGGACTTCTCTTATCATTACGTATCACCAAAGGTAACAATCGGCAATCCATTATTTATCTCAATAATCACAAGCAAGCAACTTTCTCAGTAATTACTTATACTACAACCCATTAACCATTAGCATACCATCTATTTTTTTCATTAACCATTAGCATACCTTCTCTCTTTTTCATTAACCATTAGCATACCCCCTCTTTTTTATTAACCATTAGCATTCCATCTCTCTTTTTCATTAACCATTAGCATTCCATCTCTCTTTTTTCATTAACCATTAGCATTCCATCTCTCTTTTTCATTAACCATTAGCATACAATCTCTCTTTTTCATTAACCATTAGCATACCATCTATTTTTTTCATTAACCATTAGCATTCCATCTCTCTTTTTCATTAACCATTAGCATACCATCTCTCTTTGTCATTAACCATTAGCATACCATCTCTCTTTTTCATTAACCATTTGCATTCCATCTCTCTTTTTCATTAACCATTAGCATACCATCTCTCTTTTTCATTAACCATTAGCATTCCATCTCTCTTTTTCATTAACCATTAGCGTTCCATCTCTCTTTTTCATTAACCATTAGCATACCCCCTCTTTTTTCTTTAACCATTAGCATACCACCTTTCATTTCATTAACCATTAGCACAATCTCTCTTTTTCATTAACTTATTAGCGTACCATCTCACTTCTCATTTTCCATTAGCGCACCCCCACTAATTTTCTAATACACATTTAACATTCCGCCCCCCCCCCCCAAAACCGCGGGTTAAAATCATTTCCATGTTGCAATCCCTCTCCATCTGAAAATAACAGCATACAAAGCCTTTGCGAGTGTTCTATTAACTCTGAAATTTAACAATGCCAGTAAAACAAAGGTACAATTCTTTTCTTGCACGAGATTGCAAAGCTCTGTAAAAGGGTTTCTTGCGGGACAAGAAGTCCGCGTAAACAACCCAAATGTTGGATAAAAAGGGGGGGGGGGTCTGGGGGGATGTGCGAGGTTGTGGGCTAAGTCGACAGAAGCAATCGGACTTCGCCCCCCCCCCCCCAACCCAATCTCGACAGATTGGGGCTGCAGGAATTGTTTAAGTATTGTGTTTAGGCCACGCTCGGTCAAAGTAACTGCTAACAGGTCAAGGTAACTGCTAACTAGTCAAAGTAACTGTTAACAAGTGAAGGTAACTGCTAACAAGTCAAACTTATGACAGTAATTGCGCGATTGCTCCAGTCATGCTGACTTAAAGATAAACACTAAAAGTACGATAGTTTCCGTATGAATGAATCCACTTAACCAAGCTACCTTCTTGTACTGGGAGTGGGAGTGAGCGTGGGAGTGAGAGTGGAAGTGGGAGTGGGAGTGAGAGTGAGCGTGGGATTTAGAGTGCAAGTGGGAGTGGGGGTGAGAGTGTAAGTGAGCATGGAAGTGGGATTGGGAGTGTTGTGCTAAAAAAATAATGAAAAATTTCTCAACATTTTTTTGTTGTCCATCCCCCTTATCTCGACATTCATTGAATGAAGTGAAAATATTTTTTTTCCCCAAGCTTTCATTAATAGGATAATAACATGAGTATGGCGAACACATAAGTTATTTTCATTACAATAAAATACGTTTAACGTGAAAACGCTTAATTATGAAAAATCGGTTAACTCGAAATTATAATGGGGTCCCGAGTATATATAAATATATATATATATTTATGCTCGGGACCCCATTATATATATATATATATATATATATATATATATATATATGTGTGTGTGTGTATGCATCGTTTAATAAGAATATCTTTTCACGCGAAGAAATATTTCGGTCCCCTCAGTTTCGCGTTAAAGGATTTTCACTGTACTTTATATTTGTTATCATTTCTTCAAATTGTCCTGTCTGTCGAGGAAGCCTCTTGGCCGAAACGTTGGACTTTTAATTGTCCTGTCATCCTATTTCAAGCTTCCGCGCACCTTGTTCTACTTTAGCGAGGGTTCAGCTAAAATACTCAACACTATTTTTTCTTTCCTTCTAATGTTTCCATATCATGGATTGATTAAATTATTCTCATCTGAACAAAGCCGTGACAAGAGTGCGTGGGGTTTAGCTACGGATACCCCATTTGTGTAGCAGCCAATCAGCCTCCGTGAAACTGACGGTTTCAGCAGGCGACTCACGAACCGTCTGGTAAATTAACACTTCCAAATGACGCCCAAACTGAGGGCGGTCACGATGGTCAGCTACTTTTGGCAATTGCAACGTCTTTTGAGACCTGTCGCTTGATCCGAGCTTTGAATGGTCAATGGTCATTTCCTCACAGAATAAAACACACACGGAAAAAACACCATTTAGATGACGAAGTGAATGTAAAAAAAATAATTTTGTTTAGATTGTTGCAATTCTGATGTAATTCCTGTTGTGTCCAGTAAGAGAAATGGTACATTAAAAATTCAGAAAAAAGCAATTACTGTTCCTTTTTTTTTAGAAAAACAAAACACATTTATTAATCACTCATGGTCTTAGTATCTTCAAGGCTAGACAAGACTCTAAAAGTTCCAGAAAGCGTACATTGAGAACCGCTGCATTAATAATATATAGAAATAGATCCTTAAATAGATTGGTTAAAAAAAATGTTATTTAGCTTGTCTGTTCTTGTTGATACACGGCTCCTCTACTACTTTAGATATCAGTGATAATAAATGCGCTCCTCTACTAATTTAGATATCAGTGATAATAAATGCGCTCCTCTTCTACTTTAGATATCAGTGATAAGAAATGCGCTCCTCTACTACTTTAGATATCAGTGGTAAGAAATGCGCTCCTCTACTACTTTAGATATCAGTGGTAAGAAATGCGCTCCTCTACTACTTTAGATATCAGTGGTAAGAAATGCGCTCCTCTACTACTTTAGATATCAGTGGTAAGAAATGCGCTCCTCTACTACTTTAGATATCAATGGCTAGAAATAATATCCTCTACTTATCCAGGGTTAGAGTTATAATGATCCACTGCTTAGTGGGATTTTTCCAACCCACAATTATATCCCGCCAGTCCCCCTGTTATTCGTGAGCGAAGATATCCAGATTTAACCGAGACGCCCCTGGCAGGACTTTGCTTTGCTAGTCACGCTGTTAATATGGTGACCCCCCTCCGGCTCGGTTGTCTTGGGGGAGATGAACGTAAGGGAATGTTAAGTGCCGCTGTCAGCTCCATAATTTGTAGTTGTGCCACATATTTGACCTGACCTGGGCGAGACAAGGTTCGCGTGTTTAATATATTGGGCAATATTGTCTGTTGTGTATATATATTAAAAGAATGGTTTGTGGCATAAAATAGAGAAAGATGGAATCTGTAAAAATCTCTGGTGTAGTTCTTGGACGATACACAAATGTTGAGGTTTTATAAACAAAATGATAACTTTCACGTAATTATAAATCTTCTAATCTTAACTTCTACGTAAATATTAATCTTCGTTTCTTAACTTCTACGCAAATATTCATATACAATTCTTAACTTCTACGTAAATATTCATCTTCAATTCTTAACTTCTACGTAAATATTCATCTGCAATTCTTAGCTTCTACGTAAACATTCATTTTCAACTCTTAATTTCTAACCGTTCAAGAATTGTATTTTTTCAAGACTAACTACATTCTTACGGTGAATAATACAGACACTTAATAACTACTTTCGCTGCAGTTTACGGATTTCTAGCTTTTAAAAAAATGTATATATTACGAATCGGAAATTACTTTCTTCACAAATATAAAGCCTTTGGGTGTGATTATTAATTTGAGCAATCAATTTTATATATATTTTATTTCAACATTTTCTCAGCTCTGTCAAGATGATGCAGTCTCGGACAAGAGCAAGTACCCGACCTTCGCAAGGACCTTCCCTCCAGCTGTTCAGATCACGAGTTCTGTCATCTCGTTGTTGAAGCACTACAACTGGACAAAGTTCTCCATCATCTACGGCAAGAATGACAGGTAACATGACAGGTCCAATCACTTCAATACTTCTTCACAATATGTTATCATCGGGCCTGCTATTAAGATAAGATAAGATATATAAGATAAGATAAGATTCTTTATTGATCAAGATAATTGGAAAATGTCATCTGATTGCATTTTACAACTTCATTTTCAGCACCAACATAAAATTAACTATAATTTTAACCAAGACAACATTTAACAATTTGAACAATTGAAACACAAGACGTCTGAACTATTTCTCTAGCTAGACATCAGCCATCAATGAACGCCCTGAGTGACACCAATGACTTTAATTAGCGATCATTTAGATTTAGATGCGAGTCTCTGCATCTTATTTTAATATCTGAAATTATGTATTGAGCTGTTAAAAGGTCTGACTTAAGACATGATAGTGTCTTGACAACAATGACTTTACGCGTACGTCTGTTGACAACTATCCAATCAATTGATCAGTAAAAGGATTTAACTATACGAAGCGATCTTGTACTGGTCATGACAGGCTGGTCCTTCAGTTGGTTGGTCATTACAGACTGGAGATAATGTTCGTTGGTCATGGCAGGCTGGTCCTAATGTTTTTTGGTCATGGCAGGTTGGTCCTAATGTTCGTTGGTCATGACAGGCTGGCCCTAATATTCTTTGGTCATGGCAGGCTGGTCCTAATGTTTGTTGGTCATGATAGGCTGGTTCTAATGTTTGTTCGTCATGACAGGCTGGTCCTAATGTTTTTGGTCATTACAGACTGGTCCTAATGTTCGTTGGTCATGATAGACTGGACCCTAGCCTATGTCGGTAGCTCGTGACAGCCCTTAAATCTCTATTACTCGACCATGTGTCAGAAAGCTTACAAGGCTGTCACTAATCTCACGGTCAGGTCCCAGAACCCTGTAACCCACTGGCCTTTATCATGTTCTTTCTCTCCCTTCATTATCATGTGGCTGCTGATTCTAGAGTTCTGACTGGGTCAAGTGCATTTCGATTAGGAGATGACGACTGGACGAGCTTGTCTATTGGAACTGTTGAGTGGCTAGGGGAAAGTGGGAAAGGAAGTGACGTCATCCCATTCGGTTATATTCTCCTGGTTAAGTTTGAGGCTAACCTATGATGATTATGGGAGGGGGGGTGATGAGTACTGTTTGTATTGGTGGTTTGATCAGGCCCCTCTTCGGCTTGGGCACCCCATCCCCGGAGAAAATCCACCGACCCCCGGGAAATGTTGAAAAACCCAATATGCAATGTAAAACACAGTCTATATCACTTGCACAAAGCGTTTCTTCAATTGAAGCTTTTCTTGGATAAACTAGCGTGAACTTCCCATTTACTAAACCTACATGACAAAACATGCAATCGAGTAGCGCACGTTATAACGCTTCCCAATTATCACTACGCCCCGACCCCCAGTACGCCATCGCCCCTGAACCATATTAATATTCTATTGTTCCAGCCCCTTTTACATCGCAGATTTATTACACCAACTGTGTCGACATAACAAAATGAAAATATTACGCACCAAATGAACGTTCGTTTGTTTTTTTTAAGGACCCCATTTAGCGCAGATATCGGGTATTGTATTTAGTGAAATGAGCGCCATCTGGTAGCTTTATTGACATCGTTACATAGAGAATTGTGTAGGCTGATAGTGAATGCTATTTGTAGGTTCTAGAATTCAATGTTGAAGAAATGTAATTAAACCCTTCAGGGGTGGGGGAATGTGCATCCACAAAAAAAAAGAAGAAAAATACGTGAGGGAGGAGGGGGAATCTAGTTGGAAAGCGTGCACGAGCATTACATCATAATCTTCCGAGTGATGTCATCATTACCTGGCATTTGACGTCATCATTACCTCCCGCGAGACGTCATCAGTACCTGCCATGCGATGCATGAACCTCACAGTGCACTCTCTGGTCTGAGCCATCCGTTTACAAACGCAGATATGTTGAGTGTGGTCGGCAGTCATCACCTGATTACTACAACAAAAACATGCACCGAGTGATGTGCTAAATAAAGCGGCGTGAACTCATTCGAGAAATGAGATGGCGACTGCATTTGGGGTCACCAACAAGGTAAAACAAAACAAAAATGAGACACACGGGGAAGTGGAAAACCTGAAAGAAGAGGAAACAAAAACAACAAACGTGTCGGCTAAAAGCCTCCCTTTCTTCTCATGCAAACAAAAAATCAGGAATACTAAGTTGCAGAGCGCGAACACTGGTAAATAAATGCTATTTAAAAAAATAATAAAAATAATTAGTCGAATTTTAGCTGCAATTTTCTTTTTCATTAACTTAGTATATAAAGCAGGTCTCAGGAGATTTTCAGTGGAAATCCTGGATTATTTTCCATAGCAAATGAGGTGTTCAGCAAACAAGTAAGCGTTCGGGTTTGATTACTTCAATTCATGATCCCTTTTCAGCAGTGGCGTAGCGAGCTTAACTCGCGCCCGGGGCACACTACCTTCTTAGCGCCCCCCCCATACCTTTTTAGCGTCCCCCCCTATTCGAAAACCATATAATATTATAGTAAAATATACCATTTTGCGCCCCTTTGTGAGTAGCGCCCGGGGCATGATGCCCCCCTTGCCCACCCCTCACACTACGCCACTGCTTTTCAGGGCTTCACTCCGCTGTCACCGATTGGCATCAAATTGAATTTCATTAAACGATTTTGTAGTAGTGTTTCGTTCAACTGTGGTGGGTTGCTAGCCCAACGCATGAGCCGTGTAAACAAGCTTTTAGCCCGTCAAGCTGTTAACATTTAACCCTGTCAACCTGTTAGCCTTCAGCCAGTCAACCTGCTCGCCTCTAGCCCGTCAACCTGTTGGCCTCTAGCCCGTCAACCTGTTAGCCTCCAGCCCGTCAACCTGTTAGCCTCTAGCCCGTCAACCTGTTAGCCTTCAGCCCGTCAACCTGTTAGCCTCTAGCCCGTCAACCTGTTCGCCTCTAGCCCGTCAACATGTTGGCCTCTAGCCCGTCAACCTGTTAGCCTCCAGCCCGTCAACCTGTTAGCCTCTAGCCCGTCAACCTGTTGGCCTCTAGCCCGTCAACCTGTTGGCCTCTGGTCCGTCAAATGTTAGCCTACAGCCCGTCAACCTGTTAGCCTCCAGCCCGTCAACCTGTTAGCCTCTAGCCCGTCAACCTGTTAGCCTTCAGCCCGTCAACCTGTTAGCCTCTAGCCCGTCAACTTGTGAGCCTCTGGCCCGTCAACTTGTGAGCCTCTAGCCCGTCAACCTGTTAGCCGTCCCTCTTGCCAGGAGTCCCGCCCACACGCCAACCACGCTGAGGTGGATTCTCGGAATGGAATATTAAAATACAAAATTGTAACTAGACCAGCTCTGGTATGGAACCGTCAAGGATCAAGAGGGCGGGGAAGAGAGTCGGACAAGGTGTAACTAAGATCGGAAAGAGTCGGAGATGATCGCAAGAGACCGGAATGCGTGGAAATATATTGTTGATGGCCTATGCTCCTCTGGGAGCTGACAAGAGCCAAAAACAATAAAATAATAATAACAGGGAGAAGAAAAGAAATTGCCACGCCCACACGCCCCCACGGACACACCTACCAGCGCCCACACACCACGCCCACACGCCCCTACTCCTGAAATGCTTCCATGATCTTATTGCCTGAAGGAAACCCTGGTCGAGGGAGAAGAATAGGCTTGGGACAGTGGTCAATATACCTCGCCTGAGGATGTATTCAAAACACATCGCCTATTCTTTTGCTGTTGGAATTGTTGCAAATCACGCAAGAACTTATCTTCCAGCCTCGTATTACAGTGTTATCAGACGACACAATGTATAATTCTCTAACCTTTGTCAGCATGGAAACAGGGCGGTTCAATTCAGACCGTAGAATTATCGCAACAACAAAACTCGAATATTCTTAACAACTTCGAAAAAAAAGTGGCAATGCTTGTGAAATCTTCCAAACAGTAGAACAAGGAGTGTCGAAGCTTGAATCTAAAGACAGGACAATTAGACAAGAACGTTTCGGCCAAGAGCTTCCCTCGGCAGACAAGAGAATTTCATTTGTCCTGTCTGTTAGATTCAAGCTTCTACATAACCTTGTTCTACTATTTCCTTTCTCACGGCTTGAACCCAGTCCTTGAACTATTTCCCTGAAATCTCTCCAGTGTGTTTCAGAAACACAACTAACTCTTATAAAATACTGGGGAAACTATCTAAGTGCTGTTGCTTCAAAAACGTCATCATCTGAGACAATACGTTGAGTCTTCCTCGAAAACACATTTCCTAAATGTAAGAAACTGTAAGTTCACATGGAAACTGTAAGTTCACTACTGAAGTTGGCCAAAGCAAATGAGAAAATCCACCACAAACCAACACGGTCTTTTAAGTCTCCTATATTATCATTGATATGGATTTGATAGAAGGGCGAATTTGAAAAGGGGTCGTTCGTAAATTACGTCACGCAAAAAAATGACATGTTTAGACAACCATCTTCCAACACAAATTCTTTACGCCCAAGCCCGTGTCACGTCACACCTAATAAAATCAAAACATACATAAAATTTTCATAAATAAAATAATATTTTATTATATTTTTAACATTTTCCCGTAATGGATTAAGATGTAGTATTAATAGAAAACTGTGACACGAAACAAGGAAGTCATCCACAAGCCGAATGTAAAATGGCCACAACAGTTCTTGCGTCATTTTTCGATATGCGCAAAAGGTGTGAACGAGTGAGTTCATAGTACACATAATACCCGAGGCAATACTACCTCAAATTAATATTTTTAAAATTAATTAAGTAAAGATTTTTCAAAATTAGAAAATTTTAGAATTTAAAAAAAAAACAACAGAAAACGTGATGTCACAAAATTTTGACCCCCCCCCCCCCCTTTTTCCTTTTTCCACCCTGTCACAAATTATCACAAATGTTCGGAACCCCCCCCCCCCCCTCCCTTTTTCTGAGCGTAACGTAATTTGCGAACGACCCCCAACTTGTGTCGAGGATAGTTGTTAAAGAATCTGAGATTCAGACAATTCTATTTATAGGAAACCGGGATTTCCCAAGAGAGCCCTAGAAGGAGGATTCAGAATTGTTTGCCCCAATTTTCTAGCCCCTTGCTTTCTCGGTCGTGTCCGCTGGACCGAGTCGCGGCGCGCTATTCACAGGAAATGAACGTGCACCACGCTAACCTCTGTGTCTCATCATCATGGGCTTAACGCTGATGATATATTGCTAATGAGCTGCTCTTTAGGAAATTAAAATTGTAAAAAATTCAACATTTCTCTGTTAGTTCGTCTCGAAACTGCTTGTGAGCCTCTCAAATGCAACCCGTATGGCTCAATTATAAAAATATATATATAATCTCTCATAAAAACATAGTAGGTACATTATTGAATAAGAAATAAACAAGCAAAAAAAGGAATTGGACAATTTATTTCTTGATTACCATGTGCGTCATGCTGACCGCTATCTCTGTATCTCGTCTGGTACATGTTCCAGTTTTGATCGCTCTTTAAAAAAAAAAAATTAATTATAAAAAGACACCCTAGCTGAATGTTCTCCCCTGGATATCAAAACTGTTTCGGACTTGTATTTCCGGACGGAAATCTGAAGCGATATTTCCGGTAATGTGTCAGTGTGATTCGGTCAGTGGTGTAGCTCAGTTCGAGAACAGGATGTGTTTGCCAGGAGAGTGTATATCGATTTCAAGCAGACGTGCAGCTCGACTCTGGACACGGGTCGTCTGTTAACTTTAATCCCAAAGCAAGTTTGGCAGTTAGTGCAATACTAGCTCTAGCCCCGCCCACACAGTGGCGGCCAAAAATAAGCGAACTTTCTATCTATAAAAGTTTATGGACAAAACATACATTCAAATGACGCACTTTATAAGATTCAAAATATTTCTGTCCGTTTAAATCTTTTTTTTTTTTTAACAGAAATGATCATTCATTCTTTTAATTCCTGTTATCTTGTTTTTTTGTTTTTTTTTTGAAAACCAAACTTCGGGCAAATAACATTAATGGCGACCAATTTCGTTTTTGAACTACTTTCTATACACACATACAAACACATGCACACATACAAACACACTTTACAGATTTTATTTCAATACCTCTTCGTTTTTTTGTTTCGGTTTTAGCCTTTGGCTGGACTAATAGGAACTAAAATGCAACAGTGTTTGACAATTTTTTCTTTTTTTTTTGCCACACGAGTTGGCTTTCGATTTTTGCCGTCATACGAAATATCTAGTATATCTTTTTTATATAGTCTGCTTCTGATGTGTCCTGCTTCCTCTTCACAACCGGCCCTACCCCCAGTCCACGTGTTTTGTTTAATGGTACTGAGTGGGGGGGGGGGGGGAAGGCTCACATGCGTGACGTGTGAACTCAGGTTTTAAAAAAAAGCCCTTAAGTGAGGCGACTGTTATTTAGTGTTGTTATTGACGCTATTAATGCTACACTGTCTTATTCTACTCTAGGCAGATCATAGCTTACGAGAGCATAGCCTTGAAGCTCGGGATCCTGGCGAGTGAGCACAACATGTCTGTCAACCACATGAAGAGCTACAAGGAACCGTACTACCCCGACTACAACGTCAGTTTCTTTAAGAGACTCATAGGTCAGACCTACGTGGACACCAGAGGTAAGATTAACATTGAAATGGCCGTATCGTTAGCCCAGCTGAGAACCACTGAAATGGGTGAATACACCCCACAAACGGGAGAGGGTGTGGGGGGGGGGGGGTTGAAGGTTCAGACGAACAGCTAAGATCTCAATATTTTATTATTGGCAGACACTTTGAACAGTTTGTGAACTACTTTCTGTTTATTGTTGTGTCTCAATTTGCCCTCTCTCTTCCCCTGCAGCTTATGGAAAAGCGTTAAATGTTCTCCAAGCGTACGTTGTGGTGGTACTAGCCATGTTCTCTAGGGCACTTAGTGGTGTTGCTAATTATGTTCTCTAAGCGTACGTAGTGGTGGTACCAGCCATGTTCTCTAGGGCACTTAGTGGTGATGCTAATTATGTTCTCTAAGCGTACGTAGTGGTGGTACCAGCCATGTTCTCTAGGGCACTTAGTGGTGATGCTAATTATGTTCTCTAAGCGTACGTAGTGGTGGTACCAGCCATGTTCTCTAGGGCACTTAGTGGTGATGCTAATTATGTTCTCTAGTGTACGTTGTGGTGGTACCAGCCATGTTCTCTAAGTGTACGTAGTGGTGGTACCAGCCATGTTCTCTAAGCGTACGTTGTGGTGGTACCAGCCATGTTCTCTAAGCGTACGTTGTGGTGGTACTAGCCATGTTCTCTAGGGCACTTAGTGGTGATGCTAATTATGTTCTCTAGTGTACGTTGTGGTGGTACCAGCCATGTTCTCTAAGCGTACGTAGTGGTGGTACCAGCCATGTTCTCTAGGGCACTTAGTGGTGATGCTAATTATGTTCTCTAGTGTACGTTGTGGTGGTACTAGCCATGTTCTCTAAGTGTACGTAGTGGTGGTACCAGCCATGTTCTCTAAGCGTACGTTGTGGTGGTACTAGCCATGTTCTCTAGTGTACGTAGTGGTGGTACCAGCCATGTTCTCTAAGCGTACGTAGTGGTGGTACCAGCCATGTTCTCTAGTGCACGTAGTGGTGATGATAACCATGATCTTTACGAACTTTCCACGCCCTCTAGTGTACGTCTTCATCGGCTACCTGAACGCAGTCATGGACTTCATGATCAATTTGAGTGACCGCGGCCTGCTGGACACGGGACAGTACATGGTCATCTACGTGGAGCAACTGGAAAGCATTCCCATGGAGCGGAACAAATATTTTAAACGTACGTATCTTTCAAACATATAGAATTATTAGGAAGCAGTCAGTTAGGAAGCAGTCAGTTAGGAAGCAGTCAGTTAGGAAGCAGTCAGTTAGGAAGCAGTCAGTTAGGAAGCAGTCAGTTAGGAAGCAGTCAGTTAGGAAGCAGTCAGTTAGGAAGCAGTCAGTTAGGAAGCAGTCAGTTAGGAAGCAGTCAGTTAGGAAGCAGTCAGTTAGGAAGCAGTCCACGAGACACACCAGAAGCGTAATATGTATAAGAGTTAATTATTTATTGTTCTAATGACATTACTCCGTAAAGTGTAAACATTGTTTTTTGCACATAATTATTTTTTATTTTACATTTTACTTCTGTATATGTAGAGCAGTTTTTACTGATTGGAAACTTCAACGCTACTTATTATATTCACACAATTAATGCCAATTTCAGCAAATAAAAAAATTGATATTCGTTTGTTGTTTTTTTTTTTTTTTGTTTTTTTCTTTTTGCACCTGTTATAAGAAGTTGTGAACCCCCCTGCTGGACAACTCAAATATTTTTTAACATTGTAACGAACGCCAACATCTCTGATGCATACAAGTAAACGACACTAATGTGACATAAGACGCATTGCTTTTTTTTTCTTTGCACCGCAGGCACCTTAGAGCACGAGCCGAACAAACTGCCCAACATCCGGGGCGCCCGCTCGCTGCTGGTCATCAAGCCCTTCTCCCACTCCCACGCACGGACGGACGCCAGGCTCGAGGGCTTCTACAACACGATCCGTGATTACAGCACGCGGCCTCCCATGGGTGTGAACAAACCTCACGCCTGGAAGCAAGTTGTGAGTACTTGTTACAGTCACAGTTACTGGTGATACGGTGGAGCTTCGATTTTCCGAACGCCGATTATCAGAAATGTTGGTTATCCGAACTGCTCTGTCTTTTAAGAAATTTGTTTATGTTCGTACAGCACGCGCATGTCATGGATAATTTGAGTACAAACTCCAAAAATAAAGAATTTCGAAAAATCCATGTAAAATCTAGAAACATACTGTGCATGCTGGGATAATGCGATCTACCGCTTTTTAATTAGTATGTACCAGAGAATTGGAACAAGTAGGCAAGGACGAGCGAGTGAGGCTGACCAATTGAGCAACTCTCTCGCGCTCTCTCTTTCTCTCTCTCTCTCTCTCACGTTAAACCAAAATACAGCGTAAGTCATATAATCTTCTCAAGTCAAAGCATTTGTCATCTTCGCCTGCGTGGGACGAACAATAATACCACAGAATACGAGCTTGATTGGCTGTCCGGGTTATCGACCTAACAGAAAAATCCCAGGCCTAGTGATCTCGTCCTCCTAACTCTACACCCTCGTCCCATTGTGGCGGATGGAAGCCAGAAAAATTAAAATAATATCAAATAGTATGTAAGCTAAATGTCTTTTTTAATTAAAAAAACAACAACACTACAAATACAAAAATTAAAAGTTTGATGTACTGAAATTTTTAGAATATGACCCAAAAAATCAGGTCACTCTTTTGAAAATGCTCCTATTGTTATTAACATATTAGAGGCTAAACCGAAAATAGGCCGAAATTTAAAAAATGAATTTCGGCCAAAACCGAAATTAAACCGAAAGTTAACATTTCAGTTTCGGCCGAAGCCAAAATTAAACCTAAATTTAACTTTTTAGTTTCGGCCGCAGCCGAAATTAGGCCGAACATGATCAAATGGCCACTTTCGGCGCTGAAACCGAAATTCGGTCGTTCTCTAGTGCAGAGTAACTAACTGTCAGCCGCTGGATGAAACCCTATTCATTCCATGCTCCTTAGATGGCTCAGAACTTCGTGCAGTTCGTCCAGTTAATATTAGTCCTCACTGAAGTGGGTAGCCAGCTCTGTAATGTTAGAGCAAGCCGCGGTCCTCTGGCGCTGTGTGTCCTTGGTCATTAGTAATGGCGTGAAAGATGGCCACGGGTGTGTAGTCTAGCGCCATGAGAGCGGGTAAATGTTACAGATACATTTCATTTGTCTGGCCATTGATAAAACTGGGGGATAGCTTTAATTTGTAGATATGAACCCAAAATAACTATCTTTTGTCCTTACAAAGCTTGCAACTATTTTTGACCGGCATATAGACGAGTAGATCTCGTATTTTATTTTTCGTTTTCATAATTTCAGAATTAGTGGTGACGTAATTTTTTAAAAAAATCTTTGTTTTTGTCGGAAACCCTTTCAATTATTTGAGAGTGTGTGTGGGGTGGGGGGGTGGTAATTGTCTCTTTAAAATATGTTGCAATCTTTCACTACTAGTTTTAGTTTTGTGAATAATGTCTTTTGTGTATGATTGTTTCTCACCACATCCTTGTGAATAATGTTTTTTGTGTGTATATTGTTTGTCCCCCACATCCGTGTGAATAATGTCTTTTATGTTTGATTGTTTCTCCCCACATCCTTGTGATTATTGTCTTTTGTGTATGATTGTTTCTCACCACATCCTTGTGATTAATGTCTTTTGTGTATGATTGTTTCTCACCACATCCTTCTACGTCAGATTTCTGCTTACACTTCCAACCTGTACGATGCTGTTATGCTGTACGCCATGGGACTCTCGGAGGTGCTTGCTGATGGAGGCAGTTACCTTGATGGGAAGGCCATTGTCAGAAAGATCTTTGGGAAAGCTTATACAAGTAAGTTACATTGATGGGAAGGCCATTGTCAGAAAGATCTGTGGGAAAGCTTATAAAATTAAGTTACCTTGATGGGAAGGGTATTGTCAAAAAGATCTTTGGGAAAGTGTATACAAAAAAGTTACCCGGATGGCAAGGCCATTGTCAGATTTATATATTTAAAAAGCTAATACAAGTAAGTTACCTGGACGGGAAGGTGATTTTCAGAAAGAACTTTTGGAAAACTATTACAAGTAAGTTACCTTGACGGGAAGGTGATTTTCAGAAAGATCTTTTGGAAAACTAATACAAGTAAGTTACCTTGACGGGAAGGTGATTTTCAGAAAGATCTTTTGGAAAACTAATACAAGTAAGTTACCTGGATATCAAATTACTGCACTGAATTTGTGTGTGTGTGTGTGTGTTGTTGTTTTGTTGCTGTTTTTGTTCCATTCTCAAACATGTAACATTTAATCTCTTACAATCTCACAATATATCCGTATGTTGAGTTCACATATTCTTTCCAATCCTCACGCCTGCCATTGTTATATCATCAGGCATTTACGGATACATCAACAGAATAGATAAAAACGGCGACGCTGAAGGTAACTACACTGTCCTGGGATTCCAGGCAGAAACAGGAGGGAACATTTCTTATAACACCATGGCGCCTGTGGCGGGCTTTCGAATGAGAGCTGAAGGGGAACTTCCGGTATGGACATTTCCTCTTGAATAAAATCAGTCGCGTAGCCATATTTTTTTATACTAGGCGTGGTGGGGAAGGGGGCCTCAAATTTTTTTTTTAACGACCCACACAACAAAGAAATTATTTTAACAAATAAAATTGATTATGATAATATCGGTTGTAATTTTTAGTTTGAACGCGTGAAAAACAATATATGTATATATGTTACGGCCGAAGTTCGGCCAGTTCCAGAATTGGCCGGCCATTTCGCACATTGGCCGAGGCGTGTGGCCAATGTCCGATGTACTGGAAATTGTTGTGTATAAGCTACTTTGGTCGGCCACTTCCCGAAGTGCAGTGAAATCCTTGGCCAATATTCGATGTGCTGACGCAAGACTAATAACAATGCGAACAGATTCTGTGTAGTGTGTGAAAAAGAGTGTCATTCTTGTGGATCCTGCGGCAACTTGTGGAATAATTAATGACACAGAAGGATGCAAAATTCCCACCAGCGGAAGTTGGAGATAATGTACGCATCCGTATAGCAGATGTTTATAGATGTCGCGGTGATCCACGAAGCGTCCAGGTGTTGACAGAGGTCGCGGTGATCCACGTAGTGTCCAGATGTTGACAGAGGTCGTTGTGATCCACGAAGCGTCCTTGCAGTTGTCATGAACGTCGAGGGTGCTGTCTACATGCTACGAAAAGAACGCGGTGTTCTCACAACAGTATTCCAGAATTTAGTTTCCCACTCTGAACGAGAAACTGCTTACATTGGCATCCGTAGGCACAGAAAAAAAAATCACTACGAACCGTCGCTTCTTCACATTCAATGACCGGTCTAGGCAACACTCGATGCCATCGCACTACCAAGTGCTCAACAAATCGTTGCAAATGTAAAAATAACAAACTGCTGTGTAATTCGAAATTGATAAAAGCTCATCATGTTGTAACAAGTGATAATAGAGATTGATAATTTACTATAATAAACTAATTTGACCGATTTTGGTAATTTAGTGTAATAAAAATCAATGTAATGTGATTACCATGACGTTATACAAACACCCAAAATCTGCTCATGGCCTTTTTCTCCCGACTTTGGCCGATCGCCCCAAGCCATTTCGCAAACTGGCTGGCCAAATCAAGAAAAGATCGGACATTGGCCGGTCAATGTGAGGCGATATTGGCCATTTCTCGATTTGGCCGGCCAGTTTCCCGATTTGGCCGATTTCGGGCTTTGGCCGTAACACATATATATATATGATTTCAATAAAAGGTTGCCAGGACTCTCATTCTGATTGAGGAGAGTAACATAAATTGAGGGAGCTGAACGCTCACAATCTTAAATGGTGGGGGGGTGTCTGGGGGTTGAGCCCCATCCCAAGAAAATGTTGGTCAATTCCAGATGCAGAGATGCAGTTTGGCATTCTAAAATTTTATGTTCTCATCATTCTAGACCGTATCTCCTTATCGGAGAGCAACAGAAAGATATTCTAAGGGACATTTAGGTTCCTTGCCAAATAGTAATGCTGTTTGTTATTATTTCTATTTAAAATATTTATCGGTGTAAAATAGAAAGTTACCCTGTCATTCCCCAACGAACCGTCGCAATGCCCTGGGTACAAAACGCTCGTTGGATCTGGGCATTACTTCCACTACAACGGGCAGCTATTGTCACTGTCACAAATGTGATTGGTTTACCAGGTGGCTCATCTTCTTGCAATAGAAATCCTCCCATTCAGCGCGTGTCCGTTTTCTATAAGCCATGATTTTCCTATACGCGCTAAAATTACGGCAGGGACAAAAAATTCAGGGAAAACCAGAGGCGTAGCTAGAGTGTTTGGCGCCCGGGGACAAGATACATTTTAAAGCGCCTCCTTTTCTTTTTTTTTCAACTCTCAAACCCATATTTCCATCAATAATATAATATCAAAACACATTTTGGCGCCCGTAACTAGCTGGCGCGCGGGGACATCTGTCCCCCCTGCCCCCCCCCCTTTCGCTACACCTCTGGTGGAAACACTGTTTAAAGTCATTTTAAGAGGTGTTCTTTTTTATTCCAGAAATAACGCAGACGAAAATCCTTCTTTTTTGTTCTTAATTAAACAAAAGATTTACACACACACACACAAAAATACCTTCGAATAACGGGAAAAATGATATATCCTTGAAGAGGCCCCCACTTTTGGAAACTGGTTTCAGGGGAGCGGCTGCTACCACTGCTTCCCCACTGGCTACGCTACAGATTAAAACTATAAGAATCCAGTAGATTTAATGTCTAAACCTTCATTTAAATAAAATACTTTTGTGTGTCTTAGTTGTTTGCTAGCGTAAAATCTTTCTTTTTTTAAAATGAAAGCCTTTTGCTAAATTTAACAAAACCCTACTTAGATCTCAGTTACGTAGTTAAGTCCTGGTTAGAGTAATGGATGGTACTCCTTATCCTTGGATGGCAACTCATCTAAGAGAAGGAAAGCTCTGAAATCATACCAAGAGATGGATTACCGTAGGAAATATGATATTGACACATCCCGAAATTCCGACAACTCCTGCGACGTAGAACGTATGAACAGCACAGTGAAACACACAGCTGGTCATCCACTGCATCCTGGTCTATCTCCAGCCGTCTTGACCAAGTCTTGCCATTGGATCAAATAGGCAAGGGCGAGAGTGTGAGGCTAATGAATTTGATCAACTCTCCCTCACTTTAAGCCAAATACAGCTCAAGTCAAGGCTACTACTCAAGTCGAAAATTGTCTTGGTTATCTTCGCGTGCACAGGGCGGTACTAAAGTAGTTATGTCCTGGCTAGAGTAGTACGAAGGATCACTACTGTTTCACCAATACTCACCAAAGTTATTCTATGCTAAATTTGGTCCCAGGAGCCCCAGCCTTATTTTAAATTAGCTTCACCCCCCCCCCCACACACACACAATTCCTCAGCATTCCAAATTGTATCAACAAAGAGCTATTCGTCTTATACTATCAAAGATGTGACATGACTCATGGTATCAAAGATGTGACATGACTCATGCTATCAAGGATGTGTCAGGACATCAAAGATGTGACAGGACTCATGCTAGCAAGGATGTGTCATGACATCAAATATGTGACATGACTCATGTTATCAAAGATGGGACATGCCCTATCCCTAATTAGCGCTAACTGTACTATCCTTACAATCATTGATGGTTTGTCTTTAAAGACCGAACATTTCTCATCCATCCAGGAGTATCACATGTTGAATGGTTCGGTCATCAACTGGGTCAGTGGGACGCAGCCGGTGGACGAGCCACCTTGTGGATATCGTAAAGAGAAGTGTATCCAAGTTAAATGTGAGTATCCATGTCAAATGAGAGTGGTGTGGATATCGTAAACAGAAGATTTGTGTGGTGGATGAAATCATCTTTTCGGTAGCAAATGTTGACAGAGATTATAAGATGATTTTAAGAGAGGGAGAGATGTCGAGAAAAGGGGGCGGAGAGTGAGAATGAGAGAGAAAGTGAAAAAGAGAGAGGAAGAATGAAAAAAGGCGTATCGCAGCATCGGCATCTGACAGTGTCCAAACTGCACGTGATCCACTACTTCGTGAGGGAGATACACACTCGGACATCTCTTATCGACTAGGACAAGTTGAAAACTTGTGGAGGCCACCAGTGGTTTTAGAGGAAGTTAATTATTCATGGACCTGTCGTTGAGTCAAAGCTCTCAGTACTCAATTATAGAGTCCCTGAGTTCAGCACAGAGTATGCCAAATGTCATGGGTGATGGGTGAGGGGTGAGCTTTCAGTATAAACTTACCTAAAATAAAAGTACATTAAAACGTGTGCATTTTGGCGCACATTTGACTACAAACAAAACTACACATCAACTTGTGGTGTTTTAGCATACACGTATTATGGTAAACAACAGATATACTGAGGTACCAGAGCAGTGATTCTCAGAGTGTGTTGTGCCAGGGCTGTGGGATAGTCCAGGGGTGGCACTGAAAAGCTTGGGAGATTTGAGGTGGAGCTGGGACCACGAAAAGGCGCCCTGGAATTATATAACAGGATCACGTTTTTAAAGTTTTAAATGATATATTATGCTAAAAGCAGGTGATAACCTGTTCTGATAGTCAGCAATAGGTAAGGGTCTTGTATGGTCATACCATGTTTGCCCATACACAACTGCGGTAGAAGAGACCTTTGATCTTACAAACAGCTACACCGGCGGCGATAACAAAACACCACATTTATCAAATGACTCTCAATTACTGTATTTTTCGGGCTATAAGCGTCAGTTCACACGATCAAATTTCGCGTCAAATTGTTGTGGGACCGCACTATTTTGTGCGTGGTTTCTTTTTTGGGGGATTTGATCAAATAGTAATTTGAAAGTTGTGACAAGGCTTCATACACGAATTTCATGAAATGCTTGAAGGTAAATTTGATCGTGTGAACCGGCCCTAAGACGCACTTTTTTCTTCTGAAGATTGCCTCCTAAATTCAGTTGCTTCTTATATTCGAAATTAATATAAAAATGGTTTAAATTTTTTTTTTAATTGTTTAAAAATTAAGGTGTGTCCTGTAGTCCGTAAAATACATTAAGTTTTCGTCATTCTCATCATAAAACCGAGGTCCTTCATGAATCGTGTGACATAAAATTTCCTTGTTGATTGGGAAATCTGGAAAGTGAAGAAGACAAAATTGGGTGAAGGACTCATCCTACCAACAAAGCGTGTGTACCTAGTTTCTCTGACACGCCTAGTTTCTCTGACACGCCTAGTTTCTCTGACACGCCTAGTTTCTCTGACACGCCTAGTTTCTCTGACACGCCTAGTTTCTCTGACACGCCTAGTTTCTCTGACACGCCTAGTTTCTCTGACACGCCTAGTTTCTCTGACACGCCTAGTTTCTCTGACACGCCTAGTTTCTCTGACACGCCTAGTTTCTCTTACACGCCTGGAACTGTAGAAGACAAGTTGTGTCACCACAGTTTGACTTGACTGTATTAAAAGTTGAAAGTTTCATTTGTATTTTAAATTAATCTTGGAAAGAAATGTTACCAGTTGACACCTAACATTAGCTATATGTAACATTAACTATAACTTTTATTTTTTTATTCTCTAAGAATTTTTAAGGGGTGGGGGGAGAGAGGAACAGGTTCAGGGAACATTATGGGCCCAGGGGGGGCGGTGCCCGAAAAAAGTATAAGAACCACTGGACTAGAGCATATACTTAGCTACAAGGAACGTTTGATATTCGCGCACTTTTCTATAATAATAAGATTGATAATATTTAGTTTGAAATAATACGTAATGTAGGTTACAAGCAACAAATAATAAGCAGACGAAACAACGTATTGATATTTAACTAAGTTCATTATTTCAGCCTAATAAATGGTTCAATATCCTTAACTTGACATCCCATTACACTCTTTGCTTTATGTATGAGCTCATTAATAAACCTATCCCGTATAGCTTCCCCCAAACATTTGTCCTTGAAAAACACATGAACCATAAATATTGCGTCCGTTGGGCTGACGATAACAGGCGGAAACGATTGTTATGATCCACACACGGCATCATCTCTAGAACGTTAAGCCACCCCCGTCTTTATTATTTATTTGTTTTGTTGTTGCCCAAACTGTCATATTTCTTATTTTGGGAACAATGATCACATACATGCACTCCAGAGCCCCAGGCAGCGTGCCAGGCAGCGTGCCAGGCAGCGTGCCAGGCAGCGTGCCAGGCAGCGTGCCAGGCAGCGTGCCAGGCAGGGCAGCAATATATTTACAAACAACAGCTGTATAGAGCTAAATGCGACATATGGGGGGGAGGTCGTCTCCCATCATCCACGACAATAATGACAAGGCCAATATATTGCAGGGGTCTCGTAAGAAATGCTCGGTTGATAATAGAGGAAGCCGGCCGGCGTGTGATTTCCCCATCTTCAAGTGAAAACTCGGAAATAACGGAAGTTTTATCAAGCTTAACTGTGGCACGATGGATTAATGATGTACACACACACAAAAAAATGCGTATAAAAATAGACGGCGTTTAGTAATCAGACAGACCAGGCTTTGAATAGACAAAAAAATTAGGTTGACGCAATCTGTTAAGGTATGTGAAAGGAGTTGTTAGGCCCTGAATGAAATAAATACTGTTCTGAAGGTATTTTTAAACACGTTTAATGAAATTAATGTTTACGCGTTTTGTGAGGCTATGCGTTAGAAGTTTGGACTGTGCATTAAATCCAGAGCTCGCATGGTGTGCATGAGTGTGCATGAGGAAGCATGAGGAAGCATGGGTGTGCATGAGTGTGAACGAGTGTGTATGAGTGTGCATGAGTGTGAGATTATTTCAGAGTAAAGACATTGTTGAACTGTTGACAATGTTGTTTTAATGGTGTTCTTTTTCTCCCATAGCGTATGTCAAGGAGATTGTTGGTGGCGTCCTTGGAGGTGTGACCTTGATTATACTTCTGGTTCTGCTGTTGGCTTACAGGTAATCAAACTGGGCGGGAACTGGGCGTCTGGCTCAGTGATTTGTTATGGAAGTGGGTTGGGGGGGGGGGGCTTGGGGGGAGAGGGTCCGACTTTTCATTTCCGCTTCTAGGTCCTATCTCAGATCTTTGATGTTAAGCCTTGTTCTTGTCTTGTTCTCAGGCCTCTCACGTCTCCTTCTCCTTCTGTCTTTGGTCAAAGTGATCAGAATTTTAATATGTGTCTTTGGTAAACGTGATCAGAATTTTAATATGTGTCTTTGGTCAACGGGATCAGAATTTTAATATGTGTCTTTGGTTAACGTGATCCTAATTTTAATATGTGTCTTTGGTCAGAAAATTGAACAAGTCTTGGAAGCAGGGATTCTGATGTTTTTAAAGATTTGAAAGCAAGTCTTAATAAAAGTTTTTCAATATAACACCCGAAAAACACGTTTGTATGATTCTCAGTTTCTCCCCTTAATATTTTAATAGTAAAGAGAACCGTGCGTGGCACCACCTACTGGAGCCAATAAATCCGTGAGAACCACTACGTGTTACTTGTTAGGAGAACTCAAATAAAATGTTTGCAGAGTCCCTTTATCACAAAGATGGCCCTAAATGGTTTGAGATGCTTATTAGCATCTTTTGTTTTGTTTTGTTTTTTTTATTAAGTTTAATAAGTATTGTATGTATCTTCTGTGTACACCAATTTTTAAAAATGTGTTTTAAGTACATCCAAATACACATCCTTTTGAATTATCCTTAACTGAAGTTTTACATTATTTTACATTACTCCAACATTAAGTCAAACAAAATTTGGTTTTAAAATTATTCAGCAATGCACTATCCATTGTTGATAAGATCACTCCCAGACCACATCTCTCAGACCGGCCAGCAAGCATATCCATTACACTCCGAGCAGTCTCCGCGGTGAGATATGCTTTCAATTGCTTTGAAAACAAAACGCTTCACAAATGCTGACATTTAGGCTGCACTTTAAAATCGCCCCACGAAGTTTGCTTTTTCATTGACGTATTGATCAACTTTGAACACTTGACGTCTAAATGTTCTACAAAATCTGACACCACCGGAACTGACTTGGGTCCATACGTTAAAGAAACTCAATCTCTTGCAGATTGGGCAGAGTCAGGTGTTAGCGGCTATTTCCTTGCTATACTCTCTACTCCCTTTTTTTATGAAACCAAGTTTTTATGTTAAGAAATAAAAACCATAAAATTAAAAACCATTATCATTATAGAAAATAAGAGTTCTTCGATCATCAACTTTTTACGTTAAATTAGATGAAAATAAAGGGGTGGGGTGGGGGGAAGGCTTTATTTCAACACTCAGATTCACTTTTTTTTCCTAAATGTTCTGTTGTTGATAGTCTAAAGCTATTCGGTGGTACGGCGATTTTTTTGCATTCCCTTCCAATTCTTCTGGCAAGAAATTTAAAAGGATCCATCAATTGTAATTATTTAAGAGGGCCCCAATTTTTTTCCAGAACAAGTTTCAGCTCTATTGCTTTGTAACGTTTCACTAACCAGAGGCACCACTAACCAGAGACACAACTAACCAGAGACACCACTAACCAGAGACACCACTAACCCCAGAGACACCACTAACCAGAGACACCGCTAACCAGAGACACAACTAACCAGAGACACCACTAACCAGAGACACCACTAACCAGAGACACAGCTAACCAGAGACACCACTAACCAGAGTCACCACTAACCAGAGACACCACTAACCAGAGACACCACTAACCCCAGAGACACCACTAACCAGAGACACCACTAACCCCAGAGACACCACTAACCAGAGACACCACTAACCAGAGACACCACTAACCAGAGACACCACTAACCAGAGACACCACTAACCAGAGACACAAATAACCAGAGACACCACTAACCAGAGACACCACTAACCAGAGACACCACATACATGCTTGAATGTGATATCCACAAAAATGTGATCAGCTAGCTCGACCTCCGCGTCAATACGTAGGTAAAATGTACTCACTCGTGGACTTCACCTGGCCAGCAATGCGATGTTTACATCAAAAGGGACCGGGGCTTTGGATTCCAATAGCTTTAAGATCAAAGCAGGGGTCGTCAAACCAAGGCTGGCGGATTGTACCCCATAAGCAGGGGTCGTTAAACCAAGGCTGGCGGATTGTACCCCATAAGCAGGGGTCGTCAAACCAAGGCTGGCGGATTGTACCCCGTAAGCAGGGGTCGTTAAACCAAGGCTTGCGGATTGTACCCCGTAAGCAGGGGTCGTTAAACCAAGGCTGGCGGATTGTACCCCATAAGCAGGGGTCGTTAAACCAAGGCTGGCGGATTGTACCCCGTAAGCAGGGGTCATTAAACCAAGGCTGGCGGATTGTACCCCGTAAGCAGGGGTCGTTAAACCAAGGCTGGCGGATTGTACCCCGTAAGCAGGGGTCGTTAAACCAAGGCTGGCGGATTGTACCCCGTAAGCAGGGGTCGTTAAACCAAGGCTGGCGGATTGTACACCGTAAGCAGGGGTCGTTAAACCTAGGCTGGCGGATTGTACCCCTTAAGCAGGGGTCGTTAAACCAAGGCTTGCGGATTGTACCCCGTAAGCAGGGGTCGTTAAACCAAGGCTTGCGGATTATACCCCGTAAGCAGGGGTCGTTAAACCAAGGCTTGCGGATTCAGCTTCTTGCTTTAATTTTAACTTTTCTTTTATGGAAATTGTTTTAAATGAAAATTAATCATAAAATGTGGAATTTTCATTCCGACTAAATGGGATAAAATAAAGAAATGTCCGGGTTTATCGGTTATAAGGCTAGCATGAGGAAACTGTTCACCAGCGGTGAGTTAATGAATGAAATCATTAAATTCCCGAAGACCTGTGTCCAGAAAAAGTAGACAGATTAGAAAAAGTTAAGCCTTGCGGCGAAAACAGTTGCACGTAGAGAGTAGGATAAAGTAGACGATAAAATTGTGTACCAATTGAGACGCAATGAGTGGAGGATAAAGTAGACAATATTGTGTAGCAATTGAGACACAATGAGTGGAGGATAAAGTAGACAGTATGGTATACCAATTGAGACACGATCAAACAGGTCGAATGTTTCTCCATTGCATGGGACGAGCCAAAGGGTGTGACGTCACTTCCTTTTGTTGCTTTTGTATTTATGGAATCAATGGTGATTTTAGTGACTTAGCCTGCCACAGTACTATCAGGTGGCTAGGTTGTGGCAAGGTTGTGGCTAGGTTGTGGCTAGGTTGTGGCTAGGTGTGCCTAGGTTGTGGCTAGGTTGTGGCTAGGTTGTGGCTAGGTTGTGCCTAGGTTGTGCCTAGGTTGTGGCTAGGTTGTGGCTAGGTTGTGGCTAGGTTGTGGCTAGGTTGTGGCTAGGTTGTGGGTAGGTTGTGGCTAGGTTGTGGCTAGGTTGTGGCTAGGTTGCAGGAAGGCTTTATCGCAATATTTTGAACTGAGATTGAAATGTTCTTAAATGAAGAGAAGTGCCTTAAACTGTTACTTAAACATAGCGGTTGGATTTTGAAGTCTACTGTTAGTGCCGAAACACTTTAACAAATTGAATATCAGATTGTAAGTCGAAACCAGAGCGAAAACAAGGTGAAACCAAAGTGGAAAAAAGTCGAAACCAAGGCGAAAACAAGTCGAAACCAAAGCGGAAAAAAGTCGAAACCAAGGCGAAAACAAGTCGAAACCAAAGCGGAAAAAAGTCGAAACCAAAGCGGAAAAAAGTCGAAACCAAGGCGAAAACAAGATGACACCACGCTTGTATCCATGTGAAGGTATTTTGACACAAAATTCTTCTTTTCAAGTCCCAGTTGATGAGGGTACCTTCATTCAATTCCATGCCGTGAAAAATGCGCAGAAGCACCAACGGGCCTATTCGATCATTTCCAACCATGTTTAAAATAAGCAAGAATTGCTTTCTGACTGATTTTCCAATTTTGGTGCCTTTGGGGGGAAAAATAAAAAATTCCAAAACCAGTTTGATTTTGTTGGATCAATCTTCAATAAAATGATATGTTGAAAGACTGTTACAAAGTAGGATAACTGATTGATATCTTTAAGTGGCTCCAAGTTATCAATTTTATCAATTAAATTCTTTGTTCATATCTGTGAGGGAGAAGACACCAGTGCCTACTTGTAGTGAAGAGACACCACTACCTACTTGTAGTGAGGAGACACAAATACCCACTTGTAGTGAGGATACACCACTACCCACATGTAGTGAGGAGACACCACTAACCACTTGTAGTAAGAGACAACGCTACCTACGTATTGTGAGAAGACACAATTTCCTACTTGTGTGAGAAGACGCCAACTACCTGCTTGTGTGAGAAGACGCCACTACCTACTTGTGTGAGAAGACGCCAACTACCTGCTTGTGTGAGAAGACGCCACTACCTACTTGTGTGAGAAGACACAATTTCCTACTTGTGTGAGAAGACGCCACTACCTACTTGCGTGAGAAGACGCCACTACCTACTTGCATGAGAAGACGCCACTACCTACTTGTAGTGAAGAGACACCAGTACCTACCTGTGTGAGAAGACATTTTCAAGTTTGACATATGTAAAATCTGGTTACAGAGCAGCCTTATTAGATGAGAACGTGCACATAATTTTTTATATTAATGAGCACTACTTCTGAGCCTCAGCTTAATTAGATTGTCTCAGAAAAGAAACAGTTCCATGTTTCTCATTAATGTCAGAAGACTATTGTGCAATTGAAATTTGTTTCATGAAATAGTTTCATTTAAATCAATTTATTCTATGTCCGAAAAACACAAAGTTATTGCTTCATGCGGCATTTTCACAAGGACAAAAGTTGCGCTTAACGCGCGTTTTTTTAAAAATTTAATTAAAATGTGGGGTATGCTGCGATCATACATATATGCTACCATGAATTAATTACTTTTCCATCCGGCACCCCGGAGCGCAACGATTTTTTTTTAACCGCCATTCGTCACAAAAAAAAAATGTACCGACCCTTGTATCTATGAGTCAACAGTCCATCAGTCTGAAGAGACAAACGGCACAAGATTTAGACCCCTGTCCTACCATTGCTATCGAATAGCGTAACCCGGCGGTAGTACACAGCTGCAGAGTCCCCCCATGACAAGCGTACTGTCCAATGATGATGTGGTGAACGGGTGGCAGAATTCCATAAGCAGCGGCATGTGTGCCCCACGTGGAGTAAGGTGATCTGGAACAACGCAAATCTAACAGAGAGGAAGAACCAAACCTCTTTACTACAACTCAAGTGAAAAAAATATCTCCTTGTGGCGCTGAAATCTTGAGAGCAAGGACCACAAATGATAGTTTTGACTTGTCACCGCCAGAGGGCGCTTTTACTCTTTTTTTTTTTTTTTTGCCACCATATAAAGGAACATTACAATATTAAAGTCGCTTTTTTCATTTAATTTAACTTTCTTAAAATAAAACTTAGTTAACTTTTTGTTCTTCAATTTCTTTAAATCACAATGGTAAGTAGAGCCTCAGCGGTTTTAAGAATTTTGACGTTTACTGCTGTTGAGCCAGGAAAGTTTTACAGCTTATCGCCTGCTCACAGTCAATGGAGAGCTGGCTTTAGATGTGAGTAATAACAAATAGTGTACTGCACTTATCCCACAAGCTGCAGACGTGAGTTTTAGCCAGAACTTGCATGACAAATGTTTACGTTGCTTTAAACCATTTAAATTGCCCAATAATGAAACGCTTAAGAATTGCATTTGGCTCAAAAAGTAAAGTTTCCATGTTCCGTGAGTTGTCTTTTTAACTCGTAACTTGTGAGTGAATAAATACACCAATAGTGATTGTAACACAGCAGGTTAACCCTGATCTGTCACGTGACAATATTATTTATTCCTCATGCACGATGGCGTAGGGATTCGACAATATCGAATTATATCACGAGAAAAATCAGGAACTAGTTTTTCATAGCGGAGTGAGAACTCTGAGATTTTCTGAGTAAGAGGAGGTACGAATTATCTGTGTAGATAGTCAGACATGTTGGATTTTCCTATTGTATTCATTTAGGATGGAATAGTATTCAAAGTGTGTATTATATTCTTTACATCTTTACACGTAACTATGTGTGCTACAAGGATGCATCAATGCCAAGGATTTAATTGTATTATTAAACATGTAATAAAATGCTGTGCAATTTGTACAATCGGAGTATGTTCATCACGTGAAAGAAAGTGCCAGTGAGGTTAAGTTAAGGAATGAACAGTGACAGCTGCAGGCCATCCATCATATCACAGTTTCAGTTAACGTTGTAACATTGTAACATCAGAAGTATTATATATGTTACATCCGTTACAGTGATCTCAATCTTAGATTTCCCAGGAGAATGTGATCTCCCTTACCACAACCACCACCAGCCCGACCCAATGACCTACGTTTCTAAGAATTAGTTGTAAATGAAAACTCATTCATCGCATAGTTAAGAGTGCAACATCCCAGCCATTACTCTCATGGCACATGGTTTCCTTGCATCAATTATTGGGCGTTTCGAAACGAAACCAAAGTACTTCCCTCTATCTTCATTGACGTCTCATCGCCAATCAGCGCGGGATGTAGAGCGAGCTCAGGATACAATTTAACTTTTGGCTATTTCCCCCCCTGCGAGTGTCTTAGTTCAATGTACTTTTAACATAGTCCTTGCTTATCAACGGCCGAAATTAATGGCCGTTGGCGAAATCAGGAATCGAAAAATGGGAAGGACGAAAAAAAGGGTCTGTGGGTTGAGATGGGTTGTGAGCGTGTCCGTTGGTCCACTTTGAGTTTTCACAAAACACGAATCAACAAAAGAAGCCAAAGGGTTTTTTAAAATTAACAATTCAAATAAAAAACTTTGGAAATATTTTCAACTTGCGATTTTATTGTATTTATTTGAAATGATGTGATGCCGACATAATATTTTCGCTGCCAATGTCACCAATCAATGTCACCACACAATGTCACCTTACAATGTCACCACTCAATGTCAACACACAACGTCACCCCACAATGACCCCACTCAATGTCAACACACAATGGCACCCCACAATGTTACCACACAATGTCACCCCACAATGTCACCACACAATGCCATCATACAATTTCACCACAAATTGTCTAAAAACTCGATACATCGAGTAACCACTTTCTCATAATGTTACTTTTCATTGTGGCTTGCGAGGAGTGACCATGGTTTTCTTATTATCCTATGGGATTTTTTTTTAAAGTCAACTATTCTAGGACATGATTCCATGAAATGAACCCACTGCATTGTTTCCACTTGACATCGCCCCTGGTTCTTCCTTTAAAACCCACATGTATCACTGAAATGGGTGCCCGAAACAGCGGACACATGAAATCTACAGTGTCATTCATCTTAGATTTTAGGGAGCTGGACAAATCGCCCCCCCCCCCCTACTTTTCAAATGGATATGTTTAAGAAGTGACATTGAATATAAATTCTATTGACGATCCATAAGGCGGAGGGTTGCAATTTTAAATGTCAAAATTATGTTTCGAAAAGATATAAAAATTGTACGGAATAGAATCAAACAAATGGGAAATAATATGAGGACCTATGGTCCAACAGTACCCCCCCCCCACCTCAGAGCCAGGCGCACATCAGCTAATGAATCTAACTAAATGTATGTCTGTGCTGTGTGATGTATCCAGAAACTGGAGATATGAGCAGGAAATAGCCGGCCTCCTGTGGAAGATTGACTCCACCTCCATCCAGTGCAGTGACGCTACGGCAGGAAGATGGGACCGGAAGCTGCTCACAGACGACAACGATAACTCGGCAAATTGCGTGAGTAGCTTATACGCCCTTTTTGATGTTGAAATGGGGCTTTTTACTATGCTATTATTAAAATATTGATGGATAACTCTGCTGCCAGGTTGTCTGCTCTTGTTGTCTTTCTTTTTTTTTTCTTTTTTTTTTTTGGTGCTTTATTTGTAAATCGATCTACACAAGTTATAATATTAATGTGTACAACAATAGACGCCATTAGATAACAAAACTATATTTCATCAGATAAAAAGGCCTTTTTTTCGATTAGATTATAATATTTAAACGAGTGCCGATATTTTTTATGTACAAAGACAAAACTATTTAGGGGCACCGTGTATCCTAACAGTTTTCATGTTCTCTTTAGTGTCCTAATTATGGCTTAGAAGTGTATGCATGTTAGGATCTATGACAAAGAGCAGTGACTGTGACAAAGAGCTGTATCGAGGACAAAGAGCAGTTTTTACGACAAAGGGAAGTATTTGTGACAAAGGGTAGTATTAGTGACAAAGGGGAGTATTTACGACAAAGGGCAGTATTAGTGACAAAGGGCAGTATTTGTGACAAAGGGCAGTATTAGTGACAAAGGGCAGTATTTACGACAAAGGGCAGTATTTATGACAAAGGGTAGTATTAGTGACAAAGGGCAGTATTTTACGACAAAGGGCAGTATTTATGACAAAGGGCAGTATTAGCGAAAAAGGGCAGTATTAGTGACAAAGGGCATTATTTATGACAAAGGGCAGTATTTATGACAAAGGGCAGTATTTATGACAAAGGGCAGTATTTATGACAAAGGGCAGTATTAGCGACAAAGGGCAACATTAGCGACAAAGGGCAGTATTAGCGACAAAGGGCAGTATTAGTGGCAAAGGGCAGTATTAGTGACAAAGGGCAGTCACGACCGTTTCACACTGAGCGGGTTAAAAAGGAATGAGGATGACTGGATTGCACAGTGTCAGCATAACATTTGACCTCATCCTACGCGTCATATGCAGAAACACTGAACATTGTCAACAACTATAAATGCTTTACAGTTAAACCAGTCGAACTATAGAAGCTCTTTGGAGTCAGTCTGTCACTTGTGTCAATATTCCCCAGTTCAACGGTTCTCAACCTGTGGGTTGCGACCCCATTGTAGGTCGAAGGAACCTTTCACAGGGGTCGCCTAAGACCATCGGAAAACACATACCATCTACAGTTATGAAGTAGGGATGAAAATAATTTTGTGGTTCGGGGTTGCCACAGCAATAAAGAACTGTATTAAGGGGGTCGCGGCATTAGAAAGGTTGCGAACCGCTGCCCTAAATGTTATTCATTTATAATATGGCATTTTTCTTACTTGTAATAATAATTTTTCCTTCAAATAATATTTGTGCCGTCTGCATGTCAACTAGTTTTTTATTATTATTTTTATTTTATTTTTTTGCCACCTGTAGTCCGGCCCCCAACAGTGTCTGGGGTAGAATGAAATGACTCCCTGATTATAAAGACTGAGGACCCCTTACCTAGAGCATTACTCCACATGTCTTTGTTTTTAGCCTTTCCATTATAATAGTGAGGTGGATCCCTTGTGAGTTGTCAAGTTGTCGACTGCTTTGTATCACTTCAATACGGTTAGAGCGTTTTCGATTCACTTGTATTCTGCAACTTGTTGTCCAGGGTATCAGCATGGTCTCTATGGAGTCTAGAAACACGTACGCACAAGTGTACACGTACATAGGGAAGTACAAGGGGCAGACTGTGGCACTCAAAACGTTCAAGATCAACAGCTCGGATCTGACCAGGCGGGACAAGCGCGAGATGAAACTGGTCAGTCTTCTTGACCAAACATCTCAGATTATAGATTTCTTTCAATTATCGCAGATGATAAACTTTTTTCAAATATCTCAGGTTATAAATATATTTCAAATATCTCAAATTATAAACTTATTTGCGTAATGAATTGTTCGAAATTCTAAGAAAATTATTTCTTACTTTTTAGTGCGATTAATTAAGTCGTTTTTTGAAAGGGAACTAAAAGTGTTAAAAAGTTTTAAAAAAATTTTTTTCTTGAACAATTCATCTGTTGTCATTTCAGATGCGAGACATGAGACACACGAACGTTAACTCTTTCATTGGCGCGTGTATGGAGTCATCGGTCTTGACGCTGGTCACGGCTTACTGCGTCAAGGGGAGCCTGCAGGTAAGATTATGTCATCGTATTCACCATGTCCTGGAAAGGATTCAAAACAATCCAGACTAGGATATGTTCTCCTCTATCCACATGTTATGCTGTAGACCAATTCAAATTTTTCATCTTTCATTATTGTGTGAAGCCTCTCAACATTTCTCGGCAAGCGGTGTCTTATTTCCTCTAATACACTTCCGTTGGCGACGATGTGTAGACTTGACTTGTGTTAAGTGTTAATGTGGTTATCTGAAAATCCAAACTGCTTCAGTGAAAAAAATGGTAATAAGAGAGAGAGAGAGAGTGTGAATGAGACAGAAAGAGAGAGAGAGAGGGAATGAGACAGAAAGAGAGAGAGAGAGAGAGAGTGAATGAGGCAGAAAGAGAGAGAGAGAGTGTGTGTGTGAATGAGACAGAAAGAGAGAGAGAGAGAGATTGCAATCAGGTTAGGTAAAAGGAAATGAGCGAAACATTGTATGGGGAAAAAGGGCGTTATTTCAGGGTTTTTTCAGGGGGGGGGGGCAAACCAAAACTTGGTCGGCTTGTTAAATTGTTTATTACTGGAGACTCCACAGTACATAGCAATTTTTCTTCTGTATATTAAGGGCCCACGATCAATTTATTGAGCATTCTGGCACCTATGCGTGTAGAGGGGATTTGCAATGTTTCTGTGCCAGGTGTTGATGAGGATATTTCACTGGTTGCCATGGCTACTTAGTGAGGGTATCATGAACTGGGGGTTGGAAGGCCCGAGGCAATAGACGCAAATGAGTCAAGTGTTGTCGCCTCAACTGTTCCTTTTGGAAGCTTGTTCCAGTCCCTGATTGTCTTTGGCAGAAATGAGCAGTTTCTATACTGGCTTCTCGCTGGTATGAGCCGGAACTGACTGTCATGGCAGTGGGACGAGTTTCTGTTTGATTTAAACGTACGAATTCGGGGGGGGGGGGGGGAATGCCCCACGCTGCCCTACTCAAATGACGTCCCTGATGGGAAAACCTGGACAAACGTTTTCGGCATCCGAAGCCATCGATCAAGGTAGAGAACAATCAACCTAACTATATTATCGTTCTTTCTCCTGTCCAGTGATTAACCAATAACACATGACACCACAAAGGTTCAATCAAAGGATGGATCTACATACAAACATTACAGCAAACACGTTTGTATGACGCAATGGTCATCCCCACTTGATTGAAACGTTAAATACTGTTTTGCATAAACAAACGTGGTTCAGATAGAGACGGCATCGAATTGGAAAGAAAAAGTCTATTGAATTTCATAGATTTAAAGAGTTCCTGGACGATTCAGTGTATTTTCAGTGTATTTTTCTATTTTTCGTTGTATGTATACAATAGAGCGTCGATTATCCGAACTAATTGGACGGCGGGTGTTGCGGATAACCTACCTTTCTTAATCGAAAACTTGACATGGGGAGACTGTGTTGAGAACTGATTGCTTTTCTTTTTTTTTATTTACACTGTATCATATCCAGGTCAGCTGATTAATGGCAAAAACCAGAAATGACGGAAATTTTTTCTCTGATAAAAAAAAAAAAAATTAGTTTTCAAAAATACATGAATGGTTTTTAGAATAAAATCTGATGTTCATTTTTAGGTGTGTATTTTGCAAAAAAAAAGTAATGATCAAGTTTTCATGTTCCAGGAGATTGTAGTTTTTACCTGGCTGCGCAACTAAGATAGGAATTGTTTTCCGGTGTTTGTTATACGCCAAAGCTCCACGGCATGAGCATTGCGAACGACAACAATATACAATATTGTTCGGATAACCGAGTTTAGGGTAAGCCGATTTGGGAAAATTGACGGGAAAATCGTTCACCAGAACGATCTTTGTTCCGACAGACTGTATGTATTTATAGGAAGACATATGTCTTTGTAGGCAGACATATGTATTTGTAGGCAGGCATATGTCTTTGTAGGCAGACATATGTCTTTGTAGGCAGACATATGTCTTTGTAGGCAGGCATATGTCTTTGTAGGCAGACATATGTCTTTGTAGGCAGGCATAGGTCTTTTAGTCACTTTGACGTTGTCGGAACAGTACGAAACACGTTCTCGTCAAACATTGTAAGCTATCGTGCTGCTGTAGGTAGACTCACCACCCTTTAGGTTTTAAATGTGGGAAGTAACTCTTGTTTTTTTGTTTTTGATAAGGTTCAACAACAACCAATCTATATCCACGCAGCATGGCTTGTCTCAACGTGTGCAATTTAGCACGACAAAGTTTCAAAGCCAAATAGATATATGTCTTTTAAACATGTTTTCAAGCAACAATTTTCAGAGACACTCGCGTGTGTACAATAAATAAATTTACGAGCAACATTTTTTTTTTGTTTTGTTTAAAATTGCACAGCAATAAAATATTTTCACAAGTAACATTTTCTTATTTCTTACCTAAGGTAGTTTGTATTAAAATGTTGATGGTACAAATATGTGTGGCTTAGTGTGTTCTGTATGTACATACACGAAACATTCTAACAAACTAACTTAGTTCACGAAACATTCTAACAAACTAACTTAGTTCACGAAACATTCTAACAAACTAACTTAGTTCACGAAATATTCTAACAAACTAACTTAGTTCACGAAACATTCTAACAAACTAACTTAGTTCACGAAACATTCTAACAAACTAACTTAGTTCACGAAACATTCTAACAAACTAACTTAGTTCACGAAACATTCTAACAAACTAACTTAGTTCACGAAACATTCTAACAAACTAACTTAGTTCACGAAACATTCTAACAAACTAACTTAGTTCACGAAACATTCTAACAAACTAACTTAGTTCACGAAACATTCTAACAAACTAACTTAGTTCACGAAACATTCTAACAAACTAACTTAGTACACGAAACATTCTAACAAACTAACTTAGTTCACGAAACATTCTAACAAACTAACTTAGCTAGCAAATATTTGTACAAGCCACACTATCAAAGGCTCTGAGTGCTAACAAATATCTGTACAAACCACAGTATCAAAGGAACCGACTGCTAACAAATATTTGTACAAGCCACAGTATCAAAGGAACCGACTGCTTACAAATATTTGTACAAGCCACACTATCGAAGGAACTGACTTGGCTAACAAATATTTTGACCAGCTCTGTATATCACAAGCATCGATCAGATCTGACTTGGAATGTAGGCCGCACAACGCGTGACTTATTAAAGGCCGAACGTTTTTCCCAACAAAAGCCTGCTACCATTTTAGCAACGCCCCTAATCACCCCCCCCCCCCCCCATTTTTTTAAACACCGGATACATCGGGATGGGCAGACCCTGGCTCCACAATGTGAGAATTTAGTCTCTTGTTGCCCGGGGCAACTGTGATACAAACCACACCACTCCCCCCTCTTACATTCATCTTGTCTCGTCAATTACCGAAGTTAGTTGTTTGTTTGAGAAAAATAGTTCGGTATTGATTTATTGCTGGGTCCATGAGAGTGTGAGAACTCTTGACTCAAAGCTATTTGGAGTGAACTACAAGAGCGTTACTCAGTCGGAAAGGTTACGGCAAACTCCTAGCAATAGACGTTTTAAAGCTGTAAATGTGTGTATGAAAATTTCTATCAATATACGTTTTAAAAGCTGTAAATATGTTTATGAAAATTTCGATCAAAAGACGTTTTAAAGCTGTAAATATGTGTACGAAAATTTCGATCAAAAGACGTTTTAAAGCTGTAAATATGTGTACGAAAATTTCGATCAAAAGACGTTTTAAAGCTGTAAATATGTGTACGAAAATTTCGATCAAAAGACGTTTTAAAGCTGTAAATAAGTAATGGCGTTGAGGGAAATTACTAGATAAAATCGTTTTTAAAAATAATAATTTGCTGCTTCCCCCCCCCCCCCCTTTCCACACGCCGATTGAGCCCGCGCTTAAACTCGGGTAGATTCTAGCTGTCTCCATTTCTACAGACTAAGTGACTTACACTATACTTTTATATCGCTTCCACTTGGACTTGCCTGTGTGATTTACCCCAGACTCGAAAGAGTCTTATAGAATTGGGACTGTTACTGTGTGACTCATTGATTCTTCCAGTGTCAACAAAGGGACTGGACGACTAGGCCATGAGAGTTAAATGATGACCCCAAAAATTGACCTGAGCTAACACTGGCGATAGATTGGCCTTTTTTGGTGAATGAGCCCGTCCAGAAATTTGTTGGAATTAATAAGAGGCGCAGACAATTAGGGGGGGAGGGGGAGACTCAGCAAAATCAATGACCTATTTGTTCAATTAAAATCTTGCTGGAGTAATTGCGAACTATTCCTTTTCATTTTTTTTAATATGGTTTTTTTTTTTAAAAATAAATTTTTGGTTGGAGAACCCTTCCTTATATTTTTTGACTTTTTGACAACGTTGAAGACCTGCTTAAAAATGTCTTTTAAAATTGAAAGTAATGGCTCAAAGTGCCAAACAGATACTCGTTAAAATAGCAAAAACTATTGCAACTGTTGAAGACTGCTTGAAGCTGGACCTATTGAACTTATTTAGAGCTGGACCTACTGAAATGATTTAGAGCCGGACCTATTGACCTTATTTAGAGCTGGACCTACTGAAATTATTTAGAGCTGGACCTACTGAAATTAGTTAGAGCTGGACCTACTGAAATTAGTTAGAGCTGGACCTACTGAAGTTATTTAGAGCTGGACCTATTGACCTTATTTAGAGCTGGGCCTACTGAAATTATCTATATGTGGAGTTATTGTAATTATTTCTCACTGAAACTAGTGAAATAATCTATAACTGAAGCTATTGAATTTATCAAAGCTCGAACTATTAAAATTACCTAGAGCTGAAAACTATTAAAATGACCTATAGCTGAAATCATTAAAATTACCTATAGCTGAGCTTATTACAATTACATATAGCTGAGACTATTAAAATTACCTATAGCTGAAATCATTAAAATTACCAATAGCTGAAACTATTAAAATTACCTATAGCTGAAACTATTAAAATTACTATACCTGAAACTATTAAAATTACCCATAGCTGCGTCTATTAAAATTACATATGGCCGAGACTATTAAAATTACCTATAGCCGAGACTATTTAAATTACCTATAGCTTATGGAGCTGAGAGCCCTTTTGATCAATGGCAGGTGAATATTTATTTTATTGATATCACCAAAAGTCAACATGTTACTGATTTCATTGTTGAAATAAAACAGATGTAAAAAATGACCGATACGTTTTCTTAAAACAAACTTTAAAACCATAATAAATGAATAGTCAAACTCTGTCTGTGACGGACTGATAGCTGTGTCCGGTAAACTATATCTAACCACATGGATAAATTAGTGTAAGGTTGTAATCGGCTGGCGTTAAATCAATGAAGAGCTCATTTCGAGTTAAGGTTTCAACGACTTCAACAGATATGCGAGACAATCTGACCATTTAGAAAGATATGGTCAGGTCAGTGGGAGCGGCGGTTCAATCATGCCCACTGAAGACATAATTGTTTGAATTACTTAAAAATTATGACATGATCTTTATTTATGATATTTCTTTTTTTTCCCCCTCAGGACGTTTTGGAGAATGATGACATCCGCCTGGACGCCATGTTTATTGCCTCACTAATCAAGGATCTCATACAGGTAACGATCGCAAGAACCTCGTCGAGTCAGAAAAGCGTTGGTAGAGCAATGTTGTAGAAGAGATAGATCTATTTGAAGATAAATTCGTTCGGCAGCGTACCGCCGTGTTCCCTCAGCCCGACGACGCTAATGGCCGGTTTCCCCAATATTTCAACGTTGTGAATGTTCTCGAAGATAGATGTTGGAAAACAAAAAACAAAAAAAACATCATCGAATTGCGTTCTTGTCCAACCAACGGATATTTGTCATCTTTTACGTAGGCATTCTTCCCATTTTTCAAAGTAAAGTTTTGTGCGTTCACATAACTGTTAGGGTCACTCGGTTGACTGACGGCTGTTCAAATTATGGTGTGTGTGTGTTAGACGCGGGGTGGTGGGGTCACATGATGCCATCTAGGGGGGAAAACAGAATTTATAGCCTTGTATAAACATTGGTGCTTGAAAAGGTTGATGAATGGTTCTTGAAAAGTGTCCCCATGTAATTTAGGAGTTCGCTATGAATGTCTGAAAGCAGGAGACTTTTATTTGTGTGAACTTTAATGAACGCTGACATTATTTCGTATAAGATTTATGGGAGTTAACTGTGTGTTTTTTCCATGATGCCCCCTTAAAATCCCTATTGGTTCCGATCACCAGCTGGACAATAACCTCCCCTACACCCCATTGGGGCACCAGCTGGACAATAACCTCCCCTAAACCCCAGTGGTGCACCAGCCGGACAATAACCTCCCCTACACCCCGATGTGGCACCAGTTTGTCAATAACCTCCTCTACACCCCAATGTGGCACCAGTTTGTTAATATTCTAAGTTTTCCATAATAAATGTGTGTCAATCAAACATAAACTCAACAGAGATGTTTCCCACTATCATTCATTCTTAACTGAAATATTGTTAAATCATTGATCATCCACCAAACAGAAGTTTTCACTAAAGATTTTCAAAGTGTAAACATTTATTGTAAACATTTTTGTAAACATTTATAGTATTATCATAAGTTGTTTTATTTTTTTATTTTTTTAAAATCTCCTTTACATTTTACTTTTCACGACAAAAATCACGAACGATAACTCAAAGATGAGAAATCGAGTTGCTTAACTGCTTCCTTTAACATGTCATGGCTTACCTATCCCTTTCGATCACAGGGAATGATGTACATCCACAACTGTGAACTTATTTACCACGGCAACCTCAAGAGCTCTAACTGCGTGGTAACCAGTAGGTGGACCCTCCAGATCACGGATTACGGCTTGCTGGACATACGACAGACCAGCAGAAGTGTGGAGGACCACTACGCTTATTACAGACGTGAGTTCGCCAGCGAGAATCTATCCCACATTGCTACTTCCGTCGTGAGACGCACACAAAAAACACACACACAGTTATATACTCTTGTTTAGAAATATACTCTTGTTAATTTTCTTGTTTAGATCTTCTATGGAAGGCGCCTGAAATTTTACGCAGCGGCGGGAAAATCAAAGGGAACCAAGCATGTGACGTATACGCCTTTGCTATTATTCTCTATGAGGTGTATGGAAGATCAGGGCCCTACGGGAATACAGATATGGACCCAGAAGGTGCGTTTATATATTTGTGATGAAGTTCAGTGGCGTAGGAAAAGGGGGGGGGGGTTGCGGAGGGCAGCGGTCTACCCCGGGCGGCACAAGTCCTAGCTACGCCACTGAGGAAGTTATAGAGTTTTTAGTTTAGGCTAGTTTGATTCTTTTTAATGGATTACTTGAAACGTTAACAGCGTACAATAAATAAAAAACGGTCTTTGCGGCTCCATTATGGTTTAGTGTATTCTTTCTTGACGTTTCAAAGTTGTACAGCATTCAGATATTGCTTGGACTTTTCTTTAGTTATTGACGGAGGGATTTTTATTTTTAAAAAAAAAACAGATTAAAGTAATGATTTAGAAGAAATAAAAGGATGGCAGAGAGAGTGAGAGAGAGTGAGAGAGAGAGAGAGAGAGATGTGTATATATATAGATAGATATATATATATATATATATATAAAGAGAGAGAGAGCGAGTATAAGGCAATGGTGAAAATAAATAATTGATAGAATGATTTGTATCCTATCACATTGTTACAGACATTGTCAACTGGGTCATCTGTAACACCAAGGGATCCAAACCCTTCAGACCGGACACTGCCATACTGACCTGTGATGCTTACGTCATAGATCTCATCAATTCCTGTTGGGCCGAGGACCCCACCTTACGACCTAATTTCCACATCATCTGGAACTGGCTTAAGCCAATGAGGACCGGCATGTAAGTGGAGGGAATTTTTTAGAGTTAAGTACCAGTGAAGATAACACTGCTTATCATTTCCATATGAAAGCGGAGGAAGAAAAGCTCATTCTGTCATCGGTAACAGGACCATTCTGTCATCGGTAACAGGACCATTCTGTTATCGGTAAAACGCTCATTCTGTCGTCGGTAAAACGCTCATTCTGTCATCGGTAAAACGCTCATTCTGTCATCGGTAAAACGCTCATTCTGTCATCGGTAAAACGCTCATTCTGTCATCGGTAAAACGCTCATTCTGTCATCGGTAAAATGCTCATTCTGTCATCGGTAAAACGCTCATTCTGTCATCAGTAAAACGCTCATTCTGTCATCTGTAAAACACTCATTCTGTCATCTGTAAAACGCTCATTCTGTCATCGGTAAAACGCTCATTCTGTCATCGGTAAAACGCTCATTCTGTCATCTGTAAAACGCTCATTCTGTCATCGGTAAAACGCTCATTCTGTCATCGGTAAAACGCTCATTCTGTCATCGGTAAAACGCTCATTCTGTCATCGGTAAAACGCTCATTCTGTCATCAGTAAAACGCTCATTCTGTCATCTGTAAAACACTCATTCTGTCATCTGTAAAACGCTCATTCTGTCATCGGTAAAACGCTCATTCTGTCATCGGTAAAACGCTCATTATGTCATCGGTAAAACGCTCATTCTGTCATCGGTAAAACGCTCATTCTGTCATCAGTAAAACGCTCATTCTGTCATCAGTAAAACGCTCATTCTGTCATCAGTAAAACGCTCATTCTGTCATCTGTAAAACACTCATTCTGTCATCGATAAAAGTGAGCCTTTATGTTCTATTGTATTAAATTCATGGGAAAAAAACTATTTTTCAAAACTGGTCTCTGATGTATGATAATTGGGGAAAAAATTATATATTTTAGGCTCTACGTTATGCTATACTTTATGTTATACTTGATCCTCTACTTTCTCCCACCGGCTGCAAAGGAAGAGAAACATATTTGACCACATGCTTGGGATGATGGAGAAATACCAGGAGCACCTGGAGGAACTCGTGGACGAGCGGACTGGTCAACTGACCGAGGAGAAGAAGAAGACAGAGACACTGTTGTACAGAATGCTACCCAGGTGCGGGCACTTTTTGTGCACACATACACAACACACACACATACGTACACACCATACACACCACACACATTCACCACACACATACATACACACACATTCACCACACACATACATACACACACACACACATATCCATGCAAACACACATGCACACACACACACACCTCACTCACACCACACACACACACCACACACACACACCACACGCATACACCACACATACACACCACACGTACATAAACACACACAACAGGCAAATGACTCGAGCATACAAGAAGAGTTAAGTCGTTTAAACGGAAATGAGAAAATTGATTTCCCAATGAGCACGATACCGGAAATTTAAAAACACAATTTTTAAAAATGTATTTAATTGGCATCTGCTCTCAAAATGCTCTGCTTTTTTGGTGAGTTTTATATTCACTGACCACGTATATTTATTTAATACATTGACCAGTGTAGTCTGAGTGATCCGATTATCATTATGTCCTGTCCGCAGATCTGTTGCTGACCATCTCAAGAAGGGAGAGGCGGTCATCCCGGAGGCCTTTGATACTGTGACCATATACTTCAGCGATATCTGCGGCTTCACCTCTCTATCTGCAGAAAGCACGCCTATGCAAGTAAGTCTTCCGGTGTGGTTCGTCCCGCGCCGTTTTGAGTTTTTTTTTTTAGTAGTTTTTTTCGTTTCTGCTTTTGTTATTGTTTTTTACACGTTCTGCTGTTTGAAGGATGTTTATCCTTGACTTATCTGGTTTCGATTGTCAGTTATTCGCAGCCATTTATATATATATATTTGCGTTGCTTTTCCTTAACCATAACCCTCAACCCTTACCCTAATCCTTAACCCCTTACACACCATAATTCACATAGTATGGGGTGTTCATGTTACATTAGATTTAAACTATCTGGGAGGGATTATTGAGGGATTTTTGAGGGATTATTCAGGGATTTTTGAGGGATTATTGAGGGATTATTTAATTTGTATAAATCTTAACATAAATCGTTTTGAACAGCAGCATAAATTTAGAGTGGACAACGGTATTTGATAAATTTGTTCCCAGGAGTACCTCTAGTGTTGGCAGCATGCTGGAAACACTGGGCTGGTCACTATTGGAGGAACGACGACGACTGTCCAGGCTCTCCATGATTTACTAGATAAATAATGGGCTGGTCCACTGCTCTGGCATTTAACAGAAACTCGTCCCTCTTCCCCATTGACAGCGACGAGGCCATGACAGGCAGTTCCGCCTCTTACCAGCGAGAATCCAGTATAGGAACTGCTCATTTCTGCCAAAGACAATCATAGACTGGAACAAGCTTCCACTAGGAACAGTTGAGGCGACAACACTTGACTCATTTGCGTCTATTGCCTCAGGCCTTCCAACCCCCAGTGCATGATATCCTCACTAAGTATATCTCTTGCAACCAGTGAAATATCCTCATCAACACCAGGCACAGAAATATTGGAGCCAGAATGATCAATAAATTGATCGTGGGCCCTTAATATATAGAAGAAGAAGAGACACAAAAATGTATTCTAAGTTGCAATGTGTTGTTGTTTTCCCTTTAGATCGTAGACATGTTGAACGACCTCTACACGTGTTTTGATTCCATCATCAAGAACTTTGACGTGTACAAAGTGGAGACCATCGGTGATGCCTACATGGTAGTGAGTGGTCTGCCCATCAGAAACGGTAACCTCCACGGGGCGGAAATAGCTTCGATGTCTTTGGCTTTGCTGAGGGCCATCAAATCATTCACCATCAGGCACAAGCCGGACGAAATGCTCAAACTGAGAATAGGAATTCATTCAGGTAAACCCAAATTTGAAGTGTATTTCATGTCATCCCAAGTGTTTGTCAGTATCTTATTTAAGTATGTGTCATTATATTATCTGAAGTGTTTGTCATTATCTTATCTGACGTGTTTGTCATTGTCTTATCTGAAGTGTTTGTCATTATCTTATCTGAAGTGTTTGTCATTATCTTATCTGACGTGTTTGTCATTATCTTATCTGAAGTGTTTGTCATTATCTTATCTGACGTGTTTGTCATTATCTTATCTGACGTGTTTGTCATTATCTTATTTGAAGTGTTTGTCATTATCTTATTTGAAAGTATATGACGCTGTCTTACTTGAAGGTTCGTGTGTGGCAGGTGTGGTAGGACTGACCATGCCCAGGTACACGCTGTTTGGGGACACGGTCAACACGGCGTCAAGAATGGAGAGTAACGGCGAAGGTCAGTAAGTTGTTATAACGGTTTTTAACTTTAAGAATTTTCTGGGCAGAAAAGTTCTTAGCGGGTGACCTTTCTGAGTTGTGTGTGTGGGGGGGGGGTGTGAAACAGTTCATTATAGCTATATATAGAAAGGCTTAAATGATATGTCATTATACCTTGTTCAAGGCACTTGATTTTTCAACCAACATCAACTATTAAAACTGCATTGATCTATCCTTTTGATCAGGCCTGCACAACATATGGCCCGCGGGCCGCATGCGGCCTGCCAGCACCCACTTTTCAGGCCCGCGAAGTAAAGAAATATTCTTTTTTGTTATACTTTTCTTAATAGCTACCCCCCCCCCCTTCTGTCCTATTTTCCTTCGGCCGCACAAGTTTTTCATAAAGTATTACGGCCCGCCTAACAATTTGAGTTGTGCGGGCCTGCTTTTGATACATCTCAATAAATTTAGATTAGTTCATCCATGCGAATTTGAGATACCTCAGCACAAAACTGATTTGCCAAACAAATTATGTGCAAGGTGTGTCTCCAATAGGGTGCACCGTGGTTTGAGAACGTTTGTTTGAATAAACTCATTTAAGTGGCTGAGCTAAGGTAATTGCCGCCGGGAAGGGCCAATCTTTTTGACGCCCCTTATCAATCTTTTTGACGCCCCTTATCGATATTTTTAACGCCCCTTATCAATCTTTTTTGACGCCCCTTATCAATCTTTTTGACGCCCCTTATCAATCTTTTTGACGCCCCTTATCAGTCTTTTTGACGCCCCTTATCAATCTTTTTGACGCCCCTTATCACATTAAAAAAAAAACCTCCGCATTCGGCCGAAAATGCCGCCCCTAAATTCATTTATTGTCTTTGTAAAAAAAAATATTTTTATTTAGTGCCGTCTGGTAAGAATCACCCCCTCCTGCGTCTACGCCGCTGACTTGTAAGTTTGGTATCTTCATCTTATTTGTCCATTTACCATTACACAAAATGGAGCGCGGAATCATTTGCTAGCATCAGATTAAGGACTTTGTTATAGAAACGTAATGACGTCATCCACACAAGCTAACGAGATCGTCTCGGAGATGGTATATTGAAACGTAATGACGTCATCCACACAAGCTCACGAGCTCGTCCCGGAGATGGTTCAATGAAAACGTAATGAAGTCATCCACACAAGCTCACGAGCTCGTCCCGGAGATGGTTCATTGTTGAACTGCTCATTTGTGGTTTTTTTTTTTTTTATTGTTTGTTTATTTTTTATTTTCTTTTTTTTTCCTCCTAATGTAATGATTCCTTGGCATAATTTAAAACTATGATTCAATGTTAATGTCATTAAAATACAGGTATACACTGATCATAACTAATCAACTTTTAACATTTCAGCTTTGAAAATCCACTGCAGCATGGAATGTAAATTGATCTTAGACTCCATAGGTGGCTTTCAGTTGGAGGAGCGCGGCCTTGTGACCATGAAGGTGAACTTTATTTTTTATGTTGCTCTTTGAGAAGAAGAAAATTATTGTGAAGAGTTTATATTCAAAAGATCCTATATTAGCAGACCTTAATTATTTGATTATTTTTTCAATGATGTGAAAATAAATGCACTCATTTTAAATAAATCCGTTAAAAGGCTATTTGACTAATCCTATGGATATTTGCAGCTATGTGTGATGACACTAGTTCATATTAAGCTCGTACATTTTTTTATCAATCAGGGTAAAGGCACTCAGCTGACCTACTGGCTTCTCGGAGAGGACAAGTCCAAACGCAAAGACTTTATACAGGACCAGAAGCCCTTCAATGTCCTGCACGGGAGCAGCCGAGAACTCTACCCTGGAGACAGGTCATCAACCAGACCGAGCCCCCAGTTAGAGCAGCCCTCGCCTCACGCCCAGCTAAATGCGGAATATACATTCTTGGCTGGCCAACCATCGCAACCATCCTTGACAATACAACCACAAAAGAACGTGTCCGATGTTTTCACTGATTCCAGATCTGGAACATTCCCTGAAGGAATGCACTCCAATGGAATTCAAAGACAATATCTTAGTCCAGCGCTCAAAGAGCGGGTCCTGAGATCGCCGAAAGGTTCCACCAACGACGTCACGTCAAAAAGGAATTCTGATTCGTCCAGGAGATCACGTGACTATTTGACTAGCTACTGTGAGAACAGCTGCTCGGGTCCCAACGAAGCAACCACATTGCTGGTGGAACACTTTCCACCAACTTCAAACAACGGTACCCACGTGTGACATCAGTAGATGAGGACAAGTTGTAACACTTGAAACTATGTTTTGTTGTTTTTTGTGATCCTGGGGCGTAATTGAATGATTTCACTATGGAACTCGGGATAAAATCTCTCAGTAGGGGCTACATACAAAATGTGGCAAGTGCGAGAGGCAGTTTCAAATTTAAACCGAGCATGATACATTAAGTAATAATCAAATGAAATAGGCTACGTCAGAGCACAAAATGGCGTATGAAATAGGCTACGTCAGAGCACAAAATGGCGTCTTTCCAAAGCATGATTAAATATTTTTACCCCTTTTAACCCACATTGGAAGTGCTGGTATTTTCATTTTTTTAATACAAACATTGGAAGTGCTGATATTTTCATTTACTTATACAAACATTGGAAGTGCTGATATTTTCATTTACTTATACAAACATTGGAAGTGCTGGGATCTTGGGGCAATACAAACAACCAAAATGTTACGAGTTTGACAACTTGGTAATTGACTCTCACACTAGCACGGGTTTCTGTTGATTAAATTGGTCATGTGGACCACGGCTGCCACGAGCTCTGCGTTCTTATTCACACACCAGTAGATCTGATAAAACAAATATATCATGAGACCAGCTTTACAATACACAAAATCTCAATGCCACACAACTGAAATACGTAAAATACAGTCAATGTATTTATGTGGATTGTTCATAGTACAAATTCATTGTTTATGGTGTGAATACGTTCATGTTCAGGTTATTTAAGGTACTTATATAGTCCAATCTGATTGAATAATGTGAACTGTATTTTAAATGCATTAAAAGCTTAAGCACTTGTTCTCAAAAGTTTGTTGCATTGTGTAAGCTGGTTTTAAGTTATTGTGTGCCAAAAGATGTTCACTGACTTGAATCTGTGTCTGTCATGTGACTAAAGATTTGCCATTAAAAAACACCAGTGTTGCACGACTCATTTAGGGGGTTAGTCGGTTTGGTGACAACCCATTTTTTCAATGAAAACGACAACTGATATTTCATGATTGATTGTTATAGTTTGATTAGCTCATTGATCAACTGGAACTACAAGAGACGGTGGAGTCATGCATCCGCCCTAGTATGCTCTCCTTCACACATTCATGAATCTATAAGTATTAAATGGTGCAGGGACATGTGAGACTGAGATACAAACCTGTCCAAAAAGGACAGACAGACACAAAAAGGACAGACACAGCTTGGGTTGATTTCATAAGTAAAATTTTATTACGATGTTCTCTAAGTTGTTGAAAAAGTACGATCACGATAGCAAACTATACATTTTCCTTTTTGTAATCTCGTTTCAAGAAAAATAACACTTCTTCTGAAACACGTTATTGTCAGCATTCTAGCAGACAACCAGCAAAGATAACTCAGCAGTTCTGTGCACTTGGACGGAGTGATGAAGGCGGGGCAGATAAGCAAAAATATCCAGACTAACATTAATTTTACAAATTATGCAAGTTATTTCTTAAAAATTTAACAAAAATTTAAAGCAGCAAAAAATTATTTCATTACACTTCACATGAATTAGCAAACATGTTATTGTGTGTTTTCTAGTTTTAAGATTTCACTTTTGTCAAGTGGAAGAAAGGAAAATTAGCTGACACTTTTTTTGGGGGGGGGGGGGGGGGGGGGGATAACTTACGATAATAATTTTCGGCATTCTAAAGAAAATTGGAGGGAATAATTATGAAAGATTCATTTAATTCCTTTGTTTCTTTTTAATCTCAGGGAGCATTCCAAAAAAATAACAAAGATATTTCATTCTATATTTCTTCCTTCTATAAATAATAATTATATTCCAGATATCAATATCAGGTTTTGTATCACGTTGTAAATCTCTAAGTAAAACAAGGTAGCCTACATTTTTTCAAAATATCTTTGTCTGGCTTTTTAACAAGTAATTAAAATTAATAAATAGCTTCTATTATTCCATACTATCATTTTCAATAAGCAAGTATTGTTAAAGAGTCTTCAATGGGAAGGGAACATTAAGTAAAGTAATTTATCTAAAATTTAAAACATTTTGTCCCTTCATCCCTTCATTTCATAAATCTTTTAGTTCATAGCTAAACACTTTTATGTCCGTATTCATTTTACATTAAATTTATTTTTAAATTACAATAGACTTGATATCTAAAATGTTTTTTTTTACAAATCACACATTATGTTAATTGCCTGACAAGTGCCAATGACTTAATGTCTAATTCAAAAATCACATATAACATATAAAAAACAATCATATTTTTTTAAAAAATGGGTCTGTTCTGACGTTGAGACTCTGGTATGCACCTAGTTGTCCCTCTCACCATTTTAGTCCGTCTGAACTCTGGCCACCACACTGTCCTTTCGCCGCTGTTGTGGCGGTGCAGGAGAAATCGCCTGCCCGGACCTCATAATAACAGAGTTGCCAGTATGAGAGGGATCTCGTGGGGCAGAGTAGGGTTGCTTTTGTTGGTACAGGAAAGACAGGTTGTCCTTGGAGAAGATAAAAGATATTTATATTTATTTTTCTTCAAATCCAATTAATGAGAATGGATTGTTTTATTGGATGATAAAATCATAAAATATAGGATCTAATATAGGATCCAATGTAGGATCTAATATAGGATCTAATATAGGATCTAATATAGGATCCAGTGTAGGATCTAATATAGGATCTAATATAGGATCTAATGATAACCATGTTGAACCATTTGAAATAAAATATGATCATAAGGTACTAATGCACAAATCAGAATAAGAATCACAAATAATGATTCCATAGGTGTGTGAGTATGGATATAATGTACTGTTCAATAAGTGCACAAAATAAAATTCTCAGAAGCTGCCATTGTTTGGTGCATTTATAAAGTGAGCTACTGGAATACACGTTTTGTCAAGTGGCTTTAGCAGATGAGAAGTTCACGCATTGCAATCAGCATCGTTTGATGGGTTATTTCCAGTCATGTTTAGAAATGTTATCAAAATTAATTAGCCATCAGACCTGTTTACCCTCAAACTCTTAAAAATCGTACAATGTCATTACAAAATAGTTCAATACATTATCTTAATAGTAAAAAAAATATACATACACTATATGTAATGTACACACCTCAAAATCGTACATTGTACGCCAAAATCGTAAGAGTAAACAGGTCTAATTTTATTAGCCATGCTGATTCAGTCAAGTCAATAAATATGAAAATAATTGATTTTTGAGATTTCATTTGTATAAATCTAGGTTATGAAACACAAAGCTATGTGTCTACATTTTTTAGTATAAATCAAGTGATGATGGGATATTTTGGAGATGACTTAAACAGAAGACCAGAGAAACAATGAAGTATGGGGACCGACCATGAAGGAAAAAAAAATGTTTATTTTAATAGAGAAAAATGGGTTGTTTTTTAAAATCATATTGGCTTTCATATAGTTTGTGGTTGCCAGGTTTGGCAAAGTAAACACGGATCGGATGATGATTATGTCAACTGGAAATTATTCTGAGTAAAATTATAAATTTTATTTTAAAAACATGAATCTTTTAATTAGTCTAGCCCTACTCAACTTACTGGAATTGAGTTTAGAAAAAACAAACATGATTTTGGAAAAAGTAGGCGGCATCCACAGGCAAGCTACTCTGTTTTACAAAAATTTTGATGTACCCCATAAGTGAAGGAAACCACAGAAAGATGAGAATACAAAAATAATGAATTTTAAGAACTACCATAACAAAACTTACATTTTCATTATATACAGAGCTTATGGACTTGAGAAGCCTCTCAATGCGGTCAGGGAAATCCTGGATGTGATCCCTGGTCATCTGGCCATCTCCTTTAGACAAGCTCTCCTTGGTTAGGTCACTCAGTGGGTCAGCTTTCATTTCTGCTGGATCTTCCGACTGGGAAATCCCTGTCCACTTCTTGAATCTTCAGAAAATTTAAGAACGTGAACCACTTTGAGATATGCCAACATTTTTTTTTTAACTGATAATGAAACTACACTGCTAGTATTGCTTCACAGCATGTTACATTAAGTTAAACTACCACATTTGCCATGTTTCAATCATTATTAACTTCATTTCACGTTTGTTGTGATTCAAACCATCACTAACCTCAACATCATGAAATCGACAATCTCAAAGTCATTGCCTTGTTTGCTGATATCCTCACGGACCACGGCGAATGTCTCGTTCAGGATAGACACAAATATATTGACTATGATGAAACTGACGGTGAGAACATACAAAAGAACAAACACCTGTGGAGGCAAAAATTGCCAGGGATGAAAAGCATGAACAGATATGTCTTCAGTTAATTTTTACAAGAGTAAAGTCTCCAATATGTGCATATTGTTTAAGTGCTATCACTAAAGTCTCCAATATGTGCATATTGTTTATGTGCAATCCCCAAAATCTCCAATATGTGCATATTGTTTATGTGCAATCACCAAAATCTCCAATATGTACATATTGTTTATGTGCAATCACCTGGTCTGCCACCAAGCCAGGCACTGAGGCTTTAAAAAAAGAAGCTGGCATTGCATGTGTGCCTTAAGTGCACAGTTTCAAGAACATAATTGAGCACTATTGCAAAATTTCTTCAAATGACATAAATAACTTATGAACTTAACATCTAACTTTCCTAAGATTATGCCTATAAATTTTTTTTTAAATTTAAACAACCTGTAAATGCCAAAAATTAAACCTCTAAATTACTACAGCTGAAACCTAGCAGAACATTGCTTCCCTTTTTAAAATGTCAACAGTTGTGACATTAGCTTCCTACAGTCTACTTAGCCAAAAATGGGAAATAACATTATGAAAAAACTTGCCTGGGGAAAAAAAGTTTGTGTATACTTAAAATGAAATAAGTGGCATTCAAAATTTATCAAATGAAAGAATTAGATTGTTTCCTAAAGAGTTCCCAAAGCCAATGAGAAGTGAATGTGTAAATCAGCTTGCATTTACAGTGTACCTTATACAGTGTACCTTATACAGTGTATATTATACAGATTACCATTACCTGTGAGAGTATTGGCTCTGCCATGACCATTGCGTACATGTCGAATTTTCCCATCATCATCAGGACGGATGACACCACTGATGCGATGAAGGTAGCATAATCGATATCAATATGCATGAAGGTCAGATAGAAAAGCTGGGCAAACGCCATGAAGACGATGAGAAAGATAATCCCAAAGTGTAGCAGAGCTTTGGCACTGTGCTCCAGTGTGGCTGACAGCATGGAGATCTTCTTGTTGAATCTGAAGACAGTCAAACATCGGTTGATCATTGGAACAACATGAAAAATTATTTTTATTACAGCTTGACTGACAGAGTATGTTTCAGACCTAATACCTAAACCAAAATAAAACATTTGCCTGTTCAAGTTGATTTTACCAAAAAAGAATACTTCACACATAAACAAATGCAAAACAAAGACGGTTATGAATTGTCACAAGGCATCAACTAATATGAATTACCCAAAAGGCATAGACTGCTTTGAATTGTCACAAGTGATACACTAAAATGAATTGTCACAAACTAATATAAATTGTCACAAACTAATATGAATTGTCACAAACTAATATGAATTGTCACAAAGTGACATGAAATTAATGACCTGACCAGGCAAAATTCTTGACACAACCAAAAAAAAATGGTCACCTGAGCAGCTTTAAGAACTTGAGTGTTGCAAGAAACACCAGAAATCCAATCATGTATGAGAACATCTCATTCCAGTAACCAACGTATTGAAACTTGACATATCCATTACCGTTAGACTCCTGGGGAATAGAGTAAAGTATGTGTTCGTTCATTTCAGAGAGAATCACCCTTGGTTTTAGCGTGATGACCATCTCCGCGTTCCACCCAAAAGCATTCCAGAATCAGAACTAGGAAATAATGTATCATGGGAAATTGCCTTAATCATTTTCAAATTTAAGTTGATAATGTAGGTGATGAATTTTTGAATAGTCAGTGCTCAGAACTGATCAAACCCCCCCCCCCCCCCCCCAAACCACACAATAAGATAAATCACCATACCAGCATTATACATATCACTCATCATTTTAAAAATCAGTTGTCATTTTAAAGATTAGTCACCATTATATAGATTAGTCACCATTATATAGATTAGTCACCATTATAAAGATGTCACATTATAAAGATTAGTCACCATTATAAAGATTAGTCACCATTATAAAGATTAGTCACCCTTATAAAGATTAGTCACCATTATAAAGATTAGTCACCATTATAAAGATTAGTCACCATTATAAAGATTAGTCACCATTATAAAGATTAGTCACCTTTATAAAGATTAGTCATCATTATAAAAATATGCCATTGTTAAATTAAACAAAGAGTGTTTTCTACATTAATTTCCCTTCATTTGGAAACTGAAGAAGATGGCCGTTACAATACAGGCACTCTGGCAATACTGAATGAAAAATGTTCACTTTCCCACACTTGGGATAATCAAGATGATTGGCTAGGAACAATTCACATGTGAAAACCACAGAGCAAAGAAAATGGTCTGTGGACGCTGCTGAAGCGCAAATATGAGAATCATCCCAAAGTTAGATATTTCTATTTTGTTGCATGCCGTGTTAAAATGGTACAACAAAAAAGGAGCGGCCAGGAAAAGTACTGGCATGCCGAAAATATCAGTTAATAAACAGTTAAAGGGGGCATTCTATAGCATCCTTTTGTCTTACGACAGGAAGGAACCTTTCTGATACTGGAAATAGTTGTCCAAGATAATAGTGAAATCTCGTGTGATTTTAAATAAACAGATAAAGTAAAATGCCCAGAAAATAACTATGTAATGAAATACTAGGACATTCACGTAATGAAATACTAGGACATTCACAATGTACTTCACTTTAATACTAGGACATTCACAACGTACTTCACTTAAATACTAGGACATTCACATGTACTTCACTTAAATACTAGGACATTCACAATGTATTTCACCTTGAAAGCCTTGGTGAGATCATTGGTTTTGTAAAGTCTGTAGAAGAAGATGACGATGGCAGATAAACTCATGGCAATGATGCCAATCTCCACGAGGTTCCAGAAGTGCATGAAGTAGTTCAGTCTGACCTTGATGAGCTGGCGTAGTTCCCGGATGATAAAAAATGCTGTGAAGAGGATGTACACCACCTGAAAACAAAAGTCAGCCAAATTCATGAGGACAACTTTACATGAGACGAAACACAGCAGGCAAGAGGACTTGAGTTAAAAGTTTAATTTTTAAATATTCTGACACTATATATTTTCAGTCCTGAAGAGCTCTGTAAACATTTCTGCAATGGTTTTTCTTCTAGGCTGGAATCTTCTGCCCCATAGCTACTTTTGTACGCTCTGATTACTAGGTCAAGATGACCTACTTCAGATTGTTCACTAATTTTTTACAGCATGTCTTTTTCTTATGGATTTGTTTTTTCTGTGCATTGTAATGATATCCTGGGAAATGAGTTTACTGTAGATATTATTTGGCTAGAAAGGTGGATGGATCCATCATAGCCATTTCGTCTGGAAAAATTCAAGCTAGTCTCATGATGTGCTGGTTGTTTTCTAATCCTCTCAAAAGCTAGAGGAGAACACTCAAGGCATTACGTTTTAAAACTATTTCTTATTGTGTAAACCTTGATTATCTGTAGTTCATTAGTTGTCAATACTTGTGGAAAGAATTGAGAAATGTAAACGGACCGGTTGGATTACACAAAGAAAAACCCACCTCACAAACAAGTTGGAACAGCATGGCAGAGGTCATGTAGGGCAGCAACATGGCAGGCTCAAATCTGTAGGATGTAACAACACCGCCACTGGGGTGGAATTCTGCCAGTATGGTGCTGATGGCAAATAGGTTTACCTGATCGATGCCATCGCATGCAGGTGGCATGTGGAAGTAAATGACACATATGAGTTTATCTCAATCAACCCCCCCCCCCACCCACCCATAAGCAGATTTAAATGGAACCCTCAGTCAGTTAATAAACAGTTTATGACATAAATATGATTTAAGGTGGCTGTCAGAGCTGTTGCCCTGCTTTGGGCAATTACCCCAGTTCATATGACAAAAAGTCTGACAGAAACCACAGAGCTGTTGCCCTGCTTCAGACAATTACCCCAGTTCATACGATAAATAGTCTGCCCGAAACCAGTTATATTTGACCTACCTGGGGATTATATGTTGTGAACTCCACAAAAACTGCTCGTGTATAACGGTCTACCCATCGCTCCTGCTTGAGTTGGGAAAGGTTGCCAATGAGTTCTTCCTTGGAGCCTACCAGCGGCACCACATACCCGCCCCCTGAGTACCAGCTGAGTGTACCCCAGTAGGGATAACCATCCAACTTATCGGCAGTGCTGGGAATACAAAAATAAAACCTCTTTTGTAAAAATTAAGCCACCCAAGCACTTGGCACCTGATGACACATGGTGAAACATGATGACACATAGTGAAACATGGTGACACATGATGTAGTGAAATCAAAGTATAGGAGATTCAGCAATGTAATATGGTAGAGGAGATAAGAAGACTGAACTCACGAATATGTATACTCTGGACGGGTGTCATGTGTGGTGTCATTGGGCCCCATGGGCAGCCAGCCAACTTTGAAAGATTTCTCCTCCTGGTTGAGCATCTCATATTTGACGTTACATTCTGACACCAAGCCCTCCACTTGATCAGGGACCTCACATTGAGCTGTGCATGGGAAATGACATATAGACAACAATAGCCCCAATGTTCACACCATTGTTAAACCAACCTGTTATCGCAGCAGTAATTTCTTAACACTGATAATCTAATTATAAATATACTTGACATAAAATTTACATTTAACAGGCACACAATAACTTAACATCAGCAGAGTGTAGATCAAGATATGTGACTGTGTAATTGGAATTGGAGAAAAAAAACTCCGTTAACAATGTACACAACACTACATGAAACACACACTGATAAATTTAAATTGCATTACATCATTGAGAATGATTCTTTGGTGAATTAGTATTACATTCATGACAGCGTGCTGATACCTGGCTTAATTCTAAGCTGTCTCATTGTAGCATAGCCCAGAATTCTCGACACTTTATCATTGATGTAGGCCCGCAGTTTGAGGGGTGGGTAGTCATTGTAGTACGCCCCTGCACGTATTCCATTGACCAGTCCTGATGTGGCCCATACCCAAAAATCATCTGTGTTTCGCAGCTGGGGAAAATTACAACACTTTCTAAAAAAATACATCGAACTCATTAATTAATAACTAAATGTAGCATTGAATTTCATACTGCTCTGGAAAAAAAACATTCTTATACATATATAAGTAATACAGTTAGTGCCAAGTTGTATTGACAGCTGCCATGCCCTTGGATCCACTGGCTGTGTGGACGTTGCGTGTCTGCTGCACTGGGCAACATCTGTTCTCCATAAAAATTAAAAATAAACCATCCAGGCTAAGTATCCGCACTGTTGATGACACTTCACGGGGAGCAGAGCTTTTTTTTTGTAAACCAAGGAAATTAAACAGAAGGAAGGCTCCACCACTTACATTCTTAACATTGAACGTTAGAACCAGTTGTCCTGGGTTTGACACCAACCTACAAAAGACTGATGACATGAGAAATACCACCATCCACTGAGCACCGTTCCAGCTGATGGAATAGCAGTGTATGAAGGAGTCAAACAAGCAGAAGACGAGCAAAGAGAAACAAAGTAATAGCAATAAAAGAGCATTACGGAAGATCATATTTAAGCAGGAGTCAAGTTTCTCCTGTGAGAGGTGCAGCCCAGACTGCCATTCCAGGAGTCAAGTTTCTCCTGAGAGAGGTGCAGCCCAGACTGCCATTCCAGGAGTCAAGTTTCTCCAGTGAGAGCTGCAGCCCAGACTGCCATTCCAGGAGTCAAGTTTCTCCAGTGAGAGGTGCAGCCCAGACTGTCATTCCAGGAGTCAAGTTTCTCCAGTGAGAGGTGCAGCCCAGACTGCCATTCCAGGAGTCAAGTTTCTCCTGTGAGAGGTGCAGCCCAGACTGCCATCCCAGGAGTCAAGTTTCTCCAGTGAGAGGTGCAGCCCAGACTGCCATTCCAGGAGTCAAGTTTCTCCAGTGAGAGGTGCAGCCCAGACTGTCATTCCAGGATCTGCCTGATAAGCCCTTTGGATGACGTGTCAATATCTTCTCCATAATCTCATGAAGATGGAAGACGTCAATTAAATACATAAAGCTTTATGATATTTACACTCTACAAACGAACAAAACACATACACACACAACACATTTGTATGTGTGCATGTACATGTACTTATTTATACAATTTAATTTATTGTTATGTAAAAAGCATTTTATCAGCATACATCAGATAAGGCAATCTCTATGGACAAGTATTTGGGAAAATATTGCAAAAAATGAGCTCATTAAAATGTGATATGGAAATGTTCAGTTTTTCCTGACTTTCATGGGGGGGAAACAACATTGTTTGAAAGATCTGAAATCCCTTATGTTAAAATGTGAAGAAAAAAATTATCTTTAAAATAATATGGACAGTAAACTTTGTTTCCATGAGGAATTTTTTGGACTCCCACTCACCGTCTCAAAGTCAGCATCAGTCTGGACACTGTCGATAAAAACTCGTTTCATGGTATCCTTGTACAGGAAATTCCCCGCTCCAAGCTGTCGGTAAGAGATGAGCATGAGTATCCACAGGAAGAAGGCGTAGATGACAACCTGGAGGGACATTGGAGTCAATTCTATCAGTTACTAAGATATAAAAAACAAAACATTATAAGCCTACAATCAGTGACATAGCAAGGGTTGGTGCCGTCTGGGGTTGGTGCAGTCTGGGGTTGGTGCAGTCTGGGGTTGGTGCTGTCTGGGGTTGGTGCAGTCTGGGGTTGGTGCAGTCTGGGGCTGATTTTTTGCCCCCCCCCCCCTTCCCCACCATACACTTCCACAACTCTGGCCGAAAATGATAAAGAAAAAGAATAATCTGGGGTGGACCTCCAACTCCCCACTCCCCCTTCCTGTGCCACTGAGTACAATCATATTCAAGTATTATAACCTAGCAGACATGCGGACAACACAATAAATAACTATAAGATTTGATGGATTTTTTTTCCACAAATGATCTCTAAATATATAGTTAGGCCTACATGATGTTTATCATTATCAGGAATATGAAAAAAGCTGACATAATTCTTGCCATACTACAATGACTACCCACCCCTCATGCCATACTACAATGACTACCCACCCCTCTTGCCATTTAGAAAAATAAAGTTTCTAAAAAAACATGTGCAACAATTGCTGAAATCTTGACTGACTTCTCTGATGATGGCCCACATCTGAATCTCTTTGAGTCGTGTTGCACGTATTTTCTCCAGGACTTGTGGATCCGGTGGCTTGTATCCAATCTTTTTAGGCTTGGCAGCACCCATCACTAAACAAACAGGGCAGCATTATATCACCAACACTATTACACACACAAAAATATATTTTGTTCAACATAAAATAAAACATACATTTTGCTAATGGCACTCTGTTTTAATGATGTCACAAAAATCTGGTGTCACTGCAATTGAACTGTTTCTGAACTTCTCTTTTAGCATTTTCATTACCTTACAAAAACAAGAAAACTTTTCAACTTGATTTATGCTCCATAAAATTGTATGCCTGCCTATTCCCCCTTTAGGATTTAAATCTTCTCTCAATTATTTCTTCCTGTAAAGTTCCATTCTTGTTCTTAACACTTTCATAAAGCAGTCACGTCCCATACATTCCTACATACCTTCACTGTGGAGCAGTTCACTCTCTGGGTCTATGTTAGGTGACTCCTCATCATCTTCTTCATCTTCCTCTTCGTCCTTGGGATTCTTAAAGATGATGGACAGCACAACAGCAAACAGGAATACCTTGAAAAGAAGAAAAGTTTCGAGGATTTTTGTTAAAGAATTTGACTTTGTCATTAATTTAAACTATTTTTTTTCAGCCACAGGCCGTGGGATATACAGGAACAAGATTTACTATTCTCTGATAGGGACAGCTGCAGATCTTCATTAAGTCATACTGGAAGGTGGCTTGAGGAGCACACACAAAGAAAGTAAGCCGCTGAATACTGAATTGAGGAGCACACACAAAGAAAGTAAGCCGCTGAATACTGAATTGAGGAGCACACACAAAGAAAGTAGGCCGCTGAATACTGAATTGAGGAGCACACACAAAGAAAGTAAGCCGCTGAATACTGAATTGAGGAGCACACACAAAGAAAGTAAGCCGCTGAATACTGAATTGAGGAGCACACACAAAGAAAGTAGGCCGCTGAATACTGAAAATTAGAGTTTGTTTTTGGCTGAACACAAAGAGTCTGCAAATTCAGAATTGAACTTTATAGGCAACTCCAGGTGTGCTATGCAGTGTAAACTAATGGTTTTGGGATACAAAGTTAAAGCATTTATTCTTTTACTCTGTAACTAACCTTTATGGGTTGTGTGATGAAGACTGAAGTAAAAAATGAGACCAGGAGTGAAGTGATCCACTTCCTGCAAGTCTCATCTTTGAAAGAGATGCCATAGAAGATGACCATGATGACTGATCCAAGGGTCAACACCCACAGTAGAATCCAGGCAATGATTGTGAAGTACCAAGGGAGCTCAAACTTTTTCTGAAATGAAAGACCCACTCACACAAAAGTGTTACATATTTGATTTCCTGCTTCTTAGTGCTGGTCAGTTTTAATTCTTTGAGTTAGATCTGTCTATGAAATAATGAAATGAAATTTTTCAGCAAGAACTAAGTTTTAATTCTCAATATTAGGAAATCTAATTGGAGATGAAAATTAAGAGTTGGCATTTTTTATATCTGTCCACAATTATTTTATGCATCTGGTAATTTCTCTCCCCCCCCCCCCCCACCCCTTCCACTCTCACTGTTTACCTTCTTCTTCCTCTCCGTAAGCTGTTCGGTGGAGGTAGATGACATAGCTGTACCTGGACGAGAATCAGCTGTTCCAGGACGATAGGGATCTTTAGGGAATGTTGGAGTCTTGGATACACTGAAGATACTGCTGACCTATAGCAAATAAAGGACTTGATTTCAACTGATTTCAGAGCAAGAAAACATTTTACATTAAAAATCCAATTAAATTGAAATTCCATCAGGACTTGTTATTCAAATTTTGAAAAGAATTGAAAAATAATCTGTGAAAATTTATTAAATTATGGATGCCCTCATCTCTCCTAATCTCCAATTTACATGTAGGCATACAGTTTAATGTCAAAAATATATCTCTCAATATAAGCCGTTGAATTAATTTATAAATTATAAGCTCAATGCAGAGGGGGAAATACATGAACTCTATTTTACCTCTGGCTTGATATCATTGATGGATGCTTGCTTGCTCTGCTCGCAAACCTCCTTGATGGCCAGGTCTATACGAGAAGGGCGTTTGTGGTGTGGTCGGGCTTTTCTGAACAGGTAAATGAGCAGGAAGTTGACAGGAAACACAATCAGATTACTGATGACGCCAATAAAAATCTGTAATTAAAACAAGAAAGTTAGTATATTTTAGCTGCAACCACAACTTTTGTTTAATATACCTAAGTAATTGTAGCTAAGTCTAAGTATTTTTTAGATAGATATAATTATAATGAAGATGGATCTAAGTATTTTGTAGTTAAATCTACCATTAGAAATGTTAACAGACAAAGGGATAAATTATCTCCTGTTCATTAATAGTTTATAATTGTTATATAAAAGCAAAAAATATATTTGCAGAGCAAAGAGATTAAACAAAATTTTTTATCAGTCTTTCATAATCAATTTAATCTAAATTTTGTTTAGAAAATCAGTGATATTTAGAACAGGTAACATCAAAATGTACTGGATAGCCTCCAATGGAGAATGAGAAAAATAAGCGTTCCATAAATATCTTGGTATAGTGTTGAATAAATATAACAAAGATTATGTTCTGACAATGTTACGTGCCTGAGATCATAAATACGTTTAACATTTTATGAAAGCTGGATATTGTGTAGATTTTTTAAACACCACTTAAACACATTTGACAGAAATTTTGAAATGATACAATTTTAAACCAATTAAAATTGACCCTTAAAAATATAAATATTAAAAATTATTTAGTTAGCTACCACACCTGCTCAGGTGACACTGAAAATGGTCCAAAACTAAATGTCTTGCTGGATGTCTCATCAGTGGATGCTGTCCTGTAGAACATGGCGTTGGCCAACATACTGACGTACAGCAAACAAAGGCAACAGGAAACCCTCTAAATGTGTACAAGGATGACAGACAGTAGGTAAATACAAAAAGTAATTGACTGGTTATTATTTGAACTGCTACTTTGCATACAGAGACCAAAAACACCATAGACATTGTTGAAAAGAAAACCTTTAGTTATTCATCCTTGCCTTAGAAAGGAAAAGAGAAGAGAGACTTGCTCACTGCCTGATAGGTCATGAGCTTGTGTGTATAATTTAGTTATGTTTTATTGATGAGAATTTGATAACCTTAATATTCTATGGGGGAATCAATTGATGAAAATGCAATTGTAAACAATAACACCAAAAATGAACCCACACCCTTCATACATTTGTGTTGAAATGTAAAAATTTTAACTCAAGGTTGTAATGCTATCTTCCACATGCAGGTTTCTGTTACCTGCAGACATGTGAACCTTGACTGAGGTGGCCTGGCTACCACAGAGAACCACAAATGTCCGTCTATCAGGTTCTTCCTGCTTCTCTCACCAAACTGATAGCTGAAGTCACCAAGTTGTTCCTGGGTAGCGACAGGAATGACACGGTCAACCTGCAAGGAAACAACCCACGTAGCTTCATTTTGGATAAGATGTAGTAATTAAACAGTATATCATCCACCATGAAAAAAGCAGCTGTTATTTAATCTCTCATTAGCAGTACTTCATTCTTTGCACTTTGCTTTTTAAACAAAAAAATTTACTTTTTGACACAACCATAATACACAATGAGAAATATGCACAGGGTTTTGGAAAAACCTGAAAGAGAAAACAAAAAATTTAAACGTTTAGAGCAAAAAGCCTTTGACTGCAAAGTAACACAGAGAAAAACACCCTTTGCTTGTTGTATAGACATGTTGTTGATGGGAAATTATACACATATTCAATTACAGAAGTGACCAATGAAATTAAAGACTTTGGGTATGATATTAACAGGAAACATAAGAAACTAGAAATAATAAATAAATATGCAAAGGTAATAGGGGAATCAATATGATTCTGAAACAGTAAGGACTGCATTGGTAAGGTTAGCAAGAGTTGTGGATATGCGGCAAATATCATGGAAAGAACACAATGGTTGTGCCGTATAGTGGTGCTTCTGCCCTTACCTGTCCATCATCTTCTTCCACAGCTAGCCACTTGTTGGCGATGAACACCTGTTTGACGTCGGTCTGCACATCTCTGACCACAACATAGTTAAGGTACCATGAAGCAAATTTACCTCTCCCGGAGTTGTCATGCCAAATTCTCATGAAGTTCAAATATCCAAGTGGTCTGATAAATATAAAAGACATATATAAAAATAAATGCTAATTTCTCAATTTATCCAATACTTAATGCTAACATATAACATATTTTAAGCAATTGAAAGATAAACTGTATATAGTATTTAGAAGAAAAAATTGCAAAATCTTTGTCATGCAGCTACATAAATTTTGACCAAAATGACATTTAACAATTTTTGCAGGATATGTTTAGTCTATATTCTACCATATCTTACAAGCCCGAATTAGCAATGTAAATTAATTTGTTAAAACTTTATTAACCCAATTTTTGTTTTATATAACTGCCACGTTTCATACTTTTGTATTCCCACATATTCATTTACAATGCAAGCACTGGTGCTTTAACATTCACTTTATTTGTAATTCACATAATACTTTTTCCAAGCCTAGGCAAAAAATAATGATCTTAAACAAATGATTTAAGTCATTTTTGTGAAGAAAAAATCTTTTTTTTTTTTTAATCTGCTTTACTAATTATAGCTGGCGATGATATAATTGTCTTAGCATAGAAAAACACCTGGGTACAGCCATAAGAAACCCATCAACTTGGCCTCTCCTAAATATTTTTCGCTTGCTGTCTGTGAAAGCTCTGACATCGCTCTCATCATCTTCTCCTGATAACACGAAGCACACCTGGGATGTGACAATAAATATCAATACTTCAAATACATGTTTCTCATTCAAATCATTCTTTTAATTGCATATCAAGAAATAAAGAGAAAAAAAACTCCCATAATTAGATGTAAACATTGTTTGAAAATATTCTTTTTATTTAAAAAAATTTTCTCTTCATTCTGCACCAGACTTTTAAAAAAAATAATTATGGTTAAATTCTGACACCATTTTTTTACTTTCATGGCTAAGAAAACAAGCGTGAGCTTAATGAATGTTTAGTGATAGCTCAGTGTTATTTAATACCTGTGAATCTGTCCCCGCATTTCTTCTCATGCCAGTGCTGACGAGAATCTCATAGAAATACCTGTCACTGGGATCATTGTCGGCAAGGGGTGCAATACCAAGCTGCAATTGTTTGTTTTTTTTATAAAAATCTTAATTCAATACTGGTATTTCCATTTGTTTGGATCAATAAAAGAATCTTATCTTATAAAATTCAAAACGTAATTTTTTGTTTAAGACTTCAAAAATTCTTTTTTACTTAAAGTAACATTTAGTCTCATCCTTTCATTGAGCCAGGACAATGAAACCAACTGTGCGCTGGTTTGAATATACAACTAATTAATTTTACTTTTTAGGAAAGCTTTTTTTTTCCTTGCAAGTGTTCAACATGCTGTGTGACAGCAATCACTTGAAAGCCCAGTCATAAATGTATAGTAATTGTTGTGGCAGCCATGTGGAAAATTATTATGTAAACGTCTAGTACCTGTTGTGACATCTTCTTGTCTCTAAGTCTGGCCCATACAGCACCTATCAGATACAGTAAAGCTGTGACCATAACCGTTATGTAAATGGTCGGGTTGCTCAGGAAGTCAGCATTAGCAAAGACATAGCTCCAGTCAATGGTGTTAGGAACAACAACCCATCCACCGGCGAATGTGGTCAAGTGAGTGCAGTAGCAGACTGTGTTGACAACATCTGTTTCTTTGCCAACCTGAAGCAAAAATCATATTGTATAGTAAGGCTTAATTTTTTACTACACGGATAATTAGTAGTTTTCAACTCAAAATCGTCAGAATATTAAATATTACTTATTTGTCACAAATAGTAAAAACAATGCAGATATTGAGAATTACATTTATAACATTGAGATTATTGATCTTACTACATCAAAAATATTTAATATTAAAAATAAATTCATCAGTTGAAAAGATAAAAATTTTCTTGCTTTTTAAAGAATCCATTTTTTAAAAAGAACTGATTTAATGATTTGATAAATGATAAATAATAGACCAAATAAATACCTAACTCATATACCAATCACAAAATCATGCACAATTCCTAGAAGGCCTATATTTATAATATCCAGTCATTACTATTTATTTTTTATGGACAATGTGTTTTTTTCTAAATGATAAGAATAGTTTGGTTGCATAACGTGTGTATTTGTGTGTTTATTAGAACACTTGTATATTTAAACTTCATGAGAAATTCAAAATTTCCTGAAACTGGAATGTTTCAAAGGTATCTAACAATCTGTAAAACTACACAAAAGAATGCAAAACATGAAAGTAACATAGCTTCCCTTACCACACAGCCATCTGTTGACCAATCAGAATCTGAATCCGAGATGGCCAAACACTGAGTGACATACTGCCTGAGGCTGAAGTCACCATTGAAGTAATCCGATCCATTCTCATAACGAGGCAAAGAGAGGCAACCCTGACTGACATCCATGTCGAACTCTGTATAGTTGAGCTCTCTTATTCCTATGGCCAGAGTCCCAGTGAATGACCCAAGGACAGTGTTGTCCAGTTGAATTCTATATCTGTCTTTGTCGTCCACATCTATAACATCAGTTGAATTGCATTAATTGTGGTTGGTAGCTGATATAACATTCTGGGATACTAATTACATAACTTCTTTATTAAATATCTTCATCACATCAACCTTATCGACAAATTCTGCACTATGATACCATTGATATTTTACACCTTAATCATAAGGTAAAATCACTTCTCAACATCTATAAAAAATCTTCTAATTGATTTTAATTTGTAACTATAATTTCCAAATACCACCAATCAACAGTTTTTTAAAGATGCAACTTAGCAATCAAGCCTTAAGTTTTGTGCTGCAATTATAGCCTAGACACATCTGATACCAACTTTTCTTGCAAAAAAACCACATTTTTTAAAAAAGGTTAAGGGCCTTCTCACCCCCCGACATGTTGGCCGGCATCAAGAAGACCAGATCACAGTCATCAAAGTCAGTTTCGTTGGCAATGTTTGCCAGTATCCCCATTTTAACAACCAACAAGAACTGCCTGCCCTCAATCTCCTTGAAGTCCAGGTGCAATGAGGACTGGGTGTTGTTGATGTTAACCACAATGTTCATCAGCGTGCTCCAAGACGGTATCATTGGTTTCACTGTCATGTACTGGGGCTTTTCCATGTTGATGTCCCGGGGAATGGTGACTTTAACCGGTTCTTTCAGGTTTGCTACATCCAGCTGCATAACAAAAACAATAAAACCCGATGAAGCTTAAAAAAATAATGTTTTGCACCTGAACTGTCCATAAAACTAACAGTAAAACAATTATACAATATTCAGAGGGTTGTTCAAAAAAAGGTTATACACCTGCTACCAATAAGTATACTTTTTTTCCTTTCACCAGGTAAAAGATCAGCAAAACAGAAGGAAAAAAAAAGGTGTCAGGCTATCACCACACTAGAACCACTGTCAACTGATTGACTAATAATGTTTCTACATCCATGCAGGTTTAGGAATAAACAAAATTCATGAAATCTCAAATCAAATTAGTCAAGTAATATTTTATTTTTTCAAATGTTAAATGGTTATCTTATAATTAAGAATTTAGATTCAGTGATGTCCATCGACAATCTATATTTTCCTTGGTTATGTGTGGCTCATGAGCTAAACATAATGCCGGGTGTGTATTTGTGATACATTTATTACATAAAATGCATTGCTTGAAACATGTAATTCGTTTAACAAACATATTCACGTCCACTCACGAGCATGACATCAGTTGAGGATCCCTGGTCCAGGCTCCCATGAATTTAACAATTATCTTTAAATCTGGAACCTTTTGAGCCACTATGAAGACACTGTGTTTATCTATTTATTAGTATTATATTTTTTTTGCTGAAAACATCACCACATAGGAATGACTTATCAACCCACCTTTGTGTTGTCGCCTTTATACAAATTGATGGAAACAAAATTACTAGTGGATGAAATACTGTTTGCAGCCTTTGAGTACCTCAGTGGATAATTGGTAGACTGAGACAACTGGAAATGGAAATAATGGATTTTAAAATGTTTTGTGTAACAAAATAAGTCCTATTTTAAAAAATTTGAAATATTGATCATCAAACTCGTGTGATTTTTAGCAATCATTGCATTATTAAAAATTAAACAACCCTAAAAACAAAGTTTATCGTATAAATTGAGAATTGCCTGAAAATTGTACAAAGCATGCATCCCCCCCCCCCCCCAAGCTCACTACCGCATCTTTTTTTCACCCCCTTCAACTATATTAATATTCTAATGACCCACCCGCTTTTACACTGTAGATTTTTTTCACAAAATATTTCAGAAAACAAAAGAAAATATTACACATTAAATGCACTTGTGATAATTTCTTTAAGAATCTCATTTAGCACATTCATTAGGAATTTTATTTTGTAAAATCAGTGTCATATTATCTACCGCTTGAAAAACTGATTTTTGGTGGTTGGGGATTGGGGCTGAAAATGTAAAAGATTGTATTTTCATTGGCAGTGAGTCTATGTGCCAAGTTTCAGCTTGATAGGTTGACAGTAAATGCATCAATTATCCGTCCGATGATTTTGCCAGCCACAAATAAACGGATTAAAAAAATTAAAGCAAACTTCTGGGGTTTTTTTTAGCAAAAATTATAAATTAAATATTAGGGCCCATTGCAAAAAAAAACATGTTCACACATTTGAAATACTGACTATGTACTATGTAGTAATAAAGTCAATGTTATTAAATATCTCACTGAGACAACCACTGGATCACTACCACTTGCTCCACTAATGATAGTGATGTTAGGAAGGACAACTCCTGCTTGAGTGCCAGGGGCAGTCACTTCTTTCCCTTGCATGTTTGAAATATCAGTTTTTTCCATGAGCATTTTCATCTTCAGGGAATTGACCTCAAATGCCTAGAGATAAGTAAATCATTAAGGCATAATGGTTGGTTCCAAAATTAGTTAATTTTTTTTAAAACTATATTTATATTTCAATAATTAATTTTAACGTGACACTGCTGGATATGTTTTATTGATTTGATTTTTGTTTTGGAAATTATTAAAAAATACATCACTCAAAGACTAGTTGCAATATGGCATGCACCTGTCCTGGCACACTGTATCTTGAGAAGCACTGTATTTGTTTGTCCATTGTTCTGATAGCTTTCTCACGTACCAGCTCCGCCTGTGAATTTAGTAAAACATAAGACCAACTTTAAAAAAAACAATAGTAAAATAATAATAAATACACAACAAAGTGCTTTCTACGTCACAACCTCTTACACTTTATATGTTTCCAAAACATAATTTAAGTTCCAATTCTTGATCAACAAATTAAACTACAGTTTTATCATTTCTTCTTCTTTGCCTTTTCATCTCCCGGTGGAGCATAGTCCATTAATAATTTCTCTCCAAGCCTTCCGGTCTCTAGCTATCTTCTCTATCCAACTCTGTATTACATAATTTTTATACTGTTTTTATAAATATGAGTATTTTTTGGTGTAATTATTGAGTGACTTAAAAACTGAACTTACTGTTTTTTCCTGCCTTATTTTATGAATTCTTGCTGTTTGAAGTTTCATTGCTTCTTCAAAGGAACCAGCAGAACTCATATCTAGAAAAATGATGGAACAAGATTTTTTATAGCAGAACTGGAATTTGACTGTTCATGTATTACATTGATGATCTCTTTAGCAAGTCATGATGTACATGTACGTTGTTATTTTATTTTAGATATTATAGTTTATCGCCTTGAGTAAAAATTTGAAACTGGAAGTTTGTATATTAAGCAACAAATTCCCTGAGCTATCATGTATAATGTCCTCACACACAAAAATTAGCATATTTAAACAAAACATTCTGTTGAACCCACCATCTTCTCCTCCTAATGCAGCTATAGAGGTATCATAATCTGACCACAGTGGATCCTCTGTGGCCTGATCAAGTTCTGTTAAAGTTCCAAAAAATCCATTGTTTCCAGCAGCCTAGATTAAAGATAAGACACAATTATTAACTATTTTCATTGATTTTTCTCCCAAAGATTGTCTGGGGCTAATCATACTTCAATTTTTAAAAAATAAATAAAATAATGAGTTAGGGTAGAGAAACAGATAACTTATTTAACCCCTTGTAGCCTGTGAATTTTATTATAACCCATGAAATATATTATAACCCATGAAATATATTGTAACACACTAATTTTCCCTTACATATTTTGTCCTATTTTTAACAAAAGCTACACCATACATGTATACACAGATAGTTTGGTATTTGAATAAATTTAAGTGTTATCACAATAAACACATCTTAGAATTACTTGACAGCTGTGCACCTAATTATCTTTTTAAAAAATAACACTGACTGATGGTTTAGATAGGTGATGTATTCTTATACAGGTAGGCTAACTTAAATAATAACACTGACTGATGGTTTAGATAGGTGATGTATTCTTATACAGGTAGGCTAACTTAAATAATAACCCTAAATTAACATTAGCCCTGCAAGTACTTCACTATTTTAAAACTTTCAAACCAAGCTAAAAAGAAATTTAACTTGGTGTAAAGCTGTAAGGCTGTATACAAAATGCTGTGATCCTGCTCAATGTCACCAAAGGCTTTTGCCATCTACAATGAATAATGAAATCAGAATTTAGGAGTGTAAAATGAAAATATTATCAATAAAATATTACTTACATCCAGAATGCCTCCTATTGCTGCCACACCATTCGCTATAGCAATCTCGATGTCTTCAGATGGAACCTTATCGATGTTGTTCTCATCAAGCATGAAGTCGGTCATGCTTTCAAGAGCTTCAATCACAGTTTTCTACATGACATTAGTTCATTTAAATGTGGACATGTGGAATTATATGGATACAAATTTTGATAATTTAAATTAATGGCTTATTGGATAAACTAGATTTCAACATTTTGATTTAATAATGGTAAAAAAATAAATAATTTATATACAGTTTGATAGTATTTTTCAAATCAGTGGTTTTCTAGTGAGCCAGTGTTGGGCCATGTAAAATTCATTGCATTTGCCTGAACTATTCCATTTGACAAAGTTCAATTAAGATATTTGAACACTTTAAACTATGTAATTTTTGTCCAGTTTAACAGACATATGTGACAGTTAATCCAAGACATATTTTACCAACGAAAGGAGTGAGAAGACGAGGAAGGCAGAGAAAAAGATGGGAAGATAACATCAAAGAGTGGATGGGACTTAAACTAGGCGATGCTGTGCGAAGTGCAGAAAACAGAGAGGAAAGGAGAAGGATAGTTTTCATGTCATCTGTGGCGCCCCAAAGGTCCAAGGACTACGGGACATGATGATGATGATATGTGACTAGTTAAACCCAGACGTATTTGACCAGTTAAACCCAGACATAATTGACCATTTAAACCCAGACATATTTGACCATTTAAACCCAGACATATTTGACCATTTAAACCCAGACATATTTGAACATTTAAACCCAGACATATTTGACCAGTTTAACCCAGACATATTTGACCATTTAAACCCAGACCTATTTGACCTTGTACCTGACTTGACTGATCTATTTCATCACTGTATGTCGTGGCCTCAGCGAAGAAGCTGCTGACTTGTTGAATGGCTATAACGGACTTGGTTTCTAGTTTGGTCATTTCTGTGATCAGAGATCGCCGCACCTATGGAACAGTGGTATACTATCAAAAATCCTATGGAACAGTGGTATACTGTCAGAAATCCTATGGAACTGTGGTATACTATCAAAAATCCTATGGAACAGTGGTATACTATCAAAAATCCTATGGAACTGTGGTATACTATCAAAAATCCTATGGAACTGTGGTATACTATCAAAAATCCTATGGAACAGTAGTATACTGTAGCTATCACAAATCCTATACAGTGGTACCTCGAGATACGAATTAAATTCGTTCCGTAACCTTGTTCGTATGTCAATATGCTCGCATCTCAAGGCAATTTTCCCCATTGAAATTAATTGAAATGCCATTAATCCGCTCCAGCCCCCAATATGCCACCCCAATTTTTTTTTTTTTTTTTTTTTTGGATTAACCACAGTACATATCATTGAAGTACTACGCCCGTACTATCTCGCCAAGTCAGTCACTCGCACACGCTGCTCATGTTTTTCTATGATTTCACGCTTTCATTCAATAGAAATCATCTTCTTCTGAGCACTGACCTTTCCACTCACTTTCTCCGGACCCATGGTTATAAAAAGAAATGCGATAAAGTACTGTAAATGCACAAAAAGCACAACTTATCAAAGATGCTTTGACAGCGAGGCAAACAAGAACGCCGACCGAGGCGCGGGGGAAAATGTGAGACGCACGGGGCACATGTCGTGTGCTATGTCGTGCAATGTCGTGTGCAGCCGGCCGAGCCTGTGACCCAGTTCCTCGTATCTCAAAATTTTTCTCGTATCTCAAAGGACTCAAAGCAAAACATCGCTCGCTCGACCGCTCGTATCTCAAAAATCTCGTATGTCAGGGCACTCGTATGTCAAGGTAACACTGTATTTTATATGGGGACAGTGGTGATCAGATGATACATGAACTTCTATCAGAAATCCTGCTTTCATTTTACATAATAATTGTATATTATATACTCGTGTATATTTTCATGATTTCAGCTGATAATTATATGTTATTATTTCATTAAATTGGTGTACTTACAGCTGCCCTGTCGTCCCTTTCTGATTCCTTCTTGTACTCAACCATTTCCAGATATGCTGAAGAGTTCTTTTTTTAAAAATATATAGTTAAAGGAAAAATTATAAGATGGCTTTCAAAAAAAAGGCTCAGTTCATTTAATCGCATGTTACTGAAGAGGCAGAGGCACTAATCACTAATAAGCATTGTCAAGTTATTAAGATGGCATTTTACTAAGGTACGAAAATTATTTTAGAATATAACTAAAAAATTTCCCGCCATTCACCATTAACACAGACCTGTCGCACATCACCGTGCCAAAGTAAAATACTTAATTTAACGAAATGAATTTAAAACAAGCTTGTTCCAACTCACCACTGCCATGAAAGCTGGTCTGTCGACATCATTTAAACCGAACATTGTGTTGGCGAAGTTGCTGGCAACTTTCATCCCTGCATATTCTGTAATTGTAGTTACAAGTGTCAAGAAAAGTGCCAAACCGGCAAACGTAATATATAACAGGTATTGCTCTCGTTTTAAGTGTGCGAGCTTATACTTCAAGTAATTAAAAAAAAATTTATTTAGTTTACCTGAGTCAGTTAGAGTATACACACATGTTAACGTGAAAAATATTAGTATGTGTAGAACTGTACACATGATATATATATATTAAATATATGATTACCACTGTGTCTACATGCAGATATATATATATATACACACAAAACAGTACACACATTTGTGTCAAGATGTGTTTACTTTGAGGTTAATGCAAATTTATGCTCAAGTCAATTATAAACTTTATTTTACACCAACATCTTTTCCTAAAATTAATGTATGTATGATGACTTAAACAAAATTACCTCACCCCCCCCCTTTTTTTTTTCTCCCTCCCCCCCCCCCCCCAACCTTTTAAAAAATAATAAAACTAGCCCAGCGAACAGCACTGCTGCATTTAACTTTGATCGTCAATATCCTTATAAAAGGGGTAACAAAGTTTGGCTAACACCAGGGAACATTGCGTTAGCTACCAGAGATGACGAGAAGATCGACTTGTTGCCTTGACATCAAATGACAAAGCTGCCTTGTCCTTGTCATTTTTAATCTTCGTTTTCTTAACTTATAGCATGGCTCAATATTATTTTTAAAATACGTCTTGCCTTATCACGGGGGCATCATGCATGTCTCATTAATGTACTGGTTAGTAAGGTATAAATATTGGAGGGCTGGGTTAGTAATATTGATGTATTGGTAGTCGGGGAGAGGGCTTGCGATTAATCAGGCCTTTAGAGAAAACAGGGTAGGGATGAACTGGCCAACAATTTTTATCTGTTGTTTTTTTTTGTGTACTAATAATTTACAATAATCAGATATATTTTAATGTCATCATATACATGTTCCAGTGAACAGGGCAATAATGGAAAATACTTAAAATGACATAATGTATGTGCCAATTACGTTGATAACTATTGATGTGTCAGGTTTACGACAACTCGTTTTGTGGCACTCTTCGTTTCTGTCCCTGTAAGGCAGTGGTTCTCAACCTTCCTAATGCCGCAACCCTTTAATACAGTTCCTCATGCTGTGGCGACCCCAAACCACAAAGTTATTCTCGTAGTACTTCATAACTTTAGAGCATATGTGTTTTCCGATGGTCTTAGGCGACCCCTGTGAAAGATTCGTTTGGGTTGAGACCCACAGGTTGAGAACCGCTGCTCTACGGCATACTCCCCTACCCTGTTTAATCATCCATATTTTCTAGTTTAAAATCGATACTTCATGGACACCATATGTATAACATTAATAGGATTCATGCATGCAGTTAGTTGAAAGGTTAGTTTGTTGTGCATTATAAAATGTCTTGATTCACCTTAATTAACACTGACGGAGTATAATGATTAATTGTCCAGTGAGACACCAGCTAGCCACTAATACATCATCATGCAGTTAGTCTGTTTCCAATATATTCTTGAATACATTATCAAAGCATTATGCAGCGTATGTATTTTAATACATAAAATATATTTATATATATATGTGTGTGTGCGTATGAGCTATATCATCTGGTCATGACACCTGGTTAGCTCCATTAACATAACAGAAGTTAGAACAACACAACATATTACCTGATTTCATTTTGAATTTTCACCTAACTTTCAGTTACTTTTGAAAAAAAAAATAAGTAAAATAAATATTCCCATAGTTTCATAAGGCTTAAAATAAAGGGCCTGCTAAAAAAATGTCTTCCAGGCGGGCACAAAATTGTGTTGTTACTTCCTTGATATTTCATTTCTCTCCCGTTGGTTCTTGGAGACGATCTTTCTAGATACAAACTGTGATGCAAATACAGTAATCCTTTTGTGTCTTTTCCTTTGAGTGTCTCCGGGTCTTAAGCTCAAGATTGGTAGTGGTGCAAGCCAGTAAGTGTCAAATATGAATGTCAACAGCTCAATCTTGGTGGTGGTCCAAGCCAGTAAGTGTCAAATATGAAAGGCAACAGCTTAAGATTGGTGGTGGTCTAAGCCAGTAAGTGTCAAATATGAAAGGCAACAGCTCAAGATTGGTAGTGGTCTAAGCCAGTAAGTGTCATATATGAATGTCAACAGCACAAGAGTGGCAGTGGTCTAAGCCAGTAAGTGTCAAATATGAATGTCAACAGCACAAGATTGGTAGTGGTCTAAGCCAGTAAGTGTCAAATATGAATGTCAACAGCTCAAGATTGGTAGTGGTCCAAGCCAGTAAGTGTCAAATATGAATGTCAACAGCTCAAGATTGATAGTGGTCCAAGCCTGTAAGTGTCAAATATGAATGTCAACAGCTCAAGATTGGTAGTGGTCCAAGCCAGTAAGTGTCAAATATGAATGTCAACAGCTCAATCTTGGTGGTGGTCCAAGCCAGTAAGTGTCAAATATGAATGTCAACAGCTCAAGATTGGTAGTGGTCTAAGCCAGTAAGTGTCAAATATGAATGTCAACAGCTCAAGATTGGTAGTGGTCCAAGCCACTAAGTGAAAAAATATGATATTTCGGTAATATTAAAAACATATTTTTGTTCATTTTTGTATTTAAAGTAACCCGCACAATCAACTAATAAGATCGCTTCTATAAATAGATGGTCAACTTCATCTTCATTTATATGTAGGCCTCCTACAATATTATAAGGTAATAAGGAGGATTCCTCTTTCTGTCCTCTCTATCTAAGAATTATTTTGATTTTTTTTTTTACTGTCATATGTCTGCTAAAGAAGGCTTCTTGCCGACACGTTCGTGATTATATTGCGGGGGGGGGGGGGGGGGGGTCCTTTTTTTTCCTCTTTATGTTTTCCCATACTTTGTTTCGCTTTTTTCTAACATTATTAAAGGTTTTTAAAAACTTGTTTACAATCTGCTTCATTGTTCGTAAGTAAGTTTTCTGTTCTAGTGATAAGTAACTTTTGTGTCATAATGATAAGTAATTTTGTCGTTGCGTGTATTGTTAACTTTGCTGCTCGTCCTCTAAGTGACCCGTACGTTAATATCTGTAAGTCGGATACAGGCGTCCCACTTGAGCTGAAATAATCCAAACGATGATTACATCGACAGGGTAATTATGTTAATCATCGCGATGTTAAATATCGAAAGCGAAGCGAGTCATGCAACATGCACCTGTGCGACTTTGCTTACTGTCGCTGTTCAACAGAGACATGATGCTGGTGGCCTTCTCGGAGCAAGTCTTTTGGTCGCCTTCTGCAAACATCCTCTTCAACTCGTGCAGCTGGTTCTGCTTGATGTCTTTAGCCAGGGCGCGGATGTCACTAAGTGGCATCGGAAGAACCTGGGAGGAGATATCAGTGAACATGTAGCGTCATACACATCAAAAGTATGATACAGACGTAGGTCACACAGGGCGGAAATTCTGCCCTTTCAGACCTTGACGCGTAGTAGTAATGTAACTTTATTACTTAACTTGTTTTGTTAAAGGGCGTCCATTATATACATATTTATATTTATATATATATATAAATATAAAATGTATTTATGTAAATATGTATTTAAAATCTGTTATTTACGTGGTCTGGTAAACAGAATTTATTAAAGTTAACAATTAGAAGCAGTAATTCAGTTTGAAGACCATCTCATAAGAGATTTTAGCATGAATCTAAACAAACATCTAATTCCTTTCATTAACTTTTACAAAAGTTACAGAACACATTTTGTGCGTAAGTAAATAAAAAAAAGTTATTCCAATTTCAACTTTTTTGTTTTGTTTTGTTCCTACCACAACTGAACCACAGTCCATCGTGTAGATGGCTCCCAGGACGTCTCGCACTTTGACGATGACGGCCTGCGTGTAGTTGAGGTAGTCGGGACCTTCACTTAGACTGACCGACAGCTTGTAACTACCAGAGTCTGTCTTCACTGACGTGATCTGTTTGTCTACCGTGCTGTTGTCTGTGTGAACTAATCAACGGCAAACAATAAATACTATTCAAAACATTGTTTTTTTAGATCTAACCCATACATGACAACGTCAGATCTAAGCCATTCATGACAACATGTTGTATGCCATTCATGACAACGTGTTGTAAGCCATTCATGACAATATGTTGTTAGCCATTTATGACAACATGTTGTTAGCCATTCATGACAGGTTGACTTAGCAATTAACAATTAACTGAAGAAACAGCCCAAAAAGCCAAAATGTCTTGTGAAAGGTTGACTTAGCAATTAACAATTAACTGAAGAAACAGCCCGAAACGCCAAAATTTCTTGTGAAAGGTTGACTTAGCAATTAACAAATAGCTGAAGCAACGACCCGAAAAGCAAATGTGTCTTGTGAAAGGTTGACTTACTAAAAAACTGGTACTCTTGAATTCCATCATCGTCATACCAGCCGTCGACCTGAAGAGTCCAGGCAGATGCCGTCGTGATGGTCCGGTTGTAAGGTGAGACGGTACAGTTCCCAGGTATTGGTGGGGTATTGATCTGAGAAGTCAAGATCATAATTAGAATAATAGGAAATTATTGTACTTATTAGACCGCGTTGGGCATTGTTAGACTTCACTGGGCATTGTTAGACTTCATTAGGCATTGTTAGACTTCACTGGGCATTGTTAGACTTCATTGGGCATTGTTAGACTTCAATGGGCATTGTTAGACTTCACTGGGTATTGTTAGACTTCACTGGGCATTGTTAGACTTCACTGGGCATTATTAGACTTCATTGGGCATTGTTAGACTTCATTGGGCATTGTTAGACTTCATTGGGCATTGTTAGACTTCATTGGGCATTGTTAGACTTCATTGGGCATTGTTAGACTTCACTGGGCATTGTTAGACTTCACTGGGCATTGTTAGACTTCATTGGGCATTGTTAGGCTTCACTGGGCATTGTTAAAGTTCATTGGTCATAGACATTATTGGACATCAATAGTCGTCTTTGGACGGCATTTGACGTCATTGGGATCAATTAGACAGCATGGTATTCATTTTTCTGAACATACTTTTAAAAAGACACATATTGTGTATGTTCCGGTCAAAAACACGAGGGATGACCATTGACCATTGTTCCCATCTCTTCAGCAACCGTTTCCTATCAAAGCTTCATTCAGTTTAACACCGAGACCCGAAAACTCCGGGATACGATAATTTCACTTTGATTAGAAAAGTATTTAACTGCTGTAATTGGTTTGTTTTGTTTTGTTTTTAAACGTTTCAATAGTCCCCAAACTTTTTGTGTTTTCTTTTCGGAAAAAAAGTGTGTTTGGGCGGGAGGGGGGGAGGAGGGAGGGAGAGGGCGGGGAGGGAGGGGGGCCCAATCGACGTGATTAACATTAAATATCAAAGTCATTCAAAGTACTTCATTTCCTTCCAACGTTCTAGTGTTGTACTTTGTCGTCAGAGGCGTCATTTGGGTAGTGCAGATAAGGGGGGGGGGGTCTTTTTTCAGGTTTTATTAAAAGTTGTATGTACTGTGGCGCCTCAAGAAGCCGGCCAAGGTTTGGTTTTTAACCCCCCCCCCCACACACACACACACACACAAAATGACGCCCCTGATTGTCATGTAATTTTTATGTAACTCTTGTTTGTTAGTTTAATACACAAGTATCGTGCGTCATTTCCCCCGTGTCAGCGTCACCTGAATGATTTCATGATATTTTTATGACAACGGCAGTTGACAAAGGGTGGGTGTTACCTGGAGGTTTGTGGCTACCTTCCCCGTCATGCCATCCTGGGTGATGACGCACTCGGCTCTCATGCGGGTGGCGTCGAAGGTTTCAAAGAGGCTCGCCTCGATGGAGATCTGCTTGGATGCTTGGACTAAAAGACCAGAGAAATATCCACGTATAAACCAGTTGAGTGTGTGTTAAGCACTGTGACGGTAAGAAACAGTTTTTAAAACTTTTTTTTTTAAGATGTTTCCAAAACTTATGAAAATAGAAAACTTGTTTAAGTGAAATATTGTTTAAGTATGACAAGCTAGGCCAAATAGATGACGTCCATTAGTTAATGGAAGGTTATTGCGTCACAGTGCTTGAATTAACGAATAAGACGGTTACCGTTGGAACATAGTAAAATAGTGGCGATATCCCGTACAGCTTTGAGATATTAATCTTTTATCATTGTGGTATTATTTAATAGTAAAGTGGCGAATTATTACTTGCACTCATCTTTTAAAATCTTCCTTAGTACAGTTGTTATATCGCATAGTAATTTATTCTTAATTATCCTGAAAGTGTTGACTATTGTGAAACGAGTTGGCATCCGAGAGCTCAGTATATGGCTTCAATCTTCAACTATTATTTTTGATATAATTCAATTTTTAGAGATAGATTAACAGTAAAATTTTAACTGAGTGCGTTATTCATGATCAAACTATTAGATCCTTCACTGTAAAGCACCGTTGGTGCAATCACGAAATAATAAGAAATTATTCAGAGAGGAATTCAAATAGCAATGGAACGAGCATGACAAGCGACATACACACAAAGAACACACAGACAGCTTTAGACGTACTGACCTACAATGAAAGTTTAAGGTACAGAGTTTTACCAAAACTACGACATTAATGTAATGATTTTTGCTTGCAGTGTAAGCAAAAATCATTACATACAGATATTTCAACATGGTTTGAAAACTTTACACAAATATGATTTATTTCCCCATAGGGTCATTTAAATGATACTACTGATAGCCACAAGAAACGTCGCGGCACACTGATGTGTAGTGATTGGGGGAGGGGGGATACGGGTGCCGCGAAATGATTTATTTACAAAGCAATTTATGATTTTATTTAGAAGACGAAAAAATCAAAGCCCCATAAAATGTGTTATGTAAATATTTTTTTTGACTCGGTGTGCCGCGACCTAATAAGAAACATTGTACAAAAAAAAAAAAAAAAAAAAAAAAAAAAAAAACAACTGGTGTAGACAGAGTTCTCTAATTATTTTATTGCTTTTTGCAAAGATTCTTGGTTTATCTTAAATATCTTTTATTGGCGTTTTTTTTCTGAATAAGTTTAACGATTTGCGAGTGCACTCATTTTAAAGTTTCAAACAATGCACAGACAAAAACGTAAGCTCAGCACAAACAAATTAATATACCCATGTTTGGTTATTCTGTGATAGTATAAACTAACACCAGATGACAATGTTGATATTTTATTTATTTTTTACTTTTAGTGGTTTATTTAATTTGTCTAAAATCTAAGTTCTAAATGTTTTGTATTTTTAAGATTTTTTTTTTTTTAAACTTTTTAAAATTTATTTTATTTTTTTATTTTTGTGTATTATAACAATATCTCTTGGAAGTGATTTTTTTCTTCTTTCAGTCTTCAATAAATTAATATTGAATAGTTGAAATAAGCGCATATAATTAGAGTGCAACTCACACCGTAAAAAAAATTAAGTAAATTGTAAAGAATGTTTAGCACAATTTAAAAAGATCATTATCTGAAAAAGACTTTCATAAATACACGTAAGACTCCTAAAAGAGAAGTACAACACCATCTTGATAGAAAACATCCAAACTGTCATCATTACACATCTACAAATCTGGCAGTTGAAGGATGATACGCCACTGGATAAGTAAGGTAACTTTCTAGTTTTGCCCCCATCATCCTACTTCTTGAAATATCTCTCTTTAGATGATTGCAGAGGCGTATGCTCGAGCGGTTGGCTCCCGGGGGACGAAGATTCGTGTATATTTTGAAATAACTATGCTACGAGATGTTCTCACTTTTATTGGCCCACCCTGTATAATATGACAGATGGCATCCTTTCACTCTCAGATTAAATCACACCAGACCAGTGGTTCTCAACCTTCCTAATGCCGCGACCCTTTAATACAGTTCCCCATGTTGTGGTGACCCCCAACCACAAAATTGGTCTAAGGCGACCCCTGTGAAAGGGTCGTGCGACCCCCAAAGGGGTCGCGACCCACATGTTGAGAACCGCTGCACCAGACACATTGAAAGCAGTTCTTGAACTTATCACATCACTAGGGCTATACCATTTGCCAAACTGACGTATGTAAGTGAATATAAATTATATGAATGTGATCGACCTTTTTAAAATGATATAAACAGTTTAATGAGTATACAGACATATAATTATAATTATATGTTATAATGTTTTATACGTCCACAGGAAAACAGAGTACTGAAACCATCACAATAGAATACACATAACATAATGCATGTTTTTTGTTGTTATTACCGTCCAGGGCTGAGGGTACGATCATGCAGGCGTCAGTTATAAACCACCAGGGGGCGTGTGGCATTGGTGATGATGAGATTTGGGAGGGTGACGGGGGGAAGCAAAGAGGTGGTGAGGGGTGGCATGCAGCAAGTGAATGAAGGTCAGGGTCGGTGTTCGGTTGAAAATGGCGGGAAATGCAGGGGGGGGGGGGTAAGCAAAGAAAGATAAAAATGACGTTCAAATGATTAGTGTTACAGTTGCTTTCAAGGAATTCGTGCATTGGTAAACACACACACGTGATAATGATGGAATTTAAATATCATGCAGTAGTAGTCAGTGCGATTGGATTTATATAGCATGCAGAAGTAGTCAGCGATATTTTAAAACCGAAATTTTAACTCTCTGCCACTGAGGTTTGGAGGGGTCATGTTATTTCAAGGGTTACATAATCCCAAGTAATGTTAAACATTTTACGTTATCTAAATTATATACGTCGGTTTTCAGTAACATGATCTATAAATATCAGCCCTGTTGGCAAAAGAGCCCATGAAAAATGTATGGATCACTGTGTTGATTCCATCTACACAATGTGACTATGACTATGTTGTCACGTTGTCATTTTAAGTCAATATTTTAAGCCCAATAGCCTTATCAGTTTGAGAAGCGCTGGCCAAAGAAATAAAACAGCTTCCAATGCTCACGCTGATGGAACAATTAACTTTGGTCTCTTATACAACATGAGAAGATGAATGGAAGCTGTTTGAAATGTGAACAATATATTTTTTTAATAAAGTTCGTTAATACATTAGTGTAAGACCCAACTTGTCCCTTAATACTACCCGTTTCCCATTCTCTCAATCTACTCAGTCCCATCTTAAACTCAATGTGATGGTCATCAGATAGCAACACCTGTTAGATGGTCATCATATGACATCCCGTGTAATTGGGGGGTGGGGGTCATCGAATCGACTCGATTTCCACGGCATCTCTACAAAATCAACATCTAATTTGTCAGTGGCACAAGATGAGTGCCTGTTCAGCAGTAGCCAAGCTTGCTATATTCACGGCAACGTGATCTGTGGCCAAGCAGGCTAGTGTCACGTGTCTTAGGACCAAGTGCGTTGTGACAGGAGGAATGTGGCCACGTCTCTTATAGCCAAGTGGTAAAGAGTGACGTATAGCATTGTTGCATGTGACAAGTGACATATGGCATTGATGCCTGTGGCAAGGGACATATGGAATTGCTGCCTGTGGCAAGTGAAATATGGCATTGTTCCCTGTGGCAAGTGGCATATATAATTGCTGCCGGTGGCAAGTGGCATATGGCATTGTTCCCTGTGGCAAGTGGCATATGGCATTGTTGCCTGTGGCAAGTGAAATATGGCATTGTTGCCTGTGGCAAGTGACATATAGAATTGCTGCCTGTGGCAAGTGACATATGGTATTGTTCCCTGTGGCAAGTGGCATATAGAATTGCTGCCTGTGGCAAGTGACATATGGCATTGTTCCCTGTGGCAAGTGACATATGGAATTGTTCCCTGTGGCAAGTGACATATGGAATTGTTCCCTGTGGCAAGTGACATATGGAATTGTTCCCTGTGGCAAGTGACATATGGAATTGTTGCCTGTGACAAGTGTGAAAATCCCATGTAGTTTAAACACATAATGCGATCAAAGCCATGGCCATGTACCATGACACTTGAATAAAACTAGTACACACACAAAAAAAACGAAAAGAAAAAAAAACAACAACTGGTTTATTGATGAATGCATGCAAATGATTCAACATCAATTATTGAATGATTGATTTATTCATGCACGTGATTTAAACATTAATGTGGTTTGGGGGTGGGGGATGTCAGGAAATATCGGAATGGTTGGCGGGGAAAATGGAAGGGGTTGATATGCTTTGGGTGATGTAATATGGCCTGATGAATATCACGTCGTACTAAATATCTTTATCTTTTATAAGCTCCAAAATTTATGATTATTTATTAACCCCTTAAATGTGAATCACAAAAAAATCCTTCTCTGTGTATTTATTTATGTAGGGCTGTGACGCTGCGTTGAATAGGATAAAATACAATCCCTAGAAGTTAGCACTGTTTTGGGATTCGTATAAAGTGCGTTACTCGAATGCGTCTTTTTCTTTTTTCTTTTTTTTGTGGTAAATTTAGTAGATGGGAAGTTCCCGCATTGCCGCGGCCATTGTTTGCACACAGGGCTGAATTGAGACTTGCTGAAGCCCTAAGCTCTACAAAGTCCAGAGGCTCGTGCGGTCCCCCCCCCCCACACACCGTTTGAAATTACATGAAGTGGTCAAGGAAAAATAAATAATAAAATTTACAGCTGGCAGAGTGTGAGGCCCTAAGCTGTATAGCTTATTTAGCTTATAGATAAATCCGGCACTGTTTACATTAAAAAAATACTTTTAAGCCCAACTGTTACCTGGCAATGGTGCGGTTTAAATAGTCTTGAATCTAACATTGCGTAACATAAGATGATTGTTTTGTTGAATGTGTCATCAATAATTGTATACAACATGTTCCATCAGTTGAATTGTTTTTTGTTTATCCGGTAATTTGCGTCCAAAGCGTCAGGGTTGGGTTTAAACGGATTTCTGGGAGGTGTGGCATAACGTGACATAATGTGACAAAATGTGCCATAGTGGGGCATTTTGTTACTACCCTAAAGCAAGTGGACGCGAAAACTGGCATCTTTTCAACATGTCCTGGATCTAAGATGGTTTGTTTCTCTTTAGATCAGCATTCACGTTTTTACTGACTGTTTGTTGAACTTTCCCGGTTTGTTTGTTTGTTTGTTTGTTTTAACATTGTCTGACAGCTAAGTTGTCAGCTGTTCAGCAAGTCTCATGAAAACTTATTTAGTTGCACGTGCGCTCAATGGGGATATAGTAAATTAGTTGTACAGTGGTGCAAAAAACAAAATCTTCGTAAATAATAACATGCATTCGAATAGCTGTTGGGAGCTAGTGAAATAATCGCGTTAGCTGGGCTACGATGTAATCAGCATGTACAAATTACGTTAAGAGACATTTTCGAGTAAATTGATAGAAAGGACTAGCTTTCTGTTATGTCGCTGTTACAGTTGATAGCATTATCTACATCTATGTATTTATGTAGATTATAATTTATTGATGAGACATTGAATGACGTCTGTAGTTGTTAGTTCCCCCGTCCCCCCCCCCCCACGATTGCACACAGTTAGTTAAAAAAAAGCAGTGAGCCTACCTGAGACACGCCCATGAAGATCATCCTCCCCTAGAGGGCGCCAGCCGTTCGGCCACCTGTAGTCATACAGAAATACAGTCCACTCGTAAGATATGGAGGTCCCTACACAGTTACTGCAGACGCAGTCCAGGGCAACACGGGATGACTTCAGCACTTTGTAGCCATCTGACATCTGGTAATACACGCTGCCCACCGCCGGACTGTGATGACGAACGCACACAAAAAAAAAACAGATTGACGTTCTGGACATTTTTCAGCGTCTCTCTGCAAACCCACCCACCCCCCAACCCCGACCCATTCTACTGCTGTATACTGTAGACAAACGTCAGACCGTGTGTTCTTCTTAATGGCTACTTACGAGATGGAAGATTTCGGTGGGTCCCCGTTGACCACAGTGACGTAGATGTCCGCGCTTGTCTCCCTTGTGTCTTTGTAAAGGCTCACTGAGATCCTGAGTCCGACGATGACAACAAGTTAATGAAACGATGTAAAATCATATGACTGCATGAATCTATGACTGCATCAATCTATGACTGCATGAATCTATGACTGCATCAATCTATGATTGTCAGTAGGGTAGATGGGAAATAATGCTGTTGTTTTTTTTGTGTTTGTTATTTAAAAATTATTAAAAATAGAAGTGGATATCAATCTAGTTAATGAACAATGTTATGTCCCCTGGGGAAATTATCTTGTGAAAGTTAGCTAGTCTTTGGATTTAAAACCAGTGTAAATATATTTAAAATTGTAAACCTTTTGTTTATATATACATATAAAATAACAAATATAAAGATACTTTAAAATGCCGCCCGCAGACGAACATAAAGGTATAAATGGGAACTCGGCGACGTGAGATATCTTTGAGACTAACTGATTCAAAGGCTTTGATATTGAATCGCTTTGCATTCGAAGCTATGATATCTTGACCAGTGAATAAGACAGATATAGTGCAGTGGACATAATATAATACACAGATAGTGCAGTGGACATATAAGACACATATAGTGCAGTGGACATATAAGACACATATAGTGCAGTGGACATAATATGAGACACAGATAGTGCAGTGGACATATAAGACACAGATAGTGCAGTGGACATATAAGACACATATATTGCAGTGGACATATAAGACACAGATAGTGCAGTGGACATATAAGACACAGATAGTGCAGTGGACATATAAGACACAGATAGTGCAGTGGACATATAAGACACAGATAGTGCAGTGGACATATAAGACACAGATAGTGCAGTGGACATATAAGACACAGATAGTGCAGTGGACATATAAGACACATATAGTGCAGTGGACATATAAGACACAGATAGTGCAGTGGACATATAAGACACAGATAGTGCAGTGGACATATAAGACACAGATAGTGCAGTGGACATATAATACACAGATAGTGCAGTGGACATATAAGACACATATAGTGCAGTGGACATATAAGACACATATAGTGCAGTGGACATAATATAAGACACAGATAGTGCAGTGGACATATAAGACACAGATAGTGCAGTGGACATATGAGACACAGATAGTGCAGTGGTCAACCGTAAGCAAAACGGACCAGCAGAAAAAAATTTGTGACGTAACTACAGGAGTGCATCCCCCAACAAAAAGTTTCTTTTGTTTTGTCAGGTTTGAATTGTGTCAAGAAATCAAGAAGTGATCCTAGTTTACATCAGTCGGTGTGATAAATTTGGAAATGGAATTAAACTTACTGGTATGTCTTCAACTGCATGAGGCCAATATTCAAGTTTTGGAGCTGAACAGTGGGTGAGAGTGAGAAGCCCGCCTCTGTACACCCGAGACTAGAATTGGTCCCTGAGATCCGACACGCCCAGTTTCGAGCTGTCAGGCCCTGCAATTTTTAAGTCATTGAAAATTCTCCGTCCTAAATCAATGGATCTTAAAGTTACACGTTTTTCTTCTAAGATCACTGGAAAATAAAAATTAATGGCAAACATTCTAGAAATATGTTATTTATTCTTATTATATGTTCTTTTAGTTGGGACTTTTCCCAGACTTCTCGGTGCAGTTATAATGGGATCCAAGCGAAGTTTTAAAGAAATGCATTTTCGTAGGATCCAAAACCAAGTTTTAACGTATTTACCGCGATGAACAGCCCTTAATATAACTAGGAATGAAAGACTGCATCACACAGGAAATCATAAACAAATGAGATTAGGTCAGGAGGAGAGGCACGAATTATGTCGATGTTACTCTGCAATATCAAGGTTGACTACCTGGGGAAGTTTGGGGTCCTCATCTGGGTCAATGGAGAATTTAGTGGGCTCCAGGGTTAGTGTTTGCATGGTCCCTCTCTGAATTTCAGTGACCCCACCCTGCACCATGACGCCAATGAGATCCGTCTTGATGATCTGAAGGGACAGAAGGAATAAAGTGTCACCCAGATACAGACACAGTACAACGATGTCAATGCCGTACAGTAGGCAATAACTACATTTGGCAGATGTTGTGCAGTAGGCAATAACTGCATGAGGCGGATGGTGTAGCAGTAGGCAATAACTACTTGAGGCGGATGGTGTAGCAGTAGGCAATAACTACATGAGGCGGATGTTGTAGCAGTAGGCAATAACTACTTGAGGCGGATGGTGTAGCAGTAGGCAATAACTACTTGAGGCGGATGGTATAGAAGTAGAAAAGAACTACTGAAGGCGGATGTTTCAACCTTACACTTAAACATGCACGCGTTTACTTAGTAGTTAAACTAAGAGAGAAACTTCGAGACGTGAGTCGGTGTGTGGCTCACTTTGATGTACGTGTGGGTTGTGGAGGCAAACTTGACGTCGCCGAACGCCCCATCCATGGTCATCGTGTAGTGAATTTTGTAGAGGCCGAGATCAAGGAAGCGGGCCGGGAGGTTAAGCTCGGCCTTCGTAGTGTCGATGCCGTTCAGTGAGATGTTGCTCGTGACCTGTGGGGGGGGGGAGTAACAAAGTGGTTGTATAGGATGTTGTTCTATATGACGTCTTTGTTACAACCTTGTTACAACTAGTCATGATTTTTATAACCAACCCTGTGGCATCCACACATGAATCCAAAAAAACGTTATTTAAAATGCATTTAAAAAAACTAAAGCAGCTCACCGTGTCGTAGAGCTCATCAATTTTCTCAATTTTCCACGACTTGACATTTTCGTAAGTGTTGACACATTTGATGTTGGACAGACCCCGGATGGCAACCCTGTCACTTTTCTTGTACACTTCCGGGTTGGTGAAGTACACATTCCTGATTGATTTGTGGGGGGGGGGGGGGTGTTTACGAAACATTTTTGAAATGAAACACGCTCTCGCACGAAACAGTTAAACACTAATGAAGCCATTTCTTTTCCGCGAAATATTTTAGAGTCGGCTATGTAATTGCTAGACATTGATGAATATGTCCTTGACAGGGGGTCGTTCGCAAATTACGTCACGCAAAAAAGGACCTTTTCAGACCCCCTCCCCCTCGTGTCATAAAGTGTCACAAATTCTTTACCCCGCCCCCCCCCTCTTTTTTTTTTCATAGTATCACGTCACACCTAAAAAAAGTCAAAACATTCATAAAATTTTCATAACTAAACTAAGATTTTATTTTATTCTTTAACATTTTCCCATAACGGATTAAGATGTGGCAGTGGCGTAGCTAGAGTGTTTGGCGCCCGGGGACAAGATTCGCGCCCGGGGACAAGATTCATTTTAAATCGCCCTCTTTTCCTTTTTTAAACTCTCAAACCCGTTATTTTCATCAATAAAATAATACCAAAGCACATTTTGGCGCCCCTAACTACCTGGCGCCCGGGTACATCTGTACCCCCCTGCACCCCCTACGCTACGCTTCTGAGATGTGGTATTATTAGAAAACTGTGACGTAAAACGCAAGATAACGAAGTCCTCCCCGAGCCAAGTATAAAATGGCAAAAAAAAGTTTTTGCGTCATTTTTCGATATTAGGTTCGACCTAAAATTAATGTTTTTAAAATTAATTGAATAAAGATTTTTCAAAATATGAACATTTTAGATTTAAAAAAATAGAGAAACAGAGAGGGAGAGGGGAGGAGAAAGAGAGACGAAGAGAAAGAGAGGGGGGGAGTGCACATTTTTGTCGATTTTTTATGTATTTTCGTATGACCAATGCTGACCTCCTCCAGGTGTGTGTGTGGGGGGGGGTGAAGCAGTTGTTTCCAATCGAGTTGGGTGGGGTATATACAAAACAAAATCCCCCCTCCAAGTCTATCGGCTTTTGAATTTCTCTATGGAACAAAAATTAATACGGGAAAAGAAGAAGATACCAATGACCATTTTTACAATTTTTAATAAATGTTGTTGGTTTTTTTTTTTGGCAGTGTGTGATGAAATCACAAAGCCGGTGACGCTTGCTAATAGAACAAGTAATTAGCTCCCCTTATCAACTTCAGATGTTGTTGCTGGCCAGGGCGTTGCTTGGATTTAAATTCCAAAACAACCTGATTTGAACTGACACATCTTCACCCCAGAGCCATCTTACCACCACAAACCATTTTGAAATTGTGGCATATTGAAACTAAAACTGGATTCGATTTCCATTAGGGAAAAAAAATGCTAAGAATATGTGTGTTATCGGTTACGTTGTAATCGTTTTGTTATCGTTATTGAATAGTCGATTGTGTTGTGATAACTTTTGACTGTACATTTTTTTGTATCACTAATTATAATAATAACAAGAGCCACAGCTTTACCCAAATTCGTTAAATGATCGCTTTAGCAAGGGGACGATTTAATTGGCAATTACAACATATGTCATGAAATATTTTCAAGTCAATCGATTGGAAGGATTAGCTTTCTGTTATTTTGTTGTTATTGTTAATAATATGTAGGGGGTAGAAATGTTGGCTTGAAAAACTAAAAATGAGGGATAGACACCCCTGAGCCCTGAGCCCGCCCCCTCCCCATTCACACAAATGCCTGGTTATATTTCAACGCCCCTGGTAACCACAATGAAATAATGCCGGGACAAAAACCTGTTGTGGATGCTGACAGATGGTTTAGAACAGTCCAAGCCAGAAATGCTAAAGCCAAGAACAACCGACTCCTGGGACTGGGCATTCATCGCCGTAGCTCGGACCTCGTAGTAGCCCTCTGAGCCGTAGATGTGGTCAATGCTGGTCAGACCGGACAATTTATGTTTGTCCGAAGCGGAAACATTCCTAGGTAAAAAAAAATTTTAAAGAATTGATTTATATTATATAATGTTTTGGTGTTAGCTGCCGTAAATATTTTAAGAAAAATAAGGAGGGCTGGACTGTTGAACATGCAATTCTAAAAATAGAATTAAGTTTTGCTTGCGAATATTTCTTTTTTGCCTAAGTTTGTTTTAGCCTGGCAACAATATAAGCGAATAGAAATATTGGTCCCTCGAAATCAATATTTGATTTATTTGTTCATTCAAGCTACTCTAAAATTAAGATCTATATTGTACAAAGCTCTTGATCTGATGTCTTTAACCTGAGTTTTTAAGTTAATTTAATCAAAACCGGGACTTCCCAAAACTGAATGGAATACGGGTCATCAAATTGAATTTGAATGCAATCGACCTCAAGAGCCCTAAAGTTGTTTCACATTACATAAGATGTGTAGCTGTTTAAGTCGGCCTTAGCTTAGACTCACGAGAATTTGCTGAGCGTGCAAGTAACAATGACATCGGAGAAGATTTGCAGGAGTCCATCGCCGTAATCCACGTAGACGCAAGTGGCTGTTCCTGTCTTGTTGAAGCCGACGAGTAAAGTTTTATTTTCGTTCGCTCGAACCTGTGATGACGTCAAGATAGAAGGAGGTCAATGAGCCGGCGGGGTCATCTTTTGATTCGCTAATCCGGAGATTATCTCCATGTTCCCCAAATAGGCGTCTCATTGTTCCCAGCGATTATCTCATTCTACCCAGCATTCATGCCAATGTTCCCCCGTGATTGCATAAATGTTCCCAGCAATCAAATCAATATTACTAGCAATATATGATGTTCCAAGCAATAAGATCAATCTCTCTAACAGTTTTATCAATTTTCCAAGCAGTCATTGCAATGTTCTCAGGAATAATATCAATCTCTTCAACAATTTTATCAATTTCCCCAGCAATTATATCAATCTCTCAAAGTTCCCAGTCTTTATATAAATGTTATACTGCAGTCATTCCCAGAAATTCTGATAATCAGGTAAGTTAACTAACCTCATGCATAAAAATATTATATCTGGTAAAATTTTATGTACGATACAAAAAAACGTATTTTCCATTCATTGTGATATATTTAATTAATATTTTGTTTATGTGTAAAATACATTTCATTTGATTTCATCTTATTAGTAAGAGTTATAAAAATGGGCGTTTGTCGCTGAGTAAGTCAATGCGCCTTGGGTATCAGAATTGTAAACACTAATCTAGTTTTGTTACGTTCAATCCCGCGTGATAAACAATACTTCCTGTAAATTTACTGTCCACTGTAAGTCTATTTTATGATTTAAGGACATGTAACCGTAAAAAGATTTCAACGATCAAAACGTAACATTGGGTTAAATTTAAATAAAATGTGTGAGACAACAACCTGTTCCTTGGCCTCTGTAAGTGAGAACCCTTGGACGAGCTCCAGGAGCTGGATGGTCTTGGGTGCGATCGCTGCCGTGTGGAGTGGGTTTCTGGCTGTGATGGCGATTGTATAAGTGTCCGTCTGGAAGGTGAAAGGTCACATTTTCATCTATAAGAAAATGCACACATTTTGATGAACAGTAAAATTTCCCATTAAGCACTATGAAATTAGTCCGATTATAACGGTGCAGCAAAACGGTGCACCAGAGCGGTGTATTAGAACGGCGCATCAGAATGGTGCATCAAAACGGTGCATCAATACGGTGCCCCAGAACGGTACATCAGAACGATGCATCAGAACGGTGCATCAATACGGTGCATGAGAGCGTTGCATCAAAATGGTGCATGAGAACAATGCATCTAAAACGATACATCAGAAAAATGCATCAGAACGGTGCATTAATCGGTGCATCAGAACGGTCTACCGTGATCTAATCCTGGGTAAATATGTAAGAGACTTTTAACGAATAAATTTAACTCATTGATAGTTGAAATTTTCTGAATGATGCGTAAAAGCATGTTTGCCATATTGGTGCCCGTATGTGCCCGAAACTCAAGTCGTGGAACCAGATCCCAACTAGGTCCCTTCATATCTATATGTTCTTATCTTAGCAAAATTTTCAGTCTCAATTTTTAATAAACCGATGGCAGTTTGAGTTTGTGCACTGTATAAATAGGCAATGTAGAGTTGTGACTTATTTAACAGTACAGTCCATGATATTACTTAATTCAACTGGACAGCCAATGGTATTACTTAATTCAACTGGACAGCCAATGGTATTACTTAATTGAACTGGACAGCCAATGGTATTACTTAATTCAACTGGACAGCCAATGGTATTAGTTAGTTCAACTGGACAGCCAATGGTATTACTTAATTCAACGGGACAGCCAATGGTATTAGTTAGTTCAACTGGGCAAGGAATAGTTGTACCCAATTTTACCTTATCAAACTCGATATTGAATAGTGGCTGGCTGAACGTGGTGTTGATGACCACTGTTCCTCCAGAGTCCAACGCAGTGACGTCATACGCTTCGGCAAAGGCTGCACGAACAAACATTTTAAAAAATTGAAATGTTGAAAATGTTCTTAGTTGTATTTTGTTGTTTTTGTTGTTTGTTTTGTTTTTTTTTATAATTTCTTATATCATGTGTGCTTTTTGACATTTTGACTTGACATTTTTGTTCGATGAAAACTTTCCCCACTTTACTCCACCCTCCATGTCAGGTTGTCTTGACACTATTTCCCCCTTACATTCCAGGTTGTCTAGACACTATTTCAACCTACATGCCAGGTTGTCCTGACACTATTTCCCCCTACATTTACACACCCGTTTTATCGTTAGTTATAAGGAAGTAAATGAGTTTGTAACAATACCGTAATGCATCCGTTAATACTATGTGGATGGTTTTGTACAATATCGTAATGCATCCGTTAATACTAAGTGGATGGTTTTGTAACAATATCGTAATGCATCCGTTAATACTAAGTGGATGGTTTTGTAACAATATCGTAATGCATCCGTTAATACTAAGTGGATGGTTTTTGTAACAATATCCTGGGTTGCGTAAGCGACCGCGTCCTCGAAGAAATTCGGGGGCGTCCACATGGGGTTTTGCCTCTTCGCGGCGTGGCAGACTAGTAGGGGGGACTTGTCCACCCGAAGCTAAAAAACCCCGGCCAAACGCATGACTCCCAACGCAACGGGAGCTGCCACTAACATGATTACTAGTTGCTGTTAATGGGTATGAGGCTTGGGTGGCCCTCAAAACCCATGCCGATGATTTTAACTACGCGGCCGTGAGAAAGCCGCCCCTAGGCAACCGTTTCGTCCCGCCACTACCAACGTCCCGACCGAAAGACTCCCTGGGCGGTGGGGGTTGGTAACGCAACACCAAACCACCGGAGTGGAAGCAAAGCCGTCCTGACCCACAGAGAGTTAACTGCGGACGCTTTAAACGCAGCGTCCTCGGTCGACCGGGCCTCCTCTAGGTCAAGGGGGAGGTTCCCGGCGCCCTCCCGCACGGGCTGGAGTCGGGTTAAGTCCTTCAGTGCTCTGGTTTGTGTGGGGGAGCGCCGGGGGGGGGGGGGCATTAAGAGCTCACGCTCGACGGCCCACCGATTCCATCTCTTATGCGACATTTGTAACAATATCGTAATGCATCCGTTAATACTAAGTGGATGATTTTGTAACAATATCGTAATGCATCCGTTAATACTAAGTGGATGGTTTTGTAACAATCTCGTAATTTCAAACACAAACATGTACGCACCGTTGTTGTCATCGGTTACCAAGAAGTAGATGGGTTTGTTCTGCGGGTAAACGTTTGACGCGTTGTTGAATCCAAATGTCGTGGCGTTGAACGGTATGTCTGCCAGGTAGTACGCCTGGACTCTCAGGTTGAGAAAATTCTGGAAGACCCCCACCTGTTGATGTAATGCAAAAAGATATATGTTGAGATGGTGAAGAGAGCACCGTGAGAAAGTCAAGATGAACTGGCTGTCCAATCAATGGAATCTAAGTGGTCAAGCGGTCAACCTAAGGATCCCAATTACCTCAATTATCTGTTGCCTTCCTACCTGAACTATCTAATTGGTTAACCAAGTGGTCCTACCTGAACTATCTATTGGTTAACCTAGTGGTCCTACCTGAACTATCTATTGGTTAACCTAGTGGTCCTACATGAACTATCTATTTGTTAACCTAGTGGTCCTACCTGAACTATCTATTTGTTAACCTAGTGGTCCTACCTGAACTATCTATTGGTTAACCTAGTGGTCCTACCTGAACTATCTATTGGTTAACCTAGTGGTCCTACCTGAACTATCTATTGGTTAACCTAGTGGTCATACCTGACCCATCTATTTGTTAACCTAGTGGTCCTACCTGACCCATCTGTTGGTTAACCTAGTGGTACTACCTGAACTATCTATTGGTTAACCTAGAGGTCCTACCTGACCCATCTATTTGTTAACCTAGTGGTCCTACCTGACCCATCTGTTGGTTAACCTAGTGGACCTACCTGAACTATCTATTGGTTAACCTAGTGGTCCTACCTGACCCATCTATTTGTTAACCTAGTGGTCCTACCTGAACTATCTATTTGTTAACCAAGTGGTCCTACCTGACCTATCTATTTGTTAACCTAGTGGTCCTACCTGACCCATCTTTTGGTTAACCTAGTGGTCCTACCTGACCCATCTATTGGTTAACCTAGTGGTCCTACCTGACCCATCTATTGGTTAACCTAGTGGTCCTACCTGAACCGTCTTGGTAACCCTGCTCGCGTCGTTGTAGACTGTGACGTTGGTGCTAAAGATCCCGTCTTTTTTGTACTTGTAGCCGCTGGACCCCAACGATTGTTTGTCACTAACGTAGCCATCGCCGTAGTCAAAACGAGCAAAGGCGCCGTCTGGCTGGACAGAGCCGTTGTAAGTAACCGTAAAACTGGTGATAGCTGTTGAAAAAAGGGAAAACTTGTTTTGTTGAGCTTGCGTGGAAATGGGTAATAGTGTATTTTGTTTGCTGCAAAGGCGGTATGATAATCGACTGCTTACATCCCAATAAATATGTAATGATTTGGTTGTCAAACATCAAGAAGGCGACCACCACACGACCAGCAACACTGCGGCCACCACCACCACGACCACCATACTACCAACATTACGACCAGCAACACCGCAGCCACAACCACCCCCACATTACCAACATCACGAACAGCAACACTACAACCAGCAACACCACGGACATTACCGGGACAAAAACACTACCAACATCACGACCAGCAACACCACGACCACCGCACTACCAACACCACGATCTCATGAAAATTGCTTTACCGTTGAAGCGGACGACGCTGTCGGCAGTGACCACCACGTCAGCGTCTTTGATCCCGTTGATGACTGCGACAGTGACAGAGAGACTGACAGTTTCCAGTGGGGATGTGGCAGTGACAGCTATTGTCCTTGGTGACAGTGATGTATAGGTGACATTCTGCAAGTCGCATCCATCTTTACCTTCCCCTTGTTAGGTGAACATTTCGATAATAAAATATACTTATATAAAAAAAATGAAGAGCTCAAGGGAAAAACCAGTGATGTCAGGTTTTGAGAGTTTTCAGAAAAATGATAATAAAGTTTGAAAATTACTTATAAAAGTATCACAATATTAAAATTTCTAAATATTTATTTATTGACTTCGCTGCTTTTTTCAGTTGGACCTATGTGTCATATTATTCTATTGAATGGAATGTAGCCACACGGGAGATAACTTGCAAATTTTGAAAAATTGACATCACTGGTTTTTCCCTTGAACCCTAAAAATGTTCAGCCAAACTTATTTTGTAAATTGTGACCTGAGCACAAAAAAAAAATTATTTTTAAAGTCAACTAAAACTGATTTTATTATTTTTTAAAACTTTTTGTTTTTTTTAGATAACATTAAATGGGACAATTAATTAACCAAATCACTATTACTAAATATTTAACTTCTTTGTGAAGCTAAATCTGATTTAGCCTTTCTTTAAATACTTTTTAAATGGCTATAACTGGTTAAAAAGTAGCTTGATGACATTTAAATAAATAAATATATAAATAAATATAATATATATAATATATATATTTATATATATAATATATATATATATATATATATATATGTATATACATATCATCGTTTGTGAAATATTACATAACATTAAATTCGTTTCCTGAAAGGTTGTCACTAAAAAGCATTATTAATTGTTATTTTCAATTCAGTGTGTTTCAAATTTCAAATGTTTGTCAACATGCTTCTATGTATTTCATGCAGGTGTGTCATCCGTTGCTTGTCTCCGTACAACAAATATACGTTTTAAGAACGTTCGGGAAATGCTATAGAAAAGGATCACGTGGTTGTCAATGACTCAGATTTATACGCGTTTTCTCATAATCTCTTGTCTACACCATTTTGGTTGTAATAAATTTCTGTAACGATCAGAGGCATGCCTTTAGGTCCCTGTAGAAATAGAAATGCACCTGGACTACTTTAATACTTGTGCCAGAGTCTGGGATGGACCATCAAATACGATTTTTTTTAAAGTGACACATGCATCAACAACGTTGACGTTTACATTCACGATGTCATACGTGGCATTCCAAAAAAATCGTCCCAAAAAATCTTGACAGACGAGATCTCGTGCACATAATTTGACAAACAACATGATGTCATTTCCTGTTCAACTTACAAACACGCAAGATGAAATGGTTTCCTTCTACTTGGTGTTTCAGCTCGACACAGATAAGTGTGATGTGTGGGCTTGGGGGGGGGGGGTCTATTATCATTATGACGATGAACATTCCAAAATAAACCTAACGACGCACTGTAATCGTCCAAATGTTCAATGAATTTTTATAATTTCTCAACCGTCACTAAAGCCTCTCCCACTATACCAACTGTTCTCAACCTGTGGGACGCGACCCCTTTGGGGGGTCGAACCAGCCTTTCCAAGGGGTTGCCTAAGACCATCGGAAAGCAGATGTACTCTACAGTTATGAAGTAGCAACAAAAATACTTTTGTGGTTGTGGGGGTCGCCACAACATGAGGAACTGTATTAGGGGGTTGCGGCATTTGGAAGGTTGAGAACCACTGCTCTATACAGTGACAGTCACTACCGTATCTACCGTCACTACGGACTCCACTGTCTCTCCGTCTCGAAAGTCTCCACCTCTCTTCAGTCTCTACCGTCTCTACCCTGGTTCTACGAGTGGGTCATGTAGTGAAATATTTTCGACTGTTTAGCTGTTAAATGTATTAAGAATGTGAATATATATTAATGTGCAGATATTCAATTCATCAGATTCTATCATGTCTCAAAAAAAACAAAATATTTTCAACTAAAACGTTTCTTTTAAAACAACAACAGCGCTAGCCAAGTAGTCCGTCTGCTGCTTTGTCTAAGTACTAGCCAGGTTGTCTGTGGCTGCCTTGTCTAAGTACTAGCCAAGGAGTCTGTAAGATGCCTTGTCTAAGTACTAGCCAAGGAGTATGTAAAAAGCCTTGTCTAAGTACCAGCCAAGGAGTCTGTAAGGTGCAATGTCTATGTACCAGCCAAGGAGTATGTAAGGTGTCTTGTCTAAGTACTAGCCAAGGCGTATGTAAGATGCCTTGTCTAAGTACTAGCCAAGTAGTATGTAAGACGCCTTGTCTAAGTACTAGCCAAGTAGTATGTAAGATGCCTTGTCTAAGTACTAGCCAAGGAGTCTGTAAGATGCCTTGTCTAAGTACTAGCCAAATAGTATGTAAGATGCCTTGTCTAAGTACTAGCCAAGTAGTATGTAAGACGCCTTGTCTAAGTACTAGCCAAGTAGTATGTAAGACGCCTTGTCTAAGTACTAGCCAAGTAGTATGTAAGACGCCTTGTCTAAGTACTAGCCAAGTAGTATGCGAGATGCCTTCTCTAGGAATTTTTTATGAAGTTCAACGTCATACCAGGGTAACCAGGGGTTTGTACTTCACGTCATAGTCTTGAACTTTTAGCTACGTCAGAGTCTGGAATTTTTAGCTACGTCATAGTCTTGAACTTTTAGCTACGTCAGAGTCTGGAACTTTTAGCTACGTCATAGTCTTGAACTTTTAGCTACGTCAGAGTCTGGAACTTTTAGCTACGCCATAGTCTTGAACTTTTAGCTACGTCAGAGTCTGGAACTTTTAGCTACGTCATAGTCTTGAACTTTCACTACGTCAGAGTCTGGAACTTTTAGCTACGTCATAGTCTTGAACTTTCACTACGTCAGAGTCTGGAACGTTAGCTACGTCAGAACCTGGAACTTTAGCTACGTTAGAATCTGGAACTTTAGCTACGTCAGAGTCTGGAACTTTAGCTACGTCAGAATCTGAAACTTTAGCTACGTCAGAACCTGGAACTTAAGCTACGTCAGAGTCTGGAACTTAAGCTACGTCAGAGTCTGGAACTTTAGCTACGTCAGAATCTGAAACTTTAGCTACGTCAGAATCTGGAACTTAAGCTACGTCAGAGTCTGGAACTTTAACTAACGACTGATGCTTGACACAAACAAGAGAAACTAACTCTATTAGAATTATTTCACGACTCGGCGAAATGTTTTGAGTGGACGTCTTAAAGAAATACTGGCTCAATGATAGATTTGTGATACAAGATATGACGCAGTGCATTTCCGGGTACGCTTTGTGGTTTTGCTTTCTTCTGATACCTTGGCATGCAACAAATAAACTAATATTGTGAATCTCTAAAGATCTATGCATTCGTAAAATTTCTCTAAAAGAGCTATGCATTCATGCAATTTCTCTAAAGACCTATACATTCGTACAATTTCTCTAAAGAACTATGCATTCCTACAATGTCGATGTGTTCGTTACATAACCTTCCTGTGGAATGACAAAACTGCATCAACATCAAGTCATCTAAATACGACATAGAGGAAAACAACCAGGCCTGCGCAGTACTGCATGCTAACGGCCTCCGGTGTTGGCCATACTTACTGGGAATGTTCGCTGGCAATGTAATATACATTGAATGGTGAGAAAAGAAGAACAAAAGAAGCATCTGTAAAATGTGACGACGAGTTATTGGGGCATTAGTGGTGATACAGAGATAAAACTGAAGGTAAAATTAGGGGACAAATATTTTGTTGACACAGACGTCAGGGTGTTAATGAAAGCTGTAAGCTTGGGAGAGAAAGGGTTGTATGACCAGACTTGGGGGGGGGGGGGGGTAGAGGCGGGAGTTAAAACCATTTGATTGGTATAAACCAGGGTGAGCTAGAAGAAATGGGACGTCATGCGCAGTGTCGTCATTTTGGGTTGGTGTCCCTCAGTTCGGCTAACTCATGGTGTCAACCCCCCCCCCCCCCCCCCGGTTCTAGACTAACGTATGGACCTTCTCCACGTCTGACTGCTCTGAAGACAACCTGTTATGGTGTTACGCTGATCTTACATATACCTCAGATCTGTTAAGGAACTGACTCCAGAGAATTCTGTCAAATTAGCAAATTGTCCATGTGGTGACAAACCTCCCCCCCCCCGCCCAAACGGTCCCACTCGAAACGGTCAAAAGTCCACCCAACCTCCCGTCCCGCACCTCAGTGACGCTACTGGTCACGCGATAAAGATTGCTTTAGTAGTGGCTAGGCTCTGAACAATAAATATATTTTTAGAAAACCCATTTTAATTTTAATAAATTAGACTTAAATTTAATTGTAGGAATATTCTTGTTTTCACAAATTTTGCGAGTTCAGTCGTTCTTTTTTATTAAGTCGACTTGATTTCCAACGTAGCAAATAGCGAGTTCAAGTTCAATGAAGCACGAAGATTGAACCCTCATAACAAACGTACATCATCAGGACGCATTTCATGGATTCGCCGATTCAGCACTCTGTGTGTCCGATTCAGCACTCTGTGTGTCCGATTCAGCACTCTGTGTGTCCGATTCAGCACTCTGTGTGTCCGATTCAGCAATCTCTGTGTGTCCGATTCAGCAATCTCTGTGTCCGATTCAGCACTCTGTGTGTCCGATTCAGCAATCTCTGTGTGTCCGATTCAGCAATCTCTGTGTCCGATTCAGCACTCTGTGTGTCCGATTCAGCAATTTCTGTGTCCGATTCAGCAATCTCTGTGTGCCCGATTCAGCAATCTCTGTGTGTCCGATTCAGCACTCTGTGTGTCCGATTCAGCACTCTGTGTGTCCGATTCAGCACTCTGTGTGTCCGATTCAGCACTCTGTGTGTCCGATTCAACAATCTCTGTGTCCGAGTCAGCAATCTCTGTGTCCGATTCAGCACTCTGTGTGTCCGATTCAGCACTCTGTGTGTCTGATTCAGCACTCGGTGTGTCCGATTCAGCACTCTGTGTGTCTGATTCAGCACTCTGTGTGTCTGATTCAGCACTCTGTGTCTCTTTCGTATTTTAAAAAAAATATACCTCAACCTATCATGTCAAAAAAGCTTGTACTTTTTTTATATCGAACTCGACTGCATTTGCTCATATATATTGTTAACCCTTTACATTCGGTCTATATTCGATATACGGACGTGCTTTCATGTGGAGCCTTACTAGCGCTAGAAGCAAGATTTACGTGTAACTGGAGTTTACGGGATACTACACACTTTGATGTTAACTCAAGAAGAAAAGAAAATATTGTTTAAATGGTTTATAGTCAAGTTATGAGATTTTAAATTATTTTTTTATGAAAACTCTGCGTCAAAATTGATATTTACCTTGTCTTTGAATAACAACGGGAGAACTGCCGTCACCAAAGTCATAAGTCAAATTGCAGAGAGAGCCACTTGGTCCACGGAAGAGGCAGAATTGGAACACAAACGGAAGGCCGACTGCAGCCTTGGTGAACGGCAAGACAAAAGCTGGTCCGGCTAGTTTCTCTACCACTGTGATTGGCTGGTAGGAAATGCGTACAGGTAGAAATAAAACAAATCATTTTTTTGTAACCCCTTTTCATATCAAGAACATTATCCTGCAATTTTGGGACAATGGATCCAGTTAAATTAATTCTATTGTTGTTCAGCCATCTATAGAAGAATGGGTTTGGCCTGCTTGGGTTTATTTCTAATATTCAAAGTTTAATTGAGATTGTTCTTGTTAATTAGTATAAGTACATGTTATAGGGCCAATAGTGCATGTCATTGGGCCAATTGTACATTCATCTGGCTAATTGTACTTGTCATTGGGTCAATTGTACAGGTCATCTGGTTAATTGTACTTGTCATTGGGTCCATTGTACATGTAATTGGGTCAATTGTATGAGCAGAGGACTATGTTCTCAAAGAAGTTCAACCGAGACAAACACACCACGCTGGGGGATTCACCTTGGTGCACGTCTTACTGCCCATCAGGTTCTCTAGTCGGGCTGTCACCTTGAACGCTCCTGTGTCTCGGTACGTGTACGGGTAAGGTTGATTCAGTGTCAGGGCAGGCTGGAAAAGAATCAAGGTCAAGAGATCTGTGGTGTTAAGAACCAAAAATAATGTATGGCCTCAGATACTCGAATGTATATCCTAAAACTTTATCTTATGATTGTGTTTACTCCCGTGAATGTCCCGGCGAGGGAAGGTGCTACTCACGCGAATGTCCCTGCTGGTCGGTTCTCCCCAGTTGAGAGTGAGCGTCGGCTCAGTGGGCAGAGAAGGGGCGAGAAAGGTCAGGTTGACATAGGCCGGAGGGTGATAAAGGGCGTACTCGTCTAAGTCACAGTCGATGACCCCAACCCCCACGAGGATGAGGATCTCCACAGATCTTGTGTACACACCTGGATCAACAAGTTTGTACACATTTCAGATCAAACATCTCACTTGGCAAAGTTGTACAAGTGAATACAAATCTTTCAAGTTCATTAAAATCAATGAAGCAACTGTTGTTTTTTTTCCTGGCATCGGTCGGTCACAGTGTGACGATGTTATAGACTTGGCAGGACGAAATCACAACGCCTGGGAATTTGTTTAGGAGGATAAGCTGGTTCCCTAGACATTTATGTATATATAAATAAATGAAAACAAAAATCTTGACTGAAATATTGTATGTAACAAAAATCCACTAGTCTTCTCAAACTGTCAATCGGACCCGAAGTAAAGAGGATGAAAGTATTTCTTTGTAAGGTCATTAATGGGCTCAACTGACTGCCTTTATCGACCAAGGTGCCGCCACTCAGCCCAAATTTTCATCGTATACGGGACGACTCACCTCCGGCATTTTGGAACGTTGCCGTGACTTGAAACCTGCCGCCGTTGAGAAACGTGTGCGTGAACGTCCTGGGTCCTGGCCAGTCCGTGTCCTGGGGCTGGATGTAGTTGTCAAAGGTTGTGTCACCATAGTCAACGGTAATGTTGACGTCAGAACCGGCGTCCACATTGGCGAAGAAGGTGATCGGGACATGGCTGAAAAATGGATCGTTTTGTGTTCTTTATGTGTGTGTAAAAAGTGTGTGGTGTTTGTGGGGGGGGGGGGGGCAGAGATGAAATTAAAAGATTTAACAATTTTATGTTCAGCGTCCGACAAGAAGGAATTCAGAACAGTGAATAATACAATATTAAATGTTACGTAAGTCTCGACCTGTCCTAAATGAACTAAGGACAGACAGGTCGTCTCAGAGCACGCGCGTTGTTCAGCTGGGCAACACCCTACACTAAAGCTTCAGTAATGACATACACCCAGTGGCTACGGTTGTACACCAGTGGCTACGGCTGTACACCCAGTGGCTACGGCTGTACACTCAGTGGCTACGGCTGTACACCCAGTGGCTACGGCTGTACACCCATTGGCTACGGCTGTACACCCATTGGCTACGGCTGTACACCCAGTGGCTACGGCTGTACACTCAGTGGCTACGGCTGTACACCCAGTGGCTACGGCTGTACACTCAGTGGCTACGGCTGTACACCCAGTGGCTACGGCTGTACACCCAGTGGCTACGGCTGTACACTCAGTGGCTACGGCTGTACACCCAGTGGCTACGGCTGTACACCCATTGGCTACGGCTGTACACCCAGTGGCTACGGCTGTACACTCAGTGGTTACGGCTGTACACCCAGTGGCTACGGCTGTACACCCAGTGGCTACGGCTGTACACTCAGTGGCTACGGCTGTACACCCATTGGCTACGGCTGTACACCCATTGGCTACGGATGTACACCCAGCGGCAACGGTTAGTGACGGCCGAGGCAGTTCTAGACTTGCCCAAACCTCACTCACAATTTGAAAAATAAAAAACTCAAAACTTACAGAATGCGCATCGAACAAAGTTGTGTATATTTATATACTAGCGAGTACCCGGCATGCGTTGCAATGCCACTCATCGAAATAAAGTGTCCGTGTTTTAATAATTTTTTTGTAAGTTCTTCTAATAAACACCTTTTTTTAACCGTCTGGTGCGTATTCGAATTAAATAGAAGGTTTTAAGAAGTGTCAGCAGACCACACGCAGCTGTCCGTGTGGGAAGCATGGATTTTCCAAATTTAGTCCCAAAACATATAACGATTGATCCCCCCCCATGCAATAGCTATGTTTGAAATTATATTTATATGGCTCATTTATTACATATAAACAAATTTAGGGCCCCCGGTCCCAAAAGTAATATTGTGAAATATTTGTACTAAATCAGAAACCTATTTATTAAGTCACATATACAAAATGAAATGTCACAGTAATTCCACCCACTTATGCAATAGCTCTGCTTGACGTTATATTTATATAGCTCATATAAGAAAAAAAAAGAATTTAAGGCCCCCGGCCCAAAGCGGAATATTGTAAAATATTTGCACTTCTTTAGAAACCTAATGCGGGCCTGCACACAACAACTCACTGAAAGTGTATCGCATTCAGATGAATAGTATAGGAACTCATACGGACATTATATTTAAATAGCTCATATTAGAAAGAAAAACTACTATAGGGCCCCGGTCCAAAACTGGTAATTCTTTGTAAAATGAATGGGTTTTGATATTCATGGATATACTTTTGAAAATGTATTTACGTTTTGTTAACGTCATTGTTTTTCTTAATTCGTAAAATGAGAATATAGCATCTATTTTTCACAACAGTAATATCATTGGATTTAAAGATATAAAATTGTACACACCCTATTTCCTAACCCCCATATATATGTACCTAAGAAGGCAAATTATTTGTCAAATTCATTTTGTCAACTTCCCCCTCCCCCAAACAGAGTTTTAAAGAAATTAATAAAATCATCCACGGGATTGTAATCCACTTACTTACGCAAAAACAATTTTTTTGCATTTCAAATGCTTTGTTCTTATTTAAATGAGTGATAAGTGCATTAGTGGATGCTATTTGGATATGTAGTTTCGCTGCACTGATTGCATTAAGCGGCATTTTCGTATTAAAAGTATATTTAAAGGTTAGGGTTTTTTTAAATTTTTTTAATTAATTTATAAATTTCATAAATGTATATTTTTGGAAAGAATAAAAGTAAAAATTTATTAAACGTTAAAAATAAAAAGCAAAAATTTTATTTCATTTTTTAAATTGTAGCAATTTAAAAAGCAATCTATTATATTTATTAATTTTACTTTTAGGAAGGGGGAAATACATTATCAATTTTATTAGGCGCGGTTATTAAATCAGATAAATTTTTGCATTGAATAAATAGACAATTTGAGTTCTGAGGTCATTTGCGTTATTATTTAGAACAAATTAATTTTACTTTTATTACGCAATATTTGGAACGTACTTAAAAAATGCACTACAATCAACAGATGTTTTGGTTTCCCCGATAAATGTGATTACAGTGTAATTCTTTGATTATAATTTGTTTTATTAATTTTCATAACTTTCAACCACATATAAAATGTTTAAAATAGTTCATTAGTTGTTATTCCAGATTTATTTGTAATTTATATTATTAATACTTAAAATTTTATTAAAATTAAAGCGAATATACAATATATTTTTCGCATTACCATTGATTCGAGTTCCTTAAAATAATAGAAGAAAACTATGATTGTTTTAAAAAATGGGAACGTATTTAAATCGTATCGGTTCTTTGTGAGTTACGGTCAGCATAGATCATTCTTATATAATAGATGTATTACTACATCATTGCTATTCAAAATCACAACACATTTACAAAGCTATATCCGATTCTAAAATACGTCACAAAATTCAAGCTTATTAATAAAAACAACAAAAATACTCTCTACACTAAACATGCAAAAACGTGTTTTCTCTGCGCTTGCTACAAATTGATGTCTGTTGGCATTTGTTCAAGGGCGGTTGAGTTGATAGCTCCGTTTGAAATTATTTTGATAAAGTTTGTTAAAGAAAACAAAACGAATTTAAGGACATCGGCCCATGCGAAATATTGTAAAATGTTGTTCTAATTTAGAAACATTTGCGGGAGCGCGCATATCAATTCACCAAAGTTTTTATCGCAATCGGATGAATGGTATAGGAATGCATACGATAATTATATAGATAATAAATGGTGGAAAACGAATTAAGGCCCCCGGCCACAAACGGAATATTGTAGAATTGTTGTATTACTTCAGAAACCTACTTATTATATCACAAAATTAAAAAAAGAGAAACATATTACTGAAGTTGTATCGCATTCAGATAAATGGTATAGGAGTGCATACGGATATTATTTTTTACAAAGCTCATATAAGAAAAATAACGATTTTGGGGCCAACGGCCAAAAACGGATTATTTTAAAAGTGTTGTAACTACTTCAGAAACCTAATTACTATGTGACACACACAATTTAATGTCGCTATTTGTATTTTATTAAAAATCTATCCATCCACACATTAGCTCTGTTTGAAATTGTATTTGTATAGCTCATATAGGAAAAATAGAACATAGGGCCCCTGGCTCAAAAAAGAATATTTTAAACGGTTGTAATAATTTGAAAAGCTTTGCGGACTTGGGTAAAACATTTTACTAAAGTTTTATCGCATTCAGATAAATGATATAGGAGCGCATACAGAAATTATTTTGTACAAAGCTCATATAAGAAAAAAAAAGAATTTGGGAACAACGGCTGAAAACGGAATATTTTAAAAGTATTGTAATTACCCATTAACATGCGCGACTTTATGGACAACCTTTCAAAAAAGTTTTGTTGCAATCACATGAATGGTGTAGGAGCGCATACGGTTTGAAATTATATTTATATAGCTCCTATAAGAAAAAACGAACATGGGGCCCCTGGCTCAAAACGGAATATTTTAAAATGGTTGTAATAATTTAGAAACCTTTGTGGGCATGATCGCAACATCTCGTCAAAGTTTTAGCGTATTCGAATAAATGGTGTAGGAGAGCAGACGAAACCTATAGTTTACAAAGCTCATATAAGAAAAAAAACGATTTTGGGGCCAACGGCCAAAACAAAATATTTTAAAAGTGTTATAATGACTCAGTAAAATGCGCGACCTTATGGAATACAACTTTCCAATGTTTTGTCGCAATCGCATGAATGGTGTAGGAGCGCATTTGGTTTGAAACTATATTTATATAGCTCATATTAGAAACTCATATTAGAAAAAACGAACATGGGGCCCCTGGCTCAAAACGGAATATTTTAAAACGGTTGTAATAATTTAGAAACCTTTGTGGGCATGCTCGCAACATCTCGTCAAAGTTTTAGCGTATTCGAATAAATGGTGTAGGAGCGCAGACGAAATCTATTGTTTACAAAGCTCATATAAGGAAAAAAAACGATTTTGGGGCCAACGGCCAAAACAAAATATTTTAAAAGTGTTATAATGACCCAGTAAAATGCGCGAGCTTGTAGAATACAACTCTCTAATGTTTTGTCGCAATCGCATGAATGGTGTAGGAGCGCATACGGTTTTAAACTATATTTATATAGCTCATATAAGAAAAAACGAACACGGGGCCCCTGGCTCAAAACGGAATATTTTAAAACGTTTATAATTATTTCCAAACCTTTTTGGGCGTGCTTGTAACATTTTACCCAAGATTTAGCGCATTCAGACGAATGGCGTAGGAGCGCAGACGGAAATATTTTTTACAAAGCTCGTATAAGAAAAAAAACGAATGAAGGGCCAACGGCCGAAAACTAAATAATTGAAAAGTTTTTTAATGTCGCAGTTAAATGCCCAGGTAGGTGGCCAACAACTCACCAAAGTTTTGTTGCAATCGCATGAATGGTGTGGGAGCGCATATGAGACAAACAGACATACATACATACATTCATTTTTATATATATAGATTTATAGCACATAAATTGGATTGAGAATGCCGCCCTTGAAACGTGATCTGGGGAGAACCACCATCACTACCCCCCCCCCCCCATTTTTTTTGGCCACCTCTTTCTATACCAGTGCTTAGATCGACATGTTGATAGAGATGATGTTTATAGGTGGTAACTCCATAAAGATTACATAAATTGTGGATTAATAATAAATATGTGGTTTTCAATAGTCTTAGGCGACCCGAGTGTAAAGGTCGTTGGACCCACAAAGGGGTCGCAACCTACAGGCTGAGAACCGCTGCACTAAACCATATTTTCACAAAGGTGTCGAAACCCACAGGTTGAGAACCGCTGCACTAAACCATACCTTCTATCTATTATATAACAATTCCTGAAAGTCGACACTTGCACATGGCTTAAGATCCATGGCTTACGATACATGGCTTAAGATCCATGGCTAAGATCCATGGCTTAAGATCCATGTCTTCAGATCCATGGCTTACGATCCATGGCTTAATATCCATGGCTTAAGTTCCATGGCGTAAGATCCATGGCTTAAGATCTATGGCTTAAGATCCATGGCTTAAGATCCATGGCTTACGATACATGGCTTAAGATCCATGGCTTAAGATCCATGGCTTAAGATCCACCGCTGTAACCGCCGACCAAGACGGTATCTAGCTACAACTGGCATCGCAATGTAGGTGTCGACATTTACCTTGAAATATTTCCAGTGGCAGTCGTGTTGAATCGTGGATTGACTATCGCCGTCAGTATGGTGAAGTTGGTTTCTAAGACTGCGTAGCTGACGTCATTGGAAGCGGTCAGAGTGAGTGGGATGACGGCCGCCTGTCTGCCGGGCTGCAGGTCAGAGCGCCACCTGTTGCTGCTCACCCGGGTGAAATCTGACAACACACACATTATGTTTAGGTGAGACACGGCGGGGTGGAAATAATCGCACTGAGAGATATTAAGTTTAAAAACCTAGCTTGGTATTGACTCAGTGTTAGACCACTCGGTCTAGATTAGCGACCTACTGAAATAGACAGTCAAGGCCTTAAGGGACTCTGAAGAAAGTCTAATTTCTATTTTAGGTGAACCACGCGCGGTTAACTGGCCGAGATCATTGCGTTGGTCATGACGCGCAGATGAACCACGCGCGGTTAACTGGCCGAGATCATTGCGTTGGTCATGACGCGCAGATGAACCACGTGCGGTTAACTGGCCGAGATCATTGCGTTGGTCATTACGCGCAGATGAACCACGCGCGGTTAACTGGCCGAGATCATTGCGTTGATCATTACGCGCAGATGAACCACGTGCGGTTAACTGGCCGAGATCATTGCGTTGGTCATTACGCGCAGATGAACCACGCGCGGTTAACTGGCCGAGATCATTGCGTTGGTCATTACGCGCAGATGAACCACGCGCGGTTAACTGGCCGAGATCATTGCGTTGGTCATTACGCGCAGATGAACCACGCGCGGTTAACTGGCCGAGATCATTGCGTTGGTCATGACGCGCAGATGAACCAAGTGCGGTTAACTGGCCGAGATCATTGCGTTGGTCATGACGCGCAGATGAACCAAGTGCGGTTAACTGGCCGAGATCATTGCGTTGATCATTACGCGCAGATGAACCACGTGCGGTTAACTGGCCGAGATCATTGCGTTGGTCATTACGCGCAGATGAACCAAGTGCGGTTAACTGGCCGAGATCATTGCGTTGGTCATTACGCGCAGATGAACCACGCGCGGTTAACTGGCCGAGATCATTGCGTTGGTCATTACGCGCAGATGAACCAAGTGCGGTTAACTGGCCGAGATCATTGCGTTGGTCATTACGCGCAGATGAACCAAGTGCGGTTAACTGGGGGAGATCATTGCGTTGGTCATTACGCGCAGATGAACCAAGTGCGGTTAACTGGCCGAGATCATTGCGTTGATCATTACGCGCAGATGAACCAAGTGCGGTTAACTGGCCGAGATCATTGCGTTGGTCATTACGCGCAGATGAACCAAGTGCGGTTAACTGGCCGAGATCATTGCGTTGATCATTACGCGCAGATGAACCAAGTGCGGTTAACTGGCCGAGATCATTGCGTTGGTCATTACGCGCAGATGAACCACGCGCGGTTAACTGGGTGAGATCATTGCATTGGTCATTACGCAGTCAATGTGCTTAGGTTATTCATGTATTATTATTTGAGACATTATTAGATCGGGTTCGAGCTAAAGATTATTACAGGCAAACAAATGTAACATTTTAAAGTATTGAAATACAATACAACCTTGAACTTAGCCGTATCGGGAAATTTTTTTGAAAGAAATTTCGTCGACGGAAATTGATCGACGGAAGTTTGGCCGAATTTTTTGTTCAGTTCACTCAATCAAATTTTCGTCAAATTTCTTTTTTGAACGCACTATACTATATAGTAAAACAAAATAGTGCGTTCAAAAAGAAATTTGACGCTAAATTTGATCGTGTGGACTGAACAGAAATTCGACCAAACTTCCGTCGATCAAACATCCGTCGACGAAATTTCTTTCAAACAAATTTCCGGTAACCGGAATTTAGCAACTTAAATTCTTTACTTGTCAAGGGTTTCCCGTCAAAGACCAATGTGAAGGTCAAGTCTGTTCCAGCGTCCGCAACCCACTCGATGTAGAAATCCTGATTCCGGTTGGCGCCCGCTAAGACCAGGTGTAGATTTGTAACGCCGTCCTGCACCTTGACGTCCAAGCTTGCCGAGGCATTGCTCACGTCATTGGAGCAGGTGACGTTCAGGGTGAAGGTCCCTGTAGTGTTGTACCTGTGCCTGTGAGATGGAAATGCTCCATAAGTAGACAAATGTTTATCAACAAATTCAGAAACCATCGTCCTAAAGATGGGGTAATATTGCTTAAACAGTCTAGATAAGTCTCGATAAGTCTAGATAAGTCTATAGTATGTGAGTTTGACTTATTTAATCTGTATAAAAAAAATAATGTGATTTACTTGGTCGGTTAGTGATCCAATATTTTGCTAAATTTTGTTTTAGTTTACAGTTAAGTCAAGGGATGGCAACTAAGATCTTTTTTTAGTTTAACCTTAAGTCAAGGGATGGCAACTAAGATCTTGTTTTAGTTTACAGTTAAGTCAAGGGATGGCAACTAAGATCTTGTTTTAGTTTACAGTTAAGTCAAGGGATGGCAACTAAGATCTTGTTTTAGTTTACAGTTAAGTCAAGGGATGGCAACTAAGATCTTGTTTTAGTTTACAGTTAAGTCAAGGGATGACAACTAAGATCTTGTTTTAGTTTACAGTTAAGTCAAGGGATGACAACTAAGATCTTGTTTTAGTTTACAGTTAAGTCAAGGGATGGCAACAGTGAGGGGTCATTTTCATAAATTTAACATGTTAATAAAAATATTTTTTGGAACCGCAGGCAGGGGCGCATAGGTTCAATTTTAAATGGCATTATGGAGATCTTGATACCGCTTTCTCTCTAATTCGCTCTCTCTCTCTCAACTTTTTCACTTTCTCCCTATAACGTCAAATAGGGGATGGCGTCGGTGGGACATCAAGCGCGAGCTCTTAATGCCCCTCCCGGCACACCTCCACACAGCCAGGCGCCGGGTCTCCCGACCGACAGGCCGTGCGGCGGCGCACCGCGAACTTCCCCCCTGGCCTGGGAGACGTACGGTCGACCGAGAACGCTGCGTTTAAAGCGTTCGCAGTCCACTCTCCAGGAGTCAAGACGGCTTTGCTTCCACTCCGGAGGGATGGTGTTGCGTTACCACCCCCCCCACCACCCGGGGAGTCATTCGGTCGGGACGTTAAGGTGGGACGAAAAGGTTGCCTAGGAGCGGCTTTCTCACGGCCGCGTAGCTTAAATCATAGGTATAGGCTAATTCTCTCTATAACTCGATCTCTCTCTCTCTCTCTATTCCTCTCTGTCTCTTTCTACCCCTTCCCTCTATCTGTCTGTCTCTCTATCTGTCTGTATCTCTCTCTCTCTCTCTCTGTATATATATATCTCTCTCTCCCTGTCTTCCTCTTTCTGTGTTTTATTTTTCACTACCAGATTAAACTCAATGGGTAAGTCATTCAAATGACCGCCATGTTCAACAACAAGTCAAATCACTCACGCTTTGGTTGCGTTGATGAGTGGGTCAGCTATCAACCCACTTCTCCCCGGCTGCGTCCCATCTCCATAGTTATAGTAACACGTGTAGTTGGATCCATTGGCCACGCTTATCAGGACTGTCGTGTTCAGACCTCGCACTTTGGAAATAAAAGGTTTGGTGATTTTCTTGGTTACCGTATCCAGAATTTTGTTTGAAAGAAATTTCGTTGACGTAAAATTAATCGACTGAAATTTGGTCGAACCTTTTTTTCAGTTCACATGTTAAAATTGTGCGTCAAATTTCTTTTTGAACGCATTATACTATATAGTAAAACAAAATAATGCGTGGGAACTGGAAAAAAGATTCGACCAAATTTCCGTTCGATCACATTCCCGTCGATCAATTTTCCGTCGACGAAATTTATTTCAAACAAATTTCCGGTAACCAGTTAAAACAGTGTGGCTTACAATAACTTGTCCCAAAAGCAAAACCCCGTCATGATGAGTTTTGATTGTCCGAAAACAACTGTTTCTAAATTTAGAAATTAAAGTCATTCGGTAAGAATGGATTTATTGGATTGGATTGGAAGAAATCGGTTAAAAATAAATCTTTAAGACTGAATCACGTTAAAAACAAGTAGTTGTTGCAATCGATGTTTGCAGACTTGTGAGAAAAATTATTTTTTAAATATGCGTTAAGAGTAGTTGTGAGAAATGGTTCCCGCTCGTGACATTTGATTTAACTCGTCGAGTGACTCAACTTGACATAGTGACATTGCAGTAGCGTGTACGTTGTTTTTATGGACATTTATTCGTTTGTTGAGCTGTACATTCTGAAAATGATGGGACGGCACTCAGTCCGTCTTTTGTTATTGTATTGTAGCGTGACCGGACGATGCGACAAAAGAATTCACCATCTTCATGACCTGTAGTTTTACTTGACGACACGGCGGCCTGACTGACCATCTCTGTTACTCACCTGTGGCCTGTTGGACAAGTCGCTGACCATCTCTATTACTCACCGGTGGGCTGACTGGACAACTCGCTGACCATCTCTGTTACTCACCTGTGGGCTGACTGCACAACTCGTTGACCATCTCTGTTACTCACCTGTGGGCTGACTGGACAGCTCGCTGACCATCTCTGTTACTCACCTGCGGGCTGACTGGACAACTCGCTGACCACCGCTGTTACTCACCTGTGGGGCTGACGGGACAACTCGCTGACCACCTCTGTCACTCACCTGTGGCCTGACTAGTCAACGTGACGCTGGTGATCTCATCTTGAACGTAGATCGCTGTCGCGTTGCTCTTGTCACTGACGCTGTTGTACGTGGTCACGTTGACATCGTAGACACCCTTGGTGGCGAAGGTGTGCTGGATCGACCTGTTCCTGGACTGCGTCAAGTCGGTGCCGTCACTGATGGTCCAGTTGTAAAACACGTCACTTCCTGCCGTTCGGAAATTCAGAAAACTAAATGAATAAGTAACAGTGAGCCACCTTTGAGAACCGCTGAAGGTGGGTGCTATGCTTTGTTAAGGTATTAACGTTAGCTACAAACAGTGAGTCTCAGTACGTGGTTAAGCACTCAAACCTGTGTGGGGATCCACTGTGAAGGCGACCAGGCTTCCGGTTTTACTGTACATCGGACCCGTCAGGATGGTGGCGTTGACCCCGTCGAGAACGACGACGCTGGTGTTGACACTGGACGAGGCCAGTGGTCCCAGGGTCTGGCTGGTGGCCACGGCATTCAGTACGAAGTTACCGGCAGACTCAAACCGGAATGGCAAGTGTACCTGGAACCAAAGAGTAATATCTAGGCGTAAACCGGCCGGGTGTTGAAGTTTAACTTAAACTAATTAAATAGGTTTGCCTTATCCTAAATTTTATGGACATCGTTAGTTGTTGCTGGGTTGCGTCCCAGTTGTTTTTGGGAGGTTAATGTTCTTATTTTTTTTTTTTTTTTTTTTTTTTTTGTGGTTGTATTTATAATAAATTTATGATTCTGAAAATTATTTCGTTTTAACATTAAATATTATAGCACTGAACATTATAGCATTTTAACACTAAATACTATAGCGCTGATCGTGATAGCACTACATATTTTAGCACTAAATATTAGAGCACTGATCATGATAGAACTAAATATTTTAGCACTGATCGTGATAGCACTAAATATGTTAGCACCAAATATTCTAGCACTAAATATTATAGCACTGATCATAATAGCACTAGAATTCATAGCACCGATCATTCACCTTGGATCCGGCCGAGGCCACAGCTTTGATCGCGTGCCGCACGAGCGTTGACGTCCCGGCACTGAGGGTGAAGGTCGCGGTACCAGAGGGAAACCTTGTGTCGTCAGTGTCAGCCGCACTCGCGGTTCGTCCTAGGACAGCGGCGCCAGCATCCTGTTGGAGTCCCAGCACGTAGCCTGGACTCACCTGAAGTAACGTAGTCACATTTGTCATAGTTGGACACTGAGGATCGAGCGATTCTATGTCCTTTGTGTCATCTAATGGCAATATTCTTAGCTAAATTGCATCCGAATGGTGGTATATTTACCTTAATAACAGTTGCTTCTGGTATATACTGATATCCGGTCGCAGATGCCGTTACGGTGACTGTAGATACAATCTGTCAAGAGAAAAACAACGCTTCGTACTAATGCCTGGTCTTGATGTGGGCCTATGTAATCATGTTTTTGCGATTCTGTGTTCAGTTATGTGGTAATTCGTTTAGAAGTCACTTCCTGTGACCCGTACATCGTCTCCAACACTTCAAATGGGATACTCTAGTATTTAGTATTCGTAAAACTTAATTTGTGAATAGTACCTTAAAATTTAATTTGGAAATAGTGCCGTAGAACGTATTTGGGAAAAAATGGTATATTTTCTCGCGATGCGGAACTTGATTTTAATATGGTGTAAATTTCTCAAAATTGAGTAGACCCTCCCACCCCACTATAGCCCCCCCCCAAACTGTACAGTCGACTATTCAGAACGTCACTGACCTGATAGCCCGTAGGTGGACTCGCGTACCGAGACACGGCCGCCGCACAGCTCAGGTAACATTTGGACGCCTGGCCGCAGAACTGCTCATTGGCTGGACACGTTGTCGCCCTGGAGGTGTACGACTCGCACGTGCCGCCGCACGTGTTTCTACTGTAACAGTAGGTGCCGGTGCCGCAGACAGGCTTCATGATCTGTTGGGTCAATAGAAAGCTCTTTTATAAAGTAGATCTTGTCAATAGAAAGCTCTTTCATAAAGCAGATCTTGTCAATAGAAAGCTTTTTTATAAAGTAGATCTTGTCATATAGTAAGTTGAATTAAATAATGTATTACTTTCTGTACCTTTCAATCTTTGCCGCTTAGACGTCGTTACAGTGCCCGGGTACTACTTTTAGTAATACTCACCGCTTTTCGTCACATTTTCAAAAACAGACAATTGTTTTCTACGCTCAGTCTCTATCTACTCAGTCCAGAGAGCTCATCATTTTGTGTCCTACCGATAAGTCTTTAATGGCATGGCCACCGTTCATGTGATCCCCCTTTTATACCAGGTCTCTATGCCTTACAGTCACGTAGCAAAAGTCGTTATTTTTTCCCCCCAACAACTTTATTTTAGTAATGAAAGAAAGTGTTCAATTGAAATTGTCACGTTTGGAGAAGAAAAAAAGGGGTGGAAAGGTCAAAACAAGATGGCCGCTAGATTTCTGAGGGTGACTCATAAACATGAAGTTAAAATAAGCTTAAGGTTGTAGATGCGAGTAAAGATGGTAGGCGTGAGTTAATGATGGTGAGTGTGAATTAAAGATGGTATGTGTGAGTTAAAGAGGGTAAGTGCTAGTGAAATATGGTACGCGTGAGTTAAAGATGGTTGGAATGTTTTAAAAAATGGTAGATGTGAGTTTAAGATTGTAGGTGACAGTTAAAGATGGTAGGGGACAGTTAAAGATGGTAGCCATAACCCCCCCCCCCCCCCCAAAAAAAAAAAGCCTGCGAATACAATTTTCGTTAAACTCACCAGAACTGTCAAGGTCCTTGATCCAAGCACATCTACAAAGATCTCCCATCCAATGATCTTCCCGGTCACAGAGAACTCTGACGCGTGCATTACGTAAAGAGCTGCGCTTGAGTCGCCCGGGTTAACCCCCTTGGTTTGAAACGACGCCCCGGCCAGCGATAATGGCGGATCTGTTGACGACAGAGATGATCAAATCAGCAACTATTTGATGAGAACAAAATATATGACTGCCGTGGCCTAAAAATCTACCGACTTTCACTAACCTTCAATGGCAAACGTTTTGACCAAGCTGCTGACCGTCAGGTTGACCTTGAGGTTCGTGCCCCACCAGATGACGTAGGTGCAGATGCCAAACTCGTAGGTGGCAAAGACGGGCTCGCAGGTGACCTCCGATTCGCCTGGTGGCGCGTCCACCCTGACCGTGGTGACATCAACCTGGTCCTTCACAAGATAAACAACCGCAACCGTTATGGGTATTTGTTTCAATATCTTTACACCTTACATTACATCAGACATAAGTGTTGGTAGTTTATTGGAAGGTCGGAGACTAAAGTATGGCCACAGGACCTGCAATGTTAGACAGCTTCGAATCGTTGACAAATTATAAACCTTGTGAGGCGAAGTTGATTTTTGGGTTGGTCCAAAAGTTAATGATTACCGAAATGTGAGCTGAAATTTGATTAATATTTTATAGTGGAAAAAAATTATCTAGAGCACCGTATGGTGCTGTAGAAAGAGTGCATGTGTAGACGACCGTGTGGTGCAGTAGAGATAGAGCATGTGTATAGACGACCGTGTTTTGCTGTTGAGAGAGTTCGTGAGTAGAGGGCCGTGTGGTGGCAGCAGAGAGAGTGCATGTTGAGAGGATCGTTCTGGTGCAGTAGATAGAGTGCATGTAACCAAATTTATCATCATCATCATCATCAGTGGCGCTACAGCCCATGTAGGGCCTTGGCCTGCTCCACCACATCCTTCCATTCGGAACGATGCCATGACTTTCCGTCTCCATGCGCGAACTCCCAACTGGTGTAAGTCCTTCTCTACATCGTCGATCCATCTCAGCCTTGGGCAACCGGTGAGTCGCCTGCCTTTATGTTGCTACCTGCATATCACTTTTGCTGCTCTACATTCCGGCATCATTTCAATATGTCCAGCCCAGCGCAGTCTGCCTTTTATTGTTGCGACTGTGGGTGGGAATTTGTACAATTGGTACAGATATTGGTTTGTACATTCTCCAGACATCACTTTCCATCACTGGGTCGTATATTTTTACTAGGATTTTCCTCTCCCATGCAGAGGCGTAACAACGGCTTGGCATTGGGGCAGTTGCCAAGGGCGCCGGCCTGCGCCTGTTCAAAAGGGCGCCGCTAAATCTCTAATTTTTAAATTTTTATTATTTAAAAAATAAATTTGCCAAGGGCGCCAAAAACCCAGTCACGCCTCTGCTCCCATGTATTGAGAAGGTTCTCTGCTTTTCTGGTAAGGGTCCAAGTTTCACTAGCGTAAGTTATTACTGGTCTTAAGATAGTGGTGTGTATTGCCTTCTTTGTTCCCCTTGAGACGTTTTTGCTTCCCAGTAGCTTTTGTAGGCTGAAATAGGAACGGTTGCCTGCTGTTATCCTTTCTTTCACCTCCGAAATTACTTCACTGTGCTCGTTTATAGTTGCCCCTAGATATTTGAATGTAGCAACTCTCTCAAATTTGCGGTTGTTTATAGTGATGTTGCCATCAGCGTGGGAGTTTCGTGACATTATCATATATTTTGTCTTTGGTTCATTTACATCGAGACCAGCTTTGACTGAGGCATTTTCAAGTTCCTTGAATGCTTTGATTATGTCATTACTGTTTCTACTCAGTAGTGTTATATCGTCTAGGTACAGGTACTGCAATGGCTGGTTACATAAGGTTCCTGATGGTTGTTGTTCTGTAATACCTCTCTGGGAGTAGCTCGTTGTGGTCAACCAAATTTTAACTAATGTCAATTTGTGTCATATTCAGGAAAACGTGAAAACGTGCAAAAATGTAAAAAAAAAAATTAATAAGGGGAGGCAATCACGCGCTGTAGTTCCGGAGTGAGCTTGAGTTATGCTCCCCTGGGGACACAGACAGTGTATCTAAATCGCAGAATGTATATGTCGTTTGTTCACTCAAGCTGTGGTGATTTTGTCTGTTATCCGAGCTCATTTCACTCGCGTGATGTTTTAATCTCCCAGAATTGTAAGCCTTAAAATAATCAACATCCATTGTATAACGCCAGTACTATGAAGGTTCCCTAACACCCCCCCCCCCAAACCCCCGCCCAAAACCCACATGCAATGAAACTGACGCTAGCTAGTCACAAACCTTGAAATTTGGATTTGAAATTCTCGTTGTCTTGAAATGAACGAGATTATAAGAACTTTTCAAGCCTGACCGAAACGGTTGTGTGTATAATTATTCTGAAATACCATTGGGATCGAACGAAATGACCAATTTGACAGTTCATTGCGCAGAATTGTTGCCTGAAAACCAGGGGCGTCATCTCAGGTTTTTTCACGAGGTTTGGGGGGGGGGGAAGGGACAAAAATTCAGGGGGGGGGGGGAAGAGGGGGGGGGGCAAATGCCCTACCCAAATGACGTCTCTGCTGAAAACCCCCTAGGATGATTAGATTCAAGACGAATGTTGCTCAAGTATTAGTTAGACTCAAAAATATTTTGAAAAGTCATCGGAATAAACATTTTTTTTTCTTCTAATAATCAGCTTTTTCAACAACTACAGCAAAAGAAACGAATGCGTTATGCATGTACCTTACATGTCGAAGTTTACAAAACACATTTCTACACACAACAACATAATTGTTTTATCGATTTGTTTCCAGATGTTGTTTAACTAAAGTTATGATTAATAACGAACACTTAAGTCCCTTTAAATATATAGGCCCCCTAGGCGTGAATATTAAATCTTTCGTGCTTATCTATTTTTTAATAGTTATTATGATTTTATTATTTAATTATTTTAACGATTATTATCACTAATAGTATCTCTATTAATATGAGTATTTAAATTTTTATAGTTATTATATAAAGTCTCTTGGCCTATTCCAATAGAATTTTAAAGTTGTGTAAATTTTGGTTCCCATTGTCTCATTTCAGAACATGGCAAGAACCATGTTGGATATACCTGTCTTATATTGATACATCTGTCCTATCATGATACAATTGTCCTATAATGATACATCTTTCCTATAATGATACATCTTTCCTATAATGATACACCTGTCCTAAATAATGATACATCTGTCTTATAATGATACACCTGTCCTATCATGATACATCTGGCCTGTAATGATACATCTGTCCTATAATGATACAATTGTCCTATAATGATACAATTGTCCTATAATGATACAATTGTCCTATAATGATACATCTGTCCTTATCTGTCCTATAATGATACATCTTTCCTATAATGATACATCTTTCTTATAATGATACACCTGTCCTATATAATGATACATCTGTCTTATAATGATACACCTGTCATATCATGATACATCTGGCCTGTAATGATACATCTGTCCTATAATGATACACCTGTCCTATAATGATACATCTGTCCTATAATGATACACCTGTTCTATAATGATACACCTGTGCCATAATGATACACCTGTCCTATAATGATATACCTGTCCTATAATGATACCTCTGTCCTATAATGATACATCTGTCCTATAATAATACATCTGTCCTATAAAGATACACCTGGCCTACAAGTATACACCTGTTTTACAATCCACCAGTTCTACGACATACCTGTACACAACATACCTATTTCTACGGACTAACCTGGAAGGTCTGGTTGGCGTTGTTGGCGTACACCTTGACGAAGTACTCCCCCGGCACGTTGTACGTCCTCGACAGCATGTTGCTGGCGTTGGGGGCCGTCCTGCCGGCCCCGTCGTCGTAGTCCAGTTTGTAGCTGACCTCATTGCCGTTGTCCACCCTCAGCTCTATGGTAACAGGGGTGGTCACTCTGGGAATTGTGGAGTGGAGGGGGGAAAGTTATCTACCATGTGAAGACAGGCTTAAGCTTCGACGTGGTTGTGAAGACCCGCCAGTAAAACGTAGGTCGGCCTTTTGGCTAGGATCAGAGTGTGGTCTGTCCCGCTTTGTGTCTGGCCGGGGTCGGGACGACGCCTGTTAACAGGTATATTTGCGCAAAAGCCAAGAGACCCGAAAGGGGATATTTGGGAGTGACTACCTCAGTATTGCATCATTTCTGAAGGTATATTTGGGGGTGACTACCTCAGTATTGCAGTACTTCTGGGGTATATTTGGGGGGTGACTACCTCAGTATTGCAGTACTTCTGGGGTATATTTGGGGGTGACTACCTCAGTATTGCAATACTTCTGATGGTATATTTGGGGGTGACTACCTCAGTATTGCAGTACTTCTGAGGGTATATTTGGGAGTGACTACCTCAGTATTGCAGTACTTCTGAGGGTATACTTGGGAGTGACTAACTCAGTATTGCAATACTTCTGAGGGTATATTTGGGTGTGACTACCTCAGTATTGCAGTACTTCTGAGGGTACACTCCCCAAAAATAAACGTGACGCTACTACTTGACAGCGCACATTCGAACTGGTGCATTCAGGAAGTCGTGTGAAGGAGCTTGTTTCTGAGTACTGAGTATTTCGGATTGACCTGACAAAACCACGAGTTAAAAACAAGGAAGTGAGCAAAACAATGTATGGTCAAATCTGAAAGAAAAAAAAGGAACGCGACAAAACAACAAACGTCACACAATTCTTTTGCTGCCCTCTCGGGTACTAATTCTCAGCTAAGGGCTATTTTTTAAATTGTCATTATATTTTTTCTGCTGTTTTTTAGCCGACGAAGGCTTCCTGGCGACACGTTCGTTTTTAGTTTGTTTGTTGGTTTGTTTTTTTGCTTTCCTTTTTTTTCAGGTTTGACCTTACTTTATTTTACTAATTTCCTATTTTGCTAACCTGATTGCAGTCTCTCGCCTTAAATCGAGTTAGAAACGAGCAGGTCAAATTAACATTGACAGGCTAATTGTGTTCTAACAATACCTAGTGTAGCTGAAATTTTGTTTGGAATTACCCGATTTTCAAACGCGTATCGCAGTAGCATCCTTTAAATCTTGTTTCAAATTTCCCGATTTCAAATCCGTGTAGCATCCTTTAAATCAGCGGCTCTCAGCCTGTGGGTCGCTACCCATTTGGAAGTCGAATGACCCTTACACGGGGGTTGCCTTCATATTTATGAAGTAGCAACGAAAATAATTGTATAGTTGGGGGATCACCACAACAAGAGTAACTGTATTAAAGGTTTGTGGCATTAGTAAGGTTGAGAGCCATTGCTTTATATCTTGTTTCTAATTCTCTCCCCCCCCCCCCCCGATTTTCAAACACGCGTAGCATCCTTTAAATCTTGTTTAGAATTCCCCGATATCAAATGCATGTAGCATCCTTTAAATATATGTTATAATAATGATAAATTAGTAAAGGAAAAAAAATGCACCCACGGAATGATTTTGTTGTCTGCATCGGTCAGTATGGTCAGTCCTGAGATTCTTTGAGTGGCCTGGTAGACGCTGACATGCTTTGCGCCGCCACATTTTTGACCAGCATCACCAACACAGGGCACATCACACTTAGTCTCTGATACAGGACTGCCTCCTGGGAGGGTGTTGGCGCAGTAGCAGAACTTGCCTGACGTTACAGAAACAAAGTTGTTTTTTTAAATGATACTGATAGTCAATTTCATTATCTGGGAAATTTATTTAAAATGATTCTGTATTTCATAGACATAATTGACATAGCATTTCATTATATATGTCTATCTATGCGGATGTACAGCTCAATGTTATCTGAGGATACGGTTCGGGTTAGGGTGGGCTTAGGGTTGGGTTACGTAGGGTTGGTTTGTGGTTGAGTTAGGGTTGGGTTATGGTTGGGTTAGGGTTGACTCCGCCACATCTATCCAGTGTAAGAGCACATTCGTGTTGGTTTTAACACAATATAACACTATTAGAAAAATTGAGTGCTAACATTACAAATCCCGCTCAAGGGTATAACAACGTGGGGCGACCATATTATCATAAGCTATAAACTGGTACCTGAGGTGATGCCAGCGTACATGTAGTTGAAGATGCCGCAATTCGTTTTACAGCTCTGGGTGGTGGTCAGTTCTGGACTGTAGTCTCCTGGACTTACGGAAAAATGGCGACGCCTCATGGACTCTAGGTAGCATCCCTGGTAGGTGGCTATTGGTTGAAATGAACAATGGAAACCATAACAAACATGATCGACCCAGAAGTAAATGCAGAGAAAGCTTAATTCTCATAAACAAAACTCATCATGGTTTTTATAAATGTAGTCGCGTAATGTCGTGGCTTACGGGTTTAAATACACAAACCATGAAGTGCAGGTCTGAGAACTATGGCTTTTATTTTTGTGGTACGAGCCGTTGGACAAACAGTCAAATATCTCACACATACAGTCAAATATATCACACATACAGTCAAATATATCACACATACAGTCAAATATTTCACACATACTGTCAAATATCTCACACATACAGTCAAATATCTCACACTTACAGTCAAATATCTCACACTTACAGTCAAATACCTCACACTTACAGTCAAATATATCACACATACAGTCAAATATATCACACATACAGTCAAATATTTCACACATACAGTCAAATATCTCACACATACAGTCAAATATCTCACACTTACAGTAAAATATCTCACACTTACAGTCAAATATCTCAAACATACAGTCAAATATCTCACACATACAGTCAAATATTTCACACATACAGTCAAATATTTCACACATACTGTCAAATATCTCACACATACAGTCAAATATCTCACACATACAGTCAAATATATCACACATACAGTCAAATATATCACACATACAGTCAAATATATCACACATACAGTCAAATATATCACACATACAGTCAAATATTTCACACATACTGTCAAATATCTCACACATACAGTCAAATATCTCACACTTACAGTCAAATATCTCACACTTACAGTCAAATATCTCAAACATACAGTCAAATATCTCACACATACAGTCAAATATTTCACACATACAGTCAAATATTTCACACATACTGTCAAATATCTCACACATACAGTCAAATATCTCACACATACAGTCAAATATTTCACACATACTGTCAAATATCTCACACATACAGTCAAATATCTCATGCATACAGTCAAATATCTCACACATACAGTCAAATATCTCAAACATACAGTCAAATCTCTCACACACACAGTCAAATCTCTCACACATACAGTCAAATCTCTCACACATACAGTCAAATATCTCACACATAAGTCAAATATCTCACACATACAGTCAAATATCTCACACATACAGTCAAATATCTCACACTTACAGTCAAATATCTCACACATACAGTCAAATATCTCACACATACAGTCAAATATCTCATACATACAGTTAAATATCTCACACATACAGTCAAATCTCTCACACATACAGTCAAATTTCTCAAACATACAGTCAAATCTCTCACACATACAGTCAAATCTCTCACACTTACAGTCAAATATCTCAAACATACAGTCAAATATCTCACACATACAGTCAAATATTTCACACATACAGTCAAATATTTCACACATACTGTCAAATATCTCACACATACAGTCAAATATCTCACACATACAGTCAAATATTTCACACATACTGTCAAATATCTCACACATACAGTCAAATATCTCATGCATACAGTCAAATATCTCACACATACAGTCAAATATCTCAAACATACAGTCAAATCTCTCACACACACAGTCAAATCTCTCACACATACAGTCAAATCTCTCACACATACAGTCAAATATCTCACACATAAGTCAAATATCTCACACATACAGTCAAATATCTCACACATACAGTCAAATATCTCACACTTACAGTCAAATATCTCACACATACAGTCAAATATCTCACACATACAGTCAAATATCTCATACATACAGTTAAATATCTCACACATACAGTCAAATCTCTCACACATACAGTCAAATTTCTCAAACATACAGTCAAATCTCTCACACATACAGTCAAATCTCTCACACATACAGTCAAATCTCTCACACACACACAGTCAAATCTCTCACACATACAGTCAAATCTCTCACACATACAGTCAAATATCTCACACATAAGTCAAATATCTCACACATACAGTCAAATATCTCACACATACAGTCAAATATCTCACACTTACAGTCAAATATCTCACACATACAGTCAAATATCTCACACATACAGTCAAATATCTCATACATACAGTTAAATATCTCACACATACAGTCAAATCTCTCACACATACAGTCAAATTTCTCAAACATACAGTCAAATCTCTCACACATACAGTCAAATCTCTCACACATACAGTCAAATCTCTCACACATACAGTCAAATCTCTCACACACACACAGTCAAATCTCTCACACATACAGTCAAATCTCTCACACATACAGTCAAATCTCTCACACACACAGTCAAATCTCTCACACACACAGTCAAATCTCTCACACATACAGTCAAATCTCTCACACATACAGTCAAATCTCTGACACATACAGTCAAATCTCTCACACACACACAATCAAAATAATAAATTAAATAGTAGAAAATAATTCACACTTTCTTACAATGAATTACGCAAACAAACAAAAAGATTGCAGAAGTGTAGATGAGCACTTTATGATATGAAAGGATTCGAGTTGAAATACTACTTGAATGTAGACGAAAACTAAATATGCTTTATTTGTATTAATTTTTAAAATATTTTCTTGCACAGACTTTCCCGCATAATGCATTTTAAAAAATGTTAACATATTTTCTCATTTTTATTGCGTTTTAACTCGTCTCTGATGCAAAATCTTTTTTTTTTTTTTTAATAATTTTTTTTTTAATATTTTATTTTCCACTTTTTAGTAATAAAATTTCACCAAAGGATGAAGCTAAAAAGTAGATTTTAGCTCAACGAGGCAGACACGGTGTACCACGATAATTTGAGCGACAGTGTCAAAACGGCTCTGTCGACCCTGTAGTCTTTTCCAGCTGTTCACCAGGTGAACACTGCACGAGAAACTCTTAAATGTCACTTGTTTTGTTTTTTTTTAAATTACGCTCCATACACAAGAAGGAAATGCGAGTAGAGAGTAAGTCTTTAAAAATAGTTTTATATGTTCTATAAAACTATAAAACAGAGTGGATAAAAATGGTGTCCGGCCAAGTGGGGGGGGGGGGGGTAACATTGCCGGTCCGAACAAAATCTGTTAAGAAAATTGAAAGGGAGGGGAGCTAAATGCTTGCTCGTTTGAGTCTTGTTTCAAACCACTTTTTTAAAAAGTGAATTTGTCGTGTGGAGAAAAATACCCCCATCTAGATAATCCGATTTTTTTTTTTTTTAATTTTTGGGGGGGGGGGGGGGGGGGGGGGCTAATGCTTATGTTAGATTAAAATTTTAAAACAAAAACCAGCCATCACATCATTGACAGCCCTGCTCGCTTGTCAACCCTACCAAGTAAAAACACAACCTCTCTGACATCTTGGACTGGTCAAAAATGGGAAACATCTCTACTGTACTTTTTCCCAGATTGTTTTGCGTCAACAACACCATCAACAACACCATCAACAACACCATCAACAACGACAACAACAACATCAACAAAAGCCACCGATTGTTGTATACTTTCCAAAGGGAGGCCAGCACACGTTTCCTAACATTATATTTGTTAAATGAAGCACTCACGTGGGTTGTTTGGCTCGGCTGGAATAAAGGGCCACGGAGTGCGAGCCAAAAGAGATTAATTAAAGTTTGCGTTGTCGGCTCGTGTAGCGGCATCATCCGTCGGGAGATTGGCCGTTGCATGGAGTAATGTTTGCCGTCCCTCGACTGCCTATGTTATTTATGGGCAAGGGTTTCAGTGGCTGTCTTATAGATTAAATAACGGTTCCCATCGTAGGGGCGGGAGTAGGGAGGGGGTCAGTCGGGGGAGGGGGTGCGGTATGGATTTTCATTACACGTGTTATCGATTATTTTTTTTGCGTCACTAGAGCGTCGTTCGTTATGTGACGTTTTCTTTTTTTGGGTTCATTTTGAGGGTTCATTTCGTGTGTTCATTTTATTTCTCAGGAAGGGTGCACAACTATAATTTCGGCTTCTAAAAGGGATCTCATTATATATTTATAAGAACAAACTCTCACAATTTCTTTTAAAGCACCGTTTCTCAACCTTTCTAATACCGCGACCCCTTAATACAGTTCCCTGCGTTGTTGGCGACCCCCAACCACAAAAGTATTTACGTTTCTACTTGATTACTGTAGTGTATATGTTTTTTCCGATGGGCTTAGGGGACGCCCGTGAAATGGTCGTTCGACCCCCAAAATGGTCGCGACCCACAGGTTGAGAACCGCTGTTTTAAGAGGATGGATCGGTGAAATAATTGTAATTTCTATCAATAAAGCAGTGCCCAGGCCGATATCACGGTGACACTAATAAAGCAGTGCCCAGGCCGATATCAACAAACAGGACTATTATAGATTAGTAAACACAGTTCATTACCTGTATATAAAGAAAGGGCTCCAATGTCGTAAAGAATGTGTTTCTTATTTTAAAGACATTTTGAACAGTGCCTGCCCTTACACATGGCGCCGTGGCCATAGGGGCGCCTGGGGCGCCCAGTGAATATTTAAATTACCTTAGTTTAATATAGTGAACCTTAGATCCAGGGTCGAGAAAGGTCCATGTATAGCACCAAACACGTGCTCCATGTATAGCATCAAGACACGTGCTCCATGTATAGCATCAAGACAAGTGCTCCATGTATAGCATCAAAACAAGTGCTCCATGTATAGCATCAAGACAAGTGCTCCATGTATAGCATCAAGACAAGTGCTCCATGTATAGCATCAAGACAAGTGCTCCATGTATAGCATCAAGACAAGTGCTCCATGTATAGCATCAAGACAAGTGCTCCATGTATAGCATCAAGACAAGTGCTCCACGTATAGCATCAAAACAAGTGCTCCATGTATAGCATCAAGACAAGTGCTCCATGTATAGCATCAAGACAAGTGCTCCATGTATAGCATCAAGACAAGTGCTCCATGTATAGCATCAAGACAAGTGCTCCATGTATAGCATCAAGACAAGTGCTCCATGTATAGCATCAAGACAAGTGCTCCACGTATAGCATCAAGACAAGTGCTCCACGTATAGCATCAAGACAAGTGCTCCATGTATAGCATCAAGACAAGTGCTCCATGTATAGCATCAAGACAAGTGCTCCACGTATAGCATCAAGACAAGTGCTCCATGTATAGCATCAAGACAAGTGCTCCACGTATAGCATCAAAACAAGTGCTCCATGTATAGCATCAAGACAAGTGCTCCATGTATAGCATCAAGACAAGTGCTCCACAGCCTACGTCGTAATCGGAAAAAGAGCGAAGCCGTACAGCCACAGGGAAAAGGGCGCCGAACGGGTGCTTCGCACAGGGCGAAAGCTTACGTCACGCCGGCGTTGTTTTGAATTGTAAGGTGGTGCTCACTAAGACGGTGACGTAGCCTTCCATGACATATTTAGTCAGTGTTCAGCCCGTTAGTTATAAAGTGTTGTTTTTTTGTTGATAACTCAATGAACTGTCACGTTGCGTGATAAATGTTCTGCAAAAACACATTGGTGTTTATGCAGTTTTCAGTGGCGTCTTCCTTCAGGTATGGTGTCGCCTAGTGCGCTCAACTCATGTTGTCACCTCCTCCTGACCCCCCCCCCCCCCCCACCCGCCACCCCCAATGGCTGGCGCTGGTGCGGTTCTGCCTGTTCCGATGGCACCCCCGATAGTTTATTAAACTTAGATCTGTTATGAAACGGACTCAGCGAACTCTGTCAATTTTGGAATTTTTCATTTGCTGTTACCATTTGTACACACCATAATTTGTACACACTATTTGTACAAACTATTTGTACGCTATTTGTACACTATTTGAACAGTATTTGTACACACTATTTGCACACACTATTTGTAACCACTATTTGTACACACTGCTTTACAGTCTATCTTACACGCTATATGTACACACTATTTGTACGACTTTGCTTTGAAACACGGATTTAACAGTCGTAGTTCCTTAATGACTTTGTCGTGTTCCATCTACGCTGAATATTTGCAGGCACCAGCGAGCCCCCCCCCCCCCCATTACAATATAAAAAAAAGAAAAAAATACTTTTGTACTCACCTTTCCGCTGATCCTTATCGGTATTCGATCTAATATCCAATCGGTATTCGATCTGATTTCTTTCATGAATGCGCCGTTCATACGTCATTAATTAAGCCTGAATGTGGAATGTCTGCTTACACGCTTTCAAACGATAAATCATTGTCTACCGACCCCCACCTCAACCTTTTCCATACCAGCCACCCGGCATAAAGCAGGGATTCTCAAACATGTAGCCTCTTTCCTCCTTTTTGAATGCCGATTGTATTTACAAAATAATTTTTTTTTAAATGATCAATATGCTTTATTGATTCTTTCAAAAAGTAATTTTTAAATTATAATTTTTTTGCGCGTTATTTTATTTATTGTGTGTGTCATAAATTGTTATATTCTGTTTATTGCCTTGTGTTTCTATACTTAAAAGGAGCTGATCCCGTCATATCTACATTCCCTTTGTTCTGTGTTGAACGACCCAAATGAAATAAGTGATAGATGGCCTACCACAATCAATACAAGCAGTATGGACTGATTTTTCCTAACAAATTTTGACGCAATATGTTTAAGAAACTCAAACACACACAAAATTGGGATGGTAGATTATAATTAATATTTTTACCAACTAAAAGAAAATTCGGGGGCGTTGGTCTCCCGTGATTTTGAAGTGGCATAGAGTTATCACCCCCCTCGATTGTCTCTAGGAACCTGGTTGGCCGTAAGTCGGAACAAAGCCTCGGTCTGGTTCCATTGTTGGCGACTTTTTCTGCGCAAACCTTTCACGGAGATTGATGTCAGCTTCCTTCTTGTTCATAATTTATTATTTTATTTCCTTACTTTCAAAGGACGAATTCGTATTTTATTTCCTCGACGATTTGAATCCCGGTGTAAATGGTTTATAACACGGGTTCCCAAACCGCAGGTCGCGACCCCCAGAATCACGGTGGGTTTCCACTGTCGCCGCCAACTCAACCAGTAAACCGAAAGAGATTTCATGAGGGCTGCGACTATTCGCACCCGGTTACCAGAAGTGAGGGGTTGGGATTAAAAAACAATTTAAAATATTATTATTGTTGGGTTTGTAAGACAAAATAAGATATCAAATGAAAATGATGATTGAATGGACTATACGTTTGTAAACTTACTTCTTCAGTTTAACTAAAATAAACTACCACAAGTGACATCCGAATGGGATTTAGTCTAAAGAGTAGCCACTTCGTTTCATGATTTTTTAAAAAATGTTCACTTTCCCTGTGTTATCTCTTACTGTAGCCTATTTATTATTTTCCTATTGTATCTGGGGGGGTCACAGTTCACTTTGCTTCCATAAAATGGGGGTGGAGGCAAAAAAAATTTTGGGAACCTGTGGTTTAGATTACATAAGCAGTTTCTTTAGTTAGTTTTTTTTTTCGTTGTTGTTTTTGTTGTTGTTTATGTTTTGTTTTTGATACAAGGGGTCAAGGGTATTTCATGATTTTATAATTAAATGAATTATGCGGGAAAACATATGTTTGGATGTAGTGGGAATGTCCTGTCAGTCTTACCAATGCGTTGACACCAGGGTTCCGCGAGCGATTACGCTGACCTACATTCGTACACGTCGCTAAGCTCGTACCCAAATAATCGCAGGTATGAAGATTAAGTAGTGATGTACTAGAGTTGCGAAAAAAAGTAATTAGACATTGTCTTTTAATCTTGAACACCTCTCTCTCTCTCTCTCTCTCTGTCTCCCTTTCTCTCTCTCTCTCTCTCTGTCCCCCTCTCTCTCTGTCTCCCTCTCTCTCTGTCTCCCTCTCTCTCTCTCTGTCTCCCTCTCTCTCTCTGTCTCCCTCTCTCTCTCTCTCTCTGTCTCCCTCTCTCTCTCTCTCTGTCTCCCTCTCTCTCTCTGTCTCTCTCTGTCTCTCTCTGTCTCCATCTCTCTCTCTGTGTCTCTCTCTCTCTCTGTCTCCCTCTCTCTCTCTGTCTCCCTCTCTCTCTCTCTCTGTCTCCCTCTCTCTCCCTCTCTCTCTTTCTCATAGTCCTTCTCTCTCAGTCAGTCTCTCTCTCCCTGTCACAGTCTCTCTCTATTTCGCTCTTTCCCTCTCTCTCTATCTCTTACACACACACTCTCTCTCCTATCAACAAGTTTACTTGCTTTACAAACAAGCAATTACTTACATGCACATTTACGCTAATATAAAAATGTAGAACTAATTAGAAACATAAAACAAATAAAATTAACTCAGATAAGTTGTTACAATCGCCCCCCTCCCCCCTTTTTCTCTTTCTCCGCCACCGCAAAGACGCGCTAAAAATCTTTAATGATTTCTTTCCTTAAAATCTACAGTTTGTAAATGTTTCTCTAAAATTTTCTTGATCTATTATTACGAACTAGTTTCAGCCCGCCAAACATTGGCGGCAGCAATACATGAACTTCCCATCTACTCCAGCCACTTGACCTCAAGTAACGCACATTTAAGAATCTCAAATTTTGCACACTTTTTATTTCATTCCCTTGAACTATATTAATATTCGGATGTCCCAACCACTTTCAAACCGAATATTTATCACACTATATTTACATTTAGACAAATTTCATTTTTCGAATAGAAAAGAAAAGATTACGCACCAAACGCAGTTGCGTTATTTTCATTTTAAAAAATCAATGAGCGTAGTTATGGAGATTTATATTTTGCGCGCTATCCGGAAATGGAAGCAGTCACACCACAAGGTAATCTCTTATATAGATATACAGTGGAACCTCTCATAACGAGCATAATTCGTTCCAGAATCTTACTCGTTAAGCGAAACACTCGTTAAACGAAACAATTTTCCCCATACAAATCAATGTAAAATACGATAATGCGTTCAATGCTGAAAAAATACTTAATTTTTCAAAAAATTTTATTAACATTTATTCAAATAAAATTACTTATGAATTGTTAAGGAGTGTAACAACTTGGAATACAATTTAGATTTGAAACAAAAAACGTAAATAAAAATATCAATTTATGACAAATAATTAATCCTTGTTAACTAGAAAACTCTGTAAAGACATTTGTTTTTGCCGACGCTTCAAAATTTGACGAAAATGTGTCACAGCATTATCATTGAATACATTTGTAGCACGAATAGCCACCTCCTTATTAGGGTGATGCTTTTCAATGTACGATGCAACAGTTTCCCATGCTTTCAGCATTTCTCTTATTGCGCTAGAAGATTGTTGCTCTGCTACGTCCTCCTCCATTAATGAGCTCTCCTCCACAATTTCTTGCTGTGAAACACGATGCAACTCCATAAGCTCTTCGGTGGTCAACTCTTGACTGTGCTCGTTCACAAGCTCTTCAATATCGTTGTTGCCCACCTCGAGTGCCATGATATCGGCCAATGACACAATCTCGTTAACTGTAGACTCCACAGGTACTGTTTCAAAATCTCATTCAACAACACTCTCTGGCCAAAGTTTTTTTCCAAGCAGAAGTGAGGGTCCTCATGGTAACTCCAAGGGACTTTTCCTTTCTGCGTAACTCGTTATGCGAAATGTCGCTCGTTAAAGGAGCAACTTCTTCACATTTGTTTTGCTCGTTATGCGAATTACTCGTTATGAGAGGTTCCATATGTTAACTAAAAATCAAAATATAGTCTTGCGTTTAAGTGCCTATCAGTTTCAAACAATTTCATTTTTCCTTTCAAATAACCTAAAAAGTATGTGGTTTATTGAAAACTATTTGAACAGCTAATACCCCGACTATTGTGAAATGTTTCAGCCGTTATAGTGCACACACGTTGTGGAATGGGCAGCGAGGGCTATTCTGTTGACTGAAGTAATCGTTCATAAGTCTGTTGACTGAAGTAATCGTTCGTAAGTCTATTGACTGAAGTAATCGTTCTTATTTGAATCCATTTACCCACACCACCGCCCCCCCCCCCCAAAGTACCTGCTCGGTTTATTTTTCGCCCTTGACGCCATGCATACAGATGCAGTCCCGTAACAGCCAAACCTTTGCACACAAAAAAAATGGCGCTGGGGAATCGATTTCGTCTTAAAAGGGGAGTCGATTTTTTTTTTACTTGACGCGGCGAGATAATAAATGAAACAAAGACTGCAGGAAACTGACTTACAAGCTGGTATTTTATTTCAAAGGTGGGTGGGAGTGGATGGGGTGAGGAGGGTGGTGGGGGACCTCGGCATGCAAATATTCGAATACAACCATCTGACGTCACCCAGTGGTTGCTGCCCAGAAGACAAGAATACGCGCGATGATAATGGAACAGATCGGGATTACCCGGATATTCCATTAAGATGTCTAAGTTAAGATATCGAATCTGCAACTCAGTCATGTCTAAGTCAAGACTTCAAATCTGCAGTCCAGAGATGGTCTTAGTCACAGAATATGATTTCGGGCCAATGAATGTGAGCTGGTGGTATTGCCTGCCGTGATCCGGATTGTTAACTTCACATCCCTATTTAATTTTTCTTTTGAAAAAACAACAAACAAACAAACAAACAAACAAAAACAACATTGCAACATTTAGCAATAGTTCCCTCTTTCCTAAACCCATGGGTTCGCGGGGAGAGGGTGGGGTCGGGGGTTCTGTGGGGGTCGCCGGTCGAAACAGTCAACTACAAAAAAAATGGTGTAAAGATTCTTCTTTCTTTTGTTTTTCATCGGAGTCTTAATAGAGTTTTGACTAATCTCATTACGACTTCCATCTTATGTGTGTGGTCTGTAATCGTAGGACAATTTATTTTATTTAAGATATCGGGGGTCGCAGCGCACGTCTCTTCTTATAACCACGTTGTCGCGGGTCTTTTGGTCGCCATACAATAGGGTAACGCCTCAAAATGTGTTGGGACCGGGTGATGATTGGGCAGATATTTTTAACATTATAAATCACAAAGTTTCTTAGGATGCCAGCATTGGAAATGGGAACCAAACATAAAATGAATCATCGACAGAATAAATGTTCCAGTTGGAGATTGATGTCATAAGGTGAATTACAGTCACTGTATGGTGATCCAACAACCCTTAAAAACAAACTTTTTTTTCGTATAAATCCTTTATATGCATTTTTTTTTTTTTTTTTGCATTTATGTCAGCGGTTCTCAACCTGTGTCGTCTAAGACCATCGGAAAACACATATACTCTACAGTTATTAAGTAGCAAAGAAAATAATTTTGTAGTTGGGGGGGGGGGGGGGGATCGCCACCGGAAGAGGTACTCTATTAAAGGGTCGCGGCATTAGGAAGGTTGATAACAACTGATTTATGTCATTGTTCGTGATATATCATTTATTAAGAAGCGGTTATGTCAATGGGTAAACTCCTGGCGAAAACAGTTTCACATTTCCTTCATAATTCCTCTTCAAAAATACATTTTATTTTTTCCGCATAGCCAAATGCGTCACAAATAGAAAGCACATAGCAACAGCTGCACAATTAATCTCCGACCCAAAGCAAGCACCCATTTAACAAATCATAACATTTCTTTCCCCCCCCCCTCCCCACCCAATTTAAAGGTGGAAAAAACTTATTTTAGAATTTAGATGATGGGGGTAGGGGCCGAAAATAATTTGAACGAATTTGTTTTCATCAGCAACGAGTCTATGTGCCACGTTTCAGCTCGATGGGATGACGGGAAGCGGGTCATTTAGCCTTGCGAATATTTTTGCCATACAGAAACACATGGAGGAACATGACAAAAACGTTTCATGACCGAGCGCGAAGAAAATGTGCATATATAAGCATCAATCTATAATTTGCTGACACATAATTAGTAAGAAAGATGTTTATTTAATATTTTGACCGATTCCTTGTATGGACAGATGGCACGCATTGACGTAGGATCTTCCAAAATCAACGTCGATCTAAAGAACGCACAACTCGATGGGAACGTAGGCCAAGATGTCTTCCGGTGCGACAAGGGCGGATCTCAGAACTTAGCTACGGGTCAAAGGGACTCCTGTATTAATAAAATTACGCTCAATATGAACAAAACTATAAACTCGGATTTAGTTGGGCTGCCGCATATTTCCCATATAAGTTGTGACGTAGTTTCCATTTGCTTTACCAAAGTGCCTACTACATAATGTAATTTTTAGCTTACTTAAAACATTTTAAAGTATTTTCAACCGCCTGCTCGAGAAAAACATAATGTCATTCCAAATGTTAAACGGGATCAATAGCATTGAAGATTATTGATTTTACTCATTCATAAAAAATGAAATGAATTCAATACTAGCACTTTGTAACGTGTTATATAGTTAAATGTAACAGTGATATCTTTTGACCATATAGAGAAACTGCGGTTTACGTTGAGTGTCTCGCAAAGTTTGAAAATGGGGGATAGAAAAATCGATGTTAATGTTAGAGGCAAAGTGTGAAATCCAGGTACTCTACAGAATGAATAGGCAAAGGTATAATGGTTTATGTATTTCGCACTTTGACTAGAATACTCAGGGATTCTATAGAGTGCCTGCCACAACGGGATTAGACAGTATAAAATATGTTTTCTATAGGTTTGTTTGTCTTTGGGTTTTTTTTAATTTGCTGCAGCAGTTTTTACTTGAATTACATTTTCAATTACATATTACATTTATGTGGACATAAAAGGGTTTTCTATTTTGACCCTTGGTATGAAACAAGCACTTCACAAATCATTGTCCACTTCCAGTAGGCGGTTGTGTTGCAGGTGATCTGAGGGAGATTTATTTGCCCATCAGAATGTCTTCTATCTTCAGTAAAGGATTCTTACACACACAAAAGTTGAGATGTTGGTATCAAGCTGTTGTTTTTAACTTTTTGTCAAGTGATAGACATCGCCCTGCTAGTCTATGAAAAGATAAGATACGATTCTTTTATTGATCCAAACAAATGGAAATATTCTACAAGTCTATGATGTCATCGTCCTGCCAGTCTATGATGACATCGCCCTGCCAATCTATGATGACATCGTCCTGCAAGTCTGTAATGATATCCTCCTGCAAGTCTCTGATGATATCGTCCTGCAAGTCTATCATGACATCGCCCTGCTAGTCTATGATGACACCGTCCTACAAGTCTCTTATGTCTATGTTGACATCGTCCTTTACGTCTATGATGACAGCCAACATATTGCATGCGTAATCATGTCCTTTGTCACATTCAGGAATAGACATCTATGAGCGCACTCAACTGGCGGCAGCTTATTCTCAGATCTTGTCATCACTCAACTGGCGGCATCTTATTCTCAGATCTTGTCATCACTCAACTGGCGGCATCTTATTCTCAGATCTTGTCATCACTCAACTGGCGGCATCTTATTCTCAGATCTTGTCATCACTCAACTGGCGGCATCTTATTCTCAGATCTTGTCATCACTCAACTGGCGGCATCTTATTCTCAGATCTTGTCATCACTCAACTGGCGGCATCTTATTCTCAGATCTTGTCATCACTCAACTGGCGGCATCTTATTCTCAGATCTTGTCATCACTTTACTTCTTGTTCAACATTATTTTAGGCAGCTTTTTTATTTTTTTAAAATATTTTTTCTCATTATAACATATAGGGCATGTACAGTGTATCCCTCTTGTCTATTGAAGGCAACACATGGGCACTGCATACCACTTCTCTATTGGACACAACACTTGAACACAACACATGGGCACTGCATACCTCTTCTCTATTGGACACAACACTTGAACACAACACATGGGCACTGCATACCTCTTCTCTATGAAGGCAACACATGGGCACTGCATCCCTCTTCTCTATTGAAGGCAACACATGGGCACTGCATCCCTCTTCTCTATTGAAGGCAACACATGGGCACTGCATACATCTTGTCTATTGAAGGCAACACATGGGCACTGCATACATCTTGTCTATTGAAGGCAACACATGGGCACTGCATACATCTTGTCTATTGAAGGCAACACATGGGCACTGCATACATCTTGTCTATTGAAGGCAACACATGGGCACTGCATACATCTTGTCTATTGAAGGCAACACATGGGCACTGCATCCCTCTCTGCTATTAAGAACTTTGAGAACCAACTGTTGATAAACTTTTTCGGTTAGAAATACAGCGTTATCAGCGACAACACTTCCAAGTTTGCTCAGCTAAAAAAAAACTTGTTTAATTTCATATAAATTGTACGTGGATAGATATGTCTCCATTTTAAAGTTATATCAAACGATACACAATTGTCAATGTCTGTTTACGAGGATGCCTGCGGATTAATAGAAATTGCGAAATGACACAAACAGCATTCACAAGCTCAATGAAACTTCTCCGATATAGGCAACATCTCTTATAGGCAACATCTCTTATAGGCAACATCTCTTATAGGCAACATGTCTTACAGGCCGATTATTACGAGAGCTGCTTCTAAAGACATCTCAACTGAGCATTAACCCACCCCTCTGGGAATTTTGAAATGTTGCAGATGTGAGACTCGTCCATACGGTAGTGAACTCCCGGGGGCAGGGTGCCACTAGAGCAGGGTGCCACTAGAGCAGGGTATAATACGGCATGCTGCTACCAGAGCAGGGTGTCAGAAAAGCTGGGTGCCACCAGAGCAGGACAACACCAATCAACCAGGGCAGGTTGCCCCCAGAGCAGGGTGCCACCAGAACAGTGCTCCACCAAAGCAGGGTGCCACAATAGGAGGGTGCTACAAGAGAAGGGTGCCACAGGGCGTCTGGAGCTCATTTGCAATAAATAAAGTGCCACGGCGAACCAAATCTGGTGTTAGTAGCAAAGTTGCCCAGCAATGATGGCTCTAATGACTTGTTCTAATGACTTGTTTTAATAAAAGCACATTATGTCGTGTACATGTTCGCCAGTGTTGTTACATGAAATAACTTGAGAACTTCACCATTAATGTTTTGTATGTAAATTAGGACATGACAATTTTTTTTAATCACCAATGTACTTACGCTTGGTCATAAAATGCATCATTAGATGTCACATGGAGCTAACAAAGATCCACCTTTTGATATGCAAAGATACACAATGATGGTCATGGTTCTCTTTGATTCTCTTTATTCTAACTGTGGGAATTATTCACTATAGCAAACATGGGACAACATGGAAGAAATTGACTTTGAAAACAAACGCGTTTGGGGGGGGGGGGGTTGACTAATTTGAAGCAGAAATGTATTTATTCGAATCTTAAAGTGAATCTAGTTATGGTAATGGGATTCAATGGACACAATAAGATTAAAGGAAATATTCTGGACAGGGCTTAGCTGCTTTCTAAATCCATTGTTTGGGAAAACACATATGTAACATTGTATGGCATCCTTCCGCCTTCGCGAGACGATGGAGTAGCTATATTGTAGTCCTACATTTCGACGAGTGGCTCACTAGGCCAATCTTGGAGTGACAATCTCGACTGCAATTCGCGCAGGAGAATGATGATTCCTGGTTCATTTTGGCCTTCCGTGCTGTTCTTTTTGTTGCAAGGGCTTCGTTCCGCACATCTTCTGCCTTTTTCACTCCTTCGTACACTGCCGTTCACCAGCTGGAACGTTGTTCGGCAATGATCTTCCATTTGTTGACTTCAATGTTGGCTTCCTTCATGCTCTTTTTGCAAACGTCCATATATCTCAGGCGAGGCCGTCCAATAAGTCTTGTCCCTTCTGCCAACTCTCCATACAACAGCATCTTTGGAATACGGCCTCCCTCCATTCTCCTTACATGGCCTAACCAGCGAAGGCGCTTCTTGCTAAGAGCGGAGAATATGCTACACATTTTGGAACGTTCAAAGACCTCTGTGTTAGTCACCTTGTCCTGCCATCGGATGCGTAGAATGCGACGCAGACATCTTTGATGGAAGCTGTTGAGTTTCCGCTCGAGACTGGTATATGTGGTCCACACTTCACTGCCATACAGGAGCGTACTAAGCACGCATGCCTGATAGATACTTAGTTTTGTTATGTAACATTAAAGAACGTCATATTAGACAAAAGCTCAGCACATGTAAAATGAAAGCATCTTGTATCGTTTCTTGCACCAGAAACGTGGCAAAGGGTTATAAATGCTGTGGCAAATCATTTAAGGAGATGTTGTCACGAATATAAAATTATCCGAAGTGCTTCGGAAAGCACACCTTACAAATCACAGACTGAAAAGATGTGACAATCCACAGATTGGCCAAATGTGACAAATAATAATTACGAACTGATCAGATGTGTCAAAACACAGACTGGCCAGATATTGAAAACGGAGTTCTGCTTTATTTACTTTTGGGGTGCAACTCTTGGGGAATCTAATGTCACACAGAAATGACTTCAGCTTAAGGTCTTCTCTTGGCGGTGTGGTAACCAGGGCCGTGACGCCGAGACATGTCTGTACCAGATGCGCAGAAACACAGTAAACCATGCAACTAAACAAAAACTTTTTTTAGAATCGTACCATGATATGTCAAAGTGAGAGTGAGAGGCAATCCGTCAAGAGTGTCTGGACTTAAAGACATCTATATGCCATTGAAATTAGTTTCTGCTGTCCATTTCAAAACTGACCACTCCCTATGATGAGTTTTCTGATAGTGAAATTTTCTTTGAAACACCAAGGTTGAGAAAGCACGGGAAATCAGATACTGTTGACGAAGTCTAAATTGATCGGAGCTGCAACCGTACTGACACCACTGATTATATGCCATATAATTTAATATAATGATAATAATAATAATATTTTTTTGTTATTTGTTCGGACGCTGCTTCTCACTGAAACAGTTGACATATTTGTATAAACTTTGATGGTGCGCGGCATTATTTAGATAATTACTTTTAGTTTGTCGATGGTGCAGTGTTGCCTAAACATTTATCAACGTTAATGTTTTGTTAAATGCACCATATATTAGTTTTTGTGATACGGCGGCTTGAAGCAATATAGACGTAATAAAATCACCAGTGCTCTATGTCAGTGGCGTAGCGAGCTTAGCTCGCGCCCGGGGCACAATACCTTTTGAGCGCCCCCCCCCCATTTCGAAAACCATACAAAATTATATGTAAAATATACCATTTGGCGCCCCTTTGTGAGTAGCGCCCGGGGCATGATGCCCCCCTTTCCCCCCCCCCTTCACTACGCCACTGCTCTATGTGGACATGATGAAGTCTGTAATGGACCAAGCCAAGAACACCAGCAAGTTGTGTTTTATCTAACATCGTACCGGTACAAGCCAAACAGTATACGGTAAGTCAATAGTTTTAAATATTATTTTTTTATTTGTAATTCATTATATTTAACATATTAAGACTTATTAATTGTAATTAGCACTGGTTTTAGTATCGCATTCTTTGTTATTGTATTATCATTTGGTATCGTCTTTTGTTGTGTACTTTTTTAGAACGAGCCATACACTTAAATAAGAGATTACTCTCTCCACACTGATACCGGTACGTAACACCATAAACAAATAGACTTTATACAGTTTTCATTTAATGGCCTTCGTTTTTTTTCCTGTTTTTTTGCTGGGAGGTAATGATGGGGTCATTAATACGTTTGCAAAGGGAGCCCGAAGTTGTAAGGATTTCAAAAATTTGAATGAAAGAGACAAACTGGTACTGACGATTGATTGATTACCTGCTGTGTGGACGAACCCATTGAATTAATTTTTAATGAATGGGATTAGTAAGCATAATTCATAAACATGCCCTTCCATTCAGAATGACACTCTCCTTAAATATGTCCTTACTTTTAGACTGTCACTTTCCTTAAACATGTCATTCCTTTTAAAAGTTAATTTCAAGAAAATTAAGAAGATGAATACTTATAATGTAATTGTTAACTTGTTCTCCTCTTGGCTTAAAGAAACACTTGTATCAGCCACTATCTTAACTTGAAAAGGGTTGTGAAAGATGACTATCTATAATGTAATTGTTAACTTGTTCTCCTCTTGGCTTAAAGAAACTCTTCTATCCGCCACTATCTTAACTGGAAAAGGGTTGTGAAAGATGACTATCTATAACGTAATTGTTAACTTGTTCTCCTCTTGGCTTAAAGAAACACTTGTATCAGCCACTATCTTAACTTGAAAAAGGTTGTGAAAGATGACTATCTATAACGTAATTGTTAACTTGTTCTCCTCTTGGCTTAAAGAAACTCTTCTATCCGCCACTATCTTAACTTGAAAAGGGTTGTGAAAGATGATTATCTATAACGTAATTGTTAACTTGTTCTCCTCTTGGCTTAAAGAAACACTTGTATCAGCCATATCCGTCACTATCTTAACTGGAAAGGGTTGTAAAAGCTGACTATCTATAACGTAATTGTTAACTTGTTCTCCTCTTGGCTAAAAGAAACTCTTCTATCCGCCACTATCTTAACTGGAAAGGGTTGTGCAAACTCAAAGTAGATGTGATGCCATCATCCCAATCGGAATAGTACGGCCCAGATGTACCTCAAGAAATAAAACAAAAATAACGTTTCCATCTGATACGAAAAGAAAATGCATTTTTTTTTATGTCAGCTAGTTAAACTGATTCAAGCAATCGGGATTTGTTCCATTTTACTAGTCCAAATTGTATACCGATTTTATTATTTTCATTAAAGTCAATATATTAGAAACAAGGAGGATTACGTTTTTATATTCTTCTTTTTTCGTGTTATATGTTTTGTAATTTGTTATTACAATTGTATTATTTTTCTTGTACAAAAAGCAAATGTATTGGCCGTTGTTTTTTTTTAATTTTTCTTCTTCAATCTTCTGCTGAGGAACTACTACTCCCGGGCTAGGCCTGACTGGTTTGTGCGATACAAGTTTAATTATTCAGGAAGTTGATTGCTAAAGTCTCGGCGATAAGGACATTCACATTTCTGTAGCTAAGGTTAGAACATTTGGCGCCACGTTACTTGGATGGTGTCACCCGGCGCGGTAAGCTCATGGTGTCACCCCACATTTGTCCCTTTCAGATCACTTCCACGCATTTCTTCAAACTTGTGTTGGACTGGCTTTAGCGCAGCATGTTGACCACTCCAGCATGTTGTTTATAGTCCTTTCGCTGACAGTCCAGTGTGTTCAACTCGGACCTCACATACACACACTATAAAGTTATAATAGAAAACGTATAGACAAGCAAAAACTACACCAGCACCCCGGATGGCAACTCATCTAAGAGAAGGCAAACTCTGAAATCAAACCCGGAGATGGAGTCCCGTAGGCGGTATGACATTGACACAATGAAAATTCCGACAACTCCTGTGATGTGGAACGCATAAAGAGCACAGTGAAACACACACACACACATACACACGCACTGCTGGTCACCTACTACATCCTAGTCTACTTCCAGCCGTCTTGGCAAAGCCATTGGATCATGAAGGCAAGGACGAGAGAGTAATGCTGACGAATTGAGTCACTATCCTTAAAACAAAATACAGCCCAAGTCAAGGATACTATTCAAGTTGAAAAAAATTCCCCTGGTCATCTTCGCGCGCGAAGGACGAATACCAAAGGTATAATAACGGTGCAATGTTTATCTCATCAATCTGGCTGCAGGCGTTATAACAAATATCAGATTCTATCATTACATCCGTCCCGGGCCGACGACTAGCGACTTGTTAAGACCGGTGGCTTTAGATGGGCCGAATGCGGTATTTGTCGTTAGGGCAACTCGATAGTGCATTCGCTGCTGGCAGAAACGGCTCTGGCTGAGTGTAGATTTGTTTTATTGTGAATTCTGATAAGGGTGTATTGAACATTTTTTTTCCCGGAGGACTTCACGCTAAACGCGAGGTGGCTGGGTATACGCCAAGGGAGTATCTCGATGGAAAACATCTAAATATTTACATGATGTAACAAAAAACCTAACCTAATATTAATATACAAAAATAATAATTAATATACAATAAACTCGTGACGCAACAGTTTCATATATTGCATATTGTTAAGATTTTTTCAATGCGTCTTTTGATTTATGTTAACGACGCTACAGGTTTATCAAAGAGAAATTTTTTTTTTTTTTTTTTTTTTTTTTAAATGTCCAGCTTAAAATAGTTTGATAGGACAAGCGTTACTCGGCTAATTGGCTTGGACATTACATGAGGCAGCACTAGGGAAGGTTCGTCGAATAAAGGCGATCGCTTGTGTTGATTTTGTCTTCTATAGTCAATAGAAAGTTTGTACCTAATATTGTTGTACATGCCAAGTTCCGCTGCCGTGTGTGTCATTGACAGCCCATCGCTGATGGTTCATGCCAAAAAAAATTATCGATTTTCGATTGTGTTGTCGAAAAAAAGCACATAAATAAGCAAGGAATGAATATTGCTTAAGAACAGTGGCGTAGCTAGTTGGTGCGGGGGGGTCACGGCCCGCATCGGGTGACACGATCTCAGGGGTGACACCAACTCAGGGGGTGACACCATCTCAGGGGTGACACCAAATTGAAAAATTGCATATTTACAGAGCAAACACAGATCGGTCTAACTGAATTTGATTAAAGGATAACCGATCACACGGGTGACCAATCCAAATGCGTGCTTTATTAAAAGTTCAAGGTTGATGCGTCAGAAATGAGGTGACCCTACAATTGGGTCAGTCAGACACAGTTTGGACCACGATTTAACGCCGGTTGAAAAGTTTGGTAACTTTCGTAAGCAAGAGGAAGCTATATTTATCTTAATTATGAGAAATAAAGCTTTCCATCGATACCTCATAAGATGTGCTCGGGCGTTTCTAAATAAATGAATCGAATCGGTAAAAATAAATATAAAAAATTAAAATGAATTTTTACCCATTTATAGGGTTAATATTTTTATTAAAATGTCTAATATCCTTCAATACACCCATACCTCGCTTTACGGCCTAGGTGCGTTCCGGAAAAGTTGGCCGTAAAGCGAAAAGCCGTATAATCTGTTCCAATTTTTATATAAAATAATAAAGTCGTTAGTTCATAAATCATTTTATTCTTTTCATTTCCTATAAAAATAAAAGTACAAAACATTGTAATAGTAAACAGAAATTTTAAAAAATAAACATATGCACATATTTATACATAAAATAAAATTCACCAATTAATCCAAACAAACAAAACAGAAACAAACACTTCAACTTACTGAATCACAGGATATGAATAAGGTGGGATAGCACAGGAAATAAGGCAGACTACTAAAGCAGAACCGCCTAAGGGGAGAAGCTGAAACTAAAGAGAGGATATCTATTGGCCGTATAATGAAACATCGTGGGCCGTAAACCGAAAAAGTGCCATAATTTAAAGTTGGCCGTAAAGCGAAATGCCGTATAAAGAGCGGCCGTATAGCGAGGTATAGGTGTAATTAATTTTAACAATTTTTTTAAGGTTTTTCAAACTCAATATATTGTAAACCAGAAATGCTCCAAAATAAATATTTTCGCCGATTCATCATTAGCACTGCCTCTTAACATTTGAGCCCGATTGTCATACAGCACAGTGTCTTTTGCGTGCTTGCTTGGATTTCTCGTTTTTCTGATCTAAGTGGGGAAGTTAATTTTACACAGCAGTATCTGCAGAATAAAGGCTCTACTCTTGACAAAGTGGTGACAAACCTAGACGCCTTAAGATTTTTTTCTGCACGAGAAGCGTTGTCATATGGTGAGATATGCATTGGAAAAGGCACTTTTAAAATCAGACCAACGGGAAATTTTGGTAGAGAGAAGATTAATTTTTAAGAAGAGAATGGCAGGAAAACTATTTACGATCCACCATGGGACGGTCAATGCTTTTTTTTGATCTGGCTCTACTATCAATTGAAAGGGATATGGTGAAGGATTTTGATTTTCCTCAAGTGATTGACAGGTTTGCAGCTTTGAAGACCAGGAAAGGAGCATTTTAAATAAAGTAAATTTAATGTTAAAATAACTCTAACTTAACGTTGTTACAGTTCTTAAATACATTTATCTCCTTACTTTCAAATAATGTGTTTTTGTTCTTAACATTGTTATACTGTGGACTAGTTTTTATAAGAAGAAATCAATAGTGGAAGTAAAGGGAAGGGGGGGGGGTGACACCACGCGTTAACCACACCAGGTGACACCAACCCTAACAACGCAAATGCTTATGAAAAGGAATTTACACATTTTATAAATAAGCAAAGCGTGTTTCTTAGTTATTAGACTATAGCTATAGGAGACTGCAACTTTCCTTGTCATCCAGAGTTATCGTTCATACCAGGGAGTACAAAGAACGTACACAAAGATGGCTGCTCACATACAAAGATGGCTGCACACATGGCAAAAACAGCATTTGAGACCACGCGAGTTGAAGAAATTAAAATATTTTTTACGGGAATTGCATCAGACGATATCTGGAAATAAAGCAAAACTTGTAGATCGGGCACGCGGCTGTGTAGCGTTGCGAATTTGTGTGGAAAAAAACGTATGTATCTGAGACATTGTTCAAATTTCTAGGCGAAGAAGATTAACAAGGGCAAAAACCTCGGCTTCTTCAGACGATTGCATGTGCCCTATAGAATAAGTTTAATCTTTTTAAAAATAGTTTTAAGCTGTCCCAAACTGATAAGAAAACAAAACGGTGTCACACTTTTGGTCAATGGAATCTTTCAAACCTTAGAAGATACCGTGTCTCATCTGGAAAGAATCTGCCGAAATTTCTGGACAGTTGAATAAACATGTATGCACCAAGCTCTGTGCAAATGGTCAGACATGACACATATCGGTGCGCCACGTTCTAGTTGCCTGACCATGTGACGCAGGTGTGCACATCGACCTGCGAATTTCGACGGGCTTCCCCATTGGTCTCGAGAATTGGAGATGGGGAAAAAAAGAGCCATAGGAGCCAGAATGATCTATTAATTGATCGTGGGCCCTCAAAATATAGAAGAAGAAAAGAACCAATTGGTGTCCAGTGCCTTTAATACCTATATTATAATATCTCTATAATATCTATGGTTGTCATCGTACTGACTTCAATTTCCAGTACCAGAGCATGCGGAAATAAAACACTGCCTGCTGAAGACATAAAGAAAGATGAGAATTCGACTATAAGTAACTTGTTAAATTAGCAGAGAGAATGCAGAAACACTGGCTGAATAAAGGGGTCGTCGAAAATAACTTTGCGCCGAAAGAGTTTATAAAGATAGAATTAGCTATTATACTATTTCCACTGACAGATAGGAGCGACACGTAATATTAAAAATTTCCGAACAGTTTAGACAGATGCCCGGTGTAGCTCTGACACACTTGCGACTGATTCGGTGATATTTTGGACACAGAAGTGATCTTAAACTGAAAGACTGGCGCTTTCATCAAAATTATTAAAGATGGAACTGAATGCATTTTTAAATTAAAAAAGGAATCTGATGGCAGTAACTGGCCAGGTTTCACCTTTTCGGCACCTAACCGGCAAAGCATTCGGTCGCCTTTTAAATATATCGAATCATAACAGTCGCGGCGAGCATACTCAGAGGGTAACCGGTGGGAGCAAGAGATTAAAGATTTTTGATTTCATTCAATCTTAAAATTCTAGATCAGGTCCATGAATGGAGTACAAGTTCTGTACATTGACATCTTAGGCTTCCATAAATATTTTGACGGCCTTCGTCAAGAATCACATTGGAAGATCATCCGTTACTGCGGTATATATCATCCGTTACTGCGGTATATATCATCCGTTACTGCGGTATATATCATCCGTTACTGCGGTATATATCATCCGTTACTGTGGTATATATCATCCGTTACTGCGGTATACATCATCAGTCACTGTGGTGTGCCCAAAAACTTTTTAATAGTATTTAATCACACCATAATCACTTTTTAGAGTTCTCCAGAATGGCCAGTCCACTCAATATTTAAAAGTTGAGTCTGACAAGATGGCCGCGGCGTCATCTAAGGGATCCTCTTCTCACTGGCTATTGACTGGATCATCTTACATTTCACCAAAAGAGTTGGTGTAAAGATCGCAATGGTCTCTGAAGCTCAATACTTCAGGCATTTAACAAGATACTTAAGAACACAGTCACTAGCTGAATCTGGCAGTTTCCCTCGTCAGACATTTGAACACAGTCACTAGCTGAATCTGGCAGTGTCCCTCGTCAGAAATTTGAACACAGTCACTAGCCGAATCTGGCAGTGTCCCTCATCAGACATTTGAACACAGTCACTAGCTGAATCTGGCAGTGTCCCTCGTTAGACATTTGAACACAGTCACTAGCTGAATCTGGCAGTATCCCTCATCAGACATTTGAACACAGTCACTAGCTGAATCTGGCAGTGTCCCTCATCATTGAGAGAAAGACATTTGCAGGAAAGCAAGGGTCGTGGGTTTTTTTTTTTTTTTTTTTTTTTGTTTTTTTTTTTTTGAGATGACACAATCACCGAGAACAACAGTTGACAACCATTTTTGGAAATTTCGAAGAGCAGATATCTGATATCACCGATACAAGAACATTGTTGAAATAATATCTTGACTGTTCTTCACAAAAGATTGGGTTTCTGAGGTATCACTGACACATCAGACCCGAAAAAGAGAGACGTCGTCTAGACGAAATGACCAGGCACGGAACAATGTGTTGGATATTCAGACTAGAAACCTGACACTGCTGATAGCTGCGACAGAAAACAAAACAACAACAACAATAGACTAAACAGGTGCTCCTAGAATTTTATTGCGTACCCTATTACAAGTACCCCCTTACAAGTACCCCTTACAAGTACCCCCTTACAAGTACCCCTTGTACCCTTTGTTATGGGACGCAGATGATATCCTTATTAAATGGTCCAAAATAGTGAGATCCTACACACACAATTTAATTTGGTGGTTTGGGGGGGGGGGGGGTAAAATACTCTCTTTTTTTTCTTAAATCGTCGAACATGGTTAAAAAATGTAAACAATTTGTTTCAGTGTTTTCTGGCTGTAAAAATTATAAATGCAGAAACTGTCATAATATCAGAAGAAATGCCCAGACTAAAATGTCCAGACTAAAATGCCAAGACTAAAATGTCCAGACTAAAATGTCCAGACTAAAATGTCCAGACTAAAATGTCCAGATTAAAATGTCCAGATTAAAATGTCCAGACTAAAATGTCCAGACTAAAATGTCCAGATTAAAATGTCCAGACTAAAATGTCCAGACTAAAATGTCCAGACTAAAATGCCAAGACTAAAATGCCAAGACTGAAATGTCCAGACTAAAATGCCCAGACTAAAATGTCCAGATTAAAATGCCCAGACTAAAAAATGTCCAGACTAAAATGCCCAGATTAAAATGTCCAGACTAAAATGTCCAGACTAAAAAATGTTCAGACTAAAATGCCCAGATTAAAATGTCCAGACTATAATGTCCAGATAAAAAATGCCCAGACTAAAATGTCCAGACTAAAATGCCCAGACTATAATGTCCAGATAAAAAATGCCCAGACTAAAATGTCCAGACTAAAATGCCCAGACTAAAATTTCAAGACTAAAATGTCCAGATAGAAAATGTCGAGATGTGAGAACTGAGTAACTAATTATAGGAAATTTCTGTCTAAGCTTGAAACAACTCAAGGACGAGCCCCTAGCAACCATCTGGATTACGTAAACAAACATAGGACAGTGTGTAGTTTCAAAATTTAAATAAAATCCATGGAGGTACTCACCAGTTACTACGCAGAGAAGCGCCACCTGTCAAGAAATATTTAAACAAGCACTTAACATATTAAAAATAATATTAAAACACTTTTATTCTACTTATTTTCCTATTCAACAAACAAAACGAAATTATACATTCTATGCTTCAGGGCTAAAAATTAAGTTATTTTAATTGTTTGTTTTCTTGCTTTTTTCTGAAATAAATTTAGTTTTTTTATTGACAATATTAGAATTAAATGGATTTATTTATCGTAAACGGCTTGGCTTTTAAAATGTCTTTAAGCTTTTAAACAAATACTTTTGAAATAGATACATTTTCCCGCCAATTCATTTAGAAATAAGAATGCAAGAACGTCATAAAAAGCTTCTCCCGTAACCTCTATGTAAACTAACCCTATTTATATTGTTGCTGCTCCGTATATTATTTTTTTAGTTGGGGGCTTCTTTGAAAATCTGCTGGATCCAATATATTGCCATATTGGCAGTATAACCTTTTTTTTAAATTGATTTTAAAATTTTGATCCGATGTAATATATTTTGCAAGCTTCAGTCTCCCAATCGTATATGTTTTAAATCAGAGACTTGCGAGTTCTTGTAATGTTATACTTTTTTGGCTAATGCTAAGAGATCGGGTCATGACGTCATTTGCGTGTTTGTTAAGTTGCTGTTTTATTATTATGTTGCTGATGACTTTAGGCTTCAGGTTAGGTTTAGGGATGGATTTAGGGTTCAGGTTAGGTTTAAGGGTTACATTGAGGATTTTTTTTTCATTATTTTTAAACGTTTTATTCTTAATTTTACGGGTCACGGCAATCAAGTTGGCGGCCATGTTAAAAAACGCGGCTCGATCTCTTCGCATTTACCCCTTTTTTTTTATACCTCATCAAACACTAGACTTTCAGAAACTATTAAATTATTAAACTGTGCGTAATGTAAAATAAACTCGGTGTCTTGATATCATTTGCTTAAATTGATTTAGTTTACCCAGCAAAGTAAAATGTTTTTTTTTTGGTTTTTTTTTAAAATATAAGTTGAAAAAAATCTTTTTCGTTGAACTTACTGCGATTAGCGTCGTGAAAATGTCCATTTCCTCCTCACTGCATCGTCGACGTATCAAAAATGTCTTCACTCAACAGGGAGACCAAATATAGAGACCTACACTGCGGTATTTTTTTAATTCTTCTATTTTCCCGACTATTTAATCAATTACTCTTGTGATGCCTCTTTTTTTTTTTGTTAACTTTGTTGGCATCCGTTAGCGCTCTTGTGTCGGTAAGTCAAGGCGCGAGTCCCCATCTCTAGCAATGCATCAACCAATCAGACGCTCGGGCCCGCATCCTGCGAGGTTGACTGGATACCCAATGTCACATGATCAATTAATCCGCTATACGGAACCCCATTACGGCCCACCCTTCGCGACGGACGTGTATTCATTGGGGGGGGGGGGCGCTGTTACATAAACTGGAAATGATATAGTTTGGGGGGGGGATAGATTTAAGGTCCAAGATTTTCATGACGCCATCAACAACCCCCCACCTTTTTTGTGCTTGAAAGTCGTCGTTATTTGGCCGTTGAATCAATGGAATCGATAAACAATTAACGTGAATGGAACGTACTGCTCCGGGAAAACTTGGTTGTTTTTTTCTCTTTTCACATTTCACATTGATCTATTCTTTCATTATTTTTGTACATCAAGTGCACATTTCAGTAGTCCATGGCCCGAGTTGTTGTACAACAAGTGCACATTTCAGTAGTTCATCGCACGAATTTGTATATATCAAATGCACATTTCAGTAGTCCATTGCACAGGTTTTTGTACATCAAGTGCTTATTTCAGTAGTCCATGGCCCGAGTTGTTGTACATCAAGTGCACATTTCAGTAGTCCATCGCCCGAGTTGTTGTACATCAAGTGCACATTTCAGTAGTCCATCGCCCGAGTTGTTGTACAACAAGTGCACATTTCAGTAGTTCATCGCACGAATTTTTATATATCAAATGCACATTTCAGTAGTCCATTGCACAGGTTTTTGTACATCAAGTGCTTATTTCAGTAGTCCATGGCCCGAGTTGTTGTACATCAAGTGCACATTTCAGTAGTCCATCGCCCGAGTTGTTGTACATCAAGTGCACATTTCAGTAGTCCATCGCCCGAGTTGTTGTACATCAAGTGCACATTTCAGTAGTCCATCGCCCGAGTTGTTGTACATCAAGTGCACATTTCAGTAATCCATCGCCCGAGTTGTTGTATACCAAGTGCACATTTCAGTAGTCCATCGCCCGAGTTGTTGTACATCAAGTGCACATTTCAGTAGTCCATCGTCCGAAAGGCCATCCATAAATAATGTCATGAAAACTGCGCTATTTTACACATACCACCTCACCTCCATCCCAAGGCCGTCAATAGGGTAGGGAAGGGCGGGGCATTTGCACCCCACACCCCCCCCCCCCCGAATTTGCAGGTTTTATTTAAATTGCTACCTACTGTGGCGCCTCCAGTAATAAAAGACTTAACAAGCCGACCAAGTTTTGGTTTAGCCCCCCTCGAAAAAACTGTAAATGACGCCCCAGCACCCCCCTTTTAGCACAGTGACCTCAAAACGTTCCCAAATCTTTACTTGGAAACAGTTGTATGACCATTCTATAAGGGCACTGCAATCATCTGAAGAAGCAGAGGTTTTTGCCCTTGTTAATCTTTTGCGCCTAGAAATTAGAAAAATGTCTCAGATACATACGTTTTTTCCCCACACAAATTCGCAACGCTTCACAGCCGCGTGCCCGATCTACAAGTTCTGCTTTATTTCCAGATACCGTCTGATGCAATTCCCATAAAAATTTCTTAATTTCTTCAACTCGTCAGGTCTCAAATGCTGTTTTCACCATGTGAGCAGCCATCTTTGTTGATGTCAGCAGCCATCTTTGTACGTTCTTTGTACTCCCCGGTATGAACGATAACTCGGGTTGACAAAGGAAGTTGCAGTCCCCTATAGGTGCTAGTGTCGAGGACACAGTTAATTGAACGTTTACAAATGTTATAAACTATTTTAGAAGCTTTTCAATCCGTGTGTGTCAATGACTGGTAAGACGGCATTTTTCAAATATGTCTAGACGGGAGTGCATTCCCCAGCAAGGCATTGGCTCTACAACATCCGGCAACCTCTCGTTGCACTGGTGTCAAGAATCTACTCAAGGGAGCAGTAGAGGAACTTCTAGGCAACGATGGTCATTATCATCATCACCCAGCAGCCATTTGGTCAAATGCCCTTCGGCGGGATATCATGGTGACGAAATAGCACACTCTAAGCAGCTGTTTGTGTGCTAGTGGGTGTTGTGTAGAGCAGTTTTCATGAAGCTGGTGTTGGAGTCGATCGGTTTTTGGTGAAGCTAGTGCTGGAGTAGATCAGTTTTGGTGAAGCTAGTGTTGGAGTAGATCAGGGTTTGTCAAGCTGATGCAATGCATGGCGATCCCGGTTTATTTAGTGATGTACAGCTGTTGGCAATGATGCTCATTCTGCTATAGAAATGTTTACAAGAAAACTTAACTTTAGAAAGTCCCACATGGAAGTTCTACTTGGTTGAAATGCACTAATCACGTCACGCTCAACATAATCGATTTGACCACCTGAGTCCACCGCTCGTGTTTTATGGTAGAGTTCCGGCTCTAGGGTAGAGAAGTTGAAAATGATTTAGAGAGTAGGAGGGGAAAATACTTGAGAGACGAAAATGGGCGTGGAAAGTTTTATGAGGGTAATTAAGCTGCCTGCAAGGGAGAGAATCGAAGTTTCATGTTCTTGAGATCGAATGGATTACCTATACTGGTTCAATGGATTACCTTAAACTTACTGTGATGGAATGGATTTCCCTAAACGGTTAGTGATGGAATGATTTATCTAAACTAGTCATGATGGAGCGATTCGCGTAATGCTATTGTGATTGGTACCCAAGGTTGTGCGACTTATAATGTGACCCAAAGCTGATGAAATTGTGACTGAGTTTTCATAGGTCCTGTATCATTCTCAGATTTAGAAAGTCCCTTATAAGATTCAAGTAAAAATGTTCTCAACGCTGATAATATTATAGGTCATCATGACCTATGTGTCTGATTTCCTTGAAAAGTCGTTTGTTGTAGGTTGCTCTTTTTGTTTTGTTTAGTGGTTTGTTTAGTTGTTTGTTTTGTTGTTTGTTTTTCATTATTGTTTTGTTGTTTTTTTTTCGGTGTTATTATGTAAACAGAGTGAAACCAGTGATGTAGAGCGCCGGTTGGTTGGTCCAAACTCTAAAGGAAGATTCTCCGAAAGACTTCTTTCTTAGTGTACGTTAGCGTACGCAAGTGGCGAGAGCCTACTAATCTCAGAGCCATTTTTTAACAAAAGGTTATTGTCCCCAATTGTAAACTTCTAACTCCCAAGAAAATGCTCCGACATTATAGTATATCAGTATTCAAAATGGCGGTGGAGTGAATAGGGTTAGGGAGGGTTTTTATAATTAATGACCATGTGGGGGGTCTGTGTTGTAGGAAACGTGAAGTAAGGATCACCCTAAAACTAAGCGTCATGAGTCAGCACAAAATTAATTCTAAACATTCAGGAGATCTAGTCCATATATCCATACGCCCGTCACAGAAACGGAAATTGTGCAGGGTTCCAAAAGCCACAATCCACGGATACAAAGCTACGGCCATGAAAAGTTACAAAATATCTATATTACCATACCTCTGCGCTATGTTCTGCTCTGCAGCTGTGCCGGTGGCAGCAATACTGACACATCTTGGCGTCTAGCTGCCATCGGAAATCGTTAGTTATCAGAGCGGTCAATTAATGTAGTTCTAATGTTGCAGTCGTGCTTGACCGCCGCCGGTGTGAAAGCAAACGATTCATCTAACCTCTGTGCACGGCGATGCTACGGTGATAAATTAAGGGATGCTCTGCGTGTATTGTCTTGGCCTAGTTTCGGGGACTGCGTTTTTTAATCTATAGCCACAAATGTGAATGAATCGGTCATCACGTTGTAGCCGTCGATAGGGATACGTTGAGCCTAGGGCCCCTTAGTTCAACAAAACGGTCAATGGTGATATATTGTGTCAATGACATATAGTCCTAACACAGCGGTTCTCAACCTGTGAGTCGCGACCCCTTTGGGGTCGCACGACCCTTTCACAGGGGTCGCCCAAGACCATCGGAAAACACATATACTTTACAATTACGAAGAAGAAACGAAAATAAGTTTTTGGTTGGGGGTCGCCACAACATGAGGAACTGTATTAAAGGGTCGCGGCATCAGGAAGGTTGAGAACCACTGTCCTAACACAAAGTGTAGCTGCAAACTGTTAAAAGACGAGTCACGTGGCACCCGCCCCCACAAAAACCCACACACACATTTAATTAGTCGTATTCTTTTATTTTCGGACTAGTGATAAATTGAACCATTACGTATAAAGGGCAAGTATAGTGTCTGCCTTCAATTTACATTTCCAACTATAGTGCCTGCCTTCAATTTACATTTCCAAATATAGTGTCTGCCTTTCATTAACTTGTCCAACTATAGTGTCTGCCTTCCATTTACATTTCCAAATATAGTGTCTGCCTTCCATTTACATTTCCAAATATAGTGTCTGCCTTCCATTTACATTTTCAACTATAGTGTCTGCCATCCATTTACATTTCCAAATATAGTGTCTGCCTTCCATTAACATTTACAAATATAGTGTCTGCCTTCCATTAACATTTCCAAATATAGTGTCTGCCTTCCATTAACATTTCCAAATATAGCGTCTTCCTTCCATTAACATTTCCAAATATAGTGTCTGCCTTCCATTTACATTTCCAAATATAGTGTCAGTTCTCCATTAACGTTTCCCAATATATTTTGACAGCAATTCAAGAGAGATAACTGATTCGATATCTGTCGCGTGCACGACACGTTGAACTCTTCATACAACATTTTCGACACATTAGACGTGATTTTTTCGTAAGTAAATATCTGATTGGAAAACTGGTCCCTATTTTTCAGTGGATTGGGACAGCATTAGTTATCAGGCGGTGTCGGATTGTCCTAAGGGAAACGAAATAATTTGCAGAAGTGACGGGCATCTTCTTACATTAAAAAAAAAAGTTATAAAATTAAGGGAAGATTTTTTTTTTTTAAATAAGGGGAAACAACCCAAGCCGTATTTTTCCTACGGCGAGATTCATTTATTTGTTTTTTTTCTTCGATTTTATTTTAAGTCACATTTGAACAAAAATATTGTCGTAGCTGAAAAAAAGAAGTCATTTATTCTTAGTTAGTAAATTTTTTATAAAACATCGACACATTAAAAAGTTTTTTAATAATTTTATTTTTTTGCTTACAAGACGGCAACACATTCCCTTTCCAGTCTTTTCCCCCATTTGTTCGTGTATTCGTGCAATACAAAACTCGCGAGCGAGATGGCATTTGCAAACATCCATTTTTTTTTGGAAATTGCGTTCTTCCTTGTCTAAGCACCACTTAAACTCCGGTTTTCTACGTCGCCCGACAGAGTACACACATTGTCTGAGCACCACTTAAACTCTGGCTTTCTACGTCACCCGACAGAGTACACACATTGTCTGCTCCAGCTGTAGAGAGTTCCAAATACCGTCCTGTAGCACTCGAGCATTTAACTGCGGGGCCCTGTGACATTTATCAAATTAACGGAAGTACATTGCATGAGGGGAGGGGCGGGGTAAAAAAAAGATCTATTAAACAACATGAAAAGAACCGATGTCGCGTTGAGCCATAAATCAGAGGTCGTCTACCGCCCCCTTGGGGCAATAAACACTTCCCTACAGCCGCCTTAAGTTAAACCGTTCAAAATAATTGTTCAGATTAGTGGTTTGCACAATTCTGTAAGGAAAACAATATTTAAAAATATAAAATGAAAAAGTATATCGCATGTTTGAAAAATTTAAACGAATAAAGTTAACTATCTTGATCTTACGATACTACGTCGATAACTTTGAAAGTAAGATAATCATAAATCAAGAATTTTATGTGTCACTTAATATTAGTAACTAGCTTTATTCAATGACCAAAATGCTCTTAAAATGCCGTGGATGGTTTGGTGAAGTGTTACCAGCTTAGTGAAGTGATACCAGTTTGGTGAAGTGATATCAGCTTGGTGAAGAGATACCAGCTTGGTGAAGTGATACCAGCTTGGTGAAGAGATACCAGCTTAGTGAAGTGATACAGTTTGGTGAAGTGATACCAGCTTAGTGAAGTGATACCAGCTTGGTGAAGTGTTACCAGCTTAGTGAAGTGATACCAGCTCGGTGAAGTGATACCAGCTTGGTGAAGAGATACCAGCTTGGTGAAGTGATACCAGCTTGGTGAAGAGATACCAGCTTGGTGAAGTGATACCAGCTTGGTGAAGTTGATACCAGCTTGGTGAAGTGATATCGGTTAGTGAAGTGATAAAATCGCCTCGCTCGGCAATCTGGAGCAAAGTTGAACAACCAAACTAAAACCCCGCTTCACCGACTACGATATTGGCAAGGCAAAAACTAGTTTCTTACCACTGTCCATAGTGTAGGATAACGATTTGAATTTTTCTTTTTTTTTTTAGCCAAAAACTTTTGGTACTTTCTTTGCCTTCAGCTCTATTTGATTATTAACCTGCCTTAACTCTTCTTCAATAAATTCAGCGGTCAGAGTATCAGCAACACCATCTGTCTCAGTATCTGTACATGGATTTTTTCCACACCATCTGTAACGTCAAACACAAGTCAAAATACTTCAAAATCATTATCTGGTATCCCACCTTTCTCTTCTGGTTCAGACATGCTTGGGAACTGGAATAGCTCATGACGGCCAGTATTGCGTTTAAACAGAATTAATTTAATACAATAAACACAATTGATTTTGTTTTAATACGTTTAATCTTATTTCACTGCAACTGTAAGTTGATTTCATTGAATTTGGCAAATATATCTGGCGATGTTGTTTTTTTTTGTGGTTTTTTTCTTTGAGGTTGGCACTTCGTGAAGCAGCTGCGGCTTCAAATAAGCCCACTAAAGTTTGAAAGAAGTTATTAATGCGATTCAATCACTTTCCTTTTGGTATCCTAAGAACTTTTGTACTGCATCAGCAAACGTCGAATCTCTTCATTGTTTTCAGCCCAGAGTTTCCTGGGTAGTTCATCGTTGTTCTCAGCACAGAGCTTCCTGAGTAGTACATCGTTGTTTTCAGCCCAGAGTTTTCTAGGTAGTACATCGTTGTTTTCAGCCCAGAGTTTTCTAGGTAGTACATCGTTGTTTTCAGCACAGAGTTTCCTAAGTAGTACATCGTCGTTCTCAGCACAGAGCTTCCTGAGTAGTACATCGTTGTTTTCAGCACAGAGTTTCCTAAGTAGTACATCGTTGTTTTCAGCACAGAGTTTCCTAAGTAGTACATCGTTGTTTTCAGCACAGAGTTTCCTAAGTAGTACATCGTTGTTTTCAGCACAGAGTTTCCTGAGTAGTACATCGTTGTTCTCAGCACAGAGCTTCCTGAGTTGTGCATCGTCGTTCTCAGCACAGAGCTTCCTGAGTAGTGCATCGTCGTTCTCAGCACAGAGCTTCCTGAGTAGTACATCGTCGTTCTCAGCACAGAGCTTCCTAAGTAGTACATCGTCGTTCTCAGCACAGAGCTTCCTGAGTAGTACATCGTCGTTCTCAGCACAGAGCTTCCTGAGTAGTACATCGTCGTTCTCAGCACAGAGCTTCCTGAGTAGTGCATCGTCGTTCTCAGCACAGAGCTTCCTAAGTAGTACATCGTTGTTCTCAGCACATAGCTTCCTGAGTAGTACATCGTCGTTCTCAGCACGGAGCTTCCTGAGTTGTGCATCGTCGTTCTCAGCACAGAGCTTCCTGAGTAGTGCATCGTCGTTCTCAGCACAGAGCTTCCTGAGTAGTACATCGTCGTTCTCAGCACAGAGCTTCCTGAGTAGTACATCGTCGTTCTCAGCACAGAGCTTCCTGAGTAGTACATCGTCGTCGTCAGCACAGAGCTTCCTGAGTAGTGCATTATTGTTCTCAGCACAGAGCTTTCTAAGTAGTTCACCGTTTAGAGCGGTGTGCTTTATTTTATTCACAACATTTTTGACTTTGTTTAATGACTGCTCCTAGCGATCACTGAGGTGTTTAGCAATCAGATGTTTGCGACGAATAACTGAAAGAATTGCAAACATAGTTGGTACTGTTGTTGTTGCTGTTGTTTGTTTTTTTTTTAATTCTCAAAAGGTCAACAAATCCACAGTTGCAACCAATCACTGTTGGTGCTCTATCAGTGGCAATAGAAAATATGTTCTTAAGCGGAATTTCCATGCCACTGAATAACTGCTCACCATAAAGAAATATTGACTCCCCTTGTGTATCTGTTTCCGTCTTGCCTATAACAATAACTCTTGAAACAAACTTTAATCTTTTACAAAACCTACGTAAGAAGAAAGCAAAGCTCCAAAGCCAGGCTTAGCCTACTCAGCCAGTTGTAGCGCAATTCTTTTAAATTACGTGTAGGCTACTGCACAAATTATCTTCAATATTCTTGACCATTTCATCTATACACCCTTGCACTGAAGTGTTGCTGGGAGGAAGCATCTTAGTTACATCATATGGGGACTTGCGCTAAACAGTTTTCAAAACTTCACTAACTGCCGGTAGGATGAGTTCTTCAGCGATTGTAATGGGGCTGTCCAGATTTAGCAATCAATCATAAAATCCTGTATGATGCACGCAGATATTATATGATTTTTTTTTTTTGTGTTTTTTTGTTGTTGTTTTTTTTTGGTTTTTAGAAGCACTGCAAAACATTTGGTATCTTATGAAGTGGGTCACAAAGGAATATTAAACAAATATTACGTTCTTGTTTACCTTGCACGGGTTTTCCTTCTTGAAATGTTCAACCAGATTGGAAGGCTTCATTGCCTCATTTTAAAATAACTCTTTCTCACATTATCCATATAGGCACCTGGAGTATCATCAAAATCACCAGACTTGATATTATATAAATAAAATATTTGTTCGAATTCACGTGATTTGGCATCAAATAATATAACCGCCCCAATTCTTAATTTTTCCCTCGCCAGCAGCTACAAAGTGATATTTCATGATAACAATCTTATCGACAAAACCTCTGTTCTAAACGTTTTGTCAACGTATACTTTATTAGACTTTTTTGTTGAAATGTGTTGAAATGTGGTAAAATGTGATGAAATGTGGTGAAATGTGATGAAATGGTGTGAAATGTGGTGAAATGTGATGAAATGTGGTGAAATGTGGTGAAATGTGATGAAATGTGATGAAATGTGATGAAATGTGGTGAAATGTGATAAAATGTGGTAAAATGTGGTGAAATGTAGTGAAATGTGGTGAAATGTAGTGAAATGTGATGAAATGTGGTGAAATGTGATGAAATTTGATGCATCCATTGTCTTCATTCTTTCATTATTTTTTATTATACTACCCAACGGATTAAATTTTCCATGGGATCTATCTCTGAATTCTGATGTTAGTGTCAAAACATGGACCACTTTCCTTGCAATAAATGCCTCCTTTATGTCAATGATTCTACACTGTTTCAGCGATGGCTTGAACTTAGTAAAGGACAAGTTGCATATTAAATTCGAAAAAAGACAACTTCATAAAACAGACCTACTGCATAAAATTGAATACATATGGCATCTTTCTGTCTTCACGGGACGATGGAGTGGCTATGGACACTTCATCAAATTGCTTACTAGGCCGATCCTGGAATAGCATTTTCGGCTGGACTTCTCGCGGGAGAGCCTTGACTTCTTGTTAAATTTAACCTTCCGTAATGCTCTTTTTGTTGCAAGGGCTCCATTTGGCTCATAGTCTGCTTTTTTTTTTACTCTTTCATTTGTTCGCCAGCTAGAACGGTGTTCGTTGAAAATCTCCCATTCGTTGATATTGGCTTCCTTCCCCCCCCCCCCCCCCCCAATGCTTCTTTTGCAAAGGTCTTTAAATCACAGCCGTGGCCGTCCAATAAGTCTTTCACCTTCTGCCAAATCTCCTTCGGAATACCGCCTTACTCTACTCTCCTTGCATGGCCTAACCAGTGAAGGCGCCTCTTGCTAAGAGCGGAGAATATGCTACACATTTTTGCACGTTCCAGGACCTCTGTATTAGGCACCTTTTCCTGCCTTGTAATGTGAAAAACGCGACGCAGACATCTTTGGTGGAAGCTGCTGAGCTTCCACTTATGACTGGCATATGTGATGCACCCTGTTATATAGGAGTGTACTGAGCACACATGCCTGATAGACGCTTCGTTTTGTACTGTCAGTTAGTTTAGGATTTTTCCACGTCCCCTTGTTCAGTTTAGCCATTGTTGCTGCAGCTTTTGCTCTTTTGATGTTTACCTATTCATCCACGGAGAGTCAGCTAGAGATATTGGAAGAATGAGTATAGATACATAAACTAATTAGCCGACGATTTCCTGCTGAGAAATTGCGATAAAAAGAAGCCTGTTTAAGTGGGAATTCCTTTTACCAAGGAGAACAAGTTATTGACTGGCAACCACCCTTAGGTCCGACCATGTCATTGTTAGGTAACCAGACTTAATTGATCCACAGGTGCGTGAACTTAGTGTGGCAATAATGAAGCCACGAATGTTAAAGTAGTAAGAACTCTTCAATTAGCCGAAGGGCTAGAGTTGAGCAACATTTAGTGGTATTATTTATCTTTCAGTGCACTGAGTTTCTGACAAAAGCATCTATTAAAAAAAAGTGCGGATTGTTTCTTAACTCTTATACATGTATAAAATGAATACTGTTTTTGAAACTGTGTAAAAAAAATAAAAAAAAGAATTATTATCGCAATAAAGTTTTTTTATGCAATGAATTTTACATCGGAAATGACATATTTAAAAAGTTAGTCGTTGACAATCGAAAAATCTATTTTATTATTATTATATTATTAATTATTATTATTATTATTATTATAATCATTATCATTATTATTAGTGGTCTTATAAAGCGCGGTACCCCAGCCTAGGGCTGGGCTCACCGCGCTGTACATAAAAATATTAGCAAAAGAGACATAATGATGACATTAAAATAAAATACATGTATGTAATATAGAACAGCTGTATAAACAACATAGCATATTTAAAACAGAACCACATGCTGTCTCGGTGGCTTAACAGTATGTGTCGAAATGTTCATTGTGTCTTCTCATTGTAACGATGGATCTGCATATCGTAGAATTTCTTCGTTTGCTTAACCAGCCAGCGTGTAGCATCTCCATAAATTTTGTATTCGCTCTGTTTCGCTGCATCGTGTTATTTTACACAAGTCAAAACGTGCTATAATTTTCTATCATTATCATCATTGATTTTTCAGGGATCATATTTTTAAATGTCATATTTTTAAATGTCATATTTTTAAATGTCATATTTTTAAATGTCATATTTTTCTTTACAAACGTTGTGGCACATCTATTATGTAAATAGCAAATCATAAAATTTTTGATCTTTGAATTTGTTTATATATTTGTTTAAAATTCTTTATCTTAACATCGGTGTCGGACGTGTGTTTGTGACAAAATCTTCGGAAGGCTAAGTGACCCACTTCCCGTCATCCTGTCGCGCTGAAACATGACACATAGACTCATTGCCGATGACAACACATTCAATAAAAAAATTATTCGTTTACTCCTGATTATTTCATGCAATGACCTCTGATCTTTTGGATCAATTGTCGATCTGCATTTACTCTATAAGAAGTTGGTCGGTTTTTTTTTTAACAAAAAAACTGCCATATGATTTAGTCCTTGCAAACAAGAGGCCAAAATAATGTGTTGGCTTTTTAAACAATGATTATAAGAGGACTTGATAAGCAGGCAAAGCTCCAAGACATAGACTTTCTGTGTATACAAGTTGGGGATGAAGAATTATTCAAGTAAAGCCATGAATTACAAACGTCGGAAGTAAATATTCCTTGAACTTTTACGCCCTGATTATCCCCTTTCTTTAACAAGGGCATGCAGTCTTATGATATTTTTTTAAAGCCTTGTGTTTACTTTGTCCATGATGATAAATTACTGGACCTGAAATGTGCAACCACGCAAACATAAGAATTGTTTTCTGGTGATTTTTCCTAAGAGTCATTCGATTTCCGCTTCGAGAAAAGCCGTACGGAAACCGGAAGTATGCAACACGTTCTAGGAAATCTGACTTAATCCCTCAGATGAACAGTTAAGGTCGAAACAATGAGGCCTCGGAATAAACACACATCACAACCCAACGCCTCGTCCCAAAATAAATAAGCCCTCAAAGTTCAGTTACTCTGGTTGTTTCATTACGATCCAACCAAGGTTGCCTACCGCCTGGAAATTCCGTACACTCAAAAAAAAATAATAATAACCTAAATTACTTGCACGTAAAAAATTAACCTAAAATAACTTGCCCGCAAAAAAATAACCTAAAAGTTTTTCCCGTAAAAAAATTAACCTAAAATAACTTGCCCGTAAAAAGCCCTTTAATAACTTTTAGAAGTGAATAAAATTATGAGTCATATGGCTTTTGGGGCAGAAGAAAACTGGAACTGTCAGCATTTGTGATTGCCTCCCCTTTTGCTTTTTTGAAACGTGTATTATCATACAATAAATGGGAGACCTTTTACAATGATGGGAATGGCAAACAGTGAACTAGCGCTAGCTTTCTGTGACATAGGGGCCGTCCATAAAATACGTCATGCGTCTGGGGAAAAAATGTGGGGGATAAAGATCTTGTGTGACGTCGCACAATTTTTTTATTTAGTTTTTTATCAAACTTATAAAGCCTGAAAATGACAGTGGTGTTGAACATAATGTTGTGATTGATGTATTCTGACAGCAGATGTCAATTTTACAGATTTAAAAGTTTAATAGTGAAGTGTGTTTTAGATTAAATTTAAATTAGATTTTATGTTTTAACATTTTTTTTTAGTTCGAAGGTGTGACGTACTTTTTTTTTTTTTAAAGGGGGGGGGGGTCTTGAGATTGTGACAGGTGGGTGGCGAGGGGTTAAAAAATTGTCCCAAAAAATAACGTCTCGTACTTTATGGACGACCCTTTATAAAGGCCTACATGGTGGAGACATAGATGAAGTAATACGGCACGGATGTCTTAACTGCAGTTTACCTCCATTCTTTCCATAAACTTATATGCTAAAAATGTGTCCACAAATATGTATGTGTCCGTACAAAGTTTGAAGCTTAAAATATGTGTCAGTAAATGTGTCAGTAAATGTGTCTGTAAATGTGTCAGTAAACTTTATATTTACTGAGTTGGCGACCCTGGATCTAAGTCCCTAATATGGAATCTCTTGTCTCTTCTAGGTAGAGGTCGCTGGTGTGCCGTAGGCAGTGCTGAATTCAGGAAGAAGACTGTTTAGACCAGTGGTACTCAACCTTCCTAATTCCGTGACCCTTCAACACAGTTCCTCATGCTGTGGCGACCCCCAGCCACAAAATTATTTTCCTTGCTACTTCACAACTGTAGAGCGTGTTTTTCAGATGGTCTTAGGCGACCCCTGGGAAAGTGTCGTGCGACCCCCAAAGGGGTCACGACCCATGGGTTGAGAACCGCTGGATTTTAGACCAATGTGTAAAGATCTAATAATTCATCAAACAAAGTAAAACATGCTGATACGTGTACTATAAATCAATACAGGGTTGACAAACACAAACAAAGATACTTTAAACGACAAGCTGCCACCGGAAAGAATAACACACACATACGTACAACTACGTTATTTTAGTGTATCTAAAGTTGCATTATCGTTAAATGTTCACTTCATAAAATCCTTTTCCCTTTGCTGTAGTGTGTCCTTACTTCAAATGTTCACTTCATAACGCCCTTTTCCTTTGCAGCAGTGTTTCCCCACTTCAAATGTTTACTCATAACGCCCTTTCCCTTTGCTGCAGTGTGCCCCCACTTCAAATGTTCACTTCATAACGCCCTTTGATGCAGTATGCCCTTATTGTGTTTAGTAATGTTCGGTATTTTTAAGCTTTTGCTGGCATGGCGTTGACAAAAAAATAATATTTTTACTTCGTTTTTTTGTGTTTATCTTGTGACTGCGATCAGAAGAAGATTAGGGCATTGATTTTAGATCGTTGCCTTGGCCAATCAATTGATCTTCAAGTCACCCTACTGACAAGGAAGCCACTGGCTAGTTATATCCCATAAGAAATGCAAGTAGGGGCTTTAGACATTCCTAAATCAGAGGTATGGGGGAAGGGGGTGCAGAGGCGTAGCTTTTATGGAGGATTATTCAGAGTCGGATAAACAATAGCTGGGGGAAACTGTTTGTGGGTGCTCCTTTAATCTATTAGTCCTCACCCTCAGAGAAAGAATTCGTCCCGAAAGGACCGATCCCAAGTATCTGTGCTGAAGCGGGTGAGATGTATCATCCAAAATTTGTTTAGTTTTAGAAAAACATCTTTCTTCAAAATAGTTCTTCAAGTGAAGGATGTTTAGTTTGTTTGTATTAATAGCATTATGATCATATTCCTAGCTTTCTCGATTACTCTGTTCAGACGGCGTTTAATATCAGACGATGAATTCCCACACCAGCAGGCAATACTGAAATGAAGTAGGCTTCCAATTGTTGCCCTGTACTTTTTTTTGCACTATTATGAGTTAGTATTGTATAAAGTTAAAATTGTATCACCTTACAAGAATATTATAGCCGGGTACTTATGAAATTTTAAAAAATTCAACCATAATATGTAATTTACCGTGTCTATAAAATATATGTAACTAGGAATTTAAGCTAAATATCACTTTGCTTGTATCCTTTTTTTTTATATAGGTACGCCACTGCTGAAAGTTGCTATCAGGATCCATTCGGGCTTTAGTGCCAACCTTGTGTCAGCTTGCACTCAAGTCATCAAATGTTACCTGAGCTCTTCCCTCCCCCCCCCACCCCAAAACAAATTCACTCACCCTCCCATATTCATTTTTTTTTAATTCAGCTCGGTATTATAAGGTGGGAACTGTTTCTGAGAACGTCCTAAAGAATTGCCGGCCATTGTTCAGATAGCAGACGGGATTGCTATCAAATTAAGCTTTGTTGGAGTTTTCATTATCTGGTGGTGACTGAGGTGGATAGACCCGACATGTGTCACTTACGTGATAGAACGTCTTCTTTTCAATACATACCTCCATGTTGATAGACTGTGTTCCCGTTCCATGCCCCATGTGGATAGACTGTGTTCCCGTTCCATGCCCCCATGTTGATAAATTGTGTTCCAGTTCCATGCCCCATGTTGATAGACTGTGTTCCCGTTCCATGCCCCCATGTTGATAAACTGTGTTCCAGTTCCATGCCCCATTTTGATAGACTGTGTTCCCGTTCCATGCCCCCCATATTGATAAACTGTGTTCCAGTTCCATGCCCCATGTTGATAGACTGTGTTCCCGTTCCATGCCGATATTTTTTATATATTAATAATTAACCTCCGCTACATAAAGCTATTTCACTTGTTGATTGGACACTCAGCTAACATCAGGCCTGTAGCCCAGTTCTAGTTCTAGGATGATTGGACACTCAGCTAACATCAGGCCTGTAGCCCAGTTCTAGTTCTAGGATGATTGGACACTCAGCTAACATCAGGCCTGTAGCCCAGTTCTAGTTCTAGGATGATTGGACACTCAGCTAACATCAGGCCTGTAGCCCAGTTCTAGTTCTAGGATGATTGGACACTCAGCTAACATCAGGCCTGTAGCCCAGTTCTAGTTCTAGGATGATTGGACACTCAGCTAACGTCAGGCCTGTAGCCCAGTTCTAGTTCTAGGATGATTGGACACTCAGCTAACATCAGGCCTGTAGCCCAGTTCTAGTTCTAGGATGATTGGACACTCAGCTAACATCAGGCCTGTAGCCCAGTTCTAGTTCTAGGATGATTGGACACTCAGCTAACATCAGGCCTGTAGCCCAGTTCTAGTTCTAGGATGATTGGACACTCAGCTAACATCAGGCCTGTAGCCCAGTTCTAGTTCTAGGATGATTGGACACTCAGCTAACATCAGGCCTGTAGCCCAGTTCTAGTTCTAGGATGATTGGACACTCAGCTAACATCAGGCCTGTAGCCCAGTTCTAGTTCTAGGATGATTGGACACTCAGCTAACATCAGGCCTGTAGCCCAGTTCTAGTTCTAGGATGATTGGACACTCAGCTAACGTCAGGCCTGTAGCCCAGTTCTAGTTCTAGGATGATTGGACACTCAGCTAACATCAGGCCTGTAGCCCAGTTCTAGTTCTAGGATGATTGGACACTCAGCTAACGTCAGGCCTGTAGCCCAGTTCTAGTTCTAGGATGATTGGACACTCAGCTAACATCAAGCCTGTAGCCCAGTTCTAGTTCTAGGATGATTGGACACTCAGCTAACATCAGGCCTGTAGCCCAGTTCTAGTTCTAGGATGATTTGACACTCAGCTAACATCAGGCCTGTAGCCCAGTTCTAGTTCTAGGATGATTGGACACTCAGCTAACGTCAGGCCTGTAGCCCAGTTCTAGTTCTAGGATGATTGGACACTCAGCTAACGTCAGGCCTGTAGCCCAGTTCTAGAATGATTGGACACTCATCTAACATCAGGCCTGTAGCCCAGTTCTAGGATGATTGGACACTCATCTAACATCAGGCCTGTAGCCCAGTTCTAGGATGATTGGACACTCATCTAACATCAGGCCTGTAGCCCAGTTCTAGGATGATTGGACACTCATCTAACATCAGGCCTGTAGCCCAGTTCTAGGATGATTGGACACTCATCTAACATCAGGCCTGTAGCCCAGTTCTAGGATGATTGGACACTCATCTAACATCAGGCCTGTAGCCCAGTTCTAGGATGATTGGACACTCAGCTAACATCAGGCCTGTAGCCCAGTTCTAGGATGATTGGACACTCAGCTAACATCAGGCCTGTAGCCCAGTTCTAGTTCTAGGATGATTGGACACTCAGCTAACGTCAGGCCTGTAGCCCAGTTCTAGTTCTAGGATGATTGGACACTCAGCTAACATCAGGCCTGTAGCCCAGTTCTAGTTCTAGGATGATTGGACACTCAGCTAACGTCAGGCCTGTAGCCCAGTTCTAGTTCTAGGATGATTGGACACTCAGCTAACGTCAGGCCTGTAGCCCAGTTCTAGAATGATTGGACACTCATCTAACATCAGGCCTGTAGCCCAGTTCTAGGATGATTGGACACTCATCTAACATCAGGCCTGTAGCCCAGTTCTAGGATGATTGGACACTCATCTAACATCAGGCCTGTAGCCCAGTTCTAGGATGATTGGACACTCATCTAACATCAGGCCTGTAGCCCAGTTCTAGGATGATTGGACACTCATCTAACATCAGGCCTGTAGCCCAGTTCTAGGATGATTGGACACTCATCTAACATCAGGCCTGTAGTCCAGTTCTAGGATGATTGGACACTCAGCTAACATCAGGCCTGTAGCCCAGTTCTAGGATGATTGGACACTCAGCTAACGTCAGGCCTGTAGCCCAGTTCTAGTTCTAGGATGATTGGACACTCAGCTAACGTCAGGCCTGTAGCCCAGTTCTAGTTCTAGGATGATTGGACACTCAGCTAACATCAGGCCTGTAGCCCAGTTCTAGTTCTAGGATGATTGGACACTCAGCTAACGTCAGGCCTGTAGCCCAGTTCTAGTTCTAAGATGATTGGACACTCAGCTAACGTCAGGCCTGTAGCCCAGTTCTAGAATGATTGGACACTCAGCTAACATCAGGCATATAGCCCAGTTCTAGTTCTAGGATGATTGGACACTCAGCTGACGTCAGGCCTGTAGCCCAGTTCTAGTTCTAGGATGATTGGACACTCAGCTAACATCAGGTCTGTAGCCCAGTTCTAGTTCTAGGATGATTGGACACTCAGCTAACATCAGGCATATAGCCCAGTTCTAGGATGATTGGACACTCAGCTAACATCAGGCCTGTAGCCCAGTTCTAGGATGATTGGACACTCATCTAACATCAGGCATATAGCCCAGTTCTAGTATGATTGGACACTCACCTAACATCAGGCCTGTAGCCCAGTTCTAGGATGATTGGACACTCATCTAACATCAGGCCTGTAGCCCAGTTCTAGGATGATTGGACACTCATCTAACATCAGGCCTGTAGCCCAGTTCTAGGATGATTGGACACTCATCTAACATCAGGCCTGTAGCCCAGTTCTAGGATGATTGGACACTCATCTAACATCAGGCCTGTAGCCCAGTTCTAGTTCTAGGAGAGATGTGCTCAAATCGACAAATCTTTTCTTCACACCAGGTTTAAACAATTTAAAATTTTTAAAAAAAAATCACTTACAAGTGGATTTAAAAAACATGTGAGCTTCAAGAGTGTTCAAAATCCAGATTGTTTATCGACACTTAAACGGTGTGTGGTGGTGTTATGATTGCGTGTGTAGTGTCGTGTGTGGTTATGATTGCGTGTAGTGTCGTGTGTGGTTATGATTGCGTGTAGCGTCGTGTGTGGTTATGATTGCTTGTGTAGTGTCGTGTGTGGTTATGATTGCTTGTGTAGTGTCGTGTGTGGTTATGATTGCGTGTAGTGTCGTGTGTCCCCAAGTTATGGTTGCGTGTAGTTGTGTGTGTCCCTGAGTTATGGTTGCGCGTAGTGTTGTGTCCCTGAGTTATGGTTGCGCGTAGTGTTGTGTCCCTGAGTTATGGTTGCGCGTAGTGTTGTGTCCCTGAGTTATGGTTGCGCGTAGTGTTGTGTGTCCCTGAGTTATGGTTGCGTGTAGTTTTGTGTCCCTGAGTTATGGTTGCACATAGTGTTGTGTCGAGTTCTCACTACAAAAGAATATTTAATCCTCTTTACCACTGCTCAAATTAAGAGAGTACAACATGCAGACCACACGTCACATTCGGCCATGTTTTGTTCCGCCAGTCGGAGAGGCTTTAAACTAACACTTTTATTTTTAAGAACAATCATACAGTTCCCTCGTACTTAATATTACAGCAATCATTCAGTCTCCTCATACTCAGTGTAACAGCAATCATTCAGTCCCCTCGTACCGAGTGTAACAGCAATCATTCAGTCTCCTCGCACTCAGTGTAAAAGCAATCATTCAGTCCCCTCGTACTCAGTGTGACAGCAATCATTCAGTCCCCTCGTACCGAGTGTAACAGCAATCATTCAGGTCCCTCGTACTCATTGTAACAGCAATCATTTAATCCCCTCGTACTCATTGTAACAGCAATCATTCAATCCCCTCGTACTCAGTTTGAGACAGCATGCATACAAACCTCTCGTTCTCTGTGTTTCAGCCAATCGTGTATCCACATTTACAACACCATAACACAGTACATACGGATAAACAATGAAATGGCAGCCATATTTACATTAGATCAAAAAATGATTTATTTACATATTATGAAAAATGACTATTATTCTTGTACAGTGTTGGGTGAAAATCTCACACCCACTATATGAAATACAATACGAAACAATATATTTGTTTGACTCGTTCACATTCTCACCTTTAGTTTTTGTCCACCTCGTGGGGACGTAGCCAATGAATATCAGGCAAAACGCCAGTGTCATGATGATTAGGTCCCTTTGAAAAGATAACTGGGGTTTTCCATACGAATTATTTTCCCAATAATTCCAACCCCACGTGAAGCATTTCTCATTCATGACTTGATCAAAAAGAATTTTAACAAGAGAAATAGGATGATGACACCTAGAGAGCATGACACCTAGAGAGCATGATGACACCTAGAGAACATGACACCTAGAGAGCATGATAACCGGTGGATATACGGAGCACCATCTGGATTTATTATTATAGATTTTGCACTGCTTCCCGTTATTTCACACACGCAACCCAAAAGTAAATATTTCTGGTACCTGGTAGAAATACTACTAGCATGAACTAACTTTCTAAGAAACAAGACTAAGCCTTTAGACAATACTTGTTATTTATCTAGTGTCTTATTAGTCTGTCTATATCAAATTAACACTCAGGGCTTAAAAAAATACAAAATTTGAACATTTTCCATACAAAGATAAGAGTTTAAATGAGTGCATGTCTTGGAATTTTAGCAACTGTCCTTCCACAGAGAAGCATTTTTTTCAGGTAAACATATATAATACATAGAATGTATTAATCTAATAAATCATACTCATAGCATCATCATTAAACTGTATAGTGATTCAGGTGATACTCATGATATATTATTAAAATCTAATCTGACTGATAATACTAATTGCATGGCATTTTAGCATTATGTCATGTATGAAATCTTTCTCATTTGTACAGCTATGGTTAAATCCACACTTGATTTTTAAGTTGTAGAGAACTTTTAGCAATAAAACCATGACATGGCCAGTGAACAGCAACTAGGTTAAACAACCACCACAGTGACAGTCACTATGGTAACAATCATCACAATGATAGTCCCTTTGGTAAAAAAAGCCATGACAGTACCACCTGGCACACCGTATTTTTGCATCATCAATCCATCTCAGTATTCTCAGTCTTGGTCAACCAGTCCATCAGGTCTCTGTCTAGTTCACAATTGGTGCTCTACAACCCCACATCCTCTCAAGGTGTTATATCCAGTGCAGACTGCCTTTTTTTTAAAACTCTTGCGACTATGACTAGCATTTTCTTTTACACATCCGAAGCAACCAAAGTCAATTTTCAGAAAAATTTCAAAAAACGTTTGAATAAAATAACTAGAGTTTTTGCAATATGTCCCAGCACATGACAGAACAGAGATAGAGTAACAGTTGACAGTTGTGTGGAATAAATGAAAATGCAGCATGCACCAAAAGTTACAGTAACGAAACTCCTGCATTTTGAACGAGCACATGAGTTTGTCTACAGCAGTGGTTCTCAACCTTTCTAATGCTGCGACCCTATAATACAGTTCCTCATGTTGTGGCGACCCCCAACCACAAAATTATTTTTGTTGATACTTTATAACTGTAAAGTATATGTTTTCAGATGGTCTTAGGCGACCCCTGGGAAAGGGTCGTGCGACCCCCAAAGGGGTCGCAACCCACAGGTTAAGAATCGCTGGTCTCCAGTCATACATAATTGGTCATGAAGGGGGACAGAGTTTGAAAAAGGTGGCAGAACAATTCTGAGAGGTTTAACAAGACGGCACCAAGTAACACAGCCAAATTTAACGTCGACAGTGAATATTTTTGACCTCTTTTGAGAACACATTGCCAATAACAACTGCCCAGCATATCTTCCTTATCAATACCTGGAATGGTATGACGACGTTCAAGATGTAAAAGTTTGAGTACTGATACTTTTGCGCACACTGTAATTTAACACAACCTCATCAGTACGACGACCAAGCCTCCTCTCTACAAACCAACAAACAAACTCACAACTGATGATTATTAATTTCAAATTAAATACAATTTTTTTACAGCCCTAGCTAACAAATAAAAAAAATAAACAACCGTGAATTTACTTACTTTAAGAGAAAAATAGATTTTAAGACAACAGCAATTTTGTACAAATATTTTTCTTTCGGGTGCTTTTCAATGACATGATTATTTAAAAATAACTATGCTCGTTTAAATATTCTTTCTGCATCATAAAATGGCCCCAAAAATATGTTAATCTATAAAGAGAAATGTGTAAATCATAAAGATAACATTGCAGTACCAATTTACAATATAACATCAACAATGAAATTATGGGTAATTCTTAAAGAGTTATGTTCAGATGAGATGCGTTTGAGTAGATGATAGCATTTAGTTCATGCCGGCAGGTTTTTTCCCTCCATGAAATTCTTCAATACATAAATGACAGCTCCAGCTTCCTGAAAGGTCAATCAAAGAGGAGGGATTAAATATATTGGACCTGTCGGGTAGTAGTGATTATATATACATATATATGTGCAATATATATATATATTTATTAAGTGGTCCTATTTCAGGTAGGAGGGATTAAATATAAGGTCCTATTTCAGGTAGGAGGGATTAAATATAAGGTCCTATTTCAGGTAGGAGGTATTTTGTACTATATATATATTAAGTGGTCCTATTTCAGGTAGGAGGGATTATGGACTATATATATATATTAAGTGGTCCTATTTCAGGTAGGAGGAATTAAATGTAATGGTCCCATGTCAGGTAGGAGGGATTCTATGCAGCATGAATCATCAAGACAGCATCAAAGAACTGGTTTGAATGGGACACATTTAATTCCAACACTCAGTGGACCAAAGTGAATTAGTTAACCCTACCCACAGGCTCAGGCTGACAGGCTGGGTTCAATGTGTTAAAACTTAGGGTTCAATGTGTTAAAACTTAAAGTTTCAAATATGTGTAAAGCTGTCCCAGTTAATCACTCATTTCAGTTTTTCCAGATCATTATTTTTATATTATTTTTTTTTGTGGTTGTCACAACATATAACCATGACTGACCTTCAGGTGGCTCAGAGAGTGGAGGATTGAGACAATACATGTGATAGCCCCTGTCACAGTCATCACAGAACAGAAGCTGGTCCTGTTGATGACAGGATGAGAGATGAGCAACTTCAATGGGAAGGGCTGGCTTACAGAGATGGCTGAATTAGTGCACAGTTTAGCTATGCATGCACTGAGGCTTCAAGTCACTTTCTATTATATCTTTATAACATACTTAAGGATCTTCCAAAAAGACATTGGTTAACAAAATTAAACGCCAAATTTCTTACCAAAATAGCAGGGTAGAAAAATAATCTTGTCTACACCAACAAATAAACAATTCATAAGGTCTACATAACTTGATGTCATTACAGCACAGATAAAGAGAGACTTGAAAGGAATCCCTTTGACTTACGTCGTTATCAGACGTCCCACAGAGCCCACAAGACTTGCATTCAATGCACTGCCAGGGATATTTCTTGACTGAGATGATCATGTTGTCTGTAAACTGCAGGCAGGAAGGGTGACCTGTCAATGAACAATTCATGAAATATTTTTTAAGTCTTTTAGTCATAGAAGGAGCGGAACAGTTGGTTGGCCACCTATGTAGTGTTTAGTTGCTAACAAAATAATGGAGCTGAACAGTTATACTGCATGAAATCACATAGCAAGTGAAAACATTGCACGTTTACTTCTCTGACTTTAAATAAACAATCAACAGCATTATCGTTGCCGATTTTTGTGTCCGTTTAACAAAAAGAGTCCAGCTCACCAGAACGGCCACAGTCGCTGCAGGAAACCAGCTCCTCAGCAACTTTAGTTTTCTTATTCTCAGCTGCATCTCCCAGACAAAAATCACAGTAATTGTTGGCAGATACCTTGGCTCCGTTGGATGATGATTTACTGGCTGTTAGATGAGCATCAATTTTGTTTCAGAAAATGCATCATCTTTAAAATAAACCATGTTCATAAAAAAAGAAGTCACAAAATTTGACTTTACCATGCTAGTCTATATTTCTAAGCCTCAAATAAAAATATTTTTATTAGAATGGCTATATTTAATGCTATGCATTATATCACTTTCATATTTCATTGATTTAGAGGGGTTAAGCAAATTTTTAGCCATTAGCCAGCTAGGTCTATTGAAATGTATAATTATGAGATGAAATATGAATTTCAACATAATTTTTTTTTAAAACAGACACACATTGCGGCTATCAGAGGACCCACCTTAGAAAACTTTTTCTCAAAATATATTATCTGATATGAAACTAGTGATACTTTATATGTTTCAATTCTTCAGTCAGCTGAACAGTCATAAACTGTCAAGGGATGAATAGATGGTAAATTACCTTTCCCGTTGGTAGATGATGTATCGCTCCTGGTTCGTTTAGTGGCTTTAGGTATGTATTCTGTGAAAAGTTGGAAAGAAAACAAAAAAGCCATATAGAAAAGTGAAATGCTTTTAACCTTTACTCAACACTGCAGTTACATTCTTTTATAAAAACTAAGTTTTTAGAGACTCTCAATTTGAAGACATTAAAAAAACAAAGCATAAAATATATTTTTAATAGAATGAAACTAGGTAAATGTGTACACTGACGATCTCAAAAATATATTTCAACTAAAGCTGTAAATGAGAAACACGGAAACGTTTTTTTGAAATATTATCAACAAAATTGTTTTAAGAGAATCAGAAATTTTAATGTTTTGGTTTTAATCAGTGTAAAACTACAAATTCCCTCTCTCCTGTTTATTTTTTCTTAATAATATTCTTATATTTTTTTTGTAAAACTTGAAAAAATGGAAGTAGTGGCACCTATAACATTCTCTTTTCCTTAAACATATTTCAAATGTATATAGAGAATTGAAACTTCAAAAAAGGGTAAAAAATTAAGAAGGAAAATTAAAGTTCAGTGCAAGAATACAAGCCATCATTAAGGATTGCAAACACCATACCCCTGTTCAAAACCAAACTTAATGCACATGCCATTTCCACATTTATTATAGACTTCTTACATATTCATTTTTAATGAGTTATATAAAATATTCTTGCATAGAATGCATTTGAAAATTATCAATATGTGTCTAGAAGAAATTAAAATGCTTAAGACTTAAAAGGAAAGTGGCATTAGTTTTGGCATTGAAGAAATAAATAGGTATTCTGTAAGTTTGTAGATTAATAATTCTATCACATTTAAAGGAATCTGTTATCCACCATTAAAAGTCACAAGGATTTAAAAAGTACTGTCCCCTATAACAATTTCATTAGTGTTGTAAGAGTCTGAGAAATGAAGTAAATGCAAATCTGGTTAAAGCTTTTAACAAATTGCTATTAAATCTATTTGGATTTTTTTTTTATTCCACATAACAATATAAAATTAATTCTTGTATTCTCCAAATATTTAAGTCAGAAAAACGGACTTAAATAAAAAAAAAAAAACATTATGAAATTATATATTAAATTACAAAAAACTGTTTGTAAAAATGTATAATTACAACTCAGGTGAAAATATAGGGTAAAATACTTTCAATTATTTCAAAATACCTTTTCCCTTTAACAAAAATCAGACATTTAAACTTAACATGTACTTCGGCATCCTGAGCTCAACAAAAGAACATCGACTCCAGATCTAATCTGATTTTCATCATGAAAATAATACTTAATACTACTAGGCCTAAATATCTCATCAAAGATTACTGTCAAATAATGAAGATTAAAATTATACATGTTTATGTTAAATTTTTTAATTTTTTTTAATTTCAGTTTAATTATATTTACTTTTTAAATGGCAAAAGCCCATTGGCATTAATGGTATTTTATGATTTATAAAAGAGTAAAAAAAATGTTTGTAATTAAATGGGAAAGCAAAGAAACAAATGTGTAATTGGAAGTAAATGAATTTCCAGTTACTTAAAGCTCAATGATATAACATGCAAAACCAAGTCAACCACTAAAAGCAGATACTGCAAGGGGCAATAATTGAATGTCTTCATAGAACATAACACAGGAAGCCAACAGCATGCAGCAAGCAAAGCAAAGAAAATGCTAAGCTATGAAACACAAATAAGCACAAAGGGAGAATGTGCAAGGCAGGGCATGACAACACGGTGGTTGTGTTATCAGTACCGAACCTGAGTTTGCACGGCTCGGCGGTTTTGGCGACGGCGTTCTACTCTCCTCATCCATCATGCCGTTGTGGAAGTGAGAGTAGTGGTATGCCAGCCCAGGCCGCGTTTTGTAGCGGGCCCCACAAGCTGCAAACAATATAGCATCACATCATTCAGTAATGGGTGAGTCGTGTAGCTTGGAAAGTGATATCCATTGACCAAAAAAAAATTTTTTTTATATTTGAAACAAATAATAAACAATAATAAATTACTCAGGAGTACAAAAACAATGTGGCGATTTTTAGCTCTTGCAATCCACACAGAAAATAAAATAAGAGGAAAAAAAGCTAATTTTGTATAAGATTAAAAAGAAGTGAGAAATATTCCAGACTAGGCAAAATGAAAACCTGTGAAAACAAAAAAAAGCCTGACCAATCCATCATACCTTTCCTTCTTCCAACTGAGGATTTAAAGTACATATGAGTAAACCATTTACAATGAAAATGGCCCTAAAATGATCACACCCAAAATTTCTGACGTAATAAATCATGTCAGTAAGCTAATCCTGACATTACGACATATTTTGTCATATAAAGGACATACAATGATATAGAGCACTCATTTTGTTTATTTCAAAGGTGATAGCATCCTGTTTAAGCACTAACAAATGTGCACACAATGAGGGTGAAGAGCACAAATAACCAAAGAAATTACTATGGCAAGAAATCAAATGTGCTCCAGACCCTCTAATCTCTAATAACCAAAAACACCAAAATGCATAAATTTTGTTCACTACTGATCAAACGAAGGAAATTTAAAATGAATTATTAAGCTAATGTCTAGACTCAAGGATTGTTTTAGTTGAAAGTTATCAAGAGTACATTACAGTTTACAGTCATTAATCAATTATGCTCGATAAGAAGATGGTTTATTTTCAAATCTAAATCCAAGTGGTCTGAACTGAATACAGCTATACACACAAAAGTGTTTTTTGTGGGGGTTTTTTAACCTTTTTTACTGGAAATTGGGATGGTCATATAGCTAAGCTAAAAAGCAGATGTGTTTTTTTTCAAGTCTGAATATTATATGAAAGTAAACATTCATAATATATTATAAATAGATGTTGTGTCTATATAGGTCTATATATTAAGATGCTTATTGAGGCAAAAATTTGCAACAGGATTCTATAACATTCGGACTGAATGATGTGTCAATAAGCTTTACAAATCTAGAGTGTGAAAAAGCTAACCACTGAACTACATTCATTACTTACAAGACATAATGAACTCAGTGAATGATAGCATTATTGCATATTTAATACCTTCACAAGCATATGGTTTCTCCTTATCTTCAGGACTCAGCATGTCCTTGCTGTGGTCATCATTTTTCTTCTTTTTTCCTTTACTTGGATTCTGAAAAACAACCAAAGCTAGTTCTTAAGCAACTGTTAATAAATTGATTAATGCAATGCAAAATTTATGTACTCCATCATATAAATAAAAACAAATATTTCATAATTCCTTTTTTTATACGATTTAATCATTTCAAGGAGAGAAGATAATGCTGTTTAATGTGTTTGAAAACTCACTATGGCTTGCAGAAACCAGATTTTAAACCGTTTAGAATTTTTGTACTGGCCAATGTAGCAAAATATTCTTTTTACTGGCCATTGTAGACAATTATTCTTACTCTTACAATGTAAGTTATTGTAAGCAAATTTAAAAACTCAGAAGAAGATTTCTAATAGTAAAATTAAATTTATAGAACAAAAAAAATTCCATTGATAAATTAAATTTTTTTTGAATAATGCAGTCTCCATAAAAAGTTAAAATTCTTTTTTCTATTGCCATACACTCAGGCAAGTAGTAAATAATTACTAATTTAAAATATGCATTTCTTTTAATCTAAAATATTACTTGTACACGCTAGTTAAAATGAAATTAGAACATTAGAAAAATAGAGAATATTATTGAATAATTATTAAACTTGAGCCGAACATTTTACTTGTCTTTTGACAAGTATCTCTGTGCCTTTAATAAGAAGATTTTTTTAAATGTTAGAAACAAGTTAAGAATTTTTTTTTTTTTTAATTTTAGAGTGCAATCATTATTTTAATAGGATAAATGTCAATTTAAAGTAGCTGCTTTACCTTTTTCCGCTTTCTTCCTTTTAATGAATCTTCAAAATCACTTATATCTGACTGATCATCTACCATAGCACCATCATCAGGGGGTTCACCGAAATCATCCACATCATCATACCATCCCTCGGCTGCCTCTAAGTGGTCAAAATCATTCTCATCGAGTCGATGAGCTGGGTTCTCAATAGCACTAATCTGATGCATGTCTGGTGATCACATGCACATTGTAATATTAAAAAATTTAAATCAGAACTGAAATTTTACTCTTCAAAAACACAAAAAATATTGAACCGGTATCCTTCACTGAAAGTTTTTCATTCCAAATATGCTCAACAATAGAAAACATTGTCAGAAAATAAATGTTGAATAAAGCATAGGATTTACAAAAAAAGGAAATAGAAGAGCAGGATATATGAAAAACAGGGTTACTGGAAATGAGTTTGAAACCAATTTGTACAAAGAAGGGTTGTTCGAAATGATGTTTGTTAGAAATTGGTTTTGTACAAATTTCCAGATATGGAAAACTTGATTGGAAAACTCAGGGCAGAAGCCTTTATCCTTTTCTACTTTTTGATTTCTAAAACTGGTTTAACAAAAAACATCAATATCCTAAGGATTTATTTATCTTAGACAGAACACAACTTTCTAAAACTTTTAAATAATTAAGTCTATGTCAATACGAATGATGTCAAAATGCTATTACAAAATATGGCTTTCGATATGAAATATTGAAATAAAGACAACAATGAAAAAAATTAATTGTGAAAATTTCTTCAATGACTCTACATATGGTCTGCATCTAAGAAAACTTAATCATAAATGCCCTAACATTGTTTACCAGCATCTCCTGTTTCAATTTCCCCATTCACACCACTTCTCCGTTCTGAGAGAAAAAATGATCTTTTCTTTTTCTTCCATCTTTTTGCTGGATAGGTAAATAACTGCCCTTCTACACTACCTGCATGATTTTAAAACAAAATAATAATACTTGAAAATAAATCCAAATGACAACAAATGTTCAAATATGTTAAACTCCCATTACTAGTTACTACATATAACTATAACATCTTGTGTCCATGTCTCCCAATACTACATATAACATCTTGTGTCCATGTCACCCAATACTACATATACTATGATATACCAAATCTTGCGTACATATCTCCCATTAATACATGTAACTAATCTTGTTTCCATGTCTCCCATTACTACATTTAACTAATCAAATCTTGTGTCACGTTGTGTCCATGTCTTTTTTTAAATTTAAATTTGTTAATGGGTTTTAGTCAGTTATCTTTACAGATCAATTTTTTCACCAATACAGCATAGAGGGGACAACTTTTCATGCAGCACAGAGGTATCAAAAAGCATGTTGTTTATTTTTTAAAGCCTCTGTTTAATTGACGTACCTTTTTGCCGATGCCTGTAAGGGTGAAAGAGGTTGGTGTGCCGCTGAGCCACGCCCGTTTGTGAATCAAGGAATGGCAATCTCATCTTTCGTTCAATTGACAAGCGGGTATTAAAACTAGCAGTCTGTTCCAAAAGATCCATATACCTCTGTTCAGTGGGTAAACTATTTCAAAGAAGTAAAGAATACATTTTTAAAATTCTAAGATATTCTAGCATTTTTTTTAAATAGGTAGTTGACTTTTGACTGAATAAGAGAATAATAAGTGCATAAAGACTCTGAAGCTGCATTGTACACTTTCAAGTAATTCTGCTGCTACTGATTAGCAAATGAACTATAAAAAGATTTTTAAGTTCAGCAGGGCTTTACAAATCATTCCCCTTTCACACAGATTAAATAAATAGAAAATTAATAAACACAAAATCAGGATAACTCAAATGAACTGCACATTCCCGATTATTACTTGCAAAGTCATCACAAGATGCGCAAATGATTTAGATTACAGTAAATTTAGAGAGATGGGTACACGTTTTTTACCATGGCCGCCATCTTGGTTGACACGACCCGTGCCGTAAAATTAAGAATAAACGTTTAAAAATAATGAAAAAACTTCCTAATTGTATCTCTCACCCTAACCTAACCTGAACCCTAAATTTTAGCCTAAATATATCCCTAAACCTAACCTGAACCCTAAAGTCATCAGCAACATAATAAAAACACGCAAATGACGTCATGTACCCATCTTTATAAATTAGCCAAAATTACTTTAGTAAACCACCCACCAATTTTCAAATACAAGACAAAATTAGAAAATGAGAGAAATAATTTAGGCTAATGTGCTTCTGTGGTCCCCTTATTGGGAGTCACTTCCCTTTGTTTATGATAGATTTAGGGTTTGGGTTAGGGTGAGCGATAGAGGGACCAGTAGCGTGCAATTACCATAATTTGTCATGTTTTAATGTTTAAGTTCAAGTTATGACTAATAATGAAATTTCACATGGACTAGACTAAATAGTCACTGAGAAATGTTAAAGTTTTGTTTATATGATCATAACACAATATGCCTAAAAATTTAGACACTTCTGAAGCACATAGGATTTTAAATGTATCCATACCACTGTAAAATAACAGAGCTTTCATCAGCGTCTGACGCCATTTTGAATCTCAGTAATTTGCTAAAATGCAACCAGAGACAATGAAACGAAACAAATTTTTTATTTTATTAATTCAATAAATTAATGATAAAACTTCTTTGCACCTTTATTATTTTACCTCAGCGAGATTTGTTTTTGCTTTAGTATTGTTTTTTTTTAGTTATTCAAAGACATTCCTTTATGTTTAAACAAGTGTCATCACCATATGGTTTCCTTCATCATATGGGCATTGCCATAGGCATAGGCATATGGGCATGGGTAAACGGTATGACACTTGACTTGTTCAACTACATTAGTATAAGAATAAGAAAGGCTGGAATATTAAATGAAAGAAACAAATTACTAATAGAAATAAAAATAAAAGAAAGGATATCGACCGGAAACAGGGCATAATTCAGTAGTCAGAAAATACTCAAAAGTAAAAACATTACTAGTACTAGAAAAACAAAGAAAACTGCGGTAATCAGGCCAGTTGGCTGAGTTGTAGCATACATACGCAAGTGAAACTTGGTCACTAACACAAACGGCAGAAAACCTACAGACGGGAGAGAAGAGTTCTCAGAAAATATGCGGACCAACAAAGGATGAATATGGATGAAGAATACGAACCAACCAGGAATTGTATAGGAGTCTATATAAGGATCCCACGCTAGTAGTAGAAATTTTAAAAAATGTCAGTCTACGCTGGGCGGGATTCTCAGAAAGAATGACAGAGGAGTGAGGAGGGTACAGCATCAAAACCCAAGAGGGAAACAGCTCAAAGGCAGACCTATGCTTAGATGGATGGACGATGTGGAAAAGTAGCTGGAGATCTATGCATGGAAAAGAAAAGAATTAGATCTGAGTGGAAGGAAGTAGCATGGGCTGTAACGCCACAGGGATGGATGGATGGAATATTTTCTGAGATGGGCTTGAAACGCACGGACTCGGCAACGAAATGAAAAGCCAGCTCCTCGAATCGAGATTAACAGGGCGCTCTTTTATTTTAAATAGTCTTAAGCATAATAACAGTCAACGCCTGCCTTGGCGATTTTGGCGCCCATATTCATATAGTTCTACATTTTGAGGCCCCTACATTCTATAATTTTTCAGGTAGCTATTAACTGTTAATATTATACAAGTAGGCCTATAAGTATATATAATAAATAATGACAATTCTGACATAGATTTAAACTTCTAAAAATAGTATAAAATCGTTTGAAAAGAACTTCTATTAGAAGTCATCCATTTCAAAGAATTATATATATTTTTAAAAAAGATACGTTTGTTGATAAATAGAAACCAAATATTTAGAGTTTTAGAGTTGTTTTTTTTTATGGATCCCCTCCCCTTTACGGATATCCTTTATAAACGGCACCTCCGAGCGAAAACAATTTTTTTAAAATAACAAATTAATTAAAATATACACGCATGATATCCCAATCTCAACTTTCTTGTGACAACCGACGACTACGTTCCAATCGCCCCCTAGCCATTGTTGTCAGTAAAAAAAAATTATTATTAAGCATTCCATTTAATTCAATACAAATAAATGCTGCTAATGTTTTGGGGTGTACAATTATTTCATTTAAATAGACTAGCTTTTAATCTTTGAGTTTGAGCTATTTTAATTGTAATTGGAATGGACTTAACACCAAAGATTCGAACAACGGGCACAACAGCATAAATATTAATAGGCCTACTCTTCAATTCTGTTAAACTTATTTTCCTTGAATTTAGTATTTAATCTAATTCTGTTTTTACTGTTGTTTGTTTGCCGATGAAGGCTTCTTGTCGAGACGTTCATTGTTTTTTGCGTTCTATTTGGAATTTTAAAAATGTAACCTACAAATATGCAGGGTGTTACTTTAAAAGTAAAGTTATTTTACATTTCCCTTTTTTTATTTTATTTTTTTTATTTTATTTTTTTTCTAGGGGGGATCACTCCAATTTATTTTCCTATTTACAACATAGCTACTACTTATCATGCTGATGCTGCGTAACACTTGTATGGCCATTACAGTTTACTGAGTTTACTTTTATTGATATACAACAGAAGTGAAAACTGGTGAATGAAATTGGACTACTATATTTAACTTATTGAATGAAGCACCGCGATACTCATTTATACATACTAATAGTAAATCAATGGCCTCTTCGAGGTAAGTGACTTTCGTCTTCTATTTGGAGTATAGGGCAGGGGCTTTCTTTTATTTAATTACTACTATAATTTATTACTCCACGGGGCTTCACATATTCCACTTTGATTAATAATATTTAGTGTTCGTTTGTCCTAACACCGTCACTTTCCACATCACCCAAATTTAAAAAAAAAAAAAAAAAAAAAATTCTTCTATCCATTTTCATCTAGTGTGTAGCTGTAGGGCGTCATTTTCGTGATAGAATTAGGGTTCAGGTTAGGGTGAGCGGTCCTACAGCTACACATTTACCCCATTTTCAACTATTTCCTATTAAAAAAAATGTGTTAAACGTAAAGGTAAAATAAAATTGAAGTAAAAATAAAATTAAACGCTACGTCAACGCAAAAGGGCGGCAGCGGAAATCAATGAGAGAATTTCGAGGTTTCTACAGCCACCCGGCCCACCCCCTTTTGTTTTTTAAGAAGAGAAAAAAGAAACTTATAATTATATATGTAAGCATATTATTTAACTATAATTTAGTATAATTAAGTTGGTTTTTTCTTTAAATTTAGGCCTGGGCATTTGCCATTTACTATTGACTATTAACTTAGGCTTAGGGGTAAGGTTATAAACTTGAAACATTAATAAATATAAAGAACTGTAACTGTATGGGGGCAGAGTACCCTTAGCCTAGCCTTAGCCAGCCTGCCCTTAGCCTTAGCATAAAATAGGTCTCTGTGATATTGAATATTGAGATGTTCAACTTTAGTCCAAACAATAACATTCAAAATTTGGAAACATCAACTTAAACTACTAACTTTTTTACTTTTTTAGGCTTTAAAAGTTTTAGATTTTGAACAATGAATTTTAAACAAATTAAATGTTCCTGTCATGAGTCGGTTTGTCCTTAAGTTTTTTAGCACAGAAATATCAATAAGATTGGTGCCTCATAAGGCTAAAGTTTTTCAAAACATTGACAACATTGTCATTGTACTTGTGTCAGAAAATAATCATTTCCGCCCAACATATATATAGTCTATAGTTTGACTTTAAATAAATCGTCAATTAATTTAAATTCATTCTGCTACTTTTTTAAAAAGGAAACACAGAGTTGACCTATAATATCCTTTTAAATAAATAACTAAAAATTGAATTGACTCTATATTCATTTATGAAAATATTGTGAAATTACATTGAAAATAAGCTTTGAAATAGTGTCTGTGATAGATGAATTTGAAAATAAGAATTAATTTCACATCACAACTAACTTTTACCTTAATAAAAAGATAATTACTTTCTAAAGGTCAAACCGCAAAAGATCGCATCATGAGGTGGAAGATGGGGATGAATGTCTACCAATATCAAAGAGAATAAATTCTCTTCATATTGAGTAAGTAAATAAAAATTGCTATTCATGCCTTCATTTTATTAATCTAAGGTAGATTAATATATAAGAAGAAGATTAGATCTAGATAAGTGGATTTTCTTGAAAAGCAACATGTAATGTCAGTTTTTAATATATGTTTTTGGACAAAGGTAACTAGACCATCAGTATATATATATTTATTTATTTATTTTAAATTAGTTTGTTTACTCCCATAACTCAACTTTGTTAATCGGAGAAATAAAATTTGATTTTAGTTTGCATACTTTTATTTCTGCGTTTTTAATTTCAGGGGACAATCACATGCAGTATTCCCACAGGTAAACAGCATTATAATTTTATACCTATTTGTTTTTAATCATTGTACAGATTTGAAATGTATTTATTGATAACGTTTTATTAGTCAATTTAGGTAAAGGGAATTTTTGAATTATATTATTAAATAAAGTAATTATATGATGAAAATATTTTTTAACTTCTTTAATGTGAATTTTTTTTTCTTTACACTTTAGCCAAATGGAAATCATGTTGATATCTTTGCTGGTTTACATGATGATGATGCTGGTGGAGGTGTAGAGTCCATCACAGATGCCAGTCATCAACAGGACATAAATAATCCATCATATTGTCACAACCATGACCTGAGCAATTCTGAGTCCTTAAGACATCATCCAGTCAATGGACAAGCCATTTCACAATTGCACAACATAAACAATATGCATAATTCCTGTGGGGATATTGCCCATTTTTCCCGGTCTATGAGTGATCCGTATCCAGTTATTTCTAATCATCTGGTTCCAATTCATTCACGTTCTAGTCATAATCCATCACACCAAGAACAAGGGTCACATGTGTCATCAAATGATCCAGAGCCATTAACTCAAATTCAGCTACTTGAGCATGCAGCAAGTGCTCCATATTTTAACTGCAGACTCCTGACCCCATCAAATAACATGGACTTTTGCCCGATGGTGGACACAGACCAACAACGGCTTGGAAGCAATTTGAGCTTTGAAACTAACCAATCTCAGAGTCAACATCAGTCACAATATCATTCTCTTAATTCTCTGCAACCTTCTTTTTTTCAGAGCATTCAAAACAGCCAGATTGGGTCAGTCTTCTGCAATGCTCAAAATGAACAGCTTTCATCTTATCAGAGTAATCAAAACCAGCATTCCCCCTTTCACTGTAGTTCTCCAGGCAACAGTCTGCCTCATGTCCACTCAGGTTATAGCAGAGAGTTTCACTTTCAGCAAATGCCATCAGGCAGCTATGAGCCTGAATTAGGAATGGAAGAAAACCCATATTACTTTTCTGTCAATCAAATGCTGTATGAAGCTCATTTGTCTCGCATCAGAAGAGATAGCAACTTTCCTGGAGATTCCTCGTGAATAGTCCCTAAATGTATGTTTGCAGAAAGTAAAGTTACATACTGGTCTCATTTCACAGGCAAACATCAAACATAACCCATTTTTTAGGGTTTATCTTTACAGAAATATATAAAATAAATACAGTTTTCAAATAAATAAGATTGAAATACGTTGCAAGTGAATTGTTTGAAAAAAATTTTTTTATATAGTTTTAATGATGTTGCATAACTAGGATTTTTAAAATGTTCCTAGATTTAATTAGCCACAGTCATTTGAATGCATATTTTACAAAATATACATTTTAAATTAGTTAATAAAACATACATTAATTTTGCAGATAATAGTTCATTTTTACTTGTACCAGTAAAATCCAAATGCATTAAGATTATAGACACTTTTAGGTATGCTATTTGATTATTTTCCATTTGAACATTTTCTAAATTTCTTTAAATTTTTTTGTTTTTTAAACTGTTGGAGAACATTTGATTTTGTATCTAAAAAAATATTTTAAATTTTTTTATATTTTTTTTGCATTATTTAAAAAAATAAAAATAAAATTGACCAGGTAAAAACAATAAGAACATTTCAAAAGTTTAAGATTTGTTCTAAGTATAAATTTAAATAGTTTAAGTAGTTTGCTAATTATACTTGTGTCAAAATTGTTTTGTTTTAAATTAAGGATATTTGGCATGGAATATTTTGCACATAAAGAAAGTATTGTATTGTCTATTTATTGAAAATATAAAGCCACATAATACACAGTGATACAGTTATATGTTATCCAAGTGCTTATTTTTACTACATTTAAATACACACATTTATTGTACCGGTAGTATAGATCACAGAGTTTTTAAAAAAACATTGGCACATCATTACACCTGTGTATTGGAGTACTGATGAAAGAAGAAATCTATTATACATTTACACTAAGTCAGTCTTGTCAATCGTTTTATATATTATCAGTTCATGTTAATAACTAATGACTAATGCTACTTACTTGGTAGAATTTTCTTTCATTAATAGTACAGAAAATGTGACTCACAAATAATCAATGAAATTCAAAATATTGATCTTAAAGTTGAAGCTCCTAATGTTTTGTTTTTTTTAAACTAATTTTTATTTTTTTCATTTTCATCCATATTTATAAAATTTAATCCCAGATTTTCATTCCATTAAATTTGTCAACATGTTAAAATAAATAGTATGGAGAACCTCACCCACTAATATTTGCATTTAACTTCAACCAAAAGTGTATACAATTTTCAAAATCAGTAAAAATATTAAGACCATGTATTCAAAGGCAATAAGAAAAAAGATGTGTTTTTTTTTTTAAAATATTTGTATTTCAATGAATGGTCAAATCATTGTTTGTATAAAATGATCAGCCTCTGTCTTGGTACCGGTAGTTGGGAATATCATCATATCAGAATGAACCATTTTGTAATGAGACTATCCATTTGGTGTTCTGACAAAAATAGTATTGTTATGTTTTTTATGCAGAGATCGAACATTCATGTGGGCAGACAATGATTTTACTTTGGGTTTAATTCACCATAGGCAAAATAAAGTGAAGGAGCATTAGAATAAATTCATATTTCATTTAAAATAAGATGATGAAAATGTAGTTAAAATAGTTGTTCAGAGAAAGTTATACAAATTTTAGTGATAGAAATCACATAAATTATGATAAATTGAAGGAATTGCCATCATCACTTTAAAGTTCAGGATGTAATTGAACATTATTATTGTAAGATTTTAGAATAAGGTCAATTTATTTATTTTTCTTCAATATCAAGCTTCTTTCACTATAATTTATAAACATAGTAAATCATGTCTCTATGATGAGCTCACGAAAAAAAAGTCTGTTTGTCTACTGGGAAACATTGCATTTAAACTGTTTAAAACATGATGCCTTTTTTTTTTTTTTTTTTTTTTTTTTTTACAAAGCACTAAATGAATTCTACAATTACTACAATACTCAATCTCATTTCAATCTCGTATTATATACTAAAGGAAATACCACTCATCTCATTTATAATAGGCATTACTACTCATGTCATGATGTACTAATGTTGTCCCCTGGACAATGTTCAAACCTGTGTGATTAATTTATTTTTCCCTAACCACTAATGTGATGCATTTAAAGGCCACTTTGTGTGTACTTTACATTAAAATGACATGTCAGATTTTTTGGCACCATGAGGCTGTCAAAGCCTCTGACCTGATTGATTTGAAAAGGAGCACCTTACTTATATTTTATGATAGTGTACCTATTATTATAAATGTACAGCTTAAGTTGAAAGTAGTTATGAGTATCTGTTACTGGTACTATATATAGGAATCTTGGTCACTGATTTGGTTGCCTTAGGTTATTTGGTTTAGTTTGAAAAGTTACAATTTTAATCCTTGCCCGGTCTTGTAATCTTGTTGCTACAGTTACCAATGCCAGTGACGGCAACTTGTGGTCATCTGAATGAATAATTACAGATTTTCCTCACCATTCAGCCTGCCATATTAATGAAGTTAATTTATTGCTATTAAAATAGCTTTTCAAAAGTTACATTTTGAACTTATAGTTTATCTTTTCAATAACTAAATTTTTATTTTGTAAACCTTATCTCTTCTGTTGTATTTTACTTGTTCCAATCAACTAACAAATTATTTCTTGTCATAGCCTGTCTACTTGACTGACTGACAACAAATTTGCTTCTTTTTTTTTTTTTTTTTACTTGCTTGAAGAATTCTGCGTTTTAAAATATCAATTTCAGATGAGTTAGTGAAACTGAATGGTTTTTTAAAATGGAAATCTATTATAAAAAGAAACAAAACACATTTTATTTATAAGACGCAGTGCCATAATGACTCTTCGTCTTCTTTGCCTTTTCAACTCCTACTGGAGCATATGCCATTATAGATTTCTTTACAAGGCTTCCGGTGTCTAGCTGTCCTCTCTAACTCTTTCCAACTCTTTCCATCTTTGTTGACATCTCTTCTCCATTTTTTTTTTTGGGTCTTCCTCATCCTTTTGATCCATGAGGTTTCCATCCGATTCCTTGTGTTGCTATATTTAACATATTGAGCACTGGTACCAGTAGCCAAAATGTCTAGCTCCAAATCTTATCTACTGTCACTTGAAGAAAAAAACAATTAGGCCTACACTGGTTGGAATGTTTTCAGTTCTGGGAAGTTATAGTGCACACAGCCAATGTTACCTTTAGGCTGCGTGGCCGCGCAGCTACCTCACAGATGCCGCGCAGCAGTTTTGAGCATCCGCGCAGCAAATTTTTATAAAAATAAATTTGAACAGATGCGCTGCACTTTGCAAAGTAAAACTTTGCACACAACTGTATGATTTTGCACACGAACCCGCAAACCTTAGAGGGAACATTGCACACAGCCTCAGAAGAATTGTTGGGAACATTGGTAATTAAACAGAAGCTTGAACCAGGGTACCTCTCCCTCATAGACGGCAACAAGGCCATGACAGTGAATGACAGGCTGTTCCGGAACAAGCTCCCAAAAGGAAAAGTTGAGGTGACAACACTTAACACATTTGCGTCTATTGCCTTAGGCCTTCCAACCCCCAGTTCTTCCAATCCCCAGTTCTTCCAACCCCCAGTTCTTCCAACCCCCAGTTCTTCCAACCCCCAGTTCTTCCAACCCCTAGTTCTTCCAATCCCCAGTTCTTCCAACCCCCAGTTCATGATACCCTCACTGAGTAGCCCTTGCAACCAGTGAAATATCCTCTTCCACACCAGGCACAGAAACATTGCAAATCCCCTCTACATGCATAGGAGCCATAATGGTCAATAAATTGATAGTGGGCCCTTAATATATAGAAGAAGAACACTAACAATGTTTTAAAATTCATTTCGCTTATTACTTAAATGAAGGGTTAATGTTCCTTCCCTCTAATTTTGTGTACAGTAAAATTCTGGAAAATTTCAGGAATAGTCAAAATTGTGCACTTTGAAGTAAGGAAGCAATGCTAAAGCTATATCATACTATATGTTAGATTGGCACGCAAAGTAAACGGATATGCATTGTAATACTGCATATTGCACTACACTGTGGTCACCACAACCCCGAGGCGCCTCTGGTGAGACAAGTGCTGTCATGGATCTCTCAGTGCCTCTCTGGTGATGTCTCAGTGCCTCTCTGGTGATGTCTCAGTGCCTCTGGTGATGTCTCAGTGCCTCTCTGCATGGTGATGTCTCAGTGCCTCTCTGCTGATGTCTCAGTGCCTCTCTGCTGATGTCTCAGTGCCTCTCTGCTGATGTCTCAGTGCCTCTCTGGTGATGTCTCAGTGCCTCTCTGCATGGTGATGTCTCAGTGCCTCTCTGCATGGTGATGTCTCAGTGCCTCTCTGGTGATCTCTCAGTGCCTCTCTGGTGATCTCTCAGTGTCTCTCTGGTGATGTCTCAGTGCCTCTCTGGTGATGTCTCAGTGCCTCTCTGCATGGTGATGTCTCAGTGCCTCTCTGGTGATGTCTCAATGCCTCTCTGGTGATGTCTCAGTGCCTCTCTGGTGATGTCTCAGTGCCTCTCTGCATGGTAATGTCTCAGTGCCTCTCTGGTGATATCTCAGTGCCTCTCTGGTGATGTCTCAGTGCCTCTCTGCATGGTGATGTCTCAGTACCTCTCTGGTGATGTTTCAGTGCCTCTCTGGTGATGTTTGAAGGCCCATTCCCAGAGTGTGTGTCGAATTCACTTCAACTTCCTTTTTAATGGTATTTTTTATTTGTTCCTTCTATTGGGGGAGCGTTGGTCTCTTGCCACGGCTTCTACTTCTATTTTCCTAAAAGAAACGTTTGCAGTTGCATCGGTTAATTGCAATATTGATATTTATTTTCACTATTCACAATGTTGGAATTAATTCCCCAATAATAATCTTTTTTTTAAGTGCTGGCTTTTTTTCAGTAATTGGAGACCATGAGCAAACCAGTAGGCCTACAGTTTAGCAGGGTGCTCCAAACAGGATGGTTTAAAAGTGTTGAAATTAATCTCAACACAAAACTTAACAGCAATCACCAGATCACTGGTCAGGGGCTATCATACACTACGTACGCACTGGGTAAAAGGGGGGTCGACTTTACGTGCGTACGCCCGGTGGGTCCGCGGCAAAAAGTACATACATAACATTTATTTACACAAACTGCAATGATTTTACTAACATTCTGACAGTCTAAATAGCACATTTATATCTCTAACGCTGTACAAATTTTTGTAGGAATTAGTGTAATAATGTCCTTTTTTTTTTTTTTTTTTTCAAAAGTGAACTGGCTACTTTGGGTTGTCCAATAACAATTTTTACATAATTTTGATACCCCTACCCCCTTGTCAACAACTGTCAAACTTTCAATGAACCCCCCCCCCCCATTTTTTTAAGTAATTATGTCAACATTTTCTACCCCCCCCCCCCCCCCCTTAAAAAAAAACAACAACAATTTAAACAAATAAATAATGAATTATAATATAAATAAATTTATAAATAAATGTTACGTTGTGCTGAGCTATTTGTATGACACAAAATTGTAGGAAAAAAGTTTTATTACATGCTTAGCTTGTTAATCAACAAGTTAGAACGTTTTTACACTTAAATTTTATAATGCAGAATCAATTAAAAGGTTATTAAAGACTAAACATCATTGTTTGTGAAGGTATAAATATGATTATTGTCAGTCAAGCTCACAATTATAGCATAGTTTCTAGCTGCTATCATCTTCCCATGAAGTAGCCTGGTGTTGCTCTAACCTAACAATGGGCATAAGTGACATAATTTGGGTAGAGTATGACATCATATGCCCCCCCCCCCCCCCTGAATTTGCAGGTTTTTATTTAAATTGCTATTTACTGTGGCGCCTCCAGTAATAAACAATTTTAACAAGCCGACCAAGTTTTGGTCCCCCCCCCCCCACCCCCCTTGAAAAAACTTTGAAATGACGCCCATGGTGGGAATATTCTATAATAGCTGATTTATCATTTTCATCTTGCGGAACTGATATCTAATCATTCAGCACTTAAAATATAAGCATTTTCGGTGTGAGCAATAATTGCCATAAGCACTCTCTCTCTCTCTCTCTCTCTCTCTGTCTCTCTCTGTCTCTCTCTCTCTCTCTCTCTCTCTCTCTCTCTCTCTCTCTCTCTCTCTCTCTCTCTCTCTCTCTCTCTCTCTCTCTCTCTCTTTTTTTATTTGTTGAGTTGCAGGTGCTAATTTCTTATGCCCAAGAGGGCATATCCGGTGTTATTGAACATGTTTTTTCAACATGACTTGTGATTTAAAATAGATGTTACAGATTTTTTTAATCCGTTCAAGCACCGATGTCATTATTGTTACTCACTTTACTATCTCTTAATTGTCAATATATCGTATTCCTACTCTATCAATACCATTTATCTTGACTGCACATGACCCTTGAACCCTGTCCTTGTTCCATAGTTCCATACCTGCAACATGATCGCAAACATACAGCCATGGTCATTTGCGACAAACAGAATCTACAAGTGAAGAGAGGCTAACTTTTGACTTCTCTTGCACCAACAAAGTGTGATAACATTCTGACCAGCCATCTGCAGTGAGCAGACAAGACACACATTAAATAAATCGTATATTATTAAAAGCCTAAAAAATATATGACTATATACGCTCAATTACACTTATACCTTTTTAAAAATAATAATAGCCAGTCAATGTTTAAGATTAAAATTTTAATAGAAAAAACATGACTGTTGACGTCAACTAATCTAACCCCCCATTCCCTGTCAAAAACTGTCAAACATTTCCACCCCCATCCACATTTTGTTGACATAATTAATGGACGCCCCCATATCGCTCTAGTAGTAGGCCTACTTAGTCCTAGTATTAATATTTAGTCCATCTAATATGATAATATCTTCGGCTACACCAGCGGTTCCTACAATTTTCTACTCCACGGCGCCCTTGCCAAATTTAGGTCAGCACCAGGCACCTTGTACTGTGTTATATTCTTACAAGTACACTTAGACTTAGCGTGTATATTTTTTAAATTAAAAAATTAGAGGGTTGTGTAATAATAGATATAAAACGTATGTCTATGTACTTCAATAAGCGTCATTTAGTAACTGCAAAATTATTGGTGCTTAAAAGTGAGTTACTGTTGTCACATATAATATAATACTTCGCGGTGCCACTGTGAGGAATCCGCGGGAACCCAGAGCAGGACCGCGCAGAGCAAAAGAGATGCATGGGGGTAAATCCTGATTATGGCGTCCCTCAATAATAGAATAAAGTGCAGCCAGCGATAAACCAGTAAAAATACGATTTTTAGCGCCCCATTTTTTTTTTCTTTGGTGAAATACATGGGATTTTATAGTTCACGTTCCTATCTTAAGATAATTTGGCACACGTTATGTTGGCGCCCGTGACAAGTACCCCCTTTGGCCTTTCTGATGATCCTGCCCGAGGGCAATGCGACACCCCAGGATGACGAGATACATAATTTGGGAACCACTGGGCTCACTAAAAAGCAGTGAAAACTCGTGATATATTTATTATTACTGTGACGTCAAAATATCATGTTGGGTTGGTTTTTTTAGGGGGTTGTGGGGGATCCAAATCTCATATGCAAGGGAAGTCCAAAAACAAAAAGTACGCCTGCAATGGAAAAAAAAAAGGGGGGGGGGGTTGTCAAACTTGACTTTTTGCGTACGTATATAGATAGATGGCCTCTCACCATTCTGAAATAAAATTTTTGACACTTGTCTGTTGTGGATCACTTGCACTGTCGGTCGTGTAAAAGGGCGGCACTTTTTCTTCATATAGCGGTGGGCAGCATTTTCAGCGCCAAAGACCCTCAGCGTAATTTAATTTTACTATCAATTACCACTCATTTTTATGAGATATTGGAACTAAATTGTATATTTAGTATTTTATTCTGACCCAGTTAAATTGAAATATTAGGTCTTAAAAGGAGCCAAGTAGGAAAGAAAGGGGGAAAATGCCGTCAACTAGGATAGGGAATGTTCATCAAATGGATTCAAATGGTAACATTTTCTTTTGATGATCATCCTATTAGTTCGTTTGGTCTTTCTTATGGTAAATCCACCAATGCGATTATGACTTTAAATAATATATTACAACGTGTTCTCGAATTTATCTTGATATGATATTAAGTCGGATTAAGGCGTTTAAGTTTAAGGCACTGGGTACAGTCAACATCTGGACACATAGTCACATCTGTCTATTCAGGCCTACATTTCATTTGAATAATTTTACATTTCGGGCTATCTTGGCCACTAAGCTTGAGAGACACTTATTATGTATTTGAGAGACACTTATTATGTATTGAGTATTGTGCATCGTAATCATAAGTGCTAATAACGTTATACATAGTGATAAGAATGAAACTATAAATTCGGTTGACAGTCACTTCTTTCAGCGAAGATAACCGAGAATTAAAATCCATAAAAAAAAATGAATAACATTATTTAGAAATTAAATATAGATTTCTTATCACATGACCTACACATTATCAAAATGGCGGCACCACTGTCAGTAAGGAAACTTACTTCATGTGCAGTATATATTTTAACAATACTGTGCCATGGTTGCTCCTCTGCAAATTACTACGTTGGTGCAGGTATTGCTGATATTACTGGACCAGCAGCTGAAATTAATATGGTAAATAAATATAATATAGGTAATTATACGCTTGACGTTTCTCCCATTCTACCACCATGTTTTTCAAACTACTTTTTTCCCCATTGCCCATGGCCACCATCTTTGTCATAGCTATGTTAAAAAATAAAATTAAAAAAATAGTAGTGCAAATACACGTCTGCTAAAACTAAAATGATGAGGGGAAAGAGAGAATGTACTGTTTTAGCTACTTACCGAGATAAATGAAAATCAAAATTTCAAGACAAATTTAGCAATTTCATTGTATCCCTATAAATATGAGGCAAGAAGTGTCAACAACCTTCGGCAGCCTACGGTAACTTTTTCCTGACCTAATTTCAGCCGGTACATTAATTTCACCTTGAAAGTAGACGTAGCATCTGTGTTGTATTTATATCCCTTTACTTTTACTTTAAGTTTAAGATATGCAGCAAGAAGTGTCAACGACTTGCAGTCGCTCCCGCACCTCAACTAAAATATTTGTGCTACAGTTACACACTTTGGTAGGAAAAGAGTTTTTTTGTAAAATGTGTAAAATAATGAAAACCTAACTGAAAGTTTCATAGAATAATATACTCTTACACTTACACACTTTCTTGCAGGTTCCAACAAAAATAAAATCCAAAAGTTGTCCAAAAAATCAATACAATACTAATTATACCAATTTTCCAAAATGACGAAAAAATTTAATTTTATAATTATCCACCCTATGAAATTATAATTTAAAATATTCCTTCGATGTATTAATATTTAAAATAATAAAAGTTAACTCTAGTAACAATCTAGTAGACAAAAGGGAGAGAATCCTACACAAAAATTCAATTTGGCGCAGATTGCATAATTTGACCCAACTACTTTCAAGGAGAAACAAAAATAGGAACAAAAGTTAAAATTTAATGTTTGCCCCCTTTCCAGACATAATTTCAGCGAGTACATTATTTTCGTGGCGAACTTAGCAACTTTATTGAATCTTTCTAGTTATGCGACAAGTAAGTGCCATTGACCAGCATTCGCTCCCTTCCCTAAACTAAAACACATATGATACAAAATTTAGCATTGTTTTAAATCTCCTTTCAAATATTATAATTAACCGCCAATGAAATATTAATTTACAATATTCTATTGGCGTATTAATATTAAAAATAGAAAAGTTAACTCTAGGAACAAGCCAAGAATAAAAAAAGGGAACTCACTTATCCTGGTGCAAAACGTCAAGCGTGGGAGGTCACTTGTCTTTGATATAATCTGACATCTTATAATCAGGACAATAATCGCTTGTGTTTGATATAATCTGATATCTTTCAATAAGGACAATAATCGCTTGTGTTTGATATACTCTTACATCTTATAATCAGGACAATAATCGCTTGTGTTTGATATAATCTGACATCTTATAATCAGGTCAAGAATTGCTTGTGTTTGATATAATCTGACATCTTACAACCAGGACAAGAATCGCTTGTGTTTGATATAATCTGACATCTTATAATCAGGACAAGAATCGCTTGTGTCTGATATAATCTGACATCTTATAATCAGGACACGAATCGCTTGTGTTTGATATAATCTGACATCTTACAATCACGAGAAGACTGTGGCGATGTGTGAGAGGACGTAAAGTTAAGACATCGTGGCAGAACCAAGATGGCGCGTATGTTTTGGAGATGGAAGACGGGGAGGGGATCACGTGTCGGCATCTGTTTGTTGCTATTCATCATTGTTGTAGTCACCATCATGGAGTTCAACTGGTTTGGTCTGACCGGTGGCTTCAGCCAGGCGGATGTGGATCACTTCGCCAAGACTATTGATCTCAGATACACGGTCATAGCCAATGGGCCTGAGGACTCTGTGCACAGAGATTTTGTTTATGAGGCCGAGGTGACACTGACCAACAATGGCAACACAGAGTTTCCTGGACTTGGCTGGCAGATATTCTTTAATCAGCTACTGACACTAGAGCCGGAACACTACCCTTACAACGATGGGCTGGAGAAAAAAGAATACGGTGTCATCCTCTACCATTGGAACGGTCACCTCTACAGTATCGCTCCCACCCTTGACTTCGGATCGATACAGCCCAGTCAGTCCAAGAGTATTCGCATCTTCACCACCTGCTGTAACCTGGCTGTGACGGACACGTTCCCCAACTGGTACATAGTGTTTCCAGGATTCAAACCCCGAACCATTGCCAGCACGTCTGGTGATCCATTCAAATTTGCCTACCGCATTCACTCCCCAAAAACATGGAGAAAATATAATTACGAGAAAGTGAATCCCCCCTTACCAGAAGACAGATTTCATTCATTTTCTGTTGATGACCTGGGGAGAGCCCCAATTCCTGTGTTACCCACTCCTTTGGTGATCTCAACATACAAGCCTTTGTCCACAATTAATGTGCGTCAGGAGCGATGGGTAGTGGTCACTGACACGCTGCTTTGGGGTGAAGGGAACATGCTGTCAGAAATCTGGAATTTGCGCCACCTGAAAGACATTCCAAGTGAATATTTTATCAGATTTATTGAAGAAGACATCAGAGTACAGTTCAAAGGTCAAGCAGTTATTATTGAAGAATCTTACTATCTGTCTGTCAACCCGGCATCAAAAACAGTTGTCGTCAAAGCTTCCGGGAAGGCAGGAGGATTCAATGCAGTGCAAACCCTGCTTAGTCTGGCTGATAAAGATGGCAATATTCCGGAAACAATTATACTGGATGGCCCCAGGTTCAGGTACAGAGGATTTATGTTAGATATAGCCAGAAATTTTCAGGACAAGAATACCATAAAAAGGTATCTTGACCTTATGGCCATGTATAAACTCAACAAGTTTCACCTGCACCTTACTGATGATGAGGGTTGGCGGTTGGAGATTCCTGGTCTGGAGGAACTAACCAAAATTGGTGCTCAGCGCTGCCATGACCTGACTGAAAAGAAGTGTATCATACCTGCTCTGGGCTCAGGGCCTTATCATAAAAATGTTGGCTCTGGATACTTAACACAAGATGATTACAGAGACATTCTGCAACATGCTAAAGCGAGACATATTGAGGTCATTCCTGAGATTGATCTACCAGGCCATGCACATGCTGCGATTAAGGCAATGGAGGCAAGGTTCATGAAGTATTATCAAACTAACCTGACAGAAGCTACAAAGTATTTATTGTCAGACCTTAAAGACCGATCCGTCTACAAGTCTGTCCAGGGCTATAAGGATGGTGTTGTGAACCCATGCTTGCAGTCAACATACACTTTTATCCACAAAGTTATGGAAACTATCTATAATCTGCACCATGACATCCAAACCCTAAAGATATTTCATTTTGGAGGAGATGAGGTACCAAAAAATACATGGACCCAGTCCCCAATATGCAATGGCCTAAATCTTACTGGTGTAATGGATAAGAGAAAAGCCATCAAAGAGATCTTTATCACCCATGTCTCCGATATGGCAGCTGAATTTAACCTTGATGTGGGTGCTTGGGAGGATGGGGTCATGGACGACAACGAGAAATCTGTGAGCAAGGATCTCTTTCCTCGAAATGTCTATGCTTATGCCTGGAACAACTTATGGCAACTGAGACAAACAAAGCGAGCTTATGTACTAGCTAATAATGGATATAAGGTTGTCCTAACTCCGGCAACCAATACCTACTTTGATCACCCTTATGAGCCAGACCCGAATGAGCCAGGTCTGATTTGGGCTCGCAGGTATCTGCAAAGCAAACAAATATATGGAATCATACCGGCCAACCTATACATCAGCTCAGACACCACGGCAGATGGCGCCCCGTCTGATATGTGTGATGACATCAGTGCTTGCCCAAAGCTGAAGAAAAAAGATAATTTAGAAGGTATTGAAGCTGTACTCTTTGGTGAACTTTTGCGCAGTCAGAATATCACAGATTACATGATGCTCCCACGATTACTGGCTCTGGCAGAAAGAGCTTGGCATGAAGCTTCCTGGGAAAATGAAAAGAATAATAAAGCGAGAATGAAAGCCATGAATGCTGACTGGACAGATTTTGCAAATAGTGTTGGCTACAGAGAATTTGCCAGATTGGATAACCTTGGTTATAATTACAGAATACCACCACCAGGTGCTATAATTATAAACAGTACCTTAAAGACATCTTTGGGTTACCCTGGTCTGGTCATAGAAATGTCCAGAGATGGTGGCCAGACTTGGTCTACTGTGTGGTCTGGAGTAACTAAAGTTGAATTGAATGAAGACATAAGACTTCGAACAAAGGCCCCAAGTGTTAAAAGATACAGTCGAGTTGTGAGTGTCAGTAATCGCATTGGTGTCAGATCAGATTGAAGGGAGCCAACAGATTTGGGATGGAAATCTTCAATTTATGGAAATTATATAATTTCTATGGATTTTGCAAAGTGTAATATTTTTAAATTCTAAATACATTAAGGATTGTAAGCTATGATTAAGTTAAAAATCTTACACTCTTTGTTTTCCATTTTTATACTTTTTGAAGCACTTAAAAGGCTGTCTTGTAAAAAGTGTTATTGGGTGCTATTAGGAATCTTTATCTTGCTATGTTGATTGAAATTGTTAAGTTTCCTTTTGAAAATGCTAATACTATGATGTTAATACCATGATAATAATATTATGATGTTGATACTATGATGTTAATATAATGATGTTAATATTCGGATTTAAAAATTCTGATGTTAATATTATGATGTTAATACTATGATGTTAATGCTATGATATTACTATTATGATGTAAATACTATGATTTTAATATAATGATTTTGGAAACAAAATAGAAAAATGTTCAGGCTCCCAATTAAACGTACACACTTCAATAAGGCAATGATACACACATAATACAGTTTGAGATAATGAAACAAATATTTATTAACTATTGAAAAGATCACCATGGGTAGCAACTATTAAAAAGGGGTTTCCTTTTTGATATACGAGATATTCTTAAAGAAAAGAGGTTGAGCAAAAGTCAATGAGTTCAAACCATATTGATGAATGCTTTATTGGCGTATCCGGAAATTTGATCGAAGGAAATTTCGTAGACGGAAAATTGATAGACGGAAATTTGATCAAACGGAAATATGGTCGATTCTTTTTTTCAGTTCAGACGTTGGAATTTTCGTCAAATTTCTTTTTGAACGCACTATACTATATAGTAAAACAAAATCATGCGTTCAGGGGGAAATTTGACGCACAATTTTGGCGTCTGAACTGAGAAAAAGATTCGACCAAAGTTCCATTCTATCAAATTTCCGTCGACGAAATTTCTTTCGATCAAATTTCCGGTAACCCTTTATTGGTGCTGCTGTGTGTCTCACAGCTCTAAATCCACATTCCACTTTCATTAAACATTTCTTCTAGGAGATGAATGGGCACAGCTGGTTTTTTACTGGCCTGTTTATTTGTTTCCTCCTTGTGACCAACAGTTTCTGTTTGGCTGGTGGTTGTCAGTGACCCGTGAATTGATTTAATATTGTAGATGTTAACAAACCTCATGTAGATAAAGTGTTACTTTGACATATTTTGTGTTTATAAATAACAATTTCCTTCATTACATTTTTATGTTGCATATCAAATTTTATGGTTAATAATTTTCTCAAAACAAAAAAAGACACTGCCATTTTGTCATTATTTTGATACTTGTCGTATGGTGAAAATTATGTTGTTTTCAAACTTTTATTTTTTCTTAATGTCATGTATAAATGTGAGATAATCAAATGTCTGTTTATAAACCTGAGTCTTTCTATATAAGGGATTGTTCTCCTCTTTCTGTTGAGTATGAAAACAGGTCTTCACTGTAAACATCAAGTACTGCTTATTTCAGATTAAGAGATGCAATCAGATTCTGTTACTGAAAGTATGTGTTCAAATATGTTCAATAGACATTAGTTTGTACTGTGGTGCAGACAAAGACTAAAATCTGAGGTAAAGTTCAGGAAATATATTCTCTGCCTTAGAAGAGCATTTTTTTTGGTACTTTGTAAAAAATGTTTTCTTTCAACTGTTGAACTGAATTCATGCTGGGGAGCATTCATTTTACATGATCAAAGTATGTACCTCCTATTAACATTTAGAAATATGTAAATAATTGTATCTTGTTCAAAACATATAGGCCTTCTTTTCTAAGAAAACAATATTTTTGAAAAAATGTTTGCTCTTAAGTAATAATAAAAGACTGAGTCACAATATTGTGGCTCTTTCGTATTTATTTTGACATTATATGAGCATTTTATTTTTTTTAAGCCTGATTCTGAGCCTGATTCCATAAATAATTGTGGTCTTATTCTCCTTTTCAGTTAAAACTATTTAGACTTGATACCTTACATTAGTTTCCACAAACTAAGGTCACAAAAATATTCTTGTTCAGCCCATTTAATTCAATTTGACAGAATCAATTTGTAGATTTTGTTTGCAATACAAAACTAAAGCAAAGGCATAACATAATTTGTTAATAACTTTTTCATCATTTGCAATAATGGGGTTAAATGCTCTTTAAAAAAGAAATTATACTTTTTCTAAATGAGGAAGAAGTTTTTGTTGCAATCGTGAGTGTCATATTTTGAAATATAAAATACATTTGAATGGAAATGTGTAACTGCTGTGAAGCCATTATTTCTATCGATTCATGCAATCTTACAGGCCCACCATGTTGTTACAGCAGTGATTATCTAAGTCTTGTTTCTTATAATGTTGGCAGTGCCATTCCTTTCAAGACATAGTGCACATTGGGTGCTGGGTGGCCGAGTGGTCTAAACTGAGCAAAATCTCAAGTTGATGGTCTGGAGTTCAATCCCCGCCAAAGCCCAGTCAAGCAAACACACCACCAGCAGCCCGGGTGGATGGGACTCGTTAACCTTGGACGGCAACTCATCTAAGAGAAGGAAACTCTGAATTCAAACCCGGCGATGGAGTCCCGATAGGCGGATAACATTGATACAATGAAACATTCCGGCAACTCCCGGGTGGATGGGACTCGTTAACCTTGGACGGCAACTCATCTAAGAGAAGGCAACTCTGAATTCAAACCCAGGAGATGGGGAGATGGAGTTCACATGCGCCTAACTGGCAGCAGTGATGCCTCTCGAACATCGAACCTTGTAACGCGCTTCGAGCCTTTGGGAATGAAGCGTGATTTCTCAAATTTCTCAAATAAACTTCATTATTATTATTATTAAGTATATACCATTGATACCATATATATTATATAATAGTTGGAAAGTAAATTTTGAATGCTAATTTACGGTATTACCAGTAATTATTATTTATAAAATAAATATTGTTAGTATTAGTAAGTAGCCCTATGCCCTGGCCTGTATGGCACAGTATGAGCGTGGGAATTTATTATTATGACTAGCAAGGGTGGATCAATTTTTTGGGTGGCCTATGTGACAGCCGCAACAAAATAAAATTGAATTGCTATAAACAAACGTTTTTGAACAAAAGTCCTCTTTCAAAATATTTTCAAGCAATGTTAATTAAAAAGACAATTGGAAATTGAATAACATTGCACAATAATTCTACATGGTAAAGAAAGCTCCACAAAATTTCACCAAATGAGCAAATACCCAATAACATAAAGAACAAGAGGATTTTGGTGTAGAAACAGTAGTTATTGTCCGCGCATTCTAGAAAACGAAAAGTGCTTGATGGATACATTGTAAATGATGAACCATTGTTTGATCCATTTCAAAATGTTTTTGGTGTTAATGATCACGTTTTTAAGAGAAGTATTTAATTGTTTATGCAAAATATTTACCGGAAACGGTAAGATAGCTGCTTATATGGCATGCCTGGATCCAAGGAATTTCAATAAACTTTGAGTCTCCCACTGAACTTTTGAATCTCTCAGCAACAAAATTTCGTGATTCAACACCGAAGCAAGGGCAACTAGAATTCGTGAAGAACTTTTAGATTTTGTTTCTAAATTAGACCATTTGAAGAAAGTCATACAGCAAACTGAATCTAGTCTTGAAGTAATAAATAATAAAGAGGACTATTATGAAAATAATGAGGATATGTGTTCAGAATTTTGCAGGCCAAACGTGACTACAGAAGAAATTAGCAATTGTAACAATTGTGCCTTATGCTGCTATATCATACTGAAAATTTTTAAGTTATATTCAGAATGTTAACTTGTTATATGTTTATTGACTCCTTCAATATACCAAGCTGCATGCCAAGTTCTCTAAAATGAAATTTATAAAAGTCTATTGGTATCAAATTTATCTGGAAAAAAATTAAATAATTTATACTGATTGACTGTGAACCAGATATATCAAGGGAACAAATAAATGATGACCTGGCAAATCATATCAAGAAACATGAAAATATCCTAAAAGTATGACCTATGATCAATTTTATGATATTATTGATGTAATATCTCACTTATGGTTTTTCTTATATTTTTAACATTATTTAAGAGATTTTATTTTTATTTTTGATATTAATATGGGTATAATAACAAAAATATTATTATTTAGATCTTCTATTTATCCCAGAGACCTTATTAAAACATTCACCATCAACAATTTCGAGAGCCTGGGCCAATTCATCCAAAATCGCCCTGGTTAATTCAATCCCTCAACCTGCCCCCGATGACAAGGCTTAATATTGTAACAATAAACCTGATTAAAAGTAATTAGACTGGCTATTAATTTTAAACAATAATTTGAAATTGAAGCCTATTTCAAAATTAAAAATGTTTAATTAATTTTTTTTTAAACATTAAATTGAGTGCTATGTTAGAGAAAGTTATTGATGTTTAGCAACATCATGTTAATTACCATTCTATATAGGCAGTGAATTTCGCCGTTCACTTTTATATTTAGAGTGCTATTTTATATCTCTTATAATTACTTAAATATTTTATGCGTATGCCTATGTGAAGTGATGAAGATTTAAAAAACGTAAATTACTAATGTGCAGATGGGCTATGCCAATCCAGGACAAACAAGTCATGGGATTCACATCAGACAATTTAGCCGTGCTTTTATCTTTGCCACATCACCTTCAAGCACCAGAACAGTCTTCATCAGTATAGATGCCTGTTGGTCACCTGGAGCTGTTAAGCGACAAGTGAGTTTATCAGATACCTCTTGGTCACTCAGAGGTGTTTTAAAAAAAAAAAACCATTGATTTTATTATTGGTTCAAGAATTCTTTGCACATGGATAGATCTGTTGTTATTTCGTTATTGAATTAGGGTTTATCTTAAAAGTGTTATGTGTTTTGATTGGCTTATTTTTTTAATTTGATTCAAATTGTATCCTTGAACCTTTCAGGTTGTCAAGGAACTCAAATCTGTGTATGGAGATCTGTACACAGAAAGAAATGTAGCCGTCAGTGGCATCCACACCCATGGAGGTGCTGGAGGTTTCAGCCAGTATTTGTTGTATGACCTTACTGCATTTGGCTTCAACCGTCAAGGTTTTGATGCTCTTGTCAATGGAACTCTTCAGGTTGATCATCATCTTTTCTCTGACCGAACCTTCTCTTCTTCCTCTCAATGCCAGATTGGGCTATGCTGATTGTTTCACACTTTGAAATCAGCCATAAAAATCTCAACATTTTAATCCAGTGTATTTGGTAATAGCTTCCAATCACCTAAAAGTTAACTAAAAGGGTCATTAATTTTATTTGTAATTTTTTTTAAGGTTTACAAGCTAGTCATTAAAAATGTCTGAATTTCTGCATAGAGTATTCATCAAGCCCACAAAGCAATGCGGCCGGCAGATATCTACATGAACAGTGGGGAACTCTTGGACTCCAATATTAACAGGAGTCCCACAGCATACCTCAACAATCCAGAGGCAGAGAGATCCAAGTAAGCAAAAACCAAGATTAGAGCAAACACACATTAGTCAATCTCATATTTATGTACTAATGAAACAACAGTTTCATATTTTTATGGTCAAAATAAAACAAAACATTTCTTATTTTTTTGTGTACTTCATCATCAAACCCGGGCCTACTTATCAATTCTGTCCTCCCCCATCACCCAGGTCTACTTGTTGATTCTGTGCTCCCCCATCACCCATGTCTACTTATCAATTCTGTCCTCCCCCATCACCCAGGCCTACTTATCAATTCTGTCCTCACCCATGCCTGCTTATCAATTCTGTCCTCCCCAATCACTCTCATTTACTCATTCCATTTCACACCTTTAATACAAGCCTCTGTCTTCTGTCCATTCCCATGACCAACTCTGAAGCCAATTACCTGTATTTGTTATCAGGTACAAATATGATGTCGACAAAGAGATGGTGTTGCTGAAGATTGTAGATGATTCAGGCAAGGACATTGGAATGATTAGGTTAGTTTGTTTAAAGACTCACTTCAGTTTTTATTAGTCAACAGATTTATATTTAAACATTACTCTCAAAACTTAAATGTCAATTGCTCCTTTGCTCTTATCACTTTTCCTTGTCCACCCCCACTCCCCTTCTCTGAAATGCTACATCGTACCCCCTGAGACTGACAGAACTCCAGGTTAGGGGAACTCTTCAATTACAGTTGTTAGCCTTGACTTACTATCTATATGTTAAATAATTTCATCAGTTTTGTTTATTTTGATTGGATCTTTGGAATATTTGTTTACTCTCAGCATCAATTAATAGAATTTCTAATTACCTTCAAACCCTAGTTGGTTTGCTGTGCACTGCACAAGCATGAACAACACCAACAAGATGCTGACTGCTGACAACAAGGGCTACGCTTCACTGTTGTTTGAGAAAAAATTCAACCCAGATTCCCTGCCAGGAAAGGTATGTGTGGCAGTAGGTCTCACTAGATTTGTTCAGTTTGCTTCTATCATTTCATCCAAGACTTTGTTCATAGTACAAGCTGGTCCGTAGCTCAGGATTGTTCATTTTAAAAAAAACCTTGGTATAGTGCTCATTAGCATTCACAATATAAACTGAGTTGATTTAATAGATCCAATTGCCTCTTGCTGGCAGGGATAAATTATTTCAAAGTCTCAAAAGCAATTCAGGGTTATAACGAATGGACTTTTAAAAATAGAATAATTCATAATTCTTAAATTCCACATCATCAGTTAAGTTTTAAAATAAACACTTTCCGTTTAGTGTGTTTAATTGATCAAGAAATTGTTTCTTAGTTTCGTGTGAGTAGTTAGAGCAGCATACGTTTTTACATCAACAGTTAGCTGTATATGTATTCCACATACAGGGTTCCTTTGTGGCAGCGTTTGCTCAGAGTAACTTGGGAGACGTGTCTCCCAATACACAAGGTCCTCACTGCTTAGACACAGGTCTGCCATGTGACAGTCAGACCAGCACTTGCAATGGAAGGGTATGTATAACAAAAGTGTTATAGTACTATAGCTATATAGTTGGCAGGTTATTACATTGTAACATTGTTTATATAGTAACATAGTACTATATAAATGGAAGGGTGTGTGTTACTTAAGTATACAAATAGAAGGCTATGTGTGACCAAATTATATTAAGGGAAGTGTATGTGTGACTAAATTATAAAAATAGAAGGGTATGTGTAAATAAAATAATTTTTTTTAAAATTAACAGCCTTGGCTGATGAAGTTACATAAAGCTACACATGCTCCCTGTTATTCTGTCTGCAGCTGAATCAGTTACAATTATTTCTATAATTCAATAATAGAAGTCATATAATTGATATATTAAAACAAGGAATTTATGTTAAAAGCTTGTAGCATGTAACGACATGCAACATTTTACTGTTTTTCTCTTTTAAAAATCTGACTGCTATGAAATTTAATGCTTGAATAAACAATGTCGCACATTGTGAAAGAAATAAATCACATTAGATGGAATAAAACCAATGCCACCAAAATATTACCTTAAAATTAATTGTTTTGTGGTGATTATTTTCTTACTAATATTTGGTTTAGAATGAGCAGTGTGTGGCGTTTGGTCCAGGTAAAGACATGTTCGAGAGTACCAAGATTATTGCTACAAATCAGTTTAATAAGGCTTTGGTGAGTCCCATTAATAATATATTATGTTTACAACAATGACACATGGTCTAATGCTACTGCAAATGACATGTGGTCAAATGTTTCTCTCCAATGACATGTAGTACAATTTTTATGTCCTATGACGAGGTCTAAATATTTCTGTCCAATGGTCGATAATAGGAAGGTGACATTCCCAAATGCTCTCAGAAAGGAAATGAGTTTGCATGCCTGGGTGTCCTCCCTGATTACCTGCATCATTAAATAAGTAGTGATTCTCAGAGCTGTGAGCTTTGTCTCCGAATAAGAAGTTGTTCACAGAAATCCATGTAGATAATAATGTCATACTGAAAAAAAAAAATTGTCACCTGAAATATTTGTATCTATGATTCTTACTAAATTTGTCAACAGTTCGTTTTTTTCTAGTGTGCTGTCTAATGCACGATTTACTTTGAAATAGCAGGAAAGAAAGATAATGAACTGACCATTTTATATTTGACAGGATCTCTATAACACCGCACAAATAAAACTAACTGGACCAGTGGATTTCCGTCATTCCTATGTGGACATGACTATTCAAAACGTCACTTTGACCAATGGTTCTCAGGTATGTTAACTTGGGGGGGATCTTTTAACTAAGCTAACAACAATTAATTTAAGGATTGAAACCGCGACCGGTTGCAGATAGGGGACAAACGTCCTAGGTTGCACTTTTGTTTATGTTATTGCCAATGCTGTGCAATAGATTTGTGCTGAGCTGCTCAAAGAAAAAGCTTTGTGTGAAACATGAAGGTCGCACCCTCCCTCCCCCTTTTATTTCTCTCATCAATAACTGATATATATGATAGGCTTTAATACCTGGGTTTTATTCCACTCTGTCTTTATTGGTTACTTAAGATAATGATGTGCCCCATAAATGATGATAATTACTTTATTATATTTCAGTCAAAATTTTGTGATCCAATCATTTATGTTCTACAAATAGGTTCAGACATGTAAACCAGCCATGGGTTATAGTTTTGCTGCAGGGACGACTGATGGTCCAGGAGCTTTCGATTTCAGGCAAGGTGAGAAGCGTAACAGAGATTGATAGCTCCTGTTATTTTTAACATGGGTTACAAAGTCCAAGATGTGCACACACACACAAAAACAATAGGATGCTGCATGTATTATTGAACCAACTTATAAAATACTGACATACATTAAATTAATGAAATGAAATGCTTGCAAATAACCTAACTTTAAAACTTTTAATTGTCAACATTTCAGGCAGTAACAGCAGCAACCCATTCTGGAACTTTGTCAGAGATCTCATCAAAGACCCTTCAGAAAGGCAGATCAAGTGTCATCAGCCAAAGCCAATTCTGTTAGACACTGGAGAGGTAATTTGCTGTTAGTTGAAAATTTAAAAAAAAAAAAAATATATGTATATCCTATATGCAAATTACAAAAAACCCTGGAAGTTTTAATCATGAAATTTTAATTAACTTTGTTTTTGTGAATTTGATCAGAAGTGCCCATAAAACTTTTTTTTTTTTAAATATTCTTTACAACTGCAGCAAAGCAGCTTCAATGTCATCTAAGGAAATAATGAAATTAACTTTGGTATTGATTTGACTCTTTGTTTTTTTTAAAGTTGAAATTTTTTATAATATTATATAAGAGGTCAAAAGTATTTTAATGTGTATTCTTTGCATGACTCAAATCATATATTATGTTGATGATATTTTCTTAATCTCTTGAGCTCTAAATGCTAGAATTGTATGAGTTTTTAAATATTGTGTTGTTGTTTTTTGTCTGTGCAACTCAATAACATTGGTTTCATCCAATGGTTTTACTTTGGCTGTATCAAGTTGGTTGGTTCTGAATTTTTTTCCCTTTTCCTATTAGATAAAAGAACCGTATCTATGGCAACCCCAGATAGTTGACAATCAAATTCTCCGTATTGGCCAATTCATTATTGTTGCTGTTCCTGGAGAATTCACGTATGTGCCAGAAGACAACTTTGATCACATAATAGGAATTAACTGTAGAAATCTGGATGTGTTTTTTGTGGCTGAAAATTAAAATTTTTGTTAATTAAAATTCAATTAAATAATTAGATGTAATATTTATTACTAGCACCCTGGATTGAAGTTTTAATAATTTTTTTCTTGTTATTTATTCAGAACTATGTCTGGTCGTAGGATGAGAGACAACATTTACAATGTGAGTTTTTATTTTAAATTCAAATTTTTGACAATGTCACTGGATTGGTCTGGCCAAAATAGGAGACAGACAAATAATTTGATGAGACAGTATGGCCACAGCTAAGTGATGAAATTTTGTCAGGGGGTTAATTAAAGAACGTGACAATAGATCAGACAATTCAAGTACAACAAGCTAAGTAATTAAATGAGCAACTGTATTTCATGTTAAAGAAATAAGTGCGTTATTTCTTTGCTGTCATTGTAGCCTTTTAAGATAATAGAGTATACAATTTAACAGTGGGGGCATGTTTTATGAAAAAAATTAATTTAGGGTAATCTTTGTTAACATTCAACAGACTCTTGTCCAGGAAGGTTTCCCTAACAACACAAAGGCAGTCATTGCTGGTTTATCCAATGAATATGCAGATTACATCACAACTTTTGAGGAATACCAAGTAAGTGTTATCTTGTCATTGATTGGTTCATTATTCTATGCCACTGTTTTTTTAATAAATATTGTATAACTTTGTCATGGATGATCAAAATTTGCTTATATTTGCTGTCTTACATTCTCAGATCCAAAGATATGAGGCAGCTTCCACCATTTATGGCCCACACACACTAGAAGCTTATTTACAAACTTACAGGCAGCTTGCTGTTCAGTTGGCACAGGTAAAGTAATTATGAAAAGTTCATGATCCTACCTTTGTAAAATACTAAATACTAGGGCTCAACCAGGTGCAGTTTATACCATTTCCAGGTATTACGAGAAAATACCCGGTGGGTCCAAGTGTTACACAGTAAGAGTTAGCTTCTCATTTTCTATAAACAATGGGCCTACAGACAGTCCTACACCCTACCAGGGGCCGTTTATTGATTAATATAACAGAAAGAAACAAAATTCAACGGTCACGCATGACGCTCTCTGTGGGAGAGCTTTTTGTTTTATTCCACTCGTTACTCTTAATATAAAAATTTCGAGTGGGGGGGGGGGGAGCGGGTTGTGAATAGGAAGCAGCCGTACCAGAAGCAAAATATACATAAGAGATAAGAATTGTGAAAGCAGCATGTAGATAAAAAAAAAAAACTTAATTGTTGTGATTTATCCAAAAATATTGTACATTTAATTCATTTAGATGTACCTAAGGTCAAATGTTGCTGACTAGCCTCAATACTAAGATGGAGACTTTGAAACAATGCAAAATTGTATTTGTTTTATTATTATTATTAGTTGTCTTATATAGCGCTGTACATAAAAATATCATCAAAAGAGACATAATCGCGACAGTAAAACAAAATCCATTTATGTAATAAAGAACAGCTGTATAGAGACAAAACAAAATCAAATGCATATTCACCCCATCCACCCCAGATCTTTTACTTACTCCTTTCAATCTAGACTGTGTTTAGCCTGATATCAACAAAACTAAATCAGATAAGAAACCTCTTCTGTTAAACAGCAGAATACTTTTTTTCTCTTCTTCTTCTTATGCCTTTTTACCCCGTCTGGGGCATAGGCCGTCCACAAGAATTTTCCACTCATCCCGGTCCTGTGCTTTCCTTTCCAATTGCTTCCAGTTGTATCCCATATTTTGCGTGTCTGTCTCTAGTTCACGTCTCCATGTATTCTTAGGTCTTCCTCTCTTTCTTTTTCCCTGTGGATTCCATGTTAGACATTGTCTGGTGGTGCTATCTGGGGGTTTTCTCAGAGTATGCCCAATCCACCTCCATCTTTTCTTTATGATGTCTTCATCAACGGGCACCTGGTATGTCCTTTCTAATAGATCTTTGTTGGTGATGGTATTTGGCCATTTGATATTAAGGATCTTTCTAAGGCATGTGTTTATGAATGTCTGCACTTTCTGTGTAATGCTCGCTGATGTTTTCCACGTTTCTGCTCCATAAAGTAGGACTGTTTTGACATTTGTATTAAAGATTCTGACTTTGGTTTGAAGTTTCAGCTGCTTCGACTCCCATATTTTCTTTAATAACACAAATAACACAAATGCTGATCTAGCTTTTTGTGCAGTACCAGGATCCAAATTGCAGTATTAGTGAAGAACATGTTTCCACACTATGATCAATTAAGTATTAACTAAGAAAGAATCTGTTGTCACTAAAATCATGTGTTTCAATAGAATGTTCTTGTGGCAGGTTTTCAGCTTACCTGAACACCTTACACCAGCGGTTCTTAACATGTGGGTCATGACCCCTTTGGGGGTCGAATGACCCGTACACAGGGGTTGCCTAAGACCATCGTAAAACACATATTTATGAAGTAGCAACGAACATAATTGTATGATTAAGGGTCATTACAAGAGGATGAACTGTATTAAAGGGTTGAGAACCACTGCCTTACACCTTATGCAAGCAACCTCAGTTCTGAGGTGTGAGGTCATTAATTATAAGTATGGAATAATTTACAGGGCAAGCCGTCTCCCCCAGGACCATCACCTCCCAACCAACTGGACAAACAAATCTCATTTATACCTGGTGTTATATTTGACTCGGCCCCAGCTGGGAAAAAGTTTGGTTCTGTTATAACTGATGCTCAGTCTTCATATGCACAGGTAATTAATATTGCAGAGCCAAGCATATGCTTATTCTATTGGTAATTCATGTTTTGGCTTTGCTTATTCTAGTGGTTATTAGTATGTTTGGCTCTGCTTATGCTAATTCATGTTTTGCTCTGCATATCCTCTGGTAGTTCAAATTTTTGGGGACTGTTATAGGGGATGCTCAGTCCTCATATGCTCGGGTAATTCATATGATTGGCTCTGCTTAGGTTCTGGTATTTTAAATTTTTGGGAATTTTTTTAAGGATGCTCAGTCTGAATTACTGGCAAGTAATTTAAATGACTCTCAGGTAACTCATTCACTATTGAGCATACATCAAGTCACCATGCACTGAGTTCATCCGCCTATAAATCAAGTTATGAAACAGCAAAAAAAAAATCTATCAATCAAATGCACCCGACAGTTGGCATGACAGGAAATCCACCATTAGATCCAATTTTCATGATTGTTTTTTTTAAATAAAAGTCTTGTTAAATATGAGCCAGGCTTCTCTAGTCAAAAGGTTCTTTGTAATTTATATTTGGCTTACTTTTAGCTTATTATTTTAATTCATTTAAATCAGGATAAATGCTACTTGAAAAAAAGAAAAAAAAAATATCTGTTATGTTCTACATTTGATCTGAAGTTTTATTTATTAGACACCATAATTCTGACACTTTTGCCTATACATAATTTTATATAATTTATCCAGGGTTCAAGGGTCACAGTTACATTTGTAAGTGCAAATCCAAGAAATGATCTCAAGGTAGTTTTTTTTTTTTTCTTTTGGTTACATATTTCACCGTCTGTCCCCCAAGATCATTTTGTTATTAATTTATGTTATATTGAAATTAAAATTTATTTTTTTCTAGTTAGGTTAATATTTCACTCTAACCTCATCATTTGTATTCCATTTAGTTAGGTTAATAGTTAAATCTAACCTCACCATTTGTATTCCATCTAGTTAAGTAACTTTTACTTATATTTTTTTAATGGCTTATTCTTACCTCACCAATTTACTCCTCATGATTGTCTGTGTTTAGTTTTGCAAAATCAATTTAACTTTTTTTTTTTTTTTACACATAAAATTGTGACAAATTCATTTTTATAAAGTAACTTTAATATTTCTGTCTTTAGCCTGCATGATTTGTCTGAGGGAAATTTAAGCACTTTCTGCTAAGTGTGTTAATAATATCAGCATAAATTAACATAATTTTATTCCTTTATTTCAGAGTGGTGAAACTTTTCTAACTGTCGAGAGAAAGAATAATGAAGGTATCTGGGTTGTAGAATATACAGACTCTTGTTGGGAGACAAGGTAATCTATTTCTTCAGAACCATTAATTTGTAATGATTTTTTTCTATGACTAAATGTATCATTAATAAAATTTGTAGCTTATTTATACAATTTTCTTCAAGTTAATTAATTTAACATAATATTTTTTAAAAAAATCAACAGGTTTAAATGGGAACTTAGAAGTTTGATTTTGGGTCAGAGTGAGGTTACGATAACTTGGGATATCCCAGTTGGGCAACAGTCTGGTCTCTACCGAATACGTCACTTTGGGACATCAAAAAGTATTACTGGCAAAAAGACTCCATTTGTGGGAGTAACAAGAGAGTTCACAGTTAATGGCTCCTCCCGGAAGCCTACAATCTATTCAGTTGTTCAAATGTAATGAGAGTGGGTTTTTTTTGTTGTTGTTCCTTTTGATTGAATTCTCCTGTTTTGAATCGAAGAAAATTATTTAAAGATATGTGATATTTTGAATCAAAATTATAATATATGCACCGTTAGATATCACACTGGTCACTCTCATTCTACACAGCCAAAATTTTTATCTTCAATTTTTTTATATATATTTTTTTTTTAAATTAATGTATTATTCTCTTCTGATTTACTGGCAATACCAGGGGACAGGAACCTAGGACTAGCGAGCTGCATGCGGCTCTTTGATCTTTCTCATGTAGCTCTTGGATACTAGTTACTAGATCAAAATTTAATATTTGGTTTCTTGCCATGAAAAGGTCTCCCCCCACCCCTGGGCTAGACTAATTTAATTAAACTGACTACATAAACTGACAAGCATTCTTGATACAATCATAAGGAAATGCAGTAATGGTATAGCTCAGCTTAGCCAAATCAAAATGAAAATTGTTTTGTTTAGTAAAACTATATCTCTCTTGTTCGGAATCTACAACTGGTACTAAGCAGTAAAAAGGAAAGCAACTCTTTTCAATGATCTGTTATCAAACTGTTTTCGTTCCACTAATTTGTGATTAAACTTTGTGATTATGCATTTTTTACCCGACTTGATTGGATTTGGCAAATATTTGAGGTTTTGTTTTTTTGTTGGGTCTACTTTTATGTATTTTTTTATTTATCCTCAAAAAGGCTTGCATTTAAATTGTACCACTGCCCTGTCATCTCATAAAGTTGCTCTACAAACCATTTTTAAGACAGGTAATTCCATGCCATCTTGTAATTCCACCACTCTTAACCAGCGTTTATCACTCTGTTGTCACCAATCCTTGCAACAAATCTAGATTTAATTTAATGAAATGTTGAAGGATTGTTGAACGAACACTGTGTGGGTTGAGGTAAAGCTAAAACGTTCATAGGGAGTTGGATGTGGTGTTGTCTAGTAATGTCTTCAGTCTCAAATTATTTTGTCATTTTATGGCAGTTGAAACCAAGTCATTTTTTTAATTTACATTACCACAACTTAATCAGATTTATTTTATGTCAACAGATTCACTACTTTTGAATGTTCTGACCTCTCAATAATTAATTCTTATAATTCTTATCTATGTCTGCTGAAATAAGAATTAGAACAATTGAAATGCCATACTGAATAGCATTATACAATTTGACGATTTTAATCAAAACATGTTAATAACCTGTATTTTTATATATATATATATATATTTTTTTTACAATTAAATTGCCTTGTATTTAAAAAGAATGTAACTTTTTGTTGCTCTGAGAAAAAATTTTCCAAATGCTTTGTTAAGACTTAAATTATTTTTAGTATTTGGTATCAGTGTGGCTAAAGTGGTTTTTATATCAGAAAATAACCTTAAAGAACTTTGACAAATTAATTGTGTGAAGCAAGAGACTTATGGACTGAAATCTTTGTGATTTCTGGAGTCAAAGAGACCTTCAAGAACAAAAGTATTTTCAAGATGAATGATTGTGATTGCCCATGATAAAACATTTGGCATTCTAACTTTATCTTGAGCTATTATGTTGCAGCTGAGACATCCATAGGGAGTTGTATGTTTTTCTGCATTAAAAATTGGAATAAGCAAAAAATAATACAATTTAATTTTAATTTATTTTTGTTAGTGCAGAAATTTTTTAGAATTTTATGAAATTGTTAAACAGTTAACATAAATCTTTTATAATAAACATTGCAACACGCTGTAGAAGGACAGCAATTTTTTTAAAGATCTTTTTTCTTTCATAATTTTTATAAATGAAAAGAATTCAAAATCTTTTTATTTTTGTGACTTCAAATAAAACTTTAATAAATCTCACATTTTAGTGAGGAAATGCATGATACTATTTACGGTATAACACAAAATTAATTTAAAATTCAACCCATGGATTATATCCATTTAAAATCAAGACATCCAATAAAACAATTTTTTTTTTCAGTATAGAGGTCTGAATTTATGCATTTTTAATTGCAAGTCAAAGAGAAGGCTTTACTATAGTAAACACTATGATAGACTATAAACAAGCTCTTGAGGTAATGAAAAAAAGTAAATAATAAACGGCACAAAAAATAGAACAATCTTTTTTGACAGCTTTATACATTTAGATAATTATTTATACTTTATGATACCGGCAAATGGTTTTGCAATCGGTGATCAGAGGCTGGAAATCGTCTAACAACTTATATTTACTATGTGAACCAGTCAACTGATTTTTTAATTTACACCATGTAACTTTTAAGTCTTGCCACCTAAAGGATACTTTTCATTCCATGCTTTCTTCATTCTGTCTCTTAACACATTATGTTCTGCCCAAGTGCCTGGGAAATAAATAAAAATTATCAAAAATTATTTTCAACTACGGTATATATGGTTCTTCAACTTCCAGAAATTATTTATCTAAAATAAGTTGCAGCTTATTTATTTACATATCCACACACACAAAAAAATGATACCACGTTAAAGCTAATACTGTAGATCACTAAGGGCATCTGACTAGTAAGCAATGGTTATAGAGGTACGAAAATAAGTAGCTCTCTGGAACTTGGGTTTTATCTTTAAAAATACTTGTTGCTTACTTAGCTCATCTCTCTGGCAACGGAATTCATCTGTGTTTGGGACACGCCTAAGGTGAACTAAATCATTGAAATCCTGCTTAGTATTGCTGATTTTATGGTCGGCAGTAACACCTGGACAAACATTATATCTGGTCAAATGTCCCAGACCTTCATAATTTCCTTCCAAGTCAACTGGTAAACTCTGGACATTCTCTTTTTTAGATGGTCGCACTGGACCAGAGCTCAACTTTTGTTTTTCAAGAGACTCTCTAACAAGATTTTCATCACTCAAGAGAAGGTCACATTCTCTGCTTCTAAATTTATGTCGAATATTGGGTGGTAAGTCTATAATACTTTGTGGGTGAAGGTTATCTGAGGTATTGGCTTGCATCATCAAGTCATAAGGCAAATGTCTACTTCTACCCCATTCAGTCGGCTTGATTTTGTAGGCATCTTGAAGATTCTGCCTCCCGGTTGACCCTGCGAAATCCATATTCAGAGCTAATGGATTTCCAATTAAAGCATATGTATGTGTCGCTGGTTTACTACCATATCTGTCTCTGTTGTAGCTGCCCTTTTCATTGAGGCCCACACTATTTATTTCTTTTGAATGGTGCAAATCCTTTTCTGAGAACCAAGATGGTCTCTCTGGCAAAACAGGAGATGTGGTCTCTTGTGATGTTAAGCTTTGCTTAAATGTCAAAGCGTTTTCTGTTTTAGCTCTTAGCTTTTCATTTGCATCAGCCAACAGTTGACGTTGTTTTACAATTTCTTTCCTTGAAATGTCTAATTTTTCCTTTCCTTAAAAAAAATTTTTTAAATGTATTAGTATTAATAAAAATGAACAAGTTGTAATTGCAACAAATGAAACTTTATTATATTTTTGAAATAAATATTCTTTTAAAAAAAATTTTTGAAAATAGAATTCACTAATTATAATACAATAAGTCGTCTTTATATCGATCATAACAATAATAACATCTGAATATTTCCATTTAAATGAAGATATTGAAATAAATATTAATTTATTTACTATCATTAGTTTGAAGTTATACGTCAGACCATAAAAATCAGCTTGTCTTAAACTTTTCACCTAAAATGATTTTGAACATTTGTGGGAATTTTTATATTTTACACAAAATTGTATTTATAATAATTTAATATCTCTGGCCAGACATAGACAGTTTTCTATGAACCAGTGAATGTTATTTTCTAAGAAATTTTAGCTTGCTATCGTCTATTGTTCTTCACTACCAACTCTAGACTAATGTAATAATTAGTTTTCAATTAGTAAAATACCGCATTATGAACCTTATTGTAAAAAAACTACAAATATCTCACAGACCATAGCTCTTTGTTAAAAAAAATTGTTAAAGGGATTCACACATATATAATTTATAAAGATCTAGTTGTAAGTTCCATTAAAAATTCACTTTTCAATCAAGCCCATGGGCCATGGGCATTTGTTAACATTAGGCTTTGAAATTAATTAATTTTAAAGATTACATTAGATGCATTTAAAAGCATTACAAAACCTGGAAGTGCATCTTGTAAATGTTTTGGTAAAGGAAATCTTTCCTGTGTTGGTCTGATGTACCCTTCTGGAATGTATTTTCCTTCAAAGTTTTTTAAGCTGTTTCTGTCTACTTTTTCAAGGACAGTCCCAAAAAGGGTTTGCTTGGGATAAGCTTTACTTCTTGGCAATGCTAAAAGTAAAGTGCTTTTTGGCTTCTTATAGTTATCTTGAGTCTCCAAGTTAATTGCATCGTGAGTCAAATCCTTTGTCGCAACTGTTAAGTCCATGGGAAATGACGCTAAGCCAGAACTTAATAAAATAGTTTAGAATTTGAATAATGTAAGGTAGTATGTTGTATGCAAAATAAGATTTTAAAAATTTTAAGCAACCTCTGTTACAATGTTGATAGTGGTAGTTGATAAATATGGAGTGGCTCAAATTTGATGTCAAGCACAATTATCTGACTCTGCTTACTGCTATCATCAATAAAATTATGTTTTACTTCACAAATTTCATAATCTTCTAATCATAATTTTCTTTTTATATCTTGAATTTGCTTTAGTAAATATGAAAATTACATAAGTGTATAAGTTTGTTCCATTTTTGCCAAATTAGTATTACCATTAACTGTGTCATCAGCCAACTGTAGGCCATAGATACAATATTAATTTATTAGTTGCAATACTTTCTGAAAATTTAAAAAAAAAATAGCAGCAAACACCTCATTACCTCTTACATTTTTACTATAGGCTAAGTATTATTCTAATTTCTGTAATTCGTGTAGAAAATAAATTATTTATATTTTTATCCAATAAGTCCAATTCAGTATTTATTTAATGTATCCACCTTCACTCTCATGAACAGATATGATGAGTCAATTATGGTTTTCAAATGCATAGATTTTTTAAAATAAATACTTTTACATAAGCAATTGTGTTGCATCACATTTATTCCTCAACCCATGTCACACTTTGTCGTAAAATTCTAAAGCACTTTAGCTGGCCGATGTGAAAAGTGGATTACCTCTAAAGTGGTAGGAAATTTTGGTTTAAAAAACAAATGGTTAATAAAAAAAAGAATTATTTACTTAAAATGTAAGTTAAAGAAAGAAGAAATTCATAAAAGCATTAATTTTTTTATCAACTTAAATTTGTGGTAGTTTATTTTAGTTAAACTGAAGAAATAAGTTTACAAACATATATTCCATTCAATTATCTTTCATTTAATACCTCATTTTTTCTTACAAACCCAACAATAATATTTTAAATAGTTTTTTTAATCCCAACCTCTCACTTCTGGTACCCGGTACGAATAGCTACTACGTAAAAACAACACCATTTTTAACACACTCTAGAAATAATTTAGATAGAATATTACTGAGAAAGTATAGCAATAATCCAATGTAATCATAATATTACTATGTTATTATAAATAATTGTAACAAGATAAGTTTAGTTTTAGGTTTGAACAATAGACACAACAATAAATGGAAGTTTTGACTCTATGCCTTCTTCAGCACAATACAATAATAAACAATAATCAAATTAATGTCAATGTAGCTTACGGCTTACGTTTTTTGTTTTGAACTTTTAGCTACACTGAAATTATTGAGATCTTAAAAAATGTAAGTTTTATTTTCTTATCTAAATGTCTCTGTTATCTATTATTGTTTTGTCTTCTTACACTATATATTTACTTCACATCATTCACTTGACTTGAACGCAGTCCCCATTCCTATTCTATTTAATCTATCTAGCCTATGCCTATATATTATATTTATTATACATTAATTGTAGGTTCACAGAAAATGTTATAATAGTAAGTAGTTTAGTCTATAGCCTAGTTATACTAAGTTATAGTTATTGGAGTGTCAGTATAATTTATAATGAATGTATCATTGTCAGTATCATAATTATAATATAAAATAAATATTTAATATTTAACCTTAATTATACTAACTTAATTATAATTTATAATAAAATTATATATTCTAATTCTAAGCATTGAACTACAATGTTACAATGGAATACTACTTAATATTATTGACTAATTAAAATAATTGTACTGTATGCTTAATTGTACTACGGTAATGTAAGCGCCATGTCACCAAACTAAAGAGTAGTTTAACTAAATTAGTGCTGAGAATGAGACTCCTGATGTCGATGTTGTTTTCTAATAAAAAATTTTATAAATAAATTCAGAAAACTTCTGTAAATAAGGTTAAAAAGTAAAATTAATGGAATCAAAAATAAAATATTGTAAAAAAAGACCAATGAAACATGTCCCGCGTTTTACTTTTTATTCCTTTTAACCGAAAATATTTCAATAGTGTGACATTTTCATAAACGATACAAGCGTCTAGTAACCAGGCTACATTAATTTCCGGTCACTGGTCTAGACAAAAATTATATCGTCTTCGAATGCTAGACTAGATGACAAATTAATACAAAATGCTACTAAAACGCTGACAATATTAACTTTGAAAATTTAATTAGTTAGTAATTTAATTAAAAAAACTACACCATCAATTTTAATTAAATAATAAAAATGAAATTTAAAATTGGAAACAAAGTTTTGGTTCGTGGCTTTAGTCTCATAATCATATATATATATTACCCCAAATCAGAAAACATGATTCAGAAAACTTAGGCTTTAAATTAGGCCTATAAACTATTTATAAATATATATTGATCTCATTAATACTGAAAACACAAAAGCATAAGTAGGTCTAAAACGATGTTTTACAACGGCGTGTTGCCCCGACATTACTCGGGGGGGGGGGGGGGGGGGGCGATACCCCAGGGTATGCCCCTACAATACTTCAGTTGTACCCCATCAATAGCCTAGTTACAGAAACATTCGCCACATGTGTCGGTTTGCTATAGTATAGGCTATAGGTTTGCCCACCCCGGTGCTAGATCATACTTTCCTTAACATGTTAAAATTAACAATATAAGAAGTTAACAAAATGGTTCAACATTTCTGATATAGCCTAAAGCACACGGGGCAGTGGCGTAGCGAGCTTAACTCGCGCCCGGGGCACAATACATTTTAGCGCCCCCCCCTATTCGAAAACCATACAATATTATATGTAAAATATACCATTTGGCGCCCCTTTGTGAGTAGCGCCCGGGGCATGATGCCCCCTTGCTCCCCCCTCACTACGCCACTGGCACGGGGAAAGCTCTTGGCATTTGATTTTGCTATAGACGATGGCGTATAACTTTCCCGTCTGCACCTACAAGAGTGTCCCAAGAGTCCTAACCTGTAATGATTTTTTTCGATGTTTGCACTTTTCGTTGGGTACCCGTTGTTTAGGCTGTCTTTTTTAAGCCTGCTGGCTCTTGGTTCATCAACTGCGCTGTGCCTGGTCTCGCGCGCCGACGCAGTATCAATGCGCTGTCGCGGATTAACCAGCAATATTTTACAGAAAACTTAAAAGTCTACTTAATCCAAGATAAGTAGAAATATCATACACCTTTATGCCTTTGTAATTTGCCAACGTTATTGCTTAACAGTGTAAGGAGGATTTCTTAATCCTAATTAAGGAGACAGCGGGTTAAGCGTAACTCCCACGTAATATGAAATGTGCGTTGTATTTAAACTAATTCGCCGGAGCTTTGCCCACCAGAAATATTTTCTTCTTTGCATGGAATGAAGAATGCTCAGCCGGTTCACTGTCGTGCTTACATGTGCCACCTATCGATCTACGATAGGAGTTGACGTTTCGGTCTCCGGCACTGAGAAAAAATAGGTCTCAACAAGTTTAAAAGATAATAATAATAATAACAGGGTGATGCAATTTGCAAGCCTCCTGCGATCCAAGATACCATGGCACCATGACGCCATGAAGCCAGACAAGGTTGTCAGCGCACCTGAAGAAAGATTATTGCAACGTTCAGATTTTATATACTCTTCGTGGTAATGGCGACTTATGGCCGACAATTTGTTCGAATGTCACTCTCTCTCCTTCCCTTGCTTCTGTCCACCCTTTCTCTCTCTCCTCCCTCTCTATCCCCATCCCCCCTTCCTTTTTTAAAGAAAAAACCAACAGTGCCGTCACAAAACCATCAAGAAATAAACAAGAACTCACTTAAATGCATATTGTTCATTCTTGTCAATAAAGCATTATTTGTCGAAAAGTTTTGTTTGCCTTTTTAATGACGTCAAACGCAGTTTAAAAAGAATAATGCGTCACTCCCTAATGAGAGAAGTGCTCCATTTCCGCTTTACCATCGCCTTCCTCGTCATTACATCTGTTCTAATATTTCTAATATCATTTGAAAACATTGTACCACCAAAAAAAATCGCCTGCATGTAAGATAGCTTTTGATTTAAAATATAATATTTTCATACAGTAATTTATATAATTCGTGAGCAACATCTAATATTGTTAATAAACTATTTTAAAGACGTACGTAACAAGTACTGTGGAAAATAAGTAAAAAGAACCATCATTGGGTGCAGCGAGTATAGCACTAATTTCATCTCATTCAATGAACACCACAAGTGAGGCAGAAGGCAACCTACCAAGATCACTTTGAGCACTGCCCCAAAATTAACGCATCTACGCAAATGGTTTCTAGCTAGAAATGCTGGATCCGAATGTGATTAACAGGGAACCTTTCCAAAAGCTCCGAACAGCGAATACTCCCACAGACCGTCAGGCTGTTTGTTCCGGAAATTTGGTAAGTTTTAGACACGAGCCGTATGACGTCGATGTAAATGTTTATGTTATTATTATTATTATTATTAATGTGGTTTTATATAGCATAGTACCGTGAGTACCCCAGCCAAGGCTAGACTCACTGCGCTTCCCATAAAAATTAGCAATTACTTTTAAAAACAACAATTGTAAAAAGCTTGACCTCACCCACCCAAGTACTCTCTACCACTGTTTAGCCATGGACAGCACCCAGCAGCATTGAGCGTTGTTTATCCGTTAGGGGCGGTGAGAATGAGTCGGTATAGTAGAGTTTGAAGTGATGGGCCTGGAAGGCAGTTTTGAAGGCTGTGATCGTTGGTATATTGCAGATGTGTATAATGGGAGAGAATTCCATTGTTTGGGGGCACAGAAAGAGAAAGATCCTTCGCCTTATGTGATGGTAACGCAGCTCCAGTTCTAAGTGCTAAATTAGTTTTATTTTAATGACATGCATGTGATCGGCGGTGGAATGTGTTGGGGGTGGACAGTTGTTCAAAATTAACTTTATTTAGTTCAGGATAGTTGATATTTTATAGAAGCAACATAAGATTCGGTATTCAGTACCATTCGGTTCATAAGTTGCATTCGGTGTTTTATATACATGTATATATTTTATCTGTTGTTACACATCTTTTATGTGGTATCCGACCGGCGTCATGCAAAATTGAGCCTGTACCCTATTGGCTACCTGGCACAAACTTGGCATCCCTGGCTTAGACTCTTGATGGATCTCATACTGGTCTATATGTCAGTTTGTGTGACGGCATGTGGTCATAAAGGATCGACTCAATCGGCCATCTGTTGTTTTTTTTTGGGGGGGGAAGGGTGCAAAATCGTTTTGCATTCAAGAGTAAGAAAACGTCACAAATTTGACGTAGGAAAGACCTCTACTAAAATTACGTTTCATTCGTAAATATTTTCTGTTATAGATACAGAGTTGGCGACCTCCAGATAAATTCTACAACGGGTGGTACCCAGTGAGGCAATGTTCATTCCCTGGCCATGGGTCTAACATCTATGCCGGCTCATGTCCATCAAAGAGCACAACTGTTTTCAGGTATTTTTTCCCAAAAAGGACAATCAGAAATTCACTTTCCTAAATGTACAGTAGGAACTACGAAAACTTCACATAGGTTATCACCACGAAAGGTTCACTATTTATTGGTTTATATTATATTCCAGAAGTTCCCAAACGTTCGAATCACGGTGCCTTTGTCGATTTCAGGTTTTCCCAAGGTGCTTAGTTTTCAAAAGTGCTCTACGAAAAAACAAAAATTTGAAGAAAAAAAATCACTTTACTGTTCTGTTAAATCCTATTCATTTCTGAAACCACAAACGAGACGAAGTACTTCCATAACTTCACTTGAATAAATCACATAAATATTTTCAGCTGACATAATCTCAAAAAAAAAAAATCGAAGATTGTAGAAATTGATTTTTTCCCTCCTACATTCGATATTCTTTGATTATTTTCATTTTAGGGGCAAGCCATTGAGTAACAGTGTGCAAGTGTCCTCCACTTTGAGAGGCACAAACCCCATGCTGTATTACGTGAAATATTGGTGTTAGAAGTATCTCTGTAGGTACATTTTTATTTAGAAATACTCTATTGCAATCTAACGTTAATCTGTTCCCTTAGAAATTACCGAGTGATGTGTGAAATTTGTGATCACCCTGACAACCAGCAGAGTAACACAAAAGAACTGGATGTATGCAAGTACTTCTGCTGCAAGAAAAGTAGTGTAGGTGCGTATCACTTGTTGTGTGTAGGTTGTATAACTTGTTGTGTGTAGGTGCGTATCACTCCTCGTTGTGTGTAGGTGCGCATCACTCGTTGTGTGTAGGTGCGCATCACTCGTTGTGTGTAGGTGCGCATCACTCGTTGTGTGTAGGTGCGTATCACTCGTTGCGTGTAGGTGCGTATCACTCATTGTGTGTAGTTGCGTATCACTCCTCGTGTGCAGGTGCCTATCACTCATAGTGTGTAGGTGCGTTTCACTCGTTGCGTGTAGGTGCGTATCACTCGTTGCGTGTAGATCCGTATCACTCAATGTGTGTAGGTGCGTATCACTCGTTGTGTATATGTGCGTATCATTTGTTGTATGTAGGTACGTATCACTTGTTTTATGTGTGCATCTTGTCGGCCTTTAATGTGAATATACCAGAACCTTATTTCAAGCTCCGTCTTTAATAAGTTGACCAAATAGAATGATAATTAATGCTGTAATCATGACAGCTTACGTTGTACCAGATGTTTTATTGACAAATAATGCCGTACCAGTGGTAACCATTATAACTAATGCCGTAACAGTGGTACCCATGACAACTAATGCTGTATCAGTGGTACCCATGACAACTAATGCTGTATCAGTGGTACCCATGACAACTAATGCTGTATCAGTGGTACCCATGACAACTAATGCTGTACCAGTGGTACCCATGACAACTAATGCTGTATCAGTGGTACCCATGACAACTAATGCCGTACCAGTGGTACCCATGACAACTAATGCCGTACCAGTGGTACCCATGACAACTAATGCCGTACCAGTGGTACCCATGACAACTAATGCTATATCAGTGGTACCCATGACAACTAATGCTGTACCAGTGGTACCCATGACAACTAATGCTGTACCAGTGGTACCCATGACAACTAATACTGTATCATTGGTACCCATGACAACTAATGCTGTACCAGGTATCATCATTACCAAATGCTGGACATGATCACACGTTAAGGTTTGACAAGTTCTGCTGATATACGAAGGAGATTCTGTAATGCAAAAAGTATCCAAAAGAAGCTGTTATGTTACAATTTACAAAATTCACACCATATTGACTTGTTAGCTTTATATTTACACCACATTACATTACATTTGGTTTCAAAGTTTAACATTTTATCAAGTTCTTGGGGACACGTACCACCACCCCCCCCCCTTCTCCCGGGTAGGTGCAGCTCACCCTAGTTAACGTTCATGCCTGTCTTCTTAGCTCCCAAAGATATCAAACCGCTGGGAACTATAACCAGGGATCCCCACCACGCTCAGGTGGACCCGTGTCTGCCAGACACTCACTGGCGATTTCATGACCCTCGTCCGTTGAGGCCGGGTGGCCCAGTTCCAGCCAACTGCAAAGTTCACAAAAGAGATTGGTTCCGTAAGTTCATAAAGAATCTTTTAAATACTATGTTCTTTTCGTCATGTATTTGAATACGAGTTGGGGGGGGGGGGATAGTGGTGGGTGTGGGGTAATTGTCTGAATTAAGCGGCACGCACAATTGTAGCATTTCAGCAAATCCAACTCACCAAGCATAACGATACCTGGCTTCTGCACTGATATAAATATTTATTTCACAGCATAACAAAATTCACTACGCACACAACTATACACTGGGGTTTTTGTAATTTACTTATTGGTAATGTCTAATGGAGAGCCAGCTAATCTCGCTGTACTTGACTCATCATGGGAATAGTAAAGACTGATAGTGGGGCTTGGGCTTAAAAGGGGGAGATTTCAAGGCAAATGTGTTTGACATGATGTTGAGTTTTGTCATAGAGCTTGGGGGGCGGGGTGGTGCGGGGGGGATAAAGAGCGTTGAGGAGGTGGGGGTCCTAAAAGTGTTCAGCTAAGGTTAGTGCCACCCGGTACTGGCCAAGATTTTTCGCCACCTCCTTCCACGAAAGAAACTCTACAGTTGACCAAAATGCCAACCCCCCTCAATTTAAGGAACAAAGGAGCGCCATGGACGTAAACCCACCCCCGGCCTTTTCCAACACCACGCAAGGGGAGAAGCAAGAGGGAGGTCTTCTAAGTTAATATTTTGGGATGCTACATTTTGGACGACGCCGATGTATTGGTATCTTTAGAGCTGAGCTCCGCACACCGTATGATATTTCTTAACTCTGTCACACAGGTAATGAAATGGAAGACTTCAATGCTATGGCCAACGTGAAGAAGAAGCTTGCTCAGCGGGAGCGGATGGACCGGCTAAACGAAGAACGAGAAATCTTTGAGAAGCTGAGGCAGAAGCACAAGCAGAGAGAACAGGCTATCATAGAGCGGCAAATGTCATTCCCGCCATTGGTGCCCCCGCCAGAAAAAGCTCCTTCGTCTCTGCTGGCCGTACCGACGTTGGCTCTGAAACTCTCTTCGACTTCAGCCGCCCCCATTCTCGAAGTGGAATAAAGAAATATATTTTCTTGTTGTGTTTCTGTTAAAATAGTATAGTAAACTTAATTAAAGCTAAATAATTTTGTGTGAACTGTTCGAAAATAATCTCAGCTGGTTAACAGGTTTTGTCAGGTTTCAGATGTTTTATTGCACAACACTTCGATAGGACGAGGTGTGTAAAGTCAAACATTTCGATGGAACAAGTTCCGGTTTGGGGGGGGGGGGGGGCGGCTTAGTCGACATGTCTGTATGCTGATTTAGAATTTCTGCCACTGAACCCCTGACGTTACCCGGGGCACAGCACCTCCATGCAGGGGACCGGCTTGTGGGGGCGTGGGTCTTGGATGGTATCTGCGTTAAAAAGAGCACAGTTGTATGGTACCTACCTGATTGCCATTAGAAATAACGACAGAAACAGGCCGGGATCATGATAACTATATGCCGTTGCGGATATGAAGCATGGGTGGGTAGTGGCAGCCCATGCCGATGATTCTAATTTACAGCCTCTGTTGGGGAGTGTTGCTAGGCAACCGTTTTGTCCCAGCTACTTTGTAAGTAATTCACGAGGTGGAACCACTGTAGCAACCATGTTAGACGGCGTCTGACGCTACCCCCAGGAAGGGAAAGGGTTGGATTTTCAGACGTTAATAAAAATCATCCCAGGATTGGGAAGTTCGAGTGTTAGTGTTGTATGGGCACCACTACCAATCGACCTTGGTTGCGATCACCCCCCGCTAGGTTAATCAACCGAGTGGACTTCGAGCGGGGGCTATCTCAGCAGCAGTGTCAGTGTGCTTCCGGTGTGCCTCGAATTCGCGGCCCGATATCACGAGCTGCCGGGTTGGGGGGTAGTACATTGGGGAAAGTCACAACGAGCTTAGCCTCGACGGCCCGTTGTTTTTCTAAGTTGATTCGGTGGAACAAGTTGTGTCCAGTGGCGTAGCAAGCTTAACTCGCGCCCGGGGCACAATACCTTTTTAGCGCCCCCCCCCCTTTATTCGAAAACCATACAATATATAGTAAAATATACCATTTGGCGCCCCTTTGTGAGTAGCGCCCGGGGCATGATGCCCCCCTTGCTCCCCCCTCACTACGCCACTGGTTGTGTCCGGTTAAAATTAAACACTTTGATGGAACAGATTATGTCAGATAAACGACTAGCGTCATTTATTTTGCAGATAGCAACAAATTTAAATGCAAATAACATAGTTTTAGGGTGATGTCTTTATAACCTTTCAATAAAACAGTTACACTTTATCCAAACAAAATATTTTCCGACCTAAAAAAGCTACAACAAAACAGTTACCCAAATGTTACAAAGTTACTCTCACCGAGTCTCCGTCAAAAAGTTGCCCTTCCACCAAAGAGTTTGTCCTCCCACCAAAGAGTATGCCCTTCCACCTAAAAGGTTGCCCTTTCACAAAAGAGTTTTGCCCTTCCACCTAAGACCAAGAGGTTGCTCTTCCACCGAAGAGCTTGCTCTTCCACCAAATAGGTTACCCCCTTTCACATAATCGGCCACCCTTTACCAACGAGGTTGTCCTTCCACCTGAGGCTGCCCTTCCACCAAAGAGGTTGCCCTTCCACCAAAGAGGTTGCACAACCACCTGTGTGAATCATTATGCCTATTTTAATCATTGGTGTTAACCTCAATCTTAGAGTTAAGGGAAGAATTTCCGGGAACAAGTTTGGGGGTGGAGGGGAGTGCCTGCGTGATCTTTTTTGCTAGGGACATCAAGTAATTATTAAGATCCCTTTTAAATGTGCTGATTTAGTTAGTTTTTTTCCCCCTTCCGAATACCATCTATTTATGTAGCTGGGCTAATCATATGCTTCAGGCGCCATGTATTATAAGCTCCTCATACCAGAGGTGTTACCGCCCCATTTTTTAAAATATATTTTGGGCACCCGTCGATCATAATGTGACGATGGTGTAGATGTCAAAATGTGACGATGGTGTAGACGTCAAAATGTGACGATTGTGTAGACGTCAAAATGTGACGATGGTGTAGACTTCGCAGGACGAAATCACAAGGCCTGGGATTTCTCTGTAGGTGGATAAGCTGCTACCCTAGACATCGATTCACCACTCTCCACGCATCTGGTGAACCCAAGAGAACACCAAGTGTGGATGATACAACTTGGCAGGATTCGCAAGAGTTGCAGGAAATTTTCTTATGTTAATACACTGGTCGTGGTAATAAAGTCGTGGTAATAAGGTCGTGGTGATAAAGTCGTGGTGATAAAGTCGTGGTAATAAAGTCGTGGTAATAAAGTGGTAAATGTTTCAAAATAATTGGGCAGAGTATGCCAGATTCCATCGTTCCCCGAAAAGTCGTCCTCCTTATTTTACCGCCATTTATGTATTAATGAAAAGGGTTTTGTGTTTATTTAAATTTCAGACAATAAATTTTGATTTAAGTGACAACTCTACCATATTAAATATTTATATTCCATTGTTCATAATCATATTCATTTCTTACTATGAGTTCGCCATACTAGATTTAAAATGTGAACTTTTAACGAACTTAGCTAGAAGGATAGATTTTAATCTGTTAGGCCAGCCATCAAATTCAAATTGGTTTAAACGCCATCCTTATAACTGGCACCAGTGGCGTAGGAAGGGGGTAGTTCCCACCCCACCCCGTCAACACTTTTTTTAATTTTAAATGCAGCTACGGCCTTTTCGGCCAAAGGAATTGCGGAGTTGTTGTTTTTTCGTGGAAGTGTGGGGAGCATAAAAGTTGGCCCTCTCTCGGGCTGCACTAACCCTAGCTACGTCACTGATTTGCACTACGGCCCACCATGGAGGTTCTGGCCTGCTTCACCGCATCCACTCAGAGTGATCCAAGAAAGTGTGTCTCCATGCACGGTCTACTGGTCTACACATCATCTATCTATTTAGTTTAAACAGCCGGGTAACTAGAGTAAATCCAGACAGCTAAACTTACTTCTTAACCCATGTTAAGGTTATGACTAGTACCCATAAACTAACTTCTAATTAAGCAGGGATTTTACAATTATTTTTTTTTTAATTATTGAAATATACATGGACACTGCTCAGATTTCCCTGTCTCCAAATGTAATCCCATGGACCATAACTTTGTGTCAGCGGTTCCTAAATCTAAATGATCACTAATTAAGTCATTATTGTCAATAAAAGAGTTCTATTGTTTAAAGGCCGGCATATGTTATAGAAAATGAGAAGCATAGTAACTCTTTTTTGTAACTCTTAGAATCACCACCCGGTGTAAAAACAAAGCACCCGGGTAAGCCGTAGTATATAAATATTGTGAATAAAAATCAAATAGCCTACCTCAAAAATGTTGTGAATAAAAATCAAATATCTCACTTCTTTATTCAAATGGAAAAAAGTGTTTGAATTTACATGTAATATTAATTTTTCTCAAGTTAACATAAGGAACTTATTATTATTATTTGTGCCAGAGCTATGATTAAATTAAAACAAACAATAAACATGTAATGGGGACGCGTGACCTCTGTCAGCCATTGTAGGTTGTAAGGGGAAATAGCTAAATGTTCTCTTAGACATTGACGCACTTCAAGGGAAACAACTGGATGTGCTTTAAAAATATGGACATAATTTGATGAGACCTACAATAATTAATGATATCTTTAGTTTAGACCCCATATTGTGTGGTCGCAACTTGTGGATTTGACGTGGGTGGTCGCCAATTTAAAAAAAATAATAAAAATTGGCTCTTGTGGAAAAAAAACTATGCACAAGCTAGTGTCAAAATCAATCCAATTTAAAGTGTCCTGTTAAATCGTGTAGTGTATTACCAATGGTATTTTATTTAGATGTTAACACAGGCGATTGTGTGCTAAATATTGGATTTTGGACTTTCAGAGCTACGTGTGGAAATAAAGATTTCACATTTTCAAATAATGAGAGAGAGAGAGAGAGAGAGAGAGGGGGGGGGGAAGAGAGAGAGAGAGCGCGTAGTGGGGGAGCGAGAGTGATTTTAAAGCGTTCTGGAGACGTAAGAGATATTAAAATCATTTAAAAGCCCTAGGGTTAATTTTTAACGAATTTAGCAAGAATGAAACTTTTAATTATTAAAAATGTATCGCTGCCACATTAGTTAAAATTTAGGATGAAATTGATTTTCATTTCAGATTTAAATTTAACGTAGACTAGGGCTTTGAATCCAATATGCACATCTGTTGTGCGTTCACACTGTAACATCTAGAAGAAAAAAAATTCGTTCTATGGCGTCATAACAATTTTAAAATGCGTGAAAACGTCACGGGTTTACCAGATCCGCAAAGGTATGTGTCAAAAACGTATTTATGTGAAATAAACTGCTGGAACTGTAGAAAGTTTTTTTTCTTGAAATATCGAAAGTTTTAGGGTTTCAAATTCTTGGCCAGCCAACAATATCTTTTAAAACGCTTTTTTTCTTGTTTAATATATTCTAACAGAACTCAAGTTAACAGAGATGGCAAATAGACATATTGATGTAGTTCCACTTGCTTCCTGCCTACAGGAAAGCAGACCAAAACCTCCAAGTGTCAGGCTTATTCCTTTCTCGGACTACTACACCGTGAAAGAAGATGGACAACTCGTGAGTCGAATCTTTGCCCTTTAACTGAAATTTTTTAATTTATTTTTTAAACTTGAAAACTGCTATTCAATGGCAGGGCCGTGCGAAGGAGAGGGGCGAAATGGGCATTCACCTTAACCCTGGACGCCAAAATTGTCCAACAACAACTGTCCCACATACCACCATCTCATCCTCTTCGATACTTGGAGCGCGTGACTGCTGGAGTTATGCGCCATCGACAAAAGTACGTTCGCGTTCCGAAGGCGGGTGTTTCGTGACTTAATTTTGGCCATACGTGTGTCACAGTGTGTGTGGTGTATCGCATATAATATATTTATGAAACGGGGGTGGGGGGGGGTCGCGAGCTCAATCAAAGTACCGGGGCCTACTCAAACATCGACATAAAAACATGTTCAAATAATTCCCTAGTCGGATATTTCCCCTTTATAAATATAAAATCGATATTTCATTGATATCTGGTCCGCATATTATATACTCTTCCTTGCGTGTTATACCCCTGATGCACTTGTGGTAATCCAACAACAACAAAAAAAGTGAAATATTTTCGTGTGTGGAATTATGTGCGTGCGGGATATTCCGTGTGGGGAATTTTTATTGTTTCGCAATCTTCTTGCGGATAATTTTGTGTGCGGAATTCTGGTGTGGTGAATTTTTTTATGGGGAATAATCATAGAACACCCCATCCCCTTTTTTTTTGGGGGGGGGGGTGTGGGGGCGGATTCGTTTGATCCACATTGTATTGATTAAGATTACTAAGAATCTTGTAAAACGCCCTTCAGGTCATAAGAAGATACACCTACTCCAGACAAACCAACTTGGCTTTTTTTGTTGTTGTTTTTTAATGTCTTTTAAGGTTGTGCTGTCACAATTACATGTCCGGACTAAAAAAAAATAAGTCGAAAATCATTAAAGCAATCTCTCTTGAGATAAAAATTATCACATAGGCATAGGACAATAAACAAAGCTATTGGTATTATTTTAAAGTAAAGTTTTATTAAATTCACTGTTTGATTTATATTCATTTAAGATAATTATGTAATTGAAATCTCGCCTTATCAGTATGAATTTGTTTTCTTTTCTTCACATTTACTATCTGCTTTTCACATAATCTTTCTATTTCAGACGGAGAAATACTTACATCCGGAAAAGCTCTATGAAACTTACCAACAACTCAACCCAGTCAAAGTCAAGTATACGAAGTCAGCTAACCATCCTTGCTATGAGTACATAGAAAAATGATTTTTTTTTTTTAATCAAATCGATCAAAATGAAAACAGTTGGCTTGTTGCTATTTTTAATCAACTGTCATATTAAGTATGACATTATGACGTAACTGATACTCTGCAGCAAGTATTCATAGAAATATAAATTTTAGTTTTATTTTTTTTATTGTTTCGTGTTCAACTGAATATTTCAACACATAAATTAATTCTCCTTGCCTTATTGTTTTTTTTTCACCGGAAATGCCACAAAATTACTTTTCCTACAAATAAATAAATTGTTTAGGTCCTTTTTGATGTCAATTGTTTTGTGTTTTGAAAATATGTATTTTTGAAGCTTATGCTGCTGCTGATGAATATAATCTTATAACAATAGCCGAAAATCAAAGTTAAATGTTTACAAATTTATTTATACAAAACACGACAGTTCTGAAACTCCTATGTCTTTATAATTGTTAAAAAGCATTTGACAGCTATTGAATCATTTAGTCTGTGTTTGCCCCCGGGGCTCTAGTCGGCATGTCCGTCCCAAAAATGGCATGCCGATAAAGAGGCGTTTGCCACGAACCCCCTGAAACGTTACCCGGGGGACATGATCACCGTGTAGGGGACCCGCGCCGAAAGGCAAAGGTAACGCACGGAAACTGCGTTAGAAAGAGCACGGCTACATGGTTTCCTACCAAGTGCAGTCGAAAATAACGTAGAAACAGGTCGGGATATGATTACAGTTGCCGCATGGATATGAGGCGAAGGCGTGTGGCGACCCTAGCCGATGATTCCAAATATGCAGACTTGAGGGTACTGCTCCTAGGCGGCCTCTCTTTTTGTCATTTCCCAGCTGCGGTGTGAATTGGTCATGCCGCAGAAAACCACGTAAACCCTATTAGAGGGCGTCTGTTAACACCTACGAGTCCCCCCGGGGTGGGAAGGGGGGCTTTAGAGACGTAAATTGTATCCACCCCAGCCCAAGGAAGTCCGGCCCGGTTGCTGTGTAAGCATCACCCCGGCTGGCCAGGCGTCCCTTCTCTGATGCGGCCTCACTCGCATAGTCAATCGAGTGGAAGGGTGGGTGGGGCCGTCTCAGGGGCTGGGAGCCCTCGGCATGCCGCTTCGCGGCCTGACTGGAATAGAGACCACTGGGGGAGTGGTTGAATGCCAGTTGGGGGCGGTGGAGGTGTGCTGGGGAAGACTTTATGAGCCTTGGCTCGATGGTCTGCTGATTTTCTTAAGTAAGTTAGTTAGTTAGTCTGTGTTTGCCAAACTTTATTTTTTGTGGCCCAGTTATTTTTATAGTTCTCCTTCGTGACACACTAAATTGTTATCCTTTTTTCTGCCCATTCATTTTCAAATACATAAAACTGATGTGAATGCCCATACAAATTTCATTTACAAAATATTAAGGAGACAACAAAACATTTGCAGCTCTACTCATAATAACTTTAATTATTGTTATTTTAGGGTTTTGTTGGAAAAAAATTAACAAAACCTTAACACACACACAAAAACACCTAGCTAGATTTTTGATCATTTTTTAAACTAACAGGTATTTCTACTACTAACTACTGCCATTTCAGATATATCTAAGGGTTCTAATCAGGCCTGCACAACTCAAAATGTAAAGTGGGCCGTAATACTGTATGAAAAAAGTTTTGCGGGAGAAAAGAAAATAGGACAGGACTTGTGTGAGCCAAAAGAAAATAGGGGGGGGGGGGGGGGGGGGAAAGCTATTAAGGAAATAATAAGAATAAAGAATATTTCATTACTTCGCAGGGGCAGTATGTTTTGCAGGCCTGGTTCTAATGGTTTTCCTTAAATTTTCCTCACCATCCACATACAATATGAAATAAGTCTCATTGATTAGGACTAACTAATTTTACTAAGCAAATGAAATAAGTTTAAACTTAAAACGTTTATGAATTTTCTTTTTACATTTTTATTCATTTTCTAACTTGAGACTAATGATAAGTAAAGCATATTATATTTAATTGATCATTGCTAAATATCTAAACAAATTTCCATTTTAGGCAATAGACCATCTGATTATTTTTTTTATTGTGAAAAATTGCTTTAAAAATATGAAAATTAAATAAGTTTTCAGCAAAATCAAATAATAGAAAAACCAATTGCAAACTATTTTTCAAACAATAAGTTCCTAAAATCTAAAATGTCAACTTTATTTGCTAATCTAAGCTTCTACAATTCCCTTGTACTTGTAATTGTAACCAATCTAAATATAAACTTTTTTTAACACCAAAAAATTAATAAATTCTGGATTTTTTAAATTGTTTTAAATTAAAACCATACAATGATGATATGCTTGATATTATATGCATATTTTACTGTAGGCCTGTGTTACTTAATCTAGGTAAAAATGATTTTACTTATCCATACAAGAAATTAGAAATCATTTCAGTTCAAAGCAATGATTTTAGAACGGTACTATAACTATAATAAACTTAATAAAAATGAAGGATATTTTAAATTCCTTTGCCAATAAACTATTTGGGACATTTAACAATATCAAAAACAATTTTTTAAATTAAAACATGATGAAGTCTTCAAATTTTTGCAAGAATTGTAAAATTTATAAAATACTTTAAATAAAAGAAATGATATAAAAAATACCAAAAATTGTAAATATTTGAAAATAAAACAATGAAATAATATTAACATTCAAGTTCAAGGAAAATAATACTGAAATAATGTCAAGAGAAATATGGAAGATCACAGGTATTTGTTTAAAAAAAAAAAAAACAAACAAACAATAAAATAGCACTTCGTTTTTTAATACTGATGTAAAAATACTGTTTATAGTGAGTATTTTCTCTTTTTGTCTGTATGAAATAACAAATAAAAAATAATTAATTCTGTGTTGTTTACAAAAATTATTAAATTGCTTGATGTTGAAGAAAGCATATCAATAACAGTCTCCTATTTTTAGCCATTATATTTATGACTATGTATCACTAATATTTATATAACATGATCTTTCTTATCGTAAAATTACAATTACAAATATTTTAATTTTATATCATTTGAATTTCATTTTTTTTAAAATCCTCAAAACTAAAGATAAATTATACCAATGAATTAAATGCGTTCTACTAACCATCTCTGGTGTAAACATCATTCAACTCATCTTTAAATTAATCATTAAAATTCATAATTCATGCAGCATTCATCATTCCTGAAATTAGCCTCATAAGTTTTCTCATTTGAAAGTTACAAATTTGAAAGTCTTTTAAAATTGGATTAATGAATCAATGAATGTGACTTTTCTTCTTAGAGAAAAATGTAATTTTCATTCTTAACACTAACACAGTATTTTTTTTTTTAAAATAACAACTTGAATAATAAAAAATATTAGTTTAATCTAATAAGCTGCGCCCCAGAACAGTAAATGAGTGGAGAAAACATCTAAAAAGTCACTGCAATAACTATGGGTACATTTCTGCTACTAATTAAAACAATATAATTATTTTGCTGAAGTTCCTGAAAATTTTTCAGCCCAATCTTTCCTCCAGTGTTGCTCTACCACATTGTATTCTGACCAAACAGCTGCAAACAAACAAAAGAGGGGTTTAAATTTTTTTAAAGTATATTAATAATTAATAAAGTAAAATTAAATTCAATAAATTGAGACTTCTGATCTGATGTTTCAAAAGAAAAGCATACGTAGTGAAAGCAGCAATTTTTAAAAAAAAAGAAAAGAAGTGGATATACTAGGGAGAATGTACAATTTATAGGGATTGAGAGAAAGGAAACAAATTCTTGTGTGACTGAATTCTGATATCACAACTCAAGAAACTCTTAAAAATATGGATTTAAAAATATAGCACAAGACCTTCATGCAATTATAGAATTAAGTCAGACACCTTTTTCATTTCCAACTGATATAAACTCTGAAGAAAGAAGGAAAACAACGAAAACAACAAGATTAGGGGTGGCCAAGTAACAACGCACCCTTAGCCACCTTAAAATCATTATTCTTCCCCACCAATCGTTTTGTAAAAATTCCCATGGTTCCTGCAGAAATAAACTATAATGGGTTATTTTTTAAATGTTTTACTTCTGCTGTTTTAATAACTGATTCTCACAGTGAACATAGAAGTTCCTACTAGGCATTTTCATTTAGAAATTTATGTATAGTGATTTACAAAAAAATATATACACTGGTACTATCAAGAGATAGTACACATGTATAAGTATGACTAGCTGGTTACTACACTTTTTTTTTTATTAGTTGAAATTGAATGGACAAGTTATACGGTTTTTTTTTTTTATTAGACTTCACTTTATCTGGCAGAGCTGTTTTTGAAGGAGCACTTAATAAACAGCAATGAAATTATTATTAACAAAAGCTGACAAATAGCCAAACAGATTTATGCATTGTCCAAAGTTAATTCCATAATTCTTACTTCAATATTCTGACTACTGTAGCATGTTCAACCTGTAACTGTAGGAGCCAATCATTAGGGTTTTCTTATTATGTAATTTATTGTAGTAAAGGAGGTTAAATGTTAAAAACAAATTAGGCAAACTAAAGTTCTTGGGTTTTGTAATAAAAGGCAGCGGTGTAGCTAGGGATAGTGCCACCTGGTGAGCGATAATATTTTTGCTGCCCTCCCATTTTTCACCAAAATAAGACTTGGCAGCCAGCAGAAATTGCAGCTCCTCCATATAAAGAAAAAAGTGCCACCTGGGGCGGAACCTACCTCCTCCTAAGCCACTAATAATGGGTATAACGTGTAAAATAGAAAGGAACCTGGGACAGTATGATTGATTGGGAAGGAATAGAATAAACATGTGTGCATAACCCTTGTACTATGAAATCAGTATAAATTGAGTAAATAACTTACAGAGCCAGTCTTTCCTCATCTTGTATGCTTGTCTATCTATATCCTTGCGATTATTCCACACAGACATATTGTGGGTATCTTGATATTGACTCACAGTATTACTGTTACTGTACCCAGGCATAGTTGAAATACGCAAGAAGTTAGAAAGATCATTGTAGTCATCAACTGGTGGACTGTAGTGGGGTACCTCTAACATACAAGATTTTCTAGCAGGGATTCTCATGCTTCTCTTTTCAGGTGTCTAACAAGTCAGTTGGAAACAAATGCCCAAAATAATAATTAATAGATTTTGATAGGTCCATATCTGCTCCATAATGGTGACAATAAAATGAATCTTAAATGAGAGAAAATTCATGGCAGGCTTAACGTAATATCTATACAATAATGACCTAATGTCTAAATCCACAACTATTGGTTCACAGTTATATGCATTCATAATTTTTTGGGGTCTTCTTAATTTAATTTTCTACTTTTAGATGCATGGCTTTCAATATGTAAAACAATTTTTGTGCGAGTACAGGGTATACAGTGGGTGAAGGTAGGGCATCTGGGAGTAGAGGATAAGGGAAGAAGGAATTACAAGAATAGGTTGAAAGAGGATAGTGAAATAGCAAGAGTGGTTAGAGTTTGGGATGTAAGTTAAGAGACTGGTTTTTGAGAAAAATAGTGTGTTTAAAAAAGGAGTCGGGGTACAGGATGAAAGGAGGAGTGGGGCTTAGGAAGGAAATTGATGGGAGGCATATTGGGAAGGGGTGGGGAAACATTGGAATTTGGCACTAATAAAGATCTGGAGCAAACTGGTCCACCTCTTGCACATGCTTGATTTTGTCCAAGGGCTATCTATATAAATTGCCCAATGTCTTTAAAGGCACCAACAAATTTCTTTCAGGAAAATTTTTAAATATTTATATGTAGTAGGAAAGAAAGTTATTGTTGTTTCAAAATAATAAGTGGACATTCAAAATCATTTTTATTTTATTATTTCATTAGGTTTTTATTTATTTTTCTAAGCGCCAAGCTTTCACTAAACAGAAGTATTATTTTTAGGTATTGTATAATTAGTAATGTAACATTTTAAATGCACGATCACTTTAATTCCCTGAAGTAGGAGAAAAATATTTGTTTTTACTCCTTAATTGTTTATGACTTGTACAACTGTTCTAAAAATTCATGAAACTTTTATATAAAATGAGATTTAAAAAAAAAACAAGATTTGATAGATGATTGCCACTTTAAATAATACTTTTACTCATGAATAGTCCTGCACTTAAGACTAGATGTGAGCAGGTATGATGATTTTTTAAAAAATGATCATAGACAGGTTTAGTTTAGATAAGTAATGGACTTCAAACTGTTTACCTTAATCTTTCTTAAATCAATAGTAGGACAAGATTTAGGTTTTTGTTGCTCAGTATCATCAATATCAACTTTGTTAGCATATAAGGACACTTTGTTCATTTCTTCCTCATCAGGTTCCTTCATCCCCACAAGTTTTCTTTCTTGTTTAAGGAACTCATACCTTTCCTGTTTCTGCACCTTTCTTTTCGCTTCTTCAAGGCAGTGCCTCTCAAACTGCAACTGCTTTTCTACATCTGGGTGTTGGGTGAACACTATTTCCTTATGCTCATGGTTAGGGCATAGAGTATTTAAGCAATACCCTGGCTTAGAACCACCAGGGCATTTTGGTGTTAGAGATGGACAACTTATTTTTAAAGCCATCTGCAAATAAATGTAATTTTTCAAAATCTAATCATAACAAATATAAATTTTGACTACTAATTTAAAAACAGTAAATAGAGCTGAAATTGATTCTAACCTGTAGCACTTTAAAAAAACACAAACAAATAAGGTGCCAATCTAAAATTATGTCACTCATCTATTGGGAGAGTGGGGCATACATTTGTGATGATGTATTTTGAGGGTGTTTAAATTTAAATTGTGTGACAAATTTGTGATGGTGGGATTGGGAGAAGGAGAGGTAAAAAAAAAATCTGCCGAAATAGTTTGAAGTGATTTATGAATGGCCCTTGAACATTATTGCTCTTTTCAACCGAATTGTATATTAATATAATAATATTATAAGGTCAGTAAAAATATGCAACACACATGACAGAAACTGAGAAGTACAATCAATATATCTAATATTGTCTTCATAGGTTTCAGTTTAAAGCTAAAACTAAAAGGATTCCTACCTTTCAATAATAAGTGATAAAAATGAAAAGAAAAATTAAAGGGAAATTTCATTCTTCATCAATTTTTTTATTTTTGGGCCATCCATAAATGATGTCATGCGTCTAGGGGGGGGGGGGGGGGGCAGATTTTGTGATGATGTGTGATAAGGGGAGGGGGGGCTCATGAAAAGCGAAATATTGTAGTAAAGAAATACCTTTAGATGGCAGGGATCCTTAAGCAATTCGCCAACAAAATTCACAAGAAAGACATTTACAGCTGCTAATCAAAATGCTAAAAAACTAATTACGCATCTTTATTCTTAATTAATTAATTATAATTTGGGTAATTGCACGCTACTGGTCCCTCTATCGCTCACCCTAACCTGAACCCTAAATCTATCATAAACAAAGGGAAGTGACTCCCAATAAGGGGACCACAGAAGCACATTAGCCATAATTTGGCCTAATAAATATAAATTATTGAATTATTCTTTGGGTTGACAGACAACGATGGAACATTGTGATTGTCACCGTTGAAAATTGGCATCAATATTATATAATATATCAAATATATATGAGTAGGTGCTTGGCTGAATCATCAAATCCTATTAGTAAGAAAGAAACTTACTTTTGTAATGTTAATATGAACGGCGTTTCTATGAGTTAATGATTATCTCCATATTCCCTAAGATTAAGATTGACTATCTGTCCCATCTGTGGTCATAGTATTAGTATGGTATGGCATGGGGAATAAAGCTAGCGACGCCGGAAGTATGAGTCTCTTAGCAATATTATTCTGACAACTTTTATTTTCACTTTTCATACTTCCATTTCCGATTACATGAGATAAAGGTCAAAGGCACCTACCCTCAAAGTAGTGACGTTTAAAACATTTCGTGAAATTTATTCCCATCAAGAACAAGTAAGTAACACAAATGTAAAGGTAATAACGTTTGTGCATCACTTTATCAGAAAGTAATATTGCCTAGGCCTGTATATTTATTTAATAGCAGACTGCAAAAGATCAGCGAGAAAATAAAGATTTCATTGCAGATACACTCTGCCTTGTCACTCACAATGTCTCTTGCTCTTCTTTTTATCCCTCACCTTAACATGAACCCTAAATCTATCCCTAACCTGAACCCTAAATCTATCCCTCACCCTAACCTGAACCCTAAATCTATCCCTAAACTTAATGATGAGGTACCATCTATCTGAATTAGCCTTAATAAAGTTAAACTTAAAGAGATGTACTATTTAATTTTCTCTTAGTTTAGACTCTTACTCTTAGACTCTTATTATATAAATTGCAAGTTGATATAAGTCTAAGTCAAGTGAACTAACCTTTAGATCACTTGACTTGTAGGCCTACTTTATACTTCATATCAACTTGCAATAGTAACTAAACTTATCTTAACTTAGAAAAGTTAGAGTTAGAGAGTAAATAAAAGCTTTAAAGGCTTAGTGTGTATCTACGTCTAAATTGCTTTGATGGTATTTTATTTATTGATGAAATTGATTTTTTTAGAGTTGAGGGCAGCGTATAAATATAAATGAATCTTGTCCTGGGGTGCAAAACACTCTAGCTACATGGCGGGGGGGGGGGGGGAAGTGTTTAAAATACTGGAAACTTCCAGTTATCTGCTGTCTCTCAAAATTATGGCTTAAAAGCACAGACATAAGAATAAAGAAAAATACTACTAAAATGGAATATTTAAAAATTTCTCTTTTGGAAGTGGTCTAATGGCAAAAGTCAAAATAAGTATTTAATATGAAATGCCTTGTTAAAAATTAACATTAAATGGTCACTTCACTTCGTCTTATGCACAAGCCAAACAATTTTTAGATTAACCGATAAATGTACCTAATTCCTATAACTATAATTATAAAGAACTATATTTTTAAAAAAATGTATATAATTATTTATTTTTTATTAAAGCAATTCATTTATTACCTTTAAATACTCTGTATCCTCCTACAGATAAAGGAAAAACAACAGAATTTCAAAAATGAATCCAGCAAGAAATTTTGTAACAAAGGTTGCTGGTTGCTCTCATGTTATGAGAAATTTGAGACAAGGATATAGACTATCACAAACGTTATCAACATATTCGCTGAGGCGGATGCCTTTAACACTTACCCAAAATCACCACATAGACACATCAAGCACTCATGTTCGTTTAGCATCAACATCAGCTAAAAAGTTTGAGGTGATCAATGTTCAAGATGAAGAAGACTTCAAAAAGAGAGTAATTGAAGTGAGCAGCACTATTCCTGTAGTGGTTGATTTCCATGCGACGTAAGTGTTCAATATTTTAAAATATTTAAAGTTGTTTTATTTTTTATTTAAAGCTCAACATTGCTATATCAGAAATAAACTACCATAATGGATTCATCTCTTAATTACTTGTCAGGACTATGCATATCTTTGAGCCTCAGGTTGTAAAATCCCCACCCCCCACCACCCCACCCTCGGCAGTTAAAAGAAAAAAACTCTTAGCAGTTTTTATTTCTTTGACGCAATGTTAACATGTGTTATTAGCAATTTTTCCCAGGAAACGGCCTGATGTCTATCTGGAATCGGCTGAAAAATTTCAAAAGAGAGTTGATAAGTAATGAAATATCTGAAATAATCTAGCAAAAAGGTCATTCACTAAGTGCAATGAAATCAATTCCAATATGACTTGATATTCTGAATTCTTCAGAAGTTATCTACCGTACTAAAATTATAAAAGTTTTGCCAGGTTGCACTCTCTTTGGAAACACTGCACAATATACAGACTTCATTACTTAAAAGAAGAATTTTTTAAGTAGATGTACAAATCAAATGATAATTTTGTTTATACATCATTAGTGACATATTTATTTACTTCACTTGATAAGTTCCTTGCCTTGTACCTTCTAACATATAAATAATTTACAAGCATAATTTTTATCTTCCAGTTGGTGTGGACCTTGCAAACTATTAGGTCCTAGACTTGAGTCAATTTTAGCTGAGGGACAAGGCAAAGTTGTTATGGCTAAGGTGGATGTCGATGAAGTTTCAGAGTTAGCTGTGGAATTTGGAGTTAGTATTTTTGAAAATTTCAATACTGGTAACTTAAAGTTATTCTATAAATAAGGCCTGTTAGTTCAGCATTGGTAGGTTCCACAGTTTAAAAAGATTTTGTATTTTAAAAAGCTGCCAATATCAAAATTATTATATTGTAATTGTAAGGTTTACTTTTTTTTAAATTAACCATTACATCAAAATGAAAATAAGAGTTGTTACCTTAAACAAACAGCAATTTTAGCACACAGTCTTTGGTTTAAACTTATTGTTTGGGTTTCAACTTTCAAATAATGTCCATTCACACCCCCGATTGAATTTTAAATATGATTTTATTTTTAAAAATATTAATTATTTCCACTTTTGATGAGATTGTGCTGTAGATTAACACTTCTTTCTTTTGTGTCTTTAGGTTAGATCAGTCCCTACTGTGATTGGTCTCAAGAATGGTAAAGTCTTGAATCAGTTTGTTGGATCAGTAGACGATGATCAGATTCGAGCATTTATAAAGAAATTGGTGCTTTCATGATTTGTTATAAATTATCTGGTGAGAATTGGTTATAATTTTGCTTTAATAGAAAAGAAATGTTATTGTTATGTTACAATTACATATTATATTTACACATATGTTTGAAATCATACTCATTTGTGTCTTTATGGTTGGATTTTAGCACGGTACGGTAGACGATTTTAATAAGCCACTTCAGATAAAGGGTGAAAAATCGTGACTGAAAGAATATGTTTCTAATGGGAATATTATGAAATTATTAAAAATATCTAAAGTAAATAAAGATGCCGGAAACAGAACATTTCTTTAAAGTAATTTTTTAAAGTTAGCTTTCAGCTGGCGACCACACAGAAAACTCTCTGTGAACCTGTTTGGGGTCTCCACAACCAGGGAATTTGTACTCCATTTCTTCCCCCAATGACACCAATTATATTTAACAAGCTGGTGAATGTTTAAGATGAATCAGATAATAAAAATGGTGTTTGTTTTATTCAAAAAGCATTGGGATGTGGAAGAAAAGATCTATTTATTGGAAAGGAATTGTGTGAGATTTTATGAGAAAAAAATTGTGTGTATTAATTAGTATTATACCACCATGTTAAGTGAGCTGTGTTGAATGAATAATCGCTAACATTTACTTTTACAATAAAATACTCTCATTTTTTGAGTCTTCATCTCATGCCATTATGTTATTTTGTATATATTTTTCATATGCCTTAAATTTTTCCTAATGTATATTAACCTTTTATTATTTGAGATAGTGTGTGTAATGAACATTAAGTTTTTATTATAATTAAATTTTTCAGCTGCATGAACAGAATTTGAAGAAAAAAATTAAACGAGTATTGAGAGATTAAGGCAAAGAAATTTAACTGTTATTATATTCATGAATTTGGATTAACCCCATGCAATTGTTGCTCATTTGTAAGAATTAATGTGAATTAAATGAAAATAGTTTGAAATATGCAAGTGTTAAATTTTTAATTATATAGATGATTATTTTATATACATTTGCCAGAATTATAAGTTACCTGTTGTAGAAATTTCTTATACAAAACCATTGAGTTGGCTTGCTCTTGCTTTAGTGGACCATCCATATATTATGATACCGGTACGCAGACAAAAATTTGAATTTTAACTAAATGGGTACGTGCTCCTCTATTGTGTGCACCATACTCCTTCACTACTGAACAACACAATGACAGAGGCAATATAGACATGGAACCAGACATCAGTTTCCCCCCTCCTTTCCCACCATCGTAGGTCTCTTTGACCTTGCTTAAAACTTGCTATTATCCTTTTTCTGGGGTCTAAATCCATACCCTGTATTTCTGTTTGTTGATACAAAGAAATCATGTCTGATGTTTATTTGGACAGTTGAAGCTGTGAATAAAGCTTACAATGAAAGTGAGGTTAACAAATTTTAAGGTATAGGTAACATGTTAATTTACAAAGTGAATTCACGATGCAGCATCCCCTCTGGACTTCTAAACATTTCCGGCAACCCCATCTCAATTTTAAACATATTTCCGCACCCAAACGATAAAAAAGAAGCTCATCAACCTAATTTTGTTCTGGGTCTTCCAGCACCCCCTGACACTGCCTCCCTCACCCCGTGGGTGGCGCTCGTACCCCTGGTCCCCACTGCAGAAGAAAAAATATTAAACACTTTGTTTTAGAATATATTTTAATATTCGGTAAATAAAACAAAATTATGTTGTTCCTCAAAATCTTCTCTAAATAATTTTTGATAAAAAGTATTCAAGTGAAGTGTAAAAAAGTTTCGCACGTACTTAAAAGGGTGCTCAAGTCCTAATTATAATTCTTTTTTTTTAGTGCTCATTAATAGTTAATAGGCTAATTTTGCTGACCTCATGACTTTATGAAAATAAGTATCACACCAGACCAAAATGGATCAGTATCATAAACATAAAACCCAATTCTATTTTCTGCAAAGTATCATTGTCACTGACTTGAAGTCTGGTATCGTCTTTTTCTATTCACATCAGAGTATAATTGGCTTTTGCTTGTGCATCCCAGACATTATGAGACATATTTAGTTGATTTTAAACGAGATTGCAAAAATAATTTAAAAACTGTCAATCTCTTTGTGAAGGACAACAAGAAATTATAAGTGTGATTGTTAATGTTAATGCAAAAAATTTCACTTCATGACGACATCAGTCAACAGCAGAACGGCTGATTAAATTTAATGAGTGATCAGCGCATGGAATAAATTTTGAAATTTGTTTCCATAATTGTTTTTTCTTGCTCCATACTCAATGTTGGCAGCATTGTCGTGATTGTCCTTGACATTTTTAAAGTTAATTCTAACGTCATTGCTGAAATTTAATAATTAAACACTAAATCAGCCATGCTTTTTTTATGCCATCTTTTACTTAGATTATAATTCCTTCAATATCCAGGGTTGTTGTATGAATTTTAGAGGCCCCGATGCCCTTTTTTCGGTTTTTGTTATTCGAGGTATTCAATTTCAATATTTTTTCACTTCACAACTGTCCAAGGCCCCTTGCAGCTGCAGGGCCCTTGCAATGGCTTTGTTAATAATATCACAGCAGTATGCTCTTTTTTACATAAATCATTTGTGGTACATATTTGTAAATTATACTATTTTAATTATTTTTTTAAGTTAAAGCACAGGAATCTATATTACGCTTCTTAAATTTTAAGGCCTTTTGATATTAGAAGCCCCATGGCTTAAGCCTACTTATCCTATAGTGACATTCAGGCACTGCTTATTCCTTACTGAACAGGGAATATGTCAATGTCAGTTTGCAAACTAGTCTTTCTCCTTTGCCTGTTGTTCAAGAGGGTAACAGCTTTACACTAAGCTCACTCTAAGATACATATTTTTCCTAAACTGTTACTTTCACAGCATTTTATGGGATTACCACAAACAGATATGGTTTGGATTAAGAGCTATCCAAACTCCACTACCACAAATAAAAGCATTAACACCTTTCAGAAAAAGGTCAGCTCCTTAAGTAGATATCAGTGCCTGGTCTCATAATCTGAACAATACTAAATGAAACAATAGGATAGGACCCAAGATTAAATTTGAAAGGTGAAATTTCTTTTTTCCTTTTTTAAACTTTGATATGCAGAAATAGACATTTGTTTTCAAAACAAATGTTTTGCAAAACAGCAAATCTTGCATTCTCAAGGTTTTGCAATGAATTGATCAGTGTGACTGAAAACTACTTCAAAGGAGCTACAGTCGTCTCAACCACATTGCCCTCTGTTGGACATAGTGTGTTTTTTTTTAATGAATTTATTACATTTTTAATTTTATTAGCCTGACCCTAAAACATTCATTTTTTTGCCCTAAGACGAATAGACAAATTACAAAATTAACTATAACAATAACATTTTCAAGAAATTGTCCCAAGTATTTGACTCAATACAAAAGCTTTCATTTTTATGTAGGATACATATGTATATATTGCATATATTATATATATCAATATATACATATATATAATATATGCAATGCAAATTTAGTTTATGAATGTTTTCTGTTTTACTGATAAAGACATGCTGAAATGTTTGAAATTGTTTTCTGTGTAACCAACCGTAAGTAAAGCTTAACATATATTGTTTTATTTACACAATCTAAACCTTCTTAGAAGACCTGCCACATCTCATATCAATAATATCATGCCCCCAAATGTTGGGAATCAGTGAGCAATTTGATACGTGTTGAACAAATGACACTAAAAAAATGTTACGGTCTTAAAAAAATACATGATTTAGATTACCAGAAGAGTGATTGTGTTATATATGGTTAAAAGACAGTCATATATTTCTTTGTAAGGATAACAGTCAGTTCATTAGCAAAAGTTGCGTAGCTAGGTTTGGTGGTTTTGGGCAGGAAAAGATTTCCGCTACCACATTATGAAATAAACTCTGGATTTGACTGAAAATACCAAACCTTAGAAAATATATATGCCTTCGGAGCAGACCACCCCATCACCTTCTACACCACTGATGGCAAACTATTTTGTTAAACCTTTTGAGCAATGCCCAAGTTAATAATGAAAGTTATACAAAGATGTATGCTATTTTCAATCTCACGTGATAAACTTAACAACACAACAGTAACACCACAAACCTTGCTTGTCAACTTGATCAAAGGCATAGGATAAATCTAACTTTGTTATGACATAAGCACTTGTTGGAACAATTACATAGGAACTTGGAACAATTCTCATCTGCATAATGAAGCAAAACATCATTTCCTTCCACTGCACAGCCCTGCGTGCTATAACTGTTATAATTCCTATAATTACTTATCATTTCCTTCCACTGCACAGCCCTGCGTGCTATAACTGTTATAATTCCTATAATTACGTATCATTTCCTTCCACTGCACAGCCCTGCAATGCTATTGCTGTTATAATTCCCATAATTAATAAGACTAATATTATGCGTAAGACAAATCATTTTAAATTTCATGAAATGCTTTATTTATACTTTTTCTTTTTTCCTTTCTTTTCACCCTTTTTCTTGGTTTGAAATTTTTGTCTCAACATATTTTTTTTCTTCATTTTCTTTGCCTTGAGTTTGGTTGAGGACAACTGATTGCTACATGTTGCAAGTCTGGGAAAACAGAAAAAAAAAAAATGAAAATTTTCAATATTTACAAGTTCTAGGACAATTTTGAAAAACTAAGATTAATGTTCATCTCTTATCTTTCGCCTTTAAAAATAAAGATTCAAATCACTTGCTCTTTACTTCAGCATGGTGCACTTTGCTTGTATTGAGATATGTAAGAATTTTATATAATTTAGCCTGAACTACGAAGACAATTTAATTAAGTGTTTTTTTTTCTCACTTACTTTTGCCTTAAAGATTTATTCTGTACTGGGTTTGCTGTTGCTGGAGTATCATCATCCGAGTCCTTGTCCTGAAATATTTTTAAAGCAAAGTACAATACTTTGTAAACAAAATTCAAGCTCCCTATCATACTTTACAATATTATATCATACTAAGGTCTCTTAAGGAAATGAGTAAAGATGTGAAGTTCATCCATGTGGTATCAAGGATCCACAGGTCAGGACACCACATGGCATGAACGTCATTTCTTTATTACAGCTTGAGCGTAGCCCCGCACATCCACGTAACGACCAATCGCAGTGGAATAAATTCTCTTTTTCTTTCCCTTTTCTGTATTTAATCTCTCACCTACTCATTTTCTGTCACAATTCGTTTGCTGCCCTCTTTGATACTACTTCTCAGCTAAGTGCTAATTTAAAATTTTTATTCTGTTTTTTCTGTTGTTTATTCGCTGACGGAGGCTTCCTGCTTACACGTTTGTTGTTTTGTTGCTTTCCTTTTTTCAGGTTTGACCTTATTTTGTTTTACTCATTTCCTATTTTGCTTACCTGATTGCAGTCTCTCCCCTTGTACCCTAAGCTCTCTTTAGAGCAGCAAATAAAATGTAGAGATAACCTAATGAATGTAAGACTAATATTACTAATACTCTGAGAAGAGTAAATTGATAATTAAACCAAACATAAATAAGGCATACAGTTGGAAAATAAAAACGGAAGTTTTAAAATATGTACCAGTATTATGTTTTTCTTTTACTTCTTCTCCAAGGAGTTAATAGTTGAAAAGTTTTGTGAGGTAAGCAGTAATAATGAATTTCCAAATAATAAAAGATGAGAAAAAATTTATCCTAACACTAACAGATTTATCAAAAAGCACCTGCTTAAATAGTTAGTATTAAAATTAAAACCAAGTTGATAACATTATCAGAAATCACTCAAAGATATAACAAATTTAACAAGAGATCTTATCTAGTTCATGTATATCCACACTAGATTACTCACACTGCCAGTATTTTGACCTAGCCTTAGGCCTGCTTTACCAACAAAATCAACGTCTCCAATATTAGCAATGGTCACAGTGTGCTCAGGAAGATCATACACCTCAGGATTAACCAGGTGTTCAATTTCAGGAATAACAACTGACTGCTGCCTCATCTGATTATTTTTTAAATCTCTGGCCTGTAAACAGTTTAAAACAAGATTTTAATTTGGCATTTGACCTTTTTAAATCCCCTTGGCAGGTATGTGCATAGTCATCATGGTTAATTTATTTTGAGACAATTTTAGATCAACTTCAAATACCCTGGCAAAAATTTGGCAAATGATGTTGAGCATTTTAATCTTTCAAAGTCGGGCATATCCCCTACTAACTAATTCCAAAATATCTGTTTTTTAAAATAGTTTTAATCATATTTCTAGGTCAAATATTGAAAGATTTGAATCCAGGGAAGCAACGTAATTACATGATAGTTAATTAATATGCCAGAAAAATCCTTTCAAAAAAATTGTTTACTCTAGACTATTCATTCTCATGGTGATAAAAATATATTTATACCAGGTATAATGTGTTTTTTTTAAGTTACTTTAGCACCAAATTGAGTTACTGTACCTGCTTTAGGAGTTCTTTTCTTTCTTCCAAGATCTTCTTGTCTTGCTGTTCTCTGGCGAGCTTTTTTCTGTCAATTTTTCTTTTATGGAAACCCTTCAAATAATCTCTAGGTAAAGGGAAGATTTTTTTACAACTTAAAGAAAATCTAATGTGCAATACTGAATTAATAATCTTTTTAAACTCTATTTTTCAGAATCTCAAAATAGGCATATACCTGGTACCAGGTAGTAAAACACTACTAATATTGCCACATTTTTTTTCCCAAGGAACAGGAATGCATTAAGTTATAAGACAGTAAACTCAATAACTTTAAAAGAATGAAAATATTTATTTCACTTGAGTTCATTTCAATAAAGGAATTTGTATTGCTAGAATTAAAATGATTAACCAACGTAATATCTTTAATTACGTCTAAATTGCTACCAAATACATTACTTGAGGTTTTCCTCACAAAATAGCAATAAATTAATGGGAAAAAAAAACTTGATGAAAATTGGACTGAAAACAATTTATTTTTTTTAAATTGTGATTTATCCATTTAGATAGGAGGATTTCAATATATTTGAGACTGTGAGCCCAGCAAAGGGAAAAGTATTCATGTTACAAAAGCTAATCTACAACCAGAAAATCAGACACACATTACTGGATTTCAACCAATCCCTGGATAAATAGAGCCTATTAAATGGCTTACAAAAACAACCAAGATCAACTTTCCAGGTCACGATTTTCAAAAGTTAGTAATTATTTAGTGTAGACCACAAGTGAACATTTTTAACTATATAGTTCTACACATTTAGTGACCTATTTTATTGCTGTTTTAATTTTGCACATAACTTATTATCTATTGAGATAACATTTTTATATTTACGGTTACCGGCATTCTATATTATCTCAATATTTCCCAGAGAAAATATGCCCACTCAGTATGTATTTTGGTAAAACCAAGACAATAAATAAGTCACTTTCTATCTACAAAGTTTTATCACTTATATTTATCAGGTAATAAGTAGAATAATTTAAAAATTTTCAGTACCTGATATTTAAGGTTAAAATTTCATTTTGGATATTAATAACATTATTTTTGTATATTAACACTACAGAAAAATACTATAGATTGTCATTTATTCATATATTAATTTGTATAAATCAACATGTTAGAAACAACTTCAACTGAATAACAATAAAATGAATCCTCATACGTTAGTTTGTTCACAAAGATATAGGCTATTCCCCGTTCTTGTACTTGTACCAGTACTACCTGTAAATTTGGGATTTATATAAACGTATGACATTCATTTAAAAAAAATGTGTAATGAACATTTTTGATACACCTTCAACAAAAAACTAATAGTAAATGTTCATACCAGTTAATTTGCTGATTGATATATCTAAACCATGGCCATGTCTAAGCAAGTTTCTGCCTTCACTTTTTGATAATAATATACTTGTTGAATGCAATATTTCAATTTACTATATTAGTATCATGTACAAAAGTTATTATAATTTTTAATTTATATCTTATTTATGCAATTATTGTATACATATTTTATTTTTAAGATATACACATGATACAAATGATTAGAAGGCACATCTCAAACTCAAAGAACGTAAATTTTTATAAAGGCAAGATCACCTAGAATGATATCTGCAACAAAATCAGAGAGCAGAAAATCATAGTCTGAGCTGTCTTTTTCTGTATCACCAAAAATCCAGTAGCTGATTGTCACCTTTTGCTCAACTGACTTTATTACACCATAGATCTATTCCTTGTTCTCCCACTTGGGTTGTACAAGCTGACCACTGAATTACTTTGATGTTTCAGGGGTAGCGTGCTGAACCACTACTTCAATTAAGCTCATGTTATCAACAGAGACAGTAGAAAATACCCCATCATCAAGTCCTGTGCAGCTTAATCTTTTTTGACACTACACTATCTCTGTCTCTACTGCTGACCATCTATGTTCTGAAACTTTCTTTGTAATGTAACCCTCAAATATAGCTTTCTTCTCCTCCTCCTCCTACTGGCCTACCAGGAGCAATTGTAGTTAAGCCAAAATCGACTTTACCATTAATAAAGTCAAAGGTCGTATTTGGTGCACATCTCTATTACAGGTCTGCCATGCCTAGGGCACACTCAGAGGCCATGTTATGACTTGGTGCATATAGGGACTGATTTCACATCTTTGATGTGGGGTCAAAGAGGTTGTCAGCAGTGTACTGAGCAAGTTGGCGCTGATACAACACAAAAATACTGGAGAGCCTTTTTAGAGGCTATATCAAATCACCCTTTTTATTGGTATATAAATTCAATAGAGCTTGCAGTGTTGTATAAGCCTCAGCAAACACAGGCTCTCCAAATATATTTAGTGACGCACCAAGCATTTCTTCAGTTTGGTCATTAAGTAGTTCCAAGTTGCCATGACTATGACAAGCTTGGATCACTGGGAGAAGATCAAAATGCACTTTATCAGAGTAGAACTTTGTCATCCAAGACCCAGTCACATTTTGTTGCACTCCTAATACTAAAACCGGCTTGCTGTTCAGGTACACACAAAGTGCCTCAAGATTTAAAATTATGATGAGATGACTGCAGAGTAAAAAAGCACATGTATGTGCTTGCCGCTTGCCTACTTACAGCAAATATGTGCCCAAGTAATGTCCATTTCTGTGAAAAATGATTGAAATCCCATAGGAGTTTTAATTTCCTTATTTATTGTCTTAAATTTTTCTTTTCTTTTGACAAGTCATCGTTGACTTTGTTTTCTCTTGGGCAAAACATGCATTCTGATTTCTCTCCTACTGAGATAGAGTTTGGATGAAGGGATGGGAACAATTTCAAAAGGCACAAAGCAATTGATTCAATATGTAAATTTTTTTTGTTAACAATAGGTGAAGGATTGATAATTTTCACTTAAATATGTAACAATATTATCACAGTTTCTTTTTTCACCAAAAATTTGTATTTCTTTAACAATCATAATTTTTTTTATCTTAGGGTATTTTTTATATCTACAAGATTAAATTTATAAATGTTAGGTAGGGTCTTTAACTTTAATTTTGAAATATAAACCTATACAGTGTTGATGGCATTTTTTGTGTGTGCAAAAAAACAAGTTTATGACATGGCCATTGGTCAGATTATTAGCAAACACATCATATATTTTAAGCAGCTCCTTAGTTTTATGCTTAATTGCCGTTAGAGATTACCTTCTCACTCTGAGTAATGATGTTAATGAAAGACAAAACCTTGTATCAGAATTATTTTTTTTTCACATTATGCAAAAGTGACGATTTATGTACAGTACAACCCGGTTATATCGACGGCCTCGGGGTTTGCCAAAAAGCGTTGAGATAACCGACGATCAAGATAAATGAAAACCAATATGGCGGCAATATATTAACATGTGCTTGAAATTTCTTTATGTACATGATGTGCGTTAATAAATGAGAATGTACATGCACATGTTTTTGGAGTTGTTTTTTTTACACCACAGCGTTGCCGTTATTTGTTTGAACTGTCATTGGAGTGAATGACTATACGGACCGTGATCACGTGCTACGTGAACTCAGCACATGCGCAGTGAACCAAGTACGATCATTTTATTGGTTAGTCCAACGTTTCATCACAAAGAAAATTACGAAAGCAACCGAAGCTTTCAATCGCCGATAAAATCTAGCAAAATTGGGTATTTTCCTGACATTCTTCGTGTATCACGTGATCTAGCCCTGACCTTTGATTAAAATAACCATTTTGATTGGTCCCTGTGTAGGAACTCAGTTTGTAATATATACTTCCGGTATAAACAAATCGTTGCTAATTTCGTGAGGTCTAGCAATTTCGATGGTAATTTGTCGCAAATAAAAACATTTGAATTTGAGGCGGTAAAAAAAACTACTAAATAAGTAAACAACCAAACAAAATGATTTGGCTGTAATTAATTGCCATGAAAAATCGAGAGAACCAACGTTAAGTGGCAAATTTTGCCCTCTTTTGTGCTCGAGATATTAGGGTTCGGCGACATAAAAGAATCGACATAACCGATGAGAAAATGCTAAGACAAAGAGAGAATTTGGCGGTTCCACTTCAAAAACGTCGACTTAATAGGGTTGGCAAGTTAACCGAGGTCGAGATTAGCGGGTTCGAAAGGACTAAGAAATAAAAAGACTATACTGAATGTCAAAGAAATAGGTAGGCCTAAATAAGATAGTAGGCCTTATAGTTATACCAGGAAAAATTCCAAATATAAGAATAATAATCATTAATAGCAATATGAAACAAATCACTATTGAATAGGCCTAACAAAATTCTCAGCTATAATGAATCATGAAGTGAAAGTAATAAACATTTTAAAACCAATTGAAGTAACTAGTAGGCTTAGTAAGCCTAAAAATATGAACCATAAAAAAAAATAAAAATTGTGAAATATTAATTCAAATCAAAATCATCAATCCATTGTCATAACCTGATTAGCAGCAGTATACTTTAACATTGTTTCTACATATAACAACAATCATTATCGATAATAGGTAATGTGCCCACAAATGTTGCACAAAACTTGACCCAACAAGTGGCTTTTTTTGTACTTATAATTAGGGCTACATTGTTTTTGACTACCGGTACTGGTATTTTAATGGTCTTCACTAATGAATTTTTTAAATGTTATCTAGATGACATGACATAATCAATTCTAAATTGGTTTTTATTTATAATACCTCAGTTGTTGTTTTTTAAATATTTAAGTTATTTATATTAATCAGTCAAATGAACTCATTTTTACCTTCAATTTTCAAAGAGTAAACCTCATTTTTTTTTTCTTAAAACAAAGTGCCAAACTAAAAATCAAGATGTTGACAGTTTAATGTTGGCCTTGCCTTAGACTTAACTTGGACTTAAGTCTTTAATTTTTTTCGCAACTTTTTAAGTTATGGCTTACGGGCATGGGTGGGTGTATTAGTGTACATATTATTATTATTATATATCCATAATCCATATGCCAATATGCTGTAGTCGTAGTCTGTAGTGTAGTGTAGTATATTACTATTAGTATATTAGCCTGACATTTAATAATAAATAGTCCCTAAGTGAAACTAAAGGTCTTAAACTGATAAGTCAGGCTTTATCTAAGTTAGGTATAAAATTAAATAATTTAAAAATAAAAAGAGGACCCCAGCCGAGGCCCAGGCCATTGACTCAATTTTACCCAAGTACCTACTACTACTATTATGCTGTGCATTGCCTGCATTGTTATTATTATTTACGGAGTGGTTATCCGCACGGTTTTTGTTGTGATGATAACAATAACGCCGAGCAATATCCGCACGGCCCATGCGCATTATACCGACTGGTCAAGTGACATTGAAGAAAAGCGCTTAATGATTTCAAGCACGACTGCACGATCGACAATAAGCTGTGTTTTATTTTCAACTCTTACATGCAATTAATGAAAAATAAAACACACTATTGACATTTCATGCATTATTTCTAGATCTATATTTGAAGAAAAAAAAAGTGTTGAGTACAGAATTTTTCCGAAATTTCATGAAATGTGTCGATTGGCCGATCGTAGTTTTTGAAACATTGCTTAAACATGGCGCGGTTTTCTCGGAATGCTAAACACTGCCTTATTAGGTCTAGTAGTAGACTGTATAGCCTCTAGGCCATAGGTCCTAAATAAAACGCATATTAATGCTACTTTTACTAGTCTACAAGATTATAGGCCTATACCTACATTGTAGATCTAGGCCTAAGACTTAAGACAGGCTGGCTTTCACACATTTACGATTCATTCCACACTGTAATTTGCGTTCAATTAGCCTACGAAAAATGTCGCCTTAAACTAAGTTAAACTTACGCTACGTTTAATTATCAGTTTTTAATTCCTGAAATAATGGCTAAATTTTAAAAATGCATAATTTTAGTTAAAATAAGGGTAAATTTTGAGAGATGTATCCGCATCTTTTACCATGGCCGCCATCTTGGTTGCCCCGACCCGCGAACTTTTACGTGTTCACGGGTCGGGACAACCAAGATGGCGGCCGTGGAAAAATAAAATAACTCATGTTTTTGGCTGATTTTTAATTGCGTATCCGTGACATCATTTGCGTGGATTCACTCCCCTTATTTTTTTTATTAGAGTTACAGTTTCCTTAAATTACGATGGCATGTTTTTTAATTAAATTTTTATTGGTTGATTAAATATAATGATAAAATTTGATTGGTTGGCTGATTTAGTGTTTTATGTCGTCTGCCATTTCATAAGATTATTTTAGAGGATGACCACACGTGTTTTATTCGTGTTTCATTAATGTTTGGATATTCTTTTCGTTGGAACCTGAAATAAAGTGTGTAAAAGTGTATTCCATGAAAATGTAAGTTGGGTTTTCATTACTTCTTTATTTTATAATTAATTTTGGCCACTTTTCTTTGTTTTTTTAAAATTTTCCTACTTTTCAGGGTCAAAACCCAGCGCCACGTTAGGCTAAGGAGAGTGTCAAAACGCTGGTTCCGATAGGGTCAAAACCCTGTTAGGGAGAGGGTCAAAACCCTGTTAGGGAGAGGGTCAAAACCCTGTTAGGGAGGAATTTAGGGTTCAGGTTAGGGTGAGGGATAGATTTAGATCATTTTTTCATTTTTAAAAACTTTTTATTCGTAATTTTAGCAAAAACATGAGTTATTTTATTTTTCCATGGCCGCCATCTTGGTTGTCCCGACCTGTGAACACGTAAAAGTTCGCGGGTCGGGGCAACCAAGATGGCGGCTACGGTAAAAAACGGGGGGCCCATCTCTCATAATTTACAAAAAATTTAATTAAAAAACATGCCATCGTAATTTAAGGAAAATGTAACTCTAATAAAAAAAATAAGGGGCGTGAATCCATGCAAATGAAGTCACGGATACGCAATTAAAAATCAGCCAAAATAAGTATACATCAGACATTTCTGGCCAAAATCGTGCGGATAATGCTCTGCATTATTCTGACGACTGATGTCCAAAACCGTGTGGATAACTCTTCTTTAGGCTGATTTCTACAAGCGTAGCCGTGACGTCATTTGCGTGGATTCACTCCCCTTATTTTTTTTTATTATTTATTGCTAGCCTAGCCCTAAACTAAGACTGCAACAGTAATTAGATCTTCAGCAATGCATGTTTTAAGTAATTATTAACAGGAAAACTTTGATAGTAACATACAACACGACTTACACTCTGGCTTTTTCATCAAATTCTAATATAATTTTTGTTTTCCGATTTTTTGGCTTCTGTTTCTTCTTAATGATCGAGGCAGCCATTTTCTCATGTGTTTTGAAGACCGGCACTACGTACACCGCTAGCAAAACAATGCACTTTGTCCTGTGTACACCGCGGCGGTGTACCTAGCAAAATCATTGCCTGTGGCCTGCGTACACCGAAGCTAAAAAAGCAGCGAAACCATGGTCTTTGCCCGTCTTTAACTCTATGCGGTACTTGTACAATTAATGCTATACCCTTGTTAAAACTGAAAACTATTTATTTAAAAATAATTTAATACCTGCAAGATTAAGCAAAAGTAGGACTGATATTTCTATTGTGCGCAGGGCTAGAGTCCTGCATGAACGCAAGGGAACGACGTTCCTGTTAAACTTTAACTGTAACTGTAATTCTTTTAATTTTATTTTTTTGGTAATGTTCCACACTTTTGTAAAGAACAAAGCATTTCTTAGTATTTTATTGGTTGTATCGGGCCTCTTCGTAAAACGCATTTTATATCCTAACTTGTGGCGTACCCCCACAAATATTATTCATTGCACATATTTTTAGGTTAAAGTTGGCTTTATTAGATTATTTGAGTGTCATAAATTCAGGATAATTATTAAATGCTCGTTCTTTCTGCCAAACCCACCTCCCCTCCCACAACCGTTAAACGCAGCAGTATTCAAAACATGCAAATCAACAACCTCCTCTTCCTTCCATGGTGCGTGAGTAAGATATGGATTGACATTTATATAATATTACTTTTAGAAATATAATGTATTGACTATGTGCTCCTTTTAATAGTTATAGTTCCTGGCACTACGCACTGTAAAAAGTACCGTCGGACATCAGCAACACCCGGGGGGGGGGTATGCGAAAGCGAAAGGTAAGTTTGTTGTGTGGACGCAATTTGTGTACAACCTCTATCCAGAGCCATGATTTGTGTAAGCCCCCTGCCACTTCTTGGTTTTCTGCCCCCTGTTGAGCCTCTGCCCATAATACACATCCCCACCACGGATCGATTTCTTAACCAAAAAAAAAAAAAAAAAAAAAAAAAAAAAAAAAAAACGCGCACACACACACCTCGAAATAGCGTAAATCCTGTCCCACGTGCAAAGTGCGAGGATTTCTGTGAGACAACGTTGTGTTTTACCCAGCGAATCGGAATAGCACATGATCTGCCCCTCTGGAAAAAAATTCCGTCATGACCAGGGTAAACGCAGACCTATCGCTTTGTTATACAGTTTGCTACCGCGCTGTGTGTTTCTAAAATCGTGGTGTTTTCACAAATTTGCTACAAGACTGAGGGTTGCACATTAATATTCATATGATATACTGATTTTTCTGTGGATTTTCATACGATTTTCTTCATCAAATACATGAAGAATTTTGAAATACAATAAAATATTGCTTAGTATTCAAAATTGTTATGTGGTTATTATACTTATACATGCTACAGCTACATGATGACTTGGACTTGCTGTTTGTTTTCTCATTTCTTATCATTTTCAAATTCAACATATATTTAAAATATTTCTATTGCTACAAAATATTTTTAAAATTCTCATAAAATTACTGTTAAAAATGAACATAATAATTTAAATATGAAATATAATTTTAATTAAAATGGAGGAAACAAAATTAAAACTCGATTCCAATCTAGTAATTGATTACGTAATATAAGATCGCTTAGCGCAGCGGTTCTCGACCTGTGGGCTGTGGGTTGTCACCCCTTCAATGGGGTCGAACGACCACGGGAAAGACATATACTCTACAGTTATGAAGTAGCAACGAAAATAATTTTATGGTTGGGGGTCGTCACAACATGACGAACTGTATTAAAGGGTCGCGGCATTAGAAAGGTTGAGAACCACTGGCTTAGCGTCTACTCTAAAAGCCTTATCTCAAAATCAGGTAAATGGTACGTTTTTGCCGCGGTGTACGCAGGCGTAGGTCAATTGTTTTGCTAGACTCAAATGATACGCGGGTGCGAATAGTCGCAGCCTTCCTGATTCCTAGCAGTCATACTTGAACACGTTAGCCGACAACCCCTTTGCCTTGATATTGATATGGTCACTATTATTGTCTTTTAATAATTTTCAATTGAAAAAATAATAAATTCCATGACTATTAATATTGATACGGTAATTCACCGTTATTTTTTTACAAGGCATAGTTAGTATATTTTAAATATTTATTTGTTTGGCCTTGTTCTTTATTCTCATTCAGTTTCACCTAACTTCTTTTAAATAGAAATAGAAATAATTTTTTAACTGGTCACACTCACGTGACCAAAATAAAAACAATTCTGAAAAAATGTAACCATCAAATGGTAAATGAGACTGTGTCGACGACCAAAACACAGGAGCCCATTATTATATTAGCTGTTAAGGGATGTACTGACTGTGGCACATATGATTCAGATTATGCAACTGCGCTATGCTAGAGGTGAGTATTAAATTTAATTAATAGTAATAGATACTATAAAAAGATTTGTTTAAAGATAGCCTGACAAAACAAAAGGCGAAAAGGGTCTACTGTTCCATCATCATCATTGACATTGAAGCCTGACACTGACAAAACAAAAGGCGAAAAAAGGTCTACTGTTCCATCATTGACATTGAGTTTCGGTTTTCGTACTCTTCCGCTTACTCATAGTAGTCTTAGTATTATAATTATAACTTAAAATTAATCTTAAATTTAGGTTAAGTTTAAGGCTTTCCAAGTTTAACGTGAAGCACGTCTTGTTTGAGTTCATGATTCATAGTTTAATATTTTGGCATTAATAATTACCATTACTGAATTAACGTTTAGTCTAATTAGTTATAAGTTATAGTAAGTCAAGTCTTAGTCTTAGTCTTAATAATTTATAAAGTAAGACAATTTAAATTTATGATATTATTATAAATTATAATAAGTTTTTAAGTTTCTGTATACTGTAACTTAGTAATTTTAATTCCTTTAAGTTATTACTATTTTATAATGTATTCAGTATATATATTATATTATGATAGTATAGTCCTATTTACTTTATAATCCAGCAATTTCTATAGTCTATAACTATAGTCTAACTATAACCGTAATGAGTTTGAGTATAACTATACCTTTACCTAGTTTTCTTAGTTAATACTTACTTAATTTATTAAATAAGTAAATAAGTTAAGCATTAAGTTGAGTTAGATTAGATCTATATTGAATTGGATAATTAAATTATAATTAAATTATTATATTATATATTATTTATAACTAACTTTTTACCTCCTAGTTCTAATAATAAAAAGTCAATATTACTGTTGTCTTGTTATAGTTTTCTGTCCGCTTGTATGGGGAAAATGTCTCAGGGAGGTACATTTGTCAATATGCTCTCAGTTTTTTCTCCTTTTCAGTTTCTTTAGCACTTTGTTTCCACTGCCGGCTGGCTTCGGTTGTTTGCAATATAACTTTTCCTTTTCTTAGTAGATGAGTCACCTACAGTTACGAGTCTTAACTGGACTCATCTACCTAGACTGCTAGTGTTGATTTATTTGTTTTCCCTGGGGTTTGAACTCCAGTCCACTAGTTTGTATACTGTATATTATATATTGTCAAAACACAGCTGCTTTCAAAATTATTGACTCTTAGTACCTTTTGCACTCCCTATTCACAATCACAAATTATCCTCTAACTCATCTCTCCCCACCTCATTTCAAGTACGTAACTCCGACATACAGTGTATATCCTCCGCTAGGAATCTTGGTTATATTCTATCTAACATGTCTCTCGATAATCATATCTCTCAAATTTGTTGCTCTGCATACACCGCTATCGGTTCCATCCACCACTACCTCACAGCGCAACAAAAACCCTAGTCTGTGCTCTTGTTCTCTCGTCTTGACTATTGCAACCACTCTTCTGTCAAGTTCACCAAAACACTTCATAGAAAAACTACAAAAGGTTCAAAACTCATCTGCTGGGCTAGTTCTAAAGGCAAAAACGCGTGATCACGTCACACCACTACTTCATTTACTTCATTGGCTCCCTGTACAAGCATGAATCGACTACAAACCCTCTGATCTCTGCCACAATTTTTTCTCTAATTCCTGCCCTTCCTATGTAACCGAACTTCTCTCTGTCTATTCACCCCTCCGAAGACATGCATATTATTTCTGTTCCCAAGACTTGCACAAAAACATTCGGTGAACGATCTTTCTCTTTCTGTGCCCCCAAAAAATGGAATTCTCTGCCACTACACATCCGCAATATACTGACCATCCAGGCCTTCAAAACTGCACTCAAAACACAAAACTCTACTATCCTGACTGATTCCCCCTCTAACCGATAAACGATGCTGCTGGGCACTGTTCATGGATTGACATGTAAATAGTTCTGAAGTGGAGTGAATATACATTTGTTTTGTTTTGTTTTTATACAGCTTTTTTTATTTCATTAATGTATGTTAAATTTTAAATTCATGATTATGTTTGTTAAATTGTATGTACAGTGCTTTGAGCCCTGCCCTAGGCTAGGTACTGATCTAAGAAAAAACACGAATAATAATAATAATAATTTGGCGGAGCTTAAATTAAATATGAGTGCAAGGCTACAAAAGACACCCAAACACTTCAAAGACAAAGAAGAAGATTAAAGCTCTTCCAAGGGTAGTGTAAGTGTTAAAAAACTCTCACCACTTGTCGGTAAGTGGTGATAAAAACGCATTGAATCTAAACATAATGGCAACCACATGGTAGTTTTAGAGTTATTTGTGGTGTATGACCACCGTCTAATTTCACATTTAACCAAATGCCAGGTACAGATGAAAATCCTCCTTTTGTATTCCAAAATTAGTAAAGTAATTAAAATAATGGGAATAAGGATTTCTGAAAGTTAGTGTAAAAAAAATCTAAGAAGGAAAAAAAATATTTCCCAAGACGTACCAAAATGAAAGAAACTGGCTAGTGATGATTTGGAAAGAAATATCCTCTGCACACTGACTTGTAGTTTACAGAAGAAGGGTTGTGTTTCCAGTATGTCATATCAAAGCTGGAAGGGTCTCATGAAACAGTGTCTGCATCATAATTATTAGAAATTAATTTTTAAAATGGGGTATGATAACGTAAACAATTTATAGGCTTCTAATGATCACAAATGTCAATCGTGGACCAATCTTTTTGAAGTACATTTTTTGAGACTTTTGCTTTATTTTTTCTGCAGTGAAAAAAATAATCAAAATGCAAATATTAACTTGCAAAATCAAATTCCGAAACAAAATCAAATTCCGAAACAAAATCAAATACCAAAACATAATGCAGTTTTGACTGTCTATGGTCCTCAATGGGCCTTAACCCAGCACTGTGTATTATCAGTAGCAAATTATATCATTAAAAATTAATTGTCATTCAATTATAGTTTAAAGGCTACATATTTTTTACACAATTAATACCTTAATATAAATAATTATGTCATGTTATCAATGAAAGTATTAGTACTAACTTGGCCTTCCTTAAGTAGTAACTAACAAAAATATGGTAAATACATGATAAGTAGCTGTTTTGCCCCCCCCCCCCCCCCCCCCCAACCCTCTCTGTGTTGAAGCCCCTTATAACTAGCCTCTATTAAGAACACAAGTAGTATTTTGAATACCTATTCAGTATTCTCATTGTCATCATTGTTGCACTTCTAAGTGTGCATGCGCTGCCTTAATTCTGAAACTTTCATTTATTTTATAATTCCAAAAGCGTGTAAGACTATAAAAGAACGTTTTTGTTAATATATGAAGAATCCCTCACCAGCCATCATGTTTTCATTGAAAAACAATGTAAAATATTTCCATCCCAATACTAACGTTTAGTCCAAAATCACTATTACTATTAATTTTAATCCACTGTTAAGACAAACGTTTTAAAACATTTTTTTTACAGATGTAAATGTAACATGAAGAGCAGTGACTGGGTGCAAATGGATTCTTTACAGAGAAGACTGCTCAAGGAGCTGTTATTTTTATCACTTGTTTGTATTCCTCTGGTTATGTCATGTCAGAGAAAACCAGATGTACACACAACTCATAAAACTACCCTTGCAGCATCTACCACTCGTGCATATCCCCCAGAAAATACAACTGCAGTAATACCTATGACGTTATCTCCTTCTCAACAAGGTATAGAATTTTACAACAAATTACAGCACTGTAAATGACATTCACCCGTGTTCTATCATTCTGTATGTCTTATTATCAGAAAGGCTGCAGACAAATGATATATATATACTTCAAAATTTGTTAGGAATTTGAAGCTCTTAAGTTAATAGATATAAAAAGAGCATTTCTGATAATTAAATTCATTTATTGACATAAAAAAAAATCTGTAACATATACATTGTTATTTTGATCAAATAATAATTTTTCTTATTGTAAATTGAAGGAATAAGATTTGTGTGGACTTGCTGAACCAAAAGTGTTTATTAAAAATTCTACATACAAAATTTTATCTCTTTTATTTTGTTAATGAAATATTATCAACAAAATTTTCAAAATATGGTGGCAGCTTTCTGCCACTGAATACAAAGGTTCCCTAAGACTGTTGCATTGAGGGAAAAAAAATCTGCCATTAAAAATATTAATACCATCTAGATTTGTTTTAAAAAATGCATTCAGTGAAACACTTTTTTTAAAGACACACATATTCTTCCATGTGTACTTACAAAGCTTATTAATGGTACATTAATTTTACTCACTTAGGATATGAAAACATTTTATCCACAAGAAATATATTTCATTTCAGCAAGGTATTTGATAACACTTACAAATTCTGGACCTGCCATCCTTGATTCCATGGTGCTATTCAGTGCAAAGTTAACTAATTTATCTGGAAATGAATACGCTCCACTGCCAGTTCAGTAAGTTTCTATAAATCATTGATGATGAATGAGCAGTTAAACATTCTATGTTTACAAATGAATGCTCAAGAAAGCATCATTTAAGCACAGAAAGTTTGATTTTTACAAATGAATGTTCAAGAAAACATCATTTAAGTACAGAATATTTGATGTTTACAAATGAATGCTCAAGAAAGCATCATTTAAGCACAGAAAGTTTGATTTTTACAAATGAATGTTCAAGAAAACATCATTTAAGTACAGAATATTTGATGTTTACAAATGAATGCTCAAGAAAACATCATTTAAGCACAGAATATCCCAAATGATCATTCAGTGTTTTTAGCTGTCTATTGATTTGGTTCCTATTTAATCAACGTAAATTTGCTGGATCATCGACTTGCACCAGACTGCTGCAGGCCACCACTTAAGGACTAATGTAATTTGGTGGTTAATAACATGATCATATTTTGGAAATCAATCTGTCTTATTGTCCTTGGTGAAAGTACAGCTTGGTTAGACAACAATAACACAACAAACAAGTTTGAAGCTCCACCTTTGTGTAGTACAGTGGTCCTCAATCATTTTGAACACTTGAGTGTCAAATTTATAAATGATATAAATTTTGGATTTGTCAGCGAAAAAATTAATAAATGCTATCTCTTAACTCTCTCATTGGGGTGTGCCTTAAGCTGCTTGTATAGGGACATTTATCCTGTGGGCTCATCTGTTGGGGATCACTTTTCATTATGTTCTGTGTAATGCCTCATATCACTTTGACCAATGTGGACTATTTCCCCTTAGTTTAAAACAATTTCTTTTTAACTATGCATCAAAACCTAAATTGAGCACACTTTTTTTTTTTTACTCACCTACCAACACTTGCTTTCCTCCTTATTTTGAACAGATTTAACTTCCAGTGGATGAACATGGCCAACATACAGATGAATAAAACAAGAAATAATTTCACATCTGAAATATCCATGCAATTTTCAAGCCCTAGTGTTTCTGCTGGGGAGTACACAATGACAGTGGCAGCCTTCCCTTCCGATGACTCTACAAAAATGGTTGCTTATGAGACCATGAAATTTGTCTTGACGGGTAAGAAGAATTTGAGCAGTTATTTACTTGTGCTACTGCTTACTAATAATATAATAGGGTTGGGTTGGACTACGATAAAGCTTTTCCACCAAAAGGAAAATTATTAATCTACTACTTTCTATCTCAGGGGTCTGGAACCTTTTTGTCTGAGAGAGCCATGGACACCACATATTTTGAAAAGTAATTCTGTGAGAGCCATACATTAAGTTTAAATCTAAAAATTCAAGTAAATGTGTGCATTTTGTGTAATTTCAACACTAAAAATGCAATAATTATGTCTCTGAATTCTTTTTAATAACATTGTTATGCTGTTGCTAATCAATAATGAGTATTTCTTACCATTGAAAAAAACATTTTTTTTTTTATAATCGAACATTTGTCTGCGAGCCCTATGCAGCCATCAATAGAGCCACATCTGGCCATAGGTTCCCGACCCCTGTTCTATCTCATTTACCGAATGTACCTGGACAGCTTGTCATGGTAGCAATGTGACAAGATTTTTTATTATAATAATCTCTAGCTACATAAATTTTGGATGTACTGAAGTCTTCAGTTGTACTTTTAAAAAAAAAAGGAATTGTAAAATTATTAATTATTTTTTTTTTTACACAGGACCCTGCTGTAGCAGGTTTATAAATGTATATTAGTTTACTTTATGTTTTTTCAATTTGGAATCCATCTGAAGCCATCCTGAAAATATACTTTTATTCCTCAGATTATTTGAATGGCCACATGATATTTAGGCAGCCCCTAGATTATCAGAGATTTCCACATGTTTTTGCAACCAGCCAGCCTATAACTATTGCTGTAGATATACATGATAAATTTAGCCAAGGGGGAGATGATTTTGAATACAACTGGTTTGTGGGTGAGCAATTGATATCACAGGAGAAAATATTAACAACAAGTTTTGATGCACCTTCGCAGTTCTTTCTGAAGACTTTAATCAGCTTAAAAACTGAAAACTTGAATAAGAAAAGTGTGTATTATATAAACAACGATCACATCCAGAGGTCTTCTTCTGTCAATGGATCTTTCTCAAGTAGCCAACAAAAGCCAGAGACAAACTATGAATCACACATAATTGCAAGTGACTTGTCAAAATTTGATGAAAAATGCCAGTCTTCAAAATGTGGTCAATTTGAAGAGTTTGTTATTTTTAAAGGTAAGTTCAATTTTGTTATTCTAAATGTGTATCTTCTATTTTTGCATGCGTTTGGGATTGTACAGTTGATGTTGTTATGGGATTTTTATCATTTCCTACCACCAACACACTCAATTCTAACTTCAGTGAGGCTTTTAATGCTTTTGTGATGGACAAGTCTATAAGATGTAGTGGATTAGAGTGACACTCAAATTGGTTCATATTTTTTGCAAAATTATAAAGTTGTCTTCATCAAGAGTAGTTAAATTAAAACTTGTTTTGATCCTAGGCTTTGAACCCTTAGCATAACCTATACATTTTTTGTGTGACTATTTTCAGCAACTTAAACAAACAAAACTTTTAAGCTTTCAGATTTTTCCATCATAACAAGAGTATCTTAAAAATAATGTAAACATAAACATTTGATCTCGTAAAGCATTCACAGCATACCAGTTTTACAATCTTCATCATCATGATAAGTTTACCTGATAATCTGGTACTGTAGACTTTTATCTATTTGCCAAGGTCATTGATTGTAAACTTATGTTTCTGTGTACTTAATTTTACCACTTAAATATAGCAATTATGTCATTAATAAAAAATTTATAAAAGTTTTTAGCTTATGGTTATCTAAAATAGAACACAAGAGCAGGGTTGAAAAGTGCAATCAGGTACACTTTATTTATAGAGTAATTAGCTAGAATTGGTTATTGCCAATACACTATACTATTTTTAGAATTGCCTGATTTTTGTTTTATTATATTTTCCATCATACACATCCTTACTGGAAGTGATTCTAATTATTTATGTGGTTGTGTCTTAAAGAAGATAAATATTTATCACAAGCTCATACACACATTTTATTTAGCCCACAGTTAGAGCTGTTTTTTTGGGGGGGTTTTTGTACAATTACTCTAATTAGCTTTCAAAACATATGTTATTTCTTTAAATGTATTCTTCACCCAATGTTATTAAAAACAGCCTTTGACAAGAAAATTAGTTGATATCTAATGAAGCTTTGTTCCTCATTCAAAATTGGGGCATCAACTACTATACTGATGAAAAAACAGGGTACAATTTGCTATATGTTTAAAAGAAAGTGTCATGATGACTCACACATCACTCCAAAACCGTCTAAACTAGGAACATGAAATTTGGTAGGTATGTCAATGTTATGAAGTAGACAACCACTTACAAGTATAATATTCTTCTTTAAAAATAAGGAAATACTTCCAACAATCCAGTTAAGGACATGGAAAAGGGGTGGGTATATTTTTGGAAGGATTCATATATCTCAAAAACTGACGATCTTACTGCTCTGCTTTCCAAATAGTATGTCTGGACTCGGTAGTGTGCCACCTCCAGGATGTAGGTGTGTCACCTCCAGGATGTAGGTGTGTCGCACAAACATAGGCCATACCCTATCAACATTCACACATTTTTTTAGAATTAAAAACCCACCCGCTGTAAATGAATTAACACAAGTTATGGAGAATGAGCTGCAAACTAGAATCTTGTCTAACAACTACTGATATACACAATACTTCTCTTATTTAACTAATTTTGAAAACCTTGAAAACTTTTGGGAAAATTATGACAAAGAACAAATATTAACTGTATATATTTGATTCTATGTGGGCAGTTTTTAGTTTCAAAATGGCTTGTAGGCATATTACTATTTCTGACATAATAAATTCAATTAAAATTACATGTAACATTTAAAATAATTTAAACTGGCACCACATATGAATTTGAAAAAAAAAAAATCAGTGTTGAATTAGCTTTTTGTGACATTATCACATCACTTAACCCAAAGACAAAATATAAATTACCCTTTTAAAAAGTTTGATATAGGCCTCAGTTCTTGTCATCTAAAAAATAAATTGATTATGAAAGAACCACTGAACAGTTGATTTCTTTGCTTTCTTTGCAGGATCATTCATTAATCTAATGTATTATTATGAATTTTGGTGCAAATTATATATAAATACACTTGAAATCAATAAAAATGAATTTTAGTTTGTAATTTTTTATTTTCCTAGATTCCTTAAAAAACTGCTCCATTAAGAGACTTGACGATGATCACGACAATAAAGAAATCCCTTTAGGATCTCCAGCATTATTTAATATTTCTTGCCTTGGAAGGTAAAGATGCATTTTAATGAGACTGACGCAAAATTTTAAATGAATTGTATAACAGTCAGAGCAGTTGGAACTAATCAACTGGCTGGTCCATGGGTGTGTCTTTATAAACTAAACCAAGTTTTCATGTATTGCTCCCCTTTCCAATATTGCAGAGACAACCCTCACTTCTGTTCAAAATAATAATTCCTGCTTTCATCAACACATCTTATGCAAACCAAGACTTTCTAAGTCCACATTGCATTTTAGTAATTTAAAAAGAAATATTTTTGTTTAATATAATATATATATAGATATACATTGTTATTTTTATAACAAAATATAAATTTTAAGAATAATTTGCTTGACCTCTGATGATTAAAAGTGGAATTTAAAGGTGCATTTATTGTTGGTCTTATAAGAAATGTAAATTTAATGAAACTTATCCTAAATAATTTGAGTTAAGTTTGTCAATTGTACTATTTTTATCTCTCTTATGTACTATACTATTTTTTTTTAAAATCTTAATTTGAAAAATATCTGGATCAAATAGAAATCTGTTCTCTGGCTTTGATGTATGTTACAATTCCAGTGGGAATAAATTTCATTTGTCTTGGAATGCAGGAGCTATGTTTTCAGTATCAAAACCAAGACTTATAATATTTTTAAGTTATGTGTTGTTGCAACAATGATTTTTAAAAGTTTTATTGAAGTGCTGCAGTAGTTGCCAGATTCTGGAGCTCAAAATGTATCTTATTCACAAATGTCTGTCAATGAAGTCTTTGACTTGACAAATCACAGATTGGGATAATTTAACCCTTTTGTCTTAACTTTCAGGGTATTGAGACCTTATAACAGGGTATTTAGTCAATTTAACCCTTATGTCCTAACTCACAGGGTACTGAATCAATTTAACCCTCAGCATTGAAAAACACTAATAAATCATGTTCTAAAATGCTGCTGGAAAAAAACAGACCTTTAAAGTAAAAATGCATTTGTAAACTTATATTTTAAAATATAGTCAACTTTAAATAGCTTAATGTAATGTCACACTTTCAACCTTGAACCCTCTAACAGCCAAATTGAACTTTGCTGATGACTAAAACCGAACTTCAAGATCACTTAGTACCAACCAACCCAAAAAAAACTATCGCAAATTTATTAGAACTGACAATATTTTATGATTATGGCACATCACTACTTATGCCAGAAATGCTTATATTTTAATTAAAACAAAATACAATTTAAAATTTTAAAAAAATTTAAACCAGAATGATATTTTTTATCATCAACTACCCACCTCTCCCCTACCAAACACCCTTTCGCCATAGGTATGATTTGAATAAACAACACTTTTGAGCCGACTTTTTATCCAGTGTCAACACCTTGTATCATTCAAAAACAAACACAATTAGAACTGTGTATCTGTATAATACACATTGTGCAAGAGAAGTCTCAGCAAGTATTCTAGGTTGCGAAGATAGATAAGCCATTTTTGGAACATTCTGTTAATAAGCTTATAACATTTAAATTAAACTTGATGCAAATTTATGTTTCCCTATTTTTTCATTAAATTTTAGAAACCCACGCCTTTATTTATATTTCTATAAATCCTGGTGTACTATGAAAGCTAAAAAATAATGTATTTTCTTCTTTTTAGTGAGTTTTTATATTTCTATTTTAATCCTTTATGTTTATAAAAATATAATATACCCGTCTCACTTATTTCATTTAAATTAAAAACAAACTAATTTCAAAATGCGATAATTACAGATTGCACCGAACTTCCGTGGTTGTCGAACCAAATCTGATCATTCGTTGTTGCTGTACCAAACCCATACTTAATTTGTTACTGAACCGAACCCAACCCAAACTTAAATTGTTACAGACCTGAACTTAAGCTGTTACAACCGAACCAAACCCAAACTAAAATTGTTAATAAACTAACCCAAACTTTTAAAGGAGGGTTCCATTCCCATCACTTCTTTCACTGCTAGTCTTCGCTTATAGACTTATGTCACAATTTCAATGCAAGTCTTGTCTAATGGACGTTATGGACATTTTATTGTGATCTATTTTTTTCCCATTAATTTACCATTTTATTATCAAATATTCACAACAAGCCCACACATAATTTTAATGACATGTTTACATTATTTGTTTAAATTCTCCATAATTTCAATAATTCCGCCCACAACATTTACAAGCTGCTACATATTATAATGAGCACTCCTTGAAAGCGTCAGTGGTAATATAATTGAAAATACCTCTTTGATGCTAGCAGATGTTAAGTGAACAAAGTTAATTTAAAACAAAAATTGAAAAAGTTTATTTTTTTTCCCCAATCAATACTCTCAGATATTGTAAAATTTACAAGCAAAAAAAAAACTAGTATTAGTATTATCAAGTCTAGTCTATAGGTCACAATTTCCAATGACCTATATTTGCAACATTTTTTTTAAATTTCAAATTAACTCACTCCTCTGTCATTATTAAATGGAATTCTGATTCTGTTGGTGGTAATAAGTTTTAAATAATGTCTAGACACTTATAAAGCAGTCAACAATCATTTAGGCACAGCAGTCTGCCATCAGACACAGCAGTCTGCCATCAGACACAGCAGTCTGCCATCAATTAGGCCCAGAAGTCTCCCATCAGCTAGACACACCATTAAGTTGAATTGAAAGGGCACAGTATACCAACCTCATGTTTTAGTTTTAAGTACTAAGTCTATGCTTAGATATTTTAACACACTAAGAAACATTACTCTTACTAGTTGTTTACATATTTAAATAAACACTGTTTCAATTATAGTTAATCGAATAGCAGCACTATTTTATACAAATGTTACCCATTTATACTGGTATGTTTACCCGAGTTTAAGTTTCTAGCCGCCTGCACCATGTTGCTTCTGCAAATTATAATTGTGTTGGACTGTGATAAAGCTTTTAAGTAGATTAATGAGACACAAACCATTTGTGTAAATAAAACAGTGTTACCATTGAATTATCATTATACAATACTCAAATTCAGCATTCTTCTGATAGTTATTTTCGTTATGGATTTGTGCCCATTCCTATTCTTTTCTTTCATTTTTAGCTATATGTTCCTGCCCTTCCTATCTTACTGAACTTCTTTCTGTCTGTTCACCCCTTTGAAAGCTTCGTTCTTCCTCAGACACGCACATTTTTCTGTTACCCAGAACACGCACTAAAACAAATGGTGAACGATATATATCTTTCTGTGCCCTCAAGACCCATCTCTTTAAACTTTACTATACCGACTCATTCTCACCCCCCCCCCTCTGACTGATAAACAACGCTAGACAGGGGTAGATAGTACTTGGGTGGGTGAGGTCAAGCTTTACACCAATTGTTTTTAAATGTTTAATTTTCTGTAAATTGCCAATTTTTATGTGAAACGCATTGAGCCTAGCCCTAAGCTGGGGTACTGCGCTATGTACAGCCACCTTAATAATAATAATATGTAGGGTATATATATATATGTAAATATAATGTAGATTTAATTTATTATTAATGTTTTTTGTTGTACTGAAGAAGGCAGTTGTCGAAACTTTTGAATTTGTATATTGTTTAATCATAATTGAAGTTTAACATACGTTGTTTTATTTACACAAATTGCCTGTGTCTCATTAATCTGCTTCTGGAAACTGGCATATTTTTTGTGTCTTTAAAAGACAGCTTTTTCTTTATACAGCCACTGTTAGAATCAGTGAAACCATTAGGCTTTTTAAAATTCAATACTAAGATGAAGCTTATTTATTCACCTATTCATGATACTCAAGTTTTAAAAACAAAAAACATTTCTTATGTTTCAACTTTGTGTCAATTAAAATGGGCCTTTTATTAGATTTAACTTTATAAAATAAAACAACTTAATTTCTGGAATTGCAATACCATCAGATATCTAGGAGATGAGAACCTGACTTTACCGACTTCCAAAATTTAACTCCACTTCAATACCCAGATCAGTTCCACAGTAATTTCAAGATTTATTTGAGGAAGAGTGATGAACACGATATTTTTATTTTTAAGATCTGTGTCTTAATTCCTTCCACACAGTGTAGTGCAGACATTGGCAGCTATTTTTTTAAAGAGTTGTTTTTATAAATTATATGACTTTCGAGGAAAACATTTTTGGGATTCACATGTCTTAAAGGTTGGTAAAAAAATATAGCTGCATGAAGATCAAGAGCCACAGGCTGGTGACCATAGGTGTAATGTATTGGGCAGCAATTGATTCCCTCTTTTTCCTGTCTGTAAATTAATTTTTCAGTAGCATTTAGGCCAATGTCTTATTTTTTCAAATCCCTTCATAATGTTTTCCCATTATGTCTTTTAGTTTCCCTTTCTTGGCATCCATTGGATTATGGTCTCTGCAATATGCTGTTGTTGTTTGTGCATTATTCACACTGGTGCTGTGGTATGTGTAGGATGTTGCGTGGTTTCCCTAACCCAGCAGACCTACTATAAATACAAATGTCGACAGCTGCAGCCCGTTTTAAACAAGTGCATTTACGTACTATGATCAACCACCTGTTTCATTCCAGACGTCATCAACTTTTGTGAACATTTTGTTTTTGAATGAAATTTGCATACCATTGACATAAAACTGTAAAAAAAAACCCATAGATATTCAAATTGGCCTAGCATTCAGGATGATATATATTCATTGACCAACTTGGCTACTCATCACATTAAGAGAAAGGAGCGCTGTCTCATTTCTTCCTATGTTTGGCATAGATATTTTGTACATGAATAGTGTGTAAGTAAACCTCATTGTGTTCTCTGTTTAATATATAAAGTTGAAGAATCGTGGGCATCATTAATAACCATATCCTTAGGTAGCCCAACTTCAACAAAGTGACTCTCCTAAAATTTGTGACTAAAATAATGAATTTGAGTTAGCTTTCAATATGACAGGGGGATTAAATGTTTTGGTTTTCTTCTATTTTCAGCGCGCCTTCTGGTGTTTGCTTTAATGTCACATTCCTTAATGGCAGTGCCCCGAGCTACAATGCCTGTACACCAGTGATCTTTTCTGATACAGTCCAGCATTTGGTGAAAGTTGAACTGTTCAATGCAGGCTGGGCTTATGTTCATTTCTTCATCTATAATGATATAAGTCGAAAGTATATGCGAGAGTTTTTTTATGGCTATGATCCAGGTAAGAAAATTAATTATTTATGTCTTTGCATAGTTTAAATGAATCCAGAAAAAAATGAAAGACATCATTTTTCAAATTTTTATACAACTTCATTATAATCCATTGAAAGCATCTCAAGAAAAAAAACAACATGTTTTTAATTTACCATAGACTTCCCTTCCCATAACTTCATCTGTTACTGTATTGAATTTGTTAACTATTACTCTTTAAAATTGTATACAATTTTGTGAAAAACCAATACATGGGAGGAAAAAAAATTTTCTAGAACATAAATTTATCAGGATAGATTCTCATTGTTTTGATGCCTTGCATTACCGAATTATCATTGTTGTTATTTATATTTGCAGGAAGTGTCAACGTCCCAGCTTTAATTTTCCCAATAATTTTTATACTTCTTGGAATTGTTATCCTACTTGTTGGGGCTGCTTACATGATGCGACTCAGAAAGAAACCACAAGTTGAAGTAGCAGACTTTGACTTTCATCCCAATCTTACCAACACCCAGTCAAGGACAAGTGTATATTTCTCAAGAGTTATTAACAAAATAAAAAATGTGTTTCCCAGAACACGTCATGACTCTAACAACAGAGAATCAGAGTCGACGATCCCTTTATGCCACGAGGAATCAAGTGCACATTACTATAACAGTCTCTTATAACCCTTCTGTGGAATTCTTATTATTACTACATAATTTCATTGATTCTGTTCTAAAACATTTTACAAATTTTTTTCCACTGGTATACTATTTAAAGACTCTTACTTCATGTTACCTCATCATGTTGTGACTGTTAATCTTTGTTAACCTAATTTTAACACTCTTAAATTAAATCCACTAAATATTAGACTTTCAGGAAATATATGTTTGCAGTGAGAAGTGTATTTTCTCAGTAAGAAATTGTATGCACCACCAGTGATGTTATTGTTTGTGTATCTGAAAATTAAGCCTAGTAATGCTATTTATGTTGTTTTTCTTATCAAGCTTTTAAAAAAAAAAAGTTTTTTTCTTTTCTCTGCATAATTGACATGTCAATTGTGCATATTTTTAAATGTTATTATTGTGTACAAGATACTTAATGGACTACTTGAAACCAATTGTTCAAATCTTACTTGTTTTGATGGCTCAATGTTGTAGCATTCCAATATATTTATTTAAAACCTTGGAGTAAACTTTGCAATTTGTCTCATAAGGTTCATGTCACAGTCATTTTAAAACATGTTTTTTCACGACATATACTCAAATCCTAACATAAACAACAAGTTGTTATTTTTATTACCCGTGAAAAGTTTATTTGAATAATTGCGATCACTTGTCTTCAAATGTTAATTAGTGAATTTTCCATACATTTGTTTAATATTGTACATAGAATATTAACATGTCTTTTTTTTTCAAATATGTTTATTTTTGCAGTTAAATTTTTATTGAAATGCACGAATTCCATGTTTTGTAAATACAATAGTAAAATTTGTTTTAATGCCTTAACTGTAAGATCCTGAAAAAAAAAATTTAATTGTAAATCAATTTTTTTGTTCTTTCAGTTATAATTTTTTGTATTCTTTGGTTTAAATTGAAATATTCTATACTTTCTTTAAGCTAATATTTGATATCAATAATGATAAATTTAAAAAAAAAAACTAATCTTTAGCCTTTTAAAAAAAAAATATTTTAGGGTTTAATATTCTTGTAAAAATTATTGCTGGGGAGATGAGAGAGTGTACTTAGGTCAAGTTGTTTTATCAATATTTTTTTTAGCATATTATACTTTTCATTTGACTAGTATTATTAGTATTCATATTATGTAGAACTAAAAGAAAGTATATTAATTAAAGTAAAATATATTTATATTAAGCAGCTGGATTTATTTTTGAACTTATATACTTAGAATAAAATTTTCCCACAGTAACCTTAATTTGAATATAATACCATTTATCACTTAAAATTTTTTTAAAGATATTTTATGTATGTTCAATTTTTTTTTTCTGAGATGCAATAACTTTGATATGGCTATATGAATCTTGATTTTGTATACATAAAGTGTTCCAACGTTCCAAAGCATTCCATTATAACATAATAAAATTGACTACTATATTATAAATAACACACTTCAAAGGCAATTAAATGTTCTGTTAACTTTGTTAAGACTCTGTAGTAATTTTAGCTGATACTAAAAATATATCAATAAAAACATAGATAAGAAACCGTGTTTTTTGCAATATTGTGTGCAATATTTTTAAAAACATATACTTCATATATCAATAAAATTACTACTCAAGGTTCTTCTTTAATTCCAAAGTATTCAAAATGAAATTAAACTCTCTTCAAGGCTGGTCTTGAATCCCGTTCAAATACTATATTTTTGTTGTTGTTTTTTCTCCTCATTTTTTTCATTTTCAAACTTGCATATTTATATCTAACACTATGATTTGCCTTAATACTGTGCCAATTTCTTTTCATTAAGCCAAAGACTTCATTTTGGAGGAACAAAATGTAAATTTTTTTAACCACTTAAATACTCCAAAACTTTTATGAAACTTTTATTTTTACAAATATGCTTAATTAAGTTGAATTTACCAGTTCATCAAGTTATACAAATTGAATGACCTTTCTTGAAGATATATTGAGAAAGAAGGAAATGTGAAAAACTGTATTATTTAAAGAAAACAATAACTTTTTATTTAAGTTCTTTCAAAAATCAACTCTTTAACAATGCACAGTTATACTTAATTGCAATCTAAATTTAATTGTCACAAGCTCTGTTAAATATCCATGAAACCTTGTTCCAGCAATTGTGCAGGGGTTGCTTTCCCGATAGCAATTACTTTTATGTAGCAACCATTCTCATTTCCTCTTTTGAGCTTCATTATCTGAAAATTACAATGAAAATGGACATTTCAATAATTGCTTAAATTGTTATGGTGGACTTCTGCATACAACACTCAGTATCTTGCATGATGCAGGTTGTCACATCAAGTATAATTGTTTGTTGACTCTTGCATTTAATTTTAAGTTACATACTATCTGCATATTTTCTAAAAATGAAATTGCCTGTTTTTATGTTGATACATTTGACTATTGCTTAAAAATTATTTATTTATTGTTCAAATAAATTATAATTTATTAAAAATTTATTGTGTGACTGTTATTATGACTTACTTAACACTGACACACACCCAATTTATTAACCAGTTTTTTAGCATGATTTTTTTCAAACTATGTGCATAATAAATGTATTATAATAAAAAAATATATCTTAAAAAACTTCAAGCGTGTTCCCAAAAAGAGTAAAACATAATTTTATCCAAAATAAGCAAAGAATTTGAAATAAAATAGTAGTTTTGAATTATCTTCCAGTTGAATCTTTACAACAATTAGCATCCAACAGTTCAAATTAACTGCCATTTTGTCACAAAGAAACGACTACCAAAATAACATGAATGAATTCATTAATTCATTCGCTTTAATTTTTTATTACATGGAGCAGGAGCTGAAACAGGTTAAAAAGTCTAATGCTCCATTTAAAAGTAAATATTATTATTTACACTAGTAGCAACTGTAATAAAAAAAGGTTTTATTTTTTAGTGACAAAACAGTATTAATTGTTAATGAACATGCCAAACATAACCATACCTTTAGAACTGCTCGCACTCTCTCAAGAAGATAATTCCATTTAATGTTAGTCCTCTCCAATCCAGCCAAGTTTTTATATTCATTTGCCTGTAAATACAGTTTTAAAAATGTTAAAAAATTATTGTATTAATTATAATAATATATTATATGAATATAAGGGGAGATCATTTATTTTTTTCATGCCACCTCATTCATTTATTAAAAATTTTGTATTTCTTTATTAAATCATCTGAGGCTAAAGGCAGATGTATGATATTTATACTAAGATACCCAAAACTAATCTTAAGTAAATTTCTTTGCATTTTTTAAAATAAAATCCCTGTTCAGATCACAAAAAACTTTTCTACTAATACATGTGTATTACATAGTTAATTTTTACAATGTTGCAATCAATTCATTTATCAATAAATGTATTGCGATCCTGAATGTAAACCTCTACAATATCACACATTCAATATCAAACTTATTTACTTGTTAATTTTTTTTCTATTAAAAGCTGATTATTTTTTTTAATTAGTGTCATCTAATTTAAGACAACTTATAAAACATCCTATATTAATTGTTTTCAGCAAATTATGCTGTAGTGCACTTACTTTATAACCAAGTATGTCTTCTGCAGTTTGAATAGAAAGACTGCAAAATTCAAGACTGCCTGTGTGGTCAGTGAGGGTGACAGATAATCTATAGAAATATGAGAAAATTTTAATAGCTTGGATAATTTGAAGAATCTGGGATAAAATGTAGTAAATATTATTATAAATGTATGCACCGTTTAATTTTATGTTGCTTCACTTAATTATTTTAAAAAATATTGGCATCACTTTTTAAACTAACATAGCACATTAATTTAGATATGAATATTCAACTAGTAAGTAGTATGCTGTTTAGAAATGGCTGATTTAAGGATAGCATATGGATTGCCATGGGCAATACAGTGTAATAGAAACAAGATTTTTTTAAACTAAAAAATTTCTTCAATTGTGTTAATATTATTTTCAGGCAGGATATAAGAACATCTTTTTGACACTTCATCCAAAATTAGAATCAACCAAATCACTTCACCTATATTCAACAGTACTGCTGCTACCATCAAAGTTTAGATCCCCACCAGCACAAGTAGGGTTTCCACATATAAAACTAGTACTTTCCTGAACAGGTTTTTTGCATCTGGAACTATAATGAAAAATCAATATCAGTTCTAACTGTAAACCAAAACCATTTATTTTGCTTATATTATATTGATATAAATTTGTTTATAGAAATGCATTTCAACCATGGTTTCCAATCCTTATCTATACTCTGCACCTGCTACTAATTGAATGACAGTTTTTAACACCCCTACAAAATTAACAATGCATTTCAAATGGAATAAAAATAGACATCTAATTTTTTTTTTTTATTAAATTACAAAGAGAACATCAGGACTAAGAAAATAAATATGTTATTTATTACATTAAAGAATAAGTTAATGAAGAAATTGAAAAATAAAAATCATTTACACCATAACTTAAAAGTCAATGGCTTCTCTGTTCTTATAATAACTTTTACATGCAAGCTTTTATCTTTAAAACTTACAAAAAATAGATGTCACTATGAGAATAAACCCCAATTTAAGAGAGAAAAAATAGAACCTACTAAAAATAATAAAATTCTTGCATGTGATTATACGTACCAAATATCTCTAAAAATTGTTTTGTTGTCACTGTCACAATCGAATTGTGAGAGAAATGCATAAGTAACTGCATAATCTGTATTTTCACCACTGTTGTCAAGAGTTCTCTGAAGATCTTTGATCTGTCTCACTGTCAACACTTTAGTAATTGTTTCAACTATGGACATTAGGAATGAAATAATTAACTGAATAGCATATATTATAAAAACCATAAAAAATGATCTAAGTTTCACATAACAATATTCCTAAGAATACATTCAATATAAGAAGAGCTGCAGTATACGAGAGGAAAAATGCTACAAGAAAGTAATTTTTATCAGGCAAATAACTTAGCATAAGTCAAATTTGTTTTAATTGCATAACATATTGAATGATTTTAAATAAGTTACCTACCATCTGGATCCTTGCTGGTGCCTGCAAATTGATCCATTTCATTTGTAGAGCAGAACATTGAACTTTGACTCCTAATAAACTCTTGTAAACTTAAAGCTTCATAAGTGTCTGCAAAATTATAAAATTGTATTTTACAGATCAAATGCATTTATGGGTTATATCAGTAATTCCCAAAATGCTAATTTTTTTTTCAATTCATTGTAATGGGACACTACATCTAGTAACAGCAGTTTTCAGAACCCCCTTCAAATTTTTGTTATATGCCCATTGTGATCTTAAATACAACGCTTTATTTTATTTTTAACTAACGCTTAAATTTTAAAAATGTATTTGAGATTTCGAAATGTACTTGTTGGAATTTGACATAGGGCACCTTGGGAAAACATGGAATCATAAATGTTTGGGAACACTAGGTACCGCGGCTCACGAGCCGCACTTCTGTGTTCACATTGCCGCTCGCAAACAATTTATGAAATTAAAACTTTTCGTTTGAAATATATAATATAAAAAATAAATGAAAGTTTAAAAAAAAAAATCTTGACTGCAACAAAGGGTTGAAAATAATTTGGGATTGATTTAAATTTTAAAAGTTGAAGGGAGTTATTGGTTTCTGATTTGTTGGTGGTGTGAACTGTTAAATTTCTGGTTAAGGTTCCGGTAAAAATCTGCATTTCAAAGTATTGACCATTACTGTTAGTCCTACTAAAGTTTGTAACTTATTATTTAAAAGTTTAAATCAAATATGGCAACAAGTTGCAGGAAACGAAAATATAAAGAAGAAAATAGAAGTTTTCTACCAGAATGGGAAGAGGACTTTGCATTTATCGATAAAGACGGTAGGCCAATTTGCCTCATCTGCCAAACACCGCTAACAAATTACAAAGCTAGCAATTTGAAGCGACACTATGAAAAAAGTCATGAAGAGTATGCATCGCGGTATCCACCGCAATCTGAATTAAGAAAAAGCAAGCTTGCTGAGTTAAAGTCTGGAATGTTTCAGCAGCAGACACTACATTCTGCTTTCAGCAAAGAAGGTGTCACTTCAACTGAGGCAAATTATGCCATCGCTTGGAATATTGCTCGTGCTAAATGACCTTATTCTGATGGGGACTTTATTAAGAAGAATATCGAGGAAGTAATTTCAATATTAGATCCAAATAATTCCAGACATCGGCGACTGATAACACAAATTCCAATGTCTCGCCACACCACTGAGAGACGAATAAAGTGTAATTTTTTTAAATAAATCACAAAAAGGAATTTTTCATTGTGAGTGGGGTCGTGACCCATAGTGCTTCAATGCGGCTCTCAACAATTTTTTTTTATTTTAAAAATGGCTCTCAGTTACTACAGGTCTGGCCACCCCTGCCATAGATAATAAATATTAAAGATTGCTATATTTATTATCAAATGCGAAGTTGTCAATTTTTTGGTAATTTATATTCAAACTCTGGGCACTTTAGAAGATAATTCATTTGTAATCCTCACCAGGAGATGTGGTGATTATGGTCTTTGAGTCTGTGTTTGCCACCATTGTTGAGCGAAAGTCATTGAAGCTAATTCTCACATCAGCAGCAAAAACAACTGGGAAGTCAATATAATTGCAGCTACAGTGTTTGAAATCACAAAGACCTAAGGTAAATGTGTTTGCTTTGTCATAAGATATAAAATACACTGGCATAATTCTTAATTTTAAACATGTTTTCCTACCTGTAACAAGTAAATATTAAATGAGTCAAGTCAGTATACCTCTTCTATGCATATTAAGAAATGTGTATCAGAAATAGATGTTTAAAAAATCAAACATATCAGCCAAACTTTCATATTTATAAAATTAATATAACCAACAAATATTTGAACCAAGAAATGAATTTAAAATTTTGTTTTTAGCATGAATAACTATGCTTTGCCTTTGTAAAAGACAAACATTATTGACAAATTAGGCATTTAATTATTTTTTTTTTAATCCTTACATTTTATTATTCAGGTATTTAGATTAGAATTTGAGAACTTCTTATCTTTAGTATGTTAATATTTTAGCATGATTCAATCTAAGGGTAAATATTTGTGCATACTGGTTTATATCTCATGAGCTTGACAGTTATTATGTTTTTAAAAAAAATCATATTAACATAATATTTTCAAATACATCTTTTAATTTATTTTACAGCTTTTAAATATTATGAAATGTATCTCGATTTACTTTAACATCTAAAAGAATTTTAGATAGAATTTATATCTAACCTGTCTCCATAGGAACCCACTTCTCAGTCAGTTGTACACAGTTTCCCCAGCTGAAATTCAGTTAGTCAATTTAAATGTCTATCAGGACAATTACATTCATCTTTAAATAGTGAAATTAATTTAATTTATAGAAAACTGTTTGACTTATCAATTGCATGAATGTAAGTTTTAGTATTGTCAAATTTTCGTATTCACATACTAAATTTATAAAATTAAAAAAATGTCCTTTCTTTTAACAACTTTGATTTTAACCTTAATGAACATTTTAGGCAAATATGATGTATAAGAGGGAGGAACATCAGATGTCACTCACAGGGTCAGGCTAAATGAAGGACATGTCTCATCACACACAACTATATCTGCCTTTGTTAAATTTACTCCAGTTTTTGAAACAATATTTCTGACTGGCCATATCTGAAGTCAAATAATTTTATAATTAAGATCAATTAAAAAGTAATTTTAAAATATATAAACACATAAAATGGACTCAAAAACTAATGAAGATATCTTAATCAGAGATGTTTAAAATTTAAGTATTTTATCACATATAATTTGCCTTTTTTACTGCTGCAAGAATGTTGATGTGTTCCCCATTTAGACTCATTCCATTTGCTTGAATATCCTCAAGTGTGTAAAAGTCATTATTAGCTTTTGTGGGAATATTCAAGAACTGTAAGTAGTGGGAGACATCTGGTCCATGATAAACTCCAATTGTTCCTTGATTGTCACTTAAATTTAACTGACATAAACTAGAGGAGAAAAAAATAGTATTTTTTACAAACTAACAAAACATAGGTAATGTAAGTTTTAGATTCCCAAGTTGTGACATGATGCTTGCATGCAGCCCCCAGTTTATTTAGCCATAAAGGAATTTAAGATTTTGTAAAAAAAATCTTCACATATAAATGTTCTAAATTTAGTGTTCTTCAATATGGCCCTTCCAAGCTAACCGTTTTTTTTTTTTTGGCATTTTCGACATACAAACATCCTAGAAAGACAATCAGGATATAAAATTATGATATTTTTAACACCCTGTTCATATAACCTGGGCCAAAATGGCTCCATCACAGCAGACAAATAAAGAACAGTCATTTTTCGACAAAAAGTATTTCTCATGTCTTTATTGTAGGAGTTCCTTCTCCTTTTTTTGAATTCATAGAAGTTTTTTCCCTTTATGTTCCTTGTTTCTAGTCAGATTCTGAACTGGATTAAACTGACACAGCACAACATATTTTTTTCCGCTTCAATAATACTAATCGTATTTGTTTTCATGCAGCTACATTTATATGACGAAAGCACTAAAGTGTAAGTTCACATTAAGGGATCCTCATATTTTTACACAGCTTTGGGCCTCATCCATTGTTTAAAAGCCTATTAAGGCATTCATCTTTATAATTACTACTCTAAAGAACCTGCCAAACAATGGCCACGGTGTCAAGTATAATTATTCACTAGTTACAGTTGTGCACCGAATATTACTTTATTGTGCGCAGCGTGTATTGTGTGTTAGTTTAGTTAATGAATGCTTTTTCCGAATTTATGGCTTGTGATGTATTATGACATATTTATATGGTAACTGTGACATGTCTATTGTCTGCCTTTGGCATAAGTGCTATTACTTTTGGCAGTTAATGAGAGAGCTTTGTGGAGAAAGGTTGTATTATAGTCTTCCATTGATAGCAAGTTGCATTATGCATGTGTTTGATTCATTGAACAGCCTGATATACATGTTTCTGGATTAAAGTGTACACTGCTATTGGAAAAAAACGTGTGTTCAATTTGGTGTGATTTAAGAATATGATTTAAAAAAACAATCGCGCAAGGATGGCAACAAACTGCAATGTGTGAACTTCCCATCTACTAAAATTACATGTAATGCACTTTATAAGAATCCAAATTAGTGCCAAACAATGGCGGCGTCTATGCATGTACTTCCCCTCACTTCTACTAATATTACTTGACAAAGCATGCATTCAAATTCAAGTAACGCACTTCATAAGAATCCCAATAAGTGCTAATTTCTGGGAAATTTATTGTGCTGAACACAGCCTTACAGCCATAGCTAGAGAATTATTATTTGTGATTCAAATGGGGGTAATTAAATTTATTTTATGATAATAAAAAATGTAACTTTTATATAACCAATAAAACCTATCACCTTGGTGTCCATGGTTTGAATTTATCATCTGAAGGATTATTAGACTTGGCCTGTACATTAGCTCCCTTGATATCAACTGTAGGTGGAAAAAAACAAATGAAATTAGAGAAAGAAGTTAAAAAGAAGGAAACAGTTTTAAAAAATAAGGTAGAAAATAATGAAAGAGGTATCTTACCAACAGTTCCAATATTTAAGTCAGGAGCTATTGATTTTATAAACTCTTCACCACACCAACAAGTCACATTTATAAATGAGGAAGGTGAATCGCGCACCGTGAGGGCCAGAAGGTGCCTTTCATTACCACCTGGAGAATAAAATATTGTTATTAGCAAAGTTGATCCATTTATAACATGACCTTGCATTATTATTATAAGTTTAATATGTAATGACATAATAAATAAATAGCAAAAAACTTCTGCAAGTTTTAAACAGTATAAAAGACAATATATTTAATTACTCATCAACCTTTCTTGCTTAAAAATGTTTTGGGGCCATCCTTAGCAATTATCACTCCAATGATTGACTGAAATAGAAGTTATTATTTAATTTTATTCAGATACTAAATACCAACTTGAATATTAAAAGCAAATTAACTATTTTCAAAATTGTAACATTTTAAAAGCTAATTTTGTAATCATATTTGATCCTTTAAAAACATTTCAATCTCCTTAAAGACTGTTTAGGAAAGTGGAATATGATGAATACTCAATATATGTAGTTGCAACTAACATTTCATTGATCGATAATTTTATTTAACAGTAGGCTATTTATCAAAATTGTATAATTTATTTGCATGTTTTCAAAGAGGTCACAATATCAAATTATCATTTTTCAGAACTTATTTTATTTACAAGTAAAAAGGTATTAATTACTTTTTGAAATATGATATTTCTAACCATTATAGTTTAAGCATTATATAATGCTTTATCAGTTATGATATAAGTAATTGAAAGACAGGGAGAAAGAAGACAATTCATTCAAACTATTCTTGATTGGACCATAAATATGTAAAGTTTGGATGCTTACTTCCTTTTAAATACCTTAATGTCTGTTTGATAAACAATTTGTGAAAGGCAAACTAATCCAATAGTGTAATTGCTATAAAACTATATCTCTATTATATCTCTGTAAGCTAGATTAAATGACTAAGGAATAATAAAGAGCTTACAACAGATTGCAGATGAGTTGCAATATGATTTATTTGGTGATATCCTTTAGGAAGCGATCTTAAATCCGGCCCTGAATTGGATTCAAAAGGAATTTTTGGGGGAAAAGATTTTCTGCTGGGACCATCAAATGCTTTCATTCTTGGAGCTGCATTATATTTGTTTCCAGGTGGTTCACTATCACATGATACATTAAAGTCATCAAATCTGCTTAGCCAAGCCATTTCAAAGTATTTTTATACCTAAATGAAATATGGATAAAATATAATATAATGATTATTGCAAGATTTAACATAGGCCTATTAATTACTAGTATTAGTAGGCTTATATTTGATGTGTATTCTGTATCATACTTCTGTTTTGTTGTTTTCTTAACCTAGGGGGAGTAAAGTAAAGGACTGCCCAGTGTTTGAAATGACTACAGTACATAACATTATTAATATTATTATATAGGCCTACTCAAAATACTAATTTAATATTACTTTTAGGTATACTGATATTATTTTACTTACAAATGTTAAATAGCAGGTATATAATATTATTAGTAGTATAAATTATACTGTACTGTAATTTAAATATAGACATAGTCATGATGATATGATTATGATAGTCATCATAACATAGTTATAAGTTAAGTAAACAGTAAGTAGGCCTACTGTAAAAAAAAAAAGTAAGAGTAAGACTAAGAGGAGTAACCTATGCCTACAAATACTAGTACTTAGTAATGTACATTGTTATTCAGCGTTACTGTTTACTGTATTGAGCATTGTATTTTAATACTTAGTTTAGTATTAGTATTAGTGTAAATTAGAGTATGACTATTAATTATTACTGTAATCATTACAGTAATGAGTATTAGATTAATCTAATCACTCGGCGTGTTGAACTGTGTTGCCAGTAGTCTATGTAGTATAATTACTGGGTAAATTCCAAGAATTAGTTCCGCAATGTCTCACACGGCAGCCATCTTGGTTGCCGCGACCCGTAAAATTAAGAATAAAACGTTAAATAATAATGAAAAAATGTCCTAAATGTATCCCTAAATCTATCCTTAAACCTCTAAAAAATATATCCTTAAACCTAGACCTGAACCCCAAACTTAAACAATAACGCTGGGCACTAATAGTGTGAAATAGCCCCCTACTGAACTGTATATTGTGATTGATGAAAACAACAACATACGGTGAAAGATCTTTCTCTTACTGTGCCCCCAAACAATGGAATTCTCTTCCACTACACATCAGAAATATATCAACCATCACAGCCTTCAAAACTGCACTCAAAACACACCTCTTTAAACTTTACTATCCTGACTGATTCCCCCTCTGAAAGTTAAACGATGCTGCGGAGTGCCGTCCATGGCTTTACATGTAAATTGATATGGAATGGTTGGTTTTTAATTTATATTTTTTAAGTTCATTTTAATTTGTATGTACAGCTATAGAAAACTACCCATAATAATAATAATAATATACTAATAAGTCTAGAAGTAGTAGTCTTGTGCTGTAGTAGAGTTAAGTTAAGTAGAGGCTGTAGTTGTAGCCTGTACTGTAGTCGTAGACTGTAGTGTAGAGGAGAGTAGTAGACTCTGACTAGTCTGACTCTGAGACTTGCCTAGGCTAGGCTACTTACTACTTATTTTACTTTAGGTTAAACTTAAAAATAGTTAGTATTAATAATTGAAACTGGAAGTAAATTTACCAAAAAAAACTCATTCATATTATGTTATTTAATGCGTGTAGTGTTGCTTAAAAAAATCAATTTTAGAAATCAGCCTTTTTTAAAGTATTGTTTAAAGTTGGCATTGTGATTGATGATTGAAATTGTCTGCTGAAAACTTATTCATATTTTTAAAAACTTTTTCATTGAAGACTTCTGTCTATAAAAATAAATAACCTACCCCAATGCGTGTTCAGTTTCAGACAAAAAGATTAAATATGCTAATAATATTTGAAACAGACGGAGCAGCCAGAGTGCTTTACTTTCAACCAAAATATAAATTAAGAACATACTAATTTACAATTAGCACATGGACGTGTTTCATGTCAAATTAAGTCAAAATAACATAAGGCTAAAATCAAGTTTCAGTAAACTACAAAACGTTATGAATATAATATGTAAAAATACACCCAAAAAAACTCTTCCGAACAAAATCTTCACCTGCGAGATGAAAATATGATGTTTAAGGCATGCTGCTGGTAAAACGAGAAGGAGACACACTCGGAACCAGTAAATAGTCAAATTGGTATTGACATACTGTTATGGAAGTGGCTATTGGGACCCGGGTACCAGAATTGAGAGGTTGGGATAAAAAACGATTTAAAATATTATTGTTGGGTTTGTAAGACCAAATGATGTATCAAATGAAAGATAATTGAATGTCCTATACGTTTATAAACTTAATTCTTTATTTTAACTAAAATAAAATACTACAAATCTACTGTTATAGCATCTAATTTTACTTGTAGAGCTATTAAAACCTAAGCTTCAACCACTCCTCTCCCCCCTTTTTATTTTGATATTGATATCACCGATTAAATTTGAAGCGCTTTATCAACGCCGACCTTCCAATGATTGGGAAAAGCGTGTTTACGATTGAATAAATTCTACTTTGTTCTAATAAATGCAATCTGGCGATGCAAATTCTAGAATTTCTTTTCTGGAGGGTTTCAACTTTCTCCCTATAAATAAGGCGGAAACTCTTCCAGCAGGACATTGAAAGATTTTTGCTATTTTTCCTTGACATTTACGAGACGTAATATACTTAAAAGATTGTACTATTTATGTGTGTATGATTTAATATTTGTACCTTTCGAGGATTGTACTTTTTTCATTGTGCTGTAAGTTTGGTATATTTTTTAATTTTTTCCCATTTGATTTTTGTATTTCTTATGTAAATTTAGTAGTATAAATTAAACAGAGTATTGTTATTAACACTAGCTTTGTTATCGTTTTTCTTTGTAAACTGGTTTTCAGTCCCTTTTTACGTATTGCTCAACAAAGGAGCTAACTCTTAAGCAGTTTAATTTAATTTTTTTAAATAACGGTATATAACATCTAAAAATCAGCAGACACTCCGTTTTCTGGGGCCAGAAGAAAACCTCGTCGCTGGTGGATCAACAGTGGATACCCTGAAAGTCCACAACATAAGCCGTTAAAAGGCATCAAAATTTCGATTAAACAGCATTGCCATGGCATGGCTAACGGTTGCATGGGCCTATGCTCTTGGTGGGCCCTAGGCTGTAGCCTAGTCAACCTTATGGATAATACGGCCCTGCCTCCCCACGACGCCTCCCTAGTAGAAGTGGACAGAGAAAGAAGAAGATAATCACTCTAACCTCCCACCCATACTAATATCCCTTACACTCTAATCTATCCATCACTAGCCTCTCCTCACTCAGCTACTCTAACCTCTCCTCCATTTGCATATGAAGGGTGTGACTGCACTTATTTCCATATATTAAGGGGCGCCATTTTCGGCCAAGTGTAGAGCTTGACCCAACCCGGGTGGTGGACCATAGCTATGTCACTTCTCCTTATTCTACCATAACCACTCCAGTCGCACTCCTACTCCTTGACATTTATCTTTCTCACTCACCCTCCTTTTCCATTTTCACCCCCTCCTAAGTTCTCCCCAAACCTTACCACACAACCACTCCATCAAAAATAACCTGTCTACTAACTAGTCTTCCCATCAGTGGCGTAGTAGGAAGGGGGTGTGGAGGGTGGTCCGGCCCAGGTGTTCCTTTTATTCTTTATATGGAGGGGCGGCATTTTCTGTCAGCTGCCGAGTTTTTTTCGTGGAAAGTGGGGGGGGGGGGTGGCTGGCAAAACCCATTAACACCACGACCACTGCTTCCCACCCACACATTCAATATTCTTTTCCTTCCGAGCCTCCTTTGATTTTTCCTCTGCTCTTAGATGCTCCAGAAAATTACACGGACACGAGCCGTAGTTGAGCACTCCAAACATTTCCTGCTAGTATGCTAGTACTTAATTTGCGATACTTTTCACATGGTGCACAATACCGATCAAGGCCGTTATTATCAAAACATTTTGTTTCTTTCATTAAAGAACTCCTAAAGCTAGAATTGTAAACATGGCAGATTCAACCAGTGATTCTGGTTCTGTGCATAGCTTGTTGACGGAGCAAAGTTCGGAGAAGAAATCAGATAATAATAATAATAGATATTATGCTATGTATTCGTTTTATCCAAATAACAGGTTAGGTCTTAATTAATTTCCATCTGGATATCCTTCCACTTGATTAGACCCAATTAATGAGTCTAAAATTAAAATGACACATTTTTAATCATTTTTTATACTTTTATATTTTATAGTTAACTAGCCGATATACCCGGCGTGGCCCGGGATTGCATTAGGACCCCGATCCAGGTGGCCTACAGATCCCGTTAGGATACTGTTCTCTTTGGGATCCCGTTTCATCTAGGGACCCTCCTTTCCAATGTTATCCCATTTCCTGATTTGATCGTGACATAGATTTAGCTTTTTAAAGATATCGAACTTTCTGGAAAATTCTAGATTGGATATTCTTAGTTTTAAATACACCGATATCTAAAAACGGACAGTGCAGTGTATTGCTACCACGTTAGGCCTATATCCATCAATTCACAAAAAAACTAAAGTGTTATCTAAGCCTATTGACATATAGAACTTTCTGGAACATTCTAGATTAAATGTATTATCCTCCTCGAACTGTGTAAAAACTGTCTTGTCTAAGTAATTATTCTTCAAATACGAAAAATTATACAACTAAATGCATTTCTATAACTATAGTAAATTTAAGTTAAAAGAGGGGCCCCGGGGGCCCATTCCATAATTGTACCGAATTAGTTTAGCCTGAGATGGGGCCCTCTAAAAATCATTCGGGTAAGTTATGAAGTTAAAATTTTAAATTTGTCCCACTAAAATCTATTGAATGATGCCATAAATATAGCGTTTTAAAGTTATCGAACTTTCTGGAAAATTCTAGATTGGATATTAATAGTTTTAAATCCCCGGTGTTTCAGTACGGACAGTGAAGTGCATTGCTACCACCCTAGGCCTATAACCATCAATTCACATAGAACCTAAAGTGTTTTCAGTGCCTATTAATATTTATATAGCTTATATAAGGAAAAATTAAATGGGGCCCCCGGCCCCCCAGGAATGGATATTATAAGTTCGGTACCCTTTTGTATTTGAGTATGGATAATCAAGTGTACGTGTACTAAGTTTGGTCAAGATCCATCCATTCATATAGGAGTATTAAGCCCATCTATATTTATATAGCTCATATAAGGGAAAACGAAATGGGGCCCCCGGCCCCAGAAGAATGAATATTATGAGTTCAGTACCCTTAGGTATTTGAATATGGATAATCAAGTGTACGTGTACTAAGTTTGATCGATATCCATCCATTCACGTAGGAGCATTTGTTTGTAATTTTTTTATATAGCTCATATAAGAAAAAAACGAACTCGGGGCCCCCGGCCCCAAACCAAAAGTTATTAAAAGTTCTCAACCCCTTAAGAGTTCCTTCTGGATAATGATGGATATATGTGCCAAGTTTGGTCAAGATCCATCAATCCGTGTAAAAGCCTTTGTGGAACAGACAAACAAACAAATTTTCACTTTTATATATATACTAGCCGATATACCCGGCGTGGCCCGGGATTGCATTAGGACCCCGATCCCGGTGGCCTACAGATCCCGGTAGGATACTGTTCTCTGTAGGATCCCGTTCCATCTAGGTACCCTGATTTCTAATGTTATCCCATTTCCCGATAAAATCTATTGAATAATGCCATAGATATAGCATTTTAAGAATATCGAACTTTCTGGAAAATTCTAGATTGGATATTATTAGTTTTACATCCACCGTTATTTCCATATGGACTAAGAAGTGTATTGCAACAAAGCTAAGCCTATATCCATCAATTCACATAGAACCTATAGTGTTGTCTAAGCCTATTAATATTTATATAGCTTATATAAGGAAAAATTAAATGGGGCCCCCGGCCCCAAAGGAATGGATATTATGAGTTCAGTACCCTTTTGTATTTGAGTATGGATAATCAAGTGTATTTTTACTAATTTTGGTCAAGATCCATCCATTCATGTAGGCGTATTAAGCGTATCACTATTTATATAGCTCATATAAGGAAAAATTAAATGGGGCCCCCGGCCCCAGAGGAATGGATATTATGAATTCAGTACCCTTTAGTATTTGAGTATGGATAATCAAGTGTATGTGAACTAAGTTCGGTCAAAATCCATCAACTCATGTAGTAAGTATTAAGCCTATCGCTATTTATATAGCTCATATAAGGAAAAATGAAATGGGGCCCCCGGCCCCAGAGGGATGGATATTATGAGTTCAGTACCCTTCGGTATTTAAATATGGATAATCAAGTGTACGTGTACTAAGTTTGGTCAAGATCAATCCATTCATGTAGGAGTATTAAGCCTATCGATATTTATATATCTCATATAAGGAAAAACGAAATGGGGCCCCCGGCCCCATGAGAATGGATATTATGAGTTCAGTACCCATTAGTATTTGAGTATGGATAATCAAGTGTACGTGTACTAAGTTTGATCGATATCCATCCATTCACGTAGGAGTATTTGTTTGTAATATTTTTATATAGCTCATATAAGAAAAAAACGAATTCGGGGCCCCCGGCACCACACGAAATGTTATTAAAAGTTCTCGACCCCTTAAGAGTTCCTTCTGGATAACCATGGATATATGTGCCAAGTTTGGTCAAGATCCATCAATCCGTGTAAAAGCCTTTGTGGAACAGACAAACAAACAAATTTTCACTTTTATATATATATATGATATGATAATAGTAGGGCTAATGTGCTTCTGTGGTCCCCTTATTGGGAGTCACTTCCCTTTGTTTATGATAGATTTAGGGTGAGCGATAGAGGGACCAGTAGCGTGCAATTACCAATAGTAGTTATAATTTTAGTTTTAGAGTTGATCATCAATTAGCTGATATGTTATAAATATATTTAATATATAGTGAGGCAGTAAAAATGAAAGTATTGGGTATTTTATATGAAGAGCTCTAATGTCACTGAGGTGTTCTTCTTTTTAATATAATTTAATGATAATGACTACAATGAACAATGTAGGTACTTTGGTAAAAAATTCAACAATTTTTGTAAAATAAACCAATGGCATAGTTGAATAGAGCTAATTTTTAACAGAATTATAACACCAAAATCATATTTTTAGCTGTTGTAGTTTTAAAGTTATGAATTTTTAAAGTACGACTTAGTTTATCATTTTTTAACATGGAAAGCATCGCCACATTCTGTTCGCGTCATGAGCTAAATAACTCTCGTTTTAATGATAATTTTATACGACTTTTATTTTCAGAACTAATGCTGTATTAAAAAATAATGTTATACAATTATAATTTATCTAACTATGCACTTTGTATACCAGTAAATTTAATATAATGTATTAATATAAGGCTTTTCTGTTTACCAAATCTACAGCGTCCATTATACCACTATAAGCCAAGCTATATAGTCTATACTATATAAGGCAATGCATCCCCTAAAATACTGTTTGGGATCTACTTATTTTGAACTTTCAACTTTGGCACATGACTAATTAATTAAAACTTTCTCTGACCAATGGTTGAATACTTTTGCACATGGCAAACTCTTATGAATGAAACTCTCTGAGGTAGTACTACTACGGTATAGCCATTATGCAAGGGCTGTGAATGGTTGCCCATGACGACCTTTTTCACACGGAGAATTCTGATAGCTAATAATATGGACTCTACCGGGTTTTTAAAACTCAAATTAAAACCTTCCAGTTTAAATCTCTTTCAAATGCATTCAGAAACACAAGTTATCAAATATTTTGAAGTATATAGTGGTAATAACTGAATATTTCCTAAGCTAAGTATCGGCGTCTTCCGCCATTTAAAAGGGGGCGTGATCACTAATCCAAAATGGCTTGGCGACCTGTGCATAATGAGGTCAACGTAGGAGAGAATTGAGAAAATGTTTATTGAGCTAGCGCAATGAAATTTTGCACACATATACTTCAATATATTATGCAGACCTACATTTAATATGAAAAACATACCCTGAATATTTAGACCGAATTTTTTACTGCAAAGATGCCTTATATTAACATATGATTTTCCTCACTTAATGAAAAAAATAACTTAATAGGAATGTAGGTCAACATTTCTCCTAACGTGAATGGGCGGAGTTTGACCTTAATTATGGACCAGAAGGACGCCTGATTTATTCTAATTACATGCACATAAAAAATTAAAAACTCGGATTTTATTGCGCCGACCTCCATTTCCGATACAAATTTTATAGGAGTGTCCCTTGCTTCGGCGAAGTACCTAAACAATGTCATCAGCATGATGATCAGGATTCTAGATTCTAAGTAAAAAATTAGACTATTGGCTCTGAGTTGGCCCTACAAATCAATATGTACAATTGACCTGCATTAGCTGATAGCACACCCTTAAATTGGGGAATTACATGACCCCAGTATAGCATAATGTAAATATAACTAATAGTACTAGTAATATTCAATTACTTAAATAGACATCCCTAAAAAAATGTTTCCATAAAATCATAAAAAATGCGGACAAGGTGGGAGGGGGGTTAAAAGGTTTTGCGGATTCCCCAAGCAAGCTTTTTATTGTTATACTCTGCTTTTAAGGCTCACTGTGGGTATTCCTCTATGGCTGATCTTTTTGCAAAATTTAAAACAAAAATATAATCATAAAGTGAAAACCACAAAGAATTTTGTAAAAATTTCATAAAGGAACACCCCTATCCGCCCTCTACCATGTATACATACAATGAAATACAATTAAATAACGTCAAGTCAACATATTCCACTGTTTCCAAATGGGGCATACCCTCAAAGGGAAACAATTTGTAGATTATATGACAAATAATAGTCTATGGGATGATGACAAAGGAAAGGAGGGTGGGTTATTATTCTTCATGAATTCCTACTATAGCAGCGGTTCTCAAACTGTGGATCGCGACCTCTTTGGGGGTCGAATGACCCTTTCACTGGGGTCGCCCAAGACCATCAGAAAACACATATACACTACAGTTATGAAGTAGTTACAAAATTAATTTTGTGGTTGGGGGTCGCTACAACATGAGGAACTGTATTAAAGGGTCGCTGCATTAGGAATGTTGAGAACCACTGTACTCTAGGATGTTTTCAAATTGATTTTTTATATCATATTTCATCATTTGTGTAACATACAGATAAGTGGGTAACTTAGAGATTTTACCTCACTAACTAATACCATGGTTGCTGGCTGATAACTTTTTTTATTTTCTAATAATAAACTACTGTCTTTCATAAGTTTGAGTTAAATATGTAAACATGCTTTAAAACAAGCCCTAAATGCAAACTGTATATACATAGTTTTAAAAATATATATCTATTTTGTAGACTGAGTGGTGAGGATAGATTTATACCTTCTGATGTTGGTGATCAATTAGATGGTAGTTTAAGGTAAGCTTTCTGTTCATGTCTTATTTTAAGTCCAATTACTGATGTCAAATCATAAATCAGCTATACGTTTTTAAAACAAAAGATAGTTAATCTCAAAATAAAACTTACTAAGCTAAGCATAAAGTAACTGTAATTTATATATATCTGTAGCCTATATATCTCTCTATATATCTCTATATAGAGAGATAGATAGATAGTTGATATAGATTTATATAGATAGAGATAAAGATATATATACATCAGTAATAATGGAGAACAAAAATGAAATTTTAAATAAGTTAATGATTGTAGACAAGGGAACAGTATGAAAATAATGCTTATTGGGATAAAATCATAGTACATGTAAAACTAACATACTTCATTGAATTTGATTTATAAAATTTGCTACAAGTAAGTTTAATGATTTATAAAAGATAAAAAGGAATTAAAATAACTTTTAAAGACTTTATTTTTTTGTCAGTTTGAACATTGTAGCCACCAACCTAACAGCTACTACAGAAACAGACCTCAGGAGATCTCTGGCACATAAATTATCAAAAAGTGTCCTCAAAGCAGGAGATCCCATCTTTTTTTCTGTTGGTTTGCAGTAAGTATTAAAGTATGTTAGAATTTTAACACAAATACTTTTTCAAATATCAAGAATAAATAAGTGACTGAAGTGTGCAGGGGCCAAAGAATTTTAAAAAATACAACATATTTTAATTATATTTTATATGACATTAATTTATTTTACAAATTGTTGGATTTATTGTTCTTTTCAGCTCAGCACCTAACTCATCAACATCTGCTGCCTGCTCTTACTGCTTGATTGAAGCAGGTTCAGATAGTTTTGACTTTGACCTTGTTGCCAGTGACGGGAAGTCAGGAGATGGCAAAGATAATGAGCAGCAGCAATTTGTTGTCTGCTTTGTTTCATTGCAAGACAGCTCTTTGGACTTGTATCCTAATTTTATGTTACTTCCATGAAAACTTGTAGTCTCAAGAAATAGTTAAGAGCTTAGACTTTTTTTTTTTACTTGAAACAATAAAATCACGTAACATTACAAAAGTTAGTTAGTTTTAATTTTGAACAAATGAAAATATATGCAGCTTAATTTTGCTGTGCACTTATTATTTGTTTTGATTGTCTTTGCAAAAACACTTAAATCAACTACAGATTTCGATCAGAATTTGAAAGCTATATTAATGGTTTGATTCCACTCCTTGATAAAGAGGTGAGGATTATTCAATATTTATATTGCAACAACACTAGTTTGTCTTGCATTTGTATTTTTTCCCATCAATTTTTTTTTTTGCTGAGTGTTTGTATTTAAAACCTGTTTTATAGTGTGTAAAAATTATCCCTTTTTTGGGTTAATTTATCAATATATTCCTCACTGAAATACAATAAAGACTTTTTGGATCTAACATCCTGATAGCACTTACATGTCAATCTCTTGAAGTCAAGACCCTGTACATAGGTCCCAAAAACAATTTACAACTAAAAAAAATGAATTAAAAATAATAAAATTATATTAAAAATTTCATTATAATTGTTTTTGTGAGAAACTTAAAAAATTTTAGCTTGAAAACTATCTTTGCCCTTTTTATGATATATGTAAGGGTTTAAATATGATAGCTGTATGGGTTTAAATACCAAACAACAGATGTCTGTAATTGTTTTCTTTTCAACATAAGGAAAGGAATGGAAATGTGTCACCGTTATGCCTATTTCCACTTCTACTCTCAACTTGCATCAATTTCACTATTAGGAATCACTTCTCATAGTCTGCATTTTGCTGTGATGCAATTTCAGCTAATGCTTGATCACATTCTAGAACAATTTGGAAATCTGATTTTGTCACAGCTTTGTTAGTTGGCTGGCTAATTACACCAAGCCTAATGTAGGTTAGTTTATGTTTTAACTTTCTTGCTAGGTTGTCTATTGTTAAATTTCAGCTTGTGAAAGTAAGTTTAATAAAAATATTCCAAGCCATTTATGTCACCAAACTGCTGTAAGGACAAACACTACTCACTAATTGATCAGAATAATCAAAATAAAAAAGATCCTACCCTCTTCAGCCAAATTCAGAATATATGTTTGAAATATATGAAGCTATAATTAATGGCACTGTAATCTAATATCCTATTGAAATGCAGAAATATAATATCTGATCAATGTTAATCGAAAACTTACTAAACTAAATTCTCATTAAGATTGCACAAAAATAAGCAGTAAATATGTTGGACTTCCATGAAAGTGTTCCTGAAGTGACTCCTCGTTATCTTATTTTGGCCAAGTCTCATCTTGAATCAATCCTCCAATAGCCATTCAGACCCTAATCAAATACCTTACGACAATTGCTATTTTTAGTTTATTTCTCACGAAGGATTCCTCCTATAGAGACCTTAAGGTAGTTTGAACATACCAATCTGCTGTAATCTTCATACTTTCCTTAACTTTCATCTAAGGCATTTTGTGTTTGATATGGTTCTCATAAGAGTGTTACCTTTAAATAAATATCAATTCCCCCACCCCTTTTCCTTTTTTATGTGTTTATGCCCCTCTTAATAAAAAGTCCTAAACATTTTTTGTTTTACCATATTTTTTTTTCTTTCATCATGTTTTTTTGGGATAGATGAAGAGCTAATGCTTGTAAAGATAGTTAGTATTTTCATATATGTTTTGAAATAACTTGTCATTGGTTGATTGGCTAATGTTTTGGATTTCTAAAAGCATCTTGTACCTGTTAGCTGTTGACAAACATTACTACATTATTTTTACCCATGTTTTTCACCCAGCCTCTTATGCAGCTCTCCTCCCCTCCAAGCAAACCTGATGCCTCTAACATTACATCTCTCCCTGCACCCAGTATAATCTCTGACCAGAAAGAGGTAATGAGGCTGTACTATGCCTCTGTGTTGAAGTCCAACTGCTAGTGGTTTTTTGTTTTGTTTTTTTATTTAATACTATTCTAATAATGAACACAACTGTTGCATCAAATGGGCAAGAATTTTAAGTAAATTGAAATCAGTGACCTGGGAAAATACATTTCTGATATGATTTTATCCCTAAATTTTGAAATCACTTCATGTGTTGTTTTAAAAGGTTTTCCATTTTAAATAGTAGACATTTTGGAAATAAAGAAACTTGGTAATACATTTTATAATAAGACTTTTGGCAACCACTAAAATTTTTTTATTATTTTTTATGTTGTTGGCAAATTCCTTTTTGGTTTCTTTCTTTATGAGATAAGTCATTAGTTGTGCTCAACGTTCTTAAAAGCAATTCCCTAAAATAGTAGTGTGGCAAGTTTTATGGCATGTATTAAGCATGAGATCATTTTGAAATTGGATGCTCAATTTTTTTGTTGATATTTTTCAAATTTGTTAGTTATAGTAGTGAAATTTTGATACATGTTGCTAGCCTCTTTCGATGAAATATTTCTTTTAATCAAATTAATAACTTTCTGTTATAGACTTTTGAGAAAAATATTATCAGGTCAGAATATTTACTGATCATTCAAGGTATATTAAAGTAATTTTAAATTGGTAACAATTTGCCCATAACTCACTTTTAAAGGCTTTCTTAATCAAATTTTACAAGAGACCATTTTTTGGTATATTTTTCTCCCCGGGGAGATGGGAATAATTGTCTCAATTTATTCTGACAATCCCAAACTTTAAATTTCAATTGCCATTAGCTCATTTAATGAAAACTTCCATTCCAGTTAAGTCAGCTGAGTACAAAAATCCACAGCTACCTGGAGCAGTGGCCAGTGCTTGTTGTGGGCTATCTTGCACGGACATTACAGTACTTTGGACCTGGAATCCAGCAACTTATTCATTCAGTAAACACTTGAAACTTGAAAAAATAAAAGTCAAATTATTTTTCTAATAATCATTAATGATGCAATCTTTGTACAGCCTTTAAAAGATCATTTAAATTAAAACTATTGTACGACAGCGTTTAAAGACTTGCATTTTAGATTTTTTTAATTGCTCCACACGAGGTTCTGAAATATATTGAAACAACTCACAAATTTTGTTTTAAAAAAACAACCTATTCCAGTGACATGTTTTCCAAATAGAAAATTGTATTTATTTATCTATAAATATAAAAAACAAAACAATAAACAGTATATATAATTGTAAAATTATAAGATTCTGTTTGCTTGAAAATAAAAAAAACTATTCATTATTTATGGAACTCAATAGGCTTTACTAAATGCAAGCCTTCAGATATCTGGTGCAACAGAGGTGCAAGAGGATGACATAAAAAGGTCTGTGGAAAGGGGGTGTAACTATTACTGTAGTCAAAAGGGTTGACTATTTCATTTCACTTACATTCTCAATTTTTTTCATGGCTTAGATTTATTACTGCTTGTCTAATCCCAAAGATAAGTTGTGGCAATATTCCTTTTGATAATAGAAATTTGCTTATGCATTAATTTATCACTTGCTGAATGCACCTTTTAAATTATTGTTGTGTTTCTGATTATCTTTCTTTACTGTATTGTTCGTTTGTTCTTTCTAAGATTCATCAGCTGTTGTAGCTTCTCAACACTTTATGAGCGACTTCAGTCAAACAGTGAATCAGTGATAGGAAGTACTGACACCAGTGACTTCTGGCAGCTGCAGCCAATCATCATATCGGTCACATTCCAACCAGGACAGACTCCAGCTTTTGATAAAAATGGTGAGTCGGAAGTATTGAATATTAAATCTTCTTTTTTCTTTGTTATGTGATATAGAAGTTTTTGTTTTATTCCACTGATAAACTATCCCTCCCAAACTTAATTGCCAAGTTTCATATTCATTATCTCTTCTTAAATTTGAGCCTCAAAATGTGTGGTTTACTCGCACATACGAAGACAATGTTGTTTTAGATTGTATTCTGCCATGATGCCAAGAAATGACAAAATCCTGTAAAGTTAAGACCAAAGGCTTTAAAATTGAAAAAAATGTGTAGTAGATACTATTTCCTTACACTGAAATATATGATCAATTAACAATACTTTTATAAAGCTTTGCTTGGACTCACATGAATGGTTCTGCGTTCATTTTTTTTCCCCCGGTGGAATGGATAAAGATTTTTGAATCTCGACTTGGGAAAAGTGGACGATACTCCCTCCAACTTTGTCCAAAGTAATTGAGAGTAGTTGTCCTTTTATTACTCAAGTTGATTGGTTTTGCCATTTCTTGGCTTTCGTTGTTCTTCTTCAACAATTCATTTTTCTCTTAGACTCATGTAATTTGTGCAAGACTGCAGCTGAAAAGCTCTTGAACTTTGACCCAAGCAATGCCACTAAAATTAGAGACTTTCTTGATTCTATCAAACTTGATGTAAGTTTTTTGTTTTTCATAGAAATAAATTGCTTGTGAAGGTAGTTGATGGCTAGGCTTTAATGATTGAATGAATATACACAGGAAATTGGTGCCATTGTCAAAAGAATTCATTTAACTTTAATTTTGAATAAGTTGATTTGAAGCTTAGACCATTCACCTAGTATTAGAAAAGTTGTATTTGAATTTTATTTTTTTAAAAAGTCTATTTAATATATTCCATTGACTATTTCATTTAAATTATCCACTGATTTTAAAAGTTGAAAAAAAAGATGTTTTAATTTATTTACACATATTGATCTAAAATTATATAATGATCTTTTGCTCTAGTTTGTGCACAAATTGAATGAACTGAAGAGATTCCTAAAGCAAGCTGAACTGGATCACTATGCCTTGTACAGGTAAGTTGATAGAATTTTTTAAACCATTGCATTTCAATTTTGACTTAAAGGCTACAAATGTATCTTAACTTTACCTTGAAATTACCTCTTATTTTTGTGTTAATTTATTGCCTTATTTCTCTTGTCTTTTCAAATATAAAAACAACTCTGAGGGCAAAGTTGAAACTTAATCTTATATTTGTAAATCTTGAGATCCATGCTTGATGCATCTAAATGCCAATTATTGTTTTTTTTTCTAAGGACATTTCAAGCTTGATGCAACTAAATAAACATAAATGTTTTTTGTTTTTTTTTGTCTAAGGGCTTTCTCTTATCTCAAGAACTGTGGTTGCGGTGATTTACTTCTGCGATACGTCAAGTTGGATGGAGGACTGGATGCTTTAAATTTATTGTCAGTACTGGAAACCTTCATTAAGGATAAGGGACTTACTCTACTGTGATGCATTTCAGATGGGAAGTATGGCTCTTTATATAAAACATCTTCTGGGCATTCCACGCCTCTGAAAGTTTGTTTCCAATCATGACAAGTAAAAACGAGGGAAAACTTCTATTCCTTACAGTTAAGCTCTAGAGATATCAAGGCGTAGATTAAATGTACATGTTTGGATGATGAAAGTGTTGTTATACAACTGTGCACAGGATGTTCTGTTACGGCTGAGTTTTGTTTCTAGGGATTGTTCTTTATATGTTTTTGTTTTTTATGCATCAAACGAACTAAATATGCACTATTTGAGTCTGTGAAGCAATCATGTTTTGCGTATGAAATTTTATTAAAAATCCAATATACTTTTTGAAGAAAAAAATAAAGTTGAAAAAAAAAAAAAAAGTACAACTTGCAAGAGTAAATATTTAATAATAATTTTTTTGTAAAAATATGTAAATTGAGATGTTTTTTATCTGAATGTTTATAAATTAAGAACTTTATTTATTAGTTATTGTGCCAATGGAGTGATCTTCACATGTAGCCTGTGTCAAAAACATTTGTAGCAAGCACATAACCGAAAATTATTTCCATTGTGTATAGTTTAATTAATGATGTATAAATCAAACTCTACATTACTCTGCAGTCACTGAAAGCATTGGTGTACTGCTCACATTCATCACTAAATCACAGCAGTTTCTGAACTTGGTTTCCATTTGCCACTGAAATCTTTTGAGATATCACTTAGCTTGTATTTGTTTAAGTTTTAATAATGAATAGTGAATTAAATTTGAAGCTTATGTGTTTAATTTCTGTAGACTGCTGCATTTAATCAGAGGACCCATCCTTGGCTTTAGCATTTCTAATATTTTAACATTTGATTTGATTATTTAATTTAATTTAAAAAAATTGTGTAAATATTTAATTTTTGTGAAAAAGAAATGTATCCCCCCTTCATCATTAACATCATGAGTTTCAATATAACACAAGCTGCCTCAATGTCAAGAAAATCAAGGATTAACTAATGCCCATATTGGCTGGAGTATCAAATGTTTAGAGAACAAATTGCTTACAGTTTAATGTTTGAAACAATACATTTTGCTTTCCTGTTCCTTTTTGTGTAAAGTTTGGCAACTATTAATATAATTCCACATTATAAATGTGTAAGTTAAGAATAAATTACTACATGTTGTATGAGATTGTATCTGTTGAAATTGTCTAGTCTAAGCGACTAGGCTTCAATTAATAATTGTATGTTCCAAAATGGAACACTTTTATACATGTACCAACAAAAAAAAAAAGTTGAGGTCTCATAAAGCAATAAAGGTGACCTCATGCTTGATAACTTGGCTAAATTCTTTTTTAATAATATACAATTCATGACATATAAATGATGCACTATACCAGCGTTTCCCAAGCTTTTAAGTTTGGTGGACAGGTGGACAAGTATTGAAATTGCACCAGGGAATGGTGCCAGATTTATTTGTAATATTTTATATTTATTTGAACATAAATATTCATGTTGCACTATATTGCAACTTGCCTTCTGGAGCCTGAAGCATCAAGCTTTACACATACTGGGAACTAATCTGTAAAAATAATTGCCTATTATCTTAAAATTTATGTGTGTATACAACTCCTGCCATGCAACTGGTGCCAAGCTTTATCATCCACATATGGTGTTCCTTTGGGTCATCCAGGTGGGTGGAGCAAGGTGATTTACTGTCTAGGGAACCAGCTCATAGTCCTAAAGAAAAAAATCCCAGACCCTGTGATTTCATCATGCAAAGTCTACACTCTACACCATCGTCACATAGTGAAGAATGGATGCCATTATTATATATACATGTGTATATATATATATATATGTGTGTGTGGTTTTTTTAATTGATTGCCAGCATTATTCAATCAAGGAAATATTTGTTTAAATATCAATTATTTATTAAATTTGCTAAGTTATAAATAATTTTTGGGAACATTTGTTTTGATTAAAATTCATGTCCACCTGAATGGCACATTATCTCTTCCCACTGTCCCATGAAAGTAAGCCAAACTCTCATAGTGTTCAAAAATTCATTTTATCCCAATAGATATAAATGATTACCATAAAAAACACATTTTCAAGTCCTGAGAATAAACAAACAGGCTAGTTCTTTCTTTATGTAAAAAATTATTTAGTAAAAAGCCTCTTCTATCTGCATCCAAAATAAAATAGGCTTTAAGCATTGTCAGTGTGTTTTTCATATAAGGAATAAAATAAAGAGAACACTTGGAACATATTTGTTAAACTTGTCTTTTTTTTTTTTTAAAACCCATATTAGACTTAGACAGACCCCCTTTTTTTTTTTTTTATTGCTTTCTACAATTTCTTGCAGTTGGGCATTTATCTGTTTCGCCATTCATTACAGTTTTAGAAGCCTTGAAAAATTTAAAGAACATCATTCTTACCTTCAGCTGCAATGGGTCTGTATGTGCCTTTTAATTGTGGTGTATTGAAATGGTTTTGCCATTGATGGGTGTAAAAACAGATTGAGGACAGGTCATCCGTGTCAGTGTCCATCCATTCTGATAATAACTGTAATACTCAACAGTTGTCATCTATCATTTGCCAATGCCACAATTTATAAAAGCAATGAGACTATCCAAACAAGTTACCTTTCCAACTGTTGATATTGTACCGGTACTTATCAAAGTCTGTCCTTTAAAAAAAGGATGTATTTTATTAAATATATCGCCTAATATTACAACTCTCCCTCCAACCACAGTTTTTCTTTCTACTGTTAAAGTTCTTTGCAACTCTTTTGAAAACTGAGAATGAGAAGCTGGATACCTTTTTTTTCCCCACAGTTATGTTGGGTATATATTGTATAGTAAAAGTTAGGTTAAATGTTTTTGTTTTTTATTGGATATGGTTGTTAAATTTATTTGGCTCTGTTTTATTCTATTTGCAATGGTACAAGCATCTTTATCTCCATATATACTAAAACGAGAGGAAAAATAACAATGCAAACGATGATGTTGTTATGAGTTATAACTGTCTACTAGTTAAGCAAACATAGCTATGTAGTTCCATATTTTAGTAATACATATTATTTATATTTCTATTACTCCTTGATTCTCCTATTAGCTTTCCTTTATCCTAAGTTATAGCCACAGCTTGTAATTTATGGTGTATAATTTCATGCTAAAATGTAAAGTAGTGGACCACAGAAGGTCCTCAATTTTCGGCAGGATTCCATTTATCAACAGCGACATAACTTGAAATGTGTTGTAATGTTAAGCACCCAACGACATGTAAATTACATTAGTATATGCATATAAATTATGTATTAAAATACCTTTGCATGTACATACATCAAATTTAAGATATGAAAACATAAAAAATTATCTTAATGTAAAATAAATTGCAATACCTGGTATTCCTTTTTTCCTTGTTAAGTTTGGTTGTAATTTATTTACAAATGTACATATTCCACGGGCTAAGCTATTAACTTCCATGATAAAATAGCAATTACTTGTGGCGCGCTGAAAATAACTACTACATTTAATAAATTGTTTTTTATTAAAAAAATGTTGCTGCCCCGGAGCAAGCACTGTGACATCAAATCCACCTTAAAATGAGAACCTCCTGTATATGTCTTTCACAAACCTTGAGCATATTATGCTGTTTTATTATTTTAATGTTGGTGTACTGTTAACAAATTAACAACTAATTTCCTTCAGAAGAAAATGAAGCATTACTACAAAAAAAAACATCTTACACAAAACATTTTATTACTATGAAAGCAAAAAGTTTAATAAAAAATAAAGGGAAATTTGATAAAGGTTTTAACAATTCAAGAAAATAAGGTATGCATACAAGTTTTTTGATGGCAAAGAGGTTATTTTTAAACTTGAACAATTATAAATTTCATTTACTCATTCTTAATTATGCATTCATCATGTGGTAATAAAAGTTGATCCTTGATTTTAATCAAATGTTCTAAATATCACCGAGAATGTTGAAGTAAATTGCATTCAATGTGCGCCAAGCTATTAGTTTACTCTCATATCATAAGTCATTTATAGTGATTTAAAATTTAACAAGCAAAGTAACAGGAATATACACCTAACAGGACAACAAATATTTTATTTTGCCTGATATACAAATATTATAGACAAAGTACTTCAAGGAATGCATTTTGAGAAAACAAAAGCAACGTTTGCTATATTTCTTCTCTCATTTCTATGAAATGTAAACATGTACAAGGGGGGTCTCAAACACTCAACAACCAAATTGTAAACTGTCGCCCACAGCACAACTGGCAAATTTAAACTTCAAAAAGCTGTAGCATAATGCACAGGATTAGAAAATAAATATTGAGGAAAAACTTCACAGGTGTAACCTACTGCTCATAACAATTTTGTAAATGTTAATTACCAAAACAAGGGTGCAGAGATTATGACAAGTTTGAATTTGAAAAAAATGACGCTCTTAAACTGCCTCAACAACATGCCTCTCATCATCCCAAAATATTGAGTTTGAAACCACTAACCTACATTGCAGTAAAGTGAAAGCAGAAATGACATTGATGACATTAACTATCACGCTGGCTCATTCCAAAATGTATATCATTGTACAAAAAATTTAAATGGAGTTTCTTCTCTGTGGAATTTTATTCCTAGGTACAAAGTGCATAAAGGCATACAATAAAAATTGAGTTTAAATATTTCCACACATGAAAACAGAAAACTGAATGCAAAACTAAAATGTAAATCATTCTTTCAAAACTTGGACAGGCCTTGCAAAGATGGAGGAATCTGCAGAGGAACAATCTCATTTTGTTGGCAGTTGCTGGTTCTACGCCAGAAGTTAAATGAATCAGTTTTCTTTCAAACAATTTAAATAGAAATCTTTTTATATTTAGATAAGTGGTGGACAATGGCTTCATGTGCCATTTTGATTGTGAGTAAACTTCCTGTGGGTTGCAGGTCATTACAGTTGTCAAATAAAAAAAACACCAAATAGATGCATTACAAAGTTTTTTCTTGATAACACATCGACACATGCTGCACACACACTTACAAATTTTCTTACGACAGTAAATTAATTAATTTGAAATTAAAGTTTAGTTTAGTTTCCTCTGTGATGCCTCTGGTGGGGCCTCAATGTGTAACACAATGTGGCCCATGGGTTGGCCATAAATCATTTAGAAAAAAATGTATTTCTGTGACTCTGATGACAATCCCAGAAATCTCATAACCATTAACTTTAATTATTTAAGGTCTCCATTATTTTTCTGGGTGTCATGGGTTTCAATTAGTTACTGAAAAATATTCTAACTAATTTGCCTTGGAAATACAATATCAGCACTTTCATTGAATTTAAAAAAGCAATCTACTTCACTTGTACTATATTTCAAAACAATGTAGATACTGAGACGGTCGTGAGCACAAAGTTTAAAAACGTATTTAATAAGGAGTAGATAAATGATATGACATGAATAATCTTGGTCAGTGTTGAAACATTTTAAATACCGGTATGTACATAACTAGATTGAATAAAAAGAAATTCTCAAACATAAACCACTTGACATCAAATAAAATAGTTTTTAAAAAATTAAGAAAAGATAATTAAATAAAAGTGCAATTAACATAGCCAGAAAAGAAAACAAAACATCTCAAAAAATATAAATGTCATTTTATATATTCATGTAATAGAAGAAGTGAGAAGGCATAGACAAATTAAATATTCACTGCAAGGCACACAATCTTTCTTCTACTAAATAATCTAACAACATCAAAGTTAAATATTCTAAAGAGAATTATGTTGATTTATCGTGAGAAGTACAATTAATGATGGAAAAGTTGAAACAAACACTTGTAAAACCTTATTGTGCCTACTTTTATATCTCATTAATGAATTTTTTGGTTTAAATTTACAACTTTTTCATTGTCAAAATCATCAAGAATAAGAAATGAAAACATTTTAAGACTTCTAAAACTTAACCACCACTAGATACTGGTAACAATAACATTTGAAATGATTTGGAATTGACTTGTTCTGGTGCTCTACGCAATATGAGTATCAAGTCAAAGTAACATCAAGCATCAGGAACTTTAATCTGATTTAATGAATAATATAATACCACATGACAGTTCACACTGTAATTTGCACAGCGGTTGGTTTTTAGATATTAAAAATATCTATTTAGTTATACCTAATTGTCAAGAAAACTTTTAAGCCACATTTTCCACCCATGTTGGCCCATGTTTTTTTATAGGTGATAAAAATAGACTAAATCACTAAATTTGTCTTGAAAATTATCACAATATGTTATAACTGGAGTTCATGTTGCCTATATATTAACATATTTTGGTCTTAACAAAAGTAGTAATTTCTTACTGAGTAAAGAGGTTAATGGGCGTCCAAAATACCCCAGTAAAACATGTTAAAAATGTACAGCCAATTTTACTCCCATAACATGCAGAATACGTATCTACCTTGATTAAACATGAATATTGTTTTGACCTCCTTAGACACTGACCCAACAGTCAGTATTATCACTTTCAATTATTACTTTCTGGTTTCAAGTTGATTAAATATTATTTTTATATTGTTTTATGTCAGTATGTGTACAATTTGCACTCCCAAATTATTGGAGTTTTTATGTGTCATAAACACAGCCAATGTTCCAGATATCAATGTCAGTCTTGCAGTTAAAATAGCCGATATCAATATATCATTCAATTTGGTGGGTAAATAGATAAATAATTTATCACAAAAAATATTTGGCTGCAGAAAAAAAGCACACCCTGATATCCTTAACGGATATTTTGAAAAAAAAAATATATATATATATTAAAAGACTGCTTCATTTCAATTTTTAAAATGAGTCTGTATCTATTTTTAGAAGATTTCAATTCAGAAAATCTACTTGTTCAAATTGTGAGAAAATTACAAGAAGCATTATATAGCCTTCATAGTGTGGTTCTGTGACAACTTCTTCAACTGAGGGCAGGTTATTTTCACCGTATCCGGAAATTTGATCGAAAGAAATTTGGTCGACGGAAAATTGATCGACGGAAATTTGATCGAACGGAAATTTGGTCGAATCGTTTTTTAAATTTATACGTTAAAATTTTGCGTCAAATTTCTTTCTGAACGCATTATTTTGTTTTACTATATAGTATAGTGCGTTCAAAAAGAAATTTTATGATAATTTTAACGTGTGAACTGAAAAAAAGATTCGACCAAATTTCCGTTCGATCAAATTACCGTCTATCAATTTTCCGTCGACGAAATTTCTTTCGATCAAATTTCCGGATACGGTGAAAATAACCTGCCCTCAATTTACGGTAACCTATTTTCACATCAACATGCGAACAGAAAATGCCCACAATTCAAGATCTATAAATAGCTGTAATAGAAACTTTGTTCATTGAGCTCTTATCAATCTTTGGGTGAGTCCAATATGTTTGTCATGGGTGAGAAGGTCATCAAATCTACCTGAGTTGATCTTCATGAAAACTCATAAAATCTAAGTCTTAAAAGAGATGAGCTGGTTGTAAACAAATAAACACAAAATGAAATTAACACTGCGTAAACTTGCTCAACATAATTCACATTAAATGTGTTCATAATTTCTTCCATAATAATTGGTCTCTCATCCATGGTGTTTTACTTAACAAATTTATGAATGAACAAATATTTATTTTAAAACATCAGTACAATGTGATATTATAATAGTAATCATCTAAATGGATTCATTTATATTCATTTAAATTATTGGACATACATTTGTATGCAATGTCACTTTTGAGTTTATTATTTAATTGTGAAAATTGCACTTTTGAAATGATCTTTCCAACAATAAATGCAATCGCACCACTGATTTGAATGGATTAAATTCTTGAAGCAAACATGGATACAGGCAGACCCTGAATCACAGTTAGGCTCACATATCTTTTTATACCTTGGGAGCATCTCCGTTAGCATGCAGCTCATGCTTGCCATTCATGATGGACGGTTTCTCTGTTGAATAGCATGCCTCAATGAAAGCCCTTGCAATCTCATTAACCAGGCTTCTGTCTGGGATGCTTTGGGCCATACCATAAATTGCTCCCTGGAAATCAAAGCACATTTGAAAAAAAGATGAAAAATATTTATTGTTTTCATTAAAAAGTAGCTATTAAAAAAAGGAAACTTTTTCAACAATAGGACCAAAGTGTTTTAAATCTACTTATAGCAGAATTAATTATGACTGAGTCTTTAATTTTTAATGGGGAACAATAAATCCCCATTTCATATAAGATTTTCAAAATTAAAACCAGTTTTGAGACAAATAAGAAATGATACAATTAATATTTGCTTCTAAAAAAAAACTTGTTCTCTTACAGCTCCTCCACATTCTGCCTTGGGTGTCTTCATTATTTCATTGACACTTTCTTCTACATCTTTGATGAATTGATCGGCAACACCTTCTTGAGTGTGGAGCATCGTCAAACACACATGCAAGCTTGGAGAGTTTAATAAAAAATATTTATAATTATCATTTTATGATTTCCTAAATAAACAAAACAACACATCTAAAATATTTGCGCAGTGAATATTTTCTTTCAATATGCTCTCACTATGTCTTGGCCTGTGGATCTTTAATTCAATTGTATAAAGTAGAGATTACCATTGTAATGGAAATTTTTTAAAAATTTCGATTCCTGGCAAAACCAAGGTATCAAAATCAATTAATGACATTTATGTAATTTTTCAAGTTCAAACCTGGAAGGAAACTGCAGTGAATTAAGGTTCCATCCCTTCTCAACAAGAGCATTGAAAAGCCTGTAGATATTGAAGTCCTTAGATCCTAAGCCAATGACGGAGACCAATGGTTCGCCAAAGATAAACAGTCCTGGCACTTTCTTTAACCTGCAAGATGGAGGAATAACAATTGTTAACTTGTAATCACACTTTAGAGGTAGGTTTAAAATTTGCCCATCTCAATCTCCGTGCTGTGTTTAAATTCTATTACCTCTTAACAAGCTGTGTTAAATTTTATTACCTCTCAACAATGTGTGTTAAATTCTATTACCTCTCAACAAGCTGTGTTAAATTCTATTACCTCTCAACAAGCTGTGTTAAAATTCTATTACCTCTCAACAAGCTGTGTTAAAATTCTATTACCTTTCAACAAGCTGTGTTAAATTCTATTACCTCTCAACAAGCTGTGTTAAAATTCTATTACCTCTGAACAAGCTGTGTTAAATTCTATTACCTCTCAACAAGCTGTGTTAAATTCTATTATCTCTCAACAAGCTGTGTTAAATTATATTACCTCTCAACAATGTGTCGGGTGGTTGAAATTATTTTCCTTGTGGAGTCCACGTAGCCATCCTCACCGAAGTGAACCATAGTGGCCCAACATGCTGCTATAACAGCCCCAGCTCTGCTGCCTGCCAGATTAGAGTACAATCATTAATGACAAGGTCTAAACACTTTTTGCGATCCTAGAAAATACAGCTAAAACTGTTCATCACACCCCCCCTCCACAACTACAAGCACTGTCTGCTAGTATAACAAGTAGCATTAAGACTTTAAAATTTTACTGATCTCAAAAAGTTATAATTTTTTTAAAACCTTACCTGCTAAAGTAGGTGATGCATATATACCACCGGCCCAATCAGTTTGGACAAAAAACTGTCGTGCACGCAATTCTTTGTTGCTGTACATTATCACAGATGACCCTTTGGGGGTAAAGCCATACTGTACGAAACAACAGAACAAAATTTGCATTTCCCAATTTCATTTTCCCAGACTCCAAATTCTGACTAGAACAAAATCTGCAGGTTATTTCTACAATCCTTTAGAATTAAAAAGGACAACATTCCTATTTATTTTATAATTTCATGATACTTTGTACCAAATTACCAGTAACTCCATAAGACCATGTATCAATAACCTACATGTCTGTATTTACCTTATGGGTGTCTGCCGATATACTTGTAACACCTGGCACACGGAAGTCGAATGGTGGAAGGGCAAAGCCAGCTTTCTCCATGAATGGCAGGAGGAAACCACCAAGGCAGCTGTCTACATGCACAGGTATATCAAACTCTAGTCCCAACTGTAAGAGTACAAACAGGCAAACATGTGATCTGGCAAACATGTAGATACAATGTGTTGACAAAACAAATTGTATTTTGTAGAGATGGTTAAAACTTCTAACTGAATCCTAAACAGATGATGTGATTCTGATGCTAACAACTTGAAATTCTTTCTGTGTAGATCAGTGGTTCTCAACCTTCCAGATGCCACAACCCTTCAATACAGTTCCTAATGTTGTGGCGACCCACAGCCACAAAATTAGTTTCATTGCTACTTCATAACTGCAGATCATATGTGTTATCCGATGGTATTAGGCGACCCCTGGGAAAGGGTCGTTCGACCCCCAAAGGTTGAGAACCGCTGGTGTAGATCCAAGTTAGGGTAAATGATAAACTTCACAAGTAAAACAAAAGTGATGTTTCATCCAATGGAGTGTGGCAGAATTAGTACCACCAAATAACTAGTACAACAAAAGGCCACTTGGACACTGGCCATGAGTTCCAACCGTAGGCAGTGTTACATAGCTTTGACTAATGTAAATAGAAAGCACAAAAAAACAAAATGTCAGTCCTATTAATGATATTTATTTCTACTTAGGTAGACTTGCCGGAGACAAGCTAAAAAACATAATAATAATATTATGCTAACTAGCTTCAAAATCTGCTTGGTTTGATAAAGTAATTTAATAGATGAATATGTATAATAAAGTCTGACCTTTGCAACATCAACCACTGGATCTATAATACCATGTGGAAACTGAGGAGCTGATGCAATAAGCTGGAGAAAAAAAGTGTTTGAAAAGCGTTTCATTTACTCAAACATGAGGGTCATGTTAAACACAGCAAACCTTATAATAAAAAAATTATGTGTATTGTTTAAAAGGATAATAATGAGGAGTGGACAATGAGCAATTATGATAGGATTAATACATACATAATCAGAAAACATGATAGGATTATTAGGTACAGAAAAAGACAAATGATAGGATTAATATGTACAGGAACAATTAATATTAATATTAACAATGTGTGCAACCAGGCAAACAAGACCCTGGGGTTCTTAAGGCGTATTCTAAAGATCAGCAACTCTAGTGTGAAAGAAAGAGCCCAAAAAGCCTTTGTTCGGCCACTTTTAGATTATGCATCTTCGGTCTGGGACCCATTCACCCAGAAGAGCATAGATAGGCTGGAGGCAGTACAGCGACGGGCAACATGCTTTGTCCTGAACGGCTACAGGAATACCTCTAGTGTTGGCAGCATGCTGGAAACACTGGGCTGGTCACTATTGGAGGAACGACAACGACTTTTCAGGCTCTCCATGATTTACAAGATAAATAATGGGCTAGTCCACTGCTCTGGCATTAAATAGAAACTCGTCCCTCTCCCCCATAGACAGCGACAAGGCCATGACAGGCAGTTCCGGCTCAACCCAGCGAGAAGCCAGTATAGGAACTGCTTATTTTTGCCAAAGACAATCAGGGACTGGAACAAGCTTTCAAAAGGAACAGTCGAGGCGACAACACTTGACTCATTTGCATCTATTGCCTCAGGCCTTCCAACCCCCAGTGCATGATACCCTCACACAGTTACTCTTGTAACCAGTGAAATATCCTCATCAACACCAGGCACAGAAACATTGCTAATCCCATCTACATTCATAGGAGCCATAATGATCAATACATTGATCGTGGGCCCTTAATATATAGAAGAAGAAGAGGAATACATACAGAAACAGAAAACAATTTTTTTTGGGCCCTGACAAACAAAGAAAACAATTTAAGTTTTGTCTGCTGAAGGAGACATTTCACTTTAATATTCCTTATAATAAGGTACAATCTACATTTTTAAGACACATAATTACTTTGGCTTTAAACTTAAAACATAGAATCAGCTTCATCATTACCCTAGTTCTTACCCTAAATTGCAGAGACCCCATTATGACCCCCTGCTTTTATGTAAAGCTCAGGACAGTCAAGAAGAGAGAAGAGCTGGTAGGCACTGGTACATTTGGAAATTTTTCTTACTTATAATAAATTTTAACACTTTCCAATCCTCTTATATTTCTTTAGCCCATATTCTTACCACACAAGTCTTTCTGTTGATTGCCCTCCTCATTGCCTTTAGGTCGACTTTCCTCGTCTGTTCATCAACAGGAATGTGAGTGATTTTCATATGGAAATAACCAGCAGCCTGGAGTAGATTAAACCAATGTTACATATCAGCTGATATCCTGGAGGCATTCAAATTAAACAGATGTCTTAGAAAATGAGTTAGATTAATCAGACACGAACAATCTGTGTAAATATAGCCGTACATGTTAAGCTTTAATAATAATTTTACATGATACATAAGTAGACATTTCAGTACAACAAGAAAACATTTAAATAAGTATAAATTAAATTTACACACAATATATATATATATATATATACATATATCCTACCTAAAAAAAAAGGGAAAAAATAGGAAGGGCGCAAAAACCAGACAGAAACAAATTTTAGAAAATGAGCCAAATTCTACCATTTCTGTCAACAGTGCTTAGAACAACTATCAAACCTAACGGGCATATAAAATGCCACCCTAAGCCACTGCTGAAGCTGCTTAAAAATGGGAGGTGGGTGTGTGGACATAATGCAGAAGTTACCTAGCATACAAAAGGTATGTACATCCTAAAACATGGTTCAATCAAGGAAACAAAGGTGCACAGCATATACCGGCTTTATAGAACGACTCCATGCCCGCTTATCATACCACTGCCCTTACACTGCATGCCTACTTATTTTACCATTGCTTAACCTGCTTATTTTACCACTGCAATTACACTGCATACCTGCTTACTGCACCACTGCAATTTCACTGCATACCTGCTTATTGCACCACTGCATTTACACTACATACCTGATTATTGTACCACTGCAATTTCACTGCATACCTGCTTATTGTACCACTGCAATTACACTGCATACCTGCTGACTGCACCACTGCAATCACACCGCACACCTGCTTATTGTAACACTGAAATCACACTGCACACCTGCTTACTGTACCACCACCTATGCGTCCTATTTCTTAATGATTAACTTGATGGTAAGACTTACCTTATCAAAGGCTGCATGAGCAGTTTCAGGGACAATGCTGAAAGCATGAAAATGCCCTGATTAAAAAAAGTATTTTTATGTTAAATAAATATTGCTTAAAGTTAAAAATTAACTTGACTTAATTTTTAAAAAATTAATATTATGATTAACAATTATAATAGCTATAAATATACTTAATCTTTTGATACTGCCAAAGAATAAATATGTTCATTTTTTTTTATAAATTATACCCAAGCAGATTATTTTAGTGTAAAAAGTTATTTTTTTAAAAAGATTACATTTCTGGAATCTTTATGCCTCTCTCCCGTGCCAAGTTCCTGTAGGCCAACATGGCCAGCAAGATGCTCTCTGTACCCCCGGACGTCACAGCACCACATGTGTTTTCATCTCCGTTGAACATGTTGCAACACATGCGTATAACTTCTGCTTCCATTTTCCTCACATCAGGGAACACATCAGGGTGCAGAGGGTTGCTCCAGGCAAACATGCCATAGATCTAGAAAGAGAGGAGGGGGGGGACGATAAAAAATATTTAAAAACTTATGGAATATCTAACGGTTTACTGCATGCACCGGTAATAATTTGTCCATTATGGTTTGTGCTCTTTGAGTGGATATTTTTATTTGAAATCACTACTAAAATTCAGACACTTCTTTTACTTTCATTGTAGGAAGAAAACTCACTCATAAATAAAAAAAAAGATTAAAAATTATTTCAAGAAGAGCTGAGTCAATATTCCAAACTACAGCCAAATTTCTACCTTTATTTGATGGGATCTGGTGTTTCCAGTTAGTCTTTTTAACTTTCACATTCATAATGAAAAATGTGACTCACATATACATTCCTCACGCCTTATTATTAATGCATTGAGATGCCTTACTTTGCTCATGATCTCTGTTAGTTTGTCATCACCATTGTAAACTGTTCCAGACACCCAACCCCCTTTCCAAGAATTATTTGCTGTAAAAAAATAAACATAATTATTTCAATGTTATTTAAATGTATTAATTTGTATACTATTCAGTTATATTTGTCATAACTTCTGGCTTTGTGTGTGTGTGTGTGTGTGTATATATATCACTGATAAACTTGTATTTTTTGTTTTGTTTTTAGTCATGCTGCAATTCTCCCGCCGCATAAATTGTCTTATTAGACAATCCAGATTTTTTTTTTTTTTACATCTCACTCTAAACACATGCACACACACATATATAAATTATAACTTTTTTAAAATAAAATCTCACCCATTTTTTTATATCTCATCAATTCTGCCAACAATTCATCCTGAAATAAAGTACAAAGTCATTCTGTTGTGCTGTTTTCATCAACTCAATCTAGGTAACTGGGGAATGGCACTAATTAAAATGTGCTTTAATCCTTTCTTTATTTCTTTAAGAAATTCAAGTGTAAAACCATTCAAACAAGTGATAATGAGCAGCTTATGGAACATGTTTTTTTTAAAAATACATAACTTAATGAAAATGTCGCATTGGAGATGGCGTCGGTGGGCCGTCGAGCGCAAGCTCTTAATGCCCCCCCCCCCCCACACAAGCCAGCGCACTGAAGGTTTCCCCGACGCCAGCCCGTGCGGAAGGACGCCGGGAACTCCCCCCATGCCTAAGGGGAGACCGGTCAACTGTTGACGCTGCGTTTAAAGCGTCCGCAGTCCACTCTCCGTGGTCAGGATGGCTTTGCTTCCACTCCGGAGGGTAAGTGTTGCGTTACCTCCCCCCACCGCCCAAGGTGTCTTTTGGTCGGTACGTTAGTAGTGGCGGGACGAAACGGTTGCCTAGGAGCGGCTTTCTCACGGCCGCGTAGCTAAAATCATTGGCATGGGTTTTGATCGCCACCCAAGCCTCATATCCATTAACAGCAACTAGTAATCATGTTAGTGGCAGCTCCCGTTGCGTTGGGAGTCATGCGTTTGGCCGGGGTTAATCAAATATTCCAATGCTCTGTGTTCCCATTAAACTATTTTACAGTCTTCTGTAAAATTTGAAAAACAGCTGACCTCAACATTTAGATTTATACCAACAGTACAACTTTCATAAGTGGGTCGGGGAGTTTAAAGGTCCCATGTACCCCGCTCACCGGATCACTCAATGATAAATACTAAAACTAAACTAAATAACTCAAGAGACGGAGTATAATTTTTTAAACTTAAAATCACAGTGAAAAAGCTGATGCAATCAGGAGAATCTTAGACTCACTGTATCAATCAAATTTTTTTTTTGTCACACACACTTGAAACTACTGTTTTTAAAGTAACATGTTTTAAAATGAATTTTTCGCATTCTGCTGGTAGTCTTCCAAACGTGAGACACTTAGATTTGTCTGTTAACTCATTTTAATAAGACAGAAGCTAAAAGGATTTTCTTGTTAACTAATGTGTCAGGTGATGGACCAGTTTAAATTATACTGAGTTAAATCCTATTAAAGTTATTAGTTGTCTTCAGTTGAGATTAAAATAAAATTTGTTTAAAAATGTTTCTAAGTTGTCAATGAAGTATGTAATTGTAATACCTCATTAAGGCCCTTCCTAGGTAGTCTCAGAAGGTAGTCTCCCTGGTCAGCCTTTTTTATGCCTTCCGAAATAGCATCGGTTGCCTGTCCCATTTCTTTATCAATTTTTTTTTTAATCATTGGGATTTTTTTTATTAAGTGAAAGAACTGTCTTTTTGCTCTGTCTGATAGTGCTGTAAGTAAAAAAAAAAAGAATTTAGAATAAAGCCTTTCAAATTAATCAATTTAAAGAGACATGTAAGCTCAATGAACTTAGGAGTTTCTGGAGAATATTCTAATTTTGATTTTTGAGGCAAAAGAAAAAACAAAATTACCTTAGTTTGTTTTTTTACGTCTTTTGATCAGCCCAAATAAGGCAGGTGTTTTTTCCCTGATCCTGACATTGAGTCTTTTCACAAAACACTCATTACAGAAATGACATGTTTTAAGGCCAACAATATACTCATTTTGATTTTTACAAAAGAAATTTAAAAGTGAAATGGTGATTTTTATTTTGTTCCATGGCTAATAATGTTATAAGGTCACTGGGGTGCAACTTTTCCAGATTATCCTGGAATCGTGAGGCTAAATATTTTTCGGCTCCGGATTTGCGAGTTTTTATTTTCTCTCGTTCCAGATTGGCCAGTTCAGTTTATTCAAATATGGATTCTGGGATTTAAAAAAAATCAACATGTAAGTGTAAGAACATGCATAAGCCAATTCAGCGAGAGCGGGTTTGCTATAAATAGAACAGGTAGTGCGACCTTTCGCTTTCGTTTGTAATCATTGCACAAGAAATTATTTATACATTGTATGAATTTTATAAGCTTCATTAAGTTTCAGGGTTTGAAAAATGTATAAATGAAGTTTCAGGTTTCAAGAAATTTTTAGTAAGGTATTTCAAGGTTAACAGCTTTCAGTGAGTGGCACCCCTGTAAGGTCAACACTCAAACAAAATTTTTAAAATGCGAATTGTTCAATTTAGATCTCAAGAAAACAAAACAGGCAAGTCGTTTGAAATGTTATTTCTTACTTATTATATTTATTTAAAATATGTAATTTCTAAAACTTATTTAATTTTTCATTATAACACATAACTGGTTCAAAGAAATGTTAAAAATGTATCAGCTAAAAAACATTTAACAGAAGCCCACCCAAGAAAGTTTTCACTAATTCCATTATTATGGTGTTGACTTATGTATGACGGAGGGCTCCAAAACATTCATATCTTGTAATTTTTTATAACATTGAAGCTTATTTATACACTTTGATGTTAGTATGAGGTTTATGAAGATCAACAGACATGTTTATATACCATCCAGGTACATTATGCAAATACATGGACTTCCTGAAAAATATTCAAAGGGAACAATGTATATCAGGTTAAGAACCACTAGTCTTAAATTGTTTTAAAATTATATACCGGTAAAAAATGAAACATCTAATTCAAATAGTCTAGCCATGAAAAAGTAATTTCTCTATGAGTGTTAAATAATTTGTACCAAGTGTAACCCTATTCAACTTGGAGAACATTAAGAGATTTTAAGTACTGTGGATTACAATTAAGTGGACTACATTAGTACTAGTCAAATGTTTTTGCTGATTTAAGTGGCTGCTGCAATTATGTCCATTTAAACTTCTTGTTCCAGGAGTTTCCTGTTGATCTCTGCGGTGGGGAAAGTAGACTCTCCAGCGATAAATCGTGGATGGTAAGAGTCCCTGAATCTTGAGATCCTAGTCGTAGGTAGTTGGTGTGGGATGTGAAAAACGATCCCCTTGTTCCAGTTTCAAGGTGCGTCGGTTCAGAATACAGCCAGGTAGTATTCTAGGTTGCAGCTAATGATCACGCCAATCAAGTTCAAATTATAGTAGCTACAGCGTTTACAATCAAGTGAAAGGATCATAAAAAGACAGATTCTAATCTGCTCCTGCTATTTATTGAAGTTGAGGAACGATTTTAATTGTTTGGGTTACAAGTTGTTTGCTTTCCCATCCAATAACATCAGTTTAATATTACAGGTTCGACCTTCCACCCAGAAAAATTATAGGGGAGAGGGGTGAATACAAAAATCATGATTTCGCTTGAGCTGTCGTACGTCAGAATCCAATAATAACAAGGGAGATTACTCTGGTTATCCTACTGCAAGGGCAAACTGGGGGAAGGGGCACAGGGGGTATTATTTTACAAGGGCAAGTTTACAGTGGAAGAATTTTACAATGTCCAGCCTCAAACCATCACACACCCCTCCACAAAGTATTAAAAAAAAAAACAGGTTATTATTATGTTACCTTTTTAAAAATATTTACACATTTCAAAACATATTTCTTTAAAACAAAGGTAAGTGTCAGATGTGCTACTTTTGATTTATTTTTGTATTTTTTTGCATTCCTAATTTATATCACCTGCAAAATTTATTTTTAAATCTGTGAATTTAGGAACTATATGCTTTCTATTGGATTTTTTGTTTTTACATTAGAGGTACTTGGAACACCAACAGTTTTAGTAAGTAGCCAAATGCTCAAATAATTTCATCTGTGAAGTCAATTGAGAGTTAAATATTAGATAACTTTAGTTCATGTATGTCATAATTTTCTTTTCAACAATCCTGAAGAGATTATTGCTGGCAATATCAACAAAATGGAAAAAATGCTTCGTCCAGTGCTGTTCTGTTTACGTAGGGTGACATATCCTGATCCATTTATCAACTGGTCAACACCAAATATGAATGAATTGTATGATTTTAACATCTGATTTGATAAGATTGTTTTCTGTTCATTCTAGGAATTTCTTGAGTGTGCCTTGGTGTGATCTCTTCATTGGTTGTGATAAAGAAAATCAGGACAGGAATATAGTACAAAAGAAGGACTACGCTCTGGAATTAACAAATGATGCTATCCAGTTACATAATATTTTTATATCTTGATTAGTCTGTCAGTCATGCAAGTTACATCACCATCAATTTTAAACTAATCTGGTCTTCTTTTACAATTTTTGATATGTAAAAATGTATTTTTTTTTTAAAGTTCATTTTCACTGGAAAAACTTAAATTAAGTATAATGCTAGTATATCGCACTTTCAAGCTGACAATTTTTTTCATTTGTCATGCTCAAAATCCTAGAAGGCAAAGTATTTACTTTCCAAATGATCTTTCTGTATATGTCTTGCTAAATATCTACAGCAAGCTGCCTCAACTAATCAGTCAGATAGAAAAATAAGTTAACCGATTTCTAGCTCACTCTTTTATTTATTTTTGTATTTTGAGCTGTCCCGACTTAAAATAATAGTCTTCTCCAGATTCAATGAAAGCATCAGGGTCAGTCATTTGTGTAATTTTGAATTAATTTCTAATACAAGTAATGACAACTTGGAGCAAAGTTATCATTTGAAGAAAAAGAAAGTTAAATTTTAAAAAAATCATTGAAATTCAAGAATTCACACATAAAATTTCAAACATCAATATAAAGAAAATGGTAAAACTCTTACTGTCGTCATCTTGAAAAAGAAAATCTTTTAAATACAGAAGAGCCAATGTTGTGCTTCCTGTATAAACTACAATCTGCCACGGTTCCAGATCCCCACACAGTCTATTTATCAGTGTTTTAGTTCCAATTAAAGTACTCACTATAGGACCCTTGAAAGGAAGAAAAAAATCATCAACTCATCTATTTGGCTTCTTGCGAAAAACATTTAGGAAAATAACATTTCTATTTCTGATTCAATGTCTGTTCTAAATCATTTCTACTCTTGACCAAAAAAAAATCAATATGTCCAACTGCAATATTAAAATTATTTTAATTCAGTGATTTTATTTGTCATTAAGTTTTTAATTATAAAAAAAAATAATTCCAGATGTTGTGAAGAGAAAGGGGGAAAGGATGATGCCTTGAGAATTCAGTTGGTCCATTATCTGTTTTATACAGCACTGTGATTTTTGCAATAGCCTTCAAAAGTCATTTATGAAGCTTGATGGAATGCACACCATTTCCTAAAGAAATTCTCTATGAACACTTTTAAAACCCTTAGGATTAGCTATTGAAACTCTATGCATTGCTTGAGGATATTTTAAGTGTAAAAAATGTGTTCAGTATATAACCTTCCACATCAGAAACAAGCCTGTTCCTACTAACATACATGTTTCACTGCATCCCATAGATGTTTCAGCAAGAATTGCAGAGGGATACCCCACCATTAACTATAATATGCATAGTTTCATTTTTTCTGTAGATTGTTAATAGCACCCCCACCCCCCCCCTCACCACATCACTTGGGATACTTTTGGATTCTGTCCAGGCTTGTGATAGAATTCATTTTGAAAAGGACAATCACAATGGTATCAATAGAAAGAGCAATCTCACTTAACAGACCATAACTCTGCGCCCCCACCCCCATTTTGATCATCATTCTAGATCACTACTAAAGTAGGTCAGATGATCAGCATTGACAAAACTAAACTAATGAGTGTCCAATGTTGCACCAAAGAAAGGTAATGAGGATGAGCTACTGGAAACAATAGTTGCTCTTCACGGAAATGTAATTAGCAGAGCAAATCCTATACCCAGCACACCAGCTTTTATCTAAAACTTCATTGTCACCAAATGGAAAAAGGAAATAAGGAAGTCCTCAGAATAGAGGTAGAAATGTATGCTGAAATAGAAGCATCTGACAGTGAAAGGTGGAAACCAATTGTTGCCTGAAGTATTATCCAGAGTGGGAGGAACTACCAATAATATAATTTTAAAGTGTTTTTGAATTATCTAATTAATGTGAATTGAACTATTCCTAATGATAATAATGATCATATGCCAGTGAACCTCAAATAAAATTGTTATCAGAGTCAAACTATAACAGACTTGATGATATAAAGTCTCATTTGAAGTTATGGGGGGGGGGGGGGGGTGTGTTATACTGAATCTAAGAAAATAATCATAGGATAAAATCAGCTAAAGATTGAGTATTGTAATTGTATCTATATTTACAAACTATAACTGTGAAGTGTTAGTTGACTAAATGCTAAATTACTTGTGCTTGTGGGAGTGTCACACCGATTAACTAAGACTTTCGGACTAATTTTAGTTCATAAATAAATACAGTTAATATCAAATATCAGATCTCCAAAAATTTAGGGTGCCTTGGCCTTGATTATAGGCACCCTAAAAAATTCCATTCCAGGATCAGCCTTTTAAGCCATTTACAATTTGATTTAAGTCATAAGTTATAATTATAAGTCTTATCTTATAATTATAACAGTTACTGCATCTATCAAGAAAGCATAAATAAAGTGACAGTGTACTGAGTACTGACACACTTCACACTCCGACTCACTGACTCTAACTGGTCTCACCATACTATATTTAATTTATTATTTACTGGACTAAACTTTAACAGGCAGAATAACAGAGTATTTATTTTAACTAAGCCAATCTCAAGTGGTTTGATTAAAGATTGATTTCATAATCATAAAGACTTACTAAGACCAATCCCTCTATATTATTTGCCATTTTTTCTGTGTTTGTGTGTAGTGTGTACTGTAGTCATATGGTTAACCTTATCTTGATCCCTTTGTTATATGCCAGAATGTAATTTACTTTCCATTGATGAAATTAAGTAGGCTATAAATATATTGTAATCAATCCACCCATAGCTGTGAATAAATCAATGCAAATAATTATCTATATTCATTCTTAGTTATTTTCTGGGTCTAATTATTGCTAACAATTTCTAACAATATTCCATTTTAAATAATTTGTATACGTTGTTTTTGTAGACTATTTAATTTGAAAGAAAACATCCTATTTCACAATTTAGTGCATTCTTGAAAATTCGTCATTTCTTCTAGTTGAATATATGAATATATAAGTAATTCATTTATATTTCAATTTTAGTATTAAATTAAAATTTCATCTTTATAAAAGTAAATACAAATTACATTAAAGTTGTAAACTGAACTGTAAATTTAATTTCATACATTTTAATTACTTAATCCGAAACGTTTGAATTACTTCAGTTTCATATTAAATTATAGCATGTTACATATTAATTTATAACTAGCTGGTAAATTATATTTGTGAATATATTTGGAAAAAGATTTGTAAATATATGAAACTGTTTTTGCATTGAACTCATTTAAGGACAGTTTTTAATTTGACTGTTTCTCTGGTCGAGAAAGTAAAAAAAAAAATTCTCGGCGAGGCCCTGCGAGACTTAGCATGGCGGAAGTTAGCGAAGTAAAAATCCAAGATGTTTGTTATCACAATGAGTGACAATGAAATATGAATAAAGAGAGAGAAAGTGTCATACGGAAAAGTAATAAATAACATTGTTGTTTTGAAGTAACATTAATTTTTGTCGATCAAGCATTCATTGGCCTAATATTTCTTAGTTAGGCTGCTTAAATAAAAGCTAAAGTCAGCTAAAGATTTATTAATTTAATAATTTGATTTTGGTTTAATAATAAATATTAATAATAATAGATTGAGGTCTAGGCTTATTTAAATTAGTTAAATGATTAGATTAGGAGAGGCTAGTTCTAAAAAAAACTTACTAAAATCTAGGCTACTGACATCTCCACTAATTTTCCTTATTATAAGACTATTAGATAATTTAGGTAATTAGATTAATTTCATTAATGGCCACCTCCTGTCTCTTCCTAACTTAAGACAAATGTCAATGTATAGTATGTGACTATGTCAGTCACTGTTTAATAAGCTTTATTAAGTCAATGACAGTGAGTTAATTAAGTGAGGTGCTCTAGTTTATTAGGTTACCGGTATCTTCTATTGAAGACTATTGTAGGGTAAAAGTAAAAGTGCAGTTTAGGTGCTGTGTATATTATATTATTTGTGATAGAATTTTATATTTCCGCATGTGTGTATTCTTTATTAAATTTACTCATGACAGTAATAGTAATAGTTAACTAACAATAACTTTTATTTGATTTTTACAGCCCCCAGTGGTAAATAGAGGCTAACATAAACTATCTCCCCATTTTTAAATTCTTTTTCTACCCTACATTCCAGATTTGTTCACCTAATAAGTTGGTATTCTAAATGCAATTTTCAAACTAAAGCCATGTTCACAAAAACGAAATTATAAATTCAATTTATACCCTTCATAATTCCACTGGGGAACAGGGAACCACCGAAAACAGGATCCCATCTGGAAACATGTCATTGGGGAAGGGGATCACATCTGGGAAACAGGAACTCACCGGGAACAGGATCCCATCAGAAACGGGATCTCACCTCATACTTCGGAATGGTATCACTATCACAACTGGAAAGGGATCCAAACTGGAAAAACACTCCCTTTCATATCAAATTTTATTAACATTTTTTTAAAAGGAGACAAAAAATCTTAAATTATTGGTTTTTTTTTTTTTACAGGCACGTAATTTTGATGTATGCTCAAGGGCTGAAGAAATGTTCATTTCTGAATGCCATCCTGAGCAAAGCCGAGTTTGTTGGCTAGTGTAAGAAAAAAACTAACATGATGAGTTCATTACCCATCATTATCGATATATGAATATTATAGGTAATCAACTCCCTTTTCAACCATTTAGGAGTAGGAACCTTTGTTTGGAATTATATTCATACACCTCTTACCTCTAGTCCAAAAGGTAAATATAATTAAGTTCAAACCCCCCCCCCCCCCCAGTATTTCAGTCTTTTTGTGAACATGCCTTCAGTTGAAAAATTAATTGAGCACACCAAACTTATAAATTATAGGTGCAAAAAATCTGGCATATGGGGTGAAAAAAACCCCACAACAAAATGGAGATATCCTTTACGCTACCGGCTAGGTAACATTGGGGGCTGTAGACATCAAATAAAAGAAAAAATTAGTGTTAGTTAACTATTACTGCCTCGAGTAAATTTAATAAAGATCACACATAAGAGTGTCATAAGTTTATATGCAAAAATACGAAATTCAATCAGAAATAATATACGCACATGAACTTCACTTTTACCCTATTATAGTAGGCACTTCGGTAAGGCAAGGAAGACAATTTCAAAATTTGTATGGGAAATGGGCATCGGCACAGAAGAATCCAAGTTTTTAATTGTTGAATGTTTGTGTTTTTTCATTGATGAAAGGACTATTTTGTCATAAAATTGTAGTATTCATCCACCCGTTTACAGTAGTGGACATCTTGTTAGTATCATTAGCTTTTGTATCATTTTTCTTTGTATACTGTTTTTCTCTGTCCTTTGTTATGTATTGTTTATTATACAAGCCAAATCTAGGCCGCTGAGACGTTCTTCATCCCTAGCTGTTACAGTATGTCAAAATCATGTGCACCCACAATGTTTCTGGTTTACACCTCGGATCATGTTTCCCTGGCCCGCTCATTAGGAGGACTTGTGACATGTAAAATAATCAACGCTTAAAGACGTTTGTCACTCTCTAATGTTGGTGGAACTCAATTTTACTTCATCAACATCAGAATATAATAAATTGGGCTAAGAGGGCTTACCAACTCCGCGAAGGACAGTCCCAAGCCTGGGTGCAAAAGGAGGAGGGTTGGCGTGAGACCAGCTACCTCACCCGTAAAACCAAATTGCTACAGAAGCGTCAACAAGAAAAAAACATCAAATTTCAGCCCTGAGAAGAGAGGGCTTCTTTCTCTTCTCCAAGAAGAGCTATGAAGCCTTGCGACCAAACCCAGGCTATACTGGAAGCCTCAAAGCCGAAGACCCTCTTTTCTAAGGAATCAAACATAGGCACATAGAACATCAGAACCATGTATGAAACAGGGAAAGCAGCACAGATGGCGGCAGAAAGGAGAATTTACAAACGCACACTGCTTGGCATCTGTGAAACAAGATGGATACAAGCTGGATAGGTGACTTTGGCCTCTGGAGAAATGCTAATGTACTCAGGGCATGAGGAGGAAAAGGCTCTGCACACGCAACCAGTTGCTTTTATGTTGTCACAGAAGGCACAAGAGTCATTGATTGGATGGGAGCACATGAACCAAGAATAATAACAGCAACCTTCCAAACCAAGGAAAAGAAAATAAAGATGAACATAATACAGTGTAACGCACCCACCAACGATAGCAAAGAAGACGAGAAGGAAACATTCTACAATAGACTACAAGAAATAATAGAAAAAATTCCCAAGTAGAAACCTAAATGGGAGACCTAAACGCCAAGATCGGAAAAGAAAGTGGGTATGAGGAAATTATTGGGTGCCATGGTGTAGGAGAGAGGATAAGAACGGTGAGAGACTAGCAGACTTCTGCGCAACAAATGAGCTTGCTTTTGGAGGCAACAAATTCCAACATAAAAGCATCGACAAGATAACATGGGTATCCCCGGACAACAAAACGCAAAACCAAATAGATCACATATGTATTAACAAAAAATTTAGACGGTCTCTACAAGATGTACGAGCAAAAAGATGAGCTGATGTCGCACCCGATCATTATCTTGTTTGGGCAAGACTCAGGTTAAAACTGAAAAAAAACTGGGAACGGCCAGCTGCTAAACTAACAAAATTCAATGTAGCACTCTGGCAAATGAGCAGAAACAAGAGGAATTCAGTGCTACCTTAAGAAATAAGTTCTAAGCACTGGAAGACCAAACAGAAGATGACCAGGTAGAACATAAATGGCAAAATATAAAGATGTCTGTGACATCCACCTGCCAAGAGGTTTTAGGTTCAGTAAAGCAAAAACACAAAGACTGGCTCTCACTTAACACACTGCAAAAAATAAAAGAGAGAAAAGACATGAAAAGTGTAGTTAACAGCAGCCGCACTAGGTTGGAGAAAATTAAGGCGCAATATAAAGAAGCAAACAGAAGGGTAAAAAAACAGCATCAAAAACAATAAAATGCATATGTAGATGGTCTAGCTTCAACAGCAGAAGAAGCAGCCAGGAAGGGCAACTTGTAAGAGCTCTATGACATAACAAGAAAGCTGTCGGGAAGATACAAAAGGCCGGATAGACCTGTTAAATATAAAGAAGGTAGAGCAATAACAGAAAGGAAAGAACAACAAAAAGGTTGGGTGGAATACTTTAAGGAACTATTAAACAGACCCACAGACACACCAGACATACAACCAGCAAATGAAGATTTACGAATAGAAGAAAGCGCACCAAATAAGGAAGAAATAGCACTGACCATCAAGCAGCTCAAATTAGGAACACATCGGGACCGGACAACATCACAGCCGAGATGAGGAGAGCTGATATAGATACAATAGTCAACATGCTGCACCCTCCGTTTGAAAAGATATGGGAAGAAGAGAGAGTTCCAAAAGATTGGAAAGAAGGATACCTCATCAAGATACCAAAGAAAGGGGATCTCAGCAATTGTTCAAATTACAGAGGAATTACACTGCTAACAGAATTATTTTGAATAGAAGGAAAGACCAGGTCAACAAGCTGGCTTCCGCGGAAACCGATCATGCACAGAACAAATTTCAAGACTAAGAATTATTGTAGAACAGTCGCTCAAATGGAACTCCCCCCTATATATATAAATTTTATAGACTACGAAAAGGCAACAGCGAGCATTACACAGAAAGGGCAGACCTTCATAAACACATGCCTTAGAAAGATCCTGAAAATGGCCAAATACCATCCCCAACAAAGATCTACTAGAAAGGACTTACCAGGTGCCCATTGATGATGACATAAAGAAAATTTGGAAGTGGATAGGGCATACTCTCCGAAAATCCCCAGACAATCCCTAACATGGAATCCACAGAGAAAAATAAAGAGAGGAAGGCCAAAGTACACATGGAGACGCGAGCTAGAAGCAGACATACAAAATATGGGATACACCTGGAAGCAAATGGAAAGGAAAGCACAGGACCGTGATGAATGGAAAATTCTTCAGAATGACCTATGTCCCAGATGGGTAAAAATGCATAAGAAGAAGAAGAAGAGGGTTTACTGGTACCAATTATTTAAAATTCTTTATGAAAAATCATAACAATGCAAATATTCTGCATTTTGTTCCTTCAAAAGCGAGATGTTGTATATAATTTTTTTAAATCTTAAATATGATCATTGCTTAATGTCCTTAAAATAACAAACCTAAGTCATCTAAGTTGGGTCAAGAATTGGGTGTAATTATCTGTAAGCTGAACCCTTATTATAATTAAGTATTTAACTTTCTTTTTAAACTTCACTTGGGAAACAAACTGGATTATTGATAATAAAACCAAACCTTGAGACCATTTTGCTCTGTATTTTAACAGTAACCTGCATTGTCAATAGTTGTTACTTGTGCATTTTCGCAAAGTTTAGTATTCTCTATAAACCAGTTGCCTTGTTTTTTTGTGTGCATTTTGTTGAAATGTAAAATCTGGTACTACATGAAACAATTAATAGCACTTCAGACCTGTTTACTCTTACGATTCTGGCGTACAATGTACAATTTTGAGGTGTATACATTATATATTCTGTATGTTTATTTTTTACTTTTAAGATAATGTATTGAACTATTTTGTGATGATATTGTACGATTTTAAGAGTTTGAGGGTAAACAGGTCTGGTACTTTAAGAAAACAATGAATGAATAGCTTCAGAATTAAAAATCCGACAGGCTTGATATTGGTACAAATTCAAGTGAAAAGCTTTTCCGTGCTATCACAATTTTAAAAATTAATTTGAATTGCTAATTGATTTTAATAAATGACGCAACTTTTATTTGCCTGTTACAGATTAAAAGAGCAGATGTTATTGTTGTGGCATTTAGGGGAAAGATGGCTAGTCGAGCCACTCAAAGCCCTTCTCGTATTCCATTACCCGTAAAAACACCTTCCAGCCCAACTCCAGGACCTCATGTTACTGCAATTTTTGTCAAAGACAGTGCAGACGGACATAATATATCACCAACACATTATCAGCCATCAATAACTCACAGCAAGGAGAATGGAAATGTAAGCAATGAAAGACAAGATCAAAACAATCTACCACTTTCCAGTGGCAAAGGATTTGAAACATTTCTCATGACTGGAGAGATGATTATTCATACCAATCCTCTTGCTACTCAAAAGATTGTTCGACAAGACCAAGAAACTAAACCCAAGGAAAGTCATATACCTAGATTAGGGCACTCTGATCAAAAACAGCCACCGCATCAACAAAAAGTAGCTAAACCACAGCAGCAAGGTGTTGTTTCCTCACCCAAACTTTCTACAAAATTGCCAGGACCAATAAAGAACCAACAGCAACTTTATTTGTCATCTCTTCATCAAAATCACTCACCCCCACTTCCAGACATGGCAGCTACAGCCGGTCGTATGAGAGAGTTCCCCCTGGTTCAGGCACCAGTTGCCGAAATGGAGGAACTCTCCGATCTCTCTCAGTCGTCCTGTTCTGAAAGTGAACTTGGTTTAGGTAATGGTTCACCTACTCCTCCACTAGGTCTTCCTGCACATTATCATGCTGAGTTACCTCAGTCAATACCCTTACATAATGATGCCATTAGATTTGGTGAAGCTTTTGGAAAACTGCATGAAACATATCCAGACAGCAACAACATAAAGACACCATTATTTTCAGAGCCACCTAGCTCGGGAGATAGTGGATTTGCCTATGATGGGCATACATCAGATCAAGAGTTTCACGACAGAGCCTTTGATGAAAATCATCAAAATCTTTCAAAGGAAAAAAGTTTTGTCTCAGATGAAACTCTTACAGGTAGAGAGGGCATATCAGACAATTCACTGTATAACATAGGACAGTCTGTGAATGGTCAGATTGAGACACATAGGCCAACAATGGTTGCTAGCAGTAGTGGTGAAAAATTTTCTGTTCATGGTGGAGGGGAGAGACTTCTGGTTCGTACAAGTAAGTCTCATGAAAATTACCTTCAGGCTGGGACAGGTATAGCACTTGTAAGTATAGATATTGAAGATAATTTAGCTTACTCACTTGACACTCTAACTTATCATGACAGTTCAAACTCTTCCTTAGATAATGTGTCTTCGGAACCTGTGCAGACCTCCAGAAGTTTGGATAATTCTCCTGAAAAAAAGTCAGAGAAATCCTCCACGGGGGAACGGGAATTCATACCAGGATTTATTAGCTTGGAAGATACAAAACCAATAAAATTAAAGCACACCAAACAAAAAGATGAGGATAACTTTGTCACACACATTAACTTGACTGATGGACAAAAAAATGAAATTAACAATTCGGGGAATTTCTTAACAAATTTGGGTGCTGCCTCACCTTCGCGCAGACATAATGGCACACATAGGGATAGAAATGAAGACAGGCCCATTGGTGATGGACTATCTAGATCAATTCAGGACACTTCTTCCAGTGACCCCCTGCAGCTCAGTGTTTTGAGTGATGATTCAGATACAGATAGTTTATATCACCAGCCTAGCAAAGCTGTTGACAGACCTAGTGCTGAACGGCTGGCCAAGAGATTATTTAACCTGGAAGGTTTCCGTAAGTCAGATGTCTCCAGGCACTTATGTAAAAAGTAAGTTGACTGATTAATTTCCATTTTATGTATCCGTCGTGGAGCTGGGTAATTAATGACCATTTCCTTTAGTTGAGAGTTAGTTCTTGGTGTTCACCTGGTTAGTGTAAATAAATGAATGCATCATAAATAGGGCCAAGAGATTTATTAGACTGTGTCACTTTCTTCTATGAGAAAATGTTAACTTGCTAGATAAATACAAGGAAAAAAAAAAAAAACTATTTTGAAAATATTAACTATTTCTATAACACTTCAGTATTTTACTTGTAAAGTAATTGGTAACAATTCATTGGTTGTATGAGATCTTAATAAAAAAAATTTCCCCTCACAAAGGAATGACTTCAGCAATCTTGTTGCAGAGGAGTATTTGAAGTATTTTGATTTTAATGAAGACACATTGGACCTTGCTCTCAGAAAGTTTTTAACACAATTTTCATTATATGGAGAAACTCAAGAGAGGGAACGTGTTCTGGCTCATTTCTCTAGAAGATTTATGGAGTGCAACCCAGGATCTTTCAATTCAGAGGGTAATTATAATTATCAGGAATGCTTAAGATTTTTTTATTGTATATTTATAACTATTACGGACTGTTATTAATGGAGAATTGTATCTCTTATTTAAGTCTATGGCTTGTTCCCAAAACAGTACATAACAAAGGACGATACCAAATTTTAAATACAATAAACAAATAATACGATACTCAATGCCAGGGCTAATTACAATTAATAAGTTCTTAATGTGTTCATTTCAATGAATGATTAAAAACTATTGACTTACAGTTTGGCTCGTACCGGTACTGTGTTAATAAAAAATACAATGAGCAAAAGTTGTACAATGAAAGAAAATCTACACACAACAAAGCACTGTCTAGTAGTACAATAATGACAAATGCTCCCAGTCTTGTGATAGAGGATCTCTCTTGTCATTCAATCTTCATTTTATATTCAGTTTCAAACGATTCCAGAAACGCCGTATGCATTGTTTTGCTTTCCAGTTTAATCTAGATTATTCTATAATTTTCTGACTGGAATGGACGATACTAAGCTTTGTTGTAAACAAGGTTAAATTTTGCTAGCCACACCCCCAAACGGCCTCGACTGTGTTGACTACAAGTGGTCATGCACGGGGAAAGCGTGCATAAAAACATGTCACCTCCATAACAATAACACTAACAGATACAATATGTGCTATTATTTTTACATATTTGTATATTTTAAAATAAACACTTGTGCATTGCAGATGCTTGTCATACTCTAACCTGTGCAATAATGTTACTGAACTCAGACCTTCACGCTCCAGTAAGTAGTAAAGTACCAGAAAAACTAAGCCTATTGTGTTCTTGAATTGTAATGTTAGGTAAGAAATACCCAATCATAAATATAATTTTGCTTATAAAGAGAAAAAACAACTTTGCTTCTGACGTGAACATAACTTTCTTTTACAGAATGTAGGAAGGAGAATGACATGCCAGGAATTTATTGAAAATCTCGCTGAACTGAATGATGGAGAGAATTTTTCCAAAGATGTTCTTAAGGCAATTTACCAGGCTATTAAAAATGAACCTATAGAGTGGGCTATGTAAGTATTATATTTAATAATAACATGGTAGAGAAGCACCGCAATATATGGTCTTGAAAATTATTTTTTTTAATTATGAGATATGATTAAGGTTTATATGAATAAAATTAAAAAATGACATGTCTATAGATGTTTGGATTGTTGGTGTTAGATGATTAAAATAGGCATTCATTAAGTGTTACTGTTCCGTTTTTTTTTTAACAAGGTCCACCCACCTTTATCTGCAAGATTTTTGAAAATTATTTTTAAGCTTATTTTATTTATCAATTAATATATTTAAGGCGAAGTTTTAACGTTCATTTTAGCACCTTGATTATTTTTCAGTACCAGTGCAAAAAAATTAAGATATTTCATTCAGGTCGAACAAGGCCTGGAGAAAAATGTATATTTATGAACCTGCTGTTATGATAATATAGTTTGATAACATGATAGTTTTAGTCTGATACATGTTTTGCTTAATTTTAATTTAAAAATTTAACTTTGCTCATTGATAATTTTGAACACCCAATGATTTTCTTTAATATTCAAAGATTAAGCGTTTTAGTCATTGAGAAAATATTGTTTTCTATTTTACCTAATAATAAACCAACCCAAAAGCGTTGTGCTTGCTATTTGTAAGTTGACAGTGTCATTCATTTGCAAGTTTATAAATTAATTAGAAAAGTTAGATTTACCAAATTTCCAAATAGGTTGGGTTTTTTTTTTTGCCAAACTGTACATTGCTTATATGTTCAAGCTTCCTACAGAAATAATGTTTTTGCACCTGTAAGTGAAATAATTCTTTTTCTTACTCAGTGATGAGCTCCCTCCTGATATGGAAGGAAATCAGTTGCAAGATCAGATTCAATCTTCACAGGCCCCATTGCCTCAAACTTTAGGTAGTAATCCATTCCTAGAGGTGAGCTTTTTTTCCAGGTCAATATTTTTACAACTGTAGAACTCAATAGTTGGGGAGATATGTCAATAATTAGCTACACCATTGTTTCAAGATGACAGTCATATGCTGGCGATGCATACATATTAATTAATCAAAGGGTTCAAATGTTAAATTACTAATGAATATAAGTATTTTTCTAGCTTTCATTAAGTTAAATAATTTTTTCACAGCACTGTTCTTGTTAATGGGAGCTAATATTGCTTAGTGTGGTTGGTAAAATACTTATTTCACTTGTCAAGAAATATGTATATGCTTTACAGTACAGCTTTGCAGGCTACTCGATAATAAATAAGTAAAATCACACCTTATGCTTTGGCTTTTTTTGTAATTGATTGTTTTAATTTGTTGTGCATTTTACAGGTACCTGATCCAAACAAGACCACAGAATATAAAAAAGGATATGTCATGAGGAAATGCTGCATGGAGCCAGACCGAAGAAAAAGTACATTACACTAATTTTTCCTATATTGCATTTTATTTAACCTTATTGTTCCTAATAAACCTTATTGCTCTTTGGCTTTATCTAAATGGTAGAAACATGAATATATTTTTAAAGAAATTTTTCCCAATCTCAAATTTAAAAAATTTAATTTGAAAGGCAGAAATCATAGTGATAGCCTAATCTTTCAGAATCCCTATATCAAAGGCTATTTTAATTTCAAAATTTTTGTGAATCCAATTTTTTTTTATTTAGCTCCTTTTGGAAAGAGAGGATGGAAAATGCTATATGCTGTTCTCAGAGATATGATTCTTTACCAATATAAAGATGAGCATCAGTTAAAAAAGGGACATTTTGTTGAAAGTTCTCAAAATGCCATTCGCATCCACCATGCACTTGCCACTAAAGCCACAGATTATACTAAAAAGCAGCATGTATTTAGGCTACAAACAGCTAACGGGGCAGAGTATCTATTTCAAACAGGGTAAGTCATTGTCGATTATTTATTTTCATTGGAGCACCATAGAAAGTATGACCATATTGTTCAACTGAAAGGCATAACGACAGAAACTTTTTCTTGTCAGAAATTTCTGTTCCATAGAAATCTGTGACTTAATGTGGGTATGTTTCCACTTCATTAGCATTTCTGCACAGCACCATCATGCATTTAATGCAGGTTCATGTATACCACCAAAAGTTCTTTTTTTAAATGGATATTTTAGAATGGCAAAGAAACATCTTTTAAAATACAAGGACTGTCAAGAGACAACAATCTCAATATTAACCAGCTAAACCATCTGTATAGTATTATCCACATCACCACCTAGATTTTTATAGATTGCTTTAATTTAGGGTTTAATTTCTGCCAGGGACAGCAAGGAACTGCAGGAATGGGTGGACACAATAAATCTCGTAGCTGCATCATTATCAGCCCCTCCTCTCCCAGGAGCAGTTGGATCAAAGGCAAAATTTCAGAGGCAGCTTCTGCCTGCATCCTACACAAGATTGAATTTAGTAAGTAATGGTGGATGTTAATGTTGTTGTTTTTTTTAAATATTAAAATTTAGTTTTTTAATGTCGTAATCTTACGTTCTGATTAATATTTTTGAACACAAGTCATTAATATTCAAATAGTGCTTGAAATGAGAGTAAAAGGCTTCAAATATTTAAACACTAAAAAGGTGAGGGCGTCTTTAATTATTCTAGTAACTTCACTTTTGAAGCAAATTCTGTGTTATGCTGAATTTAAAGATTTCTTCATTTTTTAAATTCTTAGCGAGAGCAGTTACACAGCCATGAAACAAAAGTGCAAGATTTAGAACAAGAGCTACATGCCCATCGAGCAGCAGCCCCAGAGAAAGGGGCTAAATCGTCTGTTATTCAGGATTACCTTGAAAAAGAGATGTATTTAGAATTCGAGGTTGGTGTACAATTTGGTAGAAATTTAATTTAACCTTAGCCTAATTCTATAAGAGTGAGAAGGGAAATCTCCACCTTTCAAAACTTTTTAAGAATGCATCATTTCCTATTGTAGAATTCGACAAAATTATTAGATAATAGTGGATGGTTCTTGCTATCCCTGGATGGCAACTCATCTAAGAGTAGGCAAACTCTGAATTCAAACCAGTAGCCAAAATGATCAGATTGATTGCGGGGCCTCGATATTGAAAAAATAATAATAATTTTAGTGCAAATTTTTTTTTCACTTAATTCAAATTAATATTTTAAATAATTTTCTTTGTGTGCAATAAAGGAAATAAACTAAAGCGAGTAAAAACATTTTTTCTCCATTAATGAGATACAACTTAGCACCATTATTTGTTTACTAATCTCAGTTTTCTGCAAATCAAATCATTTTCTCCTTGTACAGTTGAAACGCTTCAAGACCTATGGTTACCTGTTGCTTGGTAAGCTTTCCGCATTTCCAGAACTAGAGCCATCATTAGTAGAGACCACTATAGGAGAATATGAAGAAATGGGTGCAGGACCCACCAGAGCTACACCATTACAGACAGCCATTATCATAGGAGGAGCAAAGCAAGGTGTGGCTACCAAATCAGTCCAGAGGAGCCTGTCTGATAGGTACAGTTATCGTGCTGCTATATATCAAACTGACCGTGTCGAGTATGACATGGTCTGACAAAATGAACAGTTTAGGATCATTTTGAACACTTTTGAATTTAACGAAAGGGGAAATGAAAGTTCACTAACTTGCAAAAAAAAATGAAGAGATTTATCAGAGTGAAAGTCCCTAACCACAATGCAATACCCTTTTTTCTGTGTGTATTTTTAAATGTTTGACACTGTGTTTACTTACAATGAGATTTAGCAGACACCCTATGGAATCAGAGCATTAATTGATATGACACCTATTGGCCATACTCTAACTAAATAGATACCATAACAAATGAGAGCATTAATGGATGTGACGTATATTGGCTATAACCTAGCTACACAGACCAGGGGGATGTGAAGGGGGCTAACAGCCTAGGCGCCATCTTCAGAGGGCGCCATAATTGTCATTTTTCATGCAAAATATTTATTTTAATTTATACTTTTTTGGGAGGAGGGTGCCTAAATTCATGCTTTACCGATGGTTCAACTTTTGTTTGTCACTGTCCTGACAAAGCCACCCTTTCAAATAAGAGTATTGATAAGACACCTATTGGCTATACAAACTACATAGATACAATACCAATGAGAGCATTGCTAGGTAAGAGTGGTCCTAACAGTTTTAATCCTCAATGTCATCAAATGTTCCCTGTGCATAAAATACATTCACTTTTTTTGACAGTAATAGGTGATAGCACTTTTCTCCCAGCATTTTAAAACCCTGTCCTTAAATTTAAGGTGTCTTCCTCAATTACAACCAAATTTTATTAATAGATTTATTGTTCCCAGTGCTGATAACATTTTCGGATACATATTTGTTTTAATTTTAAACCAGAAAAAAAATTCCCCATAAAAACTATTCTGTTCCTGATGTGATCATGTTATTGACTCTGTTGTATCTTGCTCCAAAACTTACATGGTGTCTATTGAAGAAACAAGTATTTTTTGTATGGCTCAAAGACTGACTGAGAAGTGACAGTTCAAGCTTTTACTGCATCATCTTCCATGACTGTATAAGCGAATGGATTGTTTGATGCATAGTGCTATGCTATCGTCTATATGTTTAATCTCATTTATATTACTAATTTAATATTTCTTTTAGTGCTGATATTTTAAATCAAAGAACATAAACAGTGCTACCTAAATTGTTACATGCTTAAAATAACTGCATATCTCTAACTCTTTGGAGTTTAACTTCTTTACTTTTGTTTATTTTTTATAAATTCATAAACTCCTGTTTATATGTTGGTTTTTATTTTACATCTCCTGCTTCAGTCCGATTAGAGTTGGTTTTTGTAATTGTAAATTCTTTATGTCTCTTCACTGCTAAGAAAATATTTTGCTTACACATGCGTTCCAAAATCCTCTAAATGACAACCATCTTTGATCACGATCCTGATTTTTCAATTGTGAAATTTATTTTAAGAGATTAAATAAAAATTAATATTTCTCTGAACGCTCATTACTTTGATAAGTTGTCATCATTTTGTTAATTAAAAGTTTTATATAGTTCAAGTTAATAATCTTTAATTTTATTTTTGTCCAACAAAAAATTATACACTCTCTTTAGAGATAGCGTTAGTTGTTCTTGAGATTGTCCACATGCTAAGTTAAAGAGTGTATCCCATTCAATTATACTGCTCGCAAAGGGGAAGCAGATTTTTATAAAACAAAAAGATTTCTACAGTGGTCCTATTATTACTTTGAGATGTATGTTTGGCGATTTTTTTATTTAACCTACTTTTTAAATATTCATTTGTAGAAAACACTGTACGGTAAACAAAACAGCGTGATTGAAGGAAAGATAAAATATAATTATTTAGTCACTCTTGATTATCCGGCTCATGTATTAAAGGACAACAAAGATAATGATTTATAAAATATTTAATTACATTTGAAAAAATAAAAACCTTACACTTACAGAATATGTCATATAATTGAAAATAATGGGTTAATATGAATTTATAATTGGAGTCACAACTGACCATTTTCTTCCAAACTACTAAAAACTACTACTACATATTTATTTTAATATCTTGCTGCTGCTGATTAAACAGACTAATGTTGTGATGGTGCAAAAAAAAATAAATAATTAATTCCCTGTACACTTCAAATCGCGTAGCCTAGTTCCTGCACATGTTCCTTAATCCGTTTAAGTATGCCGTTGTGTATTGAATAAATAACAAAAGGAATAAGCTTTAATTAAATGTGTACAATGACATGACAAAATTAAGTGCACCAAAATTCTAAGAATGGGTATCCTGGGCATTTACAAATACATTATAGTCACCTGTTAAAGTGTAAACTATAACTTAACTAAATAATTTAAGTCAATGTATTTTTTGTTAATTATGGGAAAGTTAACAAGAAAATATTCTACTTGCTTTATTATTTAGATAAAAAATTGAGGAATAATGTTATACACTCAGCTGAACTATTGTAAAAACGGAAGCTATGCTGCCATGTTTCGTTTGCTTCAAGTGGGAATATTGAACTATGGTTAATTACCATAAAATTAATAATTGATACATTTGCACCAAATTTGATAGATTAAAAGCCACAAATCCCCCTACACCATATTTCTGCTCTTTATTATCTGAATGTCTTATCCATAAACAAAATATATATACCGATAATTTGCATATGAAGTTAAGAATGTTAGTAAAACAAAAAACATGTTAAAATAAACCTAGTGTGTTCACATCAGTTGTTTTTTTTTGTTTTTTTTTTAACATTGCAGTTTAGGAATCAGAATAAATTCCACTCTTTTATCACATAGAGAGATTTTTTTGTGAGTCAAATATTTTTTTCAAAAACATCTCAAAGAAAAAAGTAAAATAGTGTAAGTTAAACTTTGCTGTAATAATTATCTTTGACCTTTACTAAAAGAGTCTGCCTAATATAAGGTGATGGTGCTCACTAATGCTTCTCATGTACTTTTATCGCTTTATTGTTTTATACTTTCGTTTAAATATTACAAAAGTACAATTATAAAGCTCACCAAAATCACAGTGCTTTAAAAAAAATAATATTCTTAAATTGAAATATAACATTTAACATGTTGAGAATGAAAAAGTTGTGTGTATAAGCTTTAATATAAGCCTGAAAAAAAAATAGTTTTGTGAGAAGCACTCCCTAATTTATATTATTTGCAACTAAAGCACTTACAGTTCTAAGTTTCCCTTTAATAATATATTTTGATTTATACTGTCTTTTTGATAAATATTTCAATTTTTAGTGTATAGACCAACTGAGTAAATAAATATTTTTTCTATAACATAATGTAATTTGTATACATCACACACCTGTATCTGAAAATTCAGCCTTTAACTTTATAATGGAATGAATATGCACAGTTATGTTATTTCATGGTGCTCAATTAAAAAAAAAATTTTTTAAATATTTGATTTGAAAAGCTTCATATAGGCAAATTAATGTATCTTTTATTTTCTAGGTAATTGCCCTACTATAAAGAAAGGTTTGGATCTCAAATGTACTGTTTGTAAATGTCCCATAGCAATGTCTGGAATGATATTATTGTGTGCTGCACTAAACAGAGTAGCCTAGACAAATCTGAATGGAATGTTTATCTAGGTCATATTCTACAATATTTTGTAAATTCTATATAATCTTCTTTGCACTGATGATCTAACAATAATTGTTAGACAAATTCACATCAACTCCAGTCCATCATTTATTGGCCTTAACCTCCTAATGCCACAGCTATATAACCTCAAAAGAATCTGCTTTTTTCTCTAGCCAACACCATTAATTAACCAGTGTCTGCTGCTCATTTTGTTTTAATGATTTGTGATCATAGATTTTAGGATGCTACATGAAATGTTGAATGCTATTGAACTTAACTTTCTTTTCAGTTAGAGTAATCTCTTAAAACTAAATTATTTCATGTCCTGTAACTTACAAGGTTTTAAAAGACTGATGGGTAAAAAACAGTGTCTAAACCTCCTTTTCTTTTTTTTTGTTTTTGTTTCCTCTATGTATTTCTCCTAAGCAATAATTTGTAAATAAATATTTTGAGCTGTGCGCATTACATGGAGCTTTGCTCATTTCCACTTTGCCAATATATTTTAAATCTTGACTTAGTTATCATATTCTTTCCTGGGAAAAAAGTTCAACTACAACCTCTGGATTATGTAATTTAGACACATAACTCAATTTATACAAAAACATCTTCCGGTAACAAGAATCAGGATGTCAAAGGTTTCTTAGGTCCTAAGAAATAAAAGATTTGTTTTTTTTTTTGGTTGATTTGAGAATACATTGTCAGGTTGAGATTTTAAAAATGCAGAATGATTTTTTTTTGTTTTATTTCATCCATTTTACAGCTCCCTGAAAGAGGTGTGAAATAAACTGTACTGTGTAAAATAAATGTTTTAAAACAAATTTTCTCAAAATGACAGTGTATGGTATATTTTTATCCTCAAGTGGTGAACAGGCCTTTCATATCATTGAATCATTAAATTTGCATGTTTTCTAATGATTTTCATCAGAAAACTTTTTTAAAATAACTTCATCAATTTGAGAAACCAAGTGACTGTATTTATAGGTAGCATTCTATGTTATAGTAATATCTGTATGCAGAAGAATGTAATTTTAAAAAACACTTACATAGATGTATTTAGATTTATTTATAAATCTTAGAACTGGCAATGTAAATGTTATGAGCGAAAATAGTTTTAGGATACAAAGCAATAATTGGGTTTGTTAGTTTTTGTTGTTTGAATTTTTCATATTTTCAATATATATGTTTTTACAATGTTTTAGTTTTTTAGTCAGGGTTTTTGTTTGTTTCATCTAAAAGGAAATGCCAGGCTAATTTCACAGATTTCTAATATTTAATGAGGAAAAATTCACAGATTGGAATAATTTACTCGTTTAGTTTGTTGTCCATAAATGGGATAAAGTGTTATATGAACCATGATTACCCTAAAAAAATTAAACAATTTGTGCATGTTGAATTATCATTAACTTAAAAGGTTGTAGAAATTGACCCTCTTGAGACAGAGCCTTGTTGGATTGTCTGTGCCAAGCAGATGGAGTCCTTTTCACAAGCCCTGCACTTACTTTGCAAAATAAAAATAAAAAAACAATTTACTTTACAAATATAAAACTATATATATTCTTGTAAGGAATTTAATGAACTTTAAGAATCCAACTGAAATCTCAACATTTATGCAAATTAGATACCCTGATTTGCATCATTTATGCATGGAATTTTTTATTACACTTAGAATAAAATTGTTTTATATGCTGAATTTTGTTAAATGTTATTATTCTTAAAATAAGTCCTAACCCATATTTAAATGAGATTCAATGTGAAAAAATGCATAAAATATTCCCCGGGGGCTGCTTATGCCTTTTGGCATATTTCAAGATCACATATATTTTAATCATTTATAGAGGTCAGTAGGTAATAAATTTTTTTTATATAAAATGACAGAACACCGTAAAATATTAATGGAAGCTGCCCTTAAAATGGCAAGATGAGCAAGAAATGCAAAATCAATCTGATTAGCTGGTACAAAGAGCAGCCAGCCAATCCTTAGGCTTTTCATATCGGGCCGATAGATCAGCCTTTCATCTTTTTTGCCATAACACTGTGGGCTGTTTCAAGAGGGCTAATATTAAAGAAATTAAATCAAGCAAAGTTGAGACATTGAAGTTTGTTAGTGAAAACATAATTTTTAGTCAAAATAAAACTAGCATTAGACAATAAACTAGCATTTTGAAAATATTAAATTAATTGTCACGATTTTTTTCAGAGATTTTTTTTTTTCAAAACACATTTCATTTAAAGAAACAGAAAAGTTAAAACAATAAATATTTTAAGATTCTTTAGAAGAACCTTATTTCGTTTTTTTATATGTGCAATTTAATTTTAAACATCCCAGTCTTCAAACTTCATTTTCTTTAATCATGCTATGAAAAACACACAAGAAATTTAGATGCTTCACATTTTCTCTTTGCCTTTCAAATAACATTGTATGATTAAGAAAAGAATAAGAATTGTATGCGCTGTAACTTTTTTGCTTGCAATGTCTTTTGTGCACCATGACCTGTTTTTATTTGTTTTAGAAATTAAGCAAAATACATTCTACAGGGGAAGAGCTTTAACTCTCCAAAACATTCCGGACTACAGCATTAAGCCTAACCTTTAACAAAATGTTTTTTCCAATAACATGTAACAATTTAACCCTTTCAATTTCAAACGACCCCAAAAAGATGTACCGTATAGTAATATGATAGATAGATAAGATAGGTAGATAGACAGACAGACAGATGATTGATTAGTTAGACAGATTGATTAGATAGATTGATGGGATAGTTATAGATAGATGTAGTTATATATATATATGCATTTATAACAGTAAAAATAAATTCAGTCCAGTTTTACTGGGGACTTACATTGTTGCTAGTATTTAAAGGGAAGAAAAAAATCAGTGCTATCAATTACAGTAACAAATTAAAGTATAGCCCTAAATATCTTTATTTTCATGTATTTACATTTTGGTATGGTGTGAGGAATGAAATGATTTTCTTTGTATTTAATAGAGAGCTAGTTAAAGCTTTTATTATTAGCTTTAACTTTTATTTTGTTACATCTTTTCAAAAATTTCTTCCTTAAATTTGATTTCAATGCTGGTCCCAATTAGTGGATGTAAAAGTCCCTAAACATCAACTATTTAAAAAGTAGACAGATTCTGTTCTCTGATTTTTATCAAATGTATAGTATTTGTAAAACTGTTCCCCCATAAATTGTATTTATGTTTTATATACCCGGTATAAATTTAGTTGTCCCAATGCATGCATTTACTTTTGTTTTGATGAGTTGGTTGCATTATTTTTATGTTTGAATCGCTAAAGCTCTAGTCTTATTTTTGCTTGTTTCTTTTTGTATGGCTAGTTACACTTATAAAATAATTTTTTTTAGAAATTAAAAATAGCTAAATGAACTTAATTTGCAAATTTACATTTAATAGAAATGTGTAGTCTAGTTTTAAGTGATATATAAAGTGTTACATATGTAAAATTAAAATAGGTGTCTAATGCTACCGGAAGCTTGAGACAAAAGGAACTATTAACTAATCTGTAAGACATACAATAATCATCAGTTTTGAATACTACTACATCTTGGAGTAATTTTAATTAAAGCACTGATACATGTTATGAACTGTATTGGTTAAAGATAAAAGATATGCATTTATCATCACTATATGGATCTTATATTGTAAACTTTTAAGAAACTATTGTCTAATTTAAAATAAGATAATGTTGTTTTTTTAGACTGTCTTACAGTATTTTAGATTTGATAACTAAATTTATCTCTTTCCAGCAGTCCTCCTGCAAAACTGTCATTTTTTAAAACTAGGTTTATTTATCAGTTGCAAGCAAGTATACTCTTTTTTTTCCTTATTTCTTGTCAGTTATAAATCTATATGCAACAATATTTAAATGTATCTAGGAAAACTACTAAGGTCATGCTTATTTATTACTGTAATGATATATAAGAAATGTAAATATCAAAGTAAGGCTAGTAGAAATGTGTTTTTTCAATTAAATTGTTTGTAGAAATAAAATAGCACCTTAAAATATATTTTACATACAAACTGCGTAATATACTTGAAAAATTACTAACAAATAAAGGCTTTTGCATTCAATAGAAAATAATTTTAAAATGTAGTTTAAAAAAAAGTCTAATTCAATATTTATAAAGATTTCACCATTGTTTTATGCAAGAAATGATTTGCATTAACAAAGGACCCAGAGTCCTCCACTTGAAGTGAAATACAGATAAACTATTTATTTCCTCTGATGTCTTAACTTACTGGTGATAGTTTCTTTTAAAATCTTATTGCAACAAAGTGGTACACATTTTAAAAAAAGCTCTTGATAATAACAATTACATGTGCAGGAAGCTAAAATACATACATTTTACTGTTCCATGAGAATATATGAATGTTGATCAAATGTCCCATATATGTTACCAAATATATTTGTCCAGCAGGTTGTGTCCATAGGACAAGACGGGAAGAAAGGAATAGGGCTAAAGAAGGGTTCTTAAATAAACAAAAAAATGTGATGTTTTAAATAAATATTTCTATTCTCCAGATATTGTCTTTTTACAATTAATTAAAGACACTTTAAAATTTATTTCTTCTTTTGACTCCACATTTTGTCTTATTTATTTTATGTTTTTCATTACTTTTATCTTGAGGTCAGTTGTTATAGAATTGTTTGTTGATATATTATACTAGGGTCTCTGCCATTAAATGTGGCATTTGTGGAACCTAGTGGCTGTCTATGTATGATGGCTAACTAAAAACTTACCCAATATTTTTTTTTTGTTTAAATCCATTGTGTACACGTCTTGATTCAAAATTTTGATGTACATTTTTCAGTGTTGAAATTGAAACAGTAAAAAATGCTATTGTTTACTGAACAAAAAGTGTTCATCTTTTTATTATGTAAGATATTTTTTTTTAAATGCTTCTTTCATTAATTTTTTTTCTCCAAAAATAAACAAATTAAGCTTGGAAATATTCTAACTGGACTTTTTCCCTTCTCTCACGGGATTGAGATTTTTTATTTATCTTGTATCAATCATCCTGATATGTTGCAAACATTAATTTTCATTATTTGATTTGTTATCATTGTGCTTCTACTACCAAGCACACCTTAAATTTAGAGAAATAGTTCATTACAGTGGAATAAGCTTCTATTTAGTTTATCCAATCCATGCTACAATTGTTCAAACTAAAATTATTGTATCATTTTTTTTATATTTTTTTTTTGCTTTAAAAAGAAAAGTCAACCCATTTTTGATGCATTTGTTAGTGACCTTCTTTGGTTGGGATGGGTAGGTATTACTTTAAAGCATAATGTGTCACACAATTGCTGATATCCCAGCAGCCTTAAAGAGTCTCTTTTGACATTTATAAAAACAGTATAGCTTTGGCAGCCAGGGGATTTCCATGCACTAATGGTAAACACAGCAGTGGTATTTTCTGTCAAAGGTGTTGTTGTTTTTTTTTTACCATACATTACTGTATTTTTGTTAAGTTTGTGAGATATATAAAATCAAGAGTGATTTTTTTAAAACATTATCTTGAAGATCCCATGAAAATTAATGTAAATATATATAATAACCTTTTTTCCCCTCAATTTGCAGTACCTTAGACAAAAATATTGTATTGTTGATAGAAGAGAGAGAGATGTTTTAAAAAGTCTGAAGGCCTTAAGCTATTTTACCCTTAAAATACCTGTATCTCTTTATATTTTATGCTACTCATTTTTAATAAACTGGAAATGAGACATACTGAAAGATTACTATTAAAAGCAATATACTCTTGATGAATTTAAATTTTTTTCTGTTTAAGGAGCTGTAACAAGAAAATTTAAATAAAAACATTCAAATAAATGTTGAAAATTTACTGTTTGTATTACCGGTATTTCATGAATAATTGAAAAGTTACATTTTATTATTTTAAAAACATGCTATTCACTAATTAAGCTTCACTTTTGAAAAAGGGCTGTGACATTTTTGCATAATTTTATTTCTCCAGACTCACTCTTGAAATTTTTTTTTAATTTCTTTTAAATACTAATGGTTTTTTTTTTAAATTCTGCAAGTGCAAGGGATTTTTGTTTGCATTTGAACTGACTTACTTTTTATACATTTATTTTAATGTGTTTAGGTATTGCTTTGAGGACAGTAGGTTAGTTATAGTACCTAGGAATAATTTCATTTGGCTTATTATTATTAACATTCTGTGCTTAAACTGAACTTACTAGAGGGAATTTTTGATAACTTTATATTTAATTATGATCTTGTACATTTTTTTCCCCATTAATGCAGGGCTTTTTAAAAAAAAAAAAAAAATCTAATATTTTAATAGATAACTAAATGAATTAATTATCTATATGAAATAAACTTTTAAATTGATGTGATGCAACTTATACATCGATGGTCTTATTTAAACATCATTAAGTATGACAGATAATAATAACACTATTTTTTCCTTTTAAAAAAAAGATGGAAGGACTTTTTAATGTATTGTTAATGTAACTCATTACAATTAACATGCATTAAATAAATTTGTTTTGATGTAATTTTTCATTCATTTGCACACATATCTGACTACTTTTGTTATTGTTTTAAATGGGTGAGATTCCTAAGTTACTTTTTTTTAAAAATTATTTATTAAGTTAACAGATCTGATGAAGAGAAAGCACCTGGGGCATTTAGCATAATAGTTTGTGCTGTTGTGTACTGTATGGTAGCTCCTTCTCTTGGTTTTGTGTGTACATATCTACATTATATACAAATAGTGTGGAATAAACATCCTTTTAAAAAAAAAAGAAGAAGAACTAGCTTTGTTGTTTTTCTTTGAAACACTTGTAAAAAAGGTATTCATCAATGAATAATTAGCCACATTCACACTGGATTGAGGATTTTTATTAAATTGATGAGGTTGGGCATGAGAGGGAGTTTTAAATGGAGCTGGGGACATACATGATATAGAGTGTACTTGCATTTTAATAAACTGTATGGCAAAATGTGCATATGGAAGAGACAAAAAATTGCTTTATGTTTTTTTTCTTAACAACTTACACTAAAATTTTAATTACCAAGGTGCATCTGAGTTTAACTGCATAAATATTCTTCTGACTGACCTAAAAATAGTGATGGCTAAAGAGTGTTGGCAGCTAACCACATTGAAATGCCAGTACCATATACTGCCGTCATGAACTTTGACATTGATTCACATGAGACTCTATTGTCAGATCTTCACTTTTAATAAGTCAGTTGTAAGTTTTACTGTAAGATGATACTACTGACACAAAACCAAAGCAAATTGTTTTTTATCAACTGATTTAGAGAAAAGGACTTAATTTAAAACTATTTATTTATCTTTACTGCATCAATTCTGGATAAGGTGAGTTTACTGTTCAGTACCGTACAAATTTACCTATTACTACTCCTAACTAACAAATGCAATTAACACTATTAACATGAGGGTTTATCATTGCTTGAACAATGCTCTACAAAAAATGTGAATTACACATTACATTATCGGTACATAGTGTGAATGCTCTTTAAAACACAATTTCCGTTTTTGCTTAACTCTACCCATACTACCGGTATATTAATATTTTGTGTTATGACGATAGCTACCGTAAATAAACTCCATTGTTTTATTGCCTTTGTTTTGAATCAATTAAATAATCCCTTTATATTTTTAAACAGTTTGTACAATTATGTATCGGGAACCAATTACCAGTCAATTGTGTGAAGTGAAAACTACTTCAAGTTGCATGTTCGTGCATACATGTTGATATGTGGTGCATTTTGTAATTGAACTAATAATAGCTGGGACTTGTTTCCAGTCCAATTCATTTTCAATTAACAATTGTGAATTTTTTTATAACCTGTTTCATTTACACCCTTTTAAATGCAACTTTGTATATTAATTTTCACACATATTTCCTATCCCTCAGCAACTACCTATGTTACTATGTTATTATATTTGCCACCAATAAGAGTAAAAGTAACACATATTTTGTTTTGACTGTATATTTATAACATTATATTTTTGTGAAAGATAATTCTTCTACTTATTTTTATTTTATTTTCAAAAATGTCATTATAAAATCTTTAGTGTGTCACCTATGGCATATTCATATATTTAATATCCCTATATAAATAATTTAAATTTTAAATAGTTTTTGCATATTATTGTTTTTTCTACTTATTTTCAGAGCTCCTTCCGACTTGGAAAGCACCTCAACTCCAAAACAAGCCCCGGTAATTAATACATTGACAGAATGTACAAGAATGTAAAGTTTTTACAAGTCACAGTTACATATGTCTCATTCCCATTTTCTTTGTAGTAATTTTAGTTAAGTAATTCTTTTTTCTGTAATCAGCTATTGTAATTGTATGGTTGTTGGTATATTTCAACATTAGAATTATTCTCTTTACAAAACCAAATATTCCATTCCATATAAGAAAGCAAGTGTTTGAAAGTATTTCTTTTAACTTCTAGAGTAAATTTTTTTTTACATACGGTACCGAGGTAGCATAATATAAGTTTATTTTACAACATGAATATCCAAGCAATATGTTAACAATTTTAACTCATTTGAAATTTGTTTATTTAACATGTAAAAGGGTAATATGTTAAGAGCATTACCGGTATTAGTACAAGTACTAGCAATAATATTTAATTACCTTATTTAATTTGTATTACTGAAAATTTCACATAAGAGATGGCGTCGGTGGGCCGTCGAGCGCAAGCTCTTAATCTTAATGCCCCCTCCCCCCCCCACACACACAAGCCAGCGCACTGAAGGTTTCCCCGACGCCAACTCGTGCGGAAGGGCGCCGGGAATTTCCCCCTTGACCTAGGGGAAGCCCGGTCGACCGAGGACGCTGCGTTTAAAGTGTCCGCAGTCCACTCTCCGTGGGTCAGGACGGTTTTGCTTCCACTCCGGGGGGTATGTGTTGCGTTACCACCCCCCCCACCGCCCAAGGAGTCTTTCGGTCGGGACGTTAGTAGTGGCGGGCCGAAGCGGTTGCCTAGGTTGCTTTCTCACGGCGTAGCGTTGTAATTTGTATTACTCAACTGTGTGGAAGCACTACTAACCTAAAGTGGAAGCATTGTTTAAGTCCATTTAAATGTTAATGCCTCCCTATGAAGCCCAATGTAATATAAATTAGGGCTGAGCCGGGTGCAGATTCTATTGAAGCCAGTCCAGATATTTCGAGAAAAGACTTTAGGTGTTTTTTTTTTAAGTTACCATATCATTTATACAGTACCGGGGACTAATTTGTGTTCCGCTCATTTAGGACCAGCGAAAAGTCTATGTAAAGAGCCAGTAGCAATCTCAAAGGCATAAAAGTTGAAGACTTCAAAACACAAATAGCTTAATACGGTACCGGTAATGCAACCTTCATTGTTTCCTGGCAAAACATTATTTGAAATATGAACCGGCCCTTGCAGTCAGACAGCCATGGTATTGGTTTGTTCAATTTATTTAAAACAGTAATTAGTCTGAAAGCAATATTAGAAGTATATATATTTTAAGTCTATCCACAATAAATTTTATCACACATGTCCGAAAGATATGCATCTTACTAAGACAAATAATTACACAAAATTCACAGCAATTACAATTACATTATTATTTTCAGTTTAACTTACATTTAGTTTCACACAAATCACTGGTCAGTTATACCGATATTAGTATTATTTATTTAATTCAGATAACAACTATCAATTAAATTTAAATATGTAAGAGGTGTACTGGCTCTATACGTGCAATTTTCATTTCTCCCCAATGGGTGGAACTTTTTAATACCAAGAGCTGGTTCCATGAAATGTGGCATTTCTGGTACTGAACATGGCTCAACACTGATTACTTGTCAGGCAATTGAAGACATAATTGAAATACATTTTGAATTGCATAATGTTAATACTGAAGTGTTTTGTTTTTTTTCTTTACAATTTCAGTGGATAGAAGTAATATAGTAGAATACCATTTAGATGTAATACAAAGTGGCTTTAAACTGAATATAATATTGACTTCTATGTTTAACGTAAAATGTAATGGTATTGGTATTAATATATTTCCCTTTTGCTACTGGGTATTTTGTTTTTAATGGTTCATTTTGTATCAATACTGGTACCGGTACCATTGCAGTGAAATAAATTTTGCATGGAAATCTTTTTTTTTTTAGTTTAAGTGATAAATATTTATTTCTAATTCACTGGCAGCATTATCATACATGTACAAGAAAATAAAATTAATGTATTACGAGTCATAGAACAGAAAACTATAACTTGTTTTAATGCACCAAGACATTTAAGAATTCGGAGAATGTTTACAAACCTATAACTAATTGCTCCATTTTACTATCTTATACATTTTTTAAATTTATAATTCTAGTATGAATTATCTGAATAGGAGAGATGGATTTCTGCAAATTTTTGAAGCATGCTCAACTCTAAAAAAATTTTGTCTGCCCTTTGGTGTTCCCAGTACACATAATTGTCGTGAGATTTAACGTCTGGTGTAAATAGTTTTTAAAAAAACAAACTCAACTATCAAGTTAAGCGAGGCACAGTGTTGGTTTTAAACTTATATCTGATAAAAATGCCTTGAGTTCACAATTACTTTATTAATTTATAGCAGGATACGGTACCAGTACAATATTAGCAAGTATATTATGATTGCTGTACCGGTAATACGACTTTCACAAATACATATGAAAAAGACAGTTTAGTAAACACAATTCTCAACAACATAAAAAATACTATTATGAAGCACAGTAACTTCAGTACCAGTACACTAAATTTGGACAAATACTGAATTAAACACACAAAAAAAAAACAGTTGGAATTGGAAAGTACACGAATACTTTAATTATTAGAGTCCACATTAGCCTACAAACGTCTACCACGACGACCACCCTTTCTTCTGGTACTGTCAGATGGGATAGGAGTTACATCCTCTGTAAATAAAAAAAAAAAAATTTTAATTGTAAAAGACACCAAAACTTTTGCAGACCTTATATCACTGACCATTAGAACATATCTACATTATTCAGATTTACCCTTGCCTAGATGCACCAAGATGTTTAAGTTCCACAGAAAAGACATTTCATTTATTCATTTAACGAATTTAGTGCCTTGTTGAAAGAAATTCACAGCTCTTATGTATATAAATGTTTTACGCTTCACCCAGTAATCATGTAATTAATAACTTCATATTACAACTTAGTTATATCTGTTTGCAACCTGGAATAAAATAACTTACCAATACGGCCAATCTTCATTCCAGAACGTGCCAAAGCTCTCAAAGCAGACTGTGCTCCAGGTCCAGGGGTTTTAGTCCTTAAAAAAAAAATTGTAATGCTTTTACTTAATTGAAATGTTCGGTGCAGTTATTTTTTAAAACTGTAAAGGATTAAAATATATCAGTCAGTGCCCTTGCTTGTTTGCCAAACAAATGCCTGCACAACATATGGCCCGCTAAGAAACAAAATATTCTTTATGATTATTTTCTTAATAGCTTTTGCCCGTCCTATTATCTTTCAGCCTGCACAAGTTTTTCATAAAGTATTACGGCACGCGTTTCATTTTGAGTTGTGCAGGCCTGGCCTAGCACAATAAAAATTGCTAGTTCTAATCTGAATATTAATTTGAAGAGAAAAAATGCATGCTATACCAGGTATACAAAATACCCGGTATAACAAATTATTTGCCTTAATTGTGCCAGCAGGGGACGACTCCAGGCAAAATTAGCCAACTACCTCTTGAGTAACAGGCAACAAAATAATTGGGTCATGTGGCCAAAATATTTGTTCTGTATAATCTTTTGTAAAATCTTATAAAAGAGCTAACTATATTACATCAGAAAAGCAGACATTGGCATCACTAAGCACTATACCCATTTGAACACACACCCCAGGACAGGGGTTAGAGATTAAGTATGTATACCAGTCAGTTTAAGAATATATACTAATCAGATTTGCTTTATTTCAAAACATCATGACCACCTGTGCCATAAACTGATTTTCTGTAGCAAATTGGGAGCAATATCATTTTTCACTGCAGAACATCCGCCATAAGATGTTATGAACTTTTTTATCCGGCTATACTTCGCAGAAAACTTCTTTCACAAAGGCTTCAAGTATACACTATTGAATAAGTACAGGCTCAGAAATTTTTGTTTTTATTCTTGTAATGTAAATTGTTTTATTATACGTTTTCCAGACCTAGTTACAGTGGAACTCCCGCAATATATCAATATCATTTCAGGATAGTACTTTATTATATTAAAATCACACACAAGTCTGTATCGTATTTGTAAATACAGTATAATTTAAACATTAACCCATTCACATGGCATGTCTAGGAAAGGTTGCTTCCATAAGTAGATGACTGACTTTTATATTTATGCAATATGCAGTGCTTCCTGGTAAATAAAAAGGTGCCTGTCATTGCACATCTGATAGACGAAGATGGGGTGGGAGAGTGGAAATAATGCCCACCTAAGTCACCCCAGCTGATGGTAGACTTTGCAAATGCCACTGTACTATCAAAGAAAAAATAATTATATGGCAAAATTACATCATACAGCAATGAGTCGACTATGCTAATAATGCAGTTGCTGTAACTAGCGAGTTCATTGTTAAAGTTAATTTATGGTTCATAGCCTTTAAAAATATTTAGACACCTCCCACACTTCCTTTATCAAAGTCACCACGTAGTAGGTACGTAGGATAATAATGAATAGCCCCAACAAATCGTATTTCGCGGACGTAGGAAGAACCTAAAACTAACAACTGAAATTATTATTTTTCTTCCAGTCTCTCAAAAATCTTTGTTCTGATGGATCTCGGCATACAAATAGTAAAAGAAATAGTAGAACAAGATAAAATTGAGAAACAGTAGGAGAGTATTTGATTAATACCAAATGGAGATATGGTGCCGAAAAGCTCAATAAATTTGTTTTCCATTTAAACTCTGTGTGTGTTGGTACAGGAAATATGTGGTAAGAGATCTCAAAATTTAACAGGTGTGATTTTCTAACTTGCTCGTCCTTGCCACCATAATAAAGTTGGTAAAATGCAAGGGGGTAACTGCTGATTCATAGAGACAATAATATTTCAAATCTTACCTATTACCACCAGTAGCTCTCAGCTTAATGTGAAGAGCAGTAATTCCAAGACCTTTACAGCGCTCAGCTACATCTTGGGCAGCCAACATAGCAGCATATGGGGAAGCTTCATCACGATCAGCTTTTACCTTCATACCACCAGTTACACGAGCTATTGTTTCCCTTAAAATAAAAGGAAAAGTGTGAAGCTTTTTTATGTTTAAATTTAAGTAAGATTTAAATAAATAAATTACAATGGTAAGACTGATTTCTTTTTTTCCACATTTGACAGCTTTGAATATCTTTTTGTCACCCTAGAAGAAGATAAACTACAATCCACAAACTATTTGATCTTTTACTATTATTGTAGATTTAGAAAATGTCTACTTAAAAAGCTTCATACGCTCTGCACTAAGCTTACAGCTTATTATTATAAATATGCAGATAGATAACTAGGCTTTGTAAATATTGAACCGGCCTTTAAGCTACTTACTTTCCAGACAAATCAGTCACATGAACAAAAGTATCGTTAAAACTGGCATAAATGTGTGCAACACCAAAGACATTTTCTCCTTCTTTTGCTTGTGGTCCCAGAACCACCTGTTCTTGCGCTTGGGGCTTTCCTCTCCTTGGGGCCATTCTCTAAAATGAAAGTGAGACTGACAATGTATACCCTAGGCACTATTTAGCAATTCATTAATTTATTGTTGTATGCTAAGCCTCTGCCCTATGCCATTAGGTTTTAGACAATTCATATTCACTAACCATTAATTAGGCTTAATTTCACAATTTTATAGGCAGATGATGAGCCATGGGTAGAGCTCAATGCTTTTATCATATAATTAGTTAGAGCCAAATCAAAAATTGGGATGAATGTATCATCAATTTTATTGTATCCCTCAAATATAACCTAAACCCTAACTGGAAATTATTTACATTTTACTGGTATTTAGAATAAATAGTAATCTCATGACAATGATGTGTTGACAAAGGCAAAGAAACAGGAAACGCAAAATGCATAATAATTATAGCTCATACACAAATTGATAAACTGCACCCACTGAAACCAAATCAACTCAACTCCCAAATTCAGTCACTTAAAATTGTTAAATTAAAAATCCAAACACCAATTCCTTAACATATCCTGCTTAATGAGAACGTTAAATATATTTTTAATGAGGGAAACCAGAGAAGAACAAAATGAGGCTAACAGCTCCTAAGCCTAAACGTGTTAGTAACGTCAAGGAATTTATGCTTAGGGGCAGTAGTAAGACAGTGAATTTAGAATAGGATACAAACAAATTGAGTTTGTCCATTTTTTACAAGATTTTCAACTACTAATTATAACTATAACTGCCTATGACTGTAGTTGTATGGACTGCACCACTATTTTTGTTACTAAATTGTTGTAGATTTATTGATACTATACTGGATTTAGATTATTACCCCTAAAAAAATTCTTCCTTGTTTACGCTTTTAGGAAATTTGCACTTTATTCAGCAAAATGATCTTAATAATGGGAATGAGTGCAGAGGTAGAGTGAATATCCTGCTAACAACTCAATACTCAATGGTATTTGGTAAAAATTACAACCAATGAATGTTCATTATTAGACATTCATTCAGTTCCGTTGATTGTTTACTCTTTTTTTGTTTACTTTAAAATGTAATTACATGCAAATAGATTATAAGAATTTTACTGCAATCAATGAGTAATGATTTTATTGTTGGCAGTTACTCAGATAAAGAATATGCGAGAACACCAAAGATAAAATAAGAGAGAGGACAACAATGCCCTGTTTCAGCATTTTATGATTTTATCTTTATGACTTTTTTATGTTGCTAATTGTACTGCACAGTGCTATTAGAAATTTATCTAATATTTTGATTGATTTTGACTAAAAAATTTATTTATAATCTGGTGACAATGGCGTGTTGAGGGTGGAAACAGGAGGAAGTGTTTGTTGTATCCATGCGCACAGCCACAATAACAATGAGCTCTGAGAAGTTGCAATTACATAAAGGCTCAACTTGCCCCATCCAGTCACTTCGTTATTAAAATTAGGCCTATGTACTTATTTAATATTAATGGTAAAAGCCTTATTACTAAAAATAGTAAGGCCTAAAACTAAAGAGTTGGAACAAACCTTAAAAAACATGTAGGCCCTAATAATTCAAAATTGTGAATTGCATACTGTACAGGTACAAAACTTAAATCTACTTTCTAGCAATCTTGAATCAGCCTCCACTCTACTAACACTTCACTAGTACTGATGCAAAGTAATGATTTTACTATCTAATCTAAACAGTTGAAGAACTTAATTACCCTTTTCGGCTTTGGTGCCATTAGGGATACATTTAGGGTTCAGGTTAGGTTTAGGGATACATTTAGGGTTCAGGTTAGGTTTAGTGACAGTGAATTATAAAAGTTCACGGTCATGGAAACCAAATTGTCAGCTGTGTGATATCAGTCACCAGTGATATGCCATGGCACCAATGCCAATTGTCTGAATTTACCTTATTTTCTACAAGTTTAGTCTGTGAATGGCACGCTGTACAGGTACATAGCTATAATTCTAGAAATTATCGTTCCCTCTAATCTGAGGAACTTGAATATTTCAATTCTACATTTTTTTATAATGATACATTATAATACTGAAGAAAAATATTAAATTTACAAGTCAACATTATTTTAAGTAAAACTGAATTCCAGTTTAAGGCTTACGTTATAACGGACACATAGTTAATACATATTGAAATACATAATATTTCTCTCTGTAAAATAAAAAAATTTTAAATTTTTAAACAAAGATTACATTGGATTTAAAAGCTGTAATTTTATAAGTCTGCCCTTACTTTGTGAGAAAAACAACAAAAAGGAAGCAGATTTTTATTTCCGGTTTTGAGCTAAAAATTATTTCCAGAAGCACGGAACAATAATCAATTCTATTGCTGGCTATGCGGGATTTGAAGTATATGAATAGTGTATTTTATTGGGGATGGAAGTAGAAATTAAACAACAACGTTTTTATTATAAATCCCTTTTAAAATGTAACATCAAGAAAAAGGGGTGGGGCTAAAAATTTAACAAAAGATGTATACAACTAATGCACTTTATAAGAATCCCAAATTAGTGCTCCCCCCTACCCTCAAGGCTCGTAACTACAATAATATTACAATAAACCACTTACTTTTACACCGCAGATTTATTTTACCAACTATTTAACATTAACAAACGAAAATAATACTAACCAAACGTACTTGCAAAATTTTTTTTTAAAAAGAATCTTATTAAGCACAGTTATCGGGAATTTTATTTCCTGAAATCAGTGTCGTCATATTTCCAATATTTCCACCATCTTCCCCTTGAAAAACTAATTTTTATGGGTTGGGGTGGGGCTGAAAATTTGGTAGAATGTGTTGTCATCGGCAACGAGTCTATGTGCCAAGTTTCAGTTCGATGGATTGACAGAAAGTGGGCCAATTTGCCGTCCGAAGATTTTGCCTACCATGAACAAGAGCGATGTTAATATGAAGGGTTTTAAAATGTGTCACATTTTTTTAGATTTATAATAATTTTATGTTAATTAATATTGTATTTTATTGATTTGGCAGCCCTGTGTGTCCCACCCAGTGAGGGTTTTAAGGGGTGTGGCCCACACCCCTTAGTCACGCCATTGCGAACTACCACAAGAAGGGCCGGGCCCATCTGTGTTAAGTAAAGATATTGGTCTATGATTTTTAAGTTGTGTTCTGTCTGTATCTTTTTTGGTAAAAGCGTAATGTATGAATTATTCAGTGAGTGTGGTAACTCCTTGTTGCTGTAAGCTTCTTCTAGTGTGGCATGTAAAATTTGTCCTAGAATTGTGAAAAATAAAAGGTAGAATTCCGTTGTTAGGCCATCTGGTCCAGGTGTTTTGTTTTTGGTCATGCTGGACAGTGATGTTTTGATGTCTGCTAATGTAATAGTTTTGTCCATTTCTTGTGTTTGATTTTTAGTTAGTTTTTGTGTAAATTGTGTGTACTTATCTTGTATATCTGACTCAGTTTTCTCTGTTCCAAAACGTTTTGTGTAGTATTTTTCAAACGTGTTTACTATCATTGGAGTGTCAGTGTGTGTTTCCCCTTCTGTGTCAATGATTTGTCCTATCCATCTATTTTTTGTATGTTTTGTTCTATTGTTAAAAATATCTTTGTAGGCGCTTCTTGGTTGTTAGTGAAGCTCCTGCTCCTAACATGTGCACCATTGTATTTATGTTGTTTTATTTTTCTAGTTCTTCCTCTAGTTCTTGTATATTTTGGCTGACAATGCTTTCTCCGTTGGTATGAGTATTTCTAATTCCTTTTCTCTTTCTCTGAGTTGTCTGTGTAAGTGTGTTTCAAAATTTTGTGTGACATGTTTGATTGTGGATTCGCTGTATTTTTGTATAAGGCTATTAATGAAATTTGTGTAGTGATTGTTTTCTAAAAATGTATTGTTAAATTTCCAATGTGGGGATTTTGTAAAGATGTTTGATCTTGTTGTATGTATTGTAATTTTCATCCCTTGTGATTGGTAAAGTCTAGTGTTTCTGGAATGTGTTTTGCTTCATTTATTGTATCTATTTTTGGTATGTAGAATCTATCAATTCTTGCCTTGGTGTTAAACGTGTTGCATGTAAATGTTGTTTCTTTCCCTCCCTTGTTTCCTCTAAAATTGTATCTTTTCTTTTGCTTTTGGGGTTTGTTGTATCTAAACTGCTTGTTATATAATTGAAATCCCCTCCTAAAATGACCTTTCCTCTTTTGTGTGAGTATCTCAGTGTTTGTACTAGTGTTTTGTAAAATAATATTTTTTCTGTGTGCTGTGAAGGGGTGTATAATATGTTGACGAGTGTTTAAGTGTCTCTCTTGTCTATAATGTTGAGTGTGCCCGTTCTTCCTTCGCTATCTCTGTCTTGGTGAGTTATTTCCCATCTATCCAATGTCTGTGCTATTCCTATCCCTTTGCCTTTACAATGTCTGCCTAAACTGAAGTGACTGGTTTTCATGCCTAAAGATTTTGTGTACCTTTTTGCGTCATCTTCTGTGTTTATATTTGTCTTATAAAATAATAAAATCGCATTTGTGTTTTTGGACTATGTTAATTATGTGCTGTTATTTGTTTCGACAACTTCTAAAGTTTAGTGAGAAAAGTATGAATTGTGTAGTCCCCATGATTGTTTGGATAATGATGTATCGATTAGACTGAATTGTTACTTTTTTAACTTAGTTTTTTAAATTCTAAACAAAAAATGTCAAGTTTAAACTAAAAATCTATAACATAAGTTGATTCTTCTTCAGAAGACGTGTCGTCCTCAGTAAATGCGGGAACGTCCAAAGGGAAAGGGCTGCATTTAAAAACCATTTTCTTCTCTCCGGTGTTTTGCCCGTTGGAAGGTCGCTTTTTGGTTCCACGTCTTTTAGGAGATGTTGTGGCTCCTGGGGACGAATTTTCCCGTTGTGTAGGGGATGTTGGGGGTGACGGAGATGGTGGTCCCCTTGTCAGCACATCCGCAAATATGCGACCCGGTGAGGGATTTCCTTCTTTTTTCTACTGTCTTCTTCTGAGTTAGTCCTAACTTTTTCTTTTTCTTATTTTCAATTTTGATCCATTCACTGTCCCCACTTGCTTCCTCTTCCACGGCTGCTGTGGCTGTAGGGTTCTCCCCATCGGCGACGACGGCTACCATGGTTGTATGGTTCCCCCCCCCCTCGTTGACCACATCTCCGGTGTTTTCAGGGGTCAACCCGTCTATGTTGTCCTCATCGACTATCAGGCGGCCTGGGGAGTTTGCTGTGTCATCCCGTCTGTGTTGTCCTCATCGACTATCAGACGGCCTGGGGAGTTTGCTGTGTCATCCAGTCTGTGTTGTCCTCATCGACTATCAGACGTCCTGGGGAGTTTGCTGTGTCATCCCGCCTGTGTTGCCCTCATCGACTATCAGACGGCCTGGGGAGTTTGCTGTGTCATCCAGTCTGTGTTGTCCTCATCGACTATCAGACGGCCTGGGGAGTTTGCTGTGTCATCCCGCCTGTGTTGTCCTCATCGACTATCAGACGGCCTGGGGAGTTTGCTGTGTCATCCCGTCTGTGTTGTCCTCATCGACTATCAGACGGCCTGGGGAGTTTGCTGTGTCATCCCGCCTGTGTTGCCCTCATCGACTATCAGACGGCCCGGGGAGTTTGCTGTGTCATCCAGTCTGTGTTGTCCTCATCGACTATCAGACGTCCTGTGGAGTTTGCTGTGTCATCCCGTCTGTGCTGTCCTCATCGACTATCAGACGGCCTTGGGAGTTTGCTGTGTCATCCCGCCTGTGTTGCCCTCATCGACTATCAGACGGCCCGGGGAGTTTGCTGTGTCATCCAGTCTGTGTTGTCCTCATCGACTATCAGACGTCCTGGGGAGTTTGCTGTGTCATCCCGTCTGTGTTGTCCTCATCGACTATCAGACGGCCCGGGGAGTTTGCAGTGTCATCCCGTCTGTGTTGTCCTCATCGACTAGCAGACGTCCTGGCGAGTTTGCTGTGTCATCCCGTCTGTGTTGTCTTCATCAATTATCAGACGTCCTGACGAGTTTGCTGTGTCATCCACATGTGAAAGGTTTCTTCTTCTAAATGTGTTACATAGCTGGTCCAGTGGTCCAATGAGGCGAAATGAAAACAAGTTTGTTTCCTCCCTGGCACCTGTAGCAAAATTTTAGAGTTGTCAATGTTACCACAATCTAGTAGTAATTAATGGGGAACATTCATGTGACGTCTTGGTCTATATGTCGGCACTTCCTTTGTGTTGAAAAACCCCGACTCTCTCTTCTGAGAGGAATTGTACCATCTCTTCCAGCTTATTTTTTTGGCAGGGTAGGTGGTACCCAATGTAAAAAAATATTTTTGACCTCTCCCGGCCAACGTGCTCAATGATAAGCATTTGTTCTTTTTGATATTTATATTGATTAAATGTATGCTGTAACACAGTCGTTTTTCCGCCCTCTCATCGAGCTTAATAAACCCTTTTAAATGTCCTTGGAACTTGTAGAAGGCCAGAATGTCATTGCTACCAATATTGTAGGTTTCGAAAAGGGCGTTTAGGATTTCGGACTGCTTGTCCTAAAATCCTCATTCCCTGACAATGTTAGGGCCAGTGTTTTGAGATGGTGTACACTGTCAAGTGTCACGCATCTAACTGAGGCACGTTGTGTGTAGGGCCTACATCTGAATTGAAATTGAATGTACTCACAAAATGAAATACAAATATCTCTTTATAAAAACTACATCCGCTCGAAACTGTATACAGATGAAATATATTGAATCTGTATAACACTATACAGTTGAAATCCAGTGAAACTATTTACATACTTCCAAATGCTTACAATTCACAAAATTAAATTTAACAGTATTATAATCTTAGATCTATAAAACAAAATATCATAAACTATAAAAATAAATATTCTTGCTTGCTTTTTTTAAGAACGCCATCTTGTTGAATGGAATATTCTTTTTTTTCTCTGCCTCTGAATATCTTCAAAAACTGATTTTTAAACATGAGTCCTTACAAAACCTGCGTTCTTCAACACAGTCCTTATTAAGGCTTCCCAGTGTGGATGGACACATAAAGAAGTCATACGGATTGCGCTCTTTTGAAGCTATTGCGCCTAAATTAGGGAACTTATTTTGCTCAATCTTTGAGGGAATTTGAAAATGATAGAAAGTCATTTAAGAAACATTTAAAGACTTTTTAGGACATTATAGCGCTGTGAGCGTGCTAAAATATCATGGACACAAGCGCTATAAAGTATTAAATCAATAATATTTGTTTATACAAAAGATGAAGGTTTGACTTTTCAAGACAGCTAAAATATATTATTTCGTGTGGTTGTGTTATTCTTGCGGACAAGAAAATCACCACAAGAGCACCGTCCACTTGACTTATGTCTATCATACCATTCAGCGCAAATTATGTTATATTGATTGCTCTCAATTTATTATTCACCAATTTATTACTTTATGAAATGACTTAAACATTATTTATGGGAGTTTGGTTGGAATGACGCCATATCGACTCAGAGACATTGCTATCTGCAGATGACTAAAACTTAAATATTTTGAGACACCCCCATTCCAAATATGAAATTTGACTATTATTATACGTGCTTGAAACGAAACCGAAAAAAGTTAACAGACAAGCCCCACTAGTACTAGCCTACTGACTAGGAGAACCTAAATTATTATAAGTTAAGTTAGTTATATACAGAACCTGCTTTGCTCAACATTAATCGAATGATATTTAAGATAAAGTACTTCTTAATTTAAGTGACCTCTCTTACTTTCAGAATATAATTAAATAAATTTAGCGAAATTGAAAACGAAAAAAAAGTCTTTCAAATTAATTAATTCTCCCGAAGCCGACTAGAGTCAGACTTTACGGAAAGTCACGGATTTACTCGACATTATCCGGAGGACTTTGTTATTGTTGTATTCTGGGAGGACGAGAATCGACACATATCACCCTATTAGGAAGCAATTTCATAAGGTTGCTTTCATCTAGATGGACAGCTATGTAACTATTTCTGATAGAAGGATTTAAACTATCGCCGTACTCTATTTTCAATATGGTGTTTGATTAAGTGCTAAAATATCAGAATCGGGCTACGTCTGCTGCTCGGTAGGTCGTCGACCAACCCAGTTTTGGATTGGGCTCGTCGAAAAGGCAGTGACTCCCCAACTAATTTTCTAATACTGTGTAATTATCATGGACTTGATGTTTGAATGGGAATATGAAGGGGACAGGTTTTCATTCGAAGATAGTGATCGATTTGAGGAAGATTCTCTTTGTTCTTGGGGAAGTGAGCCCGAAAGTGTATGCAATAACTGGAGGGGTTGGAAAAGACAAAATGGAGGACCCAACGTAGGCATAAGCAGGGGTGAGTAACCTACACTCAGCTGAGATCTCAGCAGAAGTCATTTTTTTCCCACCTAAATGTGCCTGGATTAGTGAAATTGGAATTAATTAGTTAAATATATGTCTCAAGCAAGATGTTAAGCTTTTTATCTATAGTAAAAATGCCTATATATATTTCTCAAGCTCGTCTAATTAAAATGAAATTTATTTTAATGATTTTTTAAATCCTCATTTTAAGTTCACACAGGACACAGTCCCACTGTGTTGCTAAACTCCTTTGTTCTATTTATTAGAAAAACCAGTTCATTTACTTTTCTACACCTGCTATTTATAAGGTTAAAAGTAACAACATTGACTATCACAGAAACTTAAGAGAAAGATATTTTTTTATTTGGCACAGATATTGATTTTTTGTCTAGGAAAAAAAACCAGGTTCCCACTTGCACTTAACCCAGATATCAGTGAGAGGGGAAAATGAGCAACAGTATCACACCAGTTCAACAAGAACCTTTTTTTAAATTAAACATTCTCTTTGTAAAACCAAATAATTTACTGTTAAAGAGCAAAGTTAAGGTAACTCTTTGTGTAAAAACAACAAAGGACTCCATATCTTGTTCCACTATTTATTTTAAGAAATTGTTCTTGTTTAGTTAGTAGGCTTGACCTAGCCTTAGAAAGTAGGTCAAACATGTAGCCCAGAGCAGAGAACAATGAAACAGAAAAAAAAACATTGGCCTAGATAAGATTTCTAGGCAAAGGCCTTATTATAGTAATATTACTTTAAAAAAAAACCACAACAAAACAATAACTTTTAATCAAACAGGTCTATTTATTTGCTAGAAATAAAATGTATGTAGAGACTTGAACTATAATTATAATCATAATGCCATAGCCATAAGGGGCTAATTACTAATTCATTATTATTCATTATAAATAAGTAATAAGCCTTGAAAAAAGCAAATGTAATTATGCTTAGGCCTATCCTAAAGGTTTGTCATTTGTGTGTTGGCAAATGATAGCTGATTACAATACTTCTAGAGTTTGTTGATTACCACCCTGTTTTAAAGTTAAAATTTAAGTAGTTCCATTAAAAATTTTTGGAGCTTCAGCATGGAGCCATCTATCATTCTAACCCATTTTGTACAGTAACACTTAATGATATAAATAAGATAAGACCATAAGGTGCTCCGAAAAAAAATGTAAAATATAAGAATTATCAACATCTCTCTTTTTTTTTTTAGCTAAGTCTTTATTGTTATTTTTACTAGATCAAATTTACTTCATGAATACCAAGAAAGATTATTAGTCGTTTTAAAATTTTACAATAATTATTACATTAAGTTTAAGGAACCTCCATGCTGAATGGTCAAGCCAGGGTTTAGAGTACACATTTGTGATGAAAATTTTGATTTACATTAATACCTCTGAACCATATCTTGTCTTAATCCATCATGAAACCTTAATCTATCATCCCAAGTAAAGTAAATAATATTTAATGATTGCTGATTTAAGATGTTATTGATCTTTAATCCATTGTGCATATTTTCGACAGATATTCAATGTTAAAATATATAAATTAATCTCTTCCAGAGCGCCAGGTTACACCTTTGTCAGAACTTGCTGCAAAAGCTGTAGCCTGTTATATACCATTTGAGGTTGTTGAGCACTATCCAGAACCTATTCCTGAACCCATACAGTTGCGGATTGCCTTTTGGAGTTTCCCTGAGAGTGAGGAAGATATACGGTAATGTTACTAAACAGTTATACTCTTTGTCTCCTAATTTATAATAATAACTATAAAATACTTATGTATCACATTTATTACCATTAAAAACATATGGCCTGTTAAACATTCTTGCTATTTTGTGTAATTCAATAATTATTCACCAGACTGTACTCATGCCTAGCTAATGGAAGTGCTGATGAATTTACAAAAGGAGAACATCTGTATAAAAATAAGAGTGTCAAAGACACATTGCAAATAGGTATGTCCATCTGATATGACTCTTTTTTTTCTCTCTCTAAAATGTACTTTTAATAGTAGAAATGAAGTTAAGCAATTTATTTGCATTTATTTGGAATATTTAAGCTATGTATGAGCTCAACAACTTTCAGGGTGACAAGTCTTTAAGACATAGGACAAGCTTTCCTGTTGTCCTAGGTTTGAATCCTGGCAAAATCAAATGTCAGCACCAGTTCTCAACTCAAATTTGGGTTAAACAGGCTGACTGCCATATAGAAAGTCAAAGGAATAAAACTATGACAAGGACCCTGGTAGGGCTTGCTAAGCACACCAAAAAAGGTTGTTGAAATCAAAAGTACTGGATGCGACACATTGTACAATGGAAAAGAAAAAAAAGAAGTACTATATGACACTATATCAGAAAACAAGATAAAGATACTCAAAAATTGGTATTGCTGGAAAAAACAAACACTTAATAATATTCTACAGTACAGAAGAAAAGGATGATAAAATGTTTTTATTTTCAATGAAAGTTTTAACTATCAATTTCACAGGATTTCACCTAAGTGCTACAGTGGTAACCACACAGAATGCTGCCCAAGGTCAAAGCAAAGGTTCCTTCAATGTGGCTGTTGTATTTGATCGTCGTAGAATATCATCCTGCACTTGCACTTGTGGGAGTCCAGCATCATGGTGTTCACATATTGTTGCCCTATGTCTATTCAGAATACATCAGGTCTTTAAAAGTTTCTGTTTCCTTTTGAATATTACTGTTTTTCCCTGCCTTTAATGAGTATAAATTTAAACAATCTATTTTATGGTTAAGTTTAACTGGACACGAAATCTAGATTGTAAAAATTTGTAACATCTTCTGGACTGTTCAAAAGTTCTGAATCTAGGACTCCTGCTCCGGAGCTCTGGTTTAATGTATCACACAAATAGGTTTCATAAGTGAAATTTTTGTTCTTAAATACATTTACCACTTATTTTCATTTTCAGGCTAGCTCTGTATGTCTGCGTGCCCCTGTGTCTGAGTCCCTGTCTCGTCTTCGTAGAGATCAACTACAAAAATTTGCTCAGTATCTTATTAGTGAACTCCCTCAGCAGGTTAATTTTTAAAAAAAATTCATAAACAAATGACTTATACTGATAATAAAATTGTAAGATATTTAAAATTCAAATAACACTCTTTTGTCTATTATACTTTATCTGATGAGACATTTATTTCACTTACATTTTCTTGGAAAAACAAAGCCGAAATTAATTCTTTACTCCCTAATGAATGCCCTGCCTCTGACAGCTTGCTAACCCTACTTTCAGATTCTACCTACTGCACAGCAGATTTTGGATGAACTGCTTTCATCACAAGAGACTGCTATGAATACAGTTTGTGGTGCTCCTGGTGAGTAATTTTAATAGAGTGCAAAGAGGGAATGGATACAATGAGTAATGGTAGAAGGGTTAAGACAATACTCGGCAGTACAAGAGTACACATCACTGTCAAGCTTGACTCCAGTGAAATCACCCCAGCCTTCTCGTGGGATAAACTTTGTAGTGACTTAAAAAAATCAAAGGATAAGGGATCAAATCCCCCATGTTATTCCAGCAGAATGTGATACTTACACCTTTGGTTTTGAAATGACACAACAAAAAAAGCATGGCAGGACAGGTCATGGATTCCAATTAGCTCAGAAATTGTGTTTTCACTCACGATTTCATTCTTACCCTGAATGTGGACAACAATTATTAATTTAAAAAACAACATGGTTTCTCATTCCAAATGTGTTTCAAAGTCTAATCTCATGTTTATTTTAAACCACAGATCCTACTGCTGGCCCATCAGCTAGTGAACAAACTTCCTGGTCATTAGATGAGTCCACATTGCATTCAAACATCAAGAAAACACTTGTGAAGTTTTGTATTCCTGCACCTATAGTATTTAGGTATAAGTTTAAAAATGAAATTTGATCTCAAGTTAAAAAAAATATTATTCCTAAGCATAACTACACACTTAAACATATTATACTTATTTTATTACTAATGGACTAATATTTTAATACAATTTACAAATATGAAGTATGCTGATTGAATGTCTAAACTGTGCAAGAATCCTAGAGTTACGGGAGTGTAGGAAGATTTTTATAGTGTCTTTTTAAACATCCTTTGAATGGTCAATTTCTATGTCTGGTCCACTGAAGTGATCAAAGAGTGTTTCTCTTTTGAATATCATGATGGATAAAACACTCCATTACACACTATTGATGTTGAGGGATAAAATTCACAGATGTCCAAATATGTGATCATGACTAAAAGCTGCTACACAGTGAATGCATTCTCCTGATGACAAATATTAAAATCTATGTTTTTTGGCAACAGTATCTAACAGTATTATTTTCTGGCTTGAAGTAGCTGGATGTGCAAGCCAAGCATAGTTAATGCCTGCATCAGAAGCTACAAGGTTAACCAACAACTCCCTCCCATCCTGCATCACTGTGATAGTTTAGCGCCCAGGCAAATGAGTTATAAAATAGTCACACTTGCACATACCTTCAAACTACCATACATTTTATAATTCCTGTCCTAATTCCTAAGTTTGTACTAATTATACCTCCAGTGATGTCAACTACCTAACAGCAAGTGCACCACCAGCTGCAACCGAGTGGCAAAGCCTTTTAAGACCGCTGAGAGGCAGGGAGCCGGAGGGCATGTGGAATTTACTGTCGATTGTCAGGGAAATGTTTCGTCGGCATGACAGCAATTCTGTACCATTGCTTGAAATTTTAACTGATGAGGTTCTCCAGTGTGAACAGGTAAACTTAACAGTTATTAATTCTCATTGATGCTACTTTAATGTTAAAGTTTTCCTTGGTGTTGTTATTAACTTCTTTGATTTATGAAATAGTTATTAAGTAGTGATATTCATTGGATCAGTGTGTGGCATTTAACATATTTTGGATGAAAGAAATTAAATACATGCTTTAAAACACCATTGAAACTTTATATTTTCAGATTCTTATCTGGTGGTTTTCAACAAAAGTTTCACCATCAAACAATGCTACGGTGATCCACTGCAGTAGAAGTGGTAACTCTGCTAATGCCACTCAAAATGCTGCTTCAAGTCTGTGTGATGAAATTGTTACACTGTGGCGCCTGGCTGCTCTTAATCCCAAATTGTCTCCCAGCCAACGACAAGATATGTTAGAGAAATTTCGTGACTGGCACATAAGCACCATCGAAAAGGTTCGTAAAGCTAGGAGTAACAGCTCAAGTACTTCTGCAACTGGCGTAAAGAAAGGAGATGTGGAAATATTTCCTGGATTCAAACCTGCCATCGAAGCTTGTGCACTAACTTGGGAGGATTATCCTATTCCTGGCATAACATACTCAGCCAAAGATGGCTCCAGATTCTTTTACCACTTTGGCTCCAACAAAGCCCATGACAGTGAGTGTAAAAAACCATCACGAGTTCAGCCTGTCACTATCTGCTCCCAGGATATTATAAGTACTGATAACCCTAATAGAAATCTTGCTCATTCCCAACGATCTCAGGACATAGGTACAAACCGGGTTTGGCCAGCAGACCCCCGCACCTCTCTACCACCTCGTCGTGACTCTGGCCAAGATGGAGCTATGAGCTCAGGCTCTGAAGGTTTTTGTGAGCCTGAACGAGGCTTCAGAGATTCTGACTCTAGCGGTGACTACAAGGGTGCACATTCAAGAAGTAATTCTTTTGAAGAAGTGGAGTCCCCTCATAGTTTTACTCCTAAGTCGTCCATTCCTAATTCCTCACATATATCTACAAATGTCATTACAGTAAATTCTCCTTTATCATTACCTAGAAAGCAACCTTCTTTAGAAATTGATGTATTTGATGAAACTTTAGCTGACTTTGATGCTGGTGTTGGGGACATGGCACCTAAACATCAGCACATGCCATCTCTACTGGGTGGATGTGCTTTTTCAACAACTGCTAATCCCATGCCCAGTACAACTACTGCTGCTGCTTCTAGTCTTCAGATATCATCAGGGTTTATTTCTCAGTCCACCTCAGCAGATCAGACCCGTGGAGTAAAACAGGGTCCTATGGACCCATTAGAACCAAGTGATGAATACCAAATGTACTTTTATGACACAAAATCCAAGACTGGATCGGATTCAAAAAACAAAGAGAAAGCAGATGAACCAAATGTGTTTGCTGGTCTGAAAAATGCAGAGAGCATGCAGGATGTAAGTTGCCATAATTTTCTGGTATATTTAGTTCATAAATTATTAAATAAATACTGAAGTGCAAACTATTCCCAGAATTCTTATTATATTATCATACCTCTCTGTCTCATTGACTGCCATTAGACCTCAATCAATTTTAATCAATAATCAACAAGCTGTTTTACAATTTATTCTGTTATGGTCTCAAAGTTTGATGATCAGCAGTTGAGTAATGTTAATTTATATTTAGGATTTTAACAGTAGAAAAGTTCTTAAACATTTTTACAAAGGTTCTGAGGGGAGTGGTATTAAGATGAGGAATGCTTACCTAGTTTCAGAGTTTTAGAATTAGCTAATAAATTAAAGGCTATGTTACCAAACATTTTTTTTTTAACATCTAGGTATTAAGAGTGAGGGGAAATCAATTTAGGTACATTTTAATACTTGTATCTCTTTGTCCATACCATTTACAGTTATGAGTTTTCCTTTTATGTTTATTTTTCTTATGATCTAAATTGAAAATTAAACATCTTAAATTTTTTTTTTATTATTTCATTTCTTCTAAACTGGTTTGTAAGTCTGACCGATAATTATCTTCAGATCTTATTTGCCCGAGCTGAAGCTCTTCATGCTCATGGTCACACTAAGGAAGCTTGTCGCCTTGCTCAAAGGTTAACGGAGGAAATGCTGGACAATCCTCCAGATCTTCTTGCAGAGTCAGCAAGTGCTCCTTCTCCAAAATGTGAGTTGCTAAAATATAAACACGAAAGCAAATTTTAGCACCAAATATTTCTTTCCAAATGGAAAGAGGCAGTTTATGGAATGTAAATTATCAGAGCCTCCTGTGCTAAGATTTTTCCCTTTTATTATATTATATTTGTGTGCGCCCAGTAAAATAATTTGTTTATACATTTTGCTTCTTTCACTTTTATTTCTTTATTTATATTGTCATACACATTTTTTTTCAGCAAAAAAAAAGAAGGCACTAACCAATATAAGTATGCTTGCCAGTGCTCTTCTGTCCAAAGCATCTTTTCTTAGCAGTGTATTGTGTGAAGATGAAGAGTGTCACCACCTTGCCTTCCAAATAGGGATGTTTGGTTTGGAATTGGCAAGACCCCCAGCTTCCAACAAAGCCATTGAGGTAAATCAATGGGAGATTTATATTGAGATTAATCATGCTTTTTTATTACCTAAAATTGATTCCTTAATGAAGATTAGTTTTCTCTGTTTAAGCAATCTTTGCAAATTCTCTATTTTCTCCACCATTGCCCCCTGCCATCCTCTACTTCAAAAGTATGATGCCACACTGTTTGGGAAGAACTTTCTTAGAAGTTTGTAACACTTGGGAAATGTTTCTCATTAAAAATATTGTTTTGAGCTTATACCATCTCTGTTCTCCTCAACATACATGATGAGAACATTATTTAATCTACTTAGTTGTCTAATCTACTTAGTTATTAAAGCCTTATACACTACGTAAATACCCCTCATCTGCCTTTACCTGGATATCGCTATCTTTTTTTAACTTTAACTGATACAAAAGTCAAAGCACTCACTTTTAAATTTTAGTTATGACAAAAAGGGATTCTTTCTATGTTAAAAAAAAAGAAGCTTACCACAAGCTAGCAGCAACTTTCTAAATAGGTAGTTGTCAAATATTCTGGTACACATATGAACCCTCCGGCTCATATCAGAAATATTGGCGTTGTCTAGGTCTTCTTTGTTGCACTTCAAATAACTGTCTCTCTCTCTGATACGAAGAAGACAACATGGTCCAGAGTACACTACAGATCTGATAACAATTCATAGTAGTCCTCTGACATAGTATCAATGTATAAGTAGGTATTCACAGCATCAATCCAAACTCAGCTATCAAAACGTCAATCCCTTTTAGAGAGCATAATCATACATCAGCTCTCGTTACAAGTTATCTCTCGCAGTCTCAACATAGTTCACTCTGCCAGGTTTGTGAACATAATAATACAGCCCCGCTCTCTCACAAATAGTTAACCCCTCTATTATACCTTCCACCTCTCATGTAATCGTGATATTAACATTGTTCACATTCGTTCACATTCATTCACAAGTCCCATTTGTCCCAAAATCACAACACACCCTCTCTCCCTCTTTTCATGACATACATTTTTGTGTACTGCTCAAGTAAACTAGATTTCTATTTTTGACAGGTAAAACTGGCCCATCAAGAGTCAGAGCTACTTCAGCTTTTGAAGAAGATTCCATTGGGGCCTCTGGAGATGGCAGAAATTAGAGTTAGAGCTGAGCAGCTAAGAGATGGAACACTGAAGTCCAGAGGAGAAGCTCTTCTACCCCTTAGTCTGGCCACATTTATATTTGACACTTTATGTATACCAAGTGAGATTTACTGATGGCTGCAGTTAATTAACCACTAACTGAAATAAAAATAGATTTTGCCTTTTAAAAAAAAATATTATTATTACAATTTTTGTTAAAAAAAGAATTAATAGTATTTAATAACAGAAATTTTTTTGGAACTCTTTTGACAGTTTTATATCCAATTGAAAAAATACAGTCTGAAATTGATTAAGTTATAGTTTTTGAACTCTTAAGATAAGAATATAGAATTAAGTTTTATTAGTTTACATTAGTTTTGTGTGGGTTATATTATTATGCTATTGAAAAAAGATTTAATTTTTCTCAACTGTTGTCAAAGTCTGCATCAAAAGTCTACACAGCAATCTTTCAACCACAAGTAGAAGTATGTTTAAAAATTGATAAAAATTTAAAAAATGTTTCCATATTTAAAAATGTAAATATGTTTGAAGAAAATAAATGCAATGCTCAAGGTGCTGGTTACCAAAATCTTTAAGATAATAAAGATAAATAACTTTAAAATATTTACTTATATTTATTAATTTAATTAAAGTAATTGAACATGAAAATCAATGTCACTATAAACACAAAGCAAATGAATTCTCAGAATAGACATATTTCAAAATTAATTTTTTCAGGTAACTTATATTTAAAATTAATTTTTTGTTTCAGCTAACATGTTCTACTCACAGGAGGAAAAGCTTGGATTTGAAGCTGCTGTAACTGCATTAGGTTTGTACACAAATACTTTCTCTTTATTTTCTGGGTCCATTATTTTTAATGGCCAATGCTCCATTTTTTTTTGTATCCTTTCTCCCTGGGCATACTTTTATTTTGATTGTAAACTTTGAGACAGTGATCTCTAAATAAATTGCATGAGTGACATAAAATATAGTTACTTAACAAGGGTTGGTTGATTTAAGTAAGCCATTCTTTAAGACTTAACTGAAGACAAGAAATACCACCACCTTCCATGATGATTGGGGTATGCAAAATGATGTCATCAATAATATATATATAAACAAAAATAAATGTTAAAATCATTATATTTACGTCCTCGATGTTATTTCATTTGCACTTAAGTCAACTATTGATTTTAATTTGGTTGGTATTGAATTTTTTTTGATGAAGGACTGTGAAGTGATGTTATCTGATATGTTCAGAATTTGATAATAGCATATACTATGATAAAATCAATAAATATAGAATATACGGTGACAATGAATTTAGTTTGCACTGTGATATTAGATTCAATAAATATCAAATTGATGTTAGTTGATTTTAATTTCAATTGCAAATAAACAGGCATGAAAGCCAACATAGCGGAGGCAGATCACCCACTGTTGTGTGAGAGTACAAGAAGACAACGAGGCGAGCTGGCTATCTCCATGTTGGTGCAGTATAAAGATGATTCAGTCAGACTGAGCAAAGTAGGGGAAACAAAAATTCTCCTAAAGTTTTTTAAGAAGCCAAAATTGAAAATTATTAAAAATTTTAATATTTATCTTTAATTGATGAAAACAGTATGTTATTGATATTTCTCATTTGCAGTTTTCACCTTTTTAGAAATAATTTAAAATTTGCAATGCTTATTGCATTTAACTGATTTATTTTGCCTCATTTTAAGCAAGGCAAGGAAGAGAGTAAAAATAAAATCCATGACAAGCTTTTTTAAGATGATTTCAAACATTCAGTAATTTCTTTTTGTTCAGATTATGGATAAATTGTTGGATAAAGAAGTTCATCAGCAGTATAAGGCACCAAGCTTGATCAACTACATCTCAGGTCACAAACAGCCAGCCTCATCATCTCATAATACAGCTGGGTCAACTTCAAACAGTGGCCATCACAGGGATGGAAGTGCTGCTACGGGAGGACACAGATCTCATGGGGGTAAAGGGGATTTTGAAAAACTATTTGTGCCAGAGAGAGGTGCATTAGGAGCTACACCTGGAGGTTGGCAATGGTTTACTTTAATCATTTAAAGCAATACCATATACAAAGTTCACATTTTCTGCAAAACTTCCAAGAATTTTTAACAACTATTTCTGAAAGAAATACATATATTTTCATTTAGTCTTGCAACATAACTCATCAAGTGTTGAGTATATTAGGAAAAAAATGTTTAAATATGATTACTTGTTAGATATTGTTCAAAAATGGTTGCTTTGAAACTACTGATCAAGTAAAAAATATTAAGAAGAAAAAAAACAAGTCCATTATTCAATTTTTATGCAAAAGAGTTGTGCAGATTACTCTGCATATAATCAGTAAACGGTGTTAATCTGTCAATTTACTACTAAATCAGTAGCCCCCATTGGAAAATGAGCTATGTGACTTTTAGTTATCAGAAAATGTTAAATGTAAATCGAGATAGTTATCAGAAAATGTTAAATGTAAATCGAGACGATTTCAACATTAGAATCTTGGATGTTTTACATGATTTAATAAAATTTGTATCCAATCCAATATGTGCAAGTCTCTAGGTGTGGTATCAAACATATATATCTCATATTTTGCTAGTTATTTATTTTTCTTGTTATGCCATAAGTGTTTACAAAATTACCATTTTAGATCAGTGTCGAATATTTTGATCCCTTGTCAGAATCGTATGGCTCGTGATGAATACTTGTCTAGGGTCTAAGAGGGTAGAGATCTCCTTACTCGTACAATTAATCAAACTATTAAGTCCGAAGCATGACACAATACGTCCATTGGGTAATACTCTTTATTATATGTAGTACGTATCGTAAAGCATGTAATGGCAACTCCAATTCCGGAGGTACACAACAATAAAACTCGTTCAAAGTAGCTCTCAGTCAGATTCTCAACACCCAACTCGTCCGTGAAAATATTAGCCTCCCTCTCGATTCAGCTAGTCCGCTCCCCTTTTATCCATTCAACCTCTAATGTAATCATGGTATTAACATCGCTCACATTCGTTCATATTCCTTCACATTCGTTCACAATCCCAAAATCACAAAACACACACTGCCACTGATTTCATGACCTTGACAATCAGGTTTACCTTTTTTGGGATGATGAAAATGTGCATACATTAGCACATTTTTTCAATACCATTGAATACTAATGAACATGGTGTATAGAAAAAGTTCCTCTGGTATTTTGCTCATCAACAATTAGATGACATCAGCCTCAATGTTAGCATTCGGTTCATTAATGGCACACTGCTAACCAGAGCTGGTTGTTTCATCTTTTCATATTGGCAATTAGTTGATTTTTGTCTCTGCCCTGGTGAAAGGGACAAATTTTTGGGAATCGTTGTTGCTCCAATTACTGTTATTTTTTACTCTGGCTGTAATAATAATTTTTTACTCCTACCAAATAGTAGCTTTATAAATGTGTATAATTATGAAATATTAAAATACATTATGCATCATATCAGATAAAAAAAGAGACTGGTTAATAAAAAAAAAGTTAAACTGCTTTGATGTATACTTATGTCCAGGAGCAAGTGTAGATACTCGTACGGAGAGAGGAACATGGCGCAATGGAGATGAACGGCCAGATTCTGGGACCAGTACTGACAATGCATCAACCCCTGTAGCTGCATCAGCAAACTCCACTCCTAATGGTGGTGCCAGGCCAAAGACAACATTTTCTCTTAGATATACAAGGTAATTTTTTCATATTGAGTCATATTGTGCCCAACCTGTTGTCCAGGGGGGGGGGGTGAAAAGTGGCATTTCAAGGGGTGTGAGGAACAGTGATTATAAGAATAGAGTAGACATTAGCATCTATGTTATGATATTGTAGAGAACCTTTGCTTCTGTCTCTAGTACTTTAATTGGATGGTAACCTTCTCTTACATTCCGTTGCTCTTATTGCAACAAGCAGCAAACTTTTGATAGTTATAGCCATTAGCTTATTTCTCTGCTATTATGATTGTACTCTCACTCAGCTCTGACTGTTTTGGCTCATCAACTTTAACTGTCCATTCCTTCCACCCATTTCCTTGACTTTCTACATTCCTTTAATTTTTTATATTTTTCTTGAGATTTCTAGTGACCTTAGAAAAAAGTCAATAAGTTTTAGAATACATGTCTAAAGTTCATGATGTCATATATAAATTAGAATGCATGTGGCTTCTAAATATGTTTTTTCAAAACATTAAACACTAATAAGTTGTGAAAAAAAATAGTGCATACTTTTTGTAATGTAATAAATTGTTTTGGTGATCAGATGCAAAGAAGGAAAAAAAAAAGCTATCTAAAATTGTTTAGCGACATCTTTTTATTCAGAGAGAAAAATTATTTTTTAAATGTCATAAACATAATTTAGAACATTTGGTGAGCATAAAATTTGTTAAAAAAGAGAAGTAATAAAAATGTAAAAAAAATTCATCAACCACCCCCACAGTATTCACAATAATTACAGGTTATTATTATTTTACTTCTTAAAAATTAATTACTCCTTACAAAACATGTCAGTAGACAATGTAAACTTTATGGCACTCAGTTTCTTGTTTTGTTCCTTTAAACAAAGGTAAGTGATACAAGTGCTACTTTTCTTTTTTTTTTTTGTTTTACATTCCTCATTTATACCACACTGTATAATTTCTTTTTAAACCTGTGTATTCAGGAACTATTGGATGAATTCTATTGTATTGTGTGTTATTTGCATTGGATGCACTTGGAACATTATCAGTTTTAGTTACTCATCAAATGCTCAAATAATTTCATTGGTGAATTCAATTGTGAGTTAAATATTAGGTAGCTTTAGCTCATATATATCATAATTTTCTTTTCAACAATCCTGAAGAGATTATAGCTGCAATATGAACAAAATGGAAAAAATGGTTTGTCCACTGCTGTTCTCTTTACTTGATATATCCATTTATCAACTGGTCAACACAAAGCATGACTGAATTGTATGATTTCAAAATCTGATTTGACAATATTTGGTTTTCAATAATTGCCTAAATAAACCATCAGTTTTGGTTCTGTTTACAAAAGAAAATGCATTTTCTGTCATACTTTTTGAAATAAGCGAGACTGTTTTATTTTCTCTTCACTGAACATTATCTCTTATCCACCACATATCACATTGCTTTTTTTTTTCTTTTTTAATTTTCTTCTGATAAAGTCAATTTATATATTCACTAAATGCAAATGTTCATTCTTGATAAGCTTAAGATGATGGGAGCTTTTTGTACAATTGTCTGTTTTTTAAAATTCTTTCAGTGGGCGTGACACAGATAGCTCAGCAATGGAAGAGGAAGATGATTTAAAAGCCCTTGAGGCTAAAATCAGGTGCATGGGAATGAAAAAGAAACCGTCACAAGGTAACATTTTAAAGAAACATTTGCATTACAATTATTATTTTGATATTTTGACAGTTTACATACATATTTTTTACCTTCAAAGACTTGCCAAAAAAATATACGGTTTATGGAATAAACATATGATACATATGAGTTTATATATAGAAAAAGGGGAAAAAACTGTTTTTTTTTGTATAATAAAAGTTAATCAACTTTTTGATAAGTTAATCAACTTTTTGATATAAAAACTGTTTTGAAACATGGATATGGTCTCCACATAAGTTTGGATTCCTTCAGTATCACCTCTCACTCATTTGAACTTGTTGATCTGCTAAGGAATGGCAAGCATTGACAGCAGTGCTCCAGAGACTACATCAAGTGACAACTCTCCAACACTTATTAGAAGAAACTTTGGCAAACATCAAGGTCCAGGCAGTGACAGTGGCAGCAGTGGGGAGAGTGACTCTCTTGGTTCTAGCAGCAGTGGTGACAAAGGAGGCAGGGTCATTCCTAGAGATAATGAAAGGTTTGAAAACTCTTGAACATTTATTGGGAATGCCACCCCTTTTGAGACAGAATTTTAGCCATCTCTCTGGCTCATAACTATTAAAAGCTCTGATCATTTCAAAAATAAATGTTCTCAGCTTCCGCGTCGTAACAAAATCTTTAAAACAAAATCAGATTGCCTGTTTCAGTGAGCCACCTATCATTCCAAAAATTTAATTGAAGATAGGAATCTTAGTCTATTTGAATCACTGCATCTTAGTTATTAGATGTCTGTTATATATATTTTCATTCAGTCCACCAAGCCCCTACCTGAACCGCATGTTGTTACCTCAGGCTCTAATGGACTCCAGGAACCAAGTCAGCGCAAAGACACTAAGGTGATTTCATGTCAAGGATATCATTGAAATCTACAATAGATATTAAAACAAACCTGCAGTGCATTAAGAACTAGAACCATTGATTTCATATCTAATTGAAGGGTGCAATGTTTTGTCAACAGGTACAAAGGCAGACAGCGGGTGATGCCAACAGTTCCCAACCAGCCCAGCGAAGCAGGCTACCACTTCATGTTTGAACTGGCCAAGACTGTGCTCCAGAAAGCTGGTGGCACATCATCCACATCCTTATTCACTCAGCCCAGCAGCAACACCAGTCACACCGGTCCACACAGAAACCTGCACTTGTGTGCTTTCCAAATTGGCCTCTATGCCTTGGGACTGAGCAACTGTGTTTCTCCCAACTGGCTGTCTAGGACTTATTCTTCTCATGTATCTTGGATTACAGGTAAAAAATAAATATTATGGCATTACTTTCCATTGTTCACATTTTATCAATTAAATATAGTTTAATTGTAATTTAAAATAGTAAAATAAAAATAGACACTTTCTTACATCTTACTTTGTTTCAAATATGTTGTATTTTGACTATCACAACACTAACTGTCTTTAATTGGGGGAAGATTTGTTGATCAGAAGCAATTACAATAAAGAGCTGAGCAGAACTTGAATACCATTGGAGTTAATTATTTGTCATGTTTTCACAGTTATTATTTTACAGTGTTTTGGATCAAAGAGCAATTGTGGGAAAACTAAACTTTCAAATTTAAGTGAAAAGAAACACCAAGTTCATTGTTAAACTTGGCCACTCATTTTAGTCCATTGGGCTAACTGACTGCATTTATTGCCAAGCTTGCATACAGGATTAATCGACTGCCATAATTGCCAAGCAGGCATCAGTACTAAATGACTACAGTTATTGCAAAGCAGGCATACAGTTTTGTGCTGCACCAATCATATTATTAACCCTTGTTTAAGAGGGGTATGCATTTACAGTGGTTTCTGTTGTATTCTTGTCCATTGATTTAAAGATTGTACAAAGTGGATCACAGGACTTCATGCTAACTTGTGTACTAGCTTAAGAGCTGATGTTGAAGCACACAAATAATTTCTTGCTTTTATATGCCCAAAACTTAGGTCAAGCAACAGAAATAGGAAGTGCTGCGATCAGAATGATAATTGACACCTGGGAAGGTCACTTGACGCCACCGGAAGCAGCTTCCTTGGCCGACAGGGCATCCAGGGGACGTGATCCGTACATGGTCAGAGTGGCCGCTGAGCTTGCTCTTTCATGCCTGCCACATGCGCATGCACTCAATCCTTCTGAAGTGCAGAGGGCTCTGTATCAGTGTAAAGAACAGAGTAGAGATATGCTTGAGAAGGCTTGTTTAGCCGTAGAGACTGCAGCAGAGGGAGGGGGAGTGTTCCCAGAAGTAAGTTAAATATTACTTATGTTAAATTTTGTTAGGGAAATTTAAGGTTTTATTGCATATTAAATCATGTGTTTGCAGCATAAATTTGTGACTATTTTAAGAAATGCATTCAGAGCATCAAGGTCTGTATCAGCAACAATAATTTTTATAGTGAGAATATTACATGCTGATGTTGGTAATGGCAGTGAAAAGTATTATGATGAAAGTTTTATACAAATAAAATGCACTTCTGCTTGGTTCTGAAAGGATATATACTGGCTGTGTAGTTTACAGACCTGTTTACCCTCAAACTCTTAAAATCGAACAATATCATCACAAAATAGTTCAATCATTATCTTAATAGTAATAAAAAATAAAACATACAGAATATATAATGTATGCAGCTCAAAATCGTATTTTGTATGCCGAAATCGTAAAAGTAAACAGGTCTGCGTTGATGTAAACTCATTCTGTATGTTTGGGCACTTTGCTGATTGCAGGTCTTGTTTGATGTGGCCCACCATTGGTATGAGCTGTCTGAGGAAGCCAGTCAGAACTCCCCCGACTCTGTTGATGGCAGTGACAGCAGCAGTCATACACTGAGGGCAAGGAGAGAGTCTGGAAGCCCTGCCTCCCACACTTCAACAGATCCTGGGTCATCCAGGTTTGTATGGTAACCACTACTTTCAATCATTTAGAATTTTGTAGGAAAAAGATACAATATAAAAATTAATAGGTACCAATTGTTTCAAAAATTTTAATTGCTTTTGAAGAAATTCTCATCTTCTCATAACTTTATTTAAAAATCATAAAACCATTGCTGTGTACAGTTTCAATATTGGATATTATTCTGTTAGCATTTTATTGCAACCACAGGCTACAAATCTTTTATTCCTCTCTGTTTCAGCAGCGATCGAGCCAGCCCCAATGCAGGAAATGCATTAGTCCACTTTGCAAATATATCACTCCCTGTTCATAGCAGCCAATCCCCACCACACACCCAGCAGCAGATTGTCTCCCCAGTGTGCTCTTCTCCACAACTTATCCAATCCCCTTCTCCTCACCTTCCACCCCAAACTGTAGTCCTGCTCCCAGCCCCCAATGCAGGGCCCCCTCAGATTGGGGCACACTATATACAGCCTTACAGCTATGTGCAACAGGTGACACAAACAGGCCCCCCACCAGGACCTTTCTCCCACCATCATTTTACACACACTCCACCCCATCACACATTACATAGTCATGGTCTTCATCCACACACTTACGTGGCCTCGTACACCTATCCAGGACAGCCCAACTTTACAAGCCTCCCTCCCAATATATACCATACAGGGAGTGCACCCCATCTGCGCTCTCTTCCACCTTCAGTTCAGGTCTTCACAACACAACCTCACCCTGCCATGCATGCTATGCACCCTGTGGAAGTGGTGACCACAAATCCTCAGACAGGCAGCCCTGCACAGGTTCTCAACTCCACGGTGGCTGTCCCGCAAATGCAGCCCAATACGCACAATCAGATGCAGTTGAATTATCTAATGGCCGCATTTCGTACTGGAATGTTAGCAATGGAGACCCTCTCACGTAAAGTTCACGATGACAGGCCACAGACCAAGTATGCCAGGAATCCACCTTATGGAGAGGATGTCAAATGGTTATTGAGTGTTGCCATCAAGTTAGGTCAGTAGAAAATTGTACATTTGTTTGACTGTTGAAATTTGAAATAAGAATGAAACTGTGAGTTGAAGACTTGAACTTTTCAATGCATAAGCCTTGATCCAAAAGAGTTTTTTCTCCACCAGGCACAACATTCCTCCAACAGTTCTGCGCTAGTGCCGTCAATGCTGTTGTAAGTCCTTTTATACTCTATGACCTGGCAATGGAGGCTGCTCGATTTCTTGCTCGGAACAACTTAACGCATGTACCAACACATTTGAGATCAAATATACTGAACTCATTGTTTCAAAAGTGTCTGCAAATGTAAGTATGACTTTAAGGGTATAATTTTGAAAAAAACACAATGAGAAGTATTAATTAACTTGATAAATATAAACACTGGGGATCTGTGTATCGCTATTCTGAACATGCTTTCAATAAACAACTGCATATTAAGCACATTGAATAAATATCTAATAGCTGTGCTATTCTCCATAAGCTACATGAATGTGTTGTTGACAATTGAAGCACATCAGTTAAATTCTTCTACATGTTTATTATTTCTTGTTATTTCTTTTTTATTATGTAAGTAAAATATTTGCCACAATATATTAGGTTTTCTTTTAAATCTCTGAAATAACAGAAAGAAAGTTACTATAGGGTTGGAGCAGGGGTGAGAGAAGGTAGGGATGGTGCTGGTGAGATGATGATTTGGACTTGTGGCAGGGGATGATTGAAGATGAATTTCGGTAACGACTATCCTAAATGGTAGAATGCTCCCAAAATGATAGCACCATGAAGTTCTTATAATATGTACTTTAACAACTTTGACAAGAGTCAAAATTTCTTGGCTATTAATTGTTCTCAAAATTACAAAATTAATTCTAACTTGTGATAAGATAAACCTCATATGCTGATCCATTTTGGCATACATTGCATAGGGGAAACTTAGCAGGTCTTCAGTAATTCATGTTCCATAATCTGGCAGATGGGGATGGGAGTTGGTTGAGGCATATGTTCGGTAATACTAAAAGTGAAAGAGGTGATCTTAGTGAGAGAGGTGATCTAAGTGAAATAGAAAATCTAAGTGGAAGAGGTGATCTAAGGGAAAGAGGTAATCTAAGTGGAAGAGGTGATCAACGTGGATGAGGTGATCTAAGTGAAAGAGGTGATCTAAGTGGTTGTACTGATCTAAGTGGAAGAGGTGATCTAAGTGAAGGAGGTGATCTAAGTGAAGGAGGTGATCTAATTGAAGGAGGTGATCTAATTGAAGGATGTGATCTAATTGAAAGAGGTGATCTACGTGAAAGAGGTGATCTAAGTGAAAGAGGTGATCAAAGTGGATGAGGTGATCTAAGTGAAAGAGGTGATCAAAGTGGATGAGGTGATATTATTGAAAGAGGTGATGAAAGTGGATGAGGTGATCTAAGTGAAAGAGGTGATCCAAGTGAAATAGAAAATCTAAGTGGAAGAGGTGATCTAAGTGAAAGAGGTAATCTAAGTGGAAGAGGTAATCTAATTGGAAGAGATGATCTAAGTGAAAGAGGTGATCAAAGTGGATGAGGTGATCTAAGTGAAAGAGGTGATCTAAGTGGTTGTAGTGATCTAAGTGGAAGAGGTGATCTAAGTGAAGGAGGTGATCTAATTGAAAGAGGTGATCTAAGCAAAACTAATTGAAGGAGGTGATCTAATTGAAAGAGGTGATCTAAGTGAAAGAGGAGATCTTAGTGAAAGAGGTGATCTAAGTGAAAGAGGTGATCTAAGTGAAAGAAGTGATCTAAGCGAAAGAGGTGATTAAGTGAAAGAGGTGATCTAAGCGAAAGAGGTGATCTAATTGAAAGAGGTGATCAAAGTGGATGAGGTGATCTAAGTGAAAGAGGTGATCTAATTGAAAGAGGTGATCTAAGCGAAAGAGGTGATCTAATTGAAAGAGGTGATCTAATTGAAAGAGGTGATCAAAGTGGATGAGGTGATCTAAGTGAAAGAGGTGATCAAAGTGGATGAGGTGATCTAAGTGGAAGAGGTGATCAAAGTGGATGAGGTGATATTATTGAAAGAGGTGATGAAAGTGGATGAGGTGATCTAAGTGAAAGAGGTGATCCAAGTGAAATAGAAAATCTTAGTGGAAGAGGTGATCTAAGTGAAAGAGGTAATCTAAGTGGAAGAGGTAATCTAATTGGAAGAGATGATCTAAGTGAAAGAGGTGATCAAAGTGGATGAGGTGATCTAAGTGAAAGAGGTGATCTAAGTGGTTGTAGTGATCTAAGTGGAAGAGGTGATCTAAGTGAAGGAGGTGATCTAATTGAAAGAGGTGATCTAAGCAAAACTAATTGAAGGAGGTGATCTAATTGAAAGAGGTGATCTAAGTGAAAGAGGAGATCTTAGTGAAAGAGGTGATCTAAGTGAAAGAGGTGATCTAAGTGAAAGAAGTGATCTAAGCAAAAGAGGTGATTAAGTGAAAGAGGTGATCTAAGCGAAAGAGGTGATCTAATTGAAAGAGGTGATCAAAGTGGATGAGGTGATCTAATTGAAAGCGGTGATCTAATTGAAAGAGGTGATCTAAGCGAAAGGTGATCTAATTGAAAGAGGTGATCTAATTGAAAGAGGTGATCAAAGTGGATGAGGTGATCTAAGTGAAAGAGGTGATCAAAGTGGATGAGGTGATCTAAGTGAAAGAGGTGATCAAAGTGGATGAGGTGATATTATTGAAAGAGGTGATCAAAGTGGATGAGGTGATCTAAGTGAAAGAGGTGATCCAAGTGGATGAGGTGATCTAATTGAAAGAGGTGATCTAAGTGAAAGATGTGATCTAATTGAAAGAGGGGATCTAAGTGAAAGAGGTGATCAAATTGGATGAGGTGATCTAAGTGAAAGAGGTGATCAAAGTGGAATAGGTGATCTAAGTGAAAGAGGTGATCAAAGTGGATGAGGTGATCTAAGTGAAAGAGGTGATCAAAGTGGATGAGGTGATCTATTTGAAGGAGGTGATCCAAGTGGAATAGGTGATCTAATTGAAGGAGGTGATCCAAGTGGAATAGGTTATCAAAGTGGATGAGGTGATCTAATTGAAGGAGGTGATCCAAGTGGAATAGGTGATCTAATTGAAGGAGGTGATCCAAGTGGAATAGGTGATCCAAGTGGAATAGGTGATCTAATACTGTTTTTAATACAGAAAATTATTGACAGGGGCTTTGAGGTGCAAGTTTTGTTTAATGTGGCCTGCGCCCTGGCCAAGATTGCATTTAATCTTGTCCTTCAAGGTAGTTATGGAATCTTTGGTATTAAGACCAGGCATTTGTAAAAACCAATCTTTATATTGAGCCTATAGCCCGCTATTTAAATTATGTACTTCTGTGATTTGTTTTTCTATGTTTATCGTTGTAGGCATGTTTGACTGTTACATGCTGCTATTTTAATGATTTATCCACTCTCTCAGTCCATGTTAATTAATGAAATAAAAATATCCAGAAAAATGAGAAATTTTGACTCATTTTATTTTAATTGTTTTTTTAAAATCTTGGTTGGCACATTGAAAGTCAAAAGTGTATTTTCTGTCTTGACGGTCACAGCTCTCATCTTGTGCTTTACCTATGATTTAGGCCCTTGAATAAGGTTTAGAAGCTGTAAGGAATTCTAAGAGCCCTCTCATGTTATTTCCTTAGAAGTAATACTCCTTTGCATCCATACATTTATGAAGAAATAAAACATTTGCTCTGCCTGTCAATAGCTTTATTATGACTACTCGTTAATAATTCATTTAAAAAAATTGGAGGGTCCATTTTTTTAACTTTTTACTTTGCATGTTAAAACACAGTATTTGCAATAGAATTTATAAGTTGGAAATCTTTTCAGGTTTATACAGTGTGCCCACCAGCGAATACACCACATCAACAATGCAGACTATGATGAGTTTGTTACTATCGTTTGTAATGCCCGCAATGCATTTTATCTGGCACCAGGTGGCATTGTCCAATTCAACGAGTTGCTTCAGAGTCTACGAAGGTCCAAGTCTTGCCGCAAAGAGCTGTGGCAGCGAATTGTCAATGGTCTTGCAAGTGGTACTGTATGATGGTACTTTACTTAGGAAACCTTTATTGAACATCTTTTTATCCCATTATTTATTAATAACCATGGTATATGTGCCCTTAAAACTATTTATACATTTTTTAGGGGAAAAGTGTAAAGTTCTTCATGTGACAGAAGTTACAACTTTTTCCCCTTATGATTATGCCTGTTTAAAAAATAGCTGTGCAAAATTATGTCAAGAACAAAATATTTGAGATACTTCAGTTATATAAGCTGAGTCTGATAGAAATCTTGCATGCCTTGAAAGGGAGCAAAATCAAAGAACTATCCAGCTAGCAATTATATTCTAAAAAAATGAAAAAGATACAAAGCATTCAGACTTGGTATAATTTTCCACAGCTAACTTTATTTCTCAGATATTTAATTTATGACACTTTTAAAGTGTTTTTTAAATGGTTGCCATAAAGAAAATGATTACACAGAACTTATCATTTTAATAACATATTTTTAACTTATTCATGTAATATTGATGACAAATTTTTTAAAAAAAATCTATGTTTTAACTGCAGAATAAACCCATGCCCCCTCCCCACCCACCAAATAAACAAGTAAAACGAATTTCATCACTTTTAAACCATTAAGTCTCAGCATCCTACATTAAAGTTACTAACATTTTAATTGAAATATTTAAACCTCTGCAAACATCCATTTTTTTTAGAAACTTGCTGAAGAAATACATATGACTGAACTAATAGACTGAATGTTTCTATATTGCTTAAAAAATACATTACTTTGATGTCAGTAACTACACATCACATTACTTATTTATTGAATGTCCATGAGTACTACAAATTGTTTGAATGTATACACAGTTTAACCATGTTTATGAAAGAAGTGGACATTTTATCACAATATATTTTTGTGTGTCCAGTTTTTACGAAAAAAAAGGTCTGTGTTTTTCTCCAGGCTACAGATGAAGTAGTTTAAAAAAAAATTCTAAGAGCTTTATAACTTTAATTTCTTGGATTTTATTTCAATTTTAAATTAGAGACATTAAGATTTTGGGAAATATAATTTTAATAAACCCTTTTCTTGATGCTTTCATCTGTAAACATCTTATTTCATGTGAACATCTTAATCCATGTGTGAGCATCTTGTTCCATGAATGAACATTGTGTTCCTTCTGTGAATATCTTTATCCATGGGTGAACAGCCTGTTCCATGAATGAATATGGTGTTCCTTTTGTGAACATATTTTTCCATGCGTGAACAGCGTCATGTTATTAGTTTAATTTTAATACACCATTTGGAACATTTGCTTTTTGAAAAGTGTTTACCACTAATGACATTTTTAGCCATATTTACCAGGGTACAAAGCAGTTTGCCAGTGTCATCAAAAGTGTGCTCACCAAATATATGATGTAACAGGCTGGAAAATGTAGGAAAATATTGCATCTCTTTAAAAATGATTTTTATGCTCAGATTCTGTCATTTTTGCAAATGGGAGGAGAGATCGTAAACATTGTATTAAGAATCTATACTTGCAGGAGATAAGAATAACAAGTAAATGTAGGCTTTTTCAAGGAATATAGCTGCGCTGTTAAATCTCCCTAAACTTCATTTAAATCTTAGACTTGTTAAAAGGTATTTTACAGGAAAGTTGAGCACACATTTTAATGTTAAGTTGAAACAATCTTAGTTGTATAATTAATAGTAATTTAAATTTTATAATTAAAGAATGCATTAAGAATGTTTGAATTAATGGATGACAGCCATATCATATTAAATGACTAAGTAAGACAGTATTGCAGAAATATTACCTTAATATGGATACATTTTTAATATTACATGCACATTATTAAATTTGTTGTGTTTTCTTTTAAACAGGAATATAATATTTTAAAAAAACAGCAAAAAGTACAAGCAATGAAATTTATAAAATGTGAATGACAAGAATATATTCGTGAAAGATTTTCTACTTCCCTATTTACTCACCATATTAACTTACTTATATAGTGTGTAGTTCTGAGTGTTGGTTAACTGCTCTGAATATTTTATAAAAAATATTGTGTTGTTGAACTGAACTCTTAGCCTTAGAAGTTAATTGGTGTGTAATGTGGTAATGTATAAATGTTTCTTAGTTAAAATTCATTTTAATTATATGTATCACCTTTCATATGAATATTTATTGTCATATCCATATTTTTATTTTATCTTTTTTTATCTCAGTCACACAAACAGAAATATATATATATACACATTTGTATATATAAATATACATACTATTTTTCCACATTATTACATCAAGAAAGCAAAAGTTGCTTTATGCAGCAATCTGAACTTAATAATAAAAATAAAAAACACAGAAAAAAACAAATGGAGATGCCAATTTCTTAATCTGATCAAATCATAAAACTGTTCTGTTTATTTATACTGACAGAAATTTGTTTAACCTCTGGAGATACATGAATCGTAATAAATTATTTTGTTGCTAAAATTCCATATAAATGTAATTGAAACAGTAAATAAGTTATGACACCTTTTGACATGGTTATAAATTAAAAAAAACAAAACCAGGTGCATTAAAAGTTAAATATTTAACACTACACCTAAATCTTTTTATTGTGATGTTATTGAATAAATAACACTACCTCATATGCACACTCAGAAAAACAAATTGATTATCATTTTAAAGAAAAAATCTGCATGTAACAAATTATGTTCTGATAGATTTGGAATGGTTGAGGTTGAATATCACTAGTGCTGGAAACTGTCTGAAGCAAATGAACCAATAATAAACTTGTTAAGAGAGAATCATTGAAATCATTTTTTATTTAGTATTACAATATCCATTATTCAAGACGATTCAGTTACTTAAATACTTGTAAAACCTTACCAAAAATATAACTGTAATGAGTTTTTTGCGTATTTTTATTATTGCTTGAACTTAGTAGCATGCCCTGGTTTCTGTACAATTTATGTACATTTTAAATAAACCCAAGAATCCAACACAGAACAAAATGGTTTGATTAAAAAAATTTCTAGAAACTTTAAATGAAAGAATCCTTAAAAAAAATTACAGGATGTACTCTCTTTATGGAAAACAATCCTGTTCCTAGCTAGCATCTGCCCTAAAGTCAATTTTTATATTTGGAGCAAGTCAGTCAACTGCTGGGAGTTGACAAGAAATGCATATTTGAATCCTCTTCTATGATGGGTAGAAAAAAACCTAATACACTTTATTAGCAGGTCCTATCAACTACACAGTAGTTAAACTATTACATTTCTTTATCAGAGAATGAAAAATATTAAAGAAAATGAAATTTCATTGCGGTTCTTTGAGGTGGGATAACAGCTGTAGCTGACATGTTCTGCCACCATTATAGGTAAACTTTTGAACCTCTCCTTACAGTTAGTAGTCATTCATTGTACTTATTTTCTGTTTAATTATAACGTAAGATTCAATGAAGAAAAATGCAAGGTTAACCATAAGTTGCAAACATTTTAACCCTGTTCTGTTTCCAGTAGTTTCCTTGTTGTCTAGATAATGAGGAAACATGGCGTTGAGCCGAATTTATTTTAAGAATGAATTATTTGGTCAATCCCAAATAGAGTGAATATGATAAAACGTTCTCTCTATTTATTTTAACGTCATACAATCTTCTCATTAATGAATCGAACAGTTTTACTCATGCCTAAAATATTGTAAGTGCAAAAAGTTGCCATAAATTATGATTTTCCATTCTGTTACCTTTGTATTTATTTTAAAACCCATTGTTTTTTTTTTAACAATTTGTTGGCCATGTATGACAAATTCAGTTCTAGCAGTTTGTCCTTTTATTTTATACACATGTTTATAACTTATTATTTATTATTTGTGTGTGTGTGTGCTGTGTCTTGAAACCTTTACTGTCTATTTATTTTATATTTATTCCAAATTTGTATATTTAAATATTTCTTTCTTAGATTTCAGTGAAAACATTTTTTTAGCTATACATTAAACGTGACTAGATATTTATTAGAAGCAAATTAGTCTGTTTATCCTAGTCCATTTATTAGTATTTAACTAACACGTGTCAAAAGCTTTCATTGCAAGACTTTCTGTGTGTTGGTTATATGTGTTAGGCATAGTGTAACCAAACTGATTAAAATCACCTCCTGCATGACATAAACATTCAATATTTATTTATTTATTTGTAAGATAATTATCCTGCCTCCCACCCCCCTTCTTTCCATTACTTCATCAGTTTCAGAATTATTTATTTCATAGCAGTATTCCTCTATGTATTCAAATATTTTTGCTCACACAATAATTCCTTTCAAATTTTGAGATTTTCAACATAATATATAATTTATTATTCTTTTACAAATAAAAAGCAACCTATAAACAAGATCCAGCATTTTATACTTTCTGGGGATTTAGCAAGTCTGGACATTGAAATGAAATATGTGTCCCATGATCTAAGAACTTAAAACATTTGAATAATGTTGAGGTGGCAGATATTTTTGTTGGTAAACTTAAATGTTGATAGCAGGTTTTATTGAGAAGCAATATTTGCAATCAGCAATTGGTTGAAAGGGAAAGAAAAACAACAACAATGTCAAAACAATTGAGTGGACTGTCCCTTTGATTATGAAAACACCATTCAGGTTAAAATGTATTGCTTGCTGTATGAAGGTCATATCATTTCAAGATTATACTTGTTCTTTGTTTATTTTATGTTTAATTAGTGCAAACATCATTGAAATCTTATCTTCAGTGCTGGCAGATTTGATTTGTACTTTAGCTTGTGGGTCCTTCATTAGTTAATTATTCCTGCATTTGCTAATATTATGCTTATGATTTAAACTTTGGAACCGTCATAAATATGTGGCATAAAAAGGTTGTGAATGGCGCAAAAAAAACAACAAAAAAAACAAACAAACAAACTAACCGAAATACCCTGTTGATTTTAAAGAGTACAAAATACTTTAACTTTGAAATTTGCATATCCTCGGTCCTCACTAAAAACTAACCAGCGCTCCAGGCACTGCCACCTCTCAATGGCAATGTCCCTGGTACCAAACTAACCAGGCTTCAAGAGTTTTAAACGTTGGTTCCAGCACTGGCATAAAAAAAATCAAGTAGAGTTATGTTTAAACATAAATTAAACTTCTATTTTTACTCCTCTTGCCTTAAAGATTTGTCACTGAATCCTTAACTCTGACAGTTGAGCTCTGGAGTTTAGCTTAGGCTGCTGCAAGAAAGCCCTACATTGACTAGTTGCCAGAGTTAAAGCTAGGCTTCTGTCAGAAACCATCACATTTTTGGGTTGCCAGAACTAAAACTAGGCTTCTTTGAGAAACTCTCACATTTATTGATTTTCACAGGTTAAAGTTAGGCTTCTGAGAGTAATGAGGACCACCAAGAAAGCTTTAGCCTATTTGTGTCAGGGCAGCAATTATAAAAAGTCTGCTGACCTCTGCAGTACTCGGATGCTCATACTATTATCTTCTATACTCCATTACCATCTCATACAAATCCATTACCTACCATAGGAAATAGTTTTTTTTTTTTAATGAATTGTTTCACCCAAGTATGATAATCATTTTATCATGCCATTTAAACTCCATTCAACACAAAAACTAGGCGACACATTTTACAGAAATGACTAACGGAGTTTTAAATAAAATACAAATCATTAATTCATGTTTTATAATATACAATTTTTAAACTTGTCTTGAAACCATTTTGAAATAATAGAAATTTGTGTGTTTTATATGGTGTTTTGTCTTTTTTCCTTTTTAACTACATATTTTAGAAATGACTTTAAAAATTTGCTATTTCATTTTATTAAGTCTTATGTGAATATTTGACACTAAATGTGTACTGATCTCAATTTTAAAGAAACAAAATATTTTATAGTTGATTTTTAAAGAAGCAGAAAAGCTCATGAAGACCACCATTTGAATATTTCATGCTATCATTTCACCTTTGTGTCTCCCTCTTGTTTGAATCTTAGATTTATATCCTAAAAATTAAGTCAGTTACATCCTCACATCATTTTAGTGCATTTTTTAAAAATAATGTAATGTATACAAAAAGAGGAAATGCTGTCGTCCTCTTTTTAAAAAAAAATAAATCATATTGTATTTTTCCTTTCAAATTATCATCATTGATCATCTTTAAAAAAAAAAAATTAAGTGTATATAAACATCCAAGCATTGTAAAATGTTCATATTATCAACCTCTATAAATATATATGCTTAAAAAAACTAAGTATGTAAAAAAAAAAAGATTCTATTTATGTAATATGGTGTTGAATTTAACAAAAACTAAAGAGGAATATTGCTGTGGACCTTTTTAAATTGCTACCATTTCATCATCACAATCATCATGTGACTAGTTGTCAGTCAAATTACCTTGGTCATCAGTGCTTCTATTACATTCTCCTAACTAAAGTCAGTTTAAAAAAACAAACTTATTCAATGAAGGATCCCTCCAAATACACTATTTCATATTCTAGGTAAAAATCAATAACATCACTTAAGAGATTATGTTATCTTATACCAGTAGTTTATCATAAATGTCTAAAGATGTTTTGAATCCAAAAAATTGTGAAGGTTCTAGGAATGAAGATGATTTATTGCCTTCAATTGCTAGTTGTCAAATACATAAAATAAAAAATAAATAAAATTTTTGGGAATTTTAAGCATTCACCTTGTTTCTAACCTTTTCAAAATGTATGTATTTTTCTTGACACTAAATTACTTTAAATGATACTCATTTTTTCTGGGGTCAAGTTTTTAAGGTGTGAAAAAAAAGTTTTTTTAAAAACAAAACTGTAGAAATCAAAACAAAAATGAATACTTTTTAATATTAAATTTTAACTCTTTAAATTTAAAAAATAACATAGTTATAAAACCCATTATCTATTTGGAGGATTTTTCAAGGATGAAATTCATAACTTTATCAATGTTATACCTACAGACATTAAAAAAATTAATAAATTGCAAAAACTTTATTTTAGAACACACAAAAAAATGCAATTGAGTTTTTATAATAGCTTAGGTGAGTTGTAAAAAAAACATTTTGAAATTATTGGCTTATTTTACATTCTCAAACTTCTCTCCTGAAATTGACAAAAATTCAATATGTTGTGCACATATTCAGTTCAGTTTCTCTTTGCTTATCATTTGAAGCCAGGCAATGAAGATGTTCATGTTATTTCTGTCATTTGTGCTGACCTCCCCTGTAGCTCTTAGATTTCTTGTAATCAGATAGATCATTTGATGTCCCTGCCACAGCACATTAGGGCTCTTTTAAATAGCTGACACTTTACAACAGTACTGGAACAACTTGTATCTTACCTTCGGGATTCTTTGGACCGTAATTAAAACTAAACATTGCTTTTAGATGCTATAGTTCTTTGAACAAAGTAGTCTTCCAGGTTGATTGTTAAAGGGGTCATAGCAAAAAAATTAAAGAAAAGAAAATTATTAAAAAAATGAATGAATTGTAATGCTTTGCCAAATGCACAGTCATTTTAAAAATCAACCAATAAAGCTATCCAATAACTAAATTCATGATATTTTTCAAGGGCACAATATGTCTGAGACACTGTAAAGATTTTTTAGACAGTTCAAATATTTAGAAACATTTGATATAGTATTTTAATTAATGTTTGAATTTATGTAATTTCAACTTGAAAAGTAACGCATGGGATGAATACTTTACTGTACTTTACAAATACAATTTTTAACAAATATTTTGACATTTCGCTATACTTTGGCTTTGTCTGCACTAGAAGGAACAGTAGTAGTAGCATTACAAGTTAATCATTTATTTAAAAAAAAAAGCAAATTATATTTAAAATACAAATATATCTAAAACTAAAACCATGCTTTGCTTTTCAAGGGAATAATAATTCTGACATAAAAGCAAGAAGCATTATAAATAACAAATCTACCTCTTAATCTAAAGAGTTGTCCAAAAATGGATGACTTTTGGGATTTCTGAACGTGATGCTTTAAAACAAGAGTTAGCATGATAAAGAAATTGACTTATGAGATAAATAATACCCAAATATACAGTGGCATATATCTACCTCTTTGAAATCTCTGTTATTTTAATTCAGGAAACTAATATCTATTTGTTTACATTTCCTTCATGCTATCCAATTTTTTTTTTAATTTAAAAAAAAAGGCTTGATTTGACCTGTTATCATTGAAAATTTTATCTGAAAATGTCAAAGACGGCTTGATTTGGCCTGCTATTATTGAAAATGTCATCTGCCAATGTCAAAGATGGCTTAGATGTTATGATGAATCATGCTGAGCTCTGGTGTGCTGTGTGTAGTATTGTGTTGGTGTTTATTATAAGTTGTGTTAAATGCTAGCTGTCATAGGTCCTCCCTCACCTTCTATTGGTACATTATTCCCACATCCCTTTTCACCATTCAGTATGAATGATATGCCCTATAAAGCCCAAAATAAGTACAAAAAAAGGGGCTTTTGGTTTACATTTATTTAGCCTGCTGGGAACTGTCTGTTTTGTTATGATTTTTTTTGTATTCATAATTCATTGTGGTAGTTTAAATTCAATATTTTTTTCACACCCATTTCCTCTTGTCTTTGTAATTCTTCATTAAAGTTCTCAGGCTAAACCACTTTGTTTTGTTGTTGCATGTTCATTTGTACATTTTCCAGAAAAAAAATGTTTCTTTTTAAAACCAAGTTATTTACCAGCAGAGCTTTATTTATTTTAAGCACATGGCAATGATAACTCATTGTTAAACACTGTTCATTTTTCATGCACCACTCGTCAATTCATTCAGCTTTTCAATTTTCATTGACCACTCACCAAGTCATTCAACTCTTCAATTTTCATCGACCAGTCGTCAATTCATTCAGCTTTTCAATTTTCATTGACCACTCACCAAGTCATTCAACTCTTCAATTTTCATCGACCACTCACCAAATCAATCGACTCTTCAATTTTCATTGACCACTCACCACTTCATTCAACTCTTCAATTTTTATGAATGGTTTCAGCCTCTCAATTCAAAACAGCTTGTATTTTACAATTTCTTACCTATACTTCAAACTTAATTTTATCTCTTGGATAGAACAATAAAAATGGATTTATTAGAAAGCTTGACTTTTAAATCAATGGGTGCAGTAAGGGTTTACAGGATTGATAGTTATATTTTTTGAGAATGCACATGGGCTTTGACTTTGATGAAACATGCCATACCGCTGTGCAAATTCCTGCCCTGAATAATTAACTACCAGGAATTGAAAGCAAAGGAAATATTATTTATAATTTGAATGTTTTGATATAAAGAGAGCTGTTTCCTTGCTAGCAAATGATTGAATAGAACATTATTCATTATTAATATTCAAACTTAAAATATTACAAATGCTTATGAATACTTGTATCATTCTAAATGTTAATTGATCAGATTATAAAATCAACAAAGTAACAGACATTAGATTTGGGAAACGCTGAAAGATCTCCTTTCTTTCGAATTTTTTTTTATTTGACTCTACTTGTTAAATGTATATTTACATTTGTCTTATTTGATGATGTAATTTGCTGTTAAGAACTTCAAACCAGCATTTCTTAAAGTTTTATGGGCCGTAGATAAATTTTTCTTATTTGTGTGACCCCCGAAGTCAGTTAAATCAGGGGTTTTAACATTTTTGCCACATCCCCACCCACCTCTTGATTTCAAAACATATATCCCACACCCACAATATTGAAAATTCTAATAAAAATCCAAATAAAAATGATTTATGGGTCTCCTGTACCCCCTGACACTGCCTCCCGCAACCCCAGGGAGGGGGCTTTGGGCACAGCTTAGTGAAATATAGGTTAAAATACTGTTTGTGAACTAAATTAAAAAGATTTTTGATGAACATCTAGATCTAATTAACTTTGAGAATCCATTTTAGTCTGCTGCTTTGAAACTGTCCTTGAAACAAAGATACATGAAATACATATAAAACTCGAGACTTATTTTCAATAAATGTGGCATTACTTTTTATTATGAAATGCCTTGATTTAAAATCAAAAACCAATACATGATAAAGTTTAACAAGCATTGAATTTTAGATACAAGCAATGCACATTTAACTACAGCAATTAGCCTACAACTAAAAATCATCAATCCATTTAAACATTTCTCCAGGACCAGTGGTAATATAATAACAAATTGGTTTCATATATATAAAAAAAAAAAAGGAACATTTTCCTGCACAAAGTTCGCATTAATGTCTTTCAATTAGAAAACAACACAATTCATTATAGTAGTTGTATTGCCAAATGGCTTTCATTTTCAACAAAATTTGAAGCTTTCCAAGAATTAGTCACCCATATGTTATTCGTAACCAACTTCAAAGTATTTAAATGAGTGTTTTAGAAAATGTATGTCATGCTTAAGGAGTGAATCACTTGAGTTGTGCCACAATAGCTTTGCCAAGCGAGGATGATGAAGCAGGGTTTTGTCCTGTGATCAATCTGCCATCAACCTGTGGATTTAAATAAAGGAGAAATTTTAATTATCTAAAGGTTTGGGTTGGGGGGGGGGGGGGGTCAGCCCAAGTAGCCCCTATTTATTACAAAAACCTATATTCCTTCTTTTTTGTGAGTCAACCCCTAGGTCCTATCCTATAAAATCAACTTGTCAAAATGACTGGGGCGGGGGTACAGGATAAAGCTGTTGTTGTTAAGGTAACTTATAGGATGGACAGGAATTGCATTGTTAAGGGGGGAGGTTAAGTTTAATAGATTCTCACATCTTGAGAAAGAGGGGATTGTTTCTTTTGATAATATGTTTCGGGTCTTCCAGACTTCGGGTGGTAATTTTGGGGTTAACGACGGAAATTCTAATTGACCTGCAATTAGGGGGCAGGGATGTGTTAATAGAGAGCATTCCTGGGACAACTATGGAGGTAGAAAATGGTATGTAAGACAGGACTCTTCATGACATGGAAGTTAGTTGTGAGGGAGAGAAATTAGTTAGTTGAGTAGAGTAGTTGGGAGAGAGAAAAGGGCTGAGAAAGACTTTGATAGGGGATAATTGCAAGAGAGATCAGAAGACAACAGTTGAATAAAGGAATAGTTGAGACGGAACAGTTAAACAGTCTAGAAAGTCATGGCTTTAGAGATTCATACAGACAGCTGACAATCAGTGATGGCAACAGAAGAACTTTTTATTAGTAATAAAACATAATCTCTTGTATCATCTGGACGCCTGGAGATTGACTTGTTTAGTTTTCATTCAAGTCTACATTGTGCTTTGTCTGTCCCAACACCTAGATATTCAAATATAATTCACAGAGAGGAGCGGTCCTGTACTGACCACTTCTAAATCAATACAGTGTGTGATAAGTCAGGACCAGAGCACTCCTCCGTAACAATCGTTCTGTGACACAACTCTTATCCTTTTTATTCAAAATTTAAAAAAATTAAAATAAAATGCAAATCATCCTAGTTCAAATTAAATAATATATGGGGGACTGCGTTCAATCAAGCCATGTGAAGTACAATAAATAGTGTAACAAGATATGTTTAGGCTTGAAAAATATCAGAACAATTAAGAGGATCTTTTTGGCTAAATGACTTCTTTGGCAGACAATACAAAACAAGAAAAACAAATTATTTGAAATTGAGAAGCTTAAGTGTTCCAAGATCACAATGTGTAGAAACAAAGAGATTGAGAAAGCTACATTGTGATATGGGAACACTTAAGCTTTTCACTTTCACCCACCACAACATTCTCCTTCCAGTTATCTGCCTTGCTGAATGTGGCCCCTAACTCAACAAGTCTTGTCTCTAGCATGAAAGGCATGTACTCTGACAGTTTAACTGCATCTTCTTCATTGTTGGAGAAGCACGTTACTTTTTTACCTTTGACTATGGAATCACCATTGGCAAGTTTGACTGGAACTAGGCCTGTATGGTAAACAAATATGAGTGAGAAGAACAGTCTTACTTGTATAACATGTTTAGGTGTTAATAGTAAGGTAAAATTTCTGGGTTGCGACATTAAAAATGGCTCTTGGCTTTTTACCAAAAGGTGGGTTTGGCTAGAGACAGCAGGAAGCTTGCATAACAAAACAAAACACTAGAACAGACGATTCAGCTGAGCAGCCATACTCTATAACAAAACAAGAAAGTTAGACAACTTAAGATAGGCACTTAGCTCTACTTGGTTGACAGGAAATGGCTAATAATAAAATGGGAAGGGCTCTGAATGTTAATTAAATTAAGGGAGAGAATGACCTATAGTGTGCTAGACCAGGAGGTAGGAACAATAACTCTGGCCAACTTAGAAAGAGAGTGGGGGAAAAAAAGTAAGTTTAAAACGTTTTTAACAAGAGTAAATATGTTGAATATGTATATATTTATATATATAACAATGAGTCTGTGTAGAAGCGGTCGTTCAGCTTCTAAAAAAACAATGACAGTAATTTTTCTTTATTTTACAGAAATCGAATCAATTCAAATATGATAAAATGTATCTCCTTTTATGCAAGTCTAAGTAATGTTTAATAAGTAAGTATTATTATTATAAATAAAAAATTAATTTAATAAAATAATAATATTATTTGTAGTTCAGGGCCTAATGTTAGAAATGTAAACATCTAAACATTGATACCTGTACTTTTGGCCTAATGTTAGAAATGTAAACATCTAAACATTGATACCTGTACTTTTGGCCTAATGTTAGAAATGTAAACATCTAAACATTGATACCTGTACTTTTGGCCTAATGTTAGAAATGTAAACATCTAAACATTGATACTGGTACTTTAAAAAAATAATGAAAGTCTGATTTACTAATCACTACATAAACATTTCAAGGTTGTGCAAATTTGTATTTATTTTGAAGACAAAATATCTCAAAACCTGATAGTTATATAAATACATTTAGTAGATTTTGGATTTCGCAACAGAAGGTAGAAATTAGCACAATATGCCTGTCATTTTTTAGCTTGGTAACAACGGATCATATATATTCTAGTTTAAATATTTTATCACCTTTTGTATGGATGAGTACTTAAAGAAGTCAGTCATTAGAATTTTAAAATAAAACAAAATAAATGAACGTTCAAAGACAATATGTAAACCAAGTAAAAAAGAATTTACCAGCAGGTCCATGGCAGACAGCAGCGACTACTCCTCCTTTGTCGTAAACTTGTGCGGTTATCTTTGCAATGATGGCATCTGTTGCTAAATCAAACATGGGCCCATGACCTCCAGGAAACAGAACTGCATCATAGTCACTGGGGGGACAATTAGAGGAATAGCAGAATGTTAGACAATAATCCCTGAATGATTAAAAATACAAATCAAGAAAGTTAGTAACATCAAACAAACTAAACATGCTTCACTTGAAGAATTTTTTAAAGAAAAATGATGCTGTAAAACTAACAATTTTTTGGAAGATGCATCCCACCCACTTCATCATAGATACCTAAGATCAGCTCGATCGGGGCGAATTCTTTCTCTAAAAGTTAGGACAGAAAGATATACAAATTCTTTTGTTCCCCAGTCTGTGCGAATTTACCATCGTGCTCCCCCAGCAATTACCAAATCTAAATGATCACTTAATGGAGTTCCTTTAGGGTTGATTTCTGTGCTCAAGAAATTTTATTTTATATGTCTTGTGTTTTAATTAATTGTTATAATTGTACAATGTTGTCTTTGTTAAAAATATGTATTTATTTATGTGCTGAAAATGAATATGTACAATGTAATAAAAAAAAACAATTTCCATTTATTTGGATCAATGAAAAATCTTATCTTATTGGACTTTTTAAAAATTTACCAGCACAAGAGAATTACGACAGTAATGCTAATGGGACTTGACATTTACAATACATGAACAACAGAACGATAAGAGCAATAGAACAATTAATTATTTATAAAATGAACACTTATGTGAGGGGTGTCTTGGATTAGGGTGCATATGAAAGATACTTATATAAATTATCCTACTGCTGTCATTATTAATAAATAAATACTTTTAAAAGTTTTGATAAGGTGGGTGGACTATCAGAGACTTTTTTGTTGTTGTTGATTGACATATAAAAGTTTTAGTAAAATAAAACCCAACCAGCAGGAAGCAAGGGCTTCCAGTTCATTCAAATTTTGGTCATTATTCCAGATCAATTCTAACCTGGCCTTGACCTGTGAAGCAACCTTGGTGTTGTTCACTAGGGCCTGTGCTTTAGCATCTTTGAGGAACCACTGGCAAGCTGCATCGTCTTTGAAAGCTTCAATACTGTCCGCGTCCTGTGGAGAAGAACAAACATCCGGTAGAAAAAACATCCGGTAGAACAAACATCCAGTAGGACAAACTTTCTTTACAGCGACAGCCACAATGTAAGGGGATTATGTTTTTATCAGACTAATTCAAAGGTTACTGTTTAAAAGAAATGCAACATTTCAGTTACTTGCAGGGTTGCCCCAAAGGATAATAATGTGGTTGCCTTAAGGCTAATGGTAAATGATGTATAGTAAAGAAGGGCGTCAGCGAGCCGCCAGGCTACAAGGTTCTTAATGGCCTCTCAGTGGTGGAAATGTTCAGGAGGAGGTGGGGAGGCGGGGGGCGACAACTCCATTTTGATAAAAAAACAAAACATATGGTTATTGCCAACATTGTTTTAATAATAAATAAAACAAATTAAAATATAAGGAAAACTCTTTTGTGTACTACATCAGCATTTCCCAGACTATTAAGTCTGACTGGTGGACATGTTTTGAAATTGCACTAGGGACCGGTGGTCCCTTTTGAAATCTCATCAGAGACCGGTGCCAGATTTATTAATTACATCTTCTTTTTGAGATACACTTTTTTTAATACATAAAATGCAACTCAATTAAGTTTCTAAAAGTTTCCCTTACAATTTGTCTTTAACCTGATTGCATCATCAAATGAACAAAGAGGAACATTCATTTGTGTCAACATACCAACGGCGCCTTCCCACCTTTAGGGCTGATGGCGTCAAACTCTGTGAACCCAGCGTCCACCAGCACTTTGTACGGGTGGGCCAGCTCTGGCAGATACCAGCCTGTTGGCTTCCCGGTTGTTGGGAACTTATCAGCACTTGTGAGGATGACCAGAATCTTTTTCCCCATGATGGTTGTAGTAGTGGCCTTGCAAGAGCTGAAACTGACGGATTTTCCCAGAGTTAGAAATAAATTGGGAAGAGCAAATTAAATACATTCATTTGTGCTCATTGGTTGGTTAAATGTTCAAGCTAGTGATATTATAGTAGAATCACATTGAATTTTTGTAACAAGGTTGATTAAATTTGAGGAAGACAAACATTTAAAAAAAAGAAAAATAACCAAACAACAAAACATGAATGAGCAGTCGAGTCGTATGGAAACAAGTGGTATGTGGTGGAGAACCAGAACATAAAAGAAAATCAAAGCATACATACAATTTTCATAACTAAATTAAGATTTTATTTTATTTTTTGACATGTTCCCATAATGATAATGGATTAAGATGTAGTATTATTAGAAATCTGTTACGTGAAACAACGAAGTCATCCCCGCGCCGAATGTAAAATGGCCACAACAGTTTTTGCGCAAAAGGTGTTTCACGACTGAGATTCACGTTACCTATAATACCTGAGGTGATTTCTACATCAAATTGATGTTTTTGAAATTAATTGAATAAAGATTTTTTCAAATTTATAAAATTTTAGATAAAAAAAAAAAAAAAAGTGACGTCACAAAATTGTTTGACCCCCCCTCCCCCTGCCACAAATTCTCGACCCCCCCCCCGAGCGTGACGTAATTTGCGAACGACCCCCTAAGAGGGATGCTGTAATAGAAACATTGGACACAATCCACACCGGGAAAACAACATTATGACGCAGTGGGGAAACTACCTTTTGTTTTGACAACTGGAGAAACCTTATTCTGACGCAAGAGAAGACATATAAAGATGCGGCAGAAACCATATTATGATGCGGGGGGGGGGGGGGGAAAGGGGGGGCATACATATTAAGACACAGGCAATACCATTTATTGAACTTCTGGCCCCAGCCAACACTATTGATTGAACTTCTAGCTCCAGACAACACCATTGAATTTTGTTTTAGCACCAATCAACTCCATTTATTGAACTTCTGTCCCTAGCCAACACTATTGATTGAACTGCTAGCTCCAGACAACAACATTGAGTGAGTTTCTGGCCCCAGCCAACACTATTGCTTGATACTTTGGTCCCAGCCAACCCCATTACTTTAAATTCTGGCCACATGTGCAGCCAACAAACATTGATTGAACTTCTAGCTCCAGCCAACATCATTCATTAAACTTCTGGTTAAAGCAAACACATTTGATTGAACAACACCCTTAATTGAAATTATGTTCTCAGGCAACACGCTCGCTTGACTTTGTGGACCCAACCCACACCACTGACTGAACTTTTGTCTTGAAGCTTTGACGGAACGAAAAGCAAAATATCACACATTACATTTTCTGTGTATTTTGAAAATTCGCAAAGAGGGATGATCGTGAAGTTAAAGTCTGGACTGTGTAGCAAAGGTTTGCAAGTTAAGACCCAACTACTGATCCAATTCAACAATTTTACATTAACTTTCTCCGGAATCAGGTATTTTTGTAATAGTTCTTTGGTCTACTTTGCACAATCCAGTGGAAAAATAAACCCGGTCCTGCGTATACACCAAAACCCCGTCCTGCGTATACACCAAACGACATTAAAAATATATTTGACGCAGGAACGATGCTGCCTGATCGCACAGTTTATTGATGCAGCTAGGTCACTTTCACATTTTTTTTCCAACGGCCCGGAGTCCACGGAGCTAATGATTTGCATACTGGCGGCAGAGTCCACAGAAGCGCTCTGTATGGAAATCATTTAAATGGTTGTAGATCAAAAGATTGTTGGCAGCATTGCTGTATTTGAAGCGTTCATTTGTACACAAAATTGCAACCGTGTCTTGGGTTACTTTGGATGTAAACATGCGTTTTTTTTTGTCTTGTGTGTTTGGAGCTGATTTCATCAGCGAATATTAGTGCAGACACTATACTATAAATTCGACTTTCTTTTGTTTTACAATGTTTAAAAAGTCGATTTCACGCGAGTTTTTCTCGTTTTTCTTTAGCTTCCCTTTTTTTAAAACTAAGCCATTTTCCGATAATCTAACAGAAACAACAACTCCCGATTCCTCGACTCTGCAGACGTGGTTTGAAATCTTGATACACTTAACCAGGTTTGTTTAAATGTCAGAGCATCGTGAACGTAACGTAAGCAGACATCGGTTTTACGAGGCTCTAGAACTGCTCTGAAGTTTGCTCTTGGTGACTCGGTGAGCCTATCAGAGAAATGGAAATTTTTTGGGATGATAAAGCACTTTGGTGGAACTATTACGGTTGCCGGGCAGGCCGTGCGAAAGGGGCACCAGCAGTGGCGTAGAAAGGGGCACCCGCAATGGCGCAGGAGGGGGTGAGGGAGCGGGGCAAAACCAAAACTTGGTCGGCTTGTCGAGTTTTTGTTTATTCTTGGAGGAGTCACAGTACATGACAATTTGAGTAAAAACCTGACAATTCAGCAATTCAGGAGGGGCCACTACTCCCCTGCCTTACTCAAATGACGTCCCCGGGGTTGGGGGGGGGGGGGAGAATAAAAACAATAAATAAATACAGGAATTACAAATAATATGAGAATAAGGATGAGAATTTTTCCGGTATATTATGAAAAATGTATCTGGGAATGCTAAGAAATATGTGTATTTGATAATGTTTGATCTTCAGCCTTGCATGAAGTGTCGTGGAGTTTATCGGATCTGATTTGGGTTGCTAGGATCGCATATTTGCACATAGCCATAGAATGATGTTGCGTTTTATTGTGCGCAGTGTGTCTTGAGGGTTGGTTTCGTTTTTGTCGCACCATTAGGCTTGTGACGTATCTGTGAAGTGATTTTATGGATATGTGACGTACTGACTGTCTTTGAGTACACTCCATTCGTTTGGTAGGGGCTCTCTGAGCATTGAATGAGAAGGTTGTATTATATTCCTCTAGTGAACTGCGCCATGTGTTTGAATTATTGTGCAACCAGATGGTAAATAACTTGAATTTAAGTGTACGTTGTTCTTGGAGTGAGAACTTGTGTTCAGTTTTGATCAGATAACGATGGGTGAAAGCGAGAAACGCAATAATAAGGCTTCCTCAAGATGGAACTCCTGGAGTCTTCCACAAACTTAAAATATAGCATCATATTACCCCATGCCTTAAAAAAAAAAACATATCCATTGGTTAACTTTGGGTCCCATATTTATTTCGCGCTAGCCTGCGGCTCCAGGTACCTATTGACTCAATCTAACACCACAGTAGGTTTCAGTCACCATGGTCAACAACCAATCAAAGTGTTTGTCCTGATATCAGTTCAACATCTAGTAACGAAATGTTAAGCCAGACCGGATGATCATTTCCGCTTATTACGCCAATCATGATTTATATATTAAAAAAAAAAAATTTGATTTTTTGACAATTTTCTTTGAGTGACGGGAAATGGAGGAGACCAGATGGGAAAAAAAAGTTAAATTCTAATGTAGAGTAAAACCTACATGCAAATAATGGTGTTAAATTCTAATGTAGATTAAAACCTACATGCAACTAATGGTGTTAAATTCTAACGTAGCGTGACCATAGACATAGAATTATAGCTCTGTGAGCGTGACCTACATACATGCAAATAATGATGTGTATGCGTCCAGATCTGTTGTGCCCAGCCAAAATCACTGACGTGGCATATTTAATTTGTTATTTTTATTTCCCCTGACAACTCCATACATATTGTATATGGGCTTGGAACCGTTCATGCCATTTTCTTGACAGGGCTTTATTGGCTTTCGGTGGTTTAAGAAGTGGGCTGACACCACATATCACATAAACCATGGGACGTGATTCCGTTCTGTGGTGCTATTATAGTTAAAGCAGTCGAGGATCGACCGGGAAACTCGGATTGTGCACAGTGGACTAGTAGGTAGGCAATCAATACAGTTGCACACTTCACCGTGAACATTCTAGATGGCCTGACACAAGGAAGACATACGAAAAATGGTTTTGTTTTTGTCTCATTCGCCGACTTCGCTTTACACCAGCGGTTCTCAACCTGTGGGTCGCGACACCTTTGGGCGTCGAACGACCCTTTCAGAGGGGTCACCCACGACCATTAGAAAACACATATACTCTACAGTTATGAAGCAGAAACGATAGTAATTTTGTGGGTAAGTTGTCGCCACAACACGAGGAACTGTGTTAAAGGGTCGCGGCATTAGGAAGATGAGAATCACTGCTTTATACAGTGTGCTGCGTCTTATGTCACGCTCCAAAATGACGTACGGACTATGGATGAATGGTTGTCATCCTATCTTTTATATGATCTATATTGTCAAATAAATTAGTAGCGAAGCCACGGACGTAGGAAGAAACGTGGCATGTTGGGGGGGGGGGGGTGCGGATCGCTATGGACCCCACTTATTTTGGGGCGACATTTACGACCCACATTATACAGCTTCTTTTCTAGTGTAGTCTGTATGCAATGTTGTTTTCGTTACAATAAGATGCCGCACTTTCAAGGCCCGTCTCTGACGTCACACACTCTAGCTTCTCCACTGAGTGGAGCGTCTTAATTTTGTGGTTTTCAACATTAATATTATATCACAAATCCTCACTGCTTACATAATGCATTGCTCCACCCCCCTCCGACCCACTCATGTACGCCCCTGTAGTCCTTATAGAAAGGTTGCACGTATGGGTTGTTTAAATAGAGTCTATAAATAAAACTGCTTCGTCACTGCGGTGCAACTTCGGTACGAATCTGTTATACGGGATGAACCAACGAGGATGAAATAATGTTTCCAAACGAGGGTTTGTAAAGAGATAGTGTCATGAGCCATAATCTTACATGTCATACTCTGACATGGCATACTGTCATACTCTTACATAACATAGGCTTACATGGAATACTCTTAAATGTCATACTTTAATCTTTTAAATCCTTGCGTGTCATTCTCTAAGATAATCTTACAGATATACTCTTAAATGCCATACTACTCCATTTAATAATGACTAATGACTGAGCTACATAAGTTTTCATTGATAGAGCAATAAAACTGATCATATCCCTGGGCTCTGGCAGTAAAACTGTCTGTATCCCTAGGCGGGCCTAGGATATGGCAATAAAACGGTCTGTATCCCTAGGATAGAGTGAACTAGGCACTAATTTGTAACATCAGAAACTGTTATGTCGATTTTAAGCAACACATACAACTTATAGAGTGAAACACAACGCATACAACTTATAGAGTGAAACACAACGCATACAACTTATAGAGTGAAACACAACGCATACAACTTATAGAGTGAAACACAACGCATACAACTTATAGAGTGAAACAGATGGTTCAACATCAACATTCATCCACGCGAAACGCACAGCACAGACCTTACCTGCTGTTGGCTTCACTTCAGCTGACTGTAACCGCCCGGCTGACCCTTCGCGCAGCCTTTTTTTTTAACACAATAAATCAAGAGGGAAAGGGGTTGGGGATGGTTGGAGTAGACGGGGTGGTCTGGTCGTAGCGTAAGCGTCGCTGGTTGAATCAGCGTGTGTGGACTAAGTGACAGACCAGACTATTTTAAGCCACCTTATGTAAATCAAGGTTTGTAAACTCAGACACGGAGACTCGTTACACAAATTTATTTAGATCTCGATAAAACACAAGAGAAAAGTCAGGGGACTAGCTTGTGGGATGCAATGATAGCTGTAGCTTGTGGGATGCAATGATAGCTGTAGCTTGGGGGATGCAATGATAGCTGTAGCTTGTGGGATGCGATCGTAGCTGTAGCTTGTGGGATGTAATGATAGCTGTAGCTTGTGGGATGCAATGATAGCTGTAGCTTGTGGGATGCCACCATAGCTGTAGCTTGTGGGATGTAAACATAGCTGTAACTTGTGGGATGCAAACATAGCTGTAGCTTGTGGGATGCAAACATAGCTGTAGCTTGTGGGATGCAAACATAGCTGTAGCTTGTGGGATGCAAACATAGCTGTAGCTTGTGGGATGCAAACATAGCTGTAACTTGTGGGATGCAAACATAGCTGTAGCTTGTGGGATGCAAACATAGCTGTAGCTTGTGGGATGAAAACATAGCTGTAACTTGTGGGATGCAATCATAGCTGTAGCTTGTGGGATGCAAACATAGCTGTAACTTGTGGGATGAAAACATAGCTGTAGCTTGTGGGATGCAAACATAGCTGTAGCTTGTGGGATGCAATCATAGCTGTAGCTTGTGGGATGCAAACATAGCTGTAGCTTGTGGGATGCAAACATAGCTGTAACTTGTGGGATGAAAACATAGCTGTAACTTGTGGGATGCAATCATAGCTGTAGCTTGTGGGATGCAAACATAGCTGTAGCTTGTGGGATGCAAACATAGCTGTAGCTTGTGGGATGCAATCATAGCTGTAGCTTGTGGGATGCAAACATAGCTGTAGCTTGTGGGATGCGATCGTAGCTGTAGCTTGTGGGAGGCGATAATAGCTGTAGCTTGTGGGATGCCACCATAGCTGTAGCTTGTGGGATGCGATCGTAGCTGTAGCTTGTGGGATGCGATCGTAGCTGTAGCTTGTGGGATGCAGTCATAGATGTAGCTTGTGGGATGCGATAATAGCTGTAGCTTGTAGGATGCAAACATAGCTGTAGCTTGTGGGATGCAATGATAGCTGTAGCTTGTGGGATGCAATGATAGCTGTAGCTTGTGGGATGCCATCATAGCTGTAGCTTGTGGGATGCCATCATAACCGTAGTAGCTGTAGCTTGTCGGATGCAATTATAGCTGTAGCCTGTGGGATGCAATCATAGCTGTAGCTTGTGAAATGCGATCATAGCTGTAGCTTGTGGGATGCGATCATAGCTGTAGCTTGTGGGATGCGATCATAGCTGTAGCTTGTGGGATGTAATCATAGCTGTAGCTTGTGGGATGCAATCATAGCTGTAGCTTGTGGGATGCCATCATAGCTGTAGCTTGTGGGATGCAATCATAGCTGTAGCTTGTGGGATGCGATCATAGCTGTAGCTTGTGGGATGCAATCATAGCTGTAGCTTGTGGGATGCCATCATAGCTGTAGCTTGTGGGATGCAATCATAGCTGTAGCTTGTGGGATGCAATCATAGCTGTAGCTTGTGGGATGCCATCATAGCTGTAGCTTGTGGGATGCGATCTTAGCTGTAGCTTGTGGGATGCGATCATAGCTGTAGCTTGTGGGATGCCATCATAGCTGTAGCTTGTGGGATGCGATCATAGCTGTAGCTTGTGGGATGCCATCATAGCTGTAGCTTGTGGATGCAATAATAGCTGTAGCTTGTGGGATGCCATCATAGCTGTAGCTTGTGGGATGCAATAATAGCTGTAGCTTGTGGGATGCCATCATAGCTGTAGCTTGTGGGATGCAATCATAGCTGTAGCTTGTGGGATGCAATCATAGCTGTAGCTTGTGGGATGCAATAATAGCTGTAGCTTGTGGGATGCCATCATAGCTGTAGCTTTTGGGATGCCATCATAGCTGTAGCTTGTGGGATGCAATCATAGCTGTTGTTAAATAATCAACAACGACAACAACAACAAACAAAATAGCCTGACGTCTTAGGCTAAATGCAGGTGTTGCAAACCAGAAGTCAGTTGAACTTTGTAGGCCAAGTTAATACAAGTTTAACTCTTTATTCAAGGTGGTGGCCGACCCAAATGACTCACGGGTCACTTTGATCGCGATAGATCTATAGCGGAGTTCATGTCATTAAACCCAAAAAAGAAAATACGTACCAAAGAAACGATCACCCCGCAATTTATTATCTATTTTGTATCCATATTATTATCAGATGATAACACATCTACTATTGCCGCAAAAACAGATGATTAAATTATATATATTTAAAACGAAATATATCTCTTTAAATATTTAATATGTTACATACGATGCCTATTGTCGATGAAAAGGTGCCCGTCATTGCCACTTTGATCGAGGAAAGTGGAGGTAGGGCAGCGGAATTCGAGGACGCCTACCGAAGTATGTCGAGCGAATTGGGGCAGGGGTCTGGAAAGGGGGTTGAGCCCTGTCCTCACACAAACTTTTGATAATTTCAAAATACAGGGATGCATTTTGGCACATATCTTAATTTAGTATTTGCATCAATCAAAACTTAACGGGAGAACAACCGAAAAAATGCTAATGGAGATTTAGGTTTCTTTTAGCTAGCTGTGTCTAAATAAATCTTTTAATATTAGTAGCTACTAAATAGTAATGTTGTTTATATAAAAAAATATGCAAGCTGTGATATTACGAATTTAAAAAAAATCAGTCCAAAGGGGATGCTGGTACACGGGCATGGGCACAACAGCACACAAAAGCGAGGTATATATATATCTTAAATGATAGTATTTGATAAGAATGAAAATAAGGGCTAATTGAATGAAAAAATAAGTTCATTTGTGATACAGCCGGAAGAACACACAGTTTAACGCGGCCGACTGAATGCGACCCACGAGTTGACCACCCCTGCTTTTAAACAAGTTTATACCAGGGTAAATGTGTTATTGTAGACCTAATTTACACCAGTTTAACTCTGTAGGCTAAGAGTTTAACTTTGTTATTGTAGGCCTAGTTAACCATATTTTAACGTTGTAGGAATAGTTTACACCAGTTTTCCCTCTTAAGCCTAGCCTACACCAATTTAACTTTGTAAGGCTAGAGTACACCAATTTAACTTTGTAAGCCTAGAGTACACCAATTTAACTTTGTAAGCCTAGAGTACACCAATTTAATCTTGTAAGCCTAGAGTACACCAATGTAAATTTTGTAAGCCTAGAGTACACCAATTTACTTTTGTAAGCCCAGAGTACACCAATTTAACTTGCTAAACTCTGTAGACCTACTTTACACCAGTTACGATACATAGCAAAGTTTACTTAATGACCGAATAACGCGACCACCCAGATGGTGACGCACGAGACGAGAGCAGCAGATTCTCACCTTGACCGTGCTCATAGATTACAATAAATGCACATAGAGTAATACACAAAAACAACAACAACCCCATCCTGATTATTTTTTGTACAGCAGCCAATTGACTGGGTGATGAAAACATCCCCACAGCAGAAGCGGAATGGTATTCAATGGACCTTGTGGGACCAGCTTGATGGCCTCGATTTTGCTGACGAGCTTTCCCTCCTCTCCCACACCCAACAACAGATGCAGGAGAAGACCAGAACTATTGCAGACACTTCTGCACGTATTGGTCTTAATATTCACAAGGGGAAGAGCAAGGTCCTCAAGGTCAATGCCGCCACCAATACAGCACCCATCAGCCTCGAAGAGGAAGCAATCGAAGAGGTAGAGAGCTTTGTCTACCTTGGCAGCATTGTGGACAAGCAAGGTGGGACGGATGCTGACATCAAAATAAGGGTAGGAAAGGCACGGGCAGCCTTCCAACAACTCAAGACTGTCTGGGCCTCCAAACACTTAAATACCAAACTGAAGATCAGAACCTTCAACACCATGGTGAAACAGGTTCTACTGTATGGTGCAGAGACATGGAGAACCACTGCTGGGAATATGAAGAGAATCCAGTCCTTCATCAATAACTGCTTAAGAAGGATTCTCGGGATTCACTGGACCGACAGAATCAGCAACCAGAAACTGTGGCAGCGGACAAAGCAAGAACCGGTAGAACTAGAGATCCTCCAGAGAAGATGGAGATGGATCGGCCATACGCTCAGGAAACCTGCCTCCAGCATAACTAGACAAGCCTTGAACTGGAACCCTCAAGGAAAACGGAAAAGAGGCAGGCCGAGGAACACTTAGCGCCGCGAAGTGGAGGCGGATACCAAGAAACTTGGCCACACTTGGGGGAGGCTGGAGAGATTGGCTCAGGATCGTGATGCCTGGAGGGCATGTCTATGTCCTAGAAATGACCACAGACGTCGATGAAGATCGGCTGCTGTTCCTCGAGGACGAAAAGGCGAAAGAAGAAGATGTGTAATTAAATTTGAATCAGTTTTAATAACTGAAAACCTATCAACTTCACCCCTTTTCCGCCTCCAAATGCTGTAAGTTTATGGTATATTTCCTGATTAAATATCATGTAAACTATGTGGCGTGTTAAGTGTAAGGCATATTATATATAAGCAATTTAGGGAGTACTTTAATTCTATTGCTGAATCTCAAAGATGGTAGATGCTCTGTTTAAAAAAAATAAGTTTCCATTCATTTAGATGGGCAACCATGCAAGTTTGACCATCTAGAGCAGCGGTTCTCAACCTTCCTAATGCCGCGACCCTTCGTAATGCCGCGACCCCGTGCTGTGGCGACGCACTACCACAAAATTATTTTCGTTCTACTTCGTAACTATAAAGTATATGTCTTTTCCGATGGTCTTGGGCGACCCCTGTGAAAGTTTCGCTCGACACCCAAAGGGGTCGAGACCCACAGGTTGAGAACCGCTGATCTAGAAGTTGCGCTGCTAACCAACTTTCTTAAAATAGATTTAATTTTATTTGTTTCCCATACTTCAAAGAATAATTTTAAAAGAAACGAATGAAATTTTTTTTAGAGCGGAACAAACATTATTTAAAACAAAGATAATCCAAAAAACTCAATGTTTTGAAGAAAGGGGAAAAAACTATCAGTTTATTGGCACTTAAGAGTTAAGAGATACACAATTAGTCCGAGAAATAATTTAAAATGAGCTTACAGAGCTAAGAAATATTTATGTACATTTCCTCTCACACCCTAGCATAAACCATGAATGATAATGGCATGATTAGTGATACGTGTACGGTAACATATAAGGATAACCTAACATGACCAAAAATATCTTAAATATATTATAACACTTTTAATGTGGAAAGACTAAAAATATTATCAATAATTTAAAAATTGGGCGTTCCGTTTTATAGAAGAAATTACAAAAAATAGGACATTGGTACTCTCATACAAAAACATTAAACGGCAAAATTTTTTTTTATATATAATATATATTTGATAATAAATAGGTCTGCTACGTTCAATTTTGATTTGAGGAGAAAAATCTTTTTGCCTTTTAGAATTTTTTTGCTCCAATTTATCTTTCCATATTTCTAAATATTTTGTATAAAATCATTAATAATGAGCAAATCTGAGACAGGCTCTAACTTCAAAATCCTCCTGTTTTAATTTTTTAACTAGAAAATTTAAATAAACAGTTTATTACTGTAGCGTGGTAAAATAATGAGTAGGTTGCATAGTTTGTAGTTTATGAACAATACGTTTAAAAATAAAACACAAGATACCACTACAACTACAAGCATGAAGTCAAAAGTAAAAAAATGTAAAAAAGTCTTTTAAAAAGTGACACCTAGATAATGAAACAATTCGTCCACAAGCTACTCGCTCACAGCCAAGATGATGAGAAAGTATGGAAGCACAGTTTGACCAATGATAAGGTATACATACAATTTAAAAGAATCTTTAAGTGTCATTCATTGATACATCGGTGCTATATTTCCAAACCAAGGACTCACAACATTTTGGAAGGCGGGTCATTGTATAGGCTGTTAAATGGGAAATAATTGATTGGACGGAAGTGGGTGGTGTTGTGAAGGGGAAAAGGGTTTGGGGGGGGGGGAGGGCTAATAACTTATTGAAATGGACTGCAATGGCCATTTCAATTATTAGTTGAATTTGAAATTTTGGCACATTGTTCTGTCAACATCGTTGTCATAGAAACCGAGCGTTACAATTAATTTAAGGATAAATGCTTAAAACAATAGAATAGGACTACTAAAAAAACAGATTTAAAGAAATAATTGTAAAAATTAAAATATAAAATAACATAATAGAGAATTATGGAACAAAATAGAATTCAAATCAATTGATAATAAATAACATTACATTGAACACTGATTGTAACTGAAAAAATTAAGAACATAAAAAATTTAAATCAGAAATATTTAATGAAATTTGAAAAAAAAAAAAGAAACACCAAACAATATGAAACGTTCATCACAATTATTGTGGAAATAAAACATTAATAAATGCAAGATGGAAAACTGACCAAAACACACATTCGTCAACTAACACAAAATGTACCATTGACTAACTAACTATTGGCACTTTCAACCGACAATTTGTGGATCTTCATTTTTTTCTTCTTGCGAGAAAATTAATTTGAATAAATATGGTTTAAAATAATTTTACTCCTATTGTATTCCTATCAATATAAATAAGAACACATAATAGAACTAGGAAAGTCGAAGCAATTTCCAAAAAAAAAAAAAAAGACACAAATGCAATTAGACTAGTCATATTTTCTAAGCATCTGTAAAACTATAAATGGAACAGTTTACGCAACAAAGTGATTCTTATCATCTTGAATAAATATAAATTAGAAATTAAAAAATAATTAAATTAACGCATGGCGAGAAAAAAAAAGAAAGATTGTTCAATTCTTGAATTCTGGTTGTGTTTTACAATAAATCATTAAATAATACATGAATAAAAAAAAGCTATTTTCTTAATTCCAGAACTTTACTAACAAATCTGCATACTGTAACAGTCGAATATATTGGTTTGCTGTCTTCACAACGACTGCATTTGTCCATCTGCTTGCTCACGTGCTGAGGATGAAGGGACTGCCCGGGATCTCGTCATCTCCCCACTTGATGTGAAGGATGTGTTCGCCCACATCCTGAACCTTGTAGTTGACAGTGTAGGACGTCTGGCTGACTTTTTTGATGGCCAGCTCTGCTTCCGGGAAACCGCTAGGGGAGATCATTCCCACAAACAAAACGGCGTTACCTGTCAGGATGAACATACATGTATTTTGAAACATCTTAATCAAAGCATGAAGCATCAAAATAAAACATGGAACATAATAAACTAAACATATAACATCGTAATCTAAATATAAGACATTATAATCTAAACATAAAACATGAGAAACTAAAAATAAAACATCATAATACAAACACCCCCCCCCCCCCCCCAAAAGAAAATAAAAAAAATTTCATAGATACATCTAGTCGCGTTCTATTTGCATCTAGTGGCGTCAGAAGAGCCAGTGCAATAATGAGCGATTGGGTCGGCCCAAATAATAACGTAAATTTAATTTTGCGAACTTAAATTATGGAGACGCACAAGGGAGCTCTTCGAAACGAATAATGACAATAAGAGTTAGGGTACACATTAGGATCCACTTACAACACGGTGATTTAATCTTGGCATATCAAAACCATAAGTCGAGGACACCTTTTATGACGCCAAACCTGGATTTTATCAAAAGTCCAGAGACAAGCTTTAGCAGTTCATCGCTTCACTATCTTGTCCCACGATAAATTCGTCTATTATCTGTACCTTAAACAACGTATATTATTTGTTACATGTAACATCCATTATTATATGTCACATGCTACACCGCCACATTATCGGTTACAGTATACAAACCCTGCATTCAATGAAGACTGCAACTAATTCACCTGGCAAACCCCCCCCCCCCCCCCCAAAAAAAAAAGCTACCAACCTGCATCTTTGATGTCTACCGTTAACGTTTGTACCCTGTTGGTGAAGGCCTTCTTCAGACCCGGGCCCTTGGCAATAACTTTACTGGCATCGCCCTGTAACTTCCTGGCCCTGTTGCCCGCTCCCGCCTTCTTTTCAACCGTCTCCACGGCCATAGAGGACTGCTCTACCACCGGGGACGGCTTCCTGCCGACACCTGAAAATAGTGTTTGGTACGTGAAGGACATATGATCCATTTTGGATGTTTGATACATCTTTGGTATTTGGTACTTGTTTGATATTGGGTGCAAGTTTGATATGTGGTACGTGTTTGATATTTGGTGCATGTTTGATATTTGGTACATGTTTAATAACATGTTTAATATGTGGTACATGTAGCATATATGGTCTGTACGTTTTATTTTTTATTGCAGTTAATAGCTTTTGGAACGCTTTAAGGTCAGCAGAAATGTCTGGTGATTGTGTTTCTAGTGATTGGATGATTGGTAGAAACAGTGAACGTCTAGATCATGATATGTATATGGAGATTGATTGATGGACGCACCGGAAACAGTCTCGTAAAGCTGACGGCACAGAGAACGAAAAGATGAGAAAAAGAAGTGCATAGAAATATAAAATCTAAAACTAATGTGAAAAGAAATTAAAAAAAAAACCAAGCCAGCTGAAAAGACACTAGAAGAGCTTCATCAAACCACATACACATACAGCTGGGAAGACATAGAAATGCAACTGGTGATAAACAGCAGAGGCGTCACTAAGGTTGGTGTCATCCAGTGCGGTAAACTCATGGTGGCATTACACCCCCCCCCCCCCCACGATCCTCTCCCCGGAGCAGCAGTCAGTAACTCTCAATCAAACAGGATCGGGCTTAAGTCCTAAAGCAACAGAATATTACGAAAAAAAAAACCCTTAGAACTATCGGTACCAGTGGTTTCAAAAGTGCAAAAAAATTTTTGAAATCATTTTTGGAAACATTTAACTTTACATTTAAAACTTTACACTCCTGGTCCTCAAAGATGCAAGCCGGTCAATCACTTAAAAAAAAATAATTCAGTATTCTTAACAAGATCAATTTTGATTAACAAAAATGCAAAACTAGAAAGCCTGACCTGATCCATCGTGTAGGTGGCGTTCTTCCCAAGTTTCAGTCTACTTTGACAAGCTCCTGTCCTATGAAGCCACCGACAAACACGTCGTGAGAAATAATTGCAGGCCCAGTGAGAGCATTGATATATATTCCATTAAGTCACGTTCGCCTATGAATTTCAAAACTTTAGAGGCGGACCAATAACTGTTTTTTAACTAATATAACAATCTCTGGCTTGGTATTCCAACTGAAAGTTCTTTCGGACGGGTAACTAATCTGATTGGTCAGTTTGGGAACAGAAACCAGTAACATTTCTTCAGCCGTCAATAGTATTTAAACTCTTAGCTCAAACAGCCTGAAAAGTATCTGATTCTGATAGTTCTTTGATCTGGAGTTCAGAATGACAACGATCCGTACACTCAAACCGTATCCGGAAATTTGATCGAAAGATGTTTCGTCGACGGATAATTGATCGACGGAAATTTGGTCGAATTATTTTTTAGTTTACACGTTAAAATTTTGCGTCAATTTTTTTTTTTGAGTGCATTATTTTGTTTTACAATATAGTAGAGTGCGTTCAATAAGAAATTTGACGAAAATTTTAACGTCTGAACTGAAATAAAGACTCGACCAAATTTCCGTTCGATCAAATTTCCGTCGATCAATTTTCCGTCGACGAAATTTCTTTCGATCAAATTTCCGGTAACCCACTCAAACATTGCCATCTTGTTTTCTACTTGCAAAGCCAGTCCAGCGTCCCTGCCATTTTCTTCTCGAAACTTAGTCTTATCTTTACTGAAATTTCATTTTGGTCCAATTTTTAAAAGCTTGTTCAGTTGCATGCTCTGTGTTTCTCTTGTTCAGTTGCATGCTCTGTGAGTCTCGTGAAGAAAAAGTCTTAGCGCTTCTACCCTAGTCACCACTCTGTCAAGAATTTAAGCCCTTAGTCTGCAGGTATGGCTGAGTGAGATTAGCTGCCTCGGCTACATCAGCCCAAAAAGTAAAAGGTAGCAGAGAAACACGATATCATAGACAGCAGGCAAAAGACGTTGTGGTGTTACCCACCCCCTTCCCCTCGTGTATCTAAACTGCTAATATCACAGGGAAGTCATTTAGTTTTTTCTTGTTATAACTCTGCCCGGCTGCACCCCGCCCTGGTGGTCACTCTGCCCAGTTGCACCCCGCTCTGGTGGTCACTCTGCCCGGTTGCACCCCGCTCTGGTGGTCACTCTGCCCGGTTGCACCCCACTCTGGTGGTCACTCTGCCCGGTTGCACCCCGCTCTGGTGGTCACTCTGCCCGGTTGCACCCGCCCTGGTGGTCACTCTGCCCGGTTGCATCCCGCCCTGGTGGTCACTCTGCCCGGTTGCACCCTGCTCCGGTGGTCACTCTGCCCGGTTGCACCCTGCTCCGGTGGTCACTCTGCCCGGTTGCACCCTGCTCCGGTGGTCACTCTGCCCGGTTGCACCCCGCTTCGGTGGTCACTCTGCCCGGTTGCACCCCACTCCGGTGGTCACTCTGCCCGGTTGCACCCCGCTCCGATGGTCACTCTGCCCGTTGCACCCTGCTCCGGTGGCCACTCTGCCCGGTTGCACCCTGCTCTCGTAATAAACTTTGATAAGTTAGGAAACCGACTCTAGCGATCTTTGTTAAATTTGAAAATTTCCATCTGATGTTACCCCCCCTCCCCACCTCCCCACCTTGAGGGTGACACCCGTTGTGACCCACACAACCCCTAGTGACGCTACTGAGAGAGAGATGCCATCGTACAGATATACACATTATGGTAGGTTATTTATTGGAAAAGAGTGAAGACAGAACGATGATGTCAAAGAAAGAAAAGAAGAAAAAAAAAAGACAAAACTTGGAAAACTCTTAAGGACATCAACATAAAATCAAATACAACAATGAAAAGAAATTCACGGCGAGCTGAAATGACGGATTGTCAATGAGAATGGCACACAGAACACATTATCTGATAGGTGGCTACTTACGAACACAGTTTAGAGCTAATAAGAGAGGCACAATTTGAGAAATTTTGCAGTTATAAGAAAAGTCAACAAAAAAGCTTAGGCTAAGAAGCTCAACACTAAACTATGCAGAAAAATAACTCAATGTCATTATACCTTAATAATAATATTAATAATTAATTTTCAATTTGTTTTCAAAAGAAAGTCAGAAAAAAAAAACAAACTAAAATACTAAAAGTAAAGTTAGGAAAATGTTTAAGAAATTAGTACTAAAATATTTTCGATAATTTTTTTTTTTTAATGTTTTAAAGAAGCATTACTTGCTAAAGACTTTTTAAAAGATAAATATACTATGTAACGATATTAAGGCTAATTAAAGCTTAGGAAATAATTATATGCTAAGTTTTAAGAAAGAAAGCCCAATATGTCATAGATGCATCACAATGCCACATACACATGCGGACAGCAACGCAATGCAATTTAGTTTATTCACTGAAGACAAGCATTTGAAAAATAGTGAAAAAATTGGATTGAGAAAATTTTAAACAGAAAAAAAGGTTAGTTAAAAAAAAACAAGTTATTTTAAGTGTTGCCTGATAATACATGGCGATTAAAAGAACTAGAACGTTATATTATCTGTTACACAAGTCTATTCGATACGATGGGGTACGACCAGGTAGGAAAAAAACAAACTTTATTTTCAGCGGGAAAAGATCGAGTTACGCTTTCATATAATTGGTCGTTGTCATGACGATATCATGAATTTAAAGAAATATAAATTATAAAGATTTATAATATTTGTATATTTAAAAAAAAATATTTTGGTTCCATTTTAATTAGCCCCAATCAGCTTATCTGAATCGAGTTTATAAATAACAAAAACGATATTAGAACTAACAACAACACAAAACAAAAAAAGCAGTCGGCGTCTACGGGCAAGTTACTCTGTTTTACAAACATTTGGACGTACCCCCTTATAGAGTAAAAAAAAAATTATGAAACATTTTAATCTTAAATTCGTGTATTTAACTTGTTTTAAAATATATATTGTGCAAAATTAAATTTTCCATCCTAAATAACAGTGGTTCTCAAACTATTTCTGGCCACAGCCCCTCGGAGATTCATAATCTCGTACAACGAGGAGAAGCAAAAATTCTTTACCTGCCAATGCGGCTGCTTCGGTTATAATTTAAGATATGTTGACTTTACTAAGCAGCGCACTCTAGTTCCACGTCAATATTCTGACACGTCATAGCACTGGCAGATTGCTGGGAGGAATCACCTTCATAATATCTTATAGTGACTTCTGTAAAACTTTACACATAACCTCACATATATTAGGAAGCGATCTTGTGCTTTCCACTTGAGAAGCATTGCAAAATACATTTGTTCACTTTGAAAACTCCATTTATTGCCCATTTGCAGTACCTCATTTAGAGTAACGATTACATTGTTGTTGTTATCGCCGTAATATCCATGGGTTTTCTATTCTCGCGAGAGAGACACAATAGGGTTTACTGATTAAGTTGATTGTTTCAAATCAAAATAGCATCTCATCTCTATTTTTATAACATATAATTCAAATTTTAAACATATTTAAAAACGATATGTTTCTTATACGCAAATTCTTTTGGTAATCCCAGCGCCCCACCCCCTCTTTTAAATTTAACGAACCTTTTAACGCCTGCCATAGGCAATCCCAAAGCCACCCCAACCCCCCGGATCGCTACCTCTTGCTTTGAGCACCACTGCTGTAGATTATAGTGGAAACATTGAGAATACAATATATAGTAAGAACCAACACGATGAATGGTATGGTTATCATACCAGAACCCGGGGATGACAGCTTAAACCTTAGTGACAGCTTAAACCTTCGTCACAGCTTAAACCTTAGTGACAGCTTAAACCTTAGTGACAGCTTAAACCTTCGTGACAGCTAAAACCATCGTGACAGCTTAAGCCTTCGTGACAGCTTAAACCTTAGTGACATCGAATGGCTATGATAAGATGGCACACCTTGCAGTATGTTTACTGTATTTCAAGAGATCTCATAATTGTTTACTTTTTAGATTTGCTCAATTTTCGGCAACATTAAACAAATAATCACATTTTATTTCGTGTTCTGCTCCTAGTGAAATCTTTATTTTTAACAAAGGAAATACCCCCATTTTTTTGTTGGTATTTCCCCCCCCCCCCCCCAAAAAAAAATATATATATAAAAAAATTTCATTCATGAGAATAAGTAATTGTAAAGTAAAATTCCCAAACCCTTCAATATTTTTTAGCTACCACTCATTGGAGATAGGCTAAAAAGAAGAACTACATTGCGATTAAAGGAGATGCATTGGTGTGCTTACAACATGTTCTTTTTTTGGGTTGTATGTGTCAAATTACATAACTAAAGTGGGGTCATTTGTTTGATTCCAACAACACCGATACAGTATATAACATTTACTACACTGAAACTACGTTTCCAAAACTCCGATGCAGTGCATACACATTTATTGCGCTATAACGAACTACGCTTTTCCAACACTAATGATGCGGTGCATATATTCTATTTACTACACCGGGACAACCTTTTTTTGTCCCCAGTAACAGCTTACTGGTTTATGCTAAGACACTAGCTGGGACAACGCAACCACACTGAGAGTGTCAAATACGGGAAGAGGTGCATCATCTATAGCAGTGGTTCTCAACCTTCCTAATGCTGCGGCCATTTAATACAGTTCCTCAAGTTGTGGCGACCCCCTAACAAAATTAATTTTTTGCTACTATATAACTGTAGATTATATGTGTTTTCCGATGGTCTTAGGCGACCCCTCGGAAAGGGTCGTTCGACCCTCAAAGGGGTCGCGACCCACAGGTTGAGAAACGCTGATCTATAGTAATAACTCCAGATGCACGGACTTTGAGGGTTCTTATGCCGACATGGACCATGTTACTTTTGACAATGCCATGAAGCCTAGCGCCTGTGTCCTTTATCTGTTATTTCATCGCAAGCTATTTCATGACCCAGCTATTTCCACAGTTCTGGTGAGTTTATCACCAAGGCCAATGTATTGTGAGGGGATTACAATGTGGTGGACATAGTTTTTGAAACTCAATGACGTAGACATGTGTTTGTTTTTCGTGCATTTGGGTGCGCACGACGGGGGTGGGGCAGGGAGCAGTGCAGCACGGTTCGTAGTCAGGGCGGACAACATCCAGTTCGCGAATAATTTTATAAAAGTACAATAAGATTATTGTGCTGGAGCGACTTTTTAAAGCAAAACATATACGAACATCATTAAAATAATTGCACTAGTGCTTATTGGAGGAAGCTGACATATACAAGTGAGAGATCATTTACTATGAGGTAATTGGTGTTTATTTCAGAGAATTTGATACGAGGGAGCATTTCAGGTGCTGGGGGAGGGCGGTGCATTTATAAACGCCAAAAGTAGGCATATTGGCAACCAGCACCAGCTCTGCATGTGGCGCCCAGTCCTAAATAAACTGAATTCACCCAGTTTTGGCGCCCTGTGGTATGCCTTTAGTCCTATCTTATAATCGCCAACTGAATCCCATAATTATATTAAGAATATAAATGACCAATCAATGAACTAGTGAAGGAGGCGGTCCGCTCCGGTCTGCACTGTTTTCCTTATATTGAGGGGCGGCATTTTCGGCCAACTGCACAGTGTTTTTCGGGGAAGGGGGGGGGGCAGCGAAAAACTTAGCCCGCCCCGATGATACTAACCTTAGCTACGCCATTGCGATGAACATTTATTATTTTAATCGATAAACGGTAATAGCTTTGGCGTTGGAGAATACTTTTTTGTTGATAAAACATTTAAATGTATTTAAATCATGGTTTTTTGGCTGTGCCCAGCTTGAATTTCAACGGAAAAGGGGTGGGCCCCAAATTCAACGTTCACAAGAGTTATTATAAAATTTGCTTTTTATATGAAAACATTTTTCATTAAATTTTTTTACTTTAACGAAGTGTGTTTGACAGGGCCCTAACAGATAACGATTTAGAGGTTGTATTTGTCCCAATACAAACCCGAGAAAACCCGGGTATATTTGCTAGTACTTTTTTAAATACAAAAATAGGCCCTTAGCTTTAAGTTGCTTTTGTAAACGAGAGGGCGCTTGACAACCTCAAAGGGCTGCCCCCCCCCCCCCCGTGGTGCCTGAAGGAAATACAGGAGGTAATAAACAACAATAAAATACCATGTATTGATTGTACTGGAAGCCTTGAACAGCCGAAATTAAAAAGAAATTAGCAATGCAGACACAACACTGCAAGGATATTTTTTGGAGAATAGAGGCGGACTGAGCTTTATTCTGCCTGAAGGAGAATGCATGCTTTCAAAATGTCTTTGGTTATAGGATCATTTTTTTAAAAGAACATTTAGGATTGTCCGAGAAGCAATTGTTTGGGATTTTTTTCTTGAGGGTTTAAGGCGTTGATACAAGGAGATGAGAAAGAAGAGAGGAAAAAAAAAAAGGAAAGGTTTTGACAGATTATTTGAGAATGAAAATTGTTGGTGTCTCCAGTGACTAAAAAGGTTTAAAGAATAAATTTAAAAATTGCCGTTCAATTACAATTTCTCATTTAGGATATATATCATCACGTTTGAGGTGTAGTTGTCAAGAGTTGATATTTTGGTTTCATCCTGATTCCAGTCCTAGTTCAACTTTAACTTTAACCATCTGCTATATTTAAAAAAAAACCGTATGTTTCAAAGGAATTACACATTGATTTAAGTATTAGTTCTTTCTAGCGGTTCGTTCGTACACCTGGGGACACCGAGTTGTCTTACCATGGGTCTGCAGTGCTGACCCCCCTAATGTCAAGTTTCGAGAAAAAAAAGAAGAAAACAAGAAAATAAAACATGGGGATTACTAAGTGAACATAAAAAACGAAACGCTATCAATAATGGAAAATAAACACAAAAGTAACACGTCACTAAGAAGCATAACTATATTTAAAATGTTGATATTTCAAAAATGAAATGACGTGAGATGCCATTTCCTTTAGGAAATTAAACATAAGCATGAGAAAATAGGTTTATAAAAAAACACAACACTTTGAAATAATTGATGGATAATATATAAGCTTAGTACCAGTGGCGTAGTGAGGGAGGGGCAAGGGGGGCATCATGCCCCGGGCGCTACTCACAAAGGGGCGCCAAATGGTATATTTTACTATAATATTGTATGGTTTTCGAATAGAGGGGGGGGGGCGCTAAAAAGGTATTGGGGGCGCTAAAAAGGTATTGTGCCCCGGGCGCGAGTTAAGCTCGCTACGCCACTGCTTAGTACTTAAGTTTTTGTTTAAAGACTTGATTTCAAAACAATCCATACAAATGCACAAGCAAAGATCGGCTACTACACTAGATAAGACTAAACTATGCATTCAGTTGTAGCATTTCTTAATCAAATGCAAAGTAGCGTACACGATTTTCTGAAATAGAGATTATAAAAAAAAAAAAAAGAAATGCCGACCATAAAGTCGTTAAGAAACGATAATGATACCTATGCTACACAATAAGCCCAAATGCAAGTCTACAGCTACAGCTAAAAGCACCGAGGGCAAAGAAAAGATGGAAATGATTCAGTCATTAGAAACATATATGAATGTGAATGATGGTTTGAGCAAAATGTACCTCGGTCAAGCAGGTCAATTTAGACCAATGGTCAGTTTGGACCTATGCTATGGTCTATCAAATGGTCCATTTTTTTCAGCAAATTCTTTTTATAAAAAATAACAATATGTTCGTGAAACCCCCCCCCCCCCCCCAACAAACGAGCTTTAAATATTGGGGTAGAACTTCATAACAATTAATGATGAATTTATGTTAACATTTATAGATTCTCTAAAGGACGCCATTTGTGAAACATCAATAAAATTATTCTGGTGGAATGGAATTTTCAGAGATCAAGAGAGGTATCTTTTTTAAGGGGGGGGGGGTATATACCCAAATCTTAAGTAGAACAGCATCATTCAAGTTGAAGGGTAGGAATATATTATCCAACCTGGCATGTGATATAATAATATTAGCCAACTTGGCATGTGATTTAATATTATTAGCCAATCTGGCGTGTGAATTTAGTATCGTCTGATTATGAATAGCGTAATAATGCTTTCATGTTATGAATCGAAGTTAAAAATAAATCCAATAATAATAGCTTTTATTATGAGACATACTGCTTCAGAAATGGTTGAACAAACGAAAAACTTTTTAAAAATCTCAAAATACTTCCCGTGCCTGAAATTTCAACTTGTCAGGATTGGAATAAGAATCTAAAATATTGTGACATAGTCATAAGCCCGACATAAGTGTCTGATATAATCTTTAATAAGCGTCCGGGATATTTCTTAGCATGAACCTATCCAATGAAAAAATGAATGGAACGACTGAACTCGGCTGAGAAACATTTTGCTGGTGATGTGTGTGTATGATGACTTGTAGGGGTGTCGGGTGGGCAGCATCGAAGATCAAATATAGTGAAATGGTTATGAGAAAGGGCTGTGTGGTTATGAGAAAGGGGTGTATGGTTATGAGAAAGGGGTGTATGGTTATGAGCAAGGGGTGTATGTTTATGAGAAAGGGGTGTGTGGTTATGAGAAAGGGGTGTGTGGTTATGAGAAAGAGGCGTGTAAAGTAAAGATTGCTGAAGATCACCATCGAGTGTGCCGCCTGAAAAGTAAGACCATGTTGATTAAAACAACCTGTTGGATACTGTTAAGTTATGTTACAAACATTACGTAAATTACATTTCATTAAATAAATTACATTCATGACATTACATTATGATCAGTGGCGTAGGCAGGGGGTGTGGAGGAGGCGGTGCACGCCCGGGTGGCAATTTTTTTCTTTACATGGAAGGGCGGCGTTTTCTTCATACTGAGCTTTTCGTGGAATGGGGTAGCAAAATTGTCGGCCCGTACCAAAGGCCCTAAACCCAGCCACGCCACTGATTTTGAAATTTATTTTCAAACACCAATGACCTTATAAAAATATCCTCTGTACATTTCAATAGGCTTTATTCCATTTTTAAAAAGATTATTTTGAACTTATGTGCCTGAAAACTATGGAAGGTGACTGCGAGAAGCTCTGAAATTTTGGTACAGAATCTGGCCACGTAATGCTAAGGAGTCTGACTGAGAGAAGCTACGAAATGTTGGTACAGAATCTGGCCACGTAATGCTAAGGAGTCTGACTGAGAGAAGCTCTCATTACTCCCTTGTTCTCTCACCGTTAACGCCATTGCAAATCAGTAGATTTTTTATTCAATATGATTTAAATAGTGCCATTATACTTCTGTCTCCTACCTCTAACCCCCCCCCCCCCTTTCCCCAACAGGTCCAGTAATTTATATTAACATTTTAACAGTTTTTTTTTTTTTTACAGTCTTAAAAATCGGGATAAAATTTCAGTACCGTAAAGTGTAAAGTCTCGGTAACTGGACGAAATTTGGAGCGTCTCAAAACATCGTCCAATTACCGAAACGTTACATAAAGAAATGGATGGATTACAATATTTAAAAAAATAAGATTTACACGAAGTAATATGTGTGTCGGTGTCCGCTGTGGAAAGTAAGGACGAATTAAACCTGCACACAATCAATCAAATAAAGCGATGAAGGTGAATTGAAACTGGTAAATAAATATTTATTATTCTCAAATTTCCACCTTAAAAAATGTCTCATATGTAATGGATCAAGCAGCCAACATGAAATGTGCCTTTTCATAAACAGAGGTTCTCAAACCAGTTTTATTTATAACAGTCTCTATATAAGCTGTAGTTTTCTTTCTCCCATTCATAAAGTATTGTTAGCGGCGCTGTGCTTAGTTACCGGAGCCTTAAGTTCACCATAACCGCCACCCAATTGTCTTTGTTTGAATAAAAAAACATGCATAATATTATTTGTATAAAAATTAAAAGTTGACAAAAATAATGTTATTCTTTTTTTTTTTTTGTGGACATCCTTCCACCATAAAGATAGGATGGTGTATTTTTTCTGGCATATGGTACATAACACACGGCATCTAATGGTATATCGTATTGAAAATGAATACGTACAGTGTATTTGAATAAAATAATCGTATCTCATCTTAATGGTTCCAAAAAAACACGATGCTTCGAAGATGCTCGGGGTTTAATGTAACCAAATGATTCGTGACCTGTATTCTGAAATGACCTTTTCAGTGCCCTCCTCCGCCACGAATACCCCCCCCCCCCTCCCCAACCAACCGGACACTCCAAAAACCAGGTTGAGAACCCCCTTGATTGTACAGGCACTTTTGACACACGCATGATAGATGCATTAAAACACGTAAGATTAAGACGTACACACGTTAAATGGGCGAACTCTGTAGCGATGTGAGAGAACAACGTCGTGATTATGATAAGAAAACAACAACAAGAACCCAACAATGTCATGATTATAGGTACAAATCTACGTCACGCTTAATTACATTTAATTAATCAAACAGTTAAATGAAACATTAAACAAATGTATATGTAGAAAAAAAAACCATCAAACATATATGTTTAAAAAAAAATTGTTTTATAACATCGACAAAATATCAGTAAGCAAAAGTTTAATATATTGATGTCAAGAAAGCTGCACGGATTATTATTATTATTATTATTATTATTATGTGTCATATAGATAGATATACGATGCACTTACTTCAAAAGTTCAAATTTCAACATACCGTTTTCTAGATCTTCTAAAAAGAAAACGTTTGAAGTCTTTGAAAAAGACGGAAACACGTCATCAACACATTGCTTCTAAAAATAGATCTTATTACCAGGGTAATTAGGCGGAGTATGGAAATCCTCAGTTCTATAAATAAAGACGTATCAAGTGATTGGACGGTATTTGAAAACAACAACAACACCAATAAACAACGTCTTTGTCTTAAATTAAGCTACGCACGTCAAGTGACTTTATATTTATTTTGAAGAAACAAATAACCATGAACATGACCAAACGAAACAGAAGTCCCCGTGATCCCATGATAGGCTAATATTAGCAGGAAATAGTATGGCGGCTGTGAAAGGAGTTTTGTTTTTTTGGTCTTACCTGTGACCACCGCCTGGTAAGGCGAGCCAGCGATGGGGATGTTGCCGTACTTGATGGTGATGAGGTAATTGCCTGGGCAGAAAGGCGTGTAGCTGAACTCGTACCCTTCGTCCAGCTCTTTACAGCTGAGGGCAGACTTGGACGGTCCGTCGATGTAGACGGCAAGAAGGCCGGACCCGGCACCGGCTGTCCTAACGACGAATTTGTTTTTGCCGCCTGAAAGCAAAACACAGAATGGGAGAGTTGAAGACAAGTCTCCTACAACTTAAAGTTTTCTACACCTTGAATTCTCCTTAAACTGTAGTCTCTTACAACGTGATATCTCCTACAACCTGAAGTCTCCTACAACTTGGTTTATCCTACAACCTGAAGTCTCCTACAACTTGGTTTCTCATACAGCCTTAAGTCTCCCACAACGATGCTTTCTTACCGCATTTTCCGTATTCCAGACCGTCACCACTCGCTGTAACCATAGCGGGGTCAGATGCCGTGGACCCAACCATTATTGGGATGGGTGAGTCAGGTATGTGGGCGTCGTTCAACTTGACGTCCACGTAGTGCACGCCGTTTTCTTTGGGGATAAATCGGACAGCGTAGACGCCAGTGTCCATCTCCTGTTGACAGACAATCGAAGATTCGCTTGATGTAAAGATGGACAATAGTGGAACAGCACCGCAAAAGTAAGTATTCTCTGAATGGCAATGATTTGAGTAAAGCTTAAACTACTCAGGCCTCTAGGGTTTCACTCTGACTTTCCAACAAATTGATAAGTGTAGTTAGAGTCACCAAACATTAATAAAAACAGAAACAAAAGTTAATTAAAGCAAGAAAATTCGAAGTCATCCTAGAAAGTTTACAGTATACATGTAGACGTTTTACTTCAACACATCCATAACAAAATCTAAAAAAAAGCTCTTCAAATTAAATGTTCTTTTAAATTTGTAAAGGCGATCATCGTTATGTAAAACAAGACAAACCTTCAAGTAACGTGCTTCGCTAATCATTTATTTCTTTACCGGAACCAAGAAATTACTTGACCTAAGCAATTACCTAAACTAAGCAATTACCAGAAATATGCAATTATCTGAACTAATGGATTACTTTAACCAATCAGTTACCTGAACCAAGTTATTGCCCGAACTAAACTAATTACCCGAATCAATGAATTACCTGAACAAATGAATTACCTGAACCAATGAATTACCCGAACCAATGAATTACCTGAACAAATGAATTACCCGAACCAATGAATTACCCGAACAAATGAATTACCTGAACCAATGAATTACCTGAACCAATGAATTACCCGAGCCAATGAATTACCTTAACCAAGCGATTACCTGAACCAAGCAATCCAAGTGACTTCCTGACGGCGTTCGGACGGTTGCGTGGAGATGCCCGTTAGCACCGTTGAAGGCCACACTGAAGGTCACCGGTTTGTCAATCTGTGAACAGCAATTTATATATATATATATTTTTTTGCGCTCTTAAATGAACCCTACTGGATCTTCACTGGAATGTTACATTGAACTGTAGAAATATTGCTTATTTACGTATTAAAAAGAAGAATTTTGAGTCGTTTAATTAAGCATGTGGTGATAGGTGTGGATACAATCTTCAAATTTTTATGTGTGTGTGTGTGATATAATAAAAAATAAATTTGTCACATTAGGAAAGGTGAAAATGAAAAAATGACTTCTTCTATGTCTGGTCATGTTTTCTAAGATACGTCTCACGTCTTCTCAGACACGTCTTATGTCTTCTCAGCCATATCTCATGCTTTCTCAGACGCGCCCCGTGTCTTCCCAGTCATGTCTCATGTTTTCTAAGACGTGCCCCGTGTCTTCCCTGTCATATCTCATGTTTTCTAAGACGCGCCCCGTGTCTTCCCAGTCATGTCTCATGTTTTCTAAGGCGTGCCCCGTGTCTTCCCAGTCATATCTCATGTTTTCTCAGACGCGCCCCGTGTCTTCCCAGTCATATCTCATGTTTTCTAAGACGTGCCCCGTGTCTTCTCGGATAAAATAAAATTCCAACTCAAACAGATCTACCATTCAAACACTATACATCTTAGTGGTGCAGTTGCTTTGCTGCTGCCACCCAACGTTAGAAATTGCACCAAACAATAATTTATCCATAGAACATCATCACCAGAGATGTCTTGAAGTATGTAGCCAATGAAAGCATAGGTATCATGGACCTGGTCCTGCTAAGCTCAGCTTACCATCAAGCCCTTGTCCTTGAGAGCGTGGATGGAGATTTGCCTGGCCACGCCGCTGTCAGGGGCAATGTTGACCATGAAGGGTGACCCGGGAATGTGGACGTCATTGTATTTGATATGTACACCGTAGATCCCTGGCAAGAACACCGGCGTATTTTAAATGCACACCAAATATCACTGACAAGAACACCGGCGTATTTTAAATGTACACCATAAATCACTGACAAGAACATCTGTGTATTTTATATGTATACCATATATAAATCCCTGACAAAAGCATATGTGTATTTAATATGCAGTGGCGTAGGAGGGGGGTAGTGAAGGGGTGGTCCACCCACGGTGGTCCCTTTTTCCTTGATATTGAGGGGCGGCATTTTTGACCACCTGCAGATTTTTTTATCGTTGGAGGAGTCAGTAAAAAGTTTGGCCCACCCTATCTACGCCACTGTTTATAATATGTACACCATACATCACTGACAAAAACATCTTTACATTTAACGCGTAAAACATGACGCATGTTTGAACAGGGCTGTCGCCATGACGCCAGACAGTTTGCCAGACAGTCTGACAGACAGCTGCGGTCGCCGTGACGCCAGACAGCCTGACAGACAGCTGCGGTCTCATGACGCCAGACAGTCTGACAGACAGCTGCGGTCGCCGTGACACCAGACAGTCCGACAGACAGCTGCGGTCGCCGTGATGCCAGACAGTCCGACAGACAGCTGCGGTCGCCGTGACGCCAGACAGTCTGACAGACAGCTGCTGTCGCCATTTGGACACAGTCGAACGCCAGGCCAACACCTACCAGGCTTTGTCACTTTGTACAATGCACCGACGAAACCGTTGGGTCTCGACTCCAGCTGTATGGCCGCCTTGGAAGGTCCCTCGAGTCCTACTGCCAGAATTCCCGTTCCTGCTTCTCGGGTGTAGATGTTGAATACATCTGAGGGAGACACAGGGAGGTGTCAGGAGACACGCAGACACGGGGGGGGGGGTCAGGAGATACACAGACACGAGGGAGGTCAGGAGACACGCAGTCACGGGGGAGGTTAGGAGACACTCAGACACAGGGAGGTGTCAGGAGACAAGCAGACACGGGGGAGGTTAGGAGACACTCAGACACTGGGAGGTCAGGAGACACACAGACACGGGGGAGGTCAGGAGACACACAGACACGGGGGAGGTCAGGAGACACACAGACACGGGGGAGTTCAGGAGACACACAGACACGGGGGAGGTCAGGAGACACACAGACACGGGGGAGGTCAGGAGACACACAGAAACGGGGAGGTCAGGAGATACAAAGACACGGGGCAGGTCAGGAGACACACAGACACGGGGGAGGTCAGGAGACACACAGACACGGGGAGGTCAGGAGATACAAAGACACGGGGGAGGTCAGGAGACACACAGACACGGGGGAGGTCAGGACACACACTAACACGTGGAGGTCTGATAAAGGGACAGTTAACGTCTTATAATTGGAGAGCGCTGATGAAAACGGGGTAACTTAGACTTATTAATGACCCCCCCCCCCCAATGACCTCCAAAGTACAGCAAGAAATGAGTCATCCAATCAATGATTAGAATGATAACTTCAAGTTGATTCAAGTTTTTTATCTGCGAAAAACAAACAAAAAGCGATTTTCTGACAGTCCACTTTTTCCACGACAAGGATCAGATATAGTCTAGTCTAGTCTAGTCTAGTCTAGTCTAGTCTAGTCTGTCCCTTATATTTATATATATTTCAAATTCTTTTTTCTCTCTTCATTTTTTAAGCATTTCTGAGATACCACTATTAACAAAAAAAATAAAAAAATAAAAAAAACATATGTATAGTCGTACAAATTTCATATCCAAAAAGTAAAATAGTGGATATGAAGCCATTGGACATAAAGCCATTTCAAACATCTGGTACATCTTCACATACCCCCAGAAATAATTTTTAAAAAAAACGTATATGCGAGTAATGCTATTCACAACTTCGATTTCTGCAAATTAAATCACAACAAAGTGAAGTTCCGTTCCATTGCCTTACGGTGAATTTTTTTTTGCAATTCACTTTCGCGTAGTTAATTTCCGGCAGGATGAATATTATTCATTAAGCGGAATATAAATTCATTTAGATGAACATTCGTTTATTATCCTGACTCCTTTAATTTATCGAGGTGAACATTTATTAAATAAATATCTGAACCCTTATTTTTTATAGTAATATAATTTAATAAGATAAACATTTATTAATTAATATGAACATGTATTTATTAATATGAACATTTATTTATTAATATGTACATTTATTTATTAATATGGACATTTATTTATTAATATTACCATTTATTTCCACGTTGGTATACTCACTTTTTATCCCGACCTCTCCTTTCTCCAGACCTGGTCCCCCGACCTGCACCTTGTGAGGACCCCCGTGAGACAGTTGACCAACAGAATATTGGAAGGGGCTGCCTGCAAGATTAAAAGACTTGCGAATGAATGGCGTGACAGTCTGTCAGACGTCGCCGTGAGATCCACGTCAATTAAAGTGCAGATGTGACAATTCAAACAGCGGTTGAGCAGCTCCTTCATTAAATCCGTGATATTAACTTCGCTGTTTGTTCGTGTGTTTAAGGCTAAAATCTTCGGACGGCTAATCGACCCACTTCCCGTCATCCTGTCAAGCTGAAACTTGGCACATAGACACACTGGATGATAACATATTGTTTCAAAATATTCCCCCCCCCCAACCCCCACACCCCCCCCCTCCCCCAGACACCCAAAAATCAGTTATAACGCTGCCGGACGGACGCCACAGATTTCGCGAAATAAAATTCCCAACTGCGCTAAATGAGACTCTTAAAAATATCGCAAGAGTGGTTGGTGCGTGAAATTGTCTTATGTTTTTCTGAAATAGTTGGTGCAATAAATCTGCGATGAAAAAGCGGGTGGGTCATTAGAATATTAATATAATTCATGGGCATGAAAAAAAAATGCGGTTGCGAGCCGGGGAGGGGGGGGGGAGCACTAATTGGGATTCCTACAAAAGGCGTTACTTGTATGCATTTTTGGGGGTCAAATTTTCAGACCACTTCCCCCGTTTGCTCGATATGACATTTTATAAAGGATTTATACGAACATCTTTGATTTTAGGGGTGGCTTAAAATTTACCATCCCGAACGAGCATGATACCCTGTCTATTGGAGCGAATAAAGGGTGAGGGTAAAAAAAAAGAAAAGCAGATCGTGTGTTAGAGAGTTAGGAGTGAAAACGAAGAAATACATAATAATATGAAGGGAATAGAGAGGAAGAGAGAGAAAGAAATGGAAACGTCTTTTCTTTAAAGCCTCTGTCTTAGTTGCCCGACTGAATCAGTTTTATTTTCTTTAAAAAAAAAAAAAAAAAGAAGTGTTAAGTGTATTAGCTTATTTTTGACACGCTTACTACGGCATAACGGAACAGGATTCTTCCGTAAAGGTTGCGCCCTTAAGTTCAAATCGACGCTTCAAGTCCAAGTTTTCCGTTCCGACCGAAAGACTCACTGGGGGGTGGGAGGTGGTAACGCAACACCTTCCCTCCGGAGTGGAAGTAAACCCGCCCTGACCCTTGGGAGAGTGGACCACGAACGCTTTAAACGCAGCGTTCTCGGTCGACCGGACGTCCCCCAGGAAAGGGGGAGGCTACCGGCGTGCCGCCGCACGGTCTGTCGGCGGGGAAACCCGGCGTCTGGCCCGTGTAAAGGTGTGCCGGGGGGCCTTAAGAGTTCGCGCTCCACGGCCCACCGACGCCATCTCCTATGTGACATTTTCAGACCGTGGTATTACTTACATACACAAAAAAACAAAACAAACCCAAAAAGTGTTTTATAAAATAAAGTAAATAAAATACCCACCTGAAATATGCATGCCCTTGTGCTTGATGCTAACAATGTGAAGGCCGTTGATCTTGGGGGTCATCTTGATGAGGTAGTGGAAGTCCTCCTGGTCGATGACGTCACACAACTCAGAGACCCCATCAGTGTTTGTGATGCTCGCCTCCATGTCAAAAGGGTTGGTTCCTGAGACGGATTAAGGTTGTGTCGATACAGAATGATGGTTAAACCAAAAAAAAAAATGGATGGTTTTAAATTTATCGGAACAAATATTTCTAACAAAAAGAATGTTGATTTCTATATCCTGATAAAAGATAGACAAGTTGATCCAGCCAAAGTTTGACAGGATTTGCGCCCAGCTGCATGCCAAAATTCTGCTGGATTGATCTACAATCTGCGTGAAGACTAACTTGGTCTGCATGATACTTGATGAAAAACTATTCCAAAAAGTCCCACATGGACATGTGTTATGAAGGATGACGTGTGTTGATACACGCTTAGCCCGCATTCCACGTGCATGACCATTTTCAGTCGAGGCCGTTTTGGGGGTGGCTAGAAAAATATCACTTTGTTTACATTTTAGCTTACTATTGTCCGTTTCAGTCGAACGTTGTAGAATGATCTCGAGAATGCGGGAAGCAGTGAGACTGCGTATTATTTTCTAGAATGATCATTTGAAGTAGACTATAAAAGGTTGAACGACTGAACGTGTGGAGAGATTTTCCTTTCCTTGATCACGAGGCGTGCAGTGTGTCATTATTTAATACGTGACAGTACTTTGTTGTGTGTAGTTTTTCATTGTACCACTGGAACTCATTGTATTTTTACATACAGTACCGGTCATACTGTAAAGTAATAATTTTAATCATATTCTTTACTTTTGTCATTCATAGAAATTCACAAATTAAAAACTTATTAATTGTAATTAGCCCTGACCTTGTGTATCGTTCTATTTGTAGTTGTATTGTTCTTTTTTAAACTTTGGTATCGTCCTTTATTGTGGACTGTTTTGAAACGAGCCAATAGACAAAACTAAGAGATAAATTCTCGATTAATAGCAGTCCGTAATATCATGACACAGTGACTGCCTACCTACGTCATGACACAACGTCTGCCTACCTATATGTCATGACACAACGTCCGTCTACCTATGTCATGACACAACGTCCGCCTACATATGTCATGAAACGACGTCCGCCTACCTGTCATACCCTCAATCACGGATAGCCTAGTTTGGCCTCGGCATAAGGTTCTACATCAGTTATTACCTGGAATCTGGAGAACAAACTCTGATGGAGTGCCGGCACCAACGGCCTGGGCCTGCTCCACCTCCTTGGTCACTGTCTCCCTGACACGCCCGGAGGGGTTTCCTCCGACATTGACCAGGAAGGGACTGCCTGTAACATAAAAATAACAAAGATTGCAAAGAATGTTATTTTGGCACCGACAGTATTTTATTACATCAGACTGGCAGTGGCGCATCACGGTAACATACAGAAAGAGAAATGCTGAAAGTGCAATAAATGTAACTTTACAAACTTACGTCGTGGCAAGCCTACTACAGTAATGGAAAAGTTTTATTCTTACGCTCAGTATGTTTTAGCTTTCTTGAAGCATAGTAAGCATTCCGGCAGAATTTTATTTGTATGCGTGTATGTTGCCGTTAACCCAGAGGCGTAGCTAAGGGGGCAAGGGGGGGACAAAAATGTGCTTTGATATTATTTTATTGATAAAAATAATGCGTAGACCCCTTTTATTGAACAGTGACAATTGGTATTAAAATAAAATGATCTCACCGTACGGTGTCAGCCTATGGTTAAGCCTGAGGTTAAGCCTGTGGTTGAGTCGGTGGTTGAGCCTGTGGTTAAGCCTGAGGTTAAGCCTGATGTTAAGCCTCTGGTTAAGCCTGTGGTTAAGCCAGAGGTTAAGCCAGTGGTTAAGCCTGTGGTTAAGCCTGAGGTTAAGCCTGAGGTTAAGCCTGTGGTTACGCATGTGGTTAAGCCTGAGGTTAAGCCTGTGGTTAAGCCTATGGTTAAGCCTGTGGTTAAGCCTATGGTTAAGCCTGTGGTTAAGCCTGTGGTTAAGCCTGTGGTTAAGCCTATGGTTAAGCCTGAGGTTCAGCCCGTGGTTAAGCCTATGGTTACGCCTGAGGTTAAGCCTGTGGTTAAGCCTGAGGTTAAGCCTGTGGTTGAGCCTGTGGTTAAGCCTATGGTTAAGCCTGAGTTAAGCCTGTGGTTGAGCCTGTGGTTGAGCTTATGGTTAAGCCTATGGTTAAGCCTGTGGTTAAGCCTATGGTTAAGCCTATGGTTAAGCCTGAGTTAAGCCTGTGGTTAAGCCTGTGGTTGAGCTTATGGTTAAGCCTATGGTTAAGCCTGTGGTTAAGCCTATGGTTAAGCCTATGGTTAAGCCAATGGTTAAGCCTGTGGTTGAGCCTATGATTAAGCCTGAGGTTAAGCCCGTGGTTAAGCCTATGGTTACGCCTGAGGTTCAGCCTGTGGTTAAGCCTATGGTTAAGCCTGTGGTTACGTCTGAGGTTAAGCCTGAGGTTAAGCCTGTGGTTAAGCCTGAGGTTAAGCCCGTGGTTAAGCCTATGGTTAAGCCTGTGGTTAAGCCTATGGTTAAGCCTATGGTTAAGCCTGAGGTTAAGCCTATGGTTACGCCTGAGGTTCAGCCTGTGGTTAAGCCTATGGTTAAGCCTGAGGTTAAGCCTGAGGTTAAGCCTGTGGTTAAGCCTGAGGTTATGCCTGTGGTTAAGCCTATGGTTAAGCCTGTGGTTAAGCCTATGGTTAAGCCTATGGTTAAGCCTGAGGTTAAGCCTATGGTTACGCCTGAGGTTAAGCCTGTGGTTAAGCCTGATGATAAGCCTGTGGTTAAGCCTATGGTTAAGCCTGTGGTTAAGCCTATGGTTAAGCCTATGGTTAAGCCTGAGGTTAAGCCTATGGTTACGCCTGAGGTTAAGCCTGTGTTTGAGCCTGTGGTTGAGCCTATGGTTAAGCATGAGGTTAAGCCTGTTGTTAAGCCTATGGTTAAGCCTATGGTTAAGCCTGTGGTTAAGCCTAAGGTTAAGCCTATTTTTAAGCCTAGGTTAAGCCTAAGGTTAAGCCTGTGGTTAAGCCTATATTTAAGCCCAGGTTAAGCCTAGGTTAAGCCTGAGGTTAAGCCTATGGTTAAGCCTATGGTTAAGCCTGAGGTTAAGCCGGTGGTTAAGCCTATGGTTAATCCTGAGGTTATGCCTATGGTTAAGCCTGTGGTTAAGCCTGAGGTTAAGCCTGTGGTTAAGCATGTGGTTAAGCATGTGGTTAAGCATGTGGTTAAGCTTAAGGTGAAGCCTGTGGTTAAGCATGTGGTTAAGCCTGTGGTTAAGCCCGAGGTTAAGCCTGTGGTTAAGCCTGTGGTTAAGCCTGTGGTTAAGCCTGAGGTTAAGCCTGTGGTTAAGCCTGTGGTTAAGCCTGTGGTTAAGCCTGTGGTTGAGCCTGTGGTTGAGCCTGTGGTTAAGCCTGTGGTTGAGCCTGTGGTTGAGCCTGTGGTTGAGCCTGTGGTTAAGCCTGTGGTTAAGCCTGTGGTTAAGCCTATGGTTAAGCCTGTGGTTAAGCCTGTGGTTAAGCCTGTGGTTAAGCCTATGGTTAAGCCTGAGGTTAAGCTTACGGTTAAGCCTATGGTTAAGCCTATGGTTAAGCCTATGGTTAAGCCTGTGGTTAAGCCTGTGGTTAAGCCTATGGTTAAGCCTATGGTTAAGCCTGAGGTTAAGCCTATGGTTAAGCCTATGGTTAAGCCTGAGGTTAAGCCTATGGTTAAGCCTATGGTTAAGCCTGAGGTTAAGCCTGTGGTTAAGCCTGTGGTTAAGCCTATGGTTAAGCCTATGATTAAGCCTGAGGTTAAGCCTGTGGTTAAGCCTATGGTTAAGCCTGAGGTTATGCCTATGGTTAAGCCTGTGGTTAAGCCTGTGGTTAAGCCTGTGGTTAAGTCTGTGGTTAAGTCTGTGGTTAAGCCTGTGGTTAAGCCTGAGGTTAAGCCTGTGGTTAAGCCTATGGTTAAGCCTGTGGTTAAGCCTATGGTTAAGCCTGTGGTTAAGCCTGAGGTTAAGCCTATGTTTAAGCCTGTGGTTAAGCCTGTGGTTAAGCCTGTGGTTAAGCCTGTGGTTAAGCCTGTGGTTAAGCCTGAGGTTAAGCCTGTGGTTAAGCCTGTGGTTAAGCCTGTGGTTAAGCATGTGGTTAAGCCTGTGGTTAAGCCTGTGGTTGAGCCTGTGGTTAAGCCTGTGGTTAAGCCTGTGGTTAAGCATGTGGTTAAGGTTAACCTGGACCTACCCGGTACATCCTCGTCGGCAAATCTAATGTTGAGGATGTAAATCCCTGGTTCGTGGGGGCTGTAGTGAATGGTGTAAAGGCGGTCCTCAATCTTGTAGACCTCGGCATCCGAGCGGTGTGGGCCCTCAATGGCAACGCTGAGACCACCGTAACCTGAGAGGGGGGGGGGAGAGTGAGAGAGATCAGACAATTGCTTGTTGCTAATACTATTTTGACGTCCCAGATAACGCAGCGCGGGGATTCCGTGTCTGACCTCAGATCTAAAAGTTGCGTGGACAAACCACGTCACGAGCAAATCTTATTATGTTAATTAACTTTTTTTTATCAGCGACATTTTTCTTTAATTCTGGTCCATTCATAAATCAGGACATGATATATTGGTCGATAAATTGGTCGATATTTTACAGTGCCCCCTTCCCCCAACACTAAAAGGTATGACCCCTTCAAAGTGTCGTCAGGATGAGATAAACCCCATCCCACGTGATGTGACAATTTTTTTTTTAAAAAGTCGTTACCTCCATGTGACGTGTCAATGATGACCTCGTTGCTCTTGTTGGCCGTGGCCTCGGTCAGGGCGCCCTTAACGACAACACCGGCGGCGTGCCCTATCTCCTTGTCGCCCACCTTCACCCTGAACGGACTGTTGTTGATGTTCTTTTCGTTTCTCAGCACGCAGACGACGTACTCGCCCTTCTGACGTGGTGTGAAGTAAGCGACACCTGGAGATCAACATGAGTTGTGATTAGGGCCTGAGTGGTCAGGAACGAATCTTAAACCAATAACTAGGCCAATAGCCGTCAGAAAAAAATATTTCTCTTAAAGTTGGGACCGAAAGATATATAAAAAAAATGTTTGTTCACCACTCTGTACGAGTTTACCTTCGTGCCCCAAGTGATTACCAAATCTAAGTAATGACCAATTAAGTCATTTTCGCCTCTAAAGGAGTTCACTGATGGCTGATATCTACGCTAGAGAAATACTTTAGATGTCTTGTGTTAAAACTGTTATAATTGTAAAAAGCTGACTTGGTTAAAAATATGAATTTACGTTAGTGCCGAAAATGAACATGTAAATGTGAAATGTATAATAATCTAATAAAAAAAAATAAAAAAAAAAAACCAACAAAAAAAACAAAACAAACAAAACTCCATTTATATGAATCAATAAAGAATCTTATCCCATATATCTTATCCTAACAATGCCCAGCCCCAAAGACTTTCTCCGAGCTTAACAGATTATTCTACATTTTTATGTCAGTTTTTTTAAATTTTTATTTTCCTATATTGTTGTTATGGCACACACAAGTGGCGTAGTGAGGGGTGGGCAAGGGGGGCATCATGCCCCGGGCGCTACTCACAAAGGGGCGCCAAATGGTATATTTTACTATAATATTGTATGGTTTTCGAATGGGGGGCGCTAAAAAGGTATTGTACCCCGGGAGTGAGTTAAGCTCGCTACGCCACTGGCACACACTTCCTAATTATTAAAGTAAATTAAAAAACAATATTTAAAAAATCATATTTTCAGCTGTAAAGGATTGCAGCACTATCTCACTAACGAAACATCAAACTCATACCCCCCCCCCCCTACTTTTCCTCTCTTGACGAACTAATTCCACGTATAGCCTACAGCTTACGTATATTAGAACATGCTACCAATGTGCCAATATCCCTCTATCGAACTTTTCACACATCCCTCTATTTCACTATCTCACTATTTTACTATGGGTCAGACGCGCGTATTCTTTCTGTCCCCAAGACGCGAACAAAAACATACGGTGAAAGATCTTTCTCTTACTGTGCCCCCAAACAATGGAATTCTCTTCCACTACACGTCCGCAATATATCAACTATCACAGCTTTCAAAACTGCACTCAAAACACATCTCTTCAAACTCTACTACCCCGACTGATTCCCCACATCTGACCGATAAACGCTGCTGCTGGCCGCCGTCCATGGCTTGTCATGTAAAAGTTCTGGTGTGGATGAGGTGAATATGCATTAGTTTTTGTTTTGCCTCTATACATCTGTTCTTTATTACAATATATGTATTTTATGTTATTGTCACGATTATGTCTCTTTTAAAATATTTTTATGTACAGCGCGGTGAGCCTAGCCCTAGGCTGGGGTACCGCGCTATATAAAACAACAAATAATAATAATAATAATAATAATATTCATGCATAGATGAAAGTAGTTGACATACCCCAAAAAAACACCATAAGTCAAGTTAATTAATTATTTAGCAATTTTTAAATATATATTTTTAGGAAACTTCTAAGAGAGGTAATAAAATGCCCAATAAAGTGCCTCATGTAAATTGCATTATCTACCTTTCCTCATTGAAAGAACAAAATAATGATGACGGACTGTTGCAATAATAGGAAGTGATTTCAGAAAAAAGAAACACAAAATGATATTACGCTGAATGCATTACATTATGAAAGGCATCTAAAACTGCTCAACTCAAGTAAAAGAATTCAAGTAATAGAAATTTGAGTTTACTACTAAACCATTAGTTTCGAGTCTAATCTATGGCAATCCTTCAGCTGACTCTGTGGCGCAACGGTAGCGCGTCTGACTCCAGATCAGAAGGTTGCGTGTTCAAATCACGTCAGGGTCATCAATATTTTTTCTTCATGTTTTTTTTTCCATTAAATGTATTCCTTGCTTCAATACAAATTAAGAATGCAATAGAAAAATAACCATGTAATGTTTTCTTTTGGGCACTCTTTATTACGCACTCACAACAACCACAAACAAATACAACAGACAAAAAAGAAAGGATTAGCCCTTAGTTGATGGTGGTTAATTGATTACAATGGCCCTGCCCTTCTAGCACAGGGCTGGTAAATCATAAAAAAAAAATGGTATTGTGATATTATTTTATATTTTACCTCAGTTCATTTATTAAAAATCCACCTCTATTTGTTTTGTTGGATGATTTTATTGATTCTGTAAGTTTGTATTAGAAAATAAAAGAGCACCATTTTTGGGTAGAATTTTTTGTGAATTTCATTTCTGAATATTTAAAAAGATTGTTGAGAAAAACGACTTTTAAAACTAGTCACTCTTAATTCTTTTTCTAAATATTTTCAGTAAGAATAACTTTTAGATCTTTCGTAGGTGTCATAAAAAAAGTTCTTTTTGCGTGTAATTAGCAATTACTTACACATCTTCTCCCGCAAATGTTAACGAAAAACTTGTCCAATGATAACACGCATAGACTTGCCTCAAAACCCCACACACACATGGCACAAGAATTCACGCGCTGTAGTGTTGGTGCACTCTGAGCCCAGGCATCCATTCTCTTTGAATGCAGACAAAAAAATAGTATATTTTGATACAACCGGCGGGCCGCAAATTTTGACGGTCCGGGCCGCATGCGGCCAGAGTGTTGGCCACTCCTGGTCTAGTAGATGATTCCAATGATTTCCAAGCTGTGTGACATGGCGCAATGCAAGCAAAGTATCGACCTACTTACCATTTAATTTAGGCCATATATTGACCTACTGACCTTTTAATTTGGGGCATGTATTTACCTACTAACAATTTGATTATGGTCACATATTGACCTACTTACCATTTGATTTGGGCCATGCATTGACCTACTTACCAAGTTCGCCGTTTTCCATCTTTTTGAGAATGATTGGTTCAATCTGACCCCCGGGGGTCTGCAGGGTCCCCACGAGGTCAACGATATCGGGTTCAATGATCTTGAGGGAATATTCGGCGCTGTTCCCTACAGAAAGGGTTGACCTCTTACGACCTTCACCTGGACAAGATGGACATTATGTTAGCTCGCCGTCGTTGTCCATTGGGCCAGTTAGTACTGTACAGAAATTATGTTAGTGACGTCATGGTCACCTATCGGTCAGATAGTTTGTACACAAAGGATGCTAGGGACATCGTGCTCATCTGTTGGTCGGGTATTGCTATGTTCTAATGTACGGTTATGGACTGTTAACGATAAAATACCATTAGACATCAGTAAATATGTTACGTCCCAGACTATGAGCATGTTAACAATTGTATCAAATCAATGGAAGATAGAGAAAGGAGAAAAAATAGAGGTAGAGAGAGATTGGAGAGAGTGAGTGAGGGGGGTCTGAGAGAGGATGGGGGAGATAGAGGCAGAGCGAGAGATGTGGAAAGAGGGGCAGAGAGATAGAAGGAGAGGGGAGAGAGGGAGAGCGAAGGAGAGAAAAAAAGACACAGAGAGAGAGAGAGAGGCTCAGAGAGATAGAGGGAGATAGGGTAAGAGAGAGAGATAAAGAAAGGCATAAGAGGCAGAAAAAGAGAGAGGCAGAGCGAAAGAAAAGGAGAGAGGAGACACATAAAAGGGTCAGAAAGAGGGAAATAGACACGCGGAAAGAAAGACGCAGAAAGAGAAAAAGAGGGAGAGAGAGAGAGAGGGAGAGAGAGAAAGTGAACGAAAGACTGAGAGATACAGAGATAATTTCTTTTAACACCTTACCTGAGACTTTGGAAACGAAGGGCGACCCCTTGATTGGCTTGCCATGGTACTTGATGTTAATGTTGTACGCCCCTGGTGTCATGGGCATGTAACTGAAGTTGGCAGACCCATCAGGGTTGTCTTTCCTTTGCGGGTCCACCTTGGCTGGGCCATCGATCTTGACCTCGATATCCTCTGTTAGGAAAATTTTGGTTGAGTTTTTATATTGTATGTTAACTGCCGTCAATATGATGAAAGGAGTACAGGGTATTAGGTATTTTGTCATGCGTGGGTAATTGCACGAAGGTATTATATATTTTCAATGGGTTAGTAAACATCACCTAGGGCTAGGCCAGTGGTTCAAGTGATATGAAATAATGCCCACTTACTTGCGGTCCCTTTCTTGGCCACCACAGTGAAGCTGACGTTGTCACCGCTGAGACCGCCGACCAGGCCGGTACCGAAAGCTGTGATGAAGCTGTTGTCGATCTTGTCCACGACGCAAGAGAAGGGAGAGCCTGGTGGGAAACAATATAAGATGGAAATGAGAACCTGGTGGAACGATATAAGATGGAAATGTGAACCTGGTGGGACGAGATAAAATGGAAATGAGAACCTGGTGGAACGAGATAAGATGGAAATGTGAACCTGGTGGAACGATATAAGATGGAAATGTGAACCTGGTGGGACGATATAAGATGGAAATGTGAACCTGGTGGAACGATATAAGATGGAAATGTGAACCTGGTGGGACGAGATAAGATGGAAATGAGAACCTGGTGGAACGAGATAAGATGGGAATGAGAACCTGGTGGAACGAGATAAGATGGGAATGTGAACCTGGTGGAACGAGATAAGATGGGAATGAGAACCTGGTGGAACGAGATTAGATGGGAATAAGAACCAATTTTATTTTTTTGTTCTGTTTACAATCAGGCTCCAATGAAGATAGATATACTTTCAAATAATGGATTTGGGTGGAGAGTATTGCGATATTTATTTTAAAGCAAAATTAGCTTTATATTAATATGACCGAACGTTGAAATTAAAAAAGAACCTATATTCACCCGCTGTTAAATACAAAGTATACCATCTTAAAAAAGGGATTTAGGGAAAAAGCCAAAAGAAAACTGTTCCGGAATCGAGCAAAACCTGAGGCGTTCAACATTGTTTAAAAGCATACAGGAAAGTCGCAGACGGCGTTTTGGTACATATTTTAAACTGAACGGCGTGTGTCTGCAGCTGTGTGTTTGTGTGTGGGAGGGGGGCGACCCCCCAGGGGGGGGATGCCGCGTTTGTAAAAACAAAAAGCAAAGGGCGTCACTGTCTTTCTTTGATCACAAGCAAATTGACCGATAATTGTCTGTTGACATGGTCATAGGGTGTACTGACAAGGTCAGAGAGTGTACTGTTAACCGTGTTTTCCCAACAACCTGTCAGGTCCCACTGCCGTGCAATAACTCAATGGTTTAGCGGTTATTTTAAGCTCAGGTATTTTAACTGCTCGGGCAATCATGCAGGTGGGACAGGTAGAGTTAGCAGCACACTTGCTAGCTGCATATAGCTTTAAGGTAGATAGCTGTGGAGATGCTAGGAAAACGTGCTGCATGGTAGAGAAAGTTAGCAGTGGAGATGCTAGGAACATCGTTGTGTGGTAGATATAATTAGCAGTAGAGATGCTAGGAGCAATGTTATCTGGTAGATATAGTTAGCAGTAGAGGGACTAGGAAGATTTTTGTATAATATATAAAGTTCGTAACAGAGATGCTCAGAAAATTTTTGCATGTTTGATAACGTTAGTAGCGTTACATAGTAGATAAGCTAGAACACAGGTCGGCAACCCGTGGCACCGGCGCCTCATGCGGCTCACTGAACAAATAGATGCGTCAGCCTTAAAAAAAAAGCAAACAACCAACAAACAACCAACCAAAAAACAAACAACCAACAAACAACCAACCAACAAACAACAAACAAACAAACAACCAACCAACAAACACACAAACAACCAACAAACAACCAACAAACAACCAACCAACAAACAAACAACCAACAAACAAACAACCAACTAATAAACAACCAACAAACAACCAACAAACAACAAACCAACAAACAACCAACCAACAAACAACAAACAAACAACCAACAAACAGCCAACAAACAAACAACCAACAAACAAACAACCAACCAACCAACAAACAAACAACCAACTAACAAACAACCAACAAACAACCAACAAACAACAAACCAACAAACAACCAACCAACAAACAACAAACAAACAACCAACAAACAGCCAACAAACAAACAACCAACAAACAGCTAACCTATAATGATATTAAACTATCGCGCCCGACTACTGCTCCCAAAATAGTTACTCAGCGTCGGGTCACACGGTCAAATCAGCTTCGTATTTCGCGTCAAATTTTTGTATGAACGCACTATTTTGTGCGTGGCTTATTTTTTTTATTTTTTTTTTAGACAAAAACGAGAAGTTGATCAAATAGTACTTTACACGTTGTGACAAGGCTTCATACAAAAATTGCATCAAATGTATGATGGAAAATTTGATCGCGTGAACTGACGCTTAGTTTTAAAAATGGCGCCGCACGCAAGAAATGTTGTCGACTCTTTGATAAGAAATTAAAAAAACAACAACACTTGGGCTGAAATGTAGTATCCTAGAGGACAACAAGAGGAATGGGATACATACTGAAGGGCTACACGCTCCTCTTGCTGTCCGCTCGGGGATATTACATTTCAGCCAGTTCCTATTTTTATTTAATTTATGTTTTTACTGTTTGTTTGTTCGCTGATGAAGGCTTCCTGCCGACACATTCGATGTTTTGTTGTGTTATTTGTTTTAAAAACAGGTTTTCAGTACTTGGTTTTACTCATATCCACTTTCCTAACCTGATTGGAGTCTCCCCCACATTTTATTTTCATATAAACTGTTCAAAATTCCTGAAAGTAATTTAAATAAAAAAGATTTGAAATGCGGAAATAGCGAGAGCCGGAGAGTTGCAACAGTTCCAAAAGTCTCGCGACGCTCTCTGGTTATCCGATATCACCATGTTAGTCATGGCTAATCCGATACCGCCATTGTGTGGACGCATTGCGATGTCGTCATCAGGCAAGCATGCCAGTGAGTGGCCAGCACGTGCGTTTCATCTTCGTTTAAGGGGGGGGGGGAACAACAATGTTCTGCTTGTCATAACTGGTTAGTTGAGAAATGAGTCAGAGAGTGAGGTAGCTATGTTCAGTTAGAGTGAGGTAGCTATGTTCAGTTAGAGTGAGATAGCCATGTTTCGTTAGAGTGAGGGAGCAATGTTCAGTTAGAGTGAGGTAGCTATGTTCAGTTAGGGTGAGGTAGCTGTGTTCAGTTAGAGTGAGGTAACTATTTTCAGTTAGAGTGAGGTAGCTATGTTCAGTTAGGGTGAGGTAACTATTTTCAGTTAGAGTGAGGTAGCTATGTTCAGTTAGAGTAAGGGAGCTATGTTCAGTTAGAGTGAGGTATCTATGTTCAGTTAGGGTGAGGTAACTATTTTCAGTTAGAGTGAGGTAGCTATGTTCAGTTAGGGTGAGGTAACTATTTTCAGTTAGAGTGAGGTAGCTATGTTCAGTTAGAGTAAGGGAGCTATGTTCAGTTAGAGTGAGGTATCTATGTTCAGTTAGGGTGAGGTAACTATTTTCAGTTAGAGTGAGGTAGCTATGTTCAGTTAGAGTAAGGGAGCTATGTTCAGTTAGGGTGAGGTATCTATGTTCAGTTAGGGTGAGGTAACTATTTTCAGTTAGAGTGAGGTAGCTATGTTCAGTTAGAGTAAGGGAGCTATGTTCAGTTAGGGTGAGGTAACTATTTTCAGTTAGAGTGAGGTAGATACAGTTTATAGTTACAGAGAAGTAGGTAGCTATGTACATTAGAGTGAGGTAGCTATGTTCAGTTTAGAGTGAGGTAGCTATGTTTAGTTAGAGCGAGTTAGCTATGTTTGATTAGAGTGAGTTAGCTGTGTTTGGCTAGAGTGAGGTAGCTATGTTCATTTAGGGTGAAGCAGCTATCTTAGTTAGAGTGAGGTAGCTATGTTCAGTTATATAGTGATGGCACTATGTTTAGTTAGAGTGAGTTAGCCGTGTTTGGCTAGAGTGAGGTAGCTATGTTGAGTTAGAGTGATTTAGCTATCGTTACTTTGTTCCAGGTAGCTACAGCCAGTTTGACAGAGGTGCGTTCCTGTTCGTCTTTCGCAAGCTAAGATGACCAAGGAGGTTTTCAATGGTGAGTACGGCAGGTGGCCTTGCGTCACATGTTCGCACAATTCTTTTTTGAACGCACTATTTAGTACAACAAATTAATGAGGTCAAATAAAATTTGAGGAAAATTTGAGGAAAATTTGACGTAAATTTGACGAAAATTTGATCGTATGAACTGAGCGTCAATGTGTCTCACTGTGCTCTTCACGCGCTACACGTCACGTTTGCCGCACCTGTCCCCCCTCTACCCACACCCATTTGATCACGTAGGATCTCTTTTGCGTGGTGCACCAGGTACAGTCTTCCAAATGAGAGGTATGGACACATGCTCTAAGTTTCACCAATGTCCCGTGGCACCCTCCCAAGGCCATTGGGTCGGCACAACAGTTGTAGGATTATTCAAGTTATTCGATGTGACGTCGTCTTAAGGATCTGTTCAATTTTTATTTTATCGTCTCACTTAACTATATGTACACTTATGCGGCCCCCCCAACCCCCCCCCCCCCCCCAAAAAAAAAACCAAACCAACATATATTCTAATTTTTGCCTTTGTTTTTTCGTGTGTCTTCCCACAAATTTGACATTTTTTGACGCGGCTTTGCTTTGCTGGCAAATTAGTGTGTCTTGTCTGGGACACAGCTTGTTGCTCAATGTTTTTTTTTGTTTCAACTCATTTGGAGATTCGAAGTGGGTCGAAATTGAGTTGACAGACGCGATCACACACAAACTAAAAAACGGACAGAGAAAACCTAATAAAAGTTCATACGACATCGTTTTATGTCATGGACGACCCCCCCCCCCCCCCGCTCTTTAAGTCCTATGAATGGTATTTTATGTTCCGCAATCTTGTTGCTAGATAGGGGTAGCTATGTTTGGGTTAGAGTGAGTTAGATGTGGCTAGTTTGTTCGAGGTAGCTTAAGTTAGTTTGAAAGAGGTAGCTATATGGTTAGTTTGAAATAATAATAACCCTTAGCTGAAATGTAGCACTATACTAAGTGTTATTTTCCATAATTTAATTCTGTTTTTACCGTTGTTTGTTCGCATGTGAAGTCTTCTTGCCGACACGTTCGTTGTTTTTTTTTTGCGTTTCTTTTTTTCAGGTTCTTCCCATACTTTGTTTCAATCATTTCCTTTTGTGCTAACCTGCCTGCAGTCTCTCTCTCCCTCATCACAGTCTCTCTCTCCCTTATCCCAGTCTCTCCCTTATCCCAGCCTCTCCCTTATCCCAGCCTCTCCCTTATCCCAGCCTCTCCCTTATCCCAGTTTCCTCTCCCTCATCCCAGTCTCTCTCTCCCTTATCCCAGTCTCTCCCTTATCCAAGTCTCCCTCTCCCTCATCCCAGTAACTCTCTCCCTTATCACATTCTCTCCCTTATCCCAGTCTCTCCCTTATCCCAGTCTCCCTCTCCCTCATCCCAGTCTCTCTATCCCTTATCCCAGTCTCTCCCTTATCCCAGTCTCCCTCTCCCTTATCAGTCTCTCTCCCTTACCCTAGCTCTCTCCCTTATCCCAGTCTCCCTCTCACTTATCCCAGTCCCCATCTCCCTTATCCAAGTCTCTCTCTCCCTTACGCTAGTCTCTCTCTCTCTCTCTTACCCTAGTCTCTCTCTCCCTTATCCCAGTCTCTCTCTCCCTTATCCCAGTCTCTCTCTCCCTTACCCTAGTCTCTCTCTCCCTTATCCCAGTCTCTCTCTCCCTTATCCCAATCTCTCTCTCTCCCTTACCCCGTGAGATATATCACCTAGCATTTGGCTTTTTGTTGAGCAGTAGGAAATGGACTAACTGTCTTTTTTTAATGAATTAATGTATGCTAATTTATTCCAACCTATCATAAGTTATTACACTATGAAAAGATCCTCTTTGCTGGAAACCCACTTCAAATACAGATTTTACATATTTTTTTTAATATAAATCCGCCAAATATTTGAAGGAAAGGGATCTCAAAACTCTGCGAATTATGATTTTGTAACAACTCCATTTAATGAGATGCTCGAGAAACAAGAGGATAGAACCGCGCTAGGAAAAGAAACACATTTTAAATTGACAGTTTGCCCCAGGTGGCGCGCAGACGCCCCTCGAAGATACGCCCTCTCCAGATAATTGGATTAGAAGGGCATTTATTGGGTTTAATGTTTTTTTTTAAAAAAGGTTAACTTTTAGCAGCGACTCGATCGACTCGATCGTATGGGTTTAAAAACAAAACTATTCAACGCCATTTAGTCGTCCACCTTCTTTGTGTTTGCCCCCGCCATGCCTAAACTTTATTTGTGTCACCCAAAATTCGACTCGGCCGTGAGTTTGTATGGGGGAAACAAACATAGAATATTAGCGTGATTAAGTTTTAGGACAAAATCTGTCAGTGATCAACACGAACAGACCAATCAGTGATTTTCTCGGGTCGTACAGGATAGACGAAATATTTGGATCCCAACAAGTCACTCGTGCATATATTGAATCGGATTTAATTGTTTTACCCTGCATAGAGATATAATCCAGATATAATCCATATAAAATCCAGATATAATCCATATAAAATCCAGAGATAATCCATATATAATCCAGATATAATCCAGATATAATCTAGATATAAGCCAGATATAATACAGATATAATCCAGATATCATTCAGACATAAGCCAGATATAAACCAGATATAATCCAGATATAATCCAGGTACAGGCCAGATACAAGCCAGATATAATCAAGATATGACATACTTGGTTAACTCAGGGTTTTGTTATCTATGGCCGTATGTTGCACTTGCATATTAATCAACATGTTGGTCTTTATTTTACCATCTCCCAGAGTAAAAAAACACACCAAAAAACCGCTTTTCTCTGACTTTAGTGCCACGCCCCTTTCTCATCGGCCGAACTTCCTCGAGTTTTTTTTATTTACAGGAAATGATTTGTTTCCTTATTACTAGAACAAAAAGTTCATGTTCTTCTTATTCTGATGGCTTGAAGGCATGTCTGGTTTTTCTCTTTTTAAAAATTGTTACAAAAAAAAGAGATTAAAAGAAGAAATATATGAATCGATTAGTTTTAAAACAATTAGGCAATCCTGATCCGAGATCAGTGGTTCTCAAACGTGCACAGACCGACGTCCCCTTGATACCATAACGTGATCCCTACCACTCCACATTACAGTGCCACCTGTCTTTCTCTCCGTACCGGGGTAATAAACATTATCATTTAAGAAAGTTTTTTTTTTGCACAACACCTCTGCCAGCTAAACTAGTCAAATGACCTCTGCCAGCTAAACTATTCAAATGACCTCTGCCAGCTAAACTAGTCGCATGACCTCTGTCAGCTAAACTAGTCACATGACCTCTGCCAGCTAAGCTAGTCACATGACCTCTGCCAGCTAAGCTAGTCACATGACCTCTGCCAGCTAAACTAGTCACATGACCTCCGCCAGCTAAACTAGTCACATGACCTCCGCCAGCTAAACTAGTCACATGACCTCTGCCAGCTAAACTAGTCACATGACCTCTGTCAGCTAAACTAGTCACATGACCTCCGCCAGCTAAACTAGTCACATGACCTCTGCCAGCTAAACTAGTCACATGACCTCTGTCAGCTAAACTAGTCACATGACCTCTGCCAGCTAAGCTAGTCACATGACCTCCGCCAGCTAAACTAGTCACATGACCTCTGCCAGCTAAACTAGTCACATGACCTCTGTCAGCTAAACTAGTCACATGACCTCTGCCAGCTAAGCTAGTCACATGACCTCTGCCAGCTAAACTAGTCACATGACCTCCGCCAGCTAAACTAGTCACATGACCTCTGCCAGCTAAGCTAGTCACATGACCTCCGCCAGCTAAACTAGTCACATGTAAAAAAAAAAGTGTAACATATCGATGAACGGTACAATAATATTCACGTGACTTTCTATTCTTTAACTTATTCAATTATATTTTTTTTAAAAATTCGCAATTAACGTCTGATGTTACGATAATTATTAAGCCAATTTTTTTAGACATTGCATTTACGGTAAACATCTTCTTGGGAAACAGTTCGACCTTTCACACTAAAATCTACGACCCCCACCCCCCCAAAAAAAAAGAAAAAGAAAAAAAAGAATTTAAATTGGATTCACGGCAAGCAGGAGAATGTCATGACATTTCCGCCAGGAGCCAAAACTCGTGGACCTCTCTTAATAAAAAGATGAAATACTTCTTCTTCCACAACAACAACTAACTTAACTAACTCAGTGGTTCCATCAAAGGAAGATCCTAACATATCTTCAAGAGCCTTGTTTACCATTTAAAAGCCTTATATTATGACATGCGCTGACGTTTTTTTTTTTTGTTTTTTTTTTGGCAGTCAAATATGGATGACGTCATGATGAGAAATTGACGAACATTTTAACGTGTGAACTGAACAAATAAAAGATTCGACCCAATTTCCGTCGAGCAAATCTCCGTCGACGAAATTTCTTTTTGAGCGCACTGTACAATATAGTGCAACAAAATAATGCGTTCAAAAAGAAATTTGACGCAAAATTTGCTCGTGTGGACTGAAAATAAAATTCGACCAAACTTCACTCGCCCATGAACCAGCTAAGTATTTTACATCCCGCCACTTTGAGAACCACGCCCTCAGAACAACCAGCCAACGTTGTCGTGAAACATTGGTGAGATCAAGCTGACATTCAGACATGCATCCCCTTAAACGTCTGTTTTTCTTTCCACAAGAAAGCAGGCGCCCAAACAAAGGGCGTTGTTTGAATAAAATATGCTGATAAAACGTAACACCCCATCCCCACACCCCCACCACAAAACACACACACACACACACGCCCTCATCTTCCTCACGGATCTCGAAACAACAAGGTAAGCATTATCTTCCAAGGGGAGGTGACTTGCCAGGAAATCGAGACATGAGTGAACGGAGCTTTCGTGACGTCACAACATGGGGGGGGGGTAAAGGTAGAAATAAGAAGATGGCGGCTGCGTAGGTCAGATCAGGGACTGTACCATTTACGCATAGAGTAAATACATACACCACGTGGTCTGAAAACATTTACACATAAAATAAATACATACAAAAACGTGGTTTATAACATTTACACATATAGAGTCAATACATACATCACGAGGTCTGTAACATTTACACATAGAGTAAATACACACACCACGTGATCTGTAACATTTACACATAGAGTAAATACACACACCAAGAGGTTGTGCCATCTACACATAGAGTAGATACATACACCAAGAGGTTGTGCCATCTACACATTTGTGTATGTGGGTGGCAGTGGGGTTAGCTGTTTTTGATTGGGAGTGGCTGTCGGTGTGTTGGGATATCTGTAGATTTGTGGGTAGAGGTAGGATATTCTTTGACGTTTTCCAAAAGGCTGCGACTATTCGCACCCGGGTATCAGAAGTGAGAGGTTGGGATTTAAAAAACTATGTAAAATATTATTGTTGGGTTTGTAAGACAAAATGAGGTATCAAATAAAAGATAATTAAATGGACTATGTTTGTAAACTTAATTCTTCAGTTTAACTAAAATAAACTACCACAAATGACACCCGAAAGGAATTTAGTCTAAAGGGACCTGGGTACGCATAAAATCCCCCAAAGTGTGCCCGTTATCAATGTGTAATGTGCACCATTGTGGCACGTGCCTTTCATGCCCTTAACACAGTTATAGCCTGTGTTAATTGTACCATGTTGTCATGTACTCCCCTATGCACCGTTGTACGACTGTATGCCACTGTGCCCTGTGACCACTGTACAACTATGTGCCACTGTGCCCTGTGCACCATTGTACGACTGTGTGCCACTGCACCACCTGCCCCATTGTACGACTGTGTGGCACTGCGCCACCTGCACCATTGTACGACTGTGTGCCACTGTGCCACCTGCACCATTGTACGACTGTGTGCCACTGCACCACGTGCACCATTGTACGACTGTGTACCACTGTGTGCCACTGTGCCACCTGCACCATTGTACGACTGTGTGCCACTGTGCCACGTGCACCATTGTACGACAGTGTGCCACTGTGCCACGTGCACCATTGTACGACTGTGTACCACTGTGTGTCACTGTGCCACGTGCACCATTGTACGACTGTGTGCCACTGTGCTACCTGCACCATTGTACGACTGTGTGCCACTGTGCCACGTGCACTAGTGTACGACTGTGTACCACTGTGTGCCACTGTGCCACCTGCACCATTGTACGAATGTGTACCACTGTGTGCCACTGCGCCACCTGAATCATTGTACGACTGTGTGCCGCTGTGCCACTTGCACCATTGTACGACTGTGTGCCACTGTGTCACGAGCACCATTGTACGACTGTGTACCACTGTGTGCCACTGTGTGCCACTGTGCCACCTGCATCATTGTACGACTGTGTGCCACTGTGCCACCTGCACCATTGTACGACTGTGTGCCACGTGCACCATTGTACGACTGTGTACCACTGTGTGCCACTGCGCCACCTGCACCATTGTACGACTGTGTGCCACTGTGCCACCTGCACCATTGTATGACTGTGTGCCACTGTGCCACCTGCACCACTGTACGACTGTGTGCCACTGTGCCACCTGCACCATTGTACGACTGTGTGCCACTGTGCCACGTGCACTAGTGTACAACTGTGTACCACTGTGTGCCACTGTGCCACCTGCACCATTGTACGACTGTGTACCACTGTGTGCCACTGCGCCACCTGCACCATTGTACGACTGTGTGCCACCTGCACCATTGTACGTCTGTGTGCCACTGTGCCACCTGCACTACTGTACGACTGTGTGCCACTGTGCCACCTGCACCATTGTACGACTGTGTGCCACTGTGCCACGTGCACCATTGTACGACTGTGTACCACTGTGCCACCTGCACCATTGTATGACTGTGTGCCACTGTGCCACCTGCACCATTGTACGACTGTGTGCCACTGTGCCACGTGCACCATTGTACGACTGTGTGCCACTGTGCCACGTGCACTATTGTACGACTGTGTACCACTGTGTGCCACTGTGCCACCTGCACCATTGTACGACTGTGTGCCACTGTGCCACCTGCACCATTGTAAGACTGTGTGCCACTGCTTCACCAGCACCATTGTACGACTGTGTGCCACTGTGCCCTGTGCACCATTGTACGACTGTGTGCCACTGCTTCACCTGCACCATTGTACAACTGTGTACCACTTTGCCCTGTGCACCATTGTACGACTGTGTACCACTGTGCCACCTGCACCATTGTACGACTGTGTACCACTGTGCCACCTGCACCATTGTACGACTGTGTACCACTGTGTACCACTGTGCCACCTGCACCATTGTACGACTGTGTACCACTGTGCCACCTGCACCATTGTACGACTGTCCCTCGACTCTCACCATCTGGGAACACATTTCATTGAAAATGATGTAAATATTAATAACAATGTTTCCCAATGACATGATAAATCCTCATGATAAATCCTCATGATAAATCCTCATGATAAATCCTCATGATAAATCCTCATGATAAATCTTCATGATAAACCCTCATGATAAATCCTCATGATAAATCCTCATGGTGATCACCGTGTCATTAATCCATGAAGCCATTTTTTACTAAACACGTAGTCCACTCCGTGACATCAGTAATCCACATGAACATATGCGTGTCATGATTATATCATTAATCCACATTATCATCTCCGCGTAGTTAGGCCATACAAGCCAGCAATATTATCCTTTATCCACACAGCCCTGAATTTCGTCACAACACAGCTACTTTGTTTACAGGCCCTAAATATTACGGCTGTTAGATAGGTAAGACCTGGATAGATTTGAAGTCCTGCGTCTGTCTCTGATTACCACACAACACAAAAAGAGTGGGTGGTTGGGGGGGGGGGGGAGAGTGCATGGACACCGTCATAAGAATCAGTTACAAAACGTGGCATTGTGCAGGGAGAACTTTCCCCTTACATATTAAAGTGCTGAAAAAATAATAAGTAATGAAAATAAAAGTTTAGCCTTTTCTTTGATTAGAGCACCAACCCGGGTGCTCACAGTCCTGGGGGGCGGGGGTGGGTGGGTTTGCAAGCTGGCATTTCAGGGTGTGCTAGGAAAAAGTATCATTGAATATCGTTTAAAAATTGTAAAATGCATTTCTGTAGTGCGAGACTGAGTCAAATAATTCGTAAGGGAGCAGAATGTGGACAAGTGTGGGGAGACACTAATAAGAGATTTTAAATAGATTGACCACGCTTGAATATTCAAACAGTTTCTCCAACATATTTAAAACACTTTTAAAAGTTTTTATTCGCAGACAACTCCGCACCACCTCCTTGTATTTAAAAAAAACATCATATTTATTTCTCTATATTTTTTTAGTACACAACCTTATCACGTTGTTCAATAAAGTTCAGAGGCGTTTAAAAAAATTGCATTTTCCTCATTCAAATGTTCCATTTTTTTTCCCTCAAATATTTTTTTCCATTTGAGAAATGTTTTCCGTCCATGAATGATGTGCAGATGACACAACATGGAGAGTTGCTTCTTTGTGTCTTGTGTGCAGATGACACATGGAGAGTTGCTTCTTTGTGTCTTGTGTGCAGATGACACAACATGGAGAGTTGCTTCTTTGTGTCTTGTGTGCAGATGACACAACATGGAGAGTTGCTTCTTTGTGTCTTGGAATAAAATTGCGTTGTGTAATCGAAGTAGTTTTTTTTTAAAAAAAAAGTTCATCTATCCTCAGACAGACATAAGAGGGGCAAAAATGTGGAGTTAGAAAGGGCACATTTCTGTCTGTGGGTAAATTTCTATCGAAAGAAATCAGATGCAGCAAAAGAATAAGAGAGTGGATGTAAATTTTAAAAAAGAGAGCTGCCCAGCGGTGGAACGAAGTCTTCATGAAATAGTTCAGTCATGATAAGATTATCTGTTCTTTCCCTATCTGCCATACCATTGAATAAGATTATCTGTTCTATCCCTATCTGCCATACCATTGAATAAGCGTATCCGGAAATTTGATCGAAAGAAATTTCGTCGACGGAAATTTGATCGAACGGAAGTTTGGTCGAATCTTTTTTTTAACTTTTTACGTTAAAATTTTGCGTCAAATTTCTTTTTGAACGCATTATGTTCGTTTTACTATATAGTATAGTGCGTTCAAAAAGAAATTTGATGAAAATTTTAACGTCTGAACTGAAAAACTGATTCGACCAAATTTCAGTTCGATCAAATTTCCGTCGCTCAATTTTCCGTCGATGAAATTTCTTTCGATTAAATTTCCCGTAACCTTGAATAAGATTATGACACTTAATTTGTACACTTCTTTTTTTTATGATAGCCCAATATGTTTCTTATGATGCTTTATTACAACTTTATTTAACTCACTATGACGTGATTGCTCTGATCAAAAAAAGGATCTTCACCAATGAAGGTTCTCCAAACCGATCACCGATAATCTTTTTGTAACTGTTTTTATACTTAATACATTGAATCGATCCCACAAATTATTTGTATTTCTGATGCGCGTTATTATATAAAAAGTATGGTTTATGATTAATTTGATTCAGCAGAACCTTAGTGAGGTAGGTCAATATATGGACCAATAACCGATGGTGAATGTGATTATATAGATGATTATATTGATTCAGCAGGAGGCTTAGGAGGGTAGGCTTATATATGAACCAATAACCGATGGCGCGTGTGATTATATAGATGATTATATTGATGATTATGTCCACTTACCATCGACTCCGGAGCCGTCGTATGACATAAGGACCTCATGTCTGCCCTCTTTCTTGGGCTCGTACTCCACGCAGATGGTACCATCGGCGTTGTCCCTGACATGGGGACCTAATCCATTCCCAGACGACATTCTGATGGGTTGTAATCAGAACCTGCAGTTAGAATAGTTGAAATGATTAAATACGACATTCTGGTGGTGTGTAATCAGAACCTGCAGTTAGAATAGTTCAAATAATTAAATACGACATTCTGGTGGTGTGTAATCAGAGCCTGCAATGCGAATGGCTCAAACATTTCAATACATGTTTTATGGGGAAAAAAAACTATGTATCAAACTATGACAACGAAGAGTTGTCTACTGAAACACAACTGGATTAATTCCAGGTAAATGTTGTCGTGTATTCGCCCCTCGCCTTCGGCGTCTCAATGCCTGAGAGTGAGATGAGTAGAAGATTTGTTTTATAATTGAGAAAAAATAATTGGTGTATGCAATTATGAGTCAATCTTATTTAGTGATAAACTGTCTGGGTTTTTGTTTTGTTTTTTTGGTGCAAGTTAAAAGAATGAAAGCATGATTTTTGTCATTAGGAAAGAAGAAATGTCACATACAGATCATGATTTTCGTCGTTAGGAAAGAAGAAATGTCACATACAGATTATGATTTTCGTCATTAGGAAATAAGAAATGTCACATACAGATTATGATTTTCGTCGTTAGGAAAGAAGAAATGTCACATACAGATTATGATTTTCGTCATTAGGAAATAAGAAATGTCACATACAGATTATGATTTTCGTCGTTAGGAAAGAAGAAATGTCACATACAGATTATGATTTTCGTCATTAGGAAATAAGAAATGTCACATACAGATTATGATTTTCGTCATTAGGAAAGAAGAAATGTCACATACAGATTATGATTTTCGTCATTAGGAAAGAAGAAATGTCACATACAGATTATGATTTTCGTCATTAGGAAAGAAGAAATGTCACATACAGATTATGATTTTCGTCATTAGGAAAGAAGAAATGTCACATACAGATTATGATTTTCGTCATTAGGAAAGAAGAAATGTCACATACAGATTATGATTTTCGTCATTAGGAAAGAAGAAATGTCACATACAGATCATGATTTTCGTCGTTAGGAAAGAAGAAATGTCACATACAGATCATGATTTTCGTCGTTAGGAAAGAAGAAATGGCACATACAGATCATGATTTTCGTCGTTAGGAAAGAAGAAATGTCACATACAGATCATGATTTTCGTCGTTAGGAAAGAAGAAATGTCACATACAAATCATGATTTTCGTCATTAGGAAAGTAGAAATATCATATACAAATCAAGGTTTACCTATAAGAAAAAGGAAATGTCATACACATATGACATAGTAGAGCTAATAGATTTGAGCAAGGCAGAAATCACACACATGTTAATGTAGAGCAGCGTAAAAAAAGTGTCGGTATTGCTTGGAAAAGTTGGGTTGGGGGGGGGGGGGGGGAGAAATCAGAAATGTAGGTTGCCGAAGCCTGCCGTGTGAACGTGGGGGTGGGATCTTGGTGCGGGGTAACATTCGACTAAATCAAAATTTGTGAGTGCAAATAAAACACGTTCGTTGCCATTCACGATTGTAAAAGTAAAGTTTCCACAGAGCAATTCATTAGCCAGCAAAAAAAAAAAAAGTGGAAAAGATCAAGGTCAAAGGTCGAAATTCCAGGTAATGCTGGATCTCCTTGTTGCTGGCTGATGTCTGCAGAAAAACCGGACGGTAATGCAGATTTGTATTTGTTGGCCAAGCCATTGTAAGCACACGACAGTGGCTCTCTCTTCAGCAGTGTATGGCCCTACTGCCATCTCACTCACTGTTCTTAGCCTTCTAACATATGCCAGGGCTGTAGGATATTGGGCTCCTGATATTCCAACTTAATGAGGTTAATTTGGGCACACCGCACAGGTCTCAGGCTCGACATTTCAAACACGTGTGTTGGTGCACACACTTGTTTCGAGTCGCTGTTGTTACGTGCGGACAGTGGTGAGTGGTTGACAATGGGTTTAGTCCTTAGGAACAACCCCCATGGTTTAGTGTACGCTGTTTCTGCAATAACAACCCCCACAATGAGAACTATACTCTGAGGTTGCACGCACTCTAACATTGTGCCCACTCTGACGTTGTGTGCACTCTTACGTTGCACGCACTCTGCAGTTGTTCGCACTATGACGTTGTAGACACTCTGACGTTGTGCGCACTCTGCATTTGTTCGCACTATGACGTTGTATGCACTCTGACGTTGTGCGCACTCTGCATATGTTCGCACGATGCATCGTGTTTTAAGTGCACTGATCAAAACCTGGGAATGTAAGCCTCCATTGGTTGTACTTGGACATGGGGCGGTGCCAATGACCGTGCCAACGATGCAATGAACGATCAAGAGAAACATCTTTCAGACGCAGCCTTGATCACATGATCTATACAAGCACAAAGGGAACATCCAAACACTATTACGGCTTGTCATTAAATTCCGGAGGGGCTTCAGGTGCGAGGGGCAAACTTTGTTGCCCAGACGAAAGAAAATTTGATGAAAAAAAAATATCTATAAATGAAGTCCACTCACTATAAACAAAAGACACGTGGTGCTCTGCTCCTGACATTCTGATAGGGCAAAGAAACGCCATTACACCTTTTGAATTTTGCTTCAATTTTTAAACAGCTTCGGTCATTACAGTCTGAATCCGACAGTATCAAACAGGGGATCTTTTGTTTTTATTTAAATCAACATGTACAGTGGCGTAGCTGGGGTTAGTGCCACCCGGGGGCGGGCCATGATTTTTGCCACCCACCTTCCACGAAATAAAAAGGAAAACAAAAAGATCTGAAGTTGGCCGAAAATGCCGCCCCTCCCTACAAAGAAAAAAGCGCCGCCCAGGATGGACCGCCCTCTTACTCCGCACCCTTTTCCTACGCCCTTTCCTCATGTGGGCCGATAGAATAATTAGGAGAAATAATGTTCATATCAAAACATTCCTACTTGTACTGAGTCCAGTTTGTAAGATAGGACAAGAATTTTTGAGGAGTAACAAAACATCTTATTCTTGACATCTCCCGTTCACCGCTTAAAGTAGTCCAGACTTGTGGACATAAACTGAGGAAGCAGATCCCAACTGGGGAATGTCAATAGGGTTGATTTTGGGGGGGGGGGGGTGCCGCTAGATCTGCGGGGTTGACAACACATTAATCATGACGTTACTTACACGTCTGCTCTGAATATTGCTTATGATGGCTGTCAGAAACAAGTTACAAAGCTCGACGGCCATTAAAACAAAAAAAACAAAAACAAAAACAAAAACAACCTCACAGGTAAAAACCAGAAGCGCGAGCGACCGCGAGCATCTCCAAAGTCTGCGGCAAGCGCTTAAAGTACACGTTAAGATGTACCGAGGGATCGTGTGAGTAGAAAACAAGCCGGGTTGTTGGGGGTGGTGGGGGGTGGTGGTGGTGGTTTAAAAAAAACTGGATAAATAGGGAGAACTTAAGAGCTGTGTGTGGGGAATTGATTCTAGGTAGGGAGAAATAACTGGACGGGGGGAGATAGAAATGAGTTGATGCTAGGTAGGGAGAAATAACTGGACGGGGGGAGATAGAAATGAGTTGATGCTAGGTAGGGAGAAATAACTGGACGGGGGGAGATAGAAATGAGTTGATGCTAGGTAGGGAGAAATAACTGGACGGGGGGGAGATAGAAATGAGTAGATGCTGGGTGGGGAGGACCAACACTTACCTAAAAATCTTTTGACCAGATGCTAAGACGAATTGCGGTCATTGGAAACAAGTGCTTTTGTAGTCGTAATCAAGACTAACGGCGTTGTGTAAATTTGGAGCCCAATGGGGTACAGGTGAGCCAGGTGAGCTACAGGTGAGTTAGTGATATCATTACCCTAACCCTAATGAGGACTCACAGTGTAGGGTATGCTTGGAACCCCAGAGGGTAAAGGTGGGCTGGTGAGATTATAACCTTAACCCTAATCAGGATTCACAGTTTAGTATATGCTCGGAACGCCAATGGCTGAAGGTGGGCTGAAGACTCTATAACCATAAACCCAAAAGGTTACTGGTGGGCTGAAGACTGTATATTCATAAATCTAAAGGCTAAAGATGGGTTAAAAACTATATAACCCTCACGGCGAAGGCTACAGGGGCCAGAGTGTGTCTAAATTGAGGCTTTGGACTTTCATATCAATGATGGTAACATCTTTTTCCATCACACGTCATGAGCTACCCTTGGAACTTTCATGTCAATGATGTTACCATCATTTCCCATCACACGTCATAGGCTGCCCTTGGAACGTTCAAACTTTGGCACAAGTCATCAACGTGAATGCCAGAAGTAGAAGACTGAATATCGTGGCATTTTATCATTTCTCCTGACCTTGAATGCTTAGCCCTGAGCGTGGAGCTGCTGACGCGACAGAGCTCGTGTTTTGTCTTTCCGTTTCCTGTTCGTCCTGTCTCGCGTCTTTATCAGGACTAGTTGCGTCCAAATGTCTTACTTCCAAACGTCTTATCGTCCAAATACCAAAAGGCAAATGATGTTTTAGACACCGCCCCTAAGAGAACGCACTGACAATAATGCCATTGAAAGGTTGCTCCAGATAACAACGAAATTCTCTTTTACTTAACAGACCAGGAGGAGCGATACTTTATTAGACTGCATAACAGATAAAGTATATTTGAGTGGCTCAGAATGGATCAGCAGTTCTCAACCTTTCATACCGCTGCCCATTTTAACATTTTATTTACCTCCGTGGCATTTGAGCAAAGGGTGGTGGGCGTGGCCTCAGTTTATCTATATCTGTTTAAAATGTTTCAACTGCTGAATGATAAAAGTTGATAGAAGATCCTACTCTGTAACTTACTGGCCAGCGGAATTACAGGGAAACCTCGCTAAAACATGACAAGTGGGGTCCATACATTCAGATCCAACGAGTTTACCAAAGTGAGGAATATCTTCATGAGAAACCAGTGTGAATATCTTCACAAGGGACCAGTGTCCCAGAGAGTGTGAATATCTTCACAAGGGACCAGTTTCCCCAGAGAGTGTGAATATCTTCACAAGGGACCAGTTTCCCAGAGAGTGTGAATATCTTCACAAGGGACCAGTTTCCCAGAGAGTGTGAATATCTTCACAAGGGACCAGTTTCCCAGAGAGTGTAAATATCTTCACAAGGGACCAGTTTCCCAGAGAGTGTAAATATCTTCACAAGGGACCAGTTTCCCAGAGAGTGTAAATATCTTCACAAGGGACCAGTTTCCCAGAGAGTGTAAATATCTTCACAAGGGACCAGTTTCCCAGAGAGTGTGAATATCTTCACAAGGGACCAGTTTCCCAGAGAGTGTAAATATCTTCACAAGGGACCAGTGTCCCAGAGAGTGTAAATATCTTCACAAGGGACCAGTTTCCCAGAGAGTGTAAATATGTTCACAAGGAACCAGTTTCCCAAAGTGATGAATCTATTCATGTTAATCAGTGTGAGAGATCGGGCCAGATGTTGTCATGTATATTATCATTACTTTGAAATCGTGAGCAAACGTTTAATTGGATAACACGGCGAATGGAGAGTATTTTGGAAAAAAAACAAAACATGGACTCTTGATTTGAAAGCCAGTTAAATATGTGACTTCCATAGATAGAACCAAGCCAGTGGCGTAGCGAGCTTAACTCGCGCCCGGGGCACAATACCTTTTTAGCGCCCCCAATACCTTTTTAGCGCCCCCTATTCGAAAAACATACAATATTATAGTAAAATATACCATTTGGCGCCCATTTGTGAGTAGCGCCCGGGGCATGATGCCCCCTTGCCCCCCCCCTCACTACGCCACTGAACCAAGCCTTTGATATATATTGGAACACTTTGCAAAGATTTAAAATTAACCTAGTTTTTTTCTTCAAGAGGAGATCTAATTCCAAATTTTCAAATGTTTCCCATTTACATTGTGTGGGCATCTTTATTTATATTCGTGTTTGAGAACCTCCGATTCATTGGTCAGAATAAAAAGATCCACTGCTTTTTAAATGTACTCCAACATCTCGGGCTTGCCCTGTTTACTTCAGCATCAGACCCATGTTTAAAAACTTAGCGCTTTACAGCCGACGCGCACTTTCCGCAGTCCTGCTCCTCTAAGTACGTTCCCATGTGTTTCAAAATCCACTCGCCTATTCATCCAGTCAACGTGCTCAATGATGAAAAGCTGAACTTTAGAAATTGGATGTTAACGTGTTTGTTCTATGTTCGTTTGTAAAGTGTTATTTCATTAAAATAGAAGTCTCCCGAGAACGATCTAAATGCTTCACAGGTGAACGTGTAAATGGCTGAACTAGTTATATGTCTTGGATTTTAAAGAAAGTAGAAATCACAGTGGCGTGGTGAGGGGGGGCAAGGGGGGCATCATGCCCCGGGCGCTACTCACAAAGGGGCGCCAAATGGTATATTTTACTATTATATTGTATGGTTTTCGAATGGGGGGGGGGCGCTAAAAAGGTATTGGGGGCGCTAAAAATGTATTGTGCCCTGGGCGCGAGTTAAGCTCGCTACGCCACTGAGAAATCACGATGTATTTGAAGGATTGCAATTTTTCTTACTTGAGAAGCCATAGAGCAACCTTTTGATAGAAGCTTACGTCACAGCCAAGCAATATATTATGTAGCAACCAATAATTAGAAGCCTATTTAACAACCAACCAATTAGACGCTTGCGCAATAACCAACCAATAGAAGCTTATGTAACAACCAACCAATAGACGCTTGCGTAATAACCAACCAATAGAAGCGTATGTAACAGCCAACCAATATAAGCTTATGCAACAACCGAAAATTAGAAACCTATTTTAACAATCAAGCAATATAAGCTTACGTAACAACACACCAATAGATGCAGCCAACCCATTCAACCAACCAATAAAATCAGTTGTAATAGCCTACCAGCAAAAGCCTATGTAACAACCATCCAATCGAACGTAATGTAATAATAATCTAATAAAAAAAACAAAAAAACTTTTCCAAGTATTTCGTTTAACTATTGATTTAATTCACCTTCATTCCCGGCATGTACTATAAATAGCCCCAGGTGCATCTCTTTAGTGTTTCGTCTTGAAATGTATTGAAGCAACGGGGCATCAGGTATGTCTTGCCGGAGGGAGGGGTGTTATTTAGACATTTTGTGGACAAAAAGGGGTGGGAATTAAAGCGTACATAAACTAGTTTCGAGGGAAAATAAATTTTCAATAATTGTCATTTATCGCATACAGTTATAGGATGAAGAGAGTTTCATTAAATAATTGCATTTTTGTTGTCTCAGACTTGTTTCATAGCAAAGAACGGAGATCATCATGATGTGTCGAAAACTGTGCAGTCTGGGCAAGATATAAAAAAATAAATCATTCCGATTCTGATTATGTGACGCAAGTTTATCCATCTTGTCGGACAAAAGGATAGAAACAGATTGAAAAATAGTTTCATGACATAATATAGCTTGAAGATGAGGTCATGATAAATTATAGCTTGAAGATGAGATCATGATAAAAAGTAGATTGTTGTTCGTCCGTCAACATCGACTAGGACCATCCAGTCATCCGGTTATGGGGGGAGGGAGGGTTCGGTGAGTTCGTAGGTGGCTTGCTAGTCTGATCTGTGCTCGGAATAAGCTCTGGCACAGCGGGCGGGGGATAGTTGCTACAGTCGGTGATCTAAGGCTGCCCTTTCAGGCTTAATGTTGCTCTTTCAGGCTTAATGTTGCTCTTTCAGGCTTAATGTTGCTCTTTCAGGCTTAAAGTTGCGCTTTCAGGCTAGCCTGCGTGTCTCAGCTGTGGCTGGCTTCATAAGATTTAGCCCGTATCTTGACAGCTGATCTCCACCTGGCTCTGTCCTGGGCTGTCTGCACCCATTCAATAAGGTTGATACTGAAGGTCTTTAGTACCGCTTTCACTGAGTCTTTGTAACGCTTTTTTGACCTCCTCGGGAGCGCTTGCCTGTCGTGAGTTCTCCGAAGAATATCAGTTTAGGGACCCGGTGGTCTTCCATACGGGCTACTTGTCCCGCCATGAGGGTGGTAAAGATACTAGGTAGGTTCGCTCAAGCGAGGACCTCCGTGTCAGGCACTTTGTCTTTGCAACCTGATGCCGAGGAGTTAATATACCGCCATCGTGTCGCATAGATTAGACAGACAAAAGACGACATGACTCGCCAGCCTTCCCCTCCACACGTCCGCTCAGCATCGTGCTAAGCCCAGTTTGCAGTTTACGAAACAAAATTTACCCTTCCGGCCAATACATGGGAAACAGGTAAGCGTATTGATGTTGGCTGTAGCTTAGATGTTGGCTGTAGCTTTGATGTTAAACACATCTGCCCGTATCAAAACGAGTTTGATATCTTATTGACGTCAACAATTATTGTTTCGGACTATCACGTTAAATCTGAGGCTAGTGCAGGGCTTGAATAGCGATATGAACGGTCATTTGATGTGGGGCACACAAAGACTGTAGGATAGAAAATACAGTTGCTTGTGATGACAGACCACAGACTTGAGTGTTCAAGAATTATTATACGATTGCAGTCTATGGCTTAACTTGAGATTTGGCGTGGTCAACGTAGAATCCACAGCGTGCCCCATTAAGGCCTTTATTTTCTTGTACAGTTTGTGTATCGATAAAAGGACCGGTGTACAGTATCTGTTTATGTTAGGCGATCTTACTATGTATTCATGGAATAAAAATGACAGATAAAATGTCATGAATTGTAGAGACGAGGATCTGAACATTTTTTTTCCTGGATGTTACGCCCAATATTTATGAGCCAATATATTTATGACCCAATATTTATGAGCCAATATATTTATGACCCAATATTTATGAGCCAATATTTATGAGCCAATATATTTATGAGCCAATATTTATGAGCCAATAATTATGAGCCAATATTTATGAGCCAATATTTATGAGCCAATATATTTATGAGCCAATATTTATGAGCCAATATATTTATGAGCCAATATTTATGAGCCAATATATTTATGAGCCAATATTTATGAGCCAATATATTTATGAGCCAATTTTTATGAGCCAATATTTATGAGCCAATATATTTATGAGCCAATATTTATGAGCCAATATATTTATGAGCCAATATTTATGAGCCAATATTTATGAGCCAATATATTTATGAGCCAATATTTATGAGCCAATATTTATGATCCAATTTTTTCAGCAAATGTAGACGCTTCCAACAGAATGATGAATTCACAAGTAGGTCATTTGTGATAAATACTTTTTAAATTTATTTTTAAAGTCAAATTTTGATACGTAAAACCATATTTTAAGAATCCCTTGTATGAATGAGTCTTAAAAAGGTGGACATAATACGAGGGCTCATGGAAATAAATATGAAGGCTCATGGAAATAAATGCATGGGCTCATGGGAATAAATGAGGAAGGCTCAGCTCCTCCATTTCTGTTACAGTAAGCTGTAAGACGTCGAGACAGGGAAGCACTCAGTTTTAAGCATTCTGAGAAATACAACAACGGAAAAACAAACAAGTAACACCGACAAACAATAGCACAGACGACAACATCGCAAATAACAATAGAACACACAAGAGCACAAAAAGCTATAACACATATACAAATAAGGCGAACAACATAAGCACATACGAACAATACCCCACATGATAATAGCACATAGATCTATTAGCACATTTACGAAACTAAAGACGACCGTAATTGGAGTGAGGAGCTCTTAAGAAGATCTGGCGCGAAGAACAGAAGTGAAAGATGAGGAGAGATGGCCAGATAAGGTGCAAACAAAGGATAGGCGACTGAAAAAATGGAAAGCGATATATGTATATATAACGAGAGAGAGAGAGAGAGAGAGAGAGAGAGAGAGAGAGAGAGAGAGAAAAATTGAAAGTTGTAGTATGGGAAAGTGGATGAGAGAGACCAAGAGAGAGAGAGAGAGTGAGGAATGTAATGGGAAGAGTGAATGAGAGAGAAAGAAAGAAAGAAAGGGAGAAAGAGAGAGAGAAGAGAGAGAGAGAGGTATGTAGTGAGGGAGAGTGAATGAGAGAGAGAAAGTGAGAGATAGAGAAAGAGAGAGAGAGAAAGAGAGAGAGAAAGAGAGAGCGGTAATGGTAGTGAGGGAAAGTGAATGAGAGAAAGAGAGAGAGATATGGGGAGAGAGGGGGGGGGGTAAATGTGTGCGTCAGACTGAGTGTGAGTAGTGAGACGGGCAAAGAAGTAGCGATACAGAGAATGAGTAAGAAAAGCTCTTTCAACACAAAAATTCAGACAGCCCAGGTAGAGGCCAAGGCAAAACTGTATAGATAACAGTGGCTTGGATATGGGCCTGGGGTGGGGGTGGAGGGGGGGGTGGAAGGGCATGTAGCCAGGTACTCCAGCGGTTCTCAATCTTTTTTTTTTTTTTTTTGTGTGTCCTTCTTTTGTTTTCACTGGCGGCAATCTTTAAAATTTTAAAAAATATATTTTATTTATATATATTTTTAACAGATTTAAAACCATTTATTGAAATCGTTCACGGCAACAATAAATATGAGGTTGCCCCCTTGCGGTGAATATGGCAGACGTTGAGAACCGCTGAGGTATTCCAGCGCTAGAGAACGATTTGTTCAGAAATAATTCTGGATGGTTGCACAACACTCGAAGACAGAGTTGTTCAACACACAACAAAACTATATAAACAGTGGCGTAGCCATGGTTGGTGCCACCAGGGGCGGGTTCAACTTTTTGCCCCCCCTCCCCCTGTCAATTCCACGAAAAAACTCTCAAGGCGGCCGAAATTGCAGACTCTCAATAAAAGAAATAAAGCGCCCCCCCCCCCGGGGGCGAACCGCTCCCCTCCGCATTCCTCCCTCCGCCACTGTATATAAACTATATTAAAGGGATTTTCTCAAAAAGATTTCTCTTTGTCTCCTTCAAGAAAAAAAAATCTATTTTTTCTTATTTGAAGTGATTATGAAAATATGATGTCGTAGAGAAAAAGGTGACATTACTGCCACTGTGATCAGTATGGTGGGAAAATATGGAACGACAAAAATATAGCTCCCAGCACCAAAATCAGGCTGATGCGCTCATTAATCCTCGCCATTTTCTTATATGCCTGTGAGTCCTGGACATTAACAGCAGTACTTGAAACGAAAATAAAGGCGATGGAGATGAGATGTTTCAGAGGCATTTTTGACATCTGCTATAGAGACCATATCACCAATGAACAAGTAAAAGAAAGGATTCGTCAAGCAACTGGGAAGTACGATGACCTCCTGGCGTCCGTAAAAAAGCGCAAACTTGAATGGTATGGCCACGTGACCAGAAAACAAGGGCTCGCCAAAGAAATCTTGCAGGGCACAACTAGAGGAGGAAGTAGAAGAGGAAGACGGAGAAAAAGATGGGAAGATAACATCAAAGAATGGCTCGGATTACAACTAGGCGATGCTATGCATAGGGCAGGAGACCGAGAGGAATGGAGAAGAATGGTTTTTATGTCATCTGTGGCGCCCCAACGGTCGAAAGACTACGGGACATGATGATGATGGTGGGGGTGGGGGGTTAGGCTGGGGGGTGGGTGTTCAGTGAATTAACTCACCATTAAAATGACATGTAAAGCTGTTTGGGCTCTTCAGTTATATAGTTTACAGTGAAACTTGGATGCTTTGCTAGAGCCCGGACATTTATGCCAACCTGCTTCCATCACGATGTGATCATTCATCATGTCATCGTCATATCATCACTATATCATCATCATCATCATGATGCCAATGTCATTCTATTGTCATGTCACCGTTATGTCATCATCATGCCCTCAACATGGCATCGCCGTGCCCTCATCATGCCAATGTCATGCTGTCATCATCATCCATCGTGTCATCATCACGTCAATGTCATTCCATCATCATGTCATCGTGAAGACAATGTCGTGCCGCCATGAAAACACCATTTTAAAAAATCAACTTTTGAATTATTTCTGGAATTAGAAGAATAACAACTCCAAAGAATTTCTACACATGGAAGAAAATAAAGTTTCCTTTTTGCTGTGAGCGAGTAGAACAATATCCTTTTTAGCGTCTGCGAGAACCTCTGAGCCACGATACCCGGATGTACATGATTAGTTCTTATCAGACCTTAAAGTGCCTATTACCGGAAATACAAGCCTGGAGAAGGGAAGATGGCTCAGTAGATAGTTACATCGCGTAGGGACCAGATTGGATTAGCTATAGGTAGATAAAAAAAACCCACACACACACTCTTTTAATTAAAAAAAAGTACTCACTGTGACGTCACCAACAAACGAATATCCTGTAAATCAGTGGTTCCCAAAATGTTTAAGTTGTGCGAACCCGTGGACAAGAATCTTATTGCACCACACTGCCACAATTTATTATGTATTTATATGTATTTGATTCTAAATGTGTCATAACTTATTTTTTTTTAAAATCCAGCGCGGGCCAATGCGAGAGGAATCTATCAACGTGTACCCTTTAATTCTATCCGTCATAAGTTGTAGTTTTGTTGTTTAAACGTTTCCTGTCTCATGTTCTTCAGACCAGCTACGTGAGTCGCGTGGACCGGTGTAAGTCAGACCGGCTACGTGAGTCGCGTGGACCGGTGTAAGTCAGACCGGCTACGTGAGTCGCGTGGACCGGTGTAAGTCAGACCAGCTACGTGAGTCGAGTGGACCGGTGTAAGTCAGACCAGCTACGTGAGTCGCGTGGACCGGTGTAAGTCAGACCAGCTACGTGAGTCGCGTAGACCGGTGTAAGTCAGAACGGCTAAGTGAGTCGCGTGGACCGGTGCAAGTCAGACCAGCTACGTGAGTCGCGTGGACCGGTGTAAGTCGGACCAGCTACGTGAGTCGCGTGGACCGGTGTAAGTCAGACCAGCTACGTGAGTCGCGTGGACCGGTGTAAGTCAGACCGGCTACGTGAGTCGCGTGGACCGGTGTAAGTCAGACCGGCTACGTGAGTCGCGTGGACCGGTGCAAGTCAGACCGGCTACGTAAGTCTCATGGACCGGTGCAAGTCAGACCGGGTACGTGAGTCTCGTGGACCGGTGTAAGTCAGACCGGCTACGTGAGTCTTGTGGACCGGTGTACTTTAAATGATACTAAGAGAGCCATTACGCTCTTTATACGCCCCTCTAATAACTTGATAAGACCCAGCACGATCTTGACGTGTCCCTTCAAGATCTTGATGTGTGCCACTAAGAGGGAAATAGATCCCAAAAGAGTTAACACAAGTAATCTCTTTTAGTTTCCTATATTTATATTCGTACAACCGTTCTTGTTGAAGGCAATCGTTGTTCTACGCTGCAGATCATAAACCTTAACTATACGTCCACCCCCACAGACACCAACACTGAAACAACGAACACACTGACGTCACCCGGAATCATTCCTGCAGACCTGTTTACCCTCAAAATCTTAAAATCGTACAATTTCATCACAAAATCGTTCAATACATTATCTTAATAGTAAAAAAACACTCAGTATATATAATGTATACACATCAAAATCGTACATTGTACGCCCAAATCGTAAGAGTAAGCAGGTCTGCTCCTGTATCTCACTTCCGACTTAGAGTTCGATTATTCTATCACAAATAAACAAAACAAAACGGGGCGATGTTATTTTTGGACTGAAGACAAATGTCACGTTGACCTAGCATTAAAACTACCAAGTACCGTTACAGCACGTGGAATATCTCAAGTCCTCCGACTGCCTTTGGATGTCACAAGTGTTAAGAGGAATGAGAAACACTCTACTTAATGAAAAGTCACAATTGTTAGCTAGGGAAAAGAGCGATAAGATTATTTCAAAGGAAGCAAACATAATTGTAATGAATTTCTGTCTCTCCCCCCAACCCCCCTCCTTTTCTTATCACCCCCCCCCCCTGGTCAAAAGCTTAAGTTTCATGTAGAATTAATAAGATCAAGATGCAATGCGAATGGAAGCGTTGCTTCGTCTAATTAATGGTCATGGAGGAGATGGCCTAGCCGTAAAAGCCGGTTCAAAAGATAAGCTGTTAAAAACGCACTCTCCAAGACAGAGTCAAGACCTAGGGAGGCCAGGCCTGCACGATATTGGATCCGATTGCAGTAACAGACAGCACACGTGTGACCGAGGCATGTGATTCACGCGCATGTTATTTCCAAAATGACTGCTCCCAATATTTGCATGGATCCTAGCCTGCTAGCGAAGTTTATTACGATACCTGGCTGTACACCCATAGTTGGTTAAGTTACCAGCCTCTTTTCTCACAATTTCGGTGGACATTAGTCACTGTTGTAACTAATTGGGAGGATACTAGTCTCTGTTATCACAACATTATCACAACATCGGAATATATTAATATCTTTTGTCAAAAAATCACAAGACATCTCTACAGCGATGTCACCATGACATCGTAATATATGCTCACCTACCACCATGACATTGTAACACAAACTCACATACCACCATGACATTGTAACACAAACTCAACTACCACCATGACATTGTAACACACACTCACCTACCACCACGCCATTGTAACACACACTCACCTACCACCACGGCATTGTAACACACACTCACCTACCACCATGGCATTGTAACACACACTCACATACCACCACGGCATTGTAACACACACTCACCTACCAACACGGCATTGTAACACACACTCACCTACCACCATGACATTGTAATACACACTCACCTACCACCACGACATTGTAACACACACTCACCTACCACCATGACATTGTAACACACACTCACCTACCACCACGCCATTGTAACACACACTCACCTACCACCATGACATTGTAACACACACTCACCTACCACCACGGCATTGTAACACACACTCACCTACCACCATGACATTGTAACACACACTCACCTACCACCACGACATTGTAACACACACTCACCTACCAACATGGCATTGTAACACACACTCACCTACCACCACGACATTGTAACACACACTCACCTACCACCACGGCATTGTAACACAAACTCACCTACCACCACGGCATTGTAACACACACTCACCTACCACTACGGCATTGTAACACACACTCACCTACCACCATGACATTGTAACACACACTCACCTACCACCATGACATTGTAACACACACTCACCTACCACCACGACATTGTAACACACACTCACCTACCAACATGGCATTGTAACACACACTCACCTACCACCACGGCATTGTAACACACACTCACCTACCACCATGACATTGTAACACACACTCACCTACCACCACGACATTGTAACACACACTCACCTACCAACACGGCATTGTAACACACACTCACCTACCACCATGGCATTGTAACACACACTCACCTACCACCATGACATTGTAACACACACTCACCTACCACCACGACATTGTAACACACACTCACCTACCAACACGGCATTGTAACACACACTCACCTACCACCATGGCATTGTAACACACACTCACCTACCGCCACGGCATTGTAACACACACTCACCTACCACCATTAACAGACGTCTGCCTACAGCAACAAAGAACAACAATGCTGGTTACCGGTGAAGATTGTGAAAGCTGACGTCAATACGTACCTAGAACAAGCCCAATGCGTACACAGAACAGGCCAATGCGTACACAGAACAAGCAAAATGCGTACATAGAACCAGCCCAACGCGTGCACTGAGTAACCGTGAGACAGACTCACCTAATGACGAAATCGCTTGTTTCAATGTTACGCAAGACATGCATAAAAACAAGCGGTTATCAATTTTTTCAAAGTCGGCGAATTCCAGAGCGAAAGCGTGTAGCATCTTCTGACACGTGTGTCATCACGCACGAAACATTGACATGTAATAACTCACCCACCACGAAACAAATGTCATATTGGTTGACCTTTGAAGCTTCCGTAAATATAAATTCTTAGGTTCGAGCATGAAGTCCCCAAATCATCTATTTTATTTGAGTAGCTCATCTTTGCTACTTTCACTTTGCCTGATGCCTAATCTCCGATTGCATGATGAGTTGTCTGATTGATATTCTCTGACTCCATGATTGCTTGTCTAATTCATACTCTCCAATTCCATGACGATTTGACTGTTTGATATTCTCTGACTCCATGATTGTTTGTCTAATTCATACTCTCCAATTCCATGACGATTTGACTGTTTGATATTCTCTGACTCCATGATTGTTTGTCTAATTCATACTCTCCAATTCCATGACGATTTGACTGTTTGATATTCTCTGACTCATGACAGTTTGTCTGATGAATCTTATACAACTGCCTACCGGTCACGAAACGTAAAAACAAACTACACGAGAACTATTATAGGATTAGCAAATTAGAACATGTTAGCAGGGGCGCAGTAATGGCTAGTGCCGCCCAATCGGCCCCCCACCTTTTTCACCGAACTATTGAAAAAATATACCAGTAAATCAAAATCTACGCTGACCTCATTGAAAATTGAAATAGTTTTCACATTTAACACCCCCCAAATTAATAAAAATCCACCACAAAATTCATTCCCACAATCTACTCAATTTCTATATTTTACAACGGTTTGAGAACCCTTACGTCCGGAAATGGCGGGCTGTTAGAAAGCAGGATGCCTTGCTTGACATACACGAGCGGCTCTTTGCCTTGAGTCAACTGAGAACGGCAGAGTAAATTGAAAATGACTAACGTTTCTTTTCTTATCTCGCTGACACGGACCAGGCCAGGGCGCCGCGCCACTTCCTACGGGATACTTCTTACAGGAGACTTCTTACGGGAGACTTACTAAGGGAGACTTTATACGGGAGACTTACTACGGGAGACGTACTAAGGGAGAATTATAGACACACTAGAAAATGAAGACACACTAGAAAATGAAGACAAACTTGAAAATAAAACAACACTAGAAAATGAAGAAACACTAGAAAATGAAGACAAACTTGAAAATAAAACAACACTAGAAAATGAAGACACACTAGAAAATGAAGACAAACTTGAAAATAAAACAACACTAGAAAATGAAGAAACACTAGAAAATGAAGACACTAGAAAATGAAGGCATACTAGAAAATGAAGACACACTAGAAAATGAAGACACAATAGAAAATGAAGACACACTAAAACATGAAGAAAAACTAAGAAAAGTAGACACTTGAAAAAAGGTAACCAGACGTGAGAAGACCCACAGGAAACACAAACAACCTTTCAGCCAAGGGCACACTCCACCCGGAGTCGAGGCTTAGCATGTGACCGACCCCTGGATGCGCCGACTGTAAACAGAGCGTCGCAAGCAGGAGCTGTTCCACTGCTCACCATCAAGTGGTGGCAGGATGGCTTCCAGGTGGGGCCCTTCGCGCCACCGTGTTTATGACAGACGGCAAACATTGTCAGCCGAAGATGGCATCTGACGACCGCGACTGCGACACGACGAGCGCGAGACTGCTGGCACGTGCCTAGTTCGGGTTTGAACATCACCTGGGTTCAGAGGCGTACCGAGTGGGGCCAACGGGGAAGAACTAAAATTAAGTTTTTAATTTTTTAAATATAATTAAAATGTAACTTTAGAGTATAGGACAGTAGAGTAAACCGATAGACAGAAACAGATAGGACAGTAGAGTAAACAGATAGGACAGTAGAGTAAACAGATAGGACAGCAGAGTAAACAGATAGGACAGTAGAGTAAACAGATAGGACAGTAGAGTAAACAGATAGGACAGTAGAGTAAACAGATAGGACAGTAGAGTAAACAGATAGGACAGTAGAGTAAACAGATAGGACAGTAGAGTAAACAGATAGGACAGTAGAGTAAACAGATAGGACAGCAGAGTAAACAGACTAGTGAGCAGCATGTTAGGTAAAGGTAAATTCACCTATAAGCAAAATGAAGCTAATATAAAGATTCTTTAATGGCCCCACCGATTTTGCGCGCCGAGCCCCCTCCCACTCAAGCAGTGCCCACGGCATGTATCGTGTCTTGCCATCCTTTCGCTTTGCATATGCCTAGCATCATAAAGAGATAAAATGTCAAAAATTCAACACAAAGAACGTATCTGAATTTCGTCCAAGAGACCTTCTATTTTTACCTACTCCCCCCACCCCCACCTTTATTATTATTATTTTTTTGCTTTTCGGCTGGCACTAAAATTTTGTTACGGACACCAATGAGCCTGTAGTAGTTGTGACACCAACGAGCGTGTAGTAGTTGTGACACCAACGAGCCTGTAGTAGTTGTGACACCAACGAGCTTGTAGTAGTTGTGACACCGAACGAGCTTGTAGTAGTTGTGGCAACGCTAAACACCTGGCTCTAATCACGTGATAGCTCACCTTCCTCATGATCGCCCAGCAACGGTGATCCGTACGTACAAAATGGCGCGTGGCCCGACAGAAACGGATGTATTCAGTTACACGCATCCCCTCGTGCACGACGTCATGCCCGCATTATATCAAAAGGACCTAATCCGACCTTATTTCACGTGAACTCTCGTGCCAGAGATCGTGTCTCTAAGTATGTCTCGGGTACATTCATACCAAACGACGATCAGATATCGTTATCAAGAGAATATATTTGTTAAAAAAAAAAGGACTTGAGATATTTAGACTCTACTTACGGGGCTCAGTAATTGTAATCCTATCCATGATAAACATGACCTTTTATTGATGAGCACTTTTAATATTAAAAAAAATAATATCAAAAAACCCACATCAGTTCGCTTAATTGCCTTCTATCCGACCAAAAGTGCCCCCCCCCCCCCCCATTTATTTTTGTTGTTTTTCGTCCGATGACGTCATGGCTGTTCGACGTCAGAAGCATGTAGCAATTACGAAGCTAATTAACTAATGATGTTTATATCGCCACATCATAGCTAGGCTCTCGTATCATAGCTCGGCCCTCGGGCCCGTAACGCCAATAAATTACTCTGTGTGTGCGTGTGTGTGTGTGTGTGTATGTGTGCGTGTGTGCGCGCGCGTGTGTGTGTGTGTGTGTGTAGAGGCCGGTAACAACGTAATAAGCGGGGATTTGTGTGCTTTAAAAGACCGTGCACAGTCCACAGCCGGCAGGTCGGCGTCAAGGTGGAACCGAGGTTTGCATTCTCGACTTCTGAGAACAAAGTAAGGTTATGTGACAGTGGTCATCTGTAAAACCGTTGTCAGGTATAAGACAGTCGTCAGGTATAAGACAGTCGTCAGGTATAAGACAGTCGTCAGGTATAAGACAGTCGTCAGGTATAAGACAGTTTTCAGATATAAGACAGTGGTCAGGTATAAGACAGTCGTCAGGTTCAAGACAGTCGTCAGGTATAATAAGTGATGAGTGATTATGTTTTTGTGATAAGTCATAATGTGTATGTGATAAATGACCATGTGTATGTGATAAGTTATAATGTGTATGTGATAAGTGACAATGTGTATGCGATAAGTGATCATGTGTATGTGATAAGTTAGAATGTGTATTTGATAAGTGATCATGTGCATGTGATAATATTGTGTCATGTGAATGTGGTAAGTGATAAGTGATCATGTGTATGTGATAAGTGATTATGTGATAAGTGATCATGTGTGTTTGAGTGGAACAAACCTTCTTTCAACTTAATTGCATATTTTATTGAATTTTTTAGACAGTGATATGCTAAAAATCAAGTCTGCATGAAACATGACAAGTCTGAATGGAACATGACAAATCTGCATGGAATATGACAAGTCTGAATGGAACATGGCAAGTCTGAATGGAACATGGCAAGTCTGAATGGAACATGACAAGTCTGAATGGAACATGACAAGTCTGAATGGAACATGGCAAGTCTGAATGGAACATGACAAGTCTGAATGGAACATGACAAGTCTGAATGGAACATGACAAGTCTGAATGGAACATAACAAGTCTGAATGGAACATGACAAGTCAGAATGGAACATGACAAATCTGCATGGAATATGACAAGACTAAATGACACATGACAAGTCTAAACAAAACGGGACGTCGACTAATCTAACCACCTTTCAATGCTTGAACATAAATATAGGAACATGGCTCAACGCGGTTTTGAAGGAGACTGAGATAATCCGATACGGTTGACTGATTAAAGATAATACAGAAGAGAACACGTTCATGCAGTGCGAATAAAACATTAAGAACATGGCATGTGAATGCAAGAGTTACGACGCAAGACAAAAGACGTTTTGGCTTAAAGGCTTTTATAAAAAAAACAGCAGCTATTGAGAATAAAATTTGAACTCAGCGTAGACCGGAAGTTGTTCAAATCAAACATGGAGGCGTTGCTAGGGAAGCGTGTAAATAATGGAATGCATACATTTAAAAACAAAGTTTGTAATGGAGGAATTAAAAATGGATTAGGAAACAAAAAATCCACGGCATCTAAAATGCCGAAAACCAAAATTGCTGATGCCTTTCTTGTGTGGGAGGTGGAGGTGTCAGTATTATGGAAGAGATATTCTGATATATATATATATATATATATTTATATAAATATATATTTATATGTTAATGGACTTTGTATCCAACCATTACAAGTATCACAAAGGTCAAACAATTAAAAATAATCATTTGGATAAATTAAAAAAATGGGTGGTAGGGGTATTCAGAAGGGAGTGGGATCCCGAGACAGAAGTAATGATGTTGTCACGTTAATCACCCGTTGATGTCACAACAGCCTTAAGAACAACAAACAGCGAACATCTCACTCGGGCTCAGGTACCCATGTGTTTGAGAGTGTATGTGAGTGTGTGTGTGTCTGTGCATGCAACGCGTGCTTAAGCGTGCGTGTTTTGTATGAGCGGTGCGTGCCCGCACATGCACGTGTGAGCTCAACTTGAAATGAACACCGGGAAACTCTGGGGGGTGGGGGTGGGGGATGAACACATGGGTGTTCAGGGAATGGCAGCAATGGAGATAAGACTATCTAGACAAGAGTAATTCAAGGGGCCGATCACACGCCTATAATAGTTTTGTAGTGTTTAACCCCCCCCCCCCCAAACTAGGTTCTGGAAGTTCTACATCTGCATTAGAAACGTTTAGCGTGTGCGTACATCAGGCCTCCCAAAAGTACGCACTGGTTATATACACTATACTTTATTCACCAGCAGATTCCTTAACCTGCTGAGAGAGCACCATAATAAAGTTACAACTTAGTTTTGTTAACTGACTGATCCATGCACCCCCCCCCCCGAGCGTAGACTAACCAAATGACCTTACCTTACCGCAATAACACGGGTGGCGAACTTGCGGCCCAAGAAGTCCCTTTGCGGCCCTCCTTGCTCTCAAATGGGGGCCCCCCGACTGCATCAAAATTTTACGGAAACCCCCCCAGATACTTATTGCTATCCAACCAAAATCAGATACCGCACAGTCATTAAAAGTTTGGCTAACTTGAAAAATCAACAAACAGTTTCATTCCCCCCCCCCCATTCCTTTAAAAAATGATGTGCTTACACAATTCTTGCATGTTGCAATCAAGTTTTTTTGATGCGGCCATCCAATATGAAAAGGTTCACCATCCCTGTTCTAAAATAATTGGACTTAAATAGCCCCAGTGGCTATACTCTACCACAAAGATCACACTCTACCCTAAAGACCATGGCATATCAAAAAGATCACACTCTTCCTCAAATACCACGCTCTGCCCCCCCCCAAAGATCATGCTCTGCCTCCAAATACACCGCTCTGCCCCCATATACACCGCTCTGCCCCCAAATACACCGCTCTGCCCCCAAATACAACGCTATGCCCCTAAGTACCACGCACTTCCCCAAAGACTACGCTCTATCCCAAAGATCACACTCTACCAAAAACACGCTCTGTCCAAAAAGACCACACTATAGCACAAAGATCAAACTCTACCCTAAAGACCACGCTCTTTCCCTGGACCCACTCTACCCCAAAGACCACACTCTACCCCAAAGATCACACTCTACCAAAAACACGCTCTGTCCAAAAAGACCACACTATAGCACAAAGATCAAACTCTACCCTAAAGACCACGCCCTTTCCCTGGACCCATTCTACCCCAAAGACCACATTCTACCCCAAAGATCACACTCTACCAAAAACACGCTCTGTCCAAAAAGACCACACCATAGCACAAAGATCAAACTCTACCCCAAAGATCACACTCTACCAAAAAACACGCTATGTCCAAAAAGACCACACTATAGCACAAAGATCAAACTCTACCCTAAAGACCACGCCCTTTCCCTGGACCCACTCTACCCCAAAGACCACACTCTACCCCAAAGACCACACTCTAACCACAATAATCATTCACTGTCCTATAAGGGCCATCCTACGCCTATGAGTATAATAACCTGTCTGTATCTTGCTGCCCCTACACTCATTGTCATCACAGCCATTGGATGAAAGCACCAAGAACTTGTCCCTGAGGCCCAAGGTACGACAGAGCACCAGGTTGAGGGCATGGCGTTCAAAGGTTCAAAGAAAGTTTAGTTTTTATGGGGGGTTAAGAATGCAAGGCAAACTTGTGCAGGTAAACAAGTAAATCAATTAGTTGACGTTTGGCATCACCGAGACACGTCGTGGTGAGATAAAATAAAGTATTGGCCGTTAGGTGTTAATGAGGCACCTTGCGTTCAATATAAACACAATGTTGAATATTTTGTCCTTAGTCAAACACTTTTTTTGTAAATTTTAATAAATAGTTTTCTGTTTGGTGTTGGTGAGACACGTAGAGGCAAAGGTTTCATTTCATTAGTGAGACACGTAGAGGCAAAGGTTTCATTTCATTAGTGAGACACGTAGAGGCAAAGGTAAACCAAATATTTATGTTCCATTTCATTAGCGAGACACGTTATGGTAAACATCCAGTATGGAAGTTTAAAAAAAATAATTTTTGTATATTTTTCAAAACATTATTTTTTAAGGCAATGAAACAATTGACTGAGAAGTATATTTTTTAAAATTCTGAAGAAGACAAATTCAACATTGAAACGATTGACTGAGAAGTATATTTTTAAAAATTCTGAAGAAGACAAATTCAACATTGAAACGATTGACTGAGAAGTATATTTTTAAAAATTCTGAAGAAGACAAATTCAACATTGAAACGATTGACTAAGAAGTATATTTTTAAAAATTCTGAAGAAGACAAATTCAACATTGAAACGATTGACTGAGAAGTATATTTTTAAAAATTCTGAAGAAGACAAATTCAACATTAAAACCAAAACTTTAACAAGGGTTACAATCCATTAAGTCATTGTGAGTTGGTTTGGTAATATGACCATCTACGTTTGACAGACTCAGAAAATGCTGGGCAAGAATACTAAGTTGAAGTTTGCATGTATTAAATATGCATACTTTATTTATAGGACAGAGTCACAAATGAGCAAAAGGAAATCTGGGTATCACATTTATGCAAATTAATTTTAGGAAAATAATTAACATTAATTAACATTATACAAGAGAGCATGACAAATTGATATAGATAGAGGAGGGAAAAAAAGCCTTCTCGCCTGGTCAAGATCTTTCTTTTTTTTAAAAACATTTTTCCATTTGACTACCTGGACGTGACAAAATGATACACAGGGCCGGGGCCATACTAGATATTATGTTAGATGTTTGCTAACCAATAACAAATTTAGATATTTGGCAAGTTTAACTAAAAAATCTGCCTTACCTTCTCGGATGCGATTCACACACAAATAAATGAAACCAAATGTTTGGAGTTTTCGAGGAACGAATACACAAGACGTGAGAGATACACAGCTTAAGATAGACGCCCCCAAATAACAGGTACCCCGGCCAAACAACGGCCAGATCTTACCAGCGTGAGCAATCGTCCCTCCACAGGATTCCTGACTCGCGGAACTCACCGAAGCCCCAGAGACACGCACAGGTAACGCCGGGCCAACAGTGGCCAGATTTTTTATTTAAAAAAAGCTTGTTTTTTGTTTGACTCAAATAACGACAAACATAAATACGATATGACGTATCGCCATGCTTATTAATATATATTTTTTTTTTAAAATTACGTCATCCAAAAAAAATTAAGTCTTGGATCTCAAGACTTAATTGTTAGTCGTATTAATGATGGACTTTAACTGTTGATTAAGTACATGTACAATAAAGCTTTGCGTCGTCTGTTGTGTACAAAGTAGATCTAGAACAATGTTAAGTATTAGAAGTTTTTTTTTAAACACAAGCTTGAATGATTCACGTGAAGAGAGCTTCATTTAAATCGCTTTCCGATAAGATATTTATTTTTTAGCAGCTTTTAATAATCTACAAACAGGCAAACTTGAACAGGCCTATGAAATATACATGGTAGGTGAATACGTAGCCATTTTATGCCGGCAGGTGAGGCCAAGGGGGGGGGGGGAGGGGGAGGGGAGGCAAGAAAAGCACACACATATGAGTAACCCAATTTAGGGTGGGAGTACAGAAATGGTTTAGTTCAAGAAAATGGGGGGGGGGGGTAGAGGCAGTGCATGCAGGAGTGGCAGACATTCATATAACCGAAACGACAGTATCATGGCTTGTGCAGGGGAGCCGTGTATCATGGCTTGTGCAGGGGAGCCATGTATCATGGCTTGTACAGGAGAACCATGTATCATGGCTTGTGCAGGGGAGCCATGTATCATGATTGTTCAGGAGAACCATGTATCATGGCTTGTGCAGGAGAACCATGTATCATGGCGTGTGCAGGAGAACCATGTATCATGGCTTGTGCAGGAGAACCATGTATCATGGGTTGTGCAGGAGAACCATGTATCATTGCGGGGAAAGGACAAAAAATGATGATTGTAACTATGGATGTGTGCTAGCTTAGGTCAACTTTTGATATGTGCTAGCTTGGGTCAAGGAGAACCGGGGTAAGATCACTCCAATTTAAGAGAGGGATAAATGTAGCGTTTATGATAAAGATAGCTAGCAGGATAAAGTTAGCTAGTATGATACAGGGAACCGGCATGATAAAGGTAGCTAGTATTACAAAGGTAGCTATTGTGGTAAAGGTAGCTATTATGATTCAGGCAACTATTATGATATAGGTAGCTAGTAGGATAAAGGTGTCTAGTTTTAAAAAATTATTTATATCTAAGAAAAACAGATATATAAAAAGTTAGATCGACACACTGATATACAATTAGATTAGATAGATAGGCTATATATATATATATTTATAATATATATATATAATATATATAGATAGATAGATAGTTAGATATATACATATGGATAGATAGATGGATGGATAGATAGATAGATAGATAGATAGATGCAGAGGAGGAGGAATGGGGTGTGCGGAGGGTCGGGACACCCCGGGCAGCCCCTTTTCCTTGACTTTGGGGCGCCATTTTGGGTTCACTGCCGAGTTTTGTTTTCGTGGAAAGGGGCGGAACATTTTTTTGGCCATTGCGGCACTAAGCCTAGCTACGCCCCTGGATAGATGTAATGTGTGAGAAAGCGGTTAAAAGTAAAAAAAAAAACAACAACGGGAAAAACAAAAAAATAAATATTGCCTGATATTAAGTCGAAGGTAAGGAGCCGCCATCGGCGAATGATCAAATCCAGCCAAGACCTGGATGCACTTCCCACCATTGTAAGGAAAACAGACCATCTCAGTTTCTTTCATCTCCCCCCTCAGTTAGCTCTTTGTGGTTTATTTTAGTTACACTTACGTCCCCTTACCCTAAGAGCCATCCCTCTATCTCTCTCTCTCTGCACCAGCGATCATTAACTCTTTCCAGTAGCGGTTCTAACACCCTGGAATCGTTTGATCTGATTTTTATAGTGTCTTATCGGGTATTAAGTGTGCAGCAGTTAACCTGACCTCTGTAACCGGAAAACGCCAGCCTGCTTGGAAGTTAAAAGGGGGCGTCCATAAATGACGTAAACTAATGGCGGGATGTGGGCAGGAGAAAGTATGACGATTGTTGATAAGTGAGGGGTGGGGGTTGGGGGGGGGACAAGTGAAAATAAATTAAGGTCAACAATTCTATTTTTCTGATATGTAAAAAAATTATTCATAGATAATTAGATGCAATTTGTTTGTAAAAAATTGGCTATTATTATAATTTCACATAAATGCAATGTCAATGCCGTTCTTAGTTCTTAGAAGTTACCTTCTACTCTTAAAATTAAAAAAAAAATTATTAAAAAAAATAAAAAAATAAAAAAAAATAAAACCATATGTATGGCACAATGAAGGATTTCGTTATATCTTTGTTAGCTAAACGCGCACACATACGCGCACAGTACACAATTCTATATAGATAAACCTATTACATTACGGCTTGCATTTGTCATATATACATATATATATATATATTGGCACATTAAAATTAATACAAATCAAATGCAATAGCAGCAACAACAACAACAAGAAACACCCACAAGAGCTCAACGTCCATTTGAACTGATCTCTGAAGTGTTTTTTCACTAAGTCACAGCTGTCAATGTTTATAAGATTGTGATGAAAACGTAGTGACGTGAAAGTCTGAAATGATAACTACACATTTATTACAAGTCAATCAGAAGAGTTATAGTGAGTAATAAAGAAGGATAAAGAAGAGACCCGGGGGGGGGGGCATTTCTCTTTCTATTGATATACAAATGTATCTACAGCAGATTCTCCCGTGCTTCACTGAAGATAATGGGGGACGTGAGTAAACTGATTTATGGACGTTATAAAGGCTTATTACAAAGCAGTGGTTCTCAAAGCGGGTAGAATAGCCTCGTAGGGGCGGTGGGACGGCGCAAGGGGTCATTGAGATACTCGTATGGTTTGGGGGGGGGGAGCTGGGATTACAAAAGTTGGTTGAGGTGAAATAATCAGTAAAACGATTTTAAATGAAAATGACATATTTTTTTTTAAAAAAAGCGCCTACAGTGAAACTTGTGAATAGCGAGACTTGAAATAGCACAGCCCCTTTGCAAATGCGCGAACTCAGCCTCGACACGAATCGATTATTTTTAAACACATCTCCCCCCCCCTCCCTTGAAATAGCGCTAACTTTGTCGAACGCAAAATGCGCAATGACTGCTGAACTAAAAAAATTGTGCTACTCCTGCGAATAGCTCATTCCATTCTGCACTGGCACCACGTTACGTCTGCAGCAGGGTGTGAGGCGAGTCTTGTTTGCTTCGCTAATCAGTTTGCTACCACTGCCATGATGAAACAGCATGTTGTCAGAAGATCTGCCACGAGTCTGCACCGCAGTAATCATGTGTGTACATTTTTCCAAAACGCAACGTGAAAGCAAAACAATCGAACTGACGACTGTGCAAATATTCCCATATTTTGTAAAAAAAATAATTAGTTCATAACAGTTTCTTTAAAAACTGTAGGCTACATCCACACGGGAGGGCACTTTAAAGAAGAGTTTTTAGCCTTTGAAATAATTGTGCAAGATCATCATCCTGGAAGAACATTAGAATACCACCATCAATATAATTAGCACTATACCTTCGATTCGGACCCAGAGGATTTTGCTGGTCACAGGTTTTTCATTGTTAACATGCCAAGAGAGCCTTAGATAGATATTAGATACTGTATTTTTCCCACTCAGACGGAAAGCCATTTGCTCTTTAATATAGCACAAGCGACTGGCAACATCAGTACATCATGTAATTAATGTATACGTAGAAAAGGCGACCCCCTTTAAGAACAACTAGGAAATCATCACGTGAATGCATTAGGAGATCACCATATGAATGCAACATACAGATCACCATATGAATGCATTAGGAGATCACCATATGAATGCCTTTAGGAGATCACCATGTGACTGCAGTTAGGTGATCACCATGTGAATGCAATTAAGAGATAATCGTGCATCTTCACTCTGGAGATTACCAGGAGACGCACTTAGGAGATCAGCGCCGACAGATTTTCATACACATTTAGTGGGAGCAAAAAAAAAAAAGATCACCACTTAAGGATGTCTCCCCTAACTTAAACATGGCATGCAATATCGACAAATGTCATGGTGTGTCAAAACATATTTAATTATTTTTTTTATAAAAGTGATATAAATGTCAGCCCAATTTAAGCCTATTTATATCTCTTTTAGGCTCGATGAGAATATTAATATCAAATCAAATAAGAAGAACTGCATATAAAGGATTTGTACGAATTTTGTTTTGTTTAATTTAATGATTTAGATCAGTGTTCTCAGCCTGTGGGTCACAACCCCTTTAGGGGTCGAACGACCCTTTCACAGGGTCGCCGAAGACCATCGGAAAACGCATATGCTCTAGTTATGAAGGAGCAACGAAATTAATTTTGTGGTTGGGGGTGGGGGGGGGGGGGTCGCCACAACATCAGGAACTGTTTTAAAGTGTCGCGGCATTAGGAAGGTTGAGAGCCACTGATTTAGATGGAACACAGAGTTATTTTTGAATAAACATTTATTGAGGAAGGTATTCGTTGCAATTTGGTTTTTTATTTTGCACGCATTTTAAATAAATCTTTATTCTTTGTGCTTTCAAACAAAGGGAAAAGAAATCCGTTTTTCAACAAAAGATTAGCTGTTTAACGTAATCATATCCTCAGTTTGGGATACGTTCAGATTTTTGTGTAAAGAAGAGTAGCCTGCCCGTTGTTACGGTCTGTTGTCAATATGGAGAATTTTTATCTCTTATTTAAGTGTATGGCTCGTTCTAAAACAGTACACAACAAAAGACGATACCAAATGATAAATACAATAACAAAGAATGCGATACTCAAACCAGGGCTAATTACAATGACTAAATTTTAATGTGTTAATTATAATGAATTCCACGATCAAAAGAAATATAATTTCAACTATTGGTTTACAGTGTATTGTTTTGGCGGGTGCCGTTACGATGTTAATAAAAAACAATGTGCAAAAGTGGTACAATGATGAAAAGAAATCTACACACACACACAGTAGACAAAGCTCTGTCTCGTAGCACAAATAACACTCGCGATGGAATCTCGTGATAAATGATCTGCCTCCTCTCATTCAATCTATCGGCCTTTTATAGTCGTTTTCTACTGATGTCTCTCGAACCGCCTTACGCATTGTACTCGCTTCTGGCTTTTTCTCCAAGTTTCTACCATGTTCGAAAACGAACGGACTATAGATTTGTCAACTGTAGCCGAGGTGAAAGGGAGACTATTTTCAACTACACAAACCCTTATGGCTTCACTTGTAAATTGATATGGAATGGTTGGTTTTTAATTTATATTTTTTGAGTTAATTTTAATTTGTATGTACAGCGTGGTGAGCCCAGCCCTAGGCTGGGGTACCACGCTATAGAAAACTACCCATAATAATAATAATAATAATAGCGCAGTACAACCTAATTTGGATCAAACAAAGTTCACATCACGTGGAAAGAATGGCGCCAACAAGTCGCCTACATAACACCGTGGTTGCCGCCTACGTTTACCGCTTTGGGTTGGTTCCGAAATCATGTTTGTTGTTTTTTTCAAACACGATTCCAGTAAGTTAAGTAGGGTTGAATTAAAACATTCCCAATAACATAAATTTGAAAATAAAATTTATACTTTTACTCTGAATAATTTCTTTCCCCTCGATTCACGGTGACGTCATCCAATCCATGAAACCGGATATGCATCAAATTAAATGTTTACAAGAGTTATTATATATAAAATTTTAAAAAGTTAACTGGTACTTAAGCGAAGTGTTTTGCACAGGGCCCTAACTTTACGTGTAAGCTCAGAACGCTTTCGAAGGTTTTTTTCCCCCGAATACATCCCAAGAAAATCTCGGGTATATAGGCTAGTGTTGTATAAAGAATTCTGTGCGATTATATATTTTTTTGTTTGTTTTTTATTGAAATTGCTGATGTGATCAATCCATTTTCATAATCTGAGGCAGTTTGCGTTGTGCTTGAATAGCTAACTGAGCTGACATGAATAATGGGCTTAAGCCAAAATCTAATGACTCTCACCGATGAATTTTTCTGGCAGCAAGAGGAAAGGGGCACGTCATTGTTTTTGGACGTCAGAAAGTGGTTAATACTCTCCTTATTGCATTTTTTAAAAATATCGTGTTTTTTTTGGTGGAAAGTGGCTTCAGTGGTTTAACGTTTTTTACCCCAGCCAAGAAATCAACTCCAGGTGTCTGATCTCGTTATTGAACAGTACCGTTCACGGGTCGTCCATTAAGTACGCCATGCTGCTATTTAAAAATAAATAAATATATATATCCCTTCCCTCTCCTCATCTATCACAACGGTCGCAAATCTCAGACACCCCCCCTTTTTTTTTTCAAAGTGTGTCACACCTTCGAATTAAAATTCTTTTAACTGTATGAAAACGAAATCTTCTATCACAATGCATCACACCAGTGACAATATAATTTCAGGTTTTATTTGCATGATTAAAAAAAAAACGTGTGACAGAATACAAGATCGTTGCCAATGTCATTAACTGTCACACTTTCTTAGACCGCCTCTCATCATAAGCGTGGCGTACTTTATGGACGGCCCCCCTGTCCCATTAAACCTGATATCGAAAAAACAAACATGTTAACACACCATGGAGCTTATCAAAAATCATTCAACATTTTTGAGCAATGAAGATATCAGTCACTATAAAGAAAAAGGGAGAAAAAAATCGAAAAAATAATGTTAATTAATAATCCTCCAATTTTAGAAAGGTTGTGTTGCCGGTGAATCAAGTTGGCGACTTTATAGTGGAATTAAAGTCAATTTGAATTTCAAATAAACATTTCTCCATCACAAAAAAAAAAAAAACACGTTGATATTTCAATGAGTTATGTTTTCCTGATGGTCGTGAAAAAATACCATCATAAATAACTGAGACATCGGGTTCAGTAAAAGGGGCGCTGGGGGGGGGGGGGGCGGGGTGAGTTTATAGCACCAAGGTGGAGGTGATCGGAAAAAAAAAAGATTCGAGAACCACTGGTCTAAAGGAGTATCACTTGGTTACTTTCGACGAAATAATGGGAGAAAACTCTTTTATACAAAAAAATGTATATCTACTCAATCTCGCGCCTCTTCCGAAGAAGGCACAAAAAAAAAAAACCAAAAAAAAAAAACAAAGAAAATGAAGGTGTTTTTTAAAAGCTGCCTCTCATTGTCTATTTTGCACAGTTTTGTTTTTGGTTACTAGTTTCAGAAAAAACAACACGTCTTCTTTCAAAATCGCCTTGATCATTTTTATGGCGAAATTTGGCGCTGCATTCCTGCATTTTAAATTCATTAAAAATCTTCTTAGCGGACCCTTGCCCACACTTTTGCTCGAGAGTCTTCGGCACCTTTAATTTCTACGCCCCCCACCCCTTTTCCCCCATGCCGAAAAAAGTGACGATACGGGGTTGAATGTAAGCTTATGTCTAATGAGTACCCTGGGGTGCGCCACAACCGAAGTGAAGTCAGTTTGTGTATGTCACTGGGCGCAATAATACCTGCCCCGGGGACTTGAAAAATTACTTTCCCCGATAATATTATCAAAATGAAAACTTAATTCAGCTATACTCCGAAATGCACCTGTGGATTTTTAAATAATCAAACAATTTCTGGGTAGGGCTCCCAAAAGTCATCGACGCCCACTATTTCTGCCTTACTTCCTGTTAAAATGACAGTATACTTGGTCCTAATGAAATATTTTGCAGTCGATCGATACACAGCCTGGTGGTATAGCTAGTGTAAGTGTCGATAGATACACTGCCTGTAGGCGTAGCTAGTGTTAGTGGCGCCCCTGACAGGCCAAGTATTTTCCACGCTTTCTTTGACGAATCAAACTCTACAGTTGGCCAAAAAATACCGCCCCTCCATGTCAAGAAAAAGTGAGCCCCCATCCACCCCATTTTTAATCCACTGGCAGAGGCATAGCTAGAATTTCGGCGCCAGGAGACAAAATTCATTTTTTCGCCCCCCTCCTCCCCCACCCGGCTAGTCTGGTGCCGAAGACGCCTGTCCACCCCTGCTCCTCTTAGCTACGCCTCTGGCCACTGACATTGCCCATCCGAATATCTGACCCCCCCCCCACCAACCCCAGGACATTGTGTAAAAGAAAAACTGTTTCCAATACAAAGGTGAGAATGTGCCAGCTAAGCGCTTTCAATGCCTCTTGTCAGTAAGATAAGATGGCTTCTGTGTAGCAACAGAGAAAACCAAAAAAAAAAATATATGTAGGATGGAAAAGCTAATAGAAATCAAACATATTAAACCAGCGTGTGTGTATGTGAGGGATGGGGGAGCTGTTGTTGATGGTATGTAGGGTGATAAAAGATGGACTGGTTGCGGGCGCAGTGCATACCTCTGGCACTTAGGTTGATACATCGCCTGGCACGAAACCAAACAAAACTAGTGAGTTGAAGGAAACACAAAAAGCCAGGGAAGAAAATACATTTACGGTTCGGCTGTTCTTGATACCAACGGCTGCTGGATGTAGAGCTTACGGCACAGAACAGGCTGTCTGTGGCTGTCTAAAGTTGTCTGAAGTTGAATGAGGCTGTTTATTGCTGTTTAACGAGTTCCGAAGCGATCAAAGGCTGTTCGTCTGTGATAAGATGAGACGACTGATTTCTGAGCCTGTGTGAGGCTGTATGAAAATTTTTAACTGCTGATGCTGTTTTTAAACTGTGTGAGGCTGTTTTACACTATGTGAGGCTATTTTAGGCTATGTGAGGCTGTTTTACACTATGTGAGGCTGTTTTATGCTATGGGAGGCTATTTTACACTAGGTGAGGCTGTTATAGGCTATGTAAGGCTATTTTAGGCTATGTAAGATGGTTTAAACCAAGTGAGGCTATTTTAGGCTGTTTGAGGCTATTTGATGCTAATTTAGGCTATGTGAGGCTTTTTATGTTATATGAGGCTGTTGTAGGTTATGTGAGGCTGTTTAGGCCATGTGAAGCTTTTTAAGCTATGTGAGGCTGTACTATGCCATCTGAGGCTGTTTGGCTGTCTGATGATGTGGGTATGCATGTCAGGCTTGCAGCACGTTCTCTAACAAATGTCAAGTTAACCTAAACCCGGTTTATCCCCGCCTGCTATTGGAAACATTGCTGTCAACAATTTTCCCTTTTTCCCGCCATTCAATAAACATAGAATGAGATTTTCTCACGTGTAAATAGAGTGAAAATAACATTGAAAAATACAACACTGCATGACTTATTGTCCCTTTGTCTAGTCGGTCTAGGGACACGTGACCCGCGACAAAGCTATCTTGTTATCAAAGTGGTCAAAAGAAACCTTTTGGGGTTGACCACCGGTCACCACTGCCTTAGCCGATTCTGCTTTCGTTGAAAATCACGACTTTCTTGTAGCTTCAATTTAATTTAATCTAATCTAATCCAATCCAATCTAACCCAATATAATCCAATCTTATCTAATTGAATCGAATCTAATATAATTCGATCTAAACCAGTCTAATCCAATCTAATCTAATATAATCTTATATAATCTAATCTAATCTAATCTTATCTAATCTAATCTAATCCAATCCAATCCAATCTAATCTAATCTAATCTAATCTAATCTAATCCAATCCAATCCAATCTAATCTAATCTAATCTAATCCAATTAATAAAAATAGTTTCTAAGCGCATTATGCGCCCTGCCCAGTGAACCCCCAAACCGACAGCTCGTTATATCTGGCGGCGAAGCGGCACGCCGCCGCGACATCTGCCGTGCGCAGTCCACTCCACTGGCCAACCGGGGCCTAGAGCAAATACGGAGCTCCTGGCCAGTTCGTAGTGTTGTTCCCGCAACACCATCAATCGAACTTTGACCTTCTTTTAATGAGTCGCATCCCCACGTAAAACAAGTTTCTTATTTTGTAGATTTTAGTGGCCTGTCATTTACTGGACTCGTTTTTACACAGTCTCACTTTCATGTCAGCGTCTCACTTTCTTGTCAACGTCTCACTTTCATATCACCGTCTCACTTTCCTGTCAACGTCTCACTTTCATGTCAATGTCTCACTTTCATATCATCGTCTCACTTTCATATCATCGTTTCACTTTCATATCATCGTCTCACTTTCATTTCAACGTTACATTCATATCATCGTCTCACTTTCATATCATCGTCTCACTTTCATATCATCGTCTCACTTTCATATCATCGTCTCACTTTCATATCATCGTCTCACTTTCATATTAACGTCTCACTTTCATGTCAACGTTCACTTTCATGTCAACGTTCACTTTCATATCAGCGTCTCACTTTCATATCATCGGAACTCCTCTGCACTTAGTGCGCCAGAGACAATCAACCTACCCATTGCTCTGGTGATTTAGAGACTTCTACTTTCACTTCAAACACGTATTTATAATTTTTATTTTGGTCCCTGGTTCTTAAGAACCGTTACTAAATAATGAATTTAAAAAAAGAAATTGCCTCAACAGGTAGTGTTTAATTTAAATTAATTAGCAAAGAATTCACACGAGAGAGATTGAATTGTTTAATGAAAAATGGTCCATTATAAATAAATAAAAATATACGTTCGTGTTTGGAACCTTTGGTTGTAAACAAAAAAGTTGTGTGGATGTAAAAAAAGCCTTGTATAACCTATAGGCAAGAGTGTATGAACACTAAAAAAATGGTTTCTGGAAATTTGTTTGAAAGAAATTTCGTCGACGGAGAATTGATCGACGGAAATTTGATCGAACGGAAATTTCGTCGAATTGTTTTTTTTTCAGTTCACACGTTAAAATTTTCGCCAAATTTCTTTTTGAACGCATTATACTATATAGTAAAACAAAATAATGCGTTAAAAAAGAAATTTGACGCAAAATTTTAATATTCGACCAAAATTCCGTTCGATAAAATTTCCGTCGATCAATTTTCCGTCGACGAAATTTCTTTCAAACAAATTTCCGGATGCGAAACAAATTGTTATGACATATGGGCAAGACGATATGATCATTGAGCAATATAGTGTGACCTGTAACCACGATGATATGACGTATGGGCAACATACTACAGGCTAGATTGCAGGTCAATGTAGACAGCCTACGAATGGTGGGATGAGGGGGGTGGTGCCTCAAGCTGTACAACTCAAGCCTGTGTCTTAGACAACATTTACACGTGAATACAGTTGATTTTATCACCAGAACAATCTGTTTGTCTGACGCAAGCTGTTTGTCTGACATCAACACAGGCTATCTGTCTGACATTAACACAATCTGTTTATCTGGCATTAACACAATCTGTTTGTCTGACATTAACGCAAGCTGTATGTCTGACATCAACACAGACTGTTTGACATCAACACAGGCTGTGTGTCTGACATCAACACAATCTGTTTGTCTGGCATTAACACAATCTGTTTGTCTGACATTAACGCAAGCTGTTTGTCTGACATCAACACAGACTGTTTGCCTGACATCAACACAGGCTATGTGTCTGACATCAACACAATCTGTTTGTCTGGCATTAACACAATCTGTTTGTCTGACATTCCAACCATTCCAAATATCCCAGGCCGACATCCAGCCGTTTTCTTAGACGTGACACTTTTACAAAACAAAACGCTTGAAGAGTTCATTCCAGAAGAACTCGAGAACCCCTGGCGTACAGTCACGTGCCAGACGTTAATGCCTGACTTGAACGAGCAGACGGGAACATTATCTCAGGAAGCCCGCCATCTTGGCGGTGAGATCTGACATAACGGACCATTGGCACCTATAACTTTGTAGGTCGAGCGGTGCCTTGTGTCATGTTGCGGTGTAGTGACTCCTTTATAGCAGTGGTTCTCAACCCTCCTAATGCCGCGACCGTTTGATACAGTTAGACCATAAACTTATTTTTTTTGCTACTTCATAAATATGTGTTTTCCGATGGTCTTAGGCGACCCTTGTGTAAGGGTCGTTCGACCCGGCAAGGGGGTTGCGACAACAGGTTAAGAACCGCTGCCCCATAGCCTCATTCGTATGTCATTTTGCGGTGAAGAGACTCCTTACTCTTGTGTAAGTTTACACCTTTTCTGACTAAATCATCTTCTAACTAATTCATCTTCTGACTAAATCATCTTCTGACTAAATCATCTTCTGATTAAATCATCTTCTGATTAAATAATCTTCTGACTAAATCATCGTCTGACTTAATCATCTTCTGACTAAGTCATCTTCTGATTAAATCATCTTCTGACTAAATCATCTTCTGACTAATTATCTTCTGATTAAATCATCTTCTGAATTAATCATCTTCCGACTTAATCATTTTCTGACTTATCATCTTCTGATTAAATCATCTTCTGACTTAATAATCTTCTGACTGAATCATCTTATGACCTAATCATCTTCTGACTTAATCATTTTATGACTTATCATCTTCTGATTAAATCATCTAACTAAATCATCTTCTGACTTAATCAACTTCTGAATTAATCATCTTCTGCCCTAATCATCTTCTGACTTAATCACCTTATGACTTAATCATCTTCTGTCTTCAATTCCGTTTAGACGTCATTATCAATTAGGTGGCATTATAAAAAAAAAGTCATTAAAATTCAAATTGGGTCAAGGCAACTAAAATGTTAACTTATTGAACGCACTACACGTTTGATTTGAGGGGGGTGTAGAGGTGGACGGGTTTCATAAAGGTGTTGAAACAGTTGGACACAGTGTTTTCAATGACGATGTCGTACGGATTATTCTGATTTGATTCCGTTTGGCTCAGGGCTGGGGATATTTGCCACTCATCAAATTGCTATGACACGTTTGCAGCTCAAATTTGATGTGTCTATTAAACAAACACGACGAGGGCAATGCATAAAAGGTATTGGTCCTACACAAGTCATGGGATGAGATGGTCTTACACAAGTCATGGGATGAGATGATACTACACAAGTCATGGAATAATGGGGTCCTATACAATAAAGTTAGAACCCTAGTTTGTCTTAGACATTATCGACCTTGGAAGTCAAGTTTGGCTAGAACCGAGAAAGTTTATTTAAAACCTGACACACACATACAGACATACACGCATCACTCACACAATATTTAAATGGAAATGAAGGTCAAGTAATGGCACACAAACACAGCTAGAAAGTCTGTCGTATACAACCATCAATATAGGATCCAGATTGGAGATAGAGAAGCGAGAGAGAGAGAGAGAGAGCAAGACAGTGGGAAAGCGCGCGAGCAAAAGGCGCTGGGAGGGAGGGCGAGATTTATTTTCAAAAAAGGGAGATAAGGAAAATAACTTAAATTACCAGTTAAAATTTTCATGGTTACTTCCCTCTAGAAAAAAAATTGACACAAAGTACTGTGAGCGTCCTTGATATCAAACTAAAAGAAGTATTTAAAAAAAAACAGTTTGAGTTGCCCGTTGGGGAGGATGAACACTTCACAAGCTTCACCATTGGTCACTCACTCACTCTCCACTTTTTAAAAATCTTCTTATTATTTGTTAATCTATTCGATTGACCGTTGTTCCTTTTATTTTTTAACAAGAATCGATACGTCCATTGCCCATATTTTTTTAACGAGAATCGATACGTCTATTGCAAATATTTTTTATCGAGAATCGATACGTCCATTGCCCATATTTCTTAATAAGAATCGATACGTCTATTGCCCATATTTCTTAACAAGAATCGATACGTCCATTGCCCATTTTTTTTAACGATTCTTAACGATCCATTTTCAAAGTTTATTCTCCCCCCACATTGACTAAAATGTTCAAAGTGTAGCCGCCGCTGAACAACAAGTACACAATTTTGTAACTGTAGACACTGGCCTAGGAAAAAGGGGGGGGGTGTGCGGAGGGGGCGGTCGGCCTCAGGCGGCAATTTTCTCTTTATATAGTGGGGTGGCATTTTCGGAAAACTGCAGGGTTTGTTAAAATGGGAAGGCGGGGTGGGGGTGACATAACTCATGACAAGCCCCCTCTGGTACTAACCCCAGCAACACCACTGTCTTTAACACCAGCTGTAAAAATCGAAAGCGATAAGTCTTTAACGCCGTCAAAATCATACCGGGGTTCCTTGAGGTGACTTGCAGTCTCTTATCATCGATACTCGACCCACGAAAATAACAGGCGGTGCCAGATCTTATACGATCCACGGCCCACGAAAATAACCTGCGTTGCGAGATCTTACAAGATCCACGAACCCACGAAAATAGCAGGCCTTGTCAGATCTTACCCGATCCACGACCCACGAAAATAACAGGCGTTGCCAGATCTTACACGATCCACGACCAGTGGCGTAGCGAGGGGGTGCAAGGGGGCATCCTGCCCCGGGCGCTAAAAAGGTATTGTGCCCCGGGCGCGAATTAAGCTCGCTAAGCCACTGTCCACGACCCACGAAAATAACAGGCGTTGTCAGATCTTACACGATCCACGAAAATAACATACATTTTTTTATCTTACACGATCCACGAAAATAACCGACGTAGTTTGATCGTACATATCTTGATGGACGTCAAAAAAATCGATATTGTATTATAGATCTGTTTTAAATTGTTCATTGTCATTGCGTCAACCCTTTACACTCCTTGTGATATGGAACAAAAACTCGATCAATCAATTTGCCCCCACAATGGCGTGATAACCTGGGCACATTGAACAACCTTTTAAAAAATGTGCCAGGTAGAGTTTTAAAACAAATATTTTTATTTTAAAATTTAAAATTTAATATTGCAAGTGTAGAGTTATTTGAATATAAAGACGTTACACTTGTAACAAAAATTAGTAGTAAAAATTTAGTCATAAAAATTAGTCGTAAAAATTAGTCTTAAAAATTAACGAGGCAATTTTTTTTTGCTGAAAAAAAGAAGTATGACTTTTAAAAATAATTCTTAACAAATTGCTGTTTTTTTCAATTTTGGTTTTTTTAAAGAAAATTTATTCTTGTTTTAGAACTGCTTTGATGAGAATCGATTACTATCGAAAAGGTCAGGGCCTTTAAGTCCAGTTAATGCGCAGAGAGATTTAACAGGTCTCTCTGTGATCCAAAATGTTATGGCGTAATCTGCATTTCAAACTGTGATTAATAGACCCCGGGGTCTCACGTTGTTAAATCCAAGCCTGACTCGCGCATTATAAATATGTATTTTACACCCACAGCCAAGTCTGTTCGTATAATCAAATTAAAATCTTAGCAAAGTAACAGACTCAATTTATTCAATACACTTGTCATTGTGGGTGACTAAATTATATCAAAAAATATATATACTGTCTAGATTTAACTTAATACTGAGATATTTTGGAAGAGAGTAGGTGAAATTGGGATAGGTTGGCAGAGAGTGGGTGACAAGTGGATAGGTTGGCAGAGAGTGGTTGAGACTGGGATAGGTTGACAGAGATTGGGGGTGACAAGTGGATAGGTTGACAGAGAGTGGGTGACAAGTGGATAGGTTGACAGAGAGTGGGTGAAAAGTGGATAGGTTGAAAGAGAGTGGGTGACAAGTGGATAGGTTGGCAGAGAGTGGGTGACAAGTGGATAGGTTGACAGAGAGTGGGTGACAAGTGGATAGGTTTGCAGAGAGTGGGTGACAAGTGGATAGGTTGGCAGAGAGTAGGTGAGATTGGGTAGGGTGGCAGAGAGTATACGATTATGGGTAAGAATTGATGGGAGTGGGAGAGAGTGGGAGAGTGGGAAAAGAGTGGAAGAGAGTGGGAAAGAGTGGCATAGAGTGAGACAGAGTGGGAGAGAGTGGCAAAGAGTGGGAGAGATTGGTTGAAGATGAAGGTCACGATCGATGTTAAGCTGATTTGAAAGACAAAACAGAACGGCAGAAGGTCATCTTGACCTGATTCCAAACAATGAATTCAAAATCACAAGGGATTGATCCGACTGAACACAATCAATGGTTATTGTGTGTGTGTGTTTGGGAAACATGTGTGGGAGTGCGTGTGGACATCTGTGTAGTTGTTACGTAAATACTTAAAAGTGGGACATTTTTTGATGTGTGAGGGGTTTTTACACGAGTCTAACGACCATAGAAGGGAATGAGGAAGGTTTCTTCGTGAGTCTCTATGTGCTGTAAGACTATAGAGGAGGAGATGGGAGGTTCTTAAAATGAAAAAGCAAAAAAAAAAACAAAAAAAAAAACTTCAAACACATCCCCCCACAACCGCACATACACAGAAAATGTATTACATAACTGTAGAGCTTATCACATGACTGTAGAGCTTATCACATGACTGTAGAGCTTATCACACGACTGTAGAGCTTATCACATGACTGTAGATCTTATCACACGACTGTAGAACTTATCACACGACTGTAGAGCTTATCACATGCCTGTAGAGCTTATCATATGACTGTAGATCTTATCTCATGACTGTAGTGCTTAAAACACCATGTCGTAATAGTTTGTATGATACAACTCAGTCCATCGTTAGAACACCTGTACTAGGTACCATTAGTATGTGATGGCAGAAAAAAATGGCAAACACTACATTTTTTCTAATTCTTTGGTCTTCTGCTTTCTAACGAGTGTTAGAATGTTGGAGTGTTTTAGAATGTTAGAGTGTTAGAATGTTAGAGTGTGTTAGAATGTTGATTGTGTTAGAATGTTGATTGTGTTAGAATGTTGAGTGTGTTAGAATGTAAGAGTGTAGAATGTTAGAGTGTGTTAGAATGTTAGGGATTGTTAGAAATTTAGAATGTTAGAATGTTACAATGTTAGGGTTTTAGAATGTTAGAATGTTAAAGTTTTAAAATGCTAGAATGTTAGAATGTTGGAATGTTAGAATGTTAGAAGGTTAGAATGTTAGAATGCTAGAATGCTATAATGCTAGAATGTTAGAATGTTAGAATTCTAGAATGCTAGAATGTTAGAATGTTAGAATGCTAGAATGCTATAATGCTATAATGCTAGAATGTTAGAATTCTAGAATGCTAGAATGTTAGAATGTTAGAATGTTAGAATGCTAGAATGTTGGAATGTTTGAATGTTAGAATGTTGGAATGTTAGAATGTTAGAATGTTACAATGTTAGGGTTTTAGAATGTTAGAATGTTAAAGTTTTAGAATGTAAGAATGTTAGAATGCTAGAATGTTAGAATGTTAGAATATTGGAATGTTAGAATGTTAGAATGCTAGAATGTTAGAATGTTAGAGTGCTAGAGTTTTAGAACGTAAGAATGTCAGAATTTTAGAGTGTTAGAATTTCCGAGGTTTAATGAGTTCTACCTTCAACCATTGAAACATTAACCCCTGCCCAGAGCCGTGTCGAGCCTTTTGGAGGCCACATGCCCCTTTTGGAGGCCACATGCCACTTTTGGAGGCCACATTCCACTTTTGAAGGTCATATGCCACTTTTGGAGGCCACATGCCACTTTTTGAGGCCCATGCCACTTTTGGAGGCTATATGCCACTTTTGGAGGCCATATGCCCCTTTTGGAGACCATATGCCACTTTTGGAGGCCATATGCCACTTTGGAGGCCATATGCCACTTTTGGAGGCCATATGCCACTTTTGATGGCCATATGCCACTTTTGGAGGCCACATGCCACTTTTGGAGGCCTTATGCCACTTTTGGAGGCCATATGCCACTTATGGAGGCCATATGCCACTTATGGAGGCTATATGCCACTTATGGAGGCCACATGCCACTTCCAAACAATTAAAAATAATGTCGATTTTTTTTGTTACAAGTTTATATTTTTGGCATTTTAAGTGTCTTAGACCCCCTGCAGCGGCAAGTTTTTTAGGGTCCAATCGACAGCCCTGTGGTCCCCACCCCCACTCTTAAGGTCTATATTGTCATATGGCACACTTGAATAAAGTCGATCAATAGCGATCAGGCTTAGACTATGTGCATCTGTACGGCCATATTTAAACAAGGTTTTTTCCTAATCTCCAGAGGAATGGTCCTGAACTATACCTGAGGTATCTGAGATTTCTTTTAGGGGATCATTCGCAAATTACGTCACCCTCAGAAAAGGGGGTTGGGGGGGGGGGTAAAAAATGTGTGACGTCATAATTTTTTTTTTCTTCTTTTTGTTTAAATCAAACATTTTCTAAGTTTGAAAAATCTTTATTCAATTAATTTCAAAAACATTTATTTGAGGTCGACATTGCCTCAGGTAATATAGGTAACGTGATTCTCAGTCACCAAACATCTTTTGCTCAAAAACTGTTGTGGCCATTTTACATTCGGCGCTGGGATGACTTCGTTGTTTCACGTCACATATTTCTAATAATACTACTTCTTATTCCATTGTCATTATGGGAAAATGTTCAACAATAAAATAAAATATTCGTTTAGTTATTGAAATTTTATGTATGTGTTGATTTTTTTATTACGTGACACTAAAAAAGGGGGTGGGGGTGGGGTTGGGTAAAGAATTTGTGACACTTCGTGACAGTGGGGGAGGGGGGTTTTAAAATGTCATTTTTTTAACGGCCCCTTAATGATATTTAATATGTCAAAAGTTATACAAGAAATTTTGATTACATTGAGAATTTAGAAACCTCCACACAAAAATCAAAATCTCCTGCAATGTTTTAAATGACGTTGTTAAAGGGCTAACTTGTGTGTTCTTTTTGGTTTTTTTTTTTAATTTCTATTCTATTTTAAAACCCAATTTCTAGATCTACGTTATCATATCCTAATTTTGTGTGTGTGTGTGTGTTGTTTGCACGTAATAAAAAGGTTTTGTTCACTCTTCTTCATTTCTTCCATTTTTTTATATTCTCGATTTTACTCCGAGTCCTGCAACTGCTGCTAAACAACGTAACCTACAACTATCTTGTCAACGCCACTGAATTTTAACCTTAAACCCCTAACTAACCGTTATAGTAGCGGTCCGAATGTCCTTTACTCGATGTCCCGGGGGGAAGCCAGGGCGGTTGGAGAACCCTAAGTGAGGAAAATGTTGTATGGCCCAGGTCACCAGATGGAGCTGGTAGCCAATGTTCTAGCCGGGGTCATAAGAGAGTAATCTCAGACCTTCACCAGCAAATGTATGTTAGTTAGTAGCTGTCTCCGAGGGATATTATTTTTACGGCACTTACGAATTCTGTTGTCACCAGGGAGAAACGCAGCGGACCACATTGATGGTAGTCGTCAGCACCAGTCATCGTTTGAACCAGGGAGCAATGCAGAAGACCACATCGATGGTAGTTCTTAGGACAAGAGATAGGTGGGACCACCGCCTAATTCTTTTAGGATATGCTGACAAATGGTTTGTGGAACATGTTTCAAACAGATGTGTGGATCACTCCATTGCCTTATTGTTTATTTTATTGAGCAGAGATTAACAAGCCAAGGTTATAACGTATAATTCGGAATGCTTCCCATATCAGCAACAAATCTCCCCCCCCCCCTTCCCAAAACTCTTCTAATATTTGGTCAGCCCTGTCAAGACATGTGCAAATAAGATTCGTATCGGGTACTCGAGAGCCCCCCCCCCCCACCCCACACAAACTTTATGACACCCCATTTCCAACTGTGGTCAAATAATTTATTATAATGACATGCCTCTAGTACTTAATCAAGATCAAGATAAAAAAAAAGTTATGTGGGGGGGGATGTGTAAGGGTGAGTATGTTCTTGTCAACACACCTAAACAAGAACTGTACATTATATATTATATTACCGCTTAAAAGATCCTATTTGTAAGAACTAGATCTATCAGCTACAAGAACTTAGGTAATAAAAAAAAAAATCCTCTCTCTGTCCGTCGGTGTGTCTGTCTCCCCCTCTTTCCCTTTCCGTCTCTCTCTCTCTCTCTCTCTGTTTGTCTCTCTCTCCCTGTCTCTCTCTCTCTTCGTCTCTCTCTCTCTCTTCGTCTCTCTCTCTCTCTCTCTCTCTCTGTTTGTCTCTCTCTCCCTGTCTCTCTCTCTCTTCGTCTCTCTCTCTCTCTCTCTCTTCGTCTCTCTCTCTTCGTCTCTCTCTCTCTTTCTTTCTCCTTCCAGCTCAAGCTGCGTGATGATCACATTAATCTAAGTGTTAATCCCGTTATTTGACACTGGAGATAATGACCAATGGGATAATCCAGTGGTTAATTTGAATAGAGGGCGCAGCTATATTTATATAAAAATAAAAGTCATTCAAAAAATGGACCATTAAACCAACTGGACTCTCTTAGATTGCGGCTCAACATTTTCCTTGACCGGGTCAGACCAGAACGTAGCCACAGTTGACGGTAAACATAAGAATGGACCATTAAACCAACTGGACTCTCTTAGATTGCGGCTCAACATTTTCCTTGACCGGGTCAGACCAGAACGTAGCCACTGTTGACGGTAAACATAAGAATGGACCATTAAACCAACTGGACTCTCTTAGATTGCGGCTCAACATTTTCCTTGACCGGGTCAGACCAGAACGTAGCCACAGTTGACGGTAAACATAGGAAATGCCAAATAAGAGCGATGTCTTTCGAAGTCTGAAGTGAGGAATTTTAGAATAATGTAATGAAGGATACTGGTAACAGTCCTTACTTTTGATTGTAACAGCACTTACTTCTGATTGTAACAACCCTAATTTCTCATGGTAAAAACCATTACTGCTAGTTGTAACAGCCATTTCTGCTGATTGTAACAGCCACTAACTTCTGATTGCACAGCAATAACTTCTGATGGTAAGAGCCATTAATGCTGATTGCAAACAGCCCCTAACTGCTGATTGCAACAGCCCCTAACTTCTGATTGTAACAGGCATAACTTCTGATGGTAACAGCCATTTCTGCTGATTGTAACAGCCCTAACTTCTGATGGTAACAGCCATTACTGCTGATTGCAACAGCCCCAACTTCTGATGGTAACAGCCATTACTGCTGATTGTAACAGCCCTAACTTCTGATGGTAACAGCCATTACTGCTGACAAGAGACTTCTCGCCGCTTACTACTGACTCCATATAACTGACTACTAACGACTGACTTTATGCAGACTGACAACCGACTGAAATCTCACATGTAGATACAGTGAAGTCGGTCGTATTCTTGTGATGCGGCGCCAGTTCATTTCTAAACAGTGGATGTTGAAAAATTTTAAGAGGTCATTGTTACCGAGGCAGGTTTCATGTGGTCTAGCGGTAGGAATAGATTGTAGGCGATACTAATGGTAATCTCTTCATTTTTGTGTGTAGACTCTAACAAACGTATACCTAATATATTTTGACCAGCGAGTGTCAACTTCTACCCAGCTGACCTTTTGCCAGTATTACCTTCTACCCAGCTGACCCTTTGGCCAGCACCAACTTCTACCCAGCTGACCTTTGGCCAGCACCAACTTCTACCCAGCTGACCTTTGGCCAGTATCAACTTCTACCCAGCTGACCTTTGGCCAGTATCACCTTGTACCCAGCTGACCTTTGGCCAGTATCAACTTCTACCCAGCTGACCTTTTGTCAGTATCAGTATTACCTTCTACCCAGCTGACCCTTTGGCCAGCATCAACTTCTACCCAGCAGTCCTTTGGCCAGTATCAACTTCTACCCAGCTGACCCTTTGGCCAGCATCAACTTCTACCCAGCTGACCTTTGGCCAGTATCAACTTCTACCCAGCTGACCTTTGGCCAGTATCAACTTCTACCCAGCTGACCTTTGGCCAGTATCAACTTCTACCCAGCTGACCTTTGGCCAGTATCACCTTGTCCCAGCTGACCTTTGGCCAGTATCAACTTCTACCCAGCTGACCTTTGGCCAGTATCAACTTCTACCCAGCTGACCTTTGGCCAGTATCACCTTGTACCCAGCTGACCTTTAACCAGTATCAACTTCTACCCAGCTGACCTTTTGTCAGTATCAGTATTACCTTCTACCCAGCTGACCCTTTGGCCAGCATCAACTTCTACCCAGCTGACCCTTTGGCCAGCATCAACTTCTACCCAGCTGACCCTTTGGCCAGCATCAACTTCTAACCAGCTGTCCTTTGGCCTGTATCAACAATTAACCAGCTGACACACGAGTCGTACAACTAGTCCTACCCAAGAGGCCTATCATAGGTTGAAGCAAATGACCCCCAGACACAATGCTATTTAAGAGCGTATGAATAGCTGTTCTTGGTTGGATAGTTCCGCGCCAATGAACATCACTTCACGGTCCAGTGCAGGACCATATCTGGTTCCGGTTCGTGTAATGCACCTACTAGGAGCAATGCCCCGACCTTTGACACGTGATTACCAACCCGTTAGATCCGTGTTTTACCATTAAATTCCGCCATGACACATATATGACTTGACACACACCACACACATGTCTTGACACACACCTGTCTTGACACACACACACACACACCTGTCTTGACACACTCACACCTGTCTTGACACACACAAACACACCTGTCTTGACACACACACACACCTGTCTTGACACACACACCTGTCTTGACACACACCTGTCTTGACACACATATGACTTGACACACACACCTGTATTGACACATATAACTCTACACACTCCTGTCTCGACACTCAAATGACTAGACACACACCTGCATTCACACCCACCTGTCTTTACAAATAACTGTCTTGTCACATATAACTTCACACACATACACACACAAATGCATTTGTCTTGACACAAACCGGTCTTGGCACACATATTTCTTTCGTTCCTCTACTTGGTTTTTGTCACGGCAGAGTGGCTGATTTCTCCAGAATAAATTTCCCCAGAACTGTGGCACAGTATGCCTACTATATTTTTAAACATATTATTTTCCTGGTTATTCTCCAATTAAATGTTGGCCTACAACAGACCATTAGATTGAGAGCGATTACAAGAAATTACCATGACAATGAGAGCAATGACCAGAAATTACCATTACAATGAGAGCAATGACCAAAAATTACCATTACAATGAGAGCAATGACCAAAAATTACCATTACAATGAGAGCAATGACCAAAAATTACCATTACAATGAGAGCAATGACCAAAAATTACCATTACAATGAGAGCAATGACCAAAAATTACCATTACAATGAGAGCAATGATCAAAATGACACCACCTGGGGTTTTGCGGTGAGCCCGCCATCGGACCCACCGTTGTCATCCCCCACTTCCCTAAATAAAAAACGTATCATATAACAGACTTATGGCAGACTAAAAGAGAAATAGTTATTTTTTGTCTTCTCTAAACCCAGCTGTGCTAGGTCTGACTCCCAACATTTTCTCACTGGTCCATGCCCGAAAAAAAAATATCTTAAGGCCCACATGGTTCATTAAACAATTAAAACACATCTGTCTCTAATTTGGCAAGAAAATACTGCCAGGAAATCCTCCCAGTTTCCAGCAACAGCTACATCAGATTATTTTTTAAAAATAGCTCTTACATCCCGCCACTAGTAAAGTTTCGGAACCCTTATTAGTGACGTCATGGGCTATTCTCCCCGCTGCGAGTTCAGTCATACAATTAACGCGCGCGGTGGTTTCAAAGAACGCGAGCGACTAAATCACCGCGCACGCGGTTGCCAATGGTAACCCACGAGACGCGAACGGCCTGCCGAGAGTTGACGTGATTGGCGCCGGCAGCTTTCGAGACAAGGTTCGTTCACAGCGACAGTTTAGTGACGTGCTGTCGAGTTTCAGCTAATAAAAATCTAAAAGTAAACATATTGTGTTGATTCACCGAACGATAACCTCAAACCGTCAAGTTATTTGTATTCAAAAAAGCAAAAATAATTTTAAAAGTTCAGAAATCGATATCTCGGTTGTTGTTAAAGAAAAGTTTTCCAGTGATTTCATCCTAACAGTTTAGTGACTGGACGTTCATGAACATGGACAAGAAACTGTCATTGTAGATTTTTTTTTTTTTTTAAATGGATACTTTGTAAACACCGTTTGCTGAACAGAGTTACTTCAATATTCGGGTAAGTAAAAGTTGTTTTATCAGGAGGTTCGGTTCGCGAGCGCGCAGGGCTCACATAAAAACAAGAAGTATTTTTTTTTTGAGCGCCCTAATTTATACTCCCCCCCCCTTCATTTTCTAACATTCATCTGCGATCTCATCCCAACAAACTCCCCCCCCCCCTTTTTTTCTCTTTTGATTCCCCTCCCTCTAAAATATTTGCTGCCCTCTTTTCATTGAAAAAAAAAGAATGTTACAAATAAAACATGTGGTCAATTAGTATGTGGTAAAGAAGAATGTGATGAAATAAGAATGTGATGAAATAAGAATGTAATAAATACTTCACAACTAATCCAACAGAAGAGAATGTAACAAAGTTAAGGAATGACTGAGTACTGGTTGAAATCAGATGGCAAAAAAAACCACACAAAAAAACACACACAAAAAAACACACACAAAAAAACACACACAAAAAAAAACACACACAAATAAACACACACAAAAAAAACACACAAAAAAAACACACACAAAAAAACACACACAAAAAAACACACACAAAAAACACACACAAAAAAACACACACAAAAAAACACACACAAAAACACACACAAAAAACACACACAAAAAAAAACACACACAAAAAAAACACACAAAAAAACACACACAAAAAACACACACAAAAAAACACACACAAAAAACACACAAAAAAACACACACAAAAAAACACACAAAAAAACACACACAAAAAAACATAAAAAAACACACAAAAAAACACAAAAAAACACACACAAAAAAACACAAAAAAACAACGGAGGTTCGTTAATTTATTTAATATGAAGGATAATAAAAAAATATTTTAAAAAACTAGATTCCTTGGCGCTTATGTCAAATTCAGAACCTGGCTCCTATGGCCCTTGTTCAGAACCTGGCTCCTATGGCTCTTGTTCAGAACCTGGCTCCTATTGCCCTTGTTCAGAACCTGGCTCCTATTGCCCTTGTTCAGAACCTGGCTCCTATGGCCCTTGTTCAGAACCTGGCTCCTATGGCCCTTGTTCAGAACCTGGCTCCTATGGCCCTTGTTCAGAACCTGGCTCCTATGGCCCTTGTCAAACAGAATTCATCACAGTGCTTGGGTTCAGAAGCGTAACTAGGGTTAGTCAGAGAATTTTGCCGTCCCCTTCCAGAAAAAAAAAAAACAGAAAAAAAACAACTCTGAAGTTTTCTGAAAATGACCCCCCCACCCCCCCCCCCCCATTTTCCTTCCCCGTTTCTAACTAAAGAAAAAAAAAGTGCCAGGTGAGTTGAAACGCCTCCTACGCACCCCCCTCCCCCATTCCCACGCCACTGGTTGGTATAGCCATTTAATTTGTTAGAATGTTTTAAAGCTACTTTCACACGAGACATTGTTTCAGAGTCGTTTCTTAAAACTGTTTACATGTTGGGGTGGAGGCTTCTCAATTATTTTATGAGCATTTAATCTGAAACAAGGTTTATCAGCTTAGCAAAACCGGATGGCTGAGTTGATTGTATCAACTATTTGTTAACGTTTTGAGAGTATTTGGATCAAGAACAGTGGCGATGTCAGTGGTAAGTGTCAATTTTAGGACGACCATTTGCGCCCCCCCCCCCCCCCCCCAACTCACACTTTTACCAATATCGTTAAAAAAGAAGTTGAATAATTTGTGCCGTGACTGTGCCTATCATGATGTACGGGGTACAGATGCCCCCAAGTACTCTAAAGTCCAATGCCCTACTATAAACGAAGCTCTCCCTCAGGGCTCACAAACCCCTCCCTCACAAATCCCTCCCTCAAAAACCCCCTCACAAACTCCTCTCTCACATACCCCTCCCTCACAAACCCCTCCCTCACAAACCACTCCCTAAAAACCCCTCCCTCACATACCCCTCCCTCACAAACCCCTCCCTCACAAACCCCTCCCTCACAGACCACTCCCTCACAGACCACTCCCTCACAATCCCCTCCCTCACATACCCCTCCCTCACAAACCCCTCCCTCACAAACCACTCCCTAAAAACCCCTCCCTCACATACCCCTCCCTCACAAACCCTCCCTCACAAACCCCTCCCTCACAGACCACTCCCTCACAAACCCCTTCCTCATAAACGCCAAACGAAAGATCCCCCGCTGATTGTTACTCTGTTAAGAGAGGGATCAAATGATACATTCTTGTCGCAACTGATTTTCAGAGATCGTTACAATCATTATCAGTCTCGCTGATGCATGACCTACAGTGTTGTTCTCGGGACAAGTGGTGCTCAAAATGGGTTTGTTGGAGTGGTCTTGTTGGTTAAAGAAGTATATGATGGAGATTCTGCTGAATGTGATTGATGTAATACGTTCATACAGGTTAAATGACCCACGTATAAGGAAGATGTCGGGTAAGCACCACAAATACCCAGGGTAGGGCCCTATCCAGCAATCGTAATGTTGAAAGGTGCTGGATGTCGGACAGAGTTTGGGGGACACTTCAATATGAATCGATGCGTTTTAAATCGATTTTAAAAGAATTCCTGATTATGAAGTTTGAAATTAGAATCAAGTTTCAATCATCATTTTTGAGAACCAAGTTAAAATTATATATGCTTATCCCTGGTTGTCCACTTATCACCTTGAGGTATATTAAAATAACTTACAAATACACATTACATTGTTTAAAAAAAAAAGTAAAATAATTATTCGTTAAAAAAAAAAAAAATTCCCCCCGCAGTACTTTGTTCTTGTATAAGTCTGATTACACAGTGAATGTTGATATGGAAATTCTGTTTTTGAAGTTTGTGAATGCTTCAATAAATTTATGTATATAAGTCGTCCCCCCCCCCAATTACCGCCCCCCCCCCCTCTTTTAATTACACCCCAGTGCTTTAATCATGAGATATTTCCGATTAGTTTCTGACTTAATTTAGAAAATCTTAATATAAAACTAAGTCTTAAGCAGCACCAATGCTCTATGGCTCTAAGGGTCTATGATTTAAACGTGTACTGCTCTTCCCATCCTCTCACAATCGAAGTATGTCCTCTAGTCACTTAGTGGCTTTATTGACAACAATAACAACGACAACAACGGCAACAACGACAGCGACAATAACGGCAACAACAACAACGGCAATAACGGCAACAACGACAATAACGGCAACAACGGCTACCAAAGACATAAGCAGAAATGACTTCTGAAACACGTCAGGAAATAAAGGATGATCTGTCTGCCTATCTGTCTGTTTGTCCGTCTGCCGATCTGTCTGTCTAACAGTCTGTCTGCCTATATGTTTGTCTGCCATCTGTCTATCTGCCTATTTCTCGGGATGTCTATCTGTCTCTCTGCCTACCTGCCGGTCTGTATATCTGTCTGTCTATCTGTCTGTCTATCTGTCTGTCTGTCTTTCTGTCTGGATGGCTATCTGTCGGTCTGTCTACGTGGTTTATAGCGTGCAAGGAGACAACACGCGTGGATCAGATAAACAAAACGTTCACGGTAGAGTGACCGCGAGCAGACCGCAACATGTCTGGATTCGGTTCAATGAGAAGCCCCCGTCACACCAGCCTTAAAAGCACCGTTATCTACAGTGGCAATGACGCCGACTATGCAGCTAATTGTCTGATCAGAGACCACTTGTCAAAAGTCTACTAAGCAAGTAGCGTTGGTTGATGAACGGAATATGGGGTTTTTCTCACTGGTAACTATATCGTACTTTGTGAACTTTATAGGTCAAACTATCTGGCAGGACCTAGTGTGACGTCACCATGACGCAAGTGGCATCCCGACCGCCGAGTCAAATGAAGGCGTCCTTGACCCTACCGGAGATCAAGCACCCCTTCACGCAGCTGGGCAACCTCGGTGACCTGGACGTCAGAGGCGTGTCAAGGGCAGGGGAGGCGAGACCCCTGGGTAACGCCCCCAACTCGAGCCGACCGCTGCCCAACGAAGGGACTTCGCCTCTGAGGAAAAGTTACAGGTATTCTTGATGATTATGTGATCAAATGTGGTATTGATTATTTTAATCTGACTTTACCTAAAGATTCATAGCTATTAGTTCACAAAGATTCTAGTTGATAGGTTTGAGTTAATCTGAACAAAACTCCACCCCCTCCCCCTTTCTCATGGAACGGTTCTCAGGTTTTACTGTCAGAAGCTTGACCGCGATTAAGATGTGCTGCCACCGCTTTCGTACTTTTGGAAGCGAATAGTTCGTCAGAGAGGAATGGTTGGTCAGAGAGGAATGGTTGGTCAGAGAGGAATGGTTGGTCAGAGAGAAATGGTTGGTCAGAGAGGAATTGTCGTCAGAAAGGAATATTTTTTTTAGGGAGGAATTTTTGTTTGAGAGTAATTTGATTGAGAGGAATGGGTTTTCAGAAAGAAAAAAAAAGATGGCTTGACAGGAAAGAATAGGCTGACAGCAAGAAATGGTTTGACAGGAAAGAATAGGCTGACAGCAAGAAATGGTTTGACAGGAAAGAATAGGCTGACTGCAAGAAATGGCTTGACAGGAAAGAATAGGCTGACAGCAAGAAATGGTTTGACGGAAAAAAGAATAGGTTGGGTGAAAGAAATGGTTTGAGAGGTGTAAATGGGTTTTAAAGGCGGGGTTATCCTGTAATATAAAATGACCATTCTAAAAATTGATTAAAAATAAATAAGCCCCAAGTGCCTTGTCAGTATAAATGTTGGCATATGCCCCCATGCTAGATGTAGGAAATTTAAAATTGCTGTTCAAATATTTTTTTTAACCCTTTGACAACTTGTAGACCAACTTTTTTTTCCCTTTCAGTATTAACCCTTTGACAACTTGTAGACGAGAGATCAACTTCTGTTTTCCTTTCAGTGTTAACCCTTTGACAACTTGTAGACGAGAGATCAACTTTTGTTTTCCTTTCAGTGTTAACCCTTTGACAACTTGTAGACGAGAGATCAACTTTTGTTTTCCTTTCAGTGCCAATGGACGGGACTTCAAGGTCAGCAATCGAAACAAGGAAAATTCTCTCCACCCGATCCCCACGACGATCCCCGAAGGTGTAGAGGTCAAACACGGTGACCCCAACTCCACCAGGCTTCCTGTTTTCGGTAGGTGATCGTTTCAACGCCTTTTATTTTATAAGTCAACGAGCATCGCCAGGGTCGTCACGTGATATTGGATGCACTCGTGCCACTTTCCGGTTTTGTGCCCCCCCCCACCCCCACAAACCGCATACACATTTGATTTTTTTTTTCCACATCACAACTTTGGGGGTAATTAAATATTCGAGCGCCCCCCCCCCCCCACAAGGCCCTCGCTAGGGCTATCTGTGTGCTGTTTGCGATTATGTCAGAATCAATGTTTACATTTTTAATAACACATCTTAAAAAAATTATCATTGTGACAGTGACATGGATTTTTGGTCAAGGAGATTTTAAGTATTAAATTCTTATTTGAATTAGGAAGTGGGTCTGCAACACTTACTAAGGATGGGTTTGTTAAGTGGGTCTGCAACACTTACTAAGGATGGGTTTGTTAAGTGGGGCTGCAACACTTAGGATGGGTTTGTTAAGTGGGTCTGCAACACTTAGGATGGGTTTGTTAAGCACATTAAAAAAAATCAAACCAAAAACCTAAGAGCTTTCTTATAAGTATAACGTGATTTTAGTTAACCAGAGGTCCTCGAATTATTGGGTATACATGTCACACTCATTTAAAAAAAAAAATGAAAGATGCGCATTTCTTAATTTGTATAATCATTGTATTGGCTTCTTCTTAACGGCCTCGAAGGGTTGCGCTCAAATTCTTGAAAGGCTGCCAGGGATGTGAGAACCCCTAAATTAAATATTTCTTTTTTTTAAAAAAAGGGTTATCAATACTGAGACAAATTACCCATGATAAGCAAAGATCAACCGTTGTATCTAAATATAATCATGTTGATAAAATTTAAGCCTTTGTGTTGGCCGTAAGCGTTAACAACATAAACAGCTTAATGCCGAAGTCAATTTTGACCACGCAGGTGGCCTGGAGATATCTTGTCAAATTTGTTGATCTGTGATCCACACACGTTTTGCGTACTGTTTAAGTCTTATGTCTGGAGGAAGACGTTGTTCAGTGCGTGACTCTAACTCGAGACCTCCTTATCTCTTGGCGGCTTATAATAAACAAACAAGATGTTTAGATCGTGTTTGAATATTGAACACATACTTTTTGGGGGATTGTAAACAGACTTATAAGGAATTGTATATTGAACACATACTTATTGGGGACGGTGTTGAACACAGACTTATTGGGGATTGTATGTTGAACACAGACTTACATTAACCATTTTTATGGCTTTGTGCAAGTGTACTTTAAAAAAAAATTGAAATTTATTAAAGTAGTAACTCTGTGTCAGTTACCGATTTGTTCTGTCTGCAACCGACACGCCTGGGACGCTTTCTTACTTTTGTCGCTTTGCCTTTAAGTGTGAATTGTGGGTATCCCAGGCATGTGAGTTTCTCTGATATACGTGTGAGGGCGGCGTCGGTGTGGCTTTTGTGTTTGTCTGATATACGAGTGAAGGCGTCGGTGTGGCTTTTGTGTTTGTCTGATATACGCGTGAGGGCGTCGGTGTGGCTTTTGTGTTTGTCTGATATACGAGTGAAGGCGTCGGTGTGGCTTTTGTGTTTATGTGGGTGTTAAAATGATTACCTCCCACTCCCCCCCACAAAATGTGACATTTTTCTTTTGACTTTTTCCTGAGACACTTTTTCTTATGAATTTTTTTTCGGAGACTTTTTTCTTGTGACTTATTTCCTGTGACGTTTTGTCCTGTGACTTATTTCCTGTGACATTTGTCCTGTGACTTTTTTCCTGTGCCTTTTTGTCCTGTGACTCTTTCTTATGATTTTTTCCTGTGACTATTTCCGGTGACTTATCATGTGACTTTTTCCTGTGACCTTTTCCTGTAACTTTTTTCCTGTGAATTTTCTTACTGTGACCTTTTTTCCTGTGACTCTTTCTTGTGACCTTTTCCTGTGACTTTTTTCTTGTGACTTTTTTCCTGTGACTTTTTTTCCTGTTCTAAAGAAACACCTCCATCTAAAGAAACACCTCTACCTAAAGAAACAACTCCATCAAAAGAAACCCCTAAATTATCAAAGGCATCCCTACATTAAAAAGAATCCCCTTCATTGTAAAACTCCTCTTTCATAAAGAAATCCGTCCTCTCATCCACCCACCTGAACTAGTATGTTAGGGTCATAGACCTACGGTTTCGTCAACTGTAACATTCTTCTTGGACTTGGATCAATTCCATTCTTGACTCTATTGTTTAGAGGGGGCGGGGGGGGGGGGGCATAGAAAAATTAGGTCTAAAAGTAATATCGATTACCTTCAATGTGTATCGATTTTTACCTGGAGCTAATTTCCCGTCAATAACTTTTAATAACAGCAGTTGAAAGTAAAATTTGATGGAAATAGCTCGATACCTATACAATACATTAAGCAAGATACCAATAAACCAGTGCAAACAGACAAGCAGACAGACAGAGAAGCGGAAACAGTGGCTGACATGGATTAATGATTTACATCTAGATGTAGGGTCATATGGCTTACTGTATCTGAAAGGAGTTTTTAAAATGGACCTCACTCTCTGAAATGATAATAATTTTTACATTAACGAAATAAAAACGTGATCCAAAATTATTGAATGTTTGTGTATGTCTTGTCGCATGCCATAACTGTTTCAAAGTGAAACCTAAATGTGTTAGGTCTTTTATTCTGGTAGGTTCACATCTTAAAGCATACTCCTAGGTTCACATCTTAAAGCATAGTCCTAGGTTCACATCTTAAAGCATAGTCCTAGGTTCACATCTTAAAGCATACTCCTAGGTTCACATCTTGAAGTATACTCCTAGGTTCACATCTTAAAGCATAGTCCTAGGTTCACATCTTAAAGCATAGTCCTAGGTTCACATCTTAAAGCATACTCCTAGGTTCACATCTTAAAGTATAGTCCTATGTTCACATCTTAAAGCATAGTCCTAGGTTCACATCTTAAAGCATAGTCCTAGGTTCACATCTTAAAGTATACTCCTAGGTTCACATCTTAAAGCATAGTCCTAGGTTCACATCTTAAAGCATATTCCTAGGCTCACATCTTAAAGCATAGTCCTAGGTTCACATCTTAAAGCATAGTCTTAGGTTCACATCTTAAAGCATAGTCCTAGGTTCACATCTTAAAGCATAGTCCTAGGCTCACATCTTAAAGCATAGTCCTAGGTTCACATCTTAAAGCATAGTCCTAGGCTCACATCTTAAAGAATAGTCCTAGGCTCACATCTTAAAGCATAGTCCTAGGCTCACATCTTAAAGCATAGTCCTAGGCTCACATCTTAAAGCATAGTCCTAGGTTCACATCTTAAAGCATAGTCCTAGGCTCACATCTTAAAGCATAGTCCTAGGCTCACATCTTAAAGCATAGTCCTAGGTTCACATCTTAAAGCATAGTCCTAGGTTCACATCTTAAAGTATAGTCCTAGGTTCACATCTTAAAGCATAGTCCTAGGTTCACATCTTAAAGCATAGTCCTAGGTTCACATCTTAAAGCATAGTCCTAGGTTCACATCTTAAAGCATAGTCCTAGGTTCACATTTTAAAGCATAGTCCTAGGTTCACATCTTAAAGTATAGTCCTAGGTTCACATCTTAATGCATAGTCCTAGGTTCACATCTTAAAGCATAGTCCTAGGTTCACATCTTAAAGCATAGTCCTAGGTTCACATCTTAAAGTATAGTCCTAGGTTCACATCTTAAAGCATAGTCCTAGGTTCACATCTTAAAGCATAGTCCTAGGTTCACATCTTAAAGTATAGTCCTAGGTTCACATCTTAAAGCATAGTCCTAGGTTCACATCTTAAAGCATAGTCCTAGGTTCACACCTTAAAGCATAGTCCTAGGTTCACATCTTAAAGTATAGTCCTAGGTTCACATCTTAAAGCATAGTCCTAGGTTCACATCTTAAAGTATAGTCATAGGTTCACATCTTAAAGCAAAGTCCTAGGTTCACATCTTAAAGTATAGTCCTAGGTTCACATCTTAAAGCATTGTCCTAGGTTCACATCTTAAAGCATAGTCCTAGGTTCACATCTTAAAGCATAGTCCTAGGTTCACATTTTAAAGCATAGTCCTAGGTTCACATCTTAAAGTATAGTCCTAGGTTCACATTTTAAAGCATAGTCCTAGGTTCACATCTTAAAGTATAGTCCTAGGTTCACATCTTAAAGCATAGTCCTAGGTTCACATCTTAAAGCATAGTCCTAGGTTCACATCTTAAAGCATAGTCCTAGGTTCACATCTTAAAGTATAGTCCTAGGTTCACATCTTAAAGCATAGTCCTAGGTTCACATCTTAAAGCTTAGTCCTAGGTTCACATCTTAAAGTATAGTCCTAGGTTCACATCTTAAAGCATAGTCCTAGGTTCACATCTTAAAGTATAGTCCTAGGTTCACATCTTAAAGCATAGTCCTAGGTTCACATCTTAAAGCATAGTCCTAGGTTCACACCTTAAAGCATAGTCCTAGGTTCACATCTTAAAGTATAGTCCTAGGTTCACATCTTAAAGCATAGTCCTAGGTTCACATCTTAAAGTATAGTCCTAGGTTCACATCTTAAAGCAAAGTCCTAGGTTCACATCTTAAAGTATAGTCCTAGGTTCACATCTTAAAGCATTGTCCTAGGTTCACATCTTAAAGCATAGTCCTAGGTTCACATCTTAAAGTAATGTCCAGCCTGTCATACAATCCCGTTTCTTTAACTTCGACTTAGGGGGGAGGGGGGTATTGTCTTTGGGGGTCGTCCATAAAGTACGCCTCGATATTTTTTGAATTTTTTACCACCCATCCCCCTGTCACAATCTGTTACAAATGCAGGGAATCCCCCCCCCCCCCCCCAAAGTAAATCACACTTTCGAACTAAAACTTGTTAAAATTTAATCTAAATCACATTTATTATAAAGCTATTAAATGTATAAAAGTGACATCATCTGTCAGAATACATCTATTACGACAGATAATTTAACATCACTGTCAATGTCAGGTTTTATTTGTATGATAAAAAATATAAAATGTGTCACGTCACACAAGATCTCTCACTCCCCCCTCCCCTTTCCATGTCACACTGTCTTAGACCCCTTGCCCCCTCTGGATCGTGACGTACTTTATGGACGGTCCGTAATGACGCTCCTTGATATTCAACTATATTCAAATCCTTTCGTCACCTGCACCCAGTAGCGTTTCAATAAGTAAACACTGTCAGTGTCGCACCTGGATGGCATGTCAGGTCAAAATGACACAAGCTGTCGGAAACTAAATCCACCAGACAAGTTGCTATAGTCTTTTGTTATAACCGCTTAACACTCAAAGTTTCATACGACGTTCCAACACCAGGCCGGGGGATCAAACGGCCACCGCCAGTAATAATTCCGGTAACTTAATTCAATGAACTTAAACTGCTTTTTAAAATTCCCAAATGCTTTCTCGACCCGAACCCCGGGTTCCCCCGCTGGAATACAAAAGATCTTTTCTTTGTGTGCGCGGAGAACTCTCAATTTTATTGCAGTCATAAAGGAAAAGTTTCATACAGCCAGCCCACACGAAGAGCGGAACTATATTAAACGCCATGTTTTTTTTTTGACGTGTGTCAAAGTAAAGAATTGCAATTCAATTTGTATAGAGTGGCGCATACGGCTCAGTTTGAAATGGTTAGAAACAGTGGCTCTCAACCACACGCGTCTCTCTCCCTGATTGTGAATGTAGATTGTGCCTTGAAAAGGCAGCATTTTTAAAAAGTATTAGCCCCACTTTTTTAAGCACCCCCTTTTAAAAAGAAAACAAACAAAAAACCATTTTTTTCATATCCCTTCTATGTTTCATATAATTCATAAATATAATGAACTAAATTATTTAGTTCCCCACCCCTTTCCCGGTAAACACTATGGGCGTATATTTCATTGCTGACAATTTTTTTTTTTTTAAATTGACTGTGCATCAGACGTCTACAGACTGGAAAGCATATTTAATATATTGACGTCTATTGGTCTCACTTGAAGAATATTGGTCTCATTTCCAAATGGTCCTGCAGACATGCCTGTAAGATATGAATATTCAAACCATTTCCAGGTAGTCGAGCCAGTGTGTGTGAAAAAGATGGCGCGAGCAGAGCCTCAAGTCGAATGTCACGTGCTTCAGGTCAGAACAGGCTGGAGGTTGATGAGGTCAGTATACACTTGACCCTTGATGTCCAGCCTTTGTGTATATCGTGGTTCACGTGACTTATGGTTGTGGGGATTTGGTGCCATGCAGAGATAACAATTTTAAAAAAAAGAAAAAATGAATTCTTCTTCGGTTCAATACAAAAAAACAACAAAAAAACAACGTATCACTAATATCTATTTATGACAACCCAAATAAATTATTGCAAATATCAAAGGATCGTGTTCGAGGGATCCTACATGTTCTGGAACAGTAAAGATCAGTATTTGAACAAACCACCAGCACCAGTTACCATTAAACACCTACAGAAGAAGAGAGTTATCTAGCAATGACTTAATCACCCCACATAGTCTACTTGTCTTTATTAGCTCTATCCATTAAATGCCACTTTATTTTACTTTATGTCACTTTATCTTCTCTCAGCTCGAGGCGAGTCTCAAAGAAAAACTCAAGAACAGTTACTCCGACGTGAGGAAAAAGTTCAAAGACAACGACCCCGAGGGGCGGGGCAATGTTTCGAGGTAACGTCTTCTAAACTTCAATTAGGTCAGGGAATGTCCAAGTCAACTGTTGAGTAGTTTAAACCTTCCAGAAGAATTGGCCGGTAAAGAACATGGCGCCCTGATCATTGGCTTGTAAATATCATAGCACACTGATCATTGGCTTGTAAATATCATAGCACACTGATCATTGGGTTGTAAATATCATAGCACCCTGATCATTGGCTTGTAAATATCATAGCACACTGATCATTGGGTTGTAAATATCATAGCACCCTGATCATTGTGTTGTAAATATCATAGCACACTGATCATTGGCTTGTAAATATCATAGCACCCTGATCATTGGGTTGTAAATATCATAGCACCCTGATCATTGGCTTGTAAATATCATAGCACCCTGATCATTGGGTTGTAAATATCATAGCGCCCTGATCATTGGGTTGTAAATATCATAGCACACTGATCATTGGCTTGTAAATATCATAGCACCCTGATCATTGGGTTGTAAATATCATAGCACCCTGATCATTGGCTTGTAAATATCATAGCACCCTGATCATTGGGTTGTAAATATCATAGCGCCCTGATCATTGGGTTGTAAATATCATAGCGCACTGATCATTGGCTTGTAAATATCATAGCACACTGATCATTGGGTTGTAAATATCATAGCGCACTGATCATTGGGTTGTAAATATCATAGCACACTGATCATTGGCTTGTAAATATCATAGCACACTGATCATTGGGTTGTAAATATCATAGCGCACTGATCATTGGGTTGTAAGTATCATAGCGCACTGATCATTGGCTTGTAAATATCATAGCACACTGATCATTGGGTTGTAAATATCATAGCGCCCTGATCATTGGGTTGTAAATATCATAGCACACTGATCATTGGCTTGTAAATATCATAGCGCACTGATCATTGGGTTGTAAATATCATAGCGCACTGATCATTGGCTTGTAAATATCATAGCACACTGATCATTGGGTTGTAAATATCATAGCACACTGATCATTGGCTTGTAAATATCATAGCACACTGATCATTGGGTTGTAAATATCCTAGCACACTGATCATTGGGTTGTAAATATCATAGTGCACTGATCATTGGGTTGTAAGTATCATAGCGCACTGATCATTGGCTTGTAAATATCATAGCACACTGATCATTGGGTTGTAAATATCATAGCGCACTGATCATTGGGTTGTAAATATCATAGCGCACTGATCATTGGCTTGTAAATATCATAGCACACTGATCATTGGGTTGTAAATATCATAGCACACTGATCATTGGCTTGTAAATATCATAGCACACTGATCATTGGGTTGTAAATATCCTAGCCCACTGATCATTGGGTTGTAAATATCCTAGCGCACTGATCATTGGGCTGTACATATCATAGCACCCTAATACTTTTTGGGAGGCAAATCATCAACATCCCCCCCCCCCTTTTATTTTGAAAAACAGGAAATGTTAGGTTTTGGATGTAGGGGTGGGGCTGAAAATTTGATAAAACGTTCTGTCATCGGCAACGAGCCAATGTGTCAGGTTTCAGCTCGATAGAATGACGGGAAGTGGGTCAATTAGCCTTCCGAAGATTGTGCCACAAGCCCATAAGGAAAGAAACGCACGAGAAAAAGCGAAATTAGCATAGAAGATTTGAAAAATAGCGGAGCACGATCGATGTGTCTGAAGTGATGAGTAAAACATGTCTCTGTGGCCTTGGCCTTTGACACGATCGGTCTGTCTGAAGTGATGAGTAAAACATGTCTCTGTGGCCTTGGCCTTTGACACGATCGGTATGTCTGAAGTGATGAGTAAAACATGTCTCTGTGGCCTTGGCCTTTGACACGATCGGTCTGTCTGAAGTGATGAGTAAAACATGTCTCTGTGGCCTTGGCCTTTGACACGATCGGTATGTCTGAAGTGATGAGTAAAACATGTCTCTGTGGCCTTGGCCTTTGACACGATCGGTATGTCTGAAGTGATGAGTAAAACATGTCTCTGTGGCCTTGGCCTTTGACACGATCGGTATGTCTGAAGTGATGAGTAAAACATGTCTCTGTGGCTTTGGCCTTTGATCGCAGACTTTCCACGGCTGTTCTGTGTAATAATTCACATAGGAGTGGGGGTGGCTGGGGCGTTTCTTCTTTATTTGTATGGAGGGGCGTATTTGGTTGAGAGCAGCTCTCTACATTTATAAATTTAAAGATAGTGACGCCTCTGTTCTTATAATCCCTTTACCACCCCCAACTGAAATGCCATCTCGCACCCAGGGCCGTCTTAACAGCAGTGGAGGCCCTGGGCACAGTAATGCACCGAGATCCTTAACCCTCTGTCTACTCAGGGCCGTGATAAGGGGGGGGGGGGCGAGAGTCCCAATAATCCCTTGCACCTATAACAACGGGCGGCACAATCGACTTACTAGTGAGCCATGGGCGCCGCTTTTCATGGGAACGGCTCTATCCATGGCCTACTACTCAAGTAATGTTTAAAAGCATTATGACCTAGGTCAGCCTAGGTTGTCCCAGGTTGGCCTAGGTTGGCCCATGCGTTTTGAACAGTTTCTTTCAGGTAATTTTTCCACGAGGGCTGGGGGTAGTATTACAAGCGTTTGGGGGAGGGGAGGCATCTATCGGCACCGAAATTTGGAATCTTGATGCCCAGGGCCAGCTCTGACCTCGTCGCCACCGCCATACATACCATAAACTAATTCTGGTAGTGGCGCCCCCTGAGGTGATGCTTTCAGCCCCACCTTAGTTTCGTCCCTAGAATCATTATAGTCCAACTAAGTATACCAAACTAAAGGAAAAATCATAATTTTGTCCGGTCAAAGGCATGAGGCCCCTTCGAGCATGAGCCCTGACTAGAGGCGTGAGCCCTGACTAGAGGCGTGAGCCCTGACTAGAGGCTTGAGACCTGACTAGAGGCATGAGCCCTGACTAGAGGCGTGAGCCCTGACTAGAGGCGTGAGCCCTGACTAGATGCGTGAGCCCTGACTAGAGGCGTGGGAAACGTATTGTCCTCTGATTTTAAATCAAATTTAATTGCTAAAAATCTTTCGATATTCATTGACAATATGTAAAGCATGATGCCTCTAAAAGAGTGAGTCTCCTAGGCGCGTGAGGCCCATGCCCAGTGCCCAGTGGGTACATGCCTTAAGACGGCACTGCGCGCACCCCTAAGTGGTGTGAGCATCCACGTTTCAGAAACCAAGGACCACGGTTTATCACTGATTGGTGGGAATAACAGGAGTTTGGTTCAATTATGGAAAGTAGATGTCCGAAATCCGGTGTCCAGTAGCATCACTAAAGTAACTAAAGTTGTAATGATAATTATAATATTTGTTAATGAACAGGGAAGCCCTCACTCGGATTCTTGTTACAGTTCTTGGCCGCAGCATATCAATGGCACAATGTCAAAAGTTGATGGAGAGACTGGGCTTCGCGGAAAGACATATCATACCATTTACGGAGTTCTTTGCTTACTTCAGGTTAGTTCTCATGTTGAGTGTAGTTTGGTGATGTTAGAGAGGTATGCCTACATGTTGAGTGTGGTTTGGTGATGTTAGAGAGGTAGGCCTACATGTTGAGTGTGGTTTGGTGATGTTAGAGAGGTAGGCCTACATGTTGAGTGTGGTTTGGTGATGTTAGAGAGGTAGGCCTACATGTTGAGTGTGGTTTGGTGATGTTAGAGATGTAGGCCTACATGTTGAGTGTGGTTTGGTGATGTTAGAGAGGTAGGCCTACATGTTGAGTGTGGTTAGGTGATGTTAGAGAGGTAGGCCTACATGTTGAGTGTGGTTTGGTGATGTTAGAGAGGTAGGCCTACATGTTGAGTGTGGTTTGGTGATGTTAGAGAGGTATGCCTACATGTTGAGTGTGGTTTGGTGATGTTAGAGAGGTAGGCCTACATGTTGAGTGTGGTTTAGTGATGTTAGAGAGGTAGGCCTACATGTTGAGTGTGGTTTGGTGATGTTAGAGAGGTAGGCCTACATGTTGAGTGTGGTTTGGTGATGTTAGAGAGGTAGGCCTACATGTTGAGTGTGGTTTGGTGATGTTAGAGAGGTAGGCCTACATGTTGAGTGTGGTTTGGTGATGTTAGAGAGGTATGCCTACATGTTGAGTGTGGTTTGGTGATGTTAGAGAGGTAGGCCTACATGTTGAGTGTGGTTTGGTGATGTTAGAGAGGTAGGCCTACATGTTGAGTGTGGTTTGGTGATGTTAGAGAGGTAGGCCTACATGTTGAGTGTGGTTTGGTGATGTTAGAGAGGTATGCCTACATGTTGAGTGTGGTTTGGTGATGTTAGAGAGGTATGCCTACATGTTGAGTGTGGTTTGGTGATGTTAGAGAGGTATGCCTACATGTTGAGTGTGGTTTGGTGATGTTAGAGAGGTATGCCTACATGTTGAGTGTGGTTTGGTGATGTTAGAGAGGTAGGCCTACATGTTGAGTGTGGTTTGGTGATGTTAGAGAGGTAGGCCTACATGTTGAGTGTGGTTTGGTGATGTTAGAGAGGTATGCCTACATGTTGAGTGTAGTTTGGTGATGTTAGAGAGGTATGCCTACATGTTGAGTGTGGTTTGGTGATGTTAGAGAGGTATGCCTACATGTTGAGTGTGGTTTGGTGATGTTAGAGAGGTATGCCTACATGTTGAGTGTGGTTTGGTGATGTTAGAGAGGTATGCCTACATGTTGAGTGTGGTTTGGTGATGTTAGAGAGGTATGCCTACATGTTGAGTGTGGTTTGGTAATGTTAGAGAGGTAGGCCTACATGTTGAGTGTAGTTTGGTGATGTTAGAGAGGTAGGCCTACATGTTGAGTGTAGTTTGGTGATGTTAGAGAGGTATGCCTACATGTTGAGTGTGGTTTGGTGATGTTAGAGAGGTATGCCTACATGTTGAGTGTGGTTTGGTGATGTTAGAGAGGTAGGCCTACATGTTGAGTGTAGTTTGGTGATGTTAGAGAGGTATGCCTACATGTTGAGTGTGGTTTGGTGATGTTAGAGAGGTAGGCCTACATGTTGAGTGTGGTTTGGTGATGTTAGAGAGGTAGGCCTACATGTTGAGTGTGGTTTGGTGATGTTAGAGAGGTATGCCTACATGTTGAGTGTGGTTTGGTGATGTTAGAGAGGTAGGCCTACATGTTTAGTGTGGTTTGGTGATGTTAGAGAGGTATGCCTACATGTTGAGTGTAGTTTGGTGATGTTAGAGAGGTATGCCTACATGTTGAGTGTGGTTTGGTGATGTTAGAGATGTATGCCTACATGTTGAGTGTGGTTTGGTGATGTTAGAGAGGTATGCCTACATGTTGAGTGTGGTTTGGTGATGTTAGAGAGGTATGCCTACATGTTGAGTGTGGTTTGGTGATGTTAGAGAGGTAGGCCTACATGTTGAGTGTGGTTTGGTGATGTTAGAGAGGTAGGCCTACATGTTGAGTGTGGTTTGGTGATGTTAGAGAGGTATGCCTACATGTTGAGTGTGGTTTGGTGATGTTAGAGAGGTATGCCTACATGTTGAGTGTGGTTTGGTGATGTTAGAGAGGTATGCCTACATGTTGAGTGTGGTTTGGTGATGTTAGAGAGGTAGGCCTACATGTTGAGTGTGGTTTGGTGATGTTAGAGAGGTAGGCCTACATGTTGAGTGTGGTTTGGTGATGTTAGAGAGGTAGGCCTACATGTTGAGTGTGGTTTGGTGATGTTAGAGAGCTATGCCTACATGTTGAGTGTGGTTTGGTGATGTTAGAGAGGTAGGCCTACATGTTGAGTGTGGTTTGGTGATGTTAGAGAGGTATGCCTACATGTTGAGTGTGGTTTGGTGATGTTAGAGAGGTATGCCTACATGTTGAGTGTAGTTTGGTGATGTTAGAGAGGTATGCCTACATGTTGAGTGTGGTTTGGTGATGTTAGAGAGGTATGCCTACATGTTGAGTGTGGTTTGGTGATGTTAGAGAGGTATGCCTACATGTTGAGTGTGGTTTGGTGATGTTAGAGAGGTATGCCTACATGTTGAGTGTGGTTTGGTGATGTTAGAGAGGTATGCCTACATGTTGAGTGTGGTTTGGTAATGTTAGAGAGGTAGGCCTACATGTTGAGTGTAGTTTGGTGATGTTAGAGAGGTAGGCCTACATGTTGAGTGTAGTTTGGTGATGTTAGAGAGGTATGCCTACATGTTGAGTGTGGTTTGGTGATGTTAGAGAGGTATGCCTACATGTTGAGTGTGGTTTGGTGATGTTAGAGAGGTAGGCCTACATGTTGAGTGTAGTTTGGTGATGTTAGAGAGGTATGCCTACATGTTGAGTGTGGTTTGGTGATGTTAGAGAGGTAGGCCTACATGTTGAGTGTGGTTTGGTGATGTTAGAGAGGTATGCCTACATGTTGAGTGTGGTTTGGTGATGTTAGAGAGGTATGCCTACATGTTGAGTGTGGTTTGGTGATGTTAGAGAGGTATGCCTACATGTTGAGTGTGGTTTGGTGATGTTAGAGAGGTAGGCCTACATGTTGAGTGTGGTTTGGTGATGTTAGAGAGGTATGCCTACATGTTGAGTGTAGTTTGGTGATGTTAGAGAGGTAGGCCTACATGTTGAGTGTGGTTTGGTGATGTTAGAGAGGTATGCCTACATGTTGAGTGTAGTTTGGTGATGTTAGAGAGGTATGCCTACATGTTGAGTGTAGTTTGGTGATGTTAGAGATGTATGCCTACATGTTGAGTGTAGTTTGGTAATGTTAGAGAGGTATGCCTACATGTTGAGTGTAGTTTGGTGATGTTAGAGAGGTATGCCTACATGTTGAGTGTAGTTTGGTGATGTTAGAGAGGTAGGCCTACATGGTGAGTGTAGTTTGGTAATGTTAGAGAGGTAGGCCTACATGTTGAGTGTAGTTTGGTGATGTTAGAGAGGTAGGCCTACATGTTGAGTGTAGTTTGGTGATGTTAGAGAGGTATGCCTACATGTTGAGTGTGGTTTGGTGATGTTAGAGAGGTATGCCTACATGTTGAGTGTGGTTTGGTGATGTTAGAGAGGTAGGCCTACATGTTGAGTGTAGTTTGGTGATGTTAGAGAGGTATGCCTACATGTTGAGTGTGGTTTGGTGATGTTAGAGAGGTAGGCCTACATGTTGAGTGTGGTTTGGTGATGTTAGAGAGGTATGCCTACATGTTGAGTGTTGTTTGGTGATGTTAGAGAGGTATGCCTACATGTTGAGTGTGGTTTGGTGATGTTAGAGAGGTATGCCTACATGTTGAGTGTGGTTTGGTGATGTTAGAGAGGTATGCCTACATGTTGAGTGTAGTTTGGTGATGTTAGAGAGGTAGGCCTACATGTTGAGTGTAGTTTGGTAATGTTAGAGAGGTATGCCTACATGTTGAGTGTGGTTTGGTGATGTTAGAGAGGTATGCCTACATGTTGAGTGTGGTTTGGTGATGTTAGAGAGGTATGCCTACATGTTGAGTGTAGTTTGGTGATGTTAGAGAGGTAGGCCTACATGTTGAGTGTAGTTTGGTAATGTTAGAGAGGTAGGCCTACATGTTGAGTGTGGTTTGGTGATGTTAGAGAGGTAGGCCTACATGTTGAGTGTGGTTTGGTGATGTTAGAGAGGTATGCCTACATGTTGAGTGTAGTTTGGTGATGTTAGAGAGGTAGGCCTACATGTTGAGTGTGGTTTGGTGATGTTAGAGAGGTATGCCTACATGTTGAGTGTAGTTTGGTGATGTTAGAGAGGTATGCCTACATGTTGAGTGTAGTTTGGTGATGTTAGAGATGTATGCCTACATGTTGAGTGTAGTTTGGTAATGTTAGAGAGGTATGCCTACATGTTGAGTGTAGTTTGGTGATGTTAGAGAGGTATGCCTACATGTTGAGTGTAGTTTGGTGATGTTAGAGAGGTAGGCCTACATGTTGAGTGTAGTTTGGTAATGTTAGAGAGGTAGGCCTACATGTTGAGTGTAGTTTGGTGATGTTAGAGAGGTAGGCCTACATGTTGAGTGTAGTTTGGTGATGTTAGAGAGGTATGCCTACATGTTGAGTGTGGTTTGGTGATGTTAGAGAGGTATGCCTACATGTTGAGTGTGGTTTGGTGATGTTAGAGAGGTAGGCCTACATGTTGAGTGTAGTTTGGTGATGTTAGAGAGGTATGCCTACATGTTGAGTGTGGTTTGGTGATGTTAGAGAGGTAGGCCTACATGTTGAGTGTGGTTTGGTGATGTTAGAGAGGTATGCCTACATGTTGAGTGTTGTTTGGTGATGTTAGAGAGGTATGCCTACATGTTGAGTGTGGTTTGGTGATGTTAGAGAGGTATGCCTACATGTTGAGTGTGGTTTGGTGATGTTAGAGAGGTATGCCTACATGTTGAGTGTGGTTTGGTGATGTTAGAGATGTATGCCTACATGTTGAGTGTAGTTTGGTGATGTTAGAGAGGTATGCCTACATGTTGAGTGTGGTTTGGTGATGTTAGAGAGGTATGCCTACATGTTGAGTGTTGTTTGGTGATGTTAGAGAGGTATGCCTACATGTTGAGTGTGGTTTGGTGATGTTAGAGAGGTATGCCTACATGTTGAGTGTGGTTTGGTGATGTTAGAGATGTATGCCTACATGTTGAGTGTAGTTTGGTGATGTTAGAGATGTATGCCTACATGTTGAGTGTAGTTTGGTAATGTTAGAGAGCTAGGCCTACATGTTGAGTGTAGTTTGGTAATATTAGAGAAGTAGGCCTACCTTTTGAGTGTATTTTGGTAATATTAGAGAGGTATGCCTACATGTTGAGTGTAGTTTGGTAATATTAGAGAGGTAGGCCTACCTTTTGAGTGTATTTTGGTAATATTAGAGAGGTAGGCCTAACTTTTGAGTGTAGTTTGGTAATATTAGAGAGGTAGGCCTACATTTTGTCATAGAGTCTAAGCTGTTCTAAGACATATACTCAGGGTTGATCAATGTCTGTCTATATGTGATAAATGTCTGACTATTGCTGACATTGTTTTACCATTCACGGTGCATTTGATGACATGATGGATGTTATTATTTCAGGCAAGCAGCAGAAAGTGAGTATCCCCTATGGATGGATCCTGTCCACAGAGCCAGTCAGGATAGGGTCCTCATGAGTAGCAGCCAGGTGCATGCACACCTGAAGGAGAAAGCCAAACAAAGGTAAGTGCAGATGAGATGAGAGATGTTTGTGGTTGTAGCAGTTAATGCAGGGGTGGGCAAATTTTCTGTGCGGATGGCTACATTAACAAATGTAAAGCTATTTGGGCGGGGGGCGCATGTATATTATGTCGAATTTTTATATGTCGATAAAAATTTCTCTATATTAAAATTGGTAAATTCGCATTTTAGCATTACATGACAAAAGTCATGGACTGTTTAACAAAATAGAAAATTAGAAAGAAATTTGATAAAAATGTGATAACAATCACAACGGTATATGAAATGCTGTAAAATTCAACAAAATAACTTTAAAACAAAGTATTTAAAAAAATTTCTAAATGTCTTCGAGGGCCACATATTATCAGTTGCCGAGCCACATGCGGCCCATGGGTAGTAGTTTGCCCACCTCTGAGTTAATGCATCGTTTTAAAGAACTTAGGTATAAACTATTTTTCTTAGATGTGCACTGTTGGCAAAAAAATAATAGAGTGTGTTCAAATGCAGCACAAGATACACAGAACTACTATCAAAAACATAAACCCAACAGCCCCCTCTTCCCCCCCCCCCCCCCTCCCCCAACAAATTATGATAGTATTTTTATTTATAATTAATATCAACATTAAGTTTAGACCAATATTTTGAATTATTTTTTTCTTTTTCTTGACAGTGTGAAAATGAGAAAACACCTGATTAAAATAGATTTGCTTTTAAAGAATCATTCAGTTGAATACACTAAATACAACATTTTTGTTAATGGACCTTGGAATCAAATTTTTCGGTTATTTCTAAACTTGCACATGATTTCACTTTGATGCAGATTCCTGGATCTAGCGGACATGCTGCCTCAGATGAACCCTGGGGGGTCAGGGCTGATCATGACGTCAGAGTTCCGACAAATGCTCAATAGAATGAACTTTTATATGGATGATACAGAATTTGACAAGCTGTGGACCAGGTGGGTCAAGTGGATAAGTATTATTGTAGTAGAAGTGAATAGTCCATATTAGTCTTGTTGCAGTAGACGTGACTAGTTCATATTAGTCTAGACATGACCGGTTCAAGAAGGAAAGGTTTAAAATTATGCAATAATATTTCATTCTTCTAATAATTTCTAGACAAACAATATTTCTCATCTGTCCATGTTCATACTGTGACTAAATTATTTAATGTAAACATATTTTTGTGAGCATTTGGAAAACAATATTAAATGTAATTTTTTTGTTGCAGATATGATCCTGTGAATGAAGGTGTCATTAACGGACAGAGACTGTTGAATGCTCTGGGTATTGAGTGGAGGAAGGCATCAGGTGACTTCAATAAGCGGACCCAGTCATACCCAGAGGTCCAGCATCGCTTAACTATGTCTGCTGTTGGTTCCGGTAATTATGTCATTAAATAATACATTAAAAAAACCTTTCAAAAGTGTAAGGTACTGCATCTGTAATGAGCATAAAAATGTTTTTAGGGTGCTACGTCTGAATTCCATGTAAAACTAGTACAAATGTACCGCATCTGCAGTAAATAGAGCCCTATAAGTAGGCCTATACTGATGTATCTAATTAATAGCAAAAATTTATTTTATTTTTTTCAACTATTTTTTTTTTATAGGTTTAACTATATAATTTTTATCATGCACCAAACACCTACTATCCATTTAAGTTTTAAGTTACTAATGCATCTCACCTTACTCACGCCTTCAAGATCAAGCTGAGAAGCGCAGTCCCAGAAAGAAAGAAGTGGAACGGAGACAACAACTCAATGTAGAAATATGGCTGAAAAATAAATTCAGAGAGGGATTCTTTAATATGAGAGAGGCGTTTGAAGACAAGGATCCGGAGAGGAAAGGATTTGTAAGTCAACATCTTTTTATATAATCTCTAAGCTGCAAGGCCAAGTGGAGACAAAACCATAATACAAATTGGCTGGTCATGGAATAAGTATTTAAATAAAATCTTATTAAATTTATCTGCAAAAATCAATATTTGTCATATTCAAGATTAATAAATACCTAGAAAGAGATTTTTAAAGAATTATTTATTGATATAAATTATTGAAATAGATGTCATAATTAACTCTATTTTTAGGTTAAAGAATAATTCAGATTAATCATGTGATATATTGCAGGTGAGCTATGATGACTTTATTGAAATACTTGGTGAGTTTGGACTCAAAATGGAGAAAAACTTGCTCAGTGCATTTCTCAGCCGTTGCTCTATCACAGCTTCACCAAAAGGCGTGCCTTACAGGGAGTTCCTTCACAGGTTCCAGGACAGAGGGGAGAATGGCATAACACAAACAATACTGACAGATGTGAAACACAGGTGATATAAATAACACACTGGTTTTATGGTCCTTCAAGTAATCATTACAAAAATGGGTATTTTTTAGGATAGAGTTTCTCAAGGTGGGTGGTGGGATTGCCCAAGTGGAGGCTGAAAGGCTTGTAAGATTGCAGAGGGCGTTGGGAAAACCTAAGGGGCCGGTGGGAAATTATGTTGGAAATACGTTTTGTAATGAAAAATTTATCTTCTATATTAAACAATTTTAGTCTGTGATAGTCATAGGTTTCAAAGTTTAAAAAAAATCACAAACAACAAGGAGGGGGGAAAAAACCTGTGTTCTAATTTTAAACATAGGCAGCATCTATAGAAGTATCCAATCAATCAATTAATCATCTGAAATGAAAAAATACTTAGTGAAGTGTTGTGAGCTGACTACAATTAAAAGTTTATTAAATGGACTTTTCAAATGAGCTGAAGACTGTCAGTTATGTTTTGCAAACACTGAATGCCTTGCATGCATTAGGCCTACATAATATAGCATTGGTCATTGCCGAATTCGGAAAGTCACAAACAACAGTTTAAGAACTCTTCCTGCAAACAGTTGATGACTTTGCTACTGCAAAGACACAAAGTTGAGAACTGGAAGCAAGTTGTTTTGCATAACATAGTCAACAGAGCATTCGACTTTAAAGCCAATGAATAGATTTTCTCGCTCATGTAAATTTTGTAACAGATGAAAGTTTGGGCCAGGTGTTGTTATTTGCTGGACACCTACAAAAAGGTATAAGATCAAATGTCAATATTTTACCATCCATGGACCACCATCCATGATTGGTTGTGGTGTCTAATTTGCTAAATTCAATAAAATCAACTTAGCATTTGCAGGGTAATAAAATAAATTGTTTTCAAACCTGATTTGTCCTTCTAACTAAATTATTAAGAGGATTTTTTATTGATGATGTTGGCCGTCATTATTTAAACTAATTGCCATTCACCTCAAAACTAGAAGACAAAAGTGAGATCTTCTACAAAAAAAGTTTGAGAACCACTGATTTAGAGCATCTTATGACTGTCATTTTGATTTGCTTTTATAACATTTTAATAAATACATCCATGGAACAAAACTTACAAGTAAAGAAATAACACAATCTTTAAAGATGATATCAAAATAACAAACAAATATTTTGAAACTTGTTGGGATAACTTGACATTTAATGTTAGTGTCAGTATTTTCAGTTGAATGTATAAATTTAGTTTTGTGAGTTTTTGATGAATGAATACATTTAGTATTGGCGATGGTCCTGCTAGAAGTGCAGATAGTTTTTGGTAGGTAGTGCAAGCATTGGTTATTGTACTTGTGTGGGTGCTTGGTTATTCACATCCTGATTGATTTTTTTTCTCAGATTTAACAACCGCCCTAAAAGCCCAGGAGCCAACTCGACCATTAGTTCCATTGAATCTCAGCTGACCACAATGTTCCAAAGGGATTTCCTGGCACTGTTGGGTATGTTCAGGTAAGTATCTTGTGATAAACAATGTATGAAGAGCTGATTTTCAAAATGGTATCTATACATTTTGGGGGTTTTGAGATTATTCAACTTTTTACAAAAAATTAATAACGGGTTTAGAGAATTTAATCATTTTTAGACAAGAATAAAATTTGAATATAATGTGTTTAGTATATAAAATTTACCATGTCCTAAAGGAATCTGGTTTGCTCTACACAAAGGTAAAGTTTTTTTTCATTTTTTAAAAATAAGCTCTTCAATTATGAAAAATTGTTCCCTACTTTTTAAAAATTCTTTATATTTGTGTGCACATTCCTTTGGCATGTTTAATAATTTTAGTATCTTAACTCTTAGATTGTTTCACTATTTTCAAAGTTAATACATACATACAAATCATATTTATATTTTTCATCATAAATGTATCAATTTTAAAGATTCCTTTTGAAGTAATATAAAGGGACCATCCGTAAATGACATCACGCAATTTTGGCAAATTTTTTTTACCTCCTTCCCCTCTGGTCATAAATTTTCCACAAAAGTTAAGCACCCTCATCTCACATTGTCACAGCTTTCCTGACTCCCACTCCTAGAAGGCTTGATGTCATTTATGGATGGCTCCTTATTCAAGTTTTAAGATATTTTATAAAAGAAATATTCCACATTTTTATTGCTGCTTTAAAAAACATTTTAAAATAACATGTCATTCAGAAAAATTGACCACCTGGGTTTGGAGGTAATCAGCCAAGAAGAGTTCCGAGCAGCCATTGAGTCTAGGTTTAACATGGAGCTGACGGATAGACAGTTTGAGTCGTTCATTGACAGAGTTCCCCTGGATGAAGACGGACATGTTCAGTACGCCAAATTCATGCAGCAGTTTGATTCCAGGTCGGTGGAAATTAACTCAACAGTGATGTGAAGTTTTAGATAATAGTTCATAAATCGTGACCGAAACTATAGCCTAGTATTTAAAAAACCATACATTAATGTTTAGTAACACATTTTAAATAATATTGATTTATTTCTTAAGTTGATTTTTATTTAAATTAAAATCAATAATCTTTAATGCCATATTTTGATTATTTCAATAAAATTTTTAATGAAATTATTATAGTGGGATATTTATATTCTCTTCCAATCTAATTTAAAAATACTTTCACTTTGACCAGCATTGTGATTTCCCTCACAACTATAATATAATTAATTCAATACCATACACGTTTTGAAAATGCAGAGGCCAGGCACCAAGCTTGTTTGGGCCACGTCCAGAAGTATCTGATCAAGCTCATCCCCCTAAGAGTGACAGCCCCAAACTTAAGGAAGGAAATGAACCCAAAGACATTAAATCCTCCTCATTGCCAGACAGTGGAATGGTTGACATTGAGGTGGAAGACAACATGTACAAACGTAGAACTCCACAAGTTTTGTTTAAGGTTAAAGATTTACACAAATGAAATCATATTTATTCAGGGATACAAAACATGTTGCATCTAACAAATTTGGTGGTAAATTCACAAAAAAACTGGCCAATATTCAACTGGACATTAAGATCATTTATAAATCTATTATGTAGCTGGGTGGTTTGGTCATTAACTTTTGTTCATTAATATATTTTTTTAATGTATCAGAAGGTTAAGTCCTTACAGTGTTTGCTTTTAAGAAGGAAAAAAAAATGTTTGTGACTTTAGGCTTAGTTAGCTGAATTTTATGTTTTAAATTTAAACGTAAAAACTCACTAGTATTTTTAAAAAAATATTTTACTCAATTATTTATGAAGCATTAAAAATAAAAACCAACATATTTCAAAATGCCATGTCAGCTGATCAAAGACTTAATGAGCAGACGTTTCCCTGAAGTGGAGCAGAAGTTTTATGATATCGATGAGACGAACACACGCCGTCTGAGTCAGGAAACAATGTACCAACTTTTAAAGTCGTAAGTCAATATTTATACTATTTATTTGTTGTGTCACTAAATCGTTACTGAATAGAGTCTTTCAGCTAGCATATTTTTTATTATCTAGTATCACTGATTTACTGTTAAATTCTATCACTCAGTTGTTTCTTACTTTTGTCTAAAATTATTCTGATTAGAAATAATATTTCTTTTGATTACAACTCCAGTTTTGATATTAACCCTGAGATATCCCGAGGAGAGATCAGAGAATTGTGGCGGACATTCATCACCAATTCTGACAAAACACTGGACTATCTACAGGTAATTCATTTAGTCTACAATTTTTAAATTACCTTTACCCAAAGCTCCACTGATATGGAAGTTTTATAAATAAAATCTGAATCGAATTTTACATTGAAAAACATTGTACAAATTAATAGTTCTCTCATTACTTGGATGATTAAAAAAAAAATCTGAAATCAATACAACTCAGGGTGAAATTTGTTCAAATTTAATATGTTTATATACTTAACATGATGCTTGTGAAAAAGTGAAATGATAAAACTTTACTTGCATAATTTTGTTGAAAGTTTGTCAGGCACTTTGGTTTGTCCTTGAGATCTGCCGCTTTTCCCAATGCCAAGATCCAGCCACCACGCAGAGGTGATGCAGATTTAATGATCAGATCAAGGAAACTTAACTGTGCAGCAGACATGTTGCAGGATAATCTAAGGTCAAAGGTAAAAAAAAAAATCTAAATATTTTATGATTATATTCACTGGCTTCTGTTATATCTCACATAATTCAGAATTAACAATTTAAAAATAAATGAGATATTATCCTACAATAAAATTGATGCACCTCTTTATAAGCTTAAAAATATGAGTGTGATGTACAGATAGGAAATATTGAATATTAAATTACTAAAAGTTATTAGTATTGCACACTACATAAAAATGTATTAAATGAATGCTGTTGACATTTCCATACAGATTGAATATCTTTGGGATGACCTGAGGCTAGAGTTCACCAACATGGATCCTTACAATACAGGCCATGTGACCAAAGAAGAATTTCGAGATGTTCTCACAGAGCTTTGTGTTAACCTCAGCAACTATGAATTGGAACAGCTGATTGGCAAGTTTGAAGTCAAGAATGATGGCAGGTAACTTGAGTACCATTAGATGTAAGGTTACCCAATATCATTGGTTGTACTGGCATCGTCAGTTGCACCAGTACCATTCAGTATACCAGACGACACTTTATTTGTTGCACCACTATTATTTGTTGAACTAGTACCATTTGTTCTACCAGCACCATTTGTTGCACCAGCATTATTAGTTGTGCCAGTAGTATTGGTTGTATCGTTTCCATTGATTATACCAGTACAATTGCTTGTACCAGTAACATTAGATGTATGAGTACTATTTGTTGTACCAGTATTATCGGTTGTATGTACCAATTAAGTTAGAAAGTCTTTGTGAATGCCTTGAACCCTTCAAAAAGTAAAAAAAAAAGCCCCACACCAAAGCCCCACACAAAAGCCCCACACCAAAGCCCCACACCAAAGCCCCACACAAAAGCCCCACACCAAAGCCCCACACCAAAGCCCCACACCAAAGCCCCACACCAAAGCCCCACACAAAAGCCCCACACCAAAGCCCCACACAAAACACTTTTTCTTGGGGATTTATATTAAAAAAACAACACAGCAACTTTTCTTAGTTTTTTTTGGCCCTGATAATTTCATTCAATTTTTGAATTATTTATCGTGCTCATGATGTTACTTCTTATGTGAGAAATCTTGTTAGTGGAATAGCCAGCTAAACGACACATCTTTTCAAATAACACACCCTCTATATTAAATTTAGGGTGTATAGAATCGACCCTTCACTAAATGTTTCCCAGAGTTGCCTTCAACACTGCAGGCCATAAAGTAAATTAAAAGACAATGTATGCTGACATTATGATGTCCAGGATTTTAGCATTCTATATGGGTGATCCAATCCCTGGCATTCTCCAACGAGACGGATTGGATATAGTACATTTGATATGAAAAAGGGGATTGGTATTATGGATATATTTTGCACTTATTTATGTTCCTTACCATCCGTGTACCAGGACCACTGTGCCACTGTAAACAGGAATTGCAGAATTTTTAAAATAATAATCTTTATTAATAATGAAGTTTTTCTTAAATTTCCAAGAATTTCCTACTTGGAGTTTCTGAAACCGTATGCGCTAAGGAAGCAGGTGTGGCGCCATGGTAATAACATGCTGAGTCTTCTTCAACATTCCCAATCGGAACTGCCCATTGCTGATGTTATTGACCCGCCTCAGAAAGGACTTCAGGGTTTAACAGCAAAAATTAGACAAAAGGTTTGTTTTCACTAGAACAAAAAAATTTAACAGCAAAAATCAGACAAAAGGTTTGTTTTCACTAGAACAAAAATATCTAACAGCTAAAATCAGACAAAAGGTTTGTTTTCACTAGAACAAAAATATTTAACAGCAAAAATCAGACAAAAGGTCTGTTTTCACTAGAAAAAAATATTTAACAGCAAAAATCAGACAAAAGGTTTGTTTTCACTAGAGAAAAAATATTAGACTGCTTTAGCATTTTTCAAATTTTATTAATGAAAATTATGCTGTCAACATTACGAAAACATCAATTTGAAACATACAAACAAAGAAACATTCCAAACATAGAAACAACACAAAAAGAGAAGAATACATAAGGCCTAAATCTCAAGAGGGTGTTTATTGCGACATAAGACAAAGGGAAAAGTTTTCAACAGACTTAACTAGTTTATTCTCACAATTACATCCCCTTGAGGTCAGCTGCCATTTTTTCTATCACCCAATCAGATTATTAGGTATGAATGTCAACCTGGCCAAATACCATATAAAAGGACCATCAACTCCATGACCACTTTCACTTTGAATGAAGTTCTTTCTACCATTGTTTCTAAATGAAATTGTTTGTGTAAATTTGGTTAGGAGATTTCTCTCCTTTTTTTTTTGTGAGTGTATTGAAAAGCTCAGCTCTTCACATATCCATTGCTACATACTGTTAAATGCTTTTGAAAATTTTAAGCTATTTTAAAATTAGGCTCGTTTGTTTTTGTTGAACAATATGTAACAAAGGACAGAAATCCAGTATTCAAAGAAAAACGCTACCAAAGCTAGTGATATCGACAATATTCAATTTAATTATACTACTAAATTTTGTAAAAATTCAAAATCAAATATACAATAATAAAAACTATTTTTACTTACAGCACTGTGAGAGAAAAATCCCAGAAAGATACAAATGTTAACATACACACATAAGGAGCACAATCTTCTAAGGCTCCTACTCAAATGTCTTGTGTCTAGAAAATCTAGCAAAAAATCTCTCTTGGCTTATATATAGGGAGGGAGGAGGAATCCTCCTAAAAAGATATTCTAAAAACAGCATCACCTGATAGCATTCCTTAGAACAAACAGAACATGAACAACCTTTTACCAATCAAGGGAGGGTTGGGGGTTGGTACAGTCCTACACATTTAATCAGTGACACCAGTATCAAAACAAATAAAGAGACACAAGTGGTGGGAAAAAAATCAGGTCAGATCACAGCCTATAACACTGTTATTTGAAAAAAAAAAAAATCAGGGAAAAGTTTAGTATGACGGCAAAACCAGGAACTGTAACAGCTCAGCCACTCAAGCACATGTCCCTTAAATTCAGTCCCTTGAGAATAGTGGGAGTTGGTACCAGTAATCCAGTTATAATGGGGAGCTAGGATTCCATCACTTATGGAGAAGGTTGGCAGTCAATCTCGTGTAGTGTCTCTGATCTGGCCCATATTTTGACATTTTTTAATCTTATAAAATATTAGATTTTGTCGACTCATTTATTCAACAGCTTTCTGGGGACTGGAAAAACTTGCTCCGATCCTTCCGCAAGATGGATGCATCTGGAACTGGGTACCTCTCTCTCACGGAATTCCGATCTGTTCTAAAGTTAGCCAATGTTCTCATTGACGAGGACCAGGTGTATCACGTCATGAACGAGTTTGACCGTGACCTGACTGGGCAGATCTGTTACGAAAAATTCATTGATGATACTTTCAAACCAGAGACACGACAAAGCACCAGGAGCAAGTAGGCATTTTTGACTACACTGGAACTGGATTGGTTGTACCTCTTAAAATGGATTAAATATCCATTAGCAATGGAGGATGTTACTTTTATCTATGTCAGCGGTTCTCAACTTGTGGGTCGTGACTCCTTTGGGGGTCAAACAACCCTTACACAGGGGTCGCCTAAGACCATCGGAAAACACATATTTATGAAGTAGCAATGAAAATAATTGTATGTTGGGGGGTCACCACAACACGAGGAACTGTATTAAAGGGTCACGGCATGAGGAAGGTTGAGAACCACTTATCTTTGTGAATATCAAGCAAATGTTAATAATTTTTCACTATTAATGAAAATCATATAATAATAATAATGAAATAATATGGGGATATCTCTGATCTCCTTGCCAAGACTAGCAAGAAGATGTTACATTTTGAGCCAAGCAAGAACATTTAACAGTTGCCAACCTGGCAAGAACATGCTCTGTGTTCAAGCATGTGCAAGCTATACAACTGAGGGTATTAGATAAGTTTTTAAGGTGCCAACATCAATGCACTTAGTGGGTCATTGTTCATAAACAACGTCACAGATTTAGAGGACACATATTTGCAGACCTGTTCACTCTTACGATTTTGGTGTGCATACATTATATAAATTATATATAGTTGCATGTTTATTTTTTTTTTTACTGTTACTATTAAGATAATGTATTGAACGATTTTATGATGATATTGTACGATTTAAAATTTTAAGAGTTTAAGGGTAAACAGGTCTGCATTTGTGACTATGAGTGAGTGTAACTTTGTGTGACAATTTATAAAGATTGGGTGGGGGTGGGAGTAAAAAAAAATCAACAAATATAGTAATTTATAAGAGGTAATTTATAGATTGCCCTTTTAGACATGGCTCTTTAAAACCTGTGGATTGCAAAATTTGCTTTCAACCTTTCAGTATTACCGATTTCCTATGTTGGCTTTGTACATTCAGGTAGCCATCTTGGTTTCTTCTCTTTGTCCTAGCGCCATACAATATTTCTTAGCTAGATTTTTACTTCTAGCCTAGTTAATTGTTTTTGCTGCATAATTTGTTTTTCTAAATAGCTCGCTTGCTAGCACAACACCCAATCCTGCCCATTACCTCAGCCTAACTTGGGAACTTCCATGTCTGATTTCATTAATGAACGTAATAGTATTAAATAATTTTAATTTCAAGTCATCCAAAAATATTGTATGATGAATCACATTCAATGAAACTGGATTTTTCATACATTGTAGAAAAAAAATAATCTTTAAACCACTAACAAATACCAAGATTTTCATTGAAAATTATAACAAAATTATATATATATAATGAATACCGGTAACTGGAAAAAGACATCAAGTAATATAATCAACTTTAAAATGACAGAAATTGACATTAACAACAAATATTCAAGGATGTGCAATGGTACTGCTTATATTTTATATCAAATTTAAAGTGACCTTGGAATTAGAAGAAACTGTCGGAATTAGATTTTTAAAATTTTAAAACTCAGTTTTTGTTTTGTGATTCCTGTTTTTAACTGCAATTATAAATTAATTTTATTTATGTTTTAGGAAATTTGATCCGCCCAACTCACCACAACCCCTCTACCAACCCCCGCTTTTTCACTATCAGATGTTATCTCTATCTAAAGTAATCCAATGCAAACTTGGAATAGAAAAAAAAATGTGAAAGCACTTTAGTTGGTCTACACAAAAGGCAATAAAATATGTTGATTAAAATTTGATCTATTTATAAATTTATGCTTATTTAGCTGTTGTTGAATAGCTATAGGGCTCCATCCTGCTATCTTTTCTTTCCAATCCCATAAAAAAAATCGTTATTCTTTATATGTAAGGATTGCATTGATGTGATATTTTGTGATGAAATAAGAATGTGATATATTCTATGTTTTTTTAAAATATTATACATTTTTAACTACTGGTATTTCCCTTTCAATACAACTGTACGAATGTAAAAATTTACTTTATTTTATTTTGTACAGAGCTAAATTCATCAATTTTATTTAAAAAAATATTATATTACAAATGTAAATTTACTCAAAAATATTTTTCTTTAAAACTAAGTTATTTTCTTTGGCTGGGCATTGATGGGGTAGTCACATGACTTTACTTACAAAGCCTCCACAAACAGACAGCCCAGCCCACTATGGTTATTAAAATAAAATGTTGTTTCCCTTAACTTTGTTGAAAAAATGCTCTGAGAGGCCATTGACCTTTGATAGACCATTGGGAAATAATAACCATAATATTTGGTCTTATGTCTTAGAAGTGATTATCCTAAATGTATGCAGCATTGATTGATACTTAATGGTTTTAAAAAATGGAAACTTTGCTTGTTTTTGTTTGTGTGTGAGTTTTAACTATGTATGTTTTGTTGAGAATCCGTCCCAGTTGAAATTTGTAATACATCGACCGAATAGTCATTAAATTGTATCTATAGACCTGATTATGAAAGCGTTTTTCTTGCCTGATGAGAAACTGTTTTATTTTATAAAACTTGTAAAATTATTTAAATATTTATCTGTGATTAGTTATAATCTTTTTTTAATTATTTGCAAATTGTAAAAACAAAAAAAATGTTCAATTGAATAGAAAATAAAAATTCATTTGCAGATTTGCTTTTAGAGTCATTTATTTAAAAAAAAATGCTAAGCACATTGGAAACAGAGAGACTTACTTACAATTCGACTTATGTGACATAAAACAAATTTCATATCATAATTTTAATAAAATCTTTATTTCTTGAACATCATGGCATTGATTTTATTACATTAAGCCAATATATTTTGTTTCATTCATAAAGTGTAAGTATAAATTCTATGGTTTTTAATGCCAAACATTAGATATTGCCATATATTTGATGAAAAACTTTAATTAAAATACAAATAATAGCTATCAAATATTTTTAAAACTTACCCACTGCATTGACATAAAAGCTAATTTAGTTAAGGGGAAAATATGTATTGAAAAATTATTAGTCAGAATGTTACAGTAACATCTACTTGCTAACTGACTCCCACGGAGATGGGTATCATGAACTATGTACTAAAATTAACAGAGGCAGTTGATCTAGAAATATAATCTTTCTTTGGTTAATGTAGGATCAGTTAAATGTTACAGATTGAACTGTAGGCCAACCACAATTCTTCTTCCTGGCTAAAGGGAGTCATATTGTCAAAAACTTGAAACAAATAAAACTCAAGTTAAGATAAGATTTTTATTGATCCAAATAAATGGAAATTTTTTTTTGATTACATTGTACATATTCATTTTCAGCACATAAATAAATACATATTTTTAACAAAGACAACATTTTAAAATTATAACAATTTAAACACAAGACATCTAAATTATTTCTCTAGCATAGAAATCAGTGATTAGTGACAATAAGGACTTAAATAGTGATCATTTAGGTAGGCTAATTAAGAGTATTTTAAACAATAAAGGAAAAAATTCACTCAATAATTTTACTTCATTAAATTGGCATGTTCTTGCAACACATACTTATAGTTATAGATCATAGTTACAATTCTTTGGTGACTAATTATTTCAGAAAAACGATAAGGAAAAAAATTACTATATTATTGCAGCATCAAATTTGATTACCAAAGTGTGAAAGTCTGCTGCTGAAAACCCAAGGTCTTTCATTTCTTTTGGCTTTAATCTCACACTAAAAAGATTTTTCGACCATTCGTCAATATCCTTTTTATTTCCATCATATTTGTAGATCTTCTCTCCCACTAAATGGTCCGGTGCCTTGCCCTGGATGTCTAGGATAGTAATTGCAAGCCGCAAAGAGAAGCTCCCAGATGACTCAAGCTTTAACCAGTTCATGAATGACAAGTTCAAGAACATCTTGAGGCAGGAACCATCACCGTCCCTGAATCTGATGTTTGATGTGAAACCGAACATGTCCAGATACCAGATGGGGCTGATCAGGGACTCAGTTAGGAAGCCCCCAAGGTTCAAGTAATATGAGCAACTGTCTTTTGAGTCAGAACTCATGATGGGCTGAGTGGAAATGCTTTATTTTGTTAGCTGGCAGAGGTGTTGATGTAGTGACTGTGGAGATTTCAGAGATGGTTGATGTAAGTGTTTAAAATGCAATAATTTGAAGATACAAGTATTCCAAGAGATATCAATTATTTTAAAAAAATGTACTTAAAATTAACTGAAGAAATATTTAGGATAGAAAATATAGCATATGAATAGTTACCAAAGATGGTATAAAGAAGAAGACAAAAAGTTATCAATGATGGTATTCATAACATACAATAAAGTCATTAATTTGACATAAATAAAGTTAAATAGCGTGTAAAAATAAACAAGTTTTTTAAAACTGATATAAACATTTTGAATTTGGGACAAGTGGTCGCAGTATTGCCCAAAACTCATCACTTACAGTCATAAAACACTGGATACAAGAAATTTGAAGAAAAGGCCAATATATTTTTGATGTAGAAAGACGTTTTTTCACAACTTTTCCTGGTTATCGTCTAGTTCTAGTTAAAATCATCAGACTTTTTAAAAAATGGTTGGTCTAGTTTCTATTTCTAGTCATTGTTTCCTACACAGAGAAAGCATTATTTTATGAATAATTGGTACCTGGCTGAAATGAACAGGAAATGTGGCTGTCAAGAGATTTAAAGTAAAATCGAACTGCCACCATCCAGAGTCCAGACAGTTTACAACAAAACTTAAAAGTAAATAACAACAATCAATGTCAATTTGAATAATGAATTATAATGACAATGTTCTTCAAAACGCGTGTCCCTTGATGCAGCAAAAAAGGGTTGTTCATAAAGCACATCAAAAATACGTATCTTTTCCACCCTTAAATTGGTCTGATGATATAAATCATTCGATGAAAATCAACCAGACTTGAGAATAAGAAAAAAAAATAAAAGCCAAACTCGCATTGTTGACGTAAGTGAATGATAAATAGCAACCAAACATTTAGAGTGACCTCCCTCATGAAGTGTTTTTTTTCTTTTTTTTTTTTAAAGAGCTTCTTGGGTGTTTAAGTTTAAATTATAATAATTTCGCAATTAAAAAAAAAAAAAGAAGAAGATAAGCCATGTACATTTTAAAATCATAATTGGATACATGCCTAAAGTAGCACATATTAAAACTGCTAGCCTGCGGACAACCACAAAGCCCTTTACATCCTCTCCGCCCTTGTCCGCAATCGAAAAATTCTCCCTACGTTGCGGACGTTTTTATGAACAGTCTGAACAGCTCCGATGGCCAATGTTCTAAAATATAAGAGTAGCGGTTAAAATAAAGTAAGAAACATAAAAATAATGAACAATATTTGAATTAGAAAATGCTGCAAATTACAAACTACTAAAAGCCTGGTAAAGGAGGGGGAGGCGGTCGGGGCCATACGCCCCGCAGGCGGCATATTTTTGTCCTTTTACACGCAGGCAGCATTTTTCGGCTTACTGAAGTTTTTAATTTTTAAAAATTGATTTTGAAAGTGGGTGGCAAAAAACCTGACCAACACCGGGCAGCACTAAAACGGCAAACATTAAAAAAAAAAAAAAAAAAAAAAAAAAAAAAAAAAAAAAAAAAATGTTGGCGATGTTTACCGAAAGAGGAATGTTTCTTTGTCAGTCTTATTAGGGGGCCATCAGAAAATAACGTTAAAAATTTTGATTTTTCTTGGGGGGTTTAACAAAGTTTTACAACTGCTGACTAGGGGACCCCAGGGGGGAGGGGTGGTGGTTCTTGTAAGTTTTACAGTTGTTGACAAGGGGAAGGGAGAGATAAAATAATTATCTAAAATTTGTGGCATAATTAATGGACCGACCGTAAAAGTATTTAAATTAACCGATTGAACCAAATTCTCACTGAAACACCATTGGTTGCTTAATCCCACGGTCGCGTCTTTATATGAAAATGAAGAGATACACAGAGACTCAGCGAGTGTGCAAAAATTTGATAATATGAATTAAAGAAACCAGTAGCAATGATTTTAAAAGATCTTAGCATTTTGGTTTGTTGACGTTTTATTGTAAAACAGGGAGTCTCAATTTTTTTCGCCGACCACCGCGCCATTTGGGGAACCCCCCCCCCCCCCCCCACAAAAAAGAACAAACAACAAAAAGACCTCGCCCTAAAACAGGACTGATGACAACTGTGGAAGAAATTAACAGAATGGAATTTAAAACTGTAAAGAATATATTTGTACAAATATTTAATATAGGCCTACAAATTAAAAGCTACACTTGTGTTAATTCTTTGATAATCTTTATTTCTTTGAACAAGCATTACCTAAGTTGAGTCGCAATTTGACTAGTCAATTATTCGTAACTAGGGCTTAACCGGGTGCATTTTTTCTTTTTTTTACACCAGGTCCGGGTATTTTGAGAAAATACTCAGTGGGTCCAAGTGTTTAAAAAAAGAAAAGTTAACTATAGTCCTACAGACAGTCCTACAGGCAGTCCTACAGGCAGTCCTACACCCCACCAGTGGCTCTTTATTGATTAATATAAATGGTCGCCTCACAGTTAGAAAGAAAAAAAAATCAACATTTTTTACCAGAGTTCAACCGTCGTGCATGACGCTCGCTGATTGACAGCGCCCCCCCCCCCCAACCAACACTATCACTATACAACATATTGAGTAGTGGAGGGCCGGTTGCGAAAAGGAAGCAGGACACACCAGAAGCAAAATATGATATAAGAGGTTAGATGGAGGCATGGGCAAAAGCGAAATCAGTTTTGCAAGGCTCGGTTTTAAGCGCCAAAACGGAAAGTTCGTTGTTAATGTTCATATTTAGATGACATCTCCTTGCTGTGAACAAATCAGGTCAACTGCACACTGTCAACCCCTCCATGTTCTTCTGGATTGGTTAATTCGTCAAGCAGGGCCGACCCTAACAATTGCGGGGCCCTATGCGAAACGGATTGCGCGGGGCCCATTCTGGGTAGAGGATAAGGACAGTGTTTCTTTCAGAAATTTTCCCCCGAGGGGGCACTTTTGACGCTCGGGGGGGGGGGGGCAGTGCCAGTTTTTCAGTGGCCAGAGGCGTAGCTAAGGGATGGCAGATGGGACATATGTCCCCGGGCGCCAGACTAGCGGGGGCATCTAATGGGCTATAGTGTTAATGGATGAAAATAATAGGTTTCAGAGTTTAGCCGGGGGGGGGGGGGTAAAAATGAATCTTGTCCCCTGTCATCAAAGACTCACGTCAGTGACGTAGCAGTGTGGGGGGCGAACATTTGGTCTTCCCAGGTGTAATTTTTTCTTTAGATAGAGCGGCGGGATTTTCGGACATCTGCAGAGTTTCTATCGAGAAAGGTAGCGTGGCAAAAAAGTTAACCCACCTAGGGTGGCGCTAACACTAGGCACGCCGCTGGGCAGTGTATATATCAGCACCAAATTTGGCTGTCATGGCAAGTAATTTTTATCGGGAAGTAGGGCAGCAGAAAATGTGTGATTGTTTAACAATCAAAAGGTGCATTTTGGAGTATACATGATTCGAATGTTTTGATAAGACTTTCATTTGATCGGGGGAAATAATTTTTCAAGCGTCAGGGGAGGCATTATGGCGACCAGTGCCAGACACAAACTAAATTCATTTTGGTTGTGGTGTGCCGAAGAAAATCATTTGACACAAGATTAGATTCAACCCGTTAGTCACATTGATCGACGTCAAGGAAAAAAAAGGGGGGGGGGGTAGCAGAAATTGAGGAATCCGAAGAGTTTGAGCAAAAGTGAGGGCAGGGGTCACCTTAATTTAAAAATAATAAATTCAAAATGCAGTGATTCATTGTGGTGCAAATTTTTCTTCTTCTTTTTCTGTCTATTAAGGGCCCACGATCAATTTATTGATCATTATGGCTCCTATGAATGTAGATGGGATTTGCAATGTGTCTGTGTCTGGTGTTGATGCGGATATTTCACTGGTAACAAGAGTTACCTAGTGAGGGTATCATGCACTGTATTCAATGTATCTTTAAGACAATGTGTGAAGGAGCATTTCAAACGTTCATATATTTACTGTTAGATGTCTCGTAGAAAATGCTAAGAATACATCAACATACACCAACTATATGTGGACTATAAATCAGGTTATGATAGCATAGACAGGAAATACATGAACTATGCTGTGCTGGAACTTGGAGTCCTTAACAAACTTACCCGACTTATACATATGACGATGGATAACTACAAAAGTAGAATCAAAGTACAGAGGGAGTACTTGAGGGAGTTCCCAATCAATCTGGGCCTCAGACAAGGAAATCCGTGTATCATTTTCAACATCACTTCAGAAAAAAGCATTAGAAACATACGTGTGAGCATCTGAGAGGTGGTACAGAACAACCATAAGGAACTTTATAAAGCCAGCCACTGCAATACCTGGCCTACACAGACGATATATCGCTACTTGGTAGAAACAGCATTGATGATATAATTAAAACTTTCAGGGAACTTGAAGATGGGACGGTCAAAGCTGGTCTTGATGTAAATAAAGCGAAGGCAATATTTATGATAATGTCAGGAAATACGCACTGATGACTTCATCAATATGAACATCTACGCCTTTGAGAGGGTAGCTACTTTCAAATATCTAGAGGTGACTATAAATAAGCAAGAGGAAATAAAATCGGATGTACAAGAAAGAATAACAGCATGAAACCGTTCTTATTTCAATTTACAAAATCTAATTCAAAGCAAAAATCTCGATAAGGGAACAAAGAAAGAAGTATACACCACTGTCACAAGACCAGTAGTGAGACTTGGTTCCTACCAGAAAAGCAGAGAACCTGCTAAATATATGACCCGATGATAGACAATTTTGTTTTGGGAATCCGTACAAACTAAGAGCTATATCAATTGTACAAATACCCATCCATAGTCACAACAATATAAAAAAAAGGCAGACGGCCCTAGGCAGGACACATTGAAAGGATGCCGGATTCTGGAGCAACAAAAACGATCTACAGGCAGAAACCTAGGGGCAGACGGCTCACCGGTCGACCAAGACTGAGATGGATTGACGATGTAGAGAAGGGCTTACAAAGGTTGGGGTTCGCACATGGAGGTGTAAAGCGATGGATCGATCCCAATGGAAGAATGGGGTGGAGCAGGCCAGGGCCCTAAATGTGATGAAGCGCCACTGATGTAAACATTTCAGACATTTGGGTGGGAAGCGCTAGAAATAACGATAATAACAGGACATCACTAACTCTTCCACCAGCACAATATTAAATAAATTCAGTACAATTGGGATCCCTTATGATATGTTTTTTTATCGACAGATACTCCTTTGCTTAGACTCGCCCCTTAAAACTTTATAGGCCCCGGAATTTTTTTAAATAAATTCAAAATGCAAGAATGCATTTTTTTTAATAAATACCGTAGTTAAATTTAGTTTAGCATCATTAAACACTTAACTGCAGAGCAACGGGAGAGATGCTAGTTAAGACTTTATGTGTCATTTGACATAAGAGCCATCGTACAAGTGACGTCTCTGCTTGACTAAGTGTGGTATGCAAACATTTTTTTAAAATTGAAAAGTAATGTATTTTTAAAGTTATTATTTAAAAATTTTTTTGGGATCAACTACATAAAAATAATGAATCTAATACAAAATATTTGTAAAATTAAGAAAAAAGACTTCCTTCCAAAAAAGGTATCCATCCCAAAAAAGAAATGCTAAAATAGTTTTACATTTTGAACGAAAAAGAAAAAACAAAAACATACGTTTATTTCAAAATATTTCCAAGTTTCACCAAAGTCAAAAAGAAAAAAAGCTTTTCTGTACAAAAGGCTATAGAATATATCTTTATGGGTTTTCAAAATTGGTATTTATTTATAAATCATATGTAACCGATATAATTGTTTAGAAGTCAAGAATTGTTTACAAAAGACTCATATATTTATTAATGTGTGATTGTTTTTCGTATAAATTATTAAAGTTTCAATTCTCAATATTCAGTTGATTTAAATGTTAATTAAGAAATTTAGACTACTATAATTTGCTTCAGATAATTACAACTTGCCTCTTCGATATTATACTTGAAAACAATTTTTGTACCAATTCCATATAATTTTTTTTTAACTACTACCAAAAATGGCAGGATAATTGAAATACTCAATTTTTTTTCATTCGTTGTTTAAATATATATTATATTCTTTCTACTGGATTAACATCTTAAAATATTTTTTTTAAATAGTTCAAACAGCTGGGGAAGATTGTTTATTATTATTATATTAGCAGAGAAAAGTCATTGGGGATTTAATAAATAGACTTTTTAAAAAATCATTTTACTGTGTTCCCGAAACTGTGTTAAAAAATTAGAAACACTCGATTTAATAATTTTGATGAAATGTCCACTATTTGTATGTAACCGCTAAATTCCTAATTTTTTTTTTTTAAATTATTATTATTATTATTTTTAAATTTTCATTTTATCTATGTCAGCATACATCTATGGAATCTACTACATTAAAATGTTTGCTAAAAATGATTTTTTAAAGCATGATGCTATTATACAATATAATTTAAAAACAGATTGCACATGTTTATTTATTAGCAAGAACTATATTTAAAAAGTCTTTCAACTTTTGCAGCTGCAAAATTTAATTAAATGAAAGATACCGATATTTGCGAACAGAAAAAGTAAGATTTAGCTTATGATCAGGAGCGGCCAATTTTAAAACAATACCATATTTCTAATCGATTTATGCGAGCCTGTAACAAGATTAACCTGAACGCTATGGATCATCAATATATATCGAACAAAGCGATATTTTATTTGTTCCAAAATTGTTATCGATTAAAGGCACACATTTCAATAACTTTTAAAAATTTTATAAAAATTAAATTTAGAGTAGTTTTTTTTTTTTTTTTCTTTTTTTTTCTTACACATTTTCCCCCGGGGGGTCACTTGACTTGCTCCGGGGGGGGGGGGCAGTGCCCCCCCGGAGGTATGCCTGAAAGAAACACTGGATAAGGATAATAAGTGAAAATTAAGATTTTCGGGGCGGGGCCTAAGATAAATAATGGGCTAGTCCACTGCTCTGGCATTAAACATAAACTCGTCCCTCTCTCTAATAGACAGCGACGAGGCCATGACAGGCAGTTCCGGCTCATCCCAGCGAGAAGCCAGTATAGGAACTGCTCATTCCTACCAAAGACAATCAGGGACTGGAACAAGCTTCCAAAAGGAACAGTTGAGGCGACAACACTTGACTCATTTGCGTCTATTGCCTCAGGCCTCCCAACCCCTAGTGTATGATACCCTCACACAGTTACTCTTGTAACCAGTGAAATATCCTCATCAACACAAGGCACAGAGACATTGCAAATCCCATCTACATTCATAGGAGCCATAATGATCAATAAATTGATCGTGGGCCCTTAATATATAGAAGAAGAAAGTGCGGGGCCCATTGCGGCCGCATAGATTGCAGTGGCCTAAGTCCAGCCCTGTCGTCAAGTTCCAACAACACGTAGTAATACGTCGTACTATCTTAATATTACTGAACAAAGTCAAGTCCTTTTCATAATAACTATAACTTTAATAACTAATTATGAATACAGGCTGCAACTTAAATTGACACATGAATATACTATTATATATCGCAGCTCGAGATCAGACCGAACAGAACCACATCCTACTTCCACAACGTTCCACTCAATACTGCCGCACGACTAAAACTTAACTTCACAATACAGTCTATACAATAGCTCACAATTAGTATAAAACTACGCCACTCAGTCAAGCGCGGGAAGAGCGTTCATTAACTAATTAAAACTCTCTAACACACACCGCGCGTAATAAACATGACATTCACTCAATTACTAATGAACTTCCATATACTCGACACACACAATAACCGCTATCCGCCAAATTACAAGGATGAGCCTTACATGATTTTAGAATATGATAATACTTGTCATATCGGGGCGGGGGGGGGGGGGGGGTGTGCGTGACGTGTTTGGGTTGGAGTCAGCACCAAGAGAATCAATAGTTCCAGCAGACGTCAGAATAAGGCTGAACGTTTTAGCTACCAGATGTACGACACGAATACAAATCAAAGAGATTAGGCACCGATTTCTTTAAATCCTCGACTAAGTAAAAAATAAAAATAAATAAAAATAATTCTAGCTTTGCTCTTATATGTTGCCCTTATCTTAGCTACGTCACTGGGCCACCAGGGCCACCAATCGAAAATTGTGTGTGTGTGTGGGTGTAAGGGGGTCAGACACATATTGGATACATTAAGTGCATTTTGACGCATACTTAATAATCATTATTTCTTTAACAAAAATTAAATTGATCCAGGGGAGATTTCAGGCAAAATAAAAAGGAGGGGGTGGGCAGGGTATCTGTCAGGGGGCATGTTAAGCAATAATGATAGAACACTAAATCCAACAAGTAGCTTTGCTTGCTAAAAAAAAAAACTTCTCATACTGAGCCAGACACATTCTTAACATTTCCTATTCTTTATCTGAAACAATTCCTTCCCTTTCACCCGATCTTTCCATCTTCTCCCCTCTCCTCCACCTTTGTCACGCGAATGAGCAATATAACTTTCTAGTCAAACAACTTCTGAAAGCAAAGTTTGTGTATACATACTTTATACAATGTAATATCGAGCAATTCGGAGTTTGGGGGTGAAAAAGGGGGGTGGGGGCGCAGGGGGGGGGGGTAGCGGTCGCTGAAAATTTGACAAAACATGCATACAAGTAACGCGTTTAATAAAAATTCCAATTATTATTATTATTATAAGAAGTTTTTTATGGCGTAGTATCCAAACCTAGGGCTGGGACCACGCCGTACATACAATTTAACAAACGTAATCATGAACTTAAAATGAACATACATTAATTAAATAAAACAAAACAAATGTGTATTCGCCCAACCATTCCATAACTTTTTAAATGTCAAGCCATGGACGGCACCCAGCAGTAACGTCTATCGGTCAGAGGGGGGAATCAGTGCTCCCCCTCTCTCCCGTCCCCCCCACGACTCACATCCACACATTTATTTTAAGTTCCGGAACTATATTAATATTCTAACAGACCCATCCGCTTTTATTAGCTTAGTTAATATAAACGATTTATAAAAAATAAATAAACTGACTTAGTATGTCAAAGATGCGTCAAATTTGATCAGCAGCTTATAATACATCTTGCTGAAACCTCGCGATGTCAGGTCTTTGTCTTTGAGATTCACAAGAACGAAACTCTGCGCCCAATCTTCAATCACTTGATTGTTGCCATCAAAGTGGAGTTGCTTCTCCTCGACCAGCCAATCCGGGGCCTCCCTCCTCATGTCTTTAAGAGTAACGGAAAAGTTCAGGCTTAAACCCTGGACCGTGTTCAGTTTGTTCCAGTCGACGTAGGACAAGCCCGAGAAGACTTTGAAGCATAGACCGTCAGGTACCAGACGGGGCTGATCATCGCGTCGCCCAAGCATTCAGTTAGTTTCATGTAATAAGTGAAGCTCCTCCTCTTCTGAGTGGTGTCAAGAGTCATGACTTATGATTTTCTGGTGTAGACAGATATAAAGTGTAAACACAAAGAGCGGATAAATATATAATTAACAGTTTTTTTGTTGTTGTTGCCTAAACATATGTTGTGTAATCTCATAGTAGAATGGTTCTTGAATAGTTACAGAAACACAATATTTTTTTTTAAAATAATTAAAACTCTATAAATTATTGAAATAAGTAATAGCAGAAAAAAATAGGGGCTATCAATAAATGAAGTATCTAAAAATTTACGTACTATGCATGGTTGATAGCATTGATATTATTGAAACACATACCAACCGAAGTTAATGATAGCTCAGCGATAGTTCAGTGGTGGAATAAGGGTTTATCAATGAGAAGTGTCATGGCGGCGGTCCACGCCAACCAGCGAAACTGCTGTGCCGATCGATTCTCCTCGCTAGCGCCTCTTCACAATTTTTATATTTTCAGATTGTGTCGACTCATTTCGTCCATTTGCTAGCCACACTAAAGATACAGCGGTATATTATTTCCATGTTACAGTACAGTCAGCCAGTGCAATTAAAACTTAGGCTCCGCAGCTCAAACTTCGTGTCTCGGCCTGGAGCTTAAATTAATTAATTAATACTAAAAGAGAAGTAAACAAATTTCTTAACTCTTTAGTGGGCATATGTTTCATAGCATTTGCCAAGTGGGAATTCTCATATCTATATACCCCATCCCCCCTTTTCCCATCGTTCGTTATTATGTAAATTGAAGCACACACACAAAATAGAAAGACAATCCTCCAACAAGTATCAAATTATCCATACGTTGGAATTCTCTTCTCGAATAACCTCATATGGTCACCCCATATAAACAAAATTTCAAAAAAAAAAAAAGCTAACCCCACAGTAGGTTTCATTCGAAGAAATCTGCACCACTGCCCAACATCCTGCAAACGAAATGCCTATCTTGCACTCGTCCGTCCACTACTAGAATATGGTGCGATCATCTGGGACCCATACCTAAAGCAAGACGTGGACAAGATGGAGCGGATCCCACGTAACGCAGTGCGCTTCATAGCACGTGACTACAAAACCACCACTCCTGGCTACGTCACTGGCCTCTTAAACATATTTGACATCCCCTCCCTCAAAGACAGACAAATAAAAGATCCGCCTAACATTCTTATATAAAGTGTCATGGGGTTAGTGCCTGCAATCCCAGCAAACAATTATCTCACCCAACAGAAGCCAGGCCGATTAATTAGAGCCAAACAGTCACTTAACACTGACTTAACCTCTGACAACCCCATGAGAAATTACACCCGGAACAATAGCAAATGCTTCACTGTGCCTTGGATTAACGCAGTGCAACATAAACAATCATTCTTCCCACGCACAATAATCGCTTGGAACCACCTGGACAAAACCGCCGTGAACTCGATATCTATCGAGAGCTTCAATGCTGCCCTGGCATCAGCTAGGAGCCGTTAGGATGGCAGGATCGCTTCCGTAGCCGTTGCATATATGCCAGTACATGTATGCAGCAACTTACCCTACCAGAACCAGAAGAAACAGAACAGAAATCAATTAAATTGATCTGCTGTCTGATATAAAACTGGCATTCTTGATTTGTATGGATATCTTCATCAGACGAAGTGAAAATTTAAGTACGTCTATTTTTCATCATATTGATATTTTTTGTCCTATTCAATAATAAAAAAAAAAAAAAAAGAAAAGAAGAAAATGTTCCGTTTAATATGGTTTGCCATTTAATGGCGGAGATCTCTTAAAGGAACATCCGGGTGTACATTGTGACCAATCTCATTGAGATATTAATAAGGCTGCAACTATTCGTACCCGGGTACCAGAAGTGAGTGGTTGGGATTAAAAAAAAAGCTATTTAAAATATTATTGTTGGGTTTGTAAGAAAAAATGAGTTATTAAATGAAAGATAATTCAATGTACTATACGTTTGTAAACTTAATTCTTCAGTTTATCTAAAATAAACTACCACAAAGGGCATCCGAATAGCATTGAGCCTAATGACTAATGTGACCCAGTTGCGAATGGCGGCGCTGCGTGTCCGGGTCCATTTTGGTTCACAATTATAATGTAAACAAAAATTTTTTAATATTATTATTAGTAATAGTGGTTTTAAAAAATAAAAAAATTAGGGTAAAATTTAAGAAAATGCTAAAAATAATAATATTTATTTTAAAAAAATATTAAAAAAAAAAAAAAATCGTTATTTTAAAAGGGAGGGAATTAATGCATAAACCGCCTTTGACTCAGTTATATGCCTTTGATAAAAGCAATGACACGTATTGTTAAAAGTGTGAGTATTAATTAGTTGGCACTTTCTCTACACACCAGTAATTAAACTTTTTGAAATAGTTCCTGAATATTACGTAGTCTCATTGCGCAAGAAGCACCGAGATGCATGTAACTCTTACAGCACTGACCCAACCTTTAATACACGCTATTACCTGTTGCTGATCTTAACAGGGTCAAGACTCAACACGTTTGGATACAGTTGGGAAGATCTTTATATGTGAAGTCACCACTACGTGAACTTCCCAGGCCAACATCTGCGTGCTCAGCTTCGCCTAATGAGGGGGGCGGGGGGGGGGGGGGGGTGCGTGAAGCGGGGGAGGGGGAGGGGAGGGGGGAAGTGGGGGTAAAGTGGGGGTTGGGGTAGTGGGGGTACTGTGGGGAAGCTTGGCGGTAAATCAAAGAAAATTTATCCAAGTGTAAAAAATATAAAAGATAACTAACAGAGAACATGAACAAAATAATCATATAGTAACGATAACTAACAGAGAACATGAACAAAATAATCATATAGTAACGATAACTAACAGAGAACATGAACAAAATAATCTTATAGTAATGATAACTAACAGAGAACATGAACAAAATAATCATATAGTAATGATAACTAACAGAGAACATGAACAAAATAATCATATAGTAACGATAACTAACAGAGAACATGAACAAAATAATCATATAATAACGATAACTAACAGAGAACATGAACAAAATAATCACATAGTAACGATAACTAACAGAGAAAATGAACAAAATAATCACATAGTAACGATAACTAGCATAGAAAATGAACAAAACAACCATATAGTAACGATAACTAACAGAGAAAATGAACAAAACAACCATATAGTAACGATAACTAACAGAGAAAATGAACAAAACAACCATATAATAACGATAACTAACAGAGAAAATGAACAAAACAGCCATATAGTAACGATAACTAACAGAGAAAATGAACAAAACAACCATATAATAACGATAACTAACAGAGAAAATGAACAAAACAACCATATAGTAACGATAACTAACAGAGAAAATGAACAAAACAACCATATAATAACGATAACTAACAGAGAAAATGAACAAAACAACCATATAGTAACGATAACTAACAGAGAAAATGAACAAAACAACCATATAATAACGATAACTAACAGAGAAAATGAACAAAACAGCCATATAGTAACGATAACTAACAGAGAAAATGAACAAAACAACCATATAATAACAATAACTAACAAAGAAAATAAAAAAAAACCCTTATAAAGTAACGATAACTAACAGAGAAAATGAACAAAACAACCATATAGTAACGATAACTAACAGAGAAAATGAACAAAACAACCATATAATAACAATAACTAACAAAGAAAAAAAACCCCTTATAAAGTAACGATAACTAACAGAGAAAATGAACAAAGCAACCATATAGTAACGATAACAAACACATGTAGAGAATTTTAATAAGTATCGCTGCAACAAACTGGTTAAGAGTAAGAGTAGTTCTGGGAATCAATGCGCAGTCAGTAAGTAGAAGGATATTTATAGCTTTCTCTCACTTAAAAAAAAAATATTTAGGCAATAATAGATTCCCTCCCGGCGTGTAGAAAATCGAAATCAATAATCCTAAAGTCAATATAAACAGACAACTGATCGCCTCCGATTGAAGCTGTCTGCCGTCTGTTCAGCTCTTAAGACATGCCTCTGAGACGCGACCAAGGGCTGAAGGGACAGGGAAAAGACAAACAATGTCCCCGCCCAGCGAAGACCCGGTCTGGAAAATCTGCACAAGGTTCAATTGTTGCCAGGGAAGGACGTCACTGAAAAGTGGTGTTTGTTTGTTTGTGTGTGTGTATGTGATAAGGTTCGTATGTGGGGCGTGGGGGGTGGCTGGAAGCATGGGCATGGGGCTGAATGGGGTGTAAATAAATCACAGGAAATTTATGACAAAGTCACGAATAGGCTTGTTTGAAATTGATCCTAAATGGAAGACTTTATTGAGAAACAAGGTAGATGATAACATTCCTTGATATTTGAAATGGGGGGTGGGGGGAGGACACATTTCATTTGAATTAAATTGATTACTGTTGCGAATTTACTGACATTGGCTTGGACTAAACTATGTTTGACTGAAAATAATACGTCGTTTGAGAATGCAAAGTATTCTTTAAGTCATTGTGCAAGCGTGATAAATACAGTGGTTCTCAACACATTTGGGAGGTCGAACGACCCTTACACAGGGGTCGCCTAAGACCATCGGAAAACACATATTTATGAAGTAGCATCGAAAATAATTTTTACGCTGGCGGCATTAGGAAGGTTGAGAACCATTTATCTAATACAATAAAATCTTACATATGTGAATGTCATAATATAATGTTACATATTGGGCTGTTATACATGTAAGACAGTGTTCTTTCTCAATTGAATTTCTATTTTTCACTCCCATCAGCTAAACCAGGGGTGGGCAAACTTGTTGTGCTGAGGGCCACATTGACATATGTAAAACTATTTGGGGGCCGCATGTATATTATGTCCAATTTTTACGTGTCGATAAACATTTCTCTATATTAAAAATCGCATTTTAGCATTACAAATACAAGACAAAAGTCAAGGACTGTTTTTAAAAAATTGAAAATTAGAAAAATGTTGATACAAAATGTAAAAACAATTATAACGGTACATGAAATTCTGTAAAATTCAACAATATGACTTAAAAACAAAGAGTTTTTTAAAATTAATAAATGCCTCAGAGGGCCGCATAAAATCAAATGCCGGGCCGCATGCGGCCCGCGGGCCGTAGTTTGCCCACCCCTGAGCTAAACTGAGAAATGGCCTTCAGAAATCCACTCAAGAGATAATATACAAATGTTACTTTTTAATGGACCCCCCACCCCCCCCTTTTGAAAGAACGCGAGTTGCATATAAAACACCAGTGCCCAAATTTACATTATTAAAGGTGAGCTTATTTTACATAGCCGCCATGTCTTTTTCCTGTTTGGTGGCTTTTTAATTTTTTTTTTTTACTTAAATCACTTCCTTTCCATTCTTCTTAACTTTGTTTTTTGTATGGGTTTTTGCGCTCACTCTTATTCTTTTCTTTTTAAGGTAGCATACAGGCAGGGCCGGCCTTAGGCCACTGAAACCTATGCGGCCGCAGTTAGCCCCGCACTTTCATAGGCCCCGCCCCGAATTTATTTTCTAATGCAAAATCTTAATTTTCACTTATTATCCTTATCCTCTACCCAGAATGGGCGACGCGCAATCCGTTTCGCATAGGGCCCCGCAATTGTTAGGGCCGGCCCTGCATACAGGCATATACAAATTTAATTTATAATCATATAATTTTTTTTTTTTTTTTTTTTTTTTTGGGTACCGATGAAGGCATTTGCCGACACCTCTACATTTGTATTTTTTATAATCATGCTTAAAGCTGAACATCATATATTATTTTATTTACACAAATTGTGTGTGTCTAATCAATTTATTTCCACGAGTAATGGTATTTTCTTAAATACCGACTTAGTCATGGCTCGGTTTCAGAGTTTCATCGTCATATACTTGCAGAATATCTAACACAGCAGTTCTAAACCTGTGGGTCGCGACCCCTTTGGAGATCGAACGACCCTTTCACAAGGGTCGCCTAAGACCATCGGGAAACACATATACTTGGGGGGTCGCCACGACATGAGGAACTGTAATTAAAGGGTCGATGGCATTAGGAAGGTTGAGAACTACTGATCTAACATTTAAAACGTGCATACATGCCAGGCCCGTGTGCTCAGTATACACCTCTACATCGGTGAGACTTAGACACTCTCGATCGAGTTGAGAGCTCGAACTCAAATAGATTTCATCTGAGATGTTTCCAAACCAGTACAAGCGCCTGACACTTAGAGTTCGGAACATGCCAACATTTTTTTCCAGTCTAAGCAGACAGCTGCCTGCCCTGGTTCGCCCGTGTCGTGAGATTAGACATCCGATACAAAAAAAACGTTCAATTCATCTAGCACTGATTGACTTAAACCCGACTTAAGTCCCTGATGGTACCCTGCACTATGGCGGATTGTAAAGAACTTCGTAAGGATCTCAGCATCAAACACTTGTCCTAGAATTTAATTCCAAAAGTGCAAGGGACTGGGGGAAAAAAGGGGTGGGGAAAGGGGTGGGGTTGGGTTGTTACTAGATAAATGAGACACAAACTATTTGCGTAAATAAAACAATATATTTTAAGTTAAATAGGAGTAGATATGATATAAATAAAAATATAAATATATATTTATGTGTGAGTTAAAGCTTAACCTATGTAGTTTTATTTATACAAAGTGTCCGTGTCTCAATACTCATTGATCTACTTGAAAAGCTTTATCGCAGCCCAACACTTTGTGGTGGTGCCAGCTGTCAAGTGCCGTCATCTGCCCCAGAGGTAAGATGACCAGCACGGCCCAATGCCGAGGTATCATGATGTGATACTAGGCATAGTGTAACGACTTGTGCCAGGGGACTAGGGGGGGGGGCATTACTAAGCGTAGTATAACAACTGGTGCCAGGGGACTGGGGGGAGGGGCATTACTAAGCGTAGTAAGGACGATGAGTGAGTTATGGCTTGACCAGGATGGTGAGGTTAGAGGTAATACCCGAGTAGAGCCAGGACTACTTTAGAAATTATCATGGAAAGAGTGTATGGTGTGATTAGATTTAAAAAATATGACTTGAAGGGGACTAGATAAAGAAACTGAGACCTTGGCGGTGACTACATTAAGATCCCGAGACCTCGGTGGTGACTAGATTAAGATACTGACACCTTGGCGATGATTAGATTAAGATACTGAAACCTTGGCGTTGACTAGATTAAAATACTGAGACCTTGGCGGTGACTAGATTAAGATTCTGAGACCTTAGCGGTGACTAGATTAAGATCGTGAGACTATGACGGCGACTGGATTAAGATACTGGGAATCTGGCAAGTGAAGATAAGTAGAAAGTGTTAGCCTAGAAATTTTTTTATTTTAATTTAATTTCTTGGATTTTGTTTCCGAATCTGAAAGTGACCAAGAATTTTTCTTTCTTCTTTCGTTTGAAGTTCAGTGTGTGATTAGTGTGTGATTAGTGTGGACCAATCTAAAGGCTTCAGGAAGTGAAAACATGACTTGAGACTAAAGGAGCATTTTGATGAGAATGTCAAATGTCCATGGTGCATGAGTGACGTGGCTAGGCTTTGTACCGCCTATAGGGTGTGTCAATGTATTTTTTCCGCCCCCCATCCACGAATGGAGCCTTAGCGGTGAACCAAAATGACACATCTCAAAATAAAAAAAAAAAGAAATTGACAAAGCCGCATCAGCCCCACCCCTACCTATAGACCCCGTTTATTATTATTATTATTTTTAGTGTTTTTTCTTTTTCAAAAGTGTTCTATTTTTACATTCTATGAAAATAGCAAAAAAATATTTTTTTTAAAAACATTAATTTAGGTTACGCTGCCTCAGATGCTTTTCTTTTCAGAGCACGTTCTCCTGCGCCTTTCTTTGGCTTAACCGGTTCCTTAAAGAGTTCTTTGACTTTTCATTTCATCAACAAAAATCTTGAGCTTCACCCCCTTCCCCCCCTCAAGAGTCCACATTCTCGTAATTTTTTTTAACGTGAGACCAAGCTTCATGTAGGAAGGGTAGAAATTAACCACACCATTTTCTTGATGTAACCCATTTGTTTGACATAAGACCCCCCCCCTACCCCCCACTTATGTCACCGTGATGTGTGGTTAAAGAGGTTAGTTGTAATTGTGAACACAAAGGGGGAGAGATCGTGGTAGATTTCCATAAATTTCAGAAGGTTGGGGGCTGGGTGGATACATTTTTTGTTGCTGTTCAATTATATAAGATGTTAAATTGTTACGTGCGTCAGGAGATTAAAGGTTACGTCAGAGATGGAAGACACTGGCCGAGCGCCTAGTGTTTTGTTGCGACAGTTACGTATTTTATGGGGTCAAGGGTGTGTGGTGGAAGTGATTTCCCTTAGTGAGATCAAATAAAGTCGGCGCGGCCATTCCGTTCAAATGACAAGGGGAGACAAATTTATTCCGGATCTAAACCAACACGGAAAAAATCATTCTTGGTTGCGTTCTCTTGTTTTGAAATGCAGACTGTGTTTGTCTGAATTCGAGCATTGGAGAGTAATGTAGGTAATGTTTGTGTGAATAGGAGCATTGGAGATTGATGTAGACAATGTTTGTGTGAATGGGAGCATTGGAGAGTAATGTAGGCAATGTTTGTGTGAATGGGAGCATTGCAGAGTAATGTATGCAATGTTTGTGTGAATGGGAGCATTGCAGAGTAATGTATGCAATGTTTGTGTGAATGGGAGCATTGCAGAGTAATGTATGCAATGTTTGTGTGAATGGGAGCATTGGAGAGTAATGTAGACAATGTTTGTGTGAATAGGAGCATTGGAGATTGATGTAGACAATGTTTGTGTGAATGGGAGCATTGCAGAGTAATGTATGCAATGTTTGTGTGAATGGGAGCATTGCAGAGTAATGTAGGTAATGTTTGTGTGAATGGGAGCATTGGAGAGTAATGTATGCAATGTTTGTGTGAATGGGAGCATTGGAGAGTAATGTATGCAATGTTTGTGTGAATGGGAGCATTGCAGAGTAATGTAGGTAATGTTTGTGTGAATGGGAGCATTGCAGAGTAATGTATGCAATGTTTGTGTGAATGGGAGCATTGCAGAGTAATGTAGGTAATGTTTGTGTGAATGGGAGCATTGGAGAGTAATGTAGGTAATGTTTGTGTGAATGGGAGCATTGCAGAGTAATGTAGGTAATGTTTGTGTGAATGGGAGCATTGGAGAGTAATGTAGGTAATATTTGTGTGAATGGGAGCATTGCAGAGTAATGTAGGTAATGTTTGTGTGAATGGGAGCATTGGAGAGTAATGTATGCAATGTTTGTGTGAATAGGAGCATTGGAGATTGATGTAGACAATGTTTGTGTGAATGGGAGCATTGGAGATTGATGTAGACAATGTTTGTGTGAATGGGAGCATTGCAGAGTAATGTAGGTAATGTTTGTGTGAATGGGAGCATTGGAGAGTAATGTATGCAATGTTTGTGTGAATAGGAGCATTGCAGAGTAATGTAGGTAATGTTTGTGTGAATGGGAGCATTGGAGAGTAATGTAGGTAATGTTTGTGTGAATGGGAGCATTGCAGAGTAATGTAGGTAATGTTTGTGTGAATGGGAGCATTGGAGAGTAATGTATGCAATGTTTGTGTGAATAGGAGCATTGGAGATTGATGTAGACAATGTTTGTGTGAATGGGAGCATTGGAGATTGATGTAGACAATGTTTGTGTGAATGGGAGCATTGCAGAGTAATGTAGGTAATGTTTGTGTGAATGGGAGCATTGGAGAGTAATGTATGCAATGTTTGTGTGAATAGGAGCATTGCAGAGTAATGTAGGTAATGTTTGTGTGAATGGGAGCATTGGAGAGTAATGTAGGTAATGTTTGTGTGAATGGGAGCATTGCAGAGTAATGTAGGTAATGTTTGTGTGAATGGGAGCATTGCAGAGTAATGTAGGTAATGTTTGTGTGAAAGGGAGCATTGGAGAGTAATGTATGCAATGTTTGTGTGAATGGGAGCATTGCAGAGTAATGTAGGTAATGTTTGTGTGAATGGGAGCATTGGAGAGTAATGTAGGTAATGTTTGTGTGAATGGGAGCATTGCAGAGTAATGTAGTTAATGTTTGTGTGAATGGGAGCATTGCAGAGTAATGTAGGTAATGTTTGTGTGAATGGGAGCATTGGAGAGTAATGTATGCAATGTTTGTGTGAATGGGAGCATTGCAGAGTAATGTAGGTAATGTTTGTGTGAATGGGAGCATTGGAGAGTAATGTATGTAATGTTTGTGTGAATGGGAGCATTGGAGAGTAATGTATGCAATGTTTGTGTGAATAGGAGCATTGCAGAGTAATGTAGGTAATGTTTGTGTGAATGGGAGCATTGGAGAGTAATGTAGGTAATGTTTGTGTGAATGGGAGCATTGCAGAGTAATGTAGGTAATGTTTGTGTGAATGGGAGCATTGCAGAGTAATGTAGGTAATGTTTGTGTGAATGGGAGCATTGCAGAGTAATGTAGGTAATGTTTGTGTGAATGGGAGCATTGGAGAGTAATGTAGGCAATGTTTGTGTGAATGGGAGCATTGCAGAGTAATGTAGGTAATGTTTGTGTGAATGGGAGCATTGCAGAGTAATGTATGCAATGTTTGTGTGAATGGGAGCATTGGAGAGTAATGTATGCAATGTTTGTGTGAATAGGAGCATTGCAGAGTAATGTAGGTAATGTTTGTGTGAATGGGAGCATTGGAGAGTAATGTAGGTAATGTTTGTGTGAATGGGAGCATTGCAGAGTAATGTAGGTAATGTTTGTGTGAATGGGAGCATTGCAGAGTAATGTAGGTAATGTTTGTGTGAATGGGAGCATTGGAGAGTAATGTATGCAATGTTTGTGTAAATGGGAGCATTGCAGAGTAATGTAGGTAATGTTTGTGTGAATGGGAGCATTGGAGAGTAATGTATGTAATGTTTGTGTGAATAGGAGCATTGGAGATTGATGTAGACAATGTTTGTGTGAATGGGAGCATTGGAGATTGATGTAGACAATGTTTGTGTGAATGGGAGCATTGCAGAGTAATGTATGCAATGTTTGTGTGAATGGGAGCATTGCAGAGTAATGTAGGTAATGTTTGTGTGAATGGGAGCATTGGAGAGTAATGTATGCAATGTTTGTGTGAATGGGAGCATTGCAGAGTAATGTAGGTAATGTTTGTGTGAATGGGAGCATTGGAGAGTAATGTAGGCAATGTTTGTGTGAATGGGAGCATTGGAGAGTAATGTAGACAATGTTTGTGTGAATAGGAGCATTGGAGATTGATGTAGACAATGTTTGTGTGAATGGGAGCATTGCAGAGTAATGTATGCAATGTTTGTGTGAATGGGAGCATTGCAGAGTAATGTAGGTAATGTTTGTGTGAATGGGAGCATTGCAGAGTAATGTAGGTAATGTTTGTGTGAATGGGAGCATTGGAGAGTAATGTAGGCAATGTTTGTGTGAATAGGAGCATTGGAGAGTAATGTAGACAATGTTTGTGTGAATGGGAGCATTGGAGAGTAATGTAGGCAATGTTTGTGTGAATGGGAGCATTGGAGATTGATGTAGACAATGTTTGTGTGAATGGGAGCATTGGAGATTGATGTAGACAATGTTTGTGTGAATAGGAGCATTGGAGAGTAATGTATGCAATGTTTGTGTGAATGGGAGCATTGGAGAGTAATGTAGACAATGTTTGTGTGAATAGGAGCATTGGAGAGTAATGTATGCAATGTTTGTGTGAATGGGAGCATTGGAGAGTAATGTAGACAATGTTTGTGTGAATGGGAGCATTGGAGAGTAATGTATGCAATGTTTGTGTGAATGGGAGCATTGGAGAGTAATGTAGGCAATGTTTGTGTGAATAGGAGCATTGGAGAGTAATGTAGACAATGTTTGTGTGAATGGGAGCATTGGAGAGTAATGTAGGCAATGTTTGTGTGAATGGGAGCATTGGAGAGTAATGTATGCAATGTTTGTGTGAATGGGAGCATTGGAGAGTAATGTAGGCAATGTTTGTGTGAATAGGAGCATTGGAGAGTAATGTAGACAATGTTTGTGTGAATAGGAGCATTGGAGAGTAATGTATGCAATGTTTGTGTGAATAGGAGCATTGGAGAGTAATGTAGACAATGTTTGTATGAATAGGAGCATTGGAGAGTAATGTAGGCAATGTTTGTGTGAATGGGAGCATTGCAGAGTAATGTATGCAATGTTTGTGTGAATGGGAGCATTGGAGATTGATGTAGACAATGTTTGTGTGAATGGGAGCATTGCAGAGTAATGTATGCAATGTTTGTGTGAATGGGAGCATTGGAGATTGATGTAGACAATGTTTGTGTGAATGGGAGCATTGGAGAGTAATGTAGGCAATGTTTGTGTGAATAGGAGCATTGGAGAGTAATGTAGACAATGTTTGTGTGAATAGGAGCATTGGAGAGTAATGTAGGCAATGTTTGTGTGAATGGGAGCATTGCAGATTAATGTATGCAATGTTTGTGTGAATGGGAGCATTGGAGATTGATGTAGACAATGTTTGTGTGAATGGGAGCATTGGAGATTGATGTAGACAATGTTTGTGTGAATGGGAGCATTGCAGAGTAATGTATGCAATGTTTGTGTGAATGGGAGCATTGGAGATTGATGTAGACAATGTTTGTGTGAATGGGAGCATTGCAGAGTAATGTATGCAATGTTTGTGTGAATGGGAGCATTGCAGAGTAATGTATGCAATGTTTGTGTGAATAGGAGCATTGGAGATTGATGTAGACAATGTTTGTGTGAATGGGAGCATTGGAGATTGATGTAGACAAAGTTTGTGTGAATGGGAGCATTGCAGAGTAATGTAGGCAATGTTTGTGTGAATGGGAGCATTGGAGAGTAATGTATGCAATGTTTGTGTGAATAGGAGCATTGGAGAGTAATGTATGCAATGTTTGTGTGAATAGGAGCATTGGAGAGTAATGTATGCAATGTTTGTGTGAATAGGAGCATTGGAGAGTAATGTATGCAATGTTTGTGTGAATAGGAGCATTGCAGAGTAATGTAGGTAATGTTTGTGTGAATAGGAGCATTGGAGAGTAATGTATGCAATGTTTGTGTGAATAGGAGCATTGCAGAGTAATGTATGCAATGTTTGTGTGAATGGGAGCATTGGAGAGTAATGTAGACAATGTTTGTGTGAATAGGAGCATTGGAGAGTAATGTAGACAATGTTTGTGTGAATAGGAGCATTGGAGAGTAATGTATGCAATGTTTGTGTGAATAGGAGCATTGGAGAGTAATGTATGCAATGTTTGTGTGAATGGGAGCATTGCAGAGTAATGTAGGCAATGTTTGTGTGAATAGGAGCATTGGAGAGTAATGTATGCAATGTTTGTGTGAATAGGAGCATTGGAGAGTAATGTATGCAATGTTTGTGTGAATAGGAGCATTGGAGAGTAATGTATGCAATGCTTGTGTGAATAGGAGCATTGGAGAGTAATGTAGGCAATGTTTGTGTGAATGGGAGCATTGGAGAGTAATGTATGCAATGTTTGTGTGAATGGGAGCATTGGAGAGTAATGTATGCAATGTTTGTGTGAATGGGAGCATTGGAGAGTAATGTAGGCAATGTTTGTGTGAATGGGAGCATTGGAGAGTAATGTATGCAATGTTTGTGTGAATGGGAGCATTGGAGAGTAATGTATGCAATGTTTGTGTGAATGGGAGCATTGGAGAGTAATGTATGCAATGTTTGTGTGAATGGGAGCATTGGAGAGTAATGTAGGCAATGTTTGTGTGAATGGGAGCATTGGAGAGTAATGTATGCAATGTTTGTGTGAATGGGAGCATTGGAGAGTAATGTATGCAATGTTTGTGTGAATGGGAGCATTGGAGAGTAATGTAGGCAATGTTTGTGTGAATGGGAGCATTGGAGAGTAATGTATGCAATGCTTGTGTGACTAGGAGCATTGGAGAGTAATGTAGGCAATGTTTGTGTGAATGGGAGCATTGGAGAGTAATGTAGGCAATGTTTGTGTAATAGGAGTATTGGAGAGTAATGTAGGTAATGTTTGTGTGAATAGGAGCATTGGAGAGTAATGTAGGCAATGTTTGTGTGAATGGGAGCATTGGAGAGTAATGTATGCAATGTTTGTGTGAATGGGAGCATTGGAGAGTAATGTATGCAATGTTTGTGTGAATGGGAGCATTGGAGAGTAATGTAGGCAATGTTTGTGTGAATGGGAGCATTGGAGAGTAATGTATGCAATGTTTGTGTGAATGGGAGCATTGGAGAGTAATGTATGCAATGTTTGTGTGAATGGGAGCATTGGAGAGTAATGTATGCAATGTTTGTGTGAATGGGAGCATTGGAGAGTAATGTAGGCAATGTTTGTGTGAATGGGAGCATTGGAGAGTAATGTATGCAATGTTTGTGTGACTAGGAGCATTGGAGAGTAATGTATGCAATGTTTGTGTGAATGGGAGCATTGGAGAGTAATGTAGGCAATGTTTGTGTGAATGGGAGCATTGGAGAGTAATGTATGCAATGCTTGTGTGACTAGGAGCATTGGAGAGTAATGTATGCAATGCTTGTGTGACTAGGAGCATTGGAGAGTAATGTATGCAATGCTTGTGTGACTAGGAGCATTGGAGAGTAATGTATGCAATGCTTGTGTGACTAGGAGCATTGGAGAGTAATGTATGCAATGCTTGTGTGACTAGGAGCATTGGAGAGTAATGTATGCAATGTTTGTGTGAATGGGAGCATTGGAGAGTAATGTATGCAATGTTTGTGTGAATAGGAGCATTGGAGAGTAATGTATGCAATGTTTGTGTGAATAGGAGCATTGGAGAGTAATGTATGCAATGCTTGTGTGAATAGGAGCATTGGAGAGTAATGTATGCAATGTTTGTGTGAATAGGAGCATTGGAGAGTAATGTATGCAATGTTTGTGTGAATAGGAGCATTGGAGAGTAATGTATGCAATGTTTGTGTGAATAGGAGCATTGGAGAGTAATGTATGCAATGTTTGTGTGAATAGGAGCATTGGAGAGTAATGTATGCAATGTTTGTGTGAATAGGAGCATTGGAGAGTAATGTATGCAATGTTTGTGTGAATAGGAGCATTGGAGAGTAATGTATGCAATGCTTGTGTGAATAGGAGCATTGGAGAGTAATGTATGCAATGTTTGTGTGAATAGGAGCATTGGAGAGTAATGTATGCAATGTTTGTGTGAATAGGAGCATTGGAGATTGATGTAGACAATGTTTGTGTGAATGGGAGCATTGGAGATTGATGTAGACAATGTTTGTGTGAATGGGAGCATTGCAGAGTAATGTAGGCAATGTTTGTGTGAATGGGAGCATTGGAGAGTAATGTATGCAATGTTTGTGTGAATGGGAGCATTGCAGAGTAATGTATGCAATGTTTGTGTGAATGGGAGCATTGGAGAGTAATGTATGCAATGTTTGTGTGAATAGGAGCATTGCAGAGTAATGTAGGTAATGTTTGTGTGAATGGGAGCATTGGAGAGTAATGTAGGTAATGTTTGTGTGAATGGGAGCATTGCAGAGTAATGTAGGTAATGTTTGTGTGAATGGGAGCATTGCAGAGTAATGTAGGTAATGTTTGTGTGAATGGGAGCATTGGAGAGTAATGTATGCAATGTTTGTGTAAATGGGAGCATTGCAGAGTAATGTAGGTAATGTTTGTGTGAATGGGAGCATTGGAGAGTAATGTATGTAATGTTTGTGTGAATAGGAGCATTGGAGATTGATGTAGACAATGTTTGTGTGAATGGGAGCATTGGAGATTGATGTAGACAATGTTTGTGTGAATGGGAGCATTGCAGAGTAATGTATGCAATGTTTGTGTGAATGGGAGCATTGCAGAGTAATGTAGGTAATGTTTGTGTGAATGGGAGCATTGGAGAGTAATGTATGCAATGTTTGTGTGAATGGGAGCATTGCAGAGTAATGTAGGTAATGTTTGTGTGAATGGGAGCATTGGAGAGTAATGTAGGCAATGTTTGTGTGAATGGGAGCATTGGAGAGTAATGTAGACAATGTTTGTGTGAATAGGAGCATTGGAGATTGATGTAGACAATGTTTGTGTGAATGGGAGCATTGCAGAGTAATGTATGCAATGTTTGTGTGAATGGGAGCATTGCAGAGTAATGTAGGTAATGTTTGTGTGAATGGGAGCATTGCAGAGTAATGTAGGTAATGTTTGTGTGAATGGGAGCATTGGAGAGTAATGTAGGCAATGTTTGTGTGAATAGGAGCATTGGAGAGTAATGTAGACAATGTTTGTGTGAATGGGAGCATTGGAGAGTAATGTAGGCAATGTTTGTGTGAATGGGAGCATTGGAGATTGATGTAGACAATGTTTGTGTGAATGGGAGCATTGGAGATTGATGTAGACAATGTTTGTGTGAATAGGAGCATTGGAGAGTAATGTATGCAATGTTTGTGTGAATGGGAGCATTGGAGAGTAATGTAGACAATGTTTGTGTGAATAGGAGCATTGGAGAGTAATGTATGCAATGTTTGTGTGAATGGGAGCATTGGAGAGTAATGTAGACAATGTTTGTGTGAATGGGAGCATTGGAGAGTAATGTATGCAATGTTTGTGTGAATGGGAGCATTGGAGAGTAATGTAGGCAATGTTTGTGTGAATAGGAGCATTGGAGAGTAATGTAGACAATGTTTGTGTGAATGGGAGCATTGGAGAGTAATGTAGGCAATGTTTGTGTGAATGGGAGCATTGGAGAGTAATGTATGCAATGTTTGTGTGAATGGGAGCATTGGAGAGTAATGTAGGCAATGTTTGTGTGAATAGGAGCATTGGAGAGTAATGTAGACAATGTTTGTGTGAATAGGAGCATTGGAGAGTAATGTATGCAATGTTTGTGTGAATAGGAGCATTGGAGAGTAATGTAGACAATGTTTGTATGAATAGGAGCATTGGAGAGTAATGTAGGCAATGTTTGTGTGAATGGGAGCATTGCAGAGTAATGTATGCAATGTTTGTGTGAATGGGAGCATTGGAGATTGATGTAGACAATGTTTGTGTGAATGGGAGCATTGCAGAGTAATGTATGCAATGTTTGTGTGAATGGGAGCATTGGAGATTGATGTAGACAATGTTTGTGTGAATGGGAGCATTGGAGAGTAATGTAGGCAATGTTTGTGTGAATAGGAGCATTGGAGAGTAATGTAGACAATGTTTGTTTGAATAGGAGCATTGGAGAGTAATGTAGGCAATGTTTGTGTGAATGGGAGCATTGCAGATTAATGTATGCAATGTTTGTGTGAATGGGAGCATTGGAGATTGATGTAGACAATGTTTGTGTGAATGGGAGCATTGGAGATTGATGTAGACAATGTTTGTGTGAATGGGAGCATTGCAGAGTAATGTATGCAATGTTTGTGTGAATGGGAGCATTGGAGATTGATGTAGACAATGTTTGTGTGAATGGGAGCATTGCAGAGTAATGTATGCAATGTTTGTGTGAATGGGAGCATTGCAGAGTAATGTATGCAATGTTTGTGTGAATAGGAGCATTGGAGATTGATGTAGACAATGTTTGTGTGAATGGGAGCATTGGAGATTGATGTAGACAATGTTTGTGTGAATGGGAGCATTGCAGAGTAATGTAGGCAATGTTTGTGTGAATGGGAGCATTGGAGAGTAATGTATGCAATGTTTGTGTGAATAGGAGCATTGGAGAGTAATGTATGCAATGTTTGTGTGAATAGGAGCATTGGAGAGTAATGTATGCAATGTTTGTGTGAATAGGAGCATTGGAGAGTAATGTATGCAATGTTTGTGTGAATAGGAGCATTGCAGAGTAATGTAGGTAATGTTTGTGTGAATAGGAGCATTGGAGAGTAATGTATGCAATGTTTGTGTGAATAGGAGCATTGCAGAGTAATGTATGCAATGTTTGTGTGAATGGGAGCATTGGAGAGTAATGTAGACAATGTTTGTGTGAATAGGAGCATTAAAGAGTAATGTAGACAATGTTTGTGTGAATAGGAGCATTGGAGAGTAATGTATGCAATGTTTGTGTGAATAGGAGCATTGGAGAGTAATGTATGCAATGTTTGTGTGAATGGGAGCATTGGAGAGTAATGTATGCAATGTTTGTGTGAATAGGAGCATTGGAGAGTAATGTATGCAATGTTTGTGTGAATAGGAGCATTGGAGAGTAATGTATGCAATGTTTGTGTGAATAGGAGCATTGGAGAGTAATGTATGCAATGCTTGTGTGAATAGGAGCATTGGAGAGTAATGTAGGCAATGTTTGTGTGAATGGGAGCATTGGAGAGTAATGTATGCAATGTTTGTGTGAATGGGAGCATTGGAGAGTAATGTATGCAATGTTTGTGTGAATGGGAGCATTGGAGAGTAATGTAGGCAATGTTTGTGTGAATGGGAGCATTGGAGAGTAATGTATGCAATGTTTGTGTGAATGGGAGCATTGGAGAGTAATGTATGCAATGTTTGTGTGAATGGGAGCATTGGAGAGTAATGTATGCAATGTTTGTGTGAATGGGAGCATTGGAGAGTAATGTATGCAATGTTTGTGTGAATGGGAGCATTGGAGAGTAATGTATGCAATGTTTGTGTGAATGGGAGCATTGGAGAGTAATGTATGCAATGTTTGTGTGAATGGGAGCATTGGAGAGTAATGTAGGCAATGTTTGTGTGAATGGGAGCATTGGAGAGTAATGTATGCAATGCTTGTGTGACTAGGAGCATTGGAGAGTAATGTAGGCAATGTTTGTGTGAATGGGAGCATTGGAGAGTAATGTAGGCAATGTTTGTGTAATAGGAGTATTGGAGAGTAATGTAGGTAATGTTTGTGTGAATAGGAGCATTGGAGAGTAATGTAGGCAATGTTTGTGTGAATGGGAGCATTGGAGAGTAATGTATGCAATGTTTGTGTGAATGGGAGCATTGGAGAGTAATGTATGCAATGTTTGTGTGAATGGGAGCATTGGAGAGTAATGTAGGCAATGTTTGTGTGAATGGGAGCATTGGAGAGTAATGTATGCAATGTTTGTGTGAATGGGAGCATTGGAGAGTAATGTATGCAATGTTTGTGTGAATGGGAGCATTGGAGAGTAATGTATGCAATGTTTGTGTGAATGGGAGCATTGGAGAGTAATGTAGGCAATGTTTGTGTGAATGGGAGCATTGGAGAGTAATGTATGCAATGTTTGTGTGACTAGGAGCATTGGAGAGTAATGTATGCAATGTTTGTGTGAATGGGAGCATTGGAGAGTAATGTAGGCAATGTTTGTGTGAATGGGAGCATTGGAGAGTAATGTATGCAATGCTTGTGTGACTAGGAGCATTGGAGAGTAATGTATGCAATGCTTGTGTGACTAGGAGCATTGGAGAGTAATGTATGCAATGCTTGTGTGACTAGGAGCATTGGAGAGTAATGTATGCAATGCTTGTGTGACTAGGAGCATTGGAGAGTAATGTATGCAATGCTTGTGTGACTAGGAGCATTGGAGAGTAATGTATGCAATGTTTGTGTGAATGGGAGCATTGGAGAGTAATGTATGCAATGTTTGTGTGAATAGGAGCATTGGAGAGTAATGTATGCAATGTTTGTGTGAATAGGAGCATTGGAGAGTAATGTATGCAATGCTTGTGTGAATAGGAGCATTGGAGAGTAATGTATGCAATGTTTGTGTGAATAGGAGCATTGGAGAGTAATGTATGCAATGTTTGTGTGAATAGGAGCATTGGAGAGTAATGTATGCAATGTTTGTGTGAATAGGAGCATTGGAGAGTAATGTATGCAATGTTTGTGTGAATAGGAGCATTGGAGAGTAATGTATGCAATGTTTGTGTGAATAGGAGCATTGGAGAGTAATGTATGCAATGTTTGTGTGAATAGGAGCATTGGAGAGTAATGTATGCAATGCTTGTGTGAATAGGAGCATTGGAGAGTAATGTATGCAATGTTTGTGTGAATAGGAGCATTGGAGAGTAATGTATGCAATGTTTGTGTGAATAGGAGCATTGGAGATTGATGTAGACAATGTTTGTGTGAATGGGAGCATTGGAGATTGATGTAGACAATGTTTGTGTGAATGGGAGCATTGCAGAGTAATGTAGGCAATGTTTGTGTGAATGGGAGCATTGGAGAGTAATGTATGCAATGTTTGTGTGAATAGGAGCATTGGAGAGTAATGTATGCAATGTTTGTGTGAATAGGAGCATTGGAGAGTAATGTATGCAATGTTTGTGTGAATGGGAGCATTGGAGAGTAATGTAGGCAATGTTTGTGTGAATGGGAGCATTGGAGAGTAATGTATGCAATGTTTGTGTGCATAGGAGCATTGGAGAGTAATGTATGCAATGTTTGTGTGAATAGGAGCATTGGAGAGTAATGTATGCAATGTTTGTGTGAATAGGAGCATTGGAGAGTAATGTATGCAATGTTTGTGTGAATAGGAGCATTGGAGAGTAATGTATGCAATGTTTGTGTGAATGGGAGCATTGCAGAGTAATGTAGGCAATGTTTGTGTGAATAGGAGCATTGGAGAGTAATGTATGCAATGTTTGTGTGAATAGGAGCATTGGAGGGTAATGTATGCAATGTTTGTGTGAATAGGAGCATTGGAGAGTAATGTATGCAATGCTTGTGTGACTAGGAGCATTGGAGAGTAATGTATGCAATGCTTGTGTGACTAGGAGCATTGGAGAGTAATGTATGCAATGCTTGTGTGACTAGGAGCATTGGAGAGTAATGTATGCAATGCTTGTGTGACTAGGAGCATTGGAGAGTAATGTATGCAATGCTTGTGTGACTAGGAGCATTGGAGAGTAATGTATGCAATGTTTGTGTGAATGGGAGCATTGGAGAGTAATGTATGCAATGTTTGTGTGAATGGGAGCATTGGAGAGTAATGTATGCAATGTTTGTGTGAATAGGAGCATTGGAGAGTAATGTATGCAATGCTTGTGTGAATAGGAGCATTGGAGAGTAATGTATGCAATGTTTGTGTGAATAGGAGCATTGGAGAGTAATGTATGCAATGTTTGTGTGAATAGGAGCATTGGAGAGTAATGTATGCAATGTTTGTGTGAATAGGAGCATTGGAGAGTAATGTATGCAATGTTTGTGTGAATAGGAGCATTGGAGAGTAATGTATGCAATGTTTGTGTGAATAGGAGCATTGGAGAGTAATGTATGCAATACTTGTGTGACTAGGAGCATTGGAGAGTAATGTAGGTAATGTTTGTGTGACTAGGAGTATTGGAGAGTAATGTAGGTAATGTTTGTGTGAATAGGAGCATTGGAGAGTAATGTATGCAATGTTTGTGTGAATAGGAGTATTGGAGAGTAATGTATGCAATGTTTGTGTGAATAGGAGCATTGGAGAGTAATGTATGCAATGCTTGTGTGACTAGGAGCATTGGAGAGTAATGTAGGTAATGTTTGTGTGAATAGGAGTATTGGAGAGTAATGTAGGTAATGTTTGTGTGAATAGGAACATTGGAGAGTAATGTAGGTAATGTTTGTGTGAATAGGAGTATTGGAGAGTAATGTAGGTAATGTTTGTGTGAATAGGAGCATTGGAGAGTAATGTATGCAATGTTTGTGTGAATAGGAGCATTGGAGAGTAATGTATGCAATGCTTGTGTGACTAGGAGCATTGGAGAGTAATGTATGCAATGTTTGTGTGAATAGGAGCATTGGAGAGTAATGTATGCAATGCTTGTGTGACTAGGAGCATTGGAGAGTAATGTATGCAATGTTTGTGTGAATAGGAGCATTGGAGAGTAATGTATGCAATGTTTGTGTGAATAGGAGTATTGGAGAGTAATGTATGCAATGCTTGTGTGACTAGGAGCATTGGAGAGTAATGTATGCAATGTTTGTGTGAATAGGAGCATTGGAGAGTAATGTATGCAATGTTTGTGTGAATAGGAGCATTGGAGAGTAATGTAGGTAATGTTTGTGTGAATAGGAGCGCTGGAGAGTAATGTATGCAATGTTTGTGTGAATAGGAGCATTGGAGAGTAATGTATGCAATGTTTGTGTGAATAGGAGTATTGGAGAGTAATGTATGCAATGCTTGTGTGACTAGGAGCATTGGAGAGTAATGTATGCAATGTTTGTGTGAATAGGAGCATTGGAGAGTAATGTATGCAATGTTTGTGTGAATAGGAGCATTGGAGAGTAATGTAGGTAATGTTTGTGTGAATAGGAGCATTGGAGAGTAATGTATGCAATGCTTGTGTGAATAGGAGCATTGGAGAGTAATGTATGCAATGCTTGTGTGAATAGGAGCATTGGAGAGTAATGTATGCAATGTTTGTGTGAATAGGAGCATTGGAGAGTAATTAATGCAATGTTTGTGTGAATAGGAGCATTGGAGAGTAATGTATGCAATGTTTGTGTGAATAGGAGTATTGGAGAGTAATGTAGGCAATGTTTGTGTGAATAGGAGCATTGGAGAGTAATGTATGCAATGTTTGTGTGAATAGGAGCATTGGAGAGTAATGTATGCAATGTTTGTGTGAATAGGAGCATTGGAGAGTAATGTATGCAATGTTTGTGTGAATAGGAGCATTGGAGAGTAATGTATGCAATGTTTGTGTGAATAGGAGCATTGGAGAGTAATGTATGCAATGTTTGTGTGAATAGGAGCATTGGAGAGTAATGTAGGTAATGTTTGTGTGAATAGGAGCATTGGAGAGTAATGTATGCAATGTTTGTGTGAATAGGAGCATTGGAGAGTAATGTATGCAATGTTTGTGTGAATAGGAGCATTGGAGAGTAATGTATGCAATGTTTGTGTGAATAGGAGCATTGGAGAGTAATGTATGCAATGTTTGTGTGAATAGGAGCATTGGAGAGTAATGTAGGTAATGTTTGTGTGAATAGGAGCATTGGAGAGTAATGTATGCAATGTTTGTGTGAATAGGAGCATTGGAGAGTAATGTATGCAATGTTTGTGTGAATAGGAGTATTGGAGAGTAATGTATGCAATGCTTGTGTGACTAGGAGCATTGGAGAGTAATGTATGCAATGTTTGTGTGAATAGGAGCATTGGAGAGTAATGTATGCAATGTTTGTGTGAATAGGAGCATTGGAGAGTAATGTAGGTAATGTTTGTGTGAATAGGAGCATTGGAGAGTAATGTATGCAATGCTTGTGTGAATAGGAGCATTGGAGAGTAATGTATGCAATGCTTGTGTGAATAGGAGCATTGGAGAGTAATGTATGCAATGTTTGTGTGAATAGGAGCATTGGAGAGTAATGTATGCAATGTTTGTGTGAATAGGAGCATTGGAGAGTAATGTATGCAATGTTTGTGTGAATAGGAGTATTGGAGAGTAATGTATGCAATGTTTGTGTGAATAGGAGCATTGGAGAGTAATGTATGCAATGTTTGTGTGAATAGGAGCATTGGAGAGTAATGTATGCAATGTTTGTGTGAATAGGAGCATTGGAGAGTAATGTATGCAATGTTTGTGTGAATAGGAGCATTGGAGAGTAATGTATGCAATGTTTGTGTGAATAGGAGCATTGGAGAGTAATGTATGCAATGTTTGTGTGAATAGGAGCATTGGAGAGTAATGTATGCAATGTTTGTGTGAATAGGAGCATTGGAGAGTAATGTAGGTAATGTTTGTGTGAATAGGAGCATTGGAGAGTAATGTAGACAATGTTTGTGTGAATAGGAGTATTGCAGAGTAATGTAGGCAATGTTTGTCTTAACAAGAACACCGGAAAGTAATGTAAGCATTGTTTGTCTGAATAGAACATAGGAGAGATGTAAAGCTGTACAGAGATATTATAGAGTTGCTTGCAGAGTAGAGTATCAAAGCTGACGAATAGTTTCAAATGGTACAACGCCCAGTGTTAAAATGGTTCTGAGTTTAACGTATATCCTGACATGTTTTTCCAAATGTCAAAATGGTTCTGAGTTCAACATATATTGTGATATGTTTTTCCAAATGTCAAAATGGTTCTGAGTTCAACATACATTGTGATATGTTTTTCCAAATGTCAAAATGGTTCTGAGTTCAACATACATTGTGATATGTTTTTCCAAATGTCAAAATGGTTCTGAGTTCAACATATATTGTGATATGTTTTTCCAAATGTCAAAATGGTTCTGAGTTCAACATATATTGTGACATGTTTTTCCAAATGTCAAAATGGTTCTGTGTTCAACATATATTGTGATATGTTTTTCCACATGTCAAAATGGTTCTGAGTTCAACATATATTGTGACATGTTTTTCCAAATGTCAAAATGGTTCTGAGTTCAACATATATTGTGACATGTTTTTCCAAATGTCAAAATGGTTCTGAGTTCAACATATATTGTGTCATGTTGTTTTCAATTTACAGAAAAAAGGAAAAAACAACGCCAAAAACCAACGTTAAAATTATTCCATCCACCATCCCGAACAAACTAAGCTGTGCTGTTACAAGCTAAGCTGTGTTGTTACAAGCTAAGCTGTGTTGTTACAAGCTACGCTGTGTTGTTACAAACTAAGCTGTGTTGTTACAAACTAAGCTGTGCTGTTACAAACTAAGCTGTGTTGTTACAAACTAAGCTGTGTTGTTACAAACTAAGCTGTGTTGTTACAAGCTAAGCTGTGTTGTTACAAACTAAGCTGTGCTGTTACAAACTAAGCTGTGTTGTTACAAACTAAGCTGTGTTGTTACAAACTAAGCTGTGTTGTTACAAGCTAAGCTGTGCTGTTACAAACTAAGCTGTGTTGTTACAAATTAAGCTGTTTTGTTACAAACTAAGCTGTTTTGTTACAAGCTGATCTGTGTTGTTACAAACTAAGCTGTGTTGTTACAAACTAATCTGTGTTGTTACAAACGAAGCTGTGTTGTTACAAACTAAGCTGTGTTGTTACAAACTAAGCTGTGTTGTTACAAGCTAAGCTGTGCTGCTACAAACTAAGCTGTGTTGTTACAAACTAAGCTGTGTTGTTACAAACTAATCTGTGTTTTTACAAACTAAGCTGTGTTGTTACAAGCTAATCTGTGTTGTTACAAACTAAGCTGTGTTGTTACAAGCTAAGCTGTGTTGCTACAAACTAAGCTGTGTTGTTACAAGCTAATTTGTGTTGTTACAAACTAAGCTGTGTTGTTACAATCTAAGCTGTGTTGTTACAAGTTAATCTGTGTTGTTACAAACTAAGCTGTGTTGTTACAATCTAAGCTGTGTTGTTACAAGTTAATCTGTGTTGTTACAAGCTAATCTGTGTTGTTACAAACTAAGCTGTGTTGTTACAAGCTAAGATGTGTTGCTACAAACTAAGCTGTGTTGTTACAAGCTAAGCTGTGTTGTTACAAACTAAGCTGTGTTGTTACAAACTAAGCTGTGTTGCTACAAACTAAGCTGTGTTGTTACAAGCTAAAATGTGTTGTTTAAGAAATCACACAAACTTAGTGATATTTATGTAATGGTTCAATGTTTAATATTTAATCACATATATATTTTATTTGGAACGAAATATCTCAAAGTGTTTAATAGCAATAAAAAAACATTAAAAAATTACACCCCCCCAAAAAAACATTGACATGCTGTGTCTTAAAAGCGCCCTAGCTGACACCCCATAACAGATGACATCTCCTCTGTGCAGCGGAGTGGTATCAGACGCATGGCAAGAGGCTCCACTTCCGTTTCATTCACCTCTGGTGTCTTGTTAACAGCACTACTAGATGACATTTTTTGTTTCTGTTTGTTGAGGTTGTAATTGTTTTATAGAGACACATTCAACAGTCCATTCACGTTTTGTTGTTGTTGTTAATACAGACTTACTTTGTCAAGTGGTTTTGATATGGGCATGAGTATATTAAAAAAAACACAAATCATTTGTTATTAACGATTTTTACCGCAGTGTCCAATACATCATTTCACTTCCCCCCATTTTCTACTGACATTTCTGGCAGTTGGCTCAAAAAAAAAGAAAAGAAATCACACGAAACTTTAAATGGAAAGGTTGGTTCCAATCACTCAAAGATGAGGTCAGTTGAACGGTCTCTAACAACGATCACGCAAATCTGAAATGATAATACTTGTATAGTTGGCTGCGCCCCCGCACGATAATCCAATAAGGGGTCGTTCGCAAATTACGTCATGCTCAAGGGGGGAGGGGTCGAGAATCTTTGAGACATTGTGACAAGGGGAGTCAAAAATTTGTGACGTCACACACACACACACACACACACATATTTATATATATATATATTTAAAAAAAAAAAAAAAAAAATCTAAAATGTTCTAATTTTGAAAAATCTTTATTCATTTAATTTTAAAAACATTAATTTGAGGTCGAAATTGCCTCAGGTATAATAAGTACCATCAAACTCATATCGAAAAATGACGCAAAAACTGTTGTGTTCATTTTTACATTCGGCTCGGGGAGGACTTCGCTGTTTTGCGTTTTACGTCACAGTTTTCTAATAATACAAGATCTTAATCCATTAAGGGAAAATGTTAAAGAATAAAATAAAATCTTAGTTTAGTTATGAACATTTTATGTATCTTTTGAATTTTTTTTAGGTGTGACGTGACACCAAAAGTGAGGGGGGGGGGGCGGGAGGTAAAGAATTTGTGACACTTTGTGACCCGGGGGGGGGAGGAGAGAGGTCTGAAAAGGTAATTTTTAGAGTGACGTAACGTGCGAACGACCCCAAAGATGTTTTTTTATGCGTGTCACTATGACAAGCGCCGTAGTATCACATGACACACACACGTGACACTGCGACGGTCTTCCAGTAAGGACATCCCTGGCCGCTCGATGACATCACCTACACAGTATCATCACTGATTCGGCTCAGACTGCTTGTGCCATTCACGACCCTTTATTTCCGCTTCCTCTCCCCCCCCCCCCCCACCCTCTAAGCCTGCCCAATCTGTGGCGAGGGAGGATCGTCCCGGAAGTGAAAACATAATTGAATGTGAAGGACGTTAAATAGAAAGACTCCCCAGATTTACACGTGCGGTGTCGATGGCGTCTGCCGGCGCGGAGGAGATAGCTCTGAAAATATTTGGTTTCCACCCTTGGCCCGGACCTCGCTCAATCAGTCACGTGGTATTCACGACCGGTGTGTGACTAATGAAATCTCAAGGACTACAGTAGTGCTATCTTTTCTTGCCGGCCAACTGTAGTATTGTCCGTATTTAAAGAGAAGAAAATCCTTCCCAGGAATAAGAAAAAACATTAAAAAAAAACAACTGCACCTATTGGTACCCGGGTACCAGAATTGAGAGGTTGGGATTAAAAAACGATTAAAAATATTATTGTTAAGTTTGCAAGACCAAATGATGTATCAAATGAAAGATAATTGTATTTACTATACGTTTGTAAACTTAATTCTTCATTTAAACTAAAATAAACTACCACAAATGACATCAGAATAGCATTGAGTCTAATGGTACCCGGGTGCGAATGTGTGAGTACAAAAATTGTTATTTCTCCCCCCCCCCCTCTTTTTTATGTGTGAGTACGAAATTTGTTATTTCTCCCCGCCACTTTTTATGTGTGAGTACAAAATTTATTATTTCTCCCCCCCACTTTTTATGTGTGAGTACAAAAATTGTTATTTCTCCCCCCCCCCCCTTTTATGTGTGAGTACAAAATTTATTATTTCTCCCCGCCACTTTGTATGTGTGAGTACAAAAATTGTTATTTCTCCCCCCCCCCTTTTTTATGTGTGAGTACAAAATTTATTATTTCTCCCCGCCACTTTTTATGTGTGAGTACAAAAATTGTTATTTCTCCCCCCCCCCACTTTTTATGTGTGAGTACAAAATTTGTTATTCTCCCCCCCCCCCCGTTTTTATGTGTGAGTACAAAATTTATTATTTCTCCCCCCCCCCCCACTTTTTATGTGTGAGTACAAAATTTGTTATTCTCCCCCCTCCCTTTTTATGTGTGAGTACAAAATTTATTATTTCTCCCCCCCCCCCCTTTTTTATGTGTGAGTACAAAATTTGTTCTTAAAATGATTCGGTATCAAATATGAATGTTCTCATTGTTACATCCCTTTTTTTAAAAAAAAATTAACTTCGCTTTTTGTTTTTGTTTTTGATTGAGGCAATATCTGCGGATGGCTAATTTATCCACTTCCTAATCATCGTATCAAGATGAAACTTGGCACACAACAGACTCGTTGCCGTTCGGCAACACTTTTTTTTCCCCTCAAAATTTCAGCCTAACCCCCCACCCTCAAAGCCCCCCTAGTCAGCGTCAAAGCTACGGATGACACTGTTTTCACGAGATAAAATTCCCGATAACTGCGCCAAGTGAGTTCTTTCAAAAAACAACAACAATATCGTAAGTGGATTTGGCGCGTAATATTTTCTATTGTTTTACAGAAATAGTTGGTGAAATTAACCTGCTGGGTGAAAGCCGGTGGGGGTCATTAGAATATTAATAGAGTTCCATTGCGTGAAATAAATGTGCGGTTGCGAGGCTTTAAAAAAAAATGGGGGGTGGGGGGGGGGGAAGCACTAAATTACTATTAAGTGCGTTACTTGATTGCATGTTTTGTCAAATTTTAA